>JASDDO010000026.1:18060078-19310078 GCA_030015575.1 Agapanthus africanus | reverse complement strand
AAAACATGTACCCTACAAAATGCACAAACACGCACCTTGAAACTTGGATTAGTAGAAGAGACCTTGAAATACTCTTGTCTAACGTCCTTAGCACAATGAAAAAGAAAAAAAAGAGCGGATAAAGAAAAAAATGGACACTGGTTTTTGTGATTACTTAAGGCTAAAAAAAAAATAGACAAATATTTAGCAAAGGTGCTACTGCTAAAAGCCTTGGGTGTTGCAAAACTAGGAAGTACGCCTTAAAGTGCTAACGCATCTGGTAATCGGTTGTTGGTACCTCAAGAAGTATTAACAGTCGCATGAAGGATGTGAAAGCGATGTCTCACAAGTGCTTTGGACAATGGGCGGGAGTACGATTGCTTGATTTGAATTTCCAAGTGTAGGGGTGATATTTACACACACGTGGGGATATGTGATTAGAGTTTAGATAAGAGAAAGGAATGAAGAATAGAACTTGTGTCTTTAATAGAGTTGATAGAAATTCCTAAGTGGAGATGGAACTCTAGAAGGAAAACTTAAGAAATGCCGAAAGCTAGGTAATTCTACAGGATATATGTAATCTTAAGTTAAATAATGAGGAAGCGTGAAGAATATGGGTGGATAATTTGCGGGTCGACGATAATAGAATTCCTTGTTAGAAGACCTAAATGGAGAACAAAAGTAGAGAAACCAAGTTGATAGGATTTTGTGGGTAGTATCCGCTAAAAACCCTCAGGAGACAACACTCCTCCTATTAGGGACACCTAGAGGTTTAACGACTTGTTGCACGAGCTCAGTGCAATCGCGTTTCCCTGCGAAAGTGTGGCTAGGTTAGATTTTAAATAATAAGTTTGCTCGAGGGCGAGCAAAAGATAAGTTTGGGGGTATTTGTTTATCATATAATATTGCATTTTGTATGCCCCATTCTTATGCATTTAAGAATAAAAACAGGTGCTTTTGACCCATGTCTGCTACATGTTACAGGTTACAGGTTCTTGGCACGAAAACAGTGAAAAACACAAAAGACGACACAAAAGAAGGATTTTTGACCAACAAATAGGAAGATCTTAGTAAAGCTCAGCAGAAGAACGGTTCACCATCAACAAGACAACAAAAGATCCAAATTTACAAGAAAGACGGTTAAAAGATCCATTGCAAAGTGTTCGTTGAAAATCTGGTATCACTGTAGAAGCCCATATGATAATCTGAATACAGAACCAGGAAGACCAGAGAAATACCAAGCAACCCAGAAAAATACATCAAGTGACCTCATCATTGGGCCGTGGAACCGCGGCCCAAAGCCCACCAAGGCCGCGGTTCCGCGGCTGAAAGAAGCCCTAATGCGCAGAAATTTTACCAAAATGTGTGGCGGCTCTGGAAAGATCTTTTTAGGGGTATATTTGTAACTTTAGACATGCGGTGCAATCTGTAGCCCTAGGGTTTCTATGTCCTATAAATAGAACCCAAGACCTTGTATTTTCTTATGCCTCTTTCTCATGAATAAAATTCTATTTTCTTGAAGTTAGAGTGCATCAACAGTAAGTAGGTTATTTTCCTTGCAATAATTTTAGTTTTTCATATCTGTTCTTATTTTCTCGCCTTAGTTTAGTTTTTATTAACTTGCAATCGATGTTTTCTTTCTTTAATAAATTCTTGTTTTCTTTCATCCCCTCAATGAGCGAGTAGTTTCCTCGCTTGTTAGGGTTAGGAATAGGGAAGGATTTGAGAGATGAAGATCTCTCATCTCTTTTCATCGCTAAACTTTTATGAACATTAGAACTCCATGCATACCTTTTGATTCCGCACCCTACGGCACTTTTACCTTCAAGGTAAGGGTGAACTCCGTAGTCTAAAGGCCCGGATCTTAAGGTTTTCCATGGAGGTTAGGGTGAAGATTAAGAAAGGAAGGACAAGGATCTAGAGGAAGAATCAATCTTCTCAATCATCCTAATCCCCTTTGTTAATATTTACCATAACTCTAATATGATTGATTTAATTGATGGCAATGGAAAGAGATGTAAATCTTTATTTACCAAATTTTCCCTAAACCTAATCCTAGCAAGTTTCTAATTCTACCTTCATACAACTTCGATTTTTAGATTTAATTATACTTCCAAACACCATTTGGAATTAACTCGTAAGAACTTAAAGAAGATTTACACATCCCTGTGGACCGACCCGTATTCACCGGCTAGCTTCATGCGACGCCGTTCTTGATTGCGGTAATTATTTTTGATCGACAAAACCTCTCTTAATCAACAGGGAGGTTCTTGTTTACCCAGACTTGCCATTGCTGTTGTTCCAGGCTGCGAGACCCGGCAGGAGGATGGGTTTAGCGTCGTTCTAAACTGGCTTCAGAAGTGTACGTGTATATGACTCTGCCAGAGGGTTGTCGTAGTCAGTGGGAGCAGCGGAAGCATTGGTGGACAAGTGGCTTATGTCTATTTGTAGACTAAAGCAGATGTAGCGGAGATAGATCATCTATTTCTGATGTGACAGTCATAGGTTTGACTTCATCAGAATAGAGGATGGATCTGTTAAGAAGGTAGTAGGGTGTGATGTCCTGGTATTTGGATGACATACATAGAGTAGGAAGTGATATTCCTATAGTACGATCGGTTATACTTTGGTCGTCACACAGTGGTTTCTCCACATGGGACTTGGACATTAAATCAGACATTCTGGTTACTGGATCTATGGTTTTAGATCTAGATTTGGGTGGTTTCCCAATCAGGGTACTTAGACAGCATTCTACAGGTACTTTAGAATGGACGACTCCTGGCACGGTAGTGTACCTGCAGGTGATGGAGTCACCCTCTCTAAAGGTGTCTTACAGACTAAAGGGGAGAGGGATGTACATGATTGGCAGATCACTTGCTTAGGCAATTGAGTCAATCATGAGATGTCAAGTACCACACCAGATGTTGTTTTTGCAGTAGATGCAATAAGTTGATATTGATCCAATCCTGGAGAAACAGTCGGAAGCAGTTTTAGAACATAAGTGGATGTTCTAGGGATACGATAACGACGGTCTCTTTTGGGAGACGGTTATCATTCCAGGCTTCCAAGGTGACCTGGATGACAGAGAGGTTGACAGAGTTATAGTTTTTCCCTCTGACGAGGGGCAGTATTTTGGACAGGTGGTCCAAGGGGATACTGAGGGAGGCATGGCGCAGGATACTGATTAAGTTCAGTTGACGATACAGTCTAAGAAGTTTGGATTTGGAGTTCATTTATGAGCTAGGTCCCATCAGACATCCAGACACATTCTAAGACAGGTATTGCTCATTTCGGGAGATGGCTTTCTCCGCGAACTTAAGATATAGAGAGACATAGAAAGAAACATCAAAGCGGATCCACTCACTGAGGCTATTCCTCGAACACAATAGTTTCGCAAACGAGCTTTGTGAGACTGACTAGTAGAGGAGTTGGGTGTTCGGTATCACACGGGCTATGAGTATGTGACATCGCAATAATTAGCCTTGAGTGCAAGTGGGAGATTGTTGGAGATAGTACCCTCAGAGTCAATTATTGGATCACATGCACGTGATTGCAATGATTGAGGGAGGACCTATTCCGGTAGGACAGTCTTACTCAAGATGATAGTATGCTATCTGGTTTACCTTTATCATCGTGTACTGCTTTAGGTGACCTTACAGGTCACTATTGCACGTTGATAGAGCCTCTAGGATTCTTGCTTGACTGCCAGCAGTATGAGGGCGATCATATACGTGGGAGCTGGTAGTCTATAAGCACATCCTTAAAAGGTCCCTAGTCGTGGGAGTTTCGAGATAGGGCATCGATACTCCAGAGTAGACTAGTGTATACAGTCGAGACCCCGACGAGGGGCGGTGGCCGGTCTCACAAGCCACTGGTGTCAGTTGGTTCACCTAAGATGTATACAGGTGCTCATTGGGTTATGAGTACACCGGACAGGACTCGACGGGAATATGCTAGTTGGTCTTATACCTGACGTCAGATAGCAGTTCCCTGGTGACATGTGTGCAGGTTAGTTCATCGACCTGAGGATCGTCATTTGTCTCGTGTGAGTTCCCACTGTACTTTGATCACTACCCTACCACGCTCAAAGGAGACGTGCAAACAGGTTTTAGTTGGGTACAGTCCCGAGCCATATAGAGGCAGTGAGCGGATCTTCAGGGGTTCGTCTCTCCCGGTATTGGGAGTGAGGTCACGCTGTGTCTAGGAGAGCCATTACACAAAGCCCTCGGCCGAGACAGGAGATTTACTGGTAGGTATTCCGGTAGTATCTCAGGGTGTTCTGGGTTACACTCCGACACGACTTGTACCGCTTTTGGGGGTCTGACTTTTACCAACCCCTAGGCTCGCCATGCGATGCTCATAGACGAACGGACCGGACTGTACGGATATTGTCACTGACAGGCTCAATAGGGTGTCAGGATGAGTTCGCTCATCGACGTCCCTTTTGGTCAATAGCCGGTAGCCCGTTACGTATGGCTAATACCTCTGACGTGCTAGTGGTTAAATCCACAGCCATAGTATTGACGAGTCTTTAGAGTCCCCCACATTCAGTTGCTTAAGTTTTCGGGCGAAACGCTGTAGAGGCCGTATGGAGATATGGCAAGGTTCGATCAGATACGTGCAGCATTGCACGGATCAGGATCGGACGGATAATACTAGCGGGCTTTGGTATAAGCCGGATCCTAGTATTGTACAGTGTAGATTTTGTCTCTTTGCATTTGTATTCGGTCGGAATACAAATGCGGGTATGTATATACAGTAGCGGGGTTTTCCTGTAATTTATTACGGGATCAGTTTTTGGAGTTGCCAGTTTGTTTTCCGTTTCGGTCATATTTCTTTGTATCTTTCATTGGCTGAAGATTGGTGGAGGAGGGCTTATTTGCATTTGTGCAAATAAGCATTTTGGAGGGTTGTTTTTGCAAGTAGTTGTATCATGATGGTTTCATGATGGTTGCACCATCTCTTAACTTTCTTGACTCCATGATTGCTTGACTTTGGATGTGATGATGGTTGATTTGGAGTATTGGGTTTGGCTTGTGCTCATTTCTTTACATCATCACCTTTTCTCACTCTTGCATTGTGAGAGACTCTCATATTTTTGATCAAGACACACCCTCCTCTCATTCTCTCCATGCATGGCCGGCCACATAGAGGGAGGGGGCTGTCCAAAATTTCTATGGGGGAATTTTGGTCTTTTCATGCTACAAAATTCCCAAGTTCCTCTACAAAAGTTCATATATCATTTCCTCTAGAAAAGGGCAACTTCCTACAACCCCAAATGAGACATAGCACTACACTATTCTACAGCAAATCTTGGGCACGTTGACTCGCCAACTTCGTGCCCGAGTTGCCTCGGTCCAGAGGTGGGAGCCCGTAAAAGAACCCGGCGATGTGGTGCCCTTCTGACGAGGAGTTGAAGACCGGAGATTCCGCGGGGAGATCGGGACGACGACAAGAAGACCGAAGGACACGGATCGCTCGGTATATCTCTCTACCCCCTTCTCTTGTTAGCTAGGACTAGATTAATGGCCCGATCCGGGTTTATAGTGCGCGGTGGTGCCGGTTTACAAGTTAAAGTAAATTTTCGTTTCCACATTCCGGCGTCGGATTGACGGCCGGGGCGCCGCCGTGCACTTACATCCGAGAGTTTTATGCTGACTTCAAAGTACTGTACATACCGAACTTCGATGTGGTTCTAGGAATGGATTGGCTTGGAACTTTTTATGCTACTATCGACTGTCGTCAAAGAAGGGTAGTATTCGAGATTCCAGACTATCCGGTCTTCTATTTCAAAAGTGGAGTCCGTACCCTGGAGCCAAGTACCTACAAAGCGAAGCCAAGGGAAGCAGTAGTTGCAGCAGCTCAAGCGAAAGAAGAATTAAGACCAGAGGTAGTTCGAGAGTTCGACGATGTATTTCCTGACGATATGTCAGGTTTGCCTCACGATCGAGCTCTTGAATTCAGTGTTGATTTAGTACCAGGAGCCCAACCGGTGATCAAAGCACCTTATAGACTAAGTCCGGAAGGTTTGAAGGAAGTCCAAACACAGTTAGACGAATTATTGGCGAAAGGATGGATTCGTCCCAGCACTTCAAGTTGGGGAGCACCTGTGCTACTGGTGAAGAAGAAGGAAGGTTCATACAGAATGTGCATCGACTATAGGGCCTTGAACGAAGTCACTATAAAGAACAAGTATCCACTTCCGTGCATCGATGATTTATTCGATCAGCTAAGTGGATCTTGTGTTTTCTCTAAATTGGATCTTCGTTCAGGTTATCATCAAGTGAAGGTCAAGGAAGCTGATATTCACAAAACAGCTTTCAGAACTCGCTATGGACATTACGAATTTCTAGTGATGCCATTTGGAGTGACCAATGCACCAGCAATATTCATGAACCTAATGAATCAAGTTTTCCGGGAGTACTTAGACAGGTTTGTTGTCATCTTCATCAACGACATCCCGGTGTATTCTAAGAGTCGGAAAGAGCATGCAGAGCACCTACGAATTGTCCTGGAAACTCTTCGACAACATAAGCTTTATGTCAAGTACAACAAATGCGAGTTTTGGCTAAATCAATTTGGGTTTCTTGGACATATCGTATCAGGAGAAGGAATTTCTGTGAATCCAGCCAAAGTTTCAGCAGTTAGAGAATAGCCTACACCAAAGTCAGTGAAGGACATTCGGAGTTTCTTGGGTTTAGCTGGATATTACAGAAGGTTCATTGAAGGATTCTCAAAGATAGCAACACCTCTGACCAAGCTCACACGAAAAGATGAAGAGTTTGTGTGATCAGAAGCATGCGAACAAGCTTTCGTAGAACTCAAGTCAAGATTGACATCTGTACCTATTCTCGTAATACCGGATCAATCTGGAGGATTCGAAGTGCATTGTGATGCTTTCGGTAAGGGATTAGGATGTGTTCTACATCAGCACGGTATGGTTGTGGCTTATGCTTCAAGACAACTGAAGACTCATGAGCGCAATTATCCGACGCATGATCTGGAGTTTGCAGCCGTCATCTTTGCTCTCAAGATTTGGCGCCATTATTTACTTGGTGAACGAGTGAACATCTACACAGATCATAAAAGTCTGAAGTACGTATTTACTCAGAAGGAGTTGAATATGCGGCGGATAAGATGGTTAGAACTCATGGCGGACTTTGACATCAACTTGCAATATCACCCAGGGAAGGTGAACGTAGTACCTGATGCTCTTAGTCGCCAACCATTATCGATGAATCTCACCGTTCAGTGGAAGTTTCAGCAAGACTTGCATCAGATGGAGATTGAAGTAGTCATGCCAGGTAACACTTCAAGTTTGATGAATCTACAAGTTCAATAAACCATTGTCAATCAGATCAAAGCAGCTTAAGCAAGTGACGCTAAGTTGCAAAGGATTAGAGAACAAGTGGAGAATGGACTCAGAACAGACTTCATCATCCATGAAGACGGATGTTTGAGATACGGCAGCAGATTGTGTGTACCAAAAGGTCCTGTTCGGGAAGATTTAATGAAAGAAGCTCACAGCTCTCCCTACTCAGTACATCCTGGAGGTACTAAAATGTACAAAGATCTACGTTAGAATTATTGGTGGCATGGAATGAAGCGTGAAGTAGCCAGAAGCGTCGCAAAATGTTTGGTGTGTCAGCAAGTAAAGGCTGAATATCACAGGACAGCTGGACTACTTCAACCGTTACCAATCCCAGAATGGAAGTGGCAGCACATCATGATGGACTTTGTGACTGCTCTTCCTCGCAGCACAAAGGGTAACGATACTATATGGGTCATTGTGGATTGACTCACAAAGTCGGCTCACTTCATCCCATTTCGGGTTGGCCAATCAACTGAGACACTAGCAAAGAAGTACATGGAGGTAATAATCTATTTAAGATTTAAACTCTTCATAATGTACTATCTCTGATACCCATGAACTCATACAGGAAATTGTGAGACTTCATGGAGTATCGGTCTGCATTGTCTCCGATCGTGACACCAGGTTTCGATCGCAGTTTTGGCAGAGTCTGCAAGCTAGCTTGGGAACAAATCTGAACTTCAGCATGGCTTATCATCCACAAACAGATGGTCAGTCGGAACGAACTATTCAGATCTTGGAGGATATGCTCAGAGCGTATATGCTAGATTTCAAAGGATCGTGGGAAGATCACCTGCATCTTGTGGAGTTCGCGTACAATAATAGCTACCAAGCGAGCATAGGAATGGCACCTTTTGCAGCATTGTATGGAAGGAAGTGTCGTTCACCATTAAGTTGGGATGACATCGGAGATAGGGAACTTCTTGGACCAGAGATGATGGCAGCAACCGTTGATGTGGTTCGTATTATCATGGAAAGAATGCGCATAGCCCAAGATCGACAGAAACACTGGGCTGATACGAAGAGACGACACTTGGAGTTTCAGCCAGGAGACCGTGTATTCTTGAAGATATCTCCAAACCGCGGAGTGATCCGATTTGGAAGATGGGGTAAACTGAGTCCGAGATATATTGGACCGTTCGACATACTCGAACGAGTCGGTGAAGTGGCATACCGCTTAGCGCGTCCACCCTCATTGGAAGGAGTGCATAACGTGTTCCACATATCCCAACTCAGAAAGTATGTGAGTGACCCCAGCCATGTTCTTGATCATTCCGAGCTCACTATACAGCCCGACTTGTCTTGTGAGCAACAACCTGTCGAGATCCTGGACAGGAAAGTGAAGACACTTCGGAACAAAGAAGTTAACTTGGTCCGGATAATGTGGAGGAAAGACACTCCAGGAGAATCCACTTGGGAAAGGGAAGATGAAATGCGTGCAAGATACCCTCACCTCTTTGTAAACTAGTCCTCAAATAAAAGTTGTAAATCTCGAGAACGAAATTTTTGTAAGGAGGGTAGATTGTAACAACTCCAATTTTGTATACATAAAATTTATTTAAATTTGAAGTATACTTGGGGTATTTAATATTGCTGTTGCCACTTTAAGTATTTATTTTCCCACAATAATTACAAGAAGGAGCTTGTGGCTCATTGGTAATACCTTGAATTGCTGAACCAAGCCACCAGAGTTCAAATCTCATGCCCCACATTATTTTTAGATTGTTTTTGTTTTAAATCCTTTGGAAGCCCAACAGTCCACAGACCATAACTCCCAAAAGTTGAACTGTACTTAAAAAACTAAATATACCAGAGTCTTAACCCAGAGACCCCCCACCTACCCACGCCCCGACTCGACCGAGTCGGCCGGCGGACCGGCCGACTCGGGCCGGCGCCGCCGGCCGGACTCGGCCGGACGGCCGAGTCCCCAACATAAAAAATGTGTCGTTTTGCCCTGTTTAACCCCCTGCATACACCATTTATTTAGATCAGTACCCGAATCTTAAATATCCCCCATTTACTATAATTTTTAATGATTTTCTATAATTTTTACAATTTTTTTAATTAAAAACCTTTCACCTACCCTACCTTAGCCTACCCTATAAATACACCCCCTACCCTCTACCCTCTCATCCTAAAACCCTAAGCTCACTCTCTCAAAAATTTTCCAAGAAGTGTGTACTTTGAAAACAAGTTCGCGGTGAAGCTCCGACGAAATTCCGGTGGCGTTTTTAGAAACAACCGGCGACGAAGTAACGCCTCGGCAACTCCCTTAGTTTCCCCTACACTCCTTTGCCTAATCGAAACCCGTAAGTCCCATTCTATCCCCCTTTCTATTTCTCTAAAATACGAAATTACGAAATCCGACGGAATCGGAACAAATCCGATTTCCGACTCGGCCTTCTATAAAATTTCACTTCTAATCAATTCAATCATGCTTAAACATGTTATTGTTGACTATTAAACATTCAACGAATAATTTGAACAAGTTTTCTCACATGAAATGATAACATTTCCAATCTATCGTATTTTTCACTTTAATACCATCATGTTTCGATTTCACATTTAACCCCTAAACTTTGCTATACATTTAAAGTAGAGCACGTGATAATGACCTACCTCCACACACACGCAAATACAAACCTAAACGAAATCATCAAAAACTTAGAATACGATAAAAACAATACTTTCATTTAAATACCATTTTCTTAATAAAATCAATTCTAAAAGTTTAGCTTTGATACACTTTTAAATAAATACCTCTTATTAGGAAACACGATAAGTTGTAGACATCAATCGTTTATCTAAACCTGACTTTGTGGTGTCTAGGCTAGGCAAGTGAGCAAAGGTAACTTTAAAAGGCCCGTCTCACGATTCGTGAGCGGATCCCTCCTTCCTCACTTGTACTTACCTGGCCACAGTTGGCGGTGAAGAGGCGATTTGAGGCTTCTAATGACTTGTCGTTTAGACCATTTAGAAATAGGCTAGTTGACTTAGGAAACCCTAGAATCTAAAATACGGAAAATTTACACTTTTGCAAATAAATACCTTTTACTTTATAAAACTGTTTTCTAAAGGATTAGTATTTTACAATCTTTGCAAAGGGCCGCTACAACCCATTTTTGGGGAACCCGTTCAGGATCGTGTGGTTTATCGCGCACCCTCGGGCTAGTAGTGCGAGATTCAGACCTCCGCAAGGAGCATTCGGTCTCGAAAGGTTTAAAATACGACATCTTAAGAAAATGAGATTTTTAGAATATAAAATATTTATTAAAATTATTTTTTGTATAAACATATGTATATTTATCATTTAAATATCTATTTTATTATAATATAAATTTTCCACTTTTTTTCTAAAAATCGCAATAATAAATTTTACACTAAAATACCATGAACTTCAAATAATCAATATTACAGATAAATACCCTTATTCATTAAACTATGATATTTTCACTAGAAATGTCACAACATAAAATCCACCCTCATTACAACTCTAAAGACGAAAAATAAATACTTGAGGCGTATTTTGAAAAGTATATAAAAGTATTTTTTACATAAAATCCCCTCAAGTTTTATAAATTACCCTAAGGACCCTAACAATTATGAGACTTCGATTCACATTTCTGATTGTCTGACTCGGGTTTGAGTCTGATTAATCTGACTTGAATATGATTCAAGTCAATCTATAATCTACAATATTCCAATTCAAAATGAACACATGAATCCATGAATACAATTATCAATTTATACAACTTGACTGAACCGAACCATGGATATATATTCCTTTTACATGATTCTCAGTATTCCATTTAGATGACTCTACGGTTATAACCATTTCCTGATATCATGGTTTCGGTCCGTCAGTCAATCAATCATACAATCAATACAATTTTACAAGATAACCATACTAACAAGACATCGCGGGGTTTAAGGGGTAGATTGGTACGGAAGGTGTTAAAGGTGGCACGAGGTGGTCAGATTTAATACACCTAACATGAATCCAGTTGCTGTTGTACCGTGGCATAAACGGTTCCTTGTACTATACGTTCCCCTAGTCTCTGGCATATAGAGACTCCCCTTGTATACACTGGTATCCTTCTGTACCAAGCTACAAAAAACAGCGTTAATACGACATTACTACAGGATAATACAACTTTAAAATATATCTTCTTATTTTGTCTTTTCTACTTTCCTCTTACCTTTGGGACTTACCGAGCGACCTGTTCGCCGACGACATTCTATTTCTTTCTTCTTTGAATGTCGTCAGGTGATTCGGACCCGGCAGAGATCGAGCCATCGCAAGAAGACTTGGAGCAGTTTGCCGAAGACCCTGCACTTTAGTTTCATTGTACACTTTTCCTTTCTGTACTTTTCATTTCCTGTTATGCCACCATTTAGGCATCTTTTTATTGCAGTTGTATTTCCTTTCATGCATTGTATAAAGAATGTTAATAAATAAAAGTTGCTATTCTTTTTATTTCTTGTCTCTTGTGTATTTATTTTATATTGCTTAGATACGCTTAGCGTATGTACTTCTGAGTATATACGTAGCGGACATCATCGCGTCCCTTTTGCCGTACACTGGGAAGCGGGGCGTGACATTCGTTCTCTCGGGATAAAACGAAGAGACTGTTCGAACTGGCGGTGCGCAACAGGCTCATCAATCTGCCAAATCCTAAACGACCACTACAACCCGGCGAGACTAATAATCCCAATTATTGTCCTTACCAACAAACGGTAAGCCATCCAATTGAAGATTGCTTCGTATTTAAGGGATGGATCGATGACCAATACCAACAAGGCAAGTTTGCGCTGTCTGAGAAGTGGAAAGTAAGCCCACCACAACCGCACGCTCCTAAGAAGACAGACACGCCAGGGCATCGTGCTCTTTTGTTGAAGAGGCTCCATGCAAGGTCGCTCTTTCAGCCAAAACCAAAAAAATGCTGAACGATCTCCAGACATGCCCGGCGATTAGGTGGAAGAATCCGTTGGAACCTGAGATCATCGAGGGGATGCTGAAGCCGCGCCCAACTCCAAAGATTGGTGGTGATAGCCAAAGCGTTCACACCCAGCCGTCGAAGTCTTCGAAAAAGAAGAAGAAGAACAAAAAGCCCATGAAGCCTGGTGACAAGCGCACAGACCTGCAAAAACAGATTGACGTGCTGGAAGAGTATAACCAGAAAGCACGGATTCCAGTCACACTCCAAGAATTTCTCATCCACGTCCTTGAGGACGGAGACGATGGAAAAGATTCGTCGGATGAATCTGAGGGTTACGTAGCAAGCTGCTATGTGATCTCTCACTCGTCGATAGACGATGAAGAAGCTCCTTGCACCGAGAAACTGGGGGCAAATCCTGAACCGGGACTTCCAGGTCCATCAGACGAAATGATCGACGCACTCCTAAACGAAGCTCTTCGGAAAAGTAAAGCTAATCGGGAGCGTGAGATGGCCATATTTGAAAAGGCCAAACGCCGGCGACTGGGTGAAAGGGTTGAGACGCTCCCGCCAAATCAAAGTATATCCGCCGCGAATAAAAGCAGGTTCAAGACGAGGAAGAGGTTCGCCAAAGCCATATCAATGGGAATGAAGCTACCACTCTCCGAAGGAAACATTCTTGGTGAAGCAGAAATGCATCCTAGCTACTGCTTATATCATCAAAAGATTTCACACCCCACCGAAGAGTGCAACGCTTTTAAAAGATGGCGGCAGGGATATGTTGCTCACCGGCAACATTTTAAGCGGATGAAACGTAAAATTCGTCGGGAGAGAGGAAGTAAGACCGAGGGGCTTAGAAGAACTACCGGTAACTGTCGCATGGTTAACACCGGAGGATCGCAAGTTCTCACCTTCGGGAGCGACTCTGACGAAGAAATGACTCTTGGCCCTTTCTTCAAAGAATCCACCTCAAGAAAAGAGGAAGAACCGAAGACCTGTGAAAATATTCAGCTGTGCAATCGTACGCTGCCCGAAAAGAATCTCAGACCCACGAATAGAAAAGATAAGGGAAAAGAGAAAGTCCCTGAGGATATCTCCCTAGATGAACAAGTCGTCAAAGAGCTGACCGCCAAAGACCCGCCAAAGAAAAATAAGGTGGACTACAATATTCTGGCACACTTGAGAAAGTTACCTTCGCAGCTAAGTATTCTTGATGCCCTCTTGTTATCAAAAGAAGCAAGAGATTCTTTGATCAAGGCGTTGCAGGAGCCTGAACAATTCCAAGCAATGCCACTCGTGCCAGATTCAGAGGACTTTATCTATCAGCATCCAAATTCACTACATCCAATGGTGGCTAGCTGGCCATTCAAAATGGGGGGAACTGACATAATCGGCCCCATCGAACCAGCATCGTCCAGAGGACATCGGTTCATTTTGGCGACAACTGATTACTTCTCCAAATGGGCAGAAGCAGTACCGCTGAGGGAAGTGAAGACGGAGAATATCCTCCATTTCTTCAAGATACACGTCATTTATCGGTTTGGAACTCCGAGACGGATCATCTCCGATAACGGGCCAGCCTACAGAAGCCACAAAATCAGCCGCTTTGCACAATAACATAACAAAGACTGGAGATACTCTTCGGTCTATAATCCCCGAGCTAACAGTCTAACTGAGGCCTTTAACAAGACCTTGACAAAGATCGTGAAAAAGACGGTGTCCTGAAATAAGAAGGACTGGCACGAGAGACTGCATGAAGCTCTCTGGGCATATCGAACTACGTTCAAACCGGCCACGAACACAACACCATACGCATTGGTATTCGGTATAGAGGCGGTACTCCCCCTCGAGATAGAGCTACCCTCTTTACGAGTAGCAGTTCATTACGAGCTAACGGATGAAGAGAATGCTCACTTTCGGCTTGAGGAGCTCGATGCCCTTGATGAAACCCGGCTCATAGCGCAATAAAATCTGGAGGCTTATAAAGCAAAGATGACGCGCTCATATGAAAGATTGACTAGGCCGAGGACATTCCGCCAAGGCGAACTCATGCTAGTGGTCAAAAGACCTATGATCCCCAATCGTGCCAAGTGGGGAAAATTCGAGCCGAATTACGAAGGCCCGTATATCATAGACAAAGTCTACTAGGGTGGAGCCTATCTACTCATGGACATGCATGGTGAAAGACCTTCAGGCCAATAAACGGTCACTTCCTGAAGAAGTATTATGCTTGACGAGTCACGACCTAGGTCTACGATAGATGACGACGCCTAAGTCCACTCGCTATCTTCTTAAGCCCAAACTCTATAAGTAGTAGCCAACCACGGACTGAAACGTCCTTAAACTAACAACGGACCGAAACGTCCTTAAACTAACGATGGACCACTATGTCCTAAAACTAGCTGTTGACCGAGAAGTCGATAAACTACCGTAGACTGCAGCATCTCAAGGCTGACACAAAAAAAAGAGAAAAGAAAAAAAGGAATAAAAAAGAGAAAAAACGGTATGTCCATAAGCAAACAAGGTACGGATGAAAACCCAAAAGGGCTCCGTGAGTAAAAACAGCAGGGCTACCGGCAAGTTTTGTGAAAACCCGAAAGGGCGCAATCTCGTTAAGAGACACTTGCAAGGTCCTCTCGATCCTGTAAGGAGAAACCACCTGCGTGAGATCCTTACGACTCACAAGAAAGCAACATACTTAGGAATCTTCACGATCCCTAAGGAGAAAACACACTTATGAGATCCTCACAACTCATAAGGAGAACCCACTTATGAGACCCTCACGGCTCATAAGATTCAAAAGTCTTAAGTTACAGGGATCTGAACCTGTTCTTAAGCGGCCACCACAACCTTCAATACTTCCTTACAAGCGGCTCAATACTGACCCTTGTATACAATCCACGGGCACGAATAAACATTTCCCCAACAAAGTCCCATCCGTGACTAGGGATATGTTTGCATAGTGAACAGCCCTTGTAAGTCCTCTTGACTTATAAGGAGAAAGCACTCTTGTAAGATCCTTACGATTTTAAGAGATCATGCACTTAGGAATCCTCATGATTCCTAGGGGGAAAATACACCTACGATATCCTCACGACTTGTAGGGAGAAATACCTTTATGAGACCCTTACGGCTCATAAAGTCAAAAAGCCTTAGTCAACAGGATCTTAACCCTGTTTGCTAAGCCACCTTTGTTCGACATCGACAGAGGCAAATGATGATTCACTCCTGGCAATATCCCAGTTGTAGCGATGCTGATGCCGAAATCAGTGTCTAATCCCAAGCTTGCAGCGAAAAGCCAGCGAGCCACACATGCATACGAAATAGCCGAAATGATGGGGCAACTTGCAAACAAAATCAGCAAGTAAAAATATATGCATGCAAAATAGCCGAAATGATTGGGCAACTCGCAATAAAAAGCAGCGAGTAAAAATAAAATAAATAGCCGAAATGATTGGGCCCCGCGAAAAATAGCCGAAATGATTGGGCCCCGCGAAAAATAGCCGAAATGATTAGGCATCGCGACCTTCGCGATATAAAAGCTGAAATGATAGAGCATCGCGGAAAGAAATAAAAAAATAACATAAATGAAATTTATGCCCTACAGGTGATATCATATCAATTCCTGTATACAATCCAGGGGCGCAAACAAAGAGGGAATCACACCTTTCCTCCCCAGGCTTCATCAGAAGAAAAAGCCAAATCTCAACGGTTCACAGATAGCCTGGAGATCATATCAACATCTGTCTCATTACGATAGAAACAACTTCAGACAAAGCGGAGCCGCGGCAACTCCCAGTTCCATGACTCAGCGGTGCAAAAACAACTGAGAGTCAAACCCCGACTCCGTGAAATGCGGATAAAATCAACAATTCCTGGTTACGTGGAACGCGGCTTAAGTCAATTTTGACCCCGTGGGAAACGTCCAGAGCGGATCCTGGTCCTCGCAGAACACGGCAATGACCCCATGGGAAGCATCCAGAGCAAATTCCTGGTCATGTGGAACGCGGCTTATGTCAATCCTGACCCCATGGGAAACGTCCAGAGCGGATCCTGGTCCTCGCAGAGCATGGAAATTACCCCGTGTGAAGCATCCAGAGCGGAGCCTGGTCCTCGCAGAAAACGGCAATGACCCCGTGGGAAGCATCCAGAGCAAATTCCTGGCTATGTGGAACGCGGCTTATGTCAAATCCTGACCCCGTGAGAAACGTCTAGAGCGGAGCCTGGTCCTCGCAGAACACGGCAGTGAACCCGTGGCAAGCATCCAGAGCAAATTCCTGGTCACGTAGAACGCGGCTTATGTCAATCTTGACCCCGTGGGAAACGTCCAGAGCGGATCCTGGTCCTCGCAGAGCATGGCAATGACCCCGTGTGAAGCATCCAGAGTGGAGCCTGGTCCTCGCAGAACACGGCAATGACTCCGTGGGAAGCATCTAGAGAAAATTCCTGGCTACGTGGAACGCGGCTTATGTCAAATCCTGACCCCGTGAGAAATGTCCAGAGCGGAGCCTGGTCCTCGCAGAACACGGAAGTGAACCCGTAGCAAGCATCCAGAGCAAATTCCTGGTCACGTAGAATGCGGCTTATGTCAATCCTGACCCAGTGGGAAACGTCCAGAGCGGATCCCGGTCCTCACAGAGCACGGCAATGACCCAGTGTGAATCATCCAGAGCAGAGCCTAGTCCTCGTAGAACATGGCAATGACCCCGTGGGAAGCATCCAGAGCAAATTCCTGGCTACGTGGAACGCAGCTTATGTTAAATCCTGACCCTGTGGGAAACGTCCAGAGCGGAGCCTGGTCCTCGCAGAACACGGCAGTGAACCCGTTGGAAGCATCCAGAGCAAATTCCTGATTACGTGGAACGCGGCTTATGTCAATCTTGACCCCGTGGAAAACGTCCAGAGCGGATCCTGGTCCTCGCAGAGCACGACAATGACCCCGTGTGAAGCATCCAGAGCGGAGCCTGGTCCTCGCAGAACATGGCAATGACCCCGTGGGAAGCATCCAGAGCAAATTCCTGGCTACGTGGAACGCGGCTTATGTCAAATCCTGATCCCGTGAGAAATGTCAAGAGCGGAGCCTGGTCCTTGCAGAACACGGAAGTGAACCCGTGG
The DNA here is from genome assembly GCA_030015575.1 of Agapanthus africanus. NCBI lineage: Eukaryota > Viridiplantae > Streptophyta > Magnoliopsida > Asparagales > Amaryllidaceae > Agapanthus > Agapanthus africanus. Next base: position 19,292,675 of record JASDDO010000026.1, on the reverse strand, counting down.
CAAGCATCCAGAGCAAATTCCTGGTCACGTAGAATGCGGCTTATGTCAATCCTGACCCCGTGGGAAATGTCCAGAGCGGATCCCGGTCCTCACAGAGCACGACAATGACCCCGTGTGAATCATCCAGAGCAGAGTCTGGTCCTCGCAGAACACGGCAATGACCCCGTGGGAAGCATCCAGTGCAAATTCCTGGCTACGTGGAACGCGGCTTATGTCAAATCCTGACCCTGTGGGAAACGTCCAGAGCAGAGCCTGGTCCTCGCAGAACACGGCAGTGAACCCGTTGGAAGCATCCAGAGCAAATTCCTGGTTACGTGGAACGCGGCTTATGTCAATCCTGACCCCGTAGGAAACGTCCAGAGCGGATCCCGGTCCTCGCAGAGCACAGTAATGGCCCCGTATGAAGCATCCAGAGCGGAGCCTGGTCCTCGCAGAACACGGCAATGACCCCGTGGGAAGCATCCAGAGCAAATTCCTGGCTACTTGGAACGAGGCTTATGTCAAATCCTGACACCGTGAGAAACGTCCAGGGCGGAGCCTGGTCCTCGCAGAACACGGCAGTGAACCTGTGGGAAGCATCCAGAGCAAATTCCTGGTTATGTGGAACGCGGCTTATGTCAATCCTGACCCCGTGGGAAACGTCCAGAGCGGATCCTGGTCCTCGCAGAGCACGAAAATGGCCCCGTGTGAAGCATCCAGAGTGGAGCCTGGTCCTCGCAGAACACGGCAGTGAACCCGTGGGAAGCATCCAGAGCAAATTCTTAGTTACGTGGTGTTCCCCTCCGGATGGCGGCGCGACCGACGTCTTGCCTGAGATTCGGGGCAGATGCTAATAGGTGCTATCCGTCCACCTCTCCGAAGATGCCAAGTTGATTTATGGCACCGTGTGTCGGAGGTTTAAACGGATGCGGCCGATGTAGCAGACTTCATCAGATTCCCCCTCGCTTGAGGGGTTTTTGATTGTGGGGACGCTCTTCCCTGCAGGCGCAAGCCCCTGCAGTTAATTACGCTACCGCACCGCGGTAACAACTTTCTCCTTCTCCAGATGGTCACTTCGTGTCGTAGGTGTTTGTTTTGTGTTTGGTTGCCCGTGGATTGTATACGGAGACTGAGTTATGTCGTCGCCCGTAGGGCGTGGACTAGTCCAAATCCGTATTATCTTAGATTTGGGTTTGGGGGTTTGGGTTTAAGGATACGTTAGCCTCGTTTGAGACTAAGATCGACTTAAACGTCAATTAAGGATACGTCGGTCTAGTTTTTAGACTAATATCAACTTAACGGGATCGTTTATATCCAACAAAAGAGCAATTAAGGGAGCCATGTCGTTTAGTTTAAGGACATTGCGGTCCATAGGTAGTTTAAGGACATTGCGGTCGATAGGTAGTTTAAGGACATTGCGGTCGATAGGTAGTTTAAGGACATTACGGTCCAATGTTAGTTTTAAGACGTTGCGGTCAAGGTTAAGGACGTTGTAGTCCGTGGATTTAAGGACTCCACAGTCCAATGTTAGTTTTAAGACATCACGGTCAATGTTAAGGACGTCATAGTCCGTTGTTAGTTTTAAGACATCCCGGTTAAGGTTAAGGACCTCATAGGCCATTGTTAGTTTTAAGACATCCCGGTCAAGGTTAAGGACCTCATAGTCCATGAGTTTAAAGACCCCACAGTCCATATCAATGTGTGGTCATCGGGACCCGTCACCTCTTTGAAGACATTGAGGAATTGCAACGCCAAATATCAAAGGAGTGAAGAGATGTACCCTTAAACCGAGGTAGATCAAATAATCTTTGGCCCAATTTGGGACCAAGACCAATTAATTATGTTATGAGCCCATTAGCCCAGTTAAGTTTGAATTGAAGGCTTATGGCCAGCCTAGGCTAAGTCCAATCATGTATAGAATATTGGCTTTCTGTTGGTCTATTGTAGGAGAGGCTTTGCCTCTAGAAACTTAGCCAATTGGGCTAAAGCTAGTGTTGAACACTAGAGACCAACAGTGTTGAATACTGGGAATAAGATTAACAAGTCAGTGTTAAACACTAAAAGATAATCAGTGTTGAACACTGGGAACAGAGTTTTCAAATTAGTGTTAAACACTAAGACAAATCAGCGTTAAACACTGGGAACAGATCATCAGTTTGATGCTAAATATTGTAAGAGCAGAGATCACGTGGGGGCACGTGATGGAATCCAAAAGGTGGGGCCACATCCCCTTTATTTTGTTCTACAGATAAGTGTTTAACACTTTTAATTCTGAAGGTCATCACGTGTGGGCACGTGATGGGGGCTCACGCTTTGATCTGTTAGGATGTTCATTATGGGTCATGTGGTGACACGTGAAGGCGCCCCAGCGCTTGTTTTCTTTTGCTTTTTCTTTGCGCGCTTTGGGGGTCACGTGGAACACGTGAGGCATTGCCTCAAAGTTCTTCTCTGTGGAACTTTACACGGGTCACGTGGTAGCACGTGACCCTGCCTGTTTGAAGATGTGTTTATCTTTTTAAGAATTAAATTCTTCATAGGGTTAAACCCTAGCAATAAACTTTAGAGGAATTAAATTCCTGTTTTCTCCTGAAGAATTATATTCTTAGATAGGGTTAAACCCTAATTTCTTCTTTCTTTTAAGGGAATTAAATTCTTGTGATTTTGAGAGAATTAAGTTCTTAATTAGGGTTAAACTCTGGTTCTGTCCATTTTGAAGGAGTTAAATTCCCATAACATAGGGTTGAACCCTAATTTTATCTCAAAGGAATTGAATTCCTATAGTTCTGTGAGAATTAAATTCTCAAACTTCCATTCCCCTTCTATGCTTTGGATCTGCATGGCAAGATCTCAACCCAATGAGAATTAAATTCTCAATTCATGGGGAGATGTGTACTTTGCAGATCCTCTCTTAGAGAAAGAACTAAGCTCTTCTTTTGTATAAGAGTTAAACTCTTTGAGAATTAAATTCTCCTTTTTAAGCCTCTCCCTTTTTACCTAAGGTTTTCTTTTGCAGAGGATCAAATTCTTCTCAAAATCTCAAGGCTCTCTCCTCCTTCTTTTTTTTCCTCTGTATATCCCTGGCTCCTATTTATAGGAGAAGGAAGAAAATCAATCAGCTTTAGTGAATCTTCAATTGAAATATGTGATTTGTTTATTGAGAGATTGATTTACATTCATCATTCATCTGGACTTTTGGATTATTAGGTGGATTTTATTCACCATTGGATTTCAAATCCAAAGATATCCCTATGTTATTTCAGTTAGATTTTAAGGGGAAATCTTTCCAAGTTCAAGATTTTTCCATAAATAGATGATATTTAATCACCTTTAGATTTTAATCCCATCGGTTCCAAATAATCATTCTCATTTAGAAAGATTTGAATCCTTTTCAGAATTTGATTCTGTTAAATAGAGAGGCTTTGAAGGCCGGTCACGTGTGGCCACCTGACCCGTGGTCATGTGTAGGCACGTGACCCCTGGAACGGGCCTTTCTTCTCCTTTTGTGCTCTGTTCTCTGGCCGCTGCTCAGCCATCACGTGCCAACACGTGACCCCTGGTCACGTGTGAGCATGTGACCTTTTCTGGAGCCTTTTCTCTGATTTAAACAGGGAGCGAATCTGCCTTTTGCCGCTGCTTTTAAATGTCACGTGTCAATACGTGACCGCTGGTCACGTGCTAGCACGTGATGCCTCCTCCATAAGTTTCCCTGATTTTAAATCAGGAAATATGTGGAACGCGGCTTATGTCAATCCTGACCCCATGGGAAACGTCCAGAGCGGATCCCGGTCCTCGCAGAGCACGGTAATGACCCCGTGTGAAGCATCCAGAGCGGATCCTGGTCCTCGCAGAATACGGCAATGACCCTGTGGGAAGCATCCATAGCAAATTCCTGGTCACGTGGAACGCGACTTATGTCAATACTGACCCCGTGGGAAACATCCAGAGCGGATCCTGGTCCTCGTAGAGTACGACAATGACCCCGTGTGAAGCATCCAGAGCGGAGCCTGGTCCTCGTAGAATACGCCAATGACCCCATGGGAAGCATCCAGAGCAAACTCCTGGTTACGTGGAATGCGGCTTATGTCAATCATGACCCCGTGTGAAGCATCCAGAGTGGAGCCTGGTCCTCGCAGAACACGGCAATGACCCCGTGGGAAGCATCCAGAGTAACTCCTGATTCCGTGAAATGCGGATGATGATAACCTCACCCATCACTTATGGGTCCTCACGACTCGTAAGGGAGCAAACTCTCTTATGAGATCCTTACGATTTGCAAGAGAAAACACACTTAGGAATCCTCACGATTCTTAAGGAGAATTTACACCTACGGGATCCTCTCGACCGGTAGGGAGAAAATTCTTTATGAGACCCTCACGGCTCATAAAGTTGAAAAGTCTTAGGAGGCAGATCTTAACCCTGAATCCTAAGCCATCATTGTCCTGCAAAGAAATCAAAATAGACTATCTGCAGAATACACTTGCTAAAAAGGGACACACCATCATGAAGAAAAATATGTCTTTTATTCATGAATCAAAATGAATACAAAATACAATTCATGAAAGAACAAAAAATATACTCTCATTCAGGAGTATGTACAAAGGAAGAATGGAAATATATATATATATATATATATATATATATATATATATATATATATATATATATATATATATAATTCTTCAAGTCGGCGGGCGATTTAATTGATTAGCCAGTTCGTCCCTCTTTCGCTGGGCCTCGCCTTCATGGTTTAGTATCGTCAAGAGACGGGCCTCCGCTTGAGTCTGTTGGGCCTGGTATGAGGCAAGCCATCCTTCAAGCTCCTTTTCAGTAGCCTTATGGGCCTCAACCATTTCACGAGTGAATACTGCAGCCTTATCAATGGCTACCACCTCCTTGATGGCCTCTTAGAGCACTCGCCAAAGTTCGTATGTTTTATTGGCCTTGGCCGTAAGGTTGGCTTAAAGCTCCCTCAGCGCTTTAAAAGCCAGCTCCCTCTCCGAAAACTTACGGCCGAGCCTCTTCTCACATGATATCATATTCGCCGCACACCGCTCAATTAGACCCCGTAAGCTCTCCTTCGCAGCCACAACCTCCGAAGAAAGGCGTGCACATTCAAGCACATGCAAGCAAGCCTCCACCTGCCGACAAAACTCAACCCAGACTTGCACCATTGTTTCACTATGATAGGTGGCAAGAAAGGGAAGAGAGCCGTTAGCTTCAGCAGCAAACTCTTCGGCCGCGATTAGACTGCCAACGCGAAGTTCCTCAATTAGGGATGACAGGGAGTCAAGGCTTAACTTGGCCATCTGTTCCGAGGCTCGGAGGGCATAGGGGCCGGGTGGCATGGCGATGCGTGACTCCAGCGCGGTAAGAACTGGCAGAGCTGTTCAGATTTATAAACAGTCAGCTGAACGTGTAAGCAAAAGAACAAATGGAACAACGTTGGGACTTTACTTACCCACAGTCATGCAAGAGGGATCTGAAGGCTCCCTAGGCCCTTCATGAATCTCAACCTCGTCGTCGGCCTCCAGAACTGTAAAAGACATCAATGTCATTTTATGAAATAGTAATAATACTGTGAAAAGAGGGTAAACAACACCAACCTTGCCCGGAAGAGAGGACGATGCGCTGAGGAGATATCGCTTGCGGAGCAGCCATCTCCAACAGGCGCTGAAAAGTCTGCCTGGGAGATAGATCAACAATAGATGCCGCCAACCCACGCAATTCTGAAAAGACAGAATGGTTCAGATAATGGAAAGATTACTAATTTAAAATATAGAAGGCTACCTTCGACGCTCCTCCCATTCTGAGCTGGAGGGATGTCAGCTTTAGCGGCCTCCTCCGTGACCTCGGGCACATCATCGGGGACGCGGACTAGTGTAGCGGCTTCTGAGCGAGGAGCAGTGGCTGCCACAGCAGGCTCCAACGAAAGGACGGTAGCCTCGACTACCTGTACCCTAGTCTCCGGGTCGCCCTCAGGAAGATCCATTGGAGCGGCGACCGGCAAAGATGCCTCCCCCAAGGGAGCAAGTGCTTTGGGAGGGGGAATCACCGAGGGAGATTCTATCGCAAGAGAAATAGTTGCATCGACCCTCCACACTGATTTGTGTTTCACTGGGGATATCAGCAGAATCCACGGTCAAAGCGTGACTCAGAGCCTCCGCCGCCGCCGAAGTCCTTGCAAAGTTTGTACAAGGATAAGGATACATATATATGCAAGCAATATGAAATATTACAAAGAAATACAGGAACATACTGATGCGCAAGGGAGCTTCTAGTATGGCTTGTTCAAGCCGACGCTCCTTCCTAAGGAGGTGTGCTCGTCGAGGTCCGAGGGTGGACTCGTAGCCACCGATCCACAGTGAAAGCGCGTCCTCGGCGTCGGCCGAAACAGCCTGTTTAAGGGCCCTTTTGCCCCATTCTTCCAAAGGGCCTATGAATCATCGCCGTATCCACGGAGGGTCCTCGTAAAAGATGACGGTAGGGTAGGGCTTCTTCGGAATCCTTACGTTCTCTGATTCATCTTGCGAACGTCGTATAGCCTCAACCAATTGTGCGGCTTCCTCGGCAGATGAACTCGGGAAAAGTAGGCCACCATCCGATTCTTGCATAGCCAACGGTTCATCCTGAAGAATAGGCTCAGGCTCTATTAAAGAGTCGAGCAGATTGGTATCCATCTTCCTCTGCCTCTTGGATCCAGAACCAACCGCCGAAGATGATCGTTTCCTCCCCCGTGGAACTTTGGCACGACGCTGACCCACTTCACTTTCAACGCCCTCGCTTGGCAGTGCTACCGAGGACGACACGGCCATTGTTGACGCTGCGAACGATGATACTGCTACCGGCGCCCTATTAGCCCTCGATTGAGCCCGAGTACCCAGTGGCATACCAGCTGTGGGAGTGAAGTCCACTTCTGCCGCCTCCAGAATAAGCGCAACACTGGTATCCCTCAGGGGAAAGCGAACCGGTGCATGCGGTCGCGGCGAAACTCCCGTGGCTTGAACCGGAATGGGAGCGCTGTATCCAAGAAGCACTCTCTTCTCCTCAGCAATAATTGGACTGACCCGATGAAGGTACCAGCCCGTGAAGGACCCCACACATCGGGGAATATGGTCAGCTTCAGGAATCATGAAGCGAGAACCAGTGTTCAGCCTCACAAAATGATGAGCAGCATCACGAACAACTTCAGGTGATGGGCTGGGCGCAACTGTAAATGCCTCGAAAGGAACGCCCTGATCATATCCAAGTTGCCGGGCAAAGCGTAAAAAGGGCCGCGCTGTTCTGACGAAATACCAGATAACCTGGTCTGATCGCGTACAGGTGCATGCCTTCCCTGGGCTTCAGAGAAGGTACCTCCTCTTTCGACAAGTCACAGAGTTGTTGAATCGGACCTGAAGGTGCAGATATGGCCCGATCAATGAATACCATTCTGCCCGTATTAGCATAGGGAGCGATCAACACGCGAATAGCCCCAGACTGAGTCGGGTCAGGAGCAGAAGCGTCCACCAGCAGCATGAGTCACGGAAAAGTGTAGGCATTATAAAATTTGGGTCTCTGGTGCGCAGCAAAAGCCCTCAACACGTGCATCTCAATCCAAGATGTGAAGTAATGAAGAGAAAAATTTACCACATCCACACCTGGAGTTGAGGTATTAGCCGCGGTGCCTAACCCATGATAAAGATGCGCTAGCGCTGGGATGCCTACAGCTAGCTGTGTTCCCTCAGCAATGCGATGAGCAGGGTAGATGACCGAGGCTTTCATGAAACGGCGATGCATGGGAATGACAAACCAGCTAAGCCAAACGCTGATAAAGCCCACAAAGAAAGTCTCCTCATCCATACCAGGAGCTGCAATCGACTAGAAAGATACCGCCGACATGATAGGAATGTAATACTGCGGCAAGTCCTCTTCCTTAGTCGGCCGCCTGTTTAAACCCAACCCAAAGGGGTCATTAATGTTCGTGAACTTCGGAGCAGTCTTCGATAGGACACCCTCACGAAGGAAGCAAGCAATAAAACTTTTAAAAGTGATGCCCTTCTCCTCTGACTCTATGAACAGTGTGTCAAAAATACCCAGGGTCTTGATCAAACTCGGGCGCTTGTGGCGGACGGCGTTCTCGGTAGACAGGCCGTCAAGCATTGCAGGCTCGGTTTCAAAGACATACTCATCGGGAGGCAGCAATTATTCATAAAGTGTCCCTCTGACCGGCAGCCCCTAGATCTCGCGAAATTCTTCCAAGGAAATCGAAACTTCGCGGTCCCCTAAAAGGAAGGTGTTGGTGGGAAGATTCCATTGGTTCAAGAAGGCCTTAACCCACCAGACATGAGAAGATTGGTAGTGAAAGAGGGATGCATATATCGCCTGATAAAGCCCAACCCTCTGTAGTCGTGCGCGATGGGCGGACAAGATGTAACGAGCCCAAAGAAGGTAGCCCGTGGGGTGTCGAGGGGTAAGCCCTATCTTGTAAATCTGCCCCCATGGCTGGGCTTCGCCCTGTCAAATGCGGCGCCCCAAAATATCTATAGCCGGTACCGGATGGTTCGGAATACCAGTTGTTGAAGGCTCAAGCCGTCCCATAGGGGTCCAATTCGGCATCTCCACAACAAAGACAGTCTGTAGAGGATCCAACGGCAGGATTGGATAGGTAGGCTCCGTCGGTATCTCACAAAGAAAACTGCGGCGACCGCAGATGATGTGACCGTACCAGGTCCCCCACAAAAGCAAGTTGGTGCGATTCGGGTCATGAGCCCTGGTCATAGCCATTACTTCCTCGTCAGACGGTGACCGAGGAAAAGCATCTTCCGAGCGAGTGAAAGGGAAGTATGGAACAGAAGTCATTGTGCCTGAAATAAAAGAAGGGGAAACTGTTAAAGCGAAGCCAACAGTGTATATATATATATATATATATATGTTTATAAATGCATATATAAAAAGACAGTGGAAGAAAGCGACAAAGGACTTATTTTATGGGACCATTGGTTACAAAACGCAGGGGTCCCACAAAATCAAGATGGCGGCTTACAAATGATGAGGCAAAGCAATCACTATGAGAACAAAAGGAAGATTCTCAATAAATGAACAGTGAATTTTCAAATGACCCTACACATTCCCCAAAAAGAAATCCATCTTGGACTCTGCAAAAAATCAAACAGAGCAAGAGAATTAAATTAACAGAAAACCCTACTGCAAATCTCTTCTTTTTGGTTGCAAAGAAACAACTCAGGGCAAGAAAACCCCAAGCAGTTCTCTGGAAAGAACTAAGTTCTTCAGAGGAATTAAAATTCCTTTTGAAAAGTGGAATTAAATGTAAGTGCACGGCGGCGCCCCGGCAGTCCATCCGACGCCGGAATGCGGAAGCGGTGATTTACTTTAACTTTTCAAACCGGCACCACCGCACACTATAAACCCAGATCGGGCCATTAATCTAGTCCTAGCTATCAAGAGAGGGGGTAGAGAGATATATCGAGCGATCCGTATTCTTCGGTCTTCTCGTCGTCGTCCCGATCTCCCCGCGGAATCTCCGGTCTCCACCAAGTCCCCGGAAGGGCACCACGTCGCCGGCTTCTTTTACGGGCTCATACCTCTGGACCAAGGCAACTCAAGTACGAAGTTGGCGAGTCGACGTGTCCAAGATTTTCTGTAGAATACGTATAGAAGGCCATGTCTCATTTGGGGTTATGGAGTTGCCTTTGGTGGAGGAAAGGAACTAAGACTTTTTGGAGATGAAACTTTGGGAATTTTGTAGCATGAAAGAGCAAAATTCCCACACCCAAAAAATTGGGCAGCCCCTCCTTGGCCGGCCATGCATGGTGGTGAGTAGAGAAGAGAGTGAGAGAATGAGGGAGAGTCTCACAAGAATAATGCAAGAGAGAGAGAGATCAAAAATGTTATCATGAAAGGAAATAATCACATACTCAAAACCACACTCCATCAACCATCATCATTGCTCCAAGTCAAGCAATAATGGAGTCAAGAAAGTCAAGAGATGGTGCAACCATCATGACACTACAAAGTGCAAAGACAACCCTCCAAAATGCTTATTTGCACAAATACAAATAAGCCTTCCTCCACCAATCTTTGGCCAATGAAAGATACAAAGAAATATGGCCGAAACGGAAAGCAAACTGGCAACACCAAAAAACTGATCCTGTAATAAATTACAGGAAAAACCCGCTACTGTATATACATACCCGCATTTGTATTCCGGCCGAAATACAAATGCAATGAGACAAAATCTACACTGTACTATACTAGGATCCGGCTTAAACCAAAGCCGGCTAGTAATATCCGTCCGATCCTGATCCGTGCAATACCGCACGTATCTGATCGAACCCTGCCATATATCCATACGGCCTCTAGTACTAACCGTTCGATCCTGATCCGTGCAATACCGCACATATCTGATCGAACCCTGCCATATCTCCATACGGCCTCTACAGCGTTTCGCCCGAAACTTGAGTAACTGAATGTGGGGGACTCTAAAGACTCGTCAATACTATAGCTGTGGATTTAACCACTAGCACGTCAGAGGTATTAGCCATACGTGACGGGCTACCAGTTATTGACTAAAAGGGACGTCGATGAGCGAACTCATCCTGACACCCTACTGAGCCTGTCAGTGACAATATCCGTACAGTCCGGTCCGTTCGTCTATGAGCATCGCATGGCGGGCCTAGGGGGTTGGTAAAATTCAGACCCCCAAAAGCGGTACAAGTCGTGTCGGAGTGAAGCCCAGAACACACTTAGATACTACTGGAATACCTACCAGTAAATCTCCTGCCTTGGCCAAGGACTTTATGTAATGGCTTTCATAGACACAACGCGACCTCACCCCCAATACCGGGAGAGACGAACCCCTGAAGATCCGCTCACTGCCTCCATGTGGCTCGGGACTGTATCCAACTAAAACCTGTTTGCATGTCTCCTTTGAGCGTCGTAGGGTAGTAATCATAGTACAGTGGGAACTCACACGAGACAAATGACGATCCTCAGGTCGATGAACTAACCTGCACACATGTCACCAGGGAACTGCTATCTGACGTCAGATATAAGACCAACTAGCATGTTCCCGGCGAGTCCTGTCCGGTGTACTCATAACCTAATGAGCACTTGTATACATATTAGGTGATCCTATTGACACCAGTGGCTTGTGAGACCAGCCACCGCCCCTCGTCGGGGTCTCGACTGTATACACTAGTCTACTCTGGAGTATCGATGCCCTGTCTCGAAACTCCCACGATTAGGGACCTTTTAAGGTTGTGCTTATAGACTACCAGCTCCCACGTATATGATCGCCCTCATACTGCTGGCAGTCAAGCAAAAATCCTAGGGGCTCTATCAACGTGCAATAGTGACCTGTCAGGTCACCTAAAGCAGTACACGATGATAAAGGTAAACCAGATAGCATACTATCATCTTGAGTAAGACTGTCCTCCTGGGATAGGTCCTCCCTCAATCATTGCAATCACGTGCCTGTGATCGAATAATTGACTATGAGGGCACTATCTCCAACAATCTCCTACTTGCACTCAAGGCTAATTATTGCGATGTCGTATACTCACAGCCCGTGTGATACCGAACACCCAACTCCTCTACTAGTCAGTCTCACAAAACCCGTTTGCAAAACTATTGTGTTCGAGGAATAGCCTCAGTGAGTGGATCCGCCTTGATGTTTCTTTCTATGTCTCTCTATATCTCAAGTTCGCGGAGAAAGCCATCTCCCGAAATAAGCAATACCTGTCTTAGAATGTGTCTGGATGTCTAATGGGACCTAGCTCATAAATGAACTCCAAATCCAAACTTCTTAGACTGTATCGTCAACTGAACTTATCAGTATCCTGCGCCATGCCTCCCTCAGTATTGCCTTGGACCACCTGTCCAAAATACCGCCCCTCGCCAGAAGGAAAAACTATAACTCTGACAACCTCCCTATCGTCCAGGCCACCTTGGAAGCCTGGAATGATAACTGTCTCCCGAATGAGGCTGTCGTTATCATATCCCTAGAACATTCACTTATGTTCTAAAACTGCTTCCGACTGTTCTCCAGGATTGGATCAATATCAACTTATTGCATCTAGTGCAAGAACAACATCTGGTGTGGTACTTGACATCTCATGATTGACTCAATTGCCTGAGCAAGTGATTTGCCAATCATGCACATCCCTCTCCCCTTTAGTCTGTAAGACACCTTTAGAGAGGGTGACTCCATCACCTGCAGGTACACTACCGTTCCAGGAGTCGTCCATTCTAAATACTCTTAGAATGCTGTCTAAGTACCCTTAATTGGGAAACCACCCAAATCCAGATCTAAAACCATAGATCTAGTAACCAGTATGTATGATATAATATCCAAGTCCCATGTGGAGAAACCACTGTGTGACGACCAAAGTATAACCGATCGTAGTATAGGAATATAACTTCCTACTCTGTGTATGTCATCCAAATACCAGGACATCACACCCTACTTCTTTCTTAACAGATCCATCACCTATTCTGATGAAGTCAAACCTATGACTGTCACGTCAGAAATAGATGATCTATCTTCGCTACATCTGCTTTAGTCTATAAATAGACATAAGCCACTTGTCCACCAATGCTTCCGCTGCTCCCACTGACTACGACAGCCCTCTGGCAGAGTCATATAGACGTACATTTCTAAAGCCAGTTTAGAACGACCCTATACTCATCCTCCCGCCGGGTCTCGCAGCCTGGAACAACAGCAATGGCAAGTGTGGATAAACAAGAACTTTCCTGTCACCGTCCTTTAGGCTACCGAAGTACCTCTCGGGTGCCTGAAGTTACCCACCTTATCTGCGGAGTGGCCAATGGAATGTCAAACTAGATTGAATCTTTAGGTTCCTATCAAATCTTCAGTAATCGTTTGTGGTTCTGGAATCACTTCCAGTTCTACCATACTCCCACTACTGTTTTCTGAAAAAATTCATTTTTGTTAAAACTGTGGCGAGTCAAGAACAATATCACTATTGATCTTCCAGATGGTAGAAAGTCAACCCTCGTCATAGCCTGGGTCAACCCACAAACAGCCATTACAGAAACGTGCCTTGAGTTATCCACAGTCTGATTTTAAGCATAGGCCGGACAACTCCCCGTACCTTAACATCGTTAAGATATGAACTGTTCTATATCCAATATAGAACCAGAGGCACTGATTTAATTGAACTAGATTCAAATCATGCAGCTGTCTCCAGTACATGTCAACTAAATGGAAGGAGGCGGATCAACGTTACTCAACTTAGGAATGCTTCCAATCATGAGTAACCTGAAAGAGAAGCAAGTTCTCTTAATCATTACTATCAACTGAATACCATACTCATGTATCTTTATCTTTGATCAACTTGAAGAATCTCGATACTTGCAACACCTGGTTCTCTACTTTATCCATATACCTATAACTTCTCAAAACTTGGACCCTGTGTTTCTACGAAACACCTGTCTAAAAACTAGAGAAGTCACAAGTAAACCGAATATAGTACGAGAACCAACCCTTCTGTCCTCATGGACGCTGGATAACATACAATACTCTGTATAAGTCCCTTGAGTCTGATAACTCATTCACTGTGTGTTATAGGTTGAAAACTGTACTTATGGTTAAGAAGAATTACACCGATGTTTAATGCTCCTTACCTAACCATCCACTGATATAGGTAAATGTCACAGACATAATTTCAAAAAGGTATATCTCACTCTATAAAAATAGACGTACATATATATCAATTTGAAATTGGTGCATAACAGCGGATATTCAAAACCAAATATTTGTCGTCCGGCAACCAACCCAGGTGACTTCCTCAAATATCACCGATTACAACGAATCCCGATATAATGAGGATGATCACCTAATTCCCAATAACTTACTCCCACTCATCATCTGTAAAACCATACAAATGTGAGAATCATACCTGGTAAATACATACCCTAGAGCAAGTGTCTAATTGGGAAATCAGTTTTCCTTTAACAGTATACAGTGAAACTGAAACATTGAAATATTTCGATGGGGTATCCCGGTATTCCTAGTAATGCCACTTCTATTATCCAGATTCACAACTGTAACCGTGTAATTCTTTGTCATCTTTCCAAATCCCTTTCTATGTCTTTAGTCATTACCTTCTGTACACCCCTTTAGGCCAAATGGTTTTCTTCCTTCCCTACCGTTCGGCACCAGCCTATGGTTTGGAAGAAGACTATCCAATAAGTATAATGGGTGTACTGTCCTAATCCTAGGAACACTCTCAATGCGAGAGAAGGTGAAGATAAAAGACAACCGAATAAATCTTATTCCTATTTCTCCTGAACCAGAATCTATCCCCGAACTGGAACAAGTTCCTTTCGAGTTCGTATATAACCATATGATGGAGTATCCAATAAACTGTGGATCTTCGTGGTGATACGGAGTGTCCTGGAGAAATACAAAGGTGATTTAGGATTGGCGAAGAAATACTTGGTTTGGTCGTGAATAGCAGTCGCAATTTACTTTGCCCTCTTACTAATCCCTTGATATGTCTTTACTAAATACCTTTTGTGCACCATCGTTAGGCTAATTGGTTTTCTTCATTCCCTACCGGTCGGCACCAGCTTAAGGTTTGGAAGAAGACTATCCAATTTACGTAATAGGTGTACTATCTCCTAAACCAAGAAGTACTCGCAACCTGAGAGAAGGTAAAATGAAAAGACAACTGAATAGTCCTATCCGTTTTCTCCAGAACCGGAAACCAACCTCAAATAAATTCCTTCGAGTTCGTATATAACCATACGATGGTTTTTTCCAATGGAAGTGGATGTTCGTAGTAATACGGGGTGTCCTGGAGAAAAGGGTAAAAGTAGGAATGGCAATGAGGTTTGCAACTCTGACAATCCAAAAGCCAGTGTTTTAGAAGGTTCGGTCAATTTTGGTCACTGAGTCATAGTCTTAGGGTCGGGTCAATGGTCGCTGCCGAAGAGAGAGACCAAAGAAACACTCAGCGTGCACTCTATCCTAGATCAGAATGGTTACCAATTTATCTAATCTGGAAACCTCCCACTGTCACCTCAAATTCTCCTCCAAACCTGAAAGAAGAATTAGTCGGGGTCGCCCGAGGAGTAAACTAACTCATCAGTGGGGATCGGGATCCAACTATCATCGCATGATAACGTGACGGAATTCTCTCACGTCATCACACTCCAGAAGGTATGCGCATATCTGGCAAGTTTCAGTTTCTTTAGAAACTCCCGATGTAATTTTTGCCCCATGCTCTTATGACCTTGACTTTGGCCAACAAATCATAAGTCACATGTCAAGTTCTACCCGTCATTCTCCAGGTTAATTTGAGCCCACCCGCACAAGCCCTTGACTTTGGCCAACAAGGCTACATGACTGCCCCAAACCAACGCATCTATCTATGTTGCATATGAATACGCAACAGCTACCAAACACTGTGCCTTGACTTTGGCCAACAAACACAGCTTGAATACTATTGGCTACCCATATGAAACGACAGAGGGCTACGAGTGGTTTCTGGCGAAAATCTTTAACGTAATGAACTTGATATCGTTGAAGGAACTGGATAGCTTTTATAAAATTATAGTAATGAAAACCTTCGCTAAAGAGGTCACTCCCGGTGAAGGGATCTCGGCTCTTTCCCCGTAGAATGAGGTGCATGATATTCCAACTGAATACCATGATGCAAAGCAAAAGTAATCGGCTATAGTGAAGTTATTGCCCTGACGCAAACTTTTGTCCAAGGGGTCACTCCCGGTGAAGGGATCTCGGCCCTTGCCTCGTCGACTGAGGAGCAGGATATTCCAACTGAATACCACGATGCAAAACAAAAGTGAACGTCCTTGCAATAACAGCTTTTTGAAAAATGTTCCAACAACATCAGATTAGGTTTGTTTTTAACTTGCATTGATCCGAATCAACGTAGTCCCATCAATTGATCACACCAATAAAGAACGAAAATAATGATGTACGTATATGCCATCCGCATTCGCCACTGGGTCCCGTCATTACCCGTTAGGTTACTTAACTAACGACAGAGCGAGGACTGGACTAGCGCGGATGCAAAATATATACAACATCTACTAGTATATTTATCAATATATAATATTTCGCTCAAGGCGTGATAAAATGCAACATGACAGAAATGTACAGCATCACAGAACAATACAGATATCTGGGATCCCCGGGTTTCACAGAGCCACTACTGAAACCCGACGTTCCCCTGATCGTATAGATAGCCTGTGCAATGAAATCCTAGACCCCTACGGGCGCGGCAAGTTACCCGCCAAAACCTGAAGCGAGGCAGCCCCCTTCAGCAACGTGAATGGACCACCCGGCACTTCACGGAATCCGGTAACTTGGGCACCCCTCCTGGATCAACCTGTACCCCCTACGAGTGCGGCGAATAGCCCGCCAATTCTAGAGTGAAGCCCCCTCCGTCTCAATGCCATGAGATGCGGGCTTGTTGCTCTCTAGAACCCGGCTATCCGTGCACCCCACCTTGGGGTAATCCTGGTACAGAAAGTAAAATATACATACAACGGATACATCGACCTCGACCTGGTCGTGCCCCAAAAGAATAATATACAATCAGGCAGTGACGGCAGTCCACATGTCGGACGCTCGTCCCACAATAATAAATGTACATAATACAAAAAAAACTGTACTAGCATTGCATCCAGGATATCCCCCACGAACAATCCGCAACATCACAGCAATACACAGAACATCAACGTGAATGTCACGTTTGCAAATCCGTCTAACCGGGCTATAGCAGTTAGACAGGATTTACCGATCAAGTGACATTCACGGTCGCAGATATAATGTAAATACTGTGAACTAATGTGTTTAAAATATTCGATCGATCAAATTTACCCAAGTGGGCCCCAAGCACTACTGTAGCACATAAATAAATCTAGGCCCAAAAATAACATTCCAAAAACCCTATTTTCAAGTCAGGAGGCCTCTGTAAAATTTTGGGGTTATGAACAGTGAAAAGTGCGGCGGAACCGCGGCCCAAGCATGCGTTTGGCCGCGGTTCCGCGGTGGTATAGACTGTTCACGAGACCAAATTTTTCCAGAACTCTTATAACACCTTGCACATCATTCTGAAACAACCTGAAAAATTTTTAGACCCCAAACAAATTTCGACAGAAACTGTGCAACTTGAAATCGGGTTTTCGGGATTTTGTTCGATCGAAAGAGTAAACACATTAGACCAAGCTAGACTAGGTTAATGGCCTGGCTCTGATACTACTGTAAGTGCACGGCGGTGTCCCGGCCATCCATCCGACGCCGGAATGCGGAAGCGGTGATTTACTTTAACTTTTCAAACCGGCACCACCGCGCACTATAAACCCGGATCGGGCCATTAATCTAGTCCTATCTATCAAGAGAGGGGGTAGAGAGATATACCGAGCGATCCGTGTCCTTCGGTCTTCTCATCGTCGTCCCGATCTCCCCGCGGAATCTCCGGTCTCCACCAAGTCGCCGGAAGAGCACCACGTCGCCGGCTTCTTTTACGGGCTCCCACCTCTGGACCGAGGCAACTCGGGCACGAAGTTGGCGAGTCGACGTGCCCAAGATTTGTTGTAGAATACGTGTAGAAGGCCATGTCTCATTTGGGGTTATGGAGTTGCCTTTGGTGGAGGAAAGGAACTAAGACTTTTTGGAGATGAAACTTTGGGAATTTTGTAGCATGAAAAGAGCAAAATTCCCACACCCAAAAAATTGGGCAGCCCCTCCTTAGCCGGCCATGCATGGTGGTGAGTAGAGAAGAGAGTGAGAGAATGAGGGAGAGTCTCACAAGAATAATGCAAGAGAGAGAGATCAAAAATGTTATCATGAAAGGAAATAATCACATACTCAAAACCACACTCCATCAACCATCATCATTACTCCAAAGTCAAGCAATCATGGAGTCAAGAAAGTCAAGAGATGGTGCAACCATCATGACACTACAAAGTGCAAAGACAACCCTCCAAAATGCTTATTTGCACAAATGCAAATAAGCCCTCCTCCACCAATCTTCGGCCAATGAAAAATACAAAGAAATATGGCCGAAACGGAAAGCAAACTGGCAACTCCAAAAAACTGATCCCGTAATAAATTACAGGAAAACCCCGCTACTGTATATACATACCCGCATTTGTATTCCGACCGAAATACAAATGCAATGAGACAAAATCTACACTGTACTATACTAGGATCCGACTTAAACCAAAGCCGGCTAGTAATATCCGTCCGATCCTGATCCGTGCAATACCGCACGTATCTGATCGAACCCTGCCATATATCCATACGGCCTCTAGTACTAACCGTCTGATTCTGATCCGTGCAATACCGCACGTATCTGATCGAACCCTGCCATATCTCCATACGGCCTTTACAGCGTTTCCCCCGAAACTTGAGTAACTGAATGTGGGGGACTCTAAAGACTCGTCAATACTATGGCTGTGGATTTAACCACTAGCACGTCAGAGGTATTAGCCATACCTGACAGGCTACCAGCTATTGACTAAAAGGGACGTCAATGAGCGAACTCATCCTAACACCCTACTGAGCCTGTCAGTGACAATATCCATACAGTCCGGTCCGTTCGTCTATGAGCATCGCATGGCGGGCCTAAGGGGTTGGTAAAAGTCAAACCCCCAAAAGCGGTACAAGTCGTGTCGGAGTGAAGCCCAGAACACCCTGAGATACCACTGGAATACCTACCAGTAAATCTCCTGCCTTGGCCAAGGACTTTGTGTAATGGCTCTCCTAGACACATAGCGACCTCACCCCCAATACCGGGAGAGACGAACCCCTGAAGATCCGTGCACTGCCTCCATGTGGCTCGGGATTGTACCCAACTAAAACCTGTTTGCACGTCTCCTTTGAGCGTCGTAGGGTAGTAATCAAAGTACAGTGGGAACTCATACGAGACAAATGACGATCCTCAGGTCGATGAACTAACCTGCACACATGTCACCAGGGAACTGCTATCTGACGTCAGGTATAAGACCAACTAACATGTTCCCGGCGAGTCCTGTCCGGTGTACTCATAACCCAATGAGCACCTCTATACATCTTAGGTGATCCTACTGACACCAGTGGCTTGTGAGACCGGACACCGCCCCTCGTCGGGGTCTCGACTATATACACTAGTCTACTCTGGAGTATCAATGCCCTATCTCGAAACTCCCACGACTAGGGACCTTTTAAGGATGTGCTTATAGACTACCGGCTCCCACGTATATGATCGCCCTCATACTGCTGGCAGTCAAGCAAGAATCTTAGGGGCTCTATCAACGTGCAATAGTGACCTGTCAGGCCACCTAAAGCAGTACATGATGATAAAGGTAAACCAGATAGCATACTATCATCTTGAGTAAGACTGTCCTCCTGGGATAGGTCCTCCCTCAATCATTGCAATCACGTGCCTGTGATCCAATAATTGACTCTGAGGGCACTATCTCCAACATTAAATTCCCAGAAACATTTTTTCAGAGCCAAAGCTCTTTGAGGTGGAATTAAATTCCACGGAAAAGACAAGCGTGGCCATTGATCCCTGAAGATCAGAGAAACCCTAACTAGGTCTGTTGTTTAGAGATTGGGTGGTTTTCTTTTTAAAAGAACTTAAGAAAAATGGGTTCTTGTTAAAGGGAAAAACCCTTGGTATGGATTTAA
Source organism: Agapanthus africanus (assembly GCA_030015575.1). Taxonomy (NCBI): domain Eukaryota; kingdom Viridiplantae; phylum Streptophyta; class Magnoliopsida; order Asparagales; family Amaryllidaceae; genus Agapanthus; species Agapanthus africanus. Next base: position 19,273,030 of record JASDDO010000026.1, on the reverse strand, counting down.
AATCCAACGAAAATTTCTGCAAAAGTTCTTCAGCCGTTCAAGATCATTACCTGAGAAAAAGGAAATCATTCAACAGAGTTAAACTCTGGAAATTTTCGAAATAGAGAACTAAGCTCTGAGAAAAGAGAATTAAATTCTCAAAGGGAAAAAAGTTAGCAAGGAAGAAGATGAGCAAAATGGACGCGCTTCTGAAGGAACACTGACATTTATAGGATGTGATGGGAAACGTTTTATCTCCCCTATTCCCTAGACATACCCAACGGTCACAAAGGTGACAGCGTTGTACTCACGTGCAGACACGTGAGAGCAACGCTGTGGGGGCATTTGTTCCCTGATTAAAAATCAGGAATTACCTCAATGAGGTATCACGTGTTCACACATGACCAAGGGTCACGTGTTGATACGTGATCTCTTTACATAATTAAATTCTAATCAAGCAAAAGTGTAAACAAACGGCTGAGGAAAAACCCCAATGGGGCGTCATGTGCTCACACGTGATCAGGGGTCACGTGTTGACACGTGATGATCCTTCGGCCCAGTTAAAAGACAGAATTAAATTCTGAATGAGAGAGGGTCACGTGCCAACACGTGATAGGCTTTGAAAGCCTTATAACTTGATAGAATTAAATTCTAATTAAGGGAAATCAAAGACCCTAACTGGGAAAGTATTTCTCCAAATCTTTCCAAACAAAAAGGATTATGGGGGACCGTCGGATTAAAAATCCAAGGGTGATTAAAAATCACCAATTTATGGAAAGATTTTATACAAGGAAAGATTTCCCTAAAATTCACCAAGAATAACAAACAGAATATCTTTTGGATTAAAAATCTAATGGTGAATAAAATTCACTGAGATCATGTTAGTTACAAAAACAAACAAAATCTCTCAATGAAAGATTTACTAAACAAATTGATTCTTTTCTTTCTACTATAAATAGGAGCCAAGAAGAGGAAGAAAAGATAGAATTTTAGGATCTTGAAATTTTCTAAAGGCAAATAGCAGAGAGAAAAGAAAGAAGAATTTAATTCTCAAGAAAAGAAACCCTAGGTGAGAAAGGGGAAAAGGATCAAGGCTTCATAAATCAAAAAAGAGAATTTAATTCTCAATCTAAGAGTTTAACTCTTCTGCAAAAGAACTTAGTTCTTCCTCTGGTTAAAGATCTGCAGAAGCAAATCTCTCCACAGGTTGAGAATTTAATTCTTATCGGGAAGATTCTGCCATGTAGATCCAAAACTTAGAGGGAGAATTGAGTTTAGAGAATTTAATTCTCCCAATTTCACAGGAATTTAATTCCTTCAAGATAAAACTAGGGTTTAACCCTATATGAGAATTTAATTCTCCCAAATTCACAGGAATTTAATTCCTCCAAGATAAAATTAGGGTTCAACCCTGCTTGAGAATTCAATTCTTCCAAACTCATAGGAATTTAATTCCTCCAAAACAAAATTAGGGTTTAACCCTACAGAGAATTTAATTCTTAAAATAAAGAGACTTGAAAGATCTCTATGCATGTAAAGAATTTGGTCACGTGATGACACGTGACCCCAATCTGCAGTGATCAGAAAAGAAAGAATAAAATCAGGTCACGTGCCCCCACGTGACCCCTAAACAAATCTCCCAAAATGAGAAAAGAAAAGATTGGAGGCAACGCCTCACGTGCTCCCACGTGACCCCTAAGCAAATCTCCCAAAATGAGAAGGGAAAAGATTGGAGGCAATGCCTCACGTGCTCTCATGTGACTTCTAAAACAAAGAGTACAAAAGCAAAGGCTGTACAGGCTTTGGGCGCTCTCACGTGTCCTCACTTGACCCCTAACAAACACTTTAATAATCAATACATGAATACACATCACGTGTCAACACATGATGGCCAGAAGATTAAAAAGTGTTTAACACTTATTTACGGTTCTGAGAATAAAATAAAGAAGGTCTGGCCCCACCTCTGGGTACCCTCACGTGCCCCCACGTGTCCCCTTCCTTTCTAGTGTTTAACACTATTTTAAGCATTTCATTTCCAGTGTTTAACACTGTTTTAAATACATCACATGAGGACACGTGATCATCGGATATCCTCTAGTGTTTAACACTATTTTAAAGCCAATCTTAGCCAAATTGGCTAAGTTTTCCAGAGACAAGCCTCCCCTTCAACTGAATCTCAAAATTGAGTAAAATTCAGAGCTATAATGTTTAATGCTCAGTCAAAGACAAAAATGTTATAAGATCCCTCAAACTCTTATTTAGCATTGCTAAGTGATGAGGGGCTGAACCCAGACAAATGTCTAACGGTCCAATAGAGGGCCAACATTTCTAATCTAATTGCACTAAGCCCAAGTTAGCCATAAGTCCTCAATTCAGATTTAACTGAGCCAATGTGCTTATAATCTAATTAATTGATCTTAGTTCCAAATTGGACTACAGATCCCCAAATCAACTTTGGTTCAAGGGTACATTTCTTCACTCCTTTGATATTTGTCGTTGTAATTCTTCAACGTCTTCAGAGAGGTGACGGGTCCCGACAACCACACATTTCATGGACTATGATGTTCTTAACCTTGACTGTGAGGTCTTTAAACTCACGGACTATGACGTCCTTAATCTTGACTTTGGGGTCTTTAAACTCATGGACTATGACGTCCTTAACCTTGACTGTGAGGTCTTTAAACTCACGGACTATGACGTCCTTAACCTTGACTGTGAGGTCTTTAAACTCACGGACTATGAGATCCTTAACCTTGACTGTGAGGTCTTTAAACTCACGGACTACGATGTCCTTAACCTTGACTGTGAGGTCTTTAAACTCACAGACTACGATGTCCTTAACCTTGACTGTGAGGTCTTTAAACTCACGGACTATGACGTCCTTAACCTTGACTGTGAGGTCTTTAAACTCACGGACTATGACGTCCTTAACCTTGACTGTGAGGTCTTTAAACTCATGGACTATGATGTCCTTAACCTCGACCGTGATGTCTTTAAACTAACATGGGACCGTGATGTCCTTAAACTAACGATGGACCGTAATGTCCTTAAACTAATCGACCGCAATGTCCCTAAACTAAACAATAGAGTCCAAATGCTCTTTTGTTAGATCTAAATGATCCCGTTAAGTTGATCTTAGTCTGTAATTAGACTAACGTATCCTTAACAAACGTTTAAGTTGATCTTAGTCTCAAATGAGACTAACGTATCCTTAAACCCAACCCAAACCCAAATCTAAGAAGATACGGATTTGGACTAATCCACGTCCTACGGGCGATAACATAAATTAGTCTCTGTATACAATCCACGGGCAACCAAAAATAAAACAACACACGTGACACGAAGTGACCATCTGGAGAAGGAGAAAGTTGTTACCACGATGCGGTAGCATAATTAACTGCAGGGGCTTGCGCCTGCAGGGAAGAGCGTCCCCACAATCAAAAACCCCTCACAACGAGGAGGAATCTGACGAAATCTTCTATATCTGCCGCATCTGTCTAAACCTCCGATATACGGTGCCATAAATCCACTTAGCATCTTTGGAAAGGTGGACGGATAGCACCAATTAGCATCTACCCCGAAATTCAGGCGAGAAGGACCTGCGTGGTCGCGTCTCCGTTTTCGGCGGGGAACAGTGTCATGTTGAGAAACAAACACTTTTTGTTCCTCACTATGGTAGAAGATATATCCATATGAATCCTTTGGATATCCCATAAAATTGCACAAAACAGACCTTATCTCGAGCTTGTTCGGATTTTGCTTTTAACATAGACCGGACAACCCCATATCTTAACTTATTTAAGAGACGGTCTCTTCCCATTCCATATCTCATATGGAGTGGTAGACACAGATTTGATCGAAACCCTGTTGAATAGGTATACAGCTGTCTCAAGTGCATAACTCCAAAAGGAAATAGGTAACTTAGCATTAGTCATCATAGAGCGCACCATATCTAATAGGATGCGATTCCTCCGCTCCGATACTCTATTGTGCTGTGGTGCATATGGAGGAATAAGCTGAGAGAGAATCCCATTCTCTTTTAAGTAATCTCGGAATTCCATGCTTAAGTATTCTCCTCCCCGAACAAATCGAATAATTTTAATACTTTTACCCGTCTGGTTCTCTACTCCGCACTTATATTCCTTGAATTTCTCAAAAATTTCAAATCTGTGTTTCAATAAGAACACATGTCCGAATCTTGAGAGATTACCGGTGAATGTAACAAAGTACGAGGTACCATTCCTGGCATGTGTAGACGTAGGACCGCATACATCACCATGTATCAGTCTCAAGAGTTCAGTATCTCTTTCTCCATGTCCTGTAATCGGAGTTTTGGTCATCTTGTCTTTGAGACATGACTGACAAGTTTCATAAGATGTAAATTTAAACTGATTCAAATATCCATCTTTATGCAACTTAGCTAGTCTTGTCGCATTGATATGACCTAGTCTACAATGGCACAAGAAAGCTTCGTTCATTTCTAAACTTTTTCTCTTGTGTGTTTTCTGTATATTTAGAAATGTAGTTTGATTTAGAACGTATATACCGTTACATAACGTACCAAACCCAATCAACACTTGATTTAGGAAAATGTTCATAACATTATCCTCTAATGCAAAGTTATATCCTTCTTTATGCAACAAAGAAACTGATATAATATTGCACATCATTTTTGGTACGTAATAACAATCATTCAGAATCAATGTATTACTATTTGGTAATACTAGGTGATATTCGCCAACTACTTTGGTTGCCAAAATTGCTCCATTCTCTACTTTTAAAGACATATCGCCCTTTCCCAGTTCTCTACTTCTCTTTAACCCATGTAACAAATTACAAACGTGGGATCCTGATCCAGTATCCAATACCCAGGACGTAGAGCATACTGAGAAACAGTTCTCGGTAATGAACACACTCGAATAAGATGCATCAGCATACTCTTTCTTCGTTCGGGTTGTGTGGTAATCCTGATATTCCCCTATTTCTTTCTCAGACTTATGACACTCATAAGATAGAGCGGAACCAACGTTCCTCAGCTCAGTAAAATAAGCGGGTTCGGTCAATACATCCATATTATTATCTTGATTAAGACGTATCACGATCGCTAACTGGAGAGAAGAGAGAAAAACACTTTAGCGTGCATTCTTTGCAAGATTAGATTAGTTATTATCTTATCTAATCAGGATGGCTCCCACTATTTTTATCAAATCTTCTTTCAAACCCTAAAAAGTAAGATTAGCCAGGATTAATTACACCCTACAAGTTCGCCAATTGGTCAGCCAGACAGGTATTGGTACTCCGAGGGAGACTTCCTATGCTTTCGCATGGAACTAATTAAATAATCTCGTTTCCGCAGGGGCATAACCCCGTTAACACCTTTCTTAGACACCTACTGAATCAGCTAATCGTAAAGTGGAAAACTCTCCCATGAGTAATATTTACTCGCAGTGGGTATCGGGATCCAACTATCTCATAGAAGGTATGCAATCTTATTGCAAATTTCAACACTTGAAATTCCCGATATCGGTTTTCACCCATAGCGACTTATGACCTTGGCTATGGTCAACAAATCATAAGCGCTAGCCAAGTTCAACCCGTCATTTCGTGATTGAATTAAACCGATCCGTACGACCCTTGGCTAAGGTCAACAAAGCTGTACGACTACCCTAATCTAATTGCATCACATGTGGCAGATAAGCACTAATCAGATACCGTATACTACGCCTTGGCTATGGTCAACAAACACAGCATAAATACTAAATAGCACTTATTTGAAATGACGGAGGGCTACGACTGGTTTTGAAGAAAACCTTTATCATAATGAACTTGATATCGTTGTAGAATCTAGTGATTTGAAAAAGGAGTGGTTTAAGCTCCGTTTTTAAAATCGAGTAGTTTTCAAAACAAACCGAGTGGGTTGTAGTATTTTCTAGTCTTTGCTATAGAGGCCACTCCCGGTGAAGGGATCTCAGCTCTTTACTCATCGAATGAGGTGCTGGATATTCATCGAGGAATACCACCATGCAAAGCAAAAACTAGAGCTACCTTTTTAAAAATTTTGATTCTACAACATGTTTAGGTTTCTTTTCTTTCCATTAATCTCATTAATGAAGTCCCATCATTTATGTTTCCCTAAACATCACAGAAAAAAAGAAAATAGAATGTACGCTTATGCCATCCGTATTCGCCACGGGCCCCCGTCATGACCGTTATGTTACTTAACTAACGATAGAGCGGGGGCTGGACTAGCGCGGTTGAAAAACATAAGCAACGTTTATTATATATATCATATATATATAGCATTCGTCTCACACAGTTATATGATCACATCACAGAACTCAAGAAGCAGAAGAAAAACATATGAAATATTGGATATACTAGGGGGTCTATGTTTTAAATTAAGCCGGTAATAAAAAACACGGATTCAACGGTCGTGATGAATAGCCAAACCCACATCCCTAGAGCTCTACGAGAGTAGAAAGCAACCCTGCCAATTCTAAAGTTAGAAGACCCGGTCTCGACTCCTCGAGATGGTCTCCCACTGGATTCTAGAACCCGGTTACTTGTGCTCCCCGTCTTGGATCTATCCTAATGTGGAAAAGTAAATAGTATATATCAATGGTGACATCATTCTCAACCCGGAAGTATCCCAATAAAAGAATATTACATACAATTTTACATGAATGAAAATACAAAAACTCTTATCTCACGTAAGAAAAAACCCGGCTGTTCAATCACGACGATCCAATATAATATATTACAACAACACATAACATCGCATGTTATCAACGTAAGTAAATATGTGTATCCCGAGTTGTTGAGGTATAGCAACAAGATCGGGGATACACTACATATTGCATTTACGGTCGCAGAAAAGAAATGAAAAACTACAATAATTAGAGTCCGCATATTCCTTAAACATCATAAACCCGGAATATCTCATATTCCGGATTTCATGCCCAACCCTATAAACCTTGTATTTTAGTCTCGAATCGGAAACACTTTTCAATAACTTAGTCGGGTAATTCAACAAGATTCTTGACTACATGATTGAATGCTCGTCGGGAACTTTAATAGATGGCCGCACCCCCGATGCCAACGATGAAGTGCACTTAGGCGGAACACCGTGGACGTAAGCACCTGATGGATGCTTTTGGTAACGGGGTTCTCCTATAATCACTTAGTCAGGGCTATGGGGCAAGGCTATCTAGTAGTGTTACCCGGTGAGTATTCGCGTACTATACGGGATTGCGACGGAGTTTTGATCCGAATCAAAACTCCGTGGCAATCGATCTATAGAGACTAAGATGCTAAATTTACAATTAGCAAACTAGTTTTTACAAAACTAATTAAATGTGGATTCCAAATATTGTATCACATATCATAACTTAAACCCGAAACGATGTTAAATTGCGACCTCGAAACACTCCGAATTGCCCTAATACAAAAGATAACATCACATACAATCTAGGCAAAATCAAACAGTACCTGAAACCCTAAAACCAAGAGACCAGAACACCATAAAAACCTCGAGACCAATATCATGAATGGGGCCGGCCAGGCCGGGTATATTGATTATGTGGCCGGCCACATTTTTGAATTATTGGTACGTATTTTTATAGTGTTTAGTTATACAATGAAGAGCACTCTGCAACTGTTTAAAAAAAATTTAGAGGCTCTGGAAAATTCGACAGAAACTAGGGTTTCGATGCGACTGTTTCGGAGTTGTTTCATTTTCGTAATTCTAATTACACCGTCTAATGCTCTAGTTTGGCTTTGATACCATGAAAGTGTTTCCTAGCACCACCATAAGGTTTATACCGGCATAAAACATGCAATTTTCAAAAATTTAGGGTGCTAAACTACACTAACCAAGAAGCTAACTAGAGTATTAGGGTTTAACATGATATAAAACAAGATCTATGCTAAGTGATGGAATTATAACCTTTGTAGACCAAGTCCTTCTCTTCTCAAGCTCCGGGTAGTAGTCCCTACGACTCCTCGTAGCTCCACTTGAAGAAGGAACAAGCTTGCTTCGTGATTTTCGTGTCGAAGATGATCTACCTTGAAACTTCTCTAATTCAAGCTATCTCTTCACTAATCTATTATTAGTGAATGAAACAACCTATACTTAATGGCTAATTGAGTGTATATTGATGAAGTAGGGTGTTTAGCTCACTTGGATTACTCTTAAGACCCAGGGTTCATAACACATATAAGGGTTAGGGTTTTGAGAAGGAAGAAGAAGAAGATGAGAGAGCAAAGGAAAAGAGCTAGCATAAACTCTAGTAAGTGAAGAATGGCTTATCTATTATCTCACTTATTGAAGCATGAATATATCTCAATACATATATTGAACCATGCTTCAATAGTGCAAACAAATGAATAAACAATTGAAAAGGCATTCCTCACCCATTCCTCAAATATCTCCCCATTTTCCACTTCATTTTCCATTTTCTAAAAATAGAAAATCCATATACTTATATATATATATATATATATATATATATATATCACACACACACACACATATATACATGAGAAGAAAATTATTAGTAAGCATAATATTAGTTAATATAATTATATCAAATATGAATATATATCAAATTATTAAATCAACACTTGATTTAATAATCCGGTTATATCACATATAACCGACTAATATCATTTATCTTTATATCACATTATCAAATCAACACTTGATTCAATAATCCAGTCATATCACATATAACCTAACCGATATCATATGTCGCCAGATTGGAATACGGTATCACATACTCGTATTTAATCTGGCTCATGCTTGATTGTTAGATTTAAAGTTAACCTCAATCAAGACGGTATCGCTTTGCAGCTAGCCGGTTGAGCATGGGTCGATCCACAAGGAGACGGAGCATTTTATGTTATTGTTTTGATGAGTTAATGCGCGTGGCGGATTGTTCGTATCTATCCTATGTGTTATATGCAAAGTAACCATTTGTTAAGATTAGATAGGATAGTGTAAGTTAAGAAAATCCGTATTCAAGTCCTTTGAGCCGAACTCAACCAATGAAGCTAGAGCAATCGGCAACAACATGGATTAGGGTGCTTAGGCATAGTATTCGTGGAATCCCGCTTATTGACCCTTGTCCTTCCGTTCTTGTCTCTTACTTTCGCCTCCGGCCAAACCAAACGCAACCGGTCGCGGTTAGGAATCACCATTACCTTGGTAGGGTAGGGTGCCTAACGGAGCAATTGCGTAAGGTTTGGGTGTAGTTTCAAATAGAAAAATACGGGAAAAAGAAATGGGAAACGAAACATTAACTTACAATATTTTTCTTTATTCCTAACACATATTTACAACCATTCACAAAAACAAACTAAAAAGAGCAAATAAAAGATAAAGAGAAAAGAGAAGACAACATTACAAGAAAGTAAATTGCATGGAAAGTAAATAGCAAGTAAGTAAAGCAAGAATTAAAAGAGCAAGAATATAAAAGAGCAAGAATACTAGGAACCAAAGTGTGCAAAATGAAAGTTCTATTATGTCTAAGATACAACCTTGAGATCAATACCCTAAATTTAAACTTGCAAGCTCACTAAAGTGCTTACAAGATCAAGAGAAGGGCATGAACTCAAGGGAAAGCTATGTACAAGAGAACCAAAAAGAAAACAAAAGAATATACAAAATATTGGATAAAGAATAAGAAAACTTGGACCAAAGAAGACCCTTGACCCCTTGCCCACTGCTTGCTATATATAGGCTCAAAAACTAAATAAGCAAACCATAAAATAATGATGAAAAGGCAGCAATAGAGGGCCAGTAGAAGAATGGGGCCTACGGGAGGTGGTGGGGCCGGCGACACCGGATGAAACATGAATGTGACAGGTCACATTGCAAGGGAATGGACTCGTATTGAAAGTGTGGTCTTGTGTGCTCCCATATATCATATTGGTGCTGCTAGATTTCTCAAATTAGACTTAGTCTGCATCCAGGTTTTGGAGGGTTTTTTGGAGGGAAACAAGTAGATATGAATCACATCAACACTTTATTGCATTTAATGCACATCATACCATGCCTACTTGCTCTAGCCATCATGAGTGTTCCATGGCAGCCTCCCTAGGTTCTAGTGCTCACTTGTGTACACACTTGTATTGTGTTGGTCCATGTAGATAAAAAGTGTGTGCACAAGCATGTTGCATAAAGAAACCTAAGAATTATCGGTCGGTTTGCGGTTCTGTTTGCAGTGTCGGCTCATAAATGATATATCCATGATTTTAAGTGTATTTCCAGTATTTTGTCACGGATGCCTGTAATTTGTAATACTGAGCACACACTACTTAATAGTACCGATAAATACAAAAAATTGATAATGAATGAGCTGTATTAAAATGCAATATTCTGGTATGAACAAATACCCCCAAACTTATTTTTTGCTCGTCCCGAGCAAAACAAAATCCTAGCCTCACTTTCGCAGGGAACGCGATTGCACTGAGCTCGTGCAACAAGCCGTTAAACCTCTAGGCGTCCCTAGTAGGAGGAGTGGTCACCTGAGGGTTTTCAGCGGATACTACCCATAAAATCTCGTCAAGCTAGTTTCATAAGTTAACATTGATTCTACTCCTATAGTTTAGTATCTATGTTAGAAATTCTATTATCCTAAGTTAGAAATATTCAACCCTTATGTTTCACACCTCCTATCTATTTATCTTCAGATCCTATACGTTCCAAAAAAGTTTAGATAGATATTGGTATCTCCTGAGTTTTCCTTCTAAAAGTGCAGTCTCAAATCAGGGATTTTTATCAACTTACAGAAAACATAAGTCTTATTCTTTATTTCTATCTCTCATCCAAATATCGATTGTATATCCCCACGTGTGTATAAATTTTTCACCCCTACACTTAAGAATTCAATTCAAGCTATAGTACCCTTGCCCTAATACCTACTACTACTTCTTTTCATTAATGATGGACGGTTTTGCTCACACATTTTTCATGCGACTATTAATGCTTCTTGAGACACTAACAGCCGATTACTGAATGTACGAGCTTAAAGCGTAAATAGCAGTTTCCAGGTCTTGACTTTATTTATTTATTTTTCTTTTCTTTTATTTTTCTTTTTCAAGATCGGATATATTTTTTCAATGATGCTCTTTTGATGTTTAGCTTTAAATACCGTTTTTTATTTCATACTAGGTTTTCAGGCAAGAGTATTTCTAGGTATCCTCTACTATCCCAAATTTCAAGGTGCGTGTATATGCAGTTTGTAGGATATCTACTTTCTAAGTTAAACTCAAGAATAGAAACTATTTTTCAGACTTATCTTTCAGTAAAGTTTCAATACTTTCCCTTCATTTCGACTTAACTCAAGAACTGAACTCAAGATTACCTACTTCTCAAAAAAAACTGTAAGGACGTATAATTATCAAAGTTAAACAGAATGAGGGTTATTTTTAGGGTTTTCAATTTCTAAGCCTAGGATTTAGTTATTTCTAACGTATCAACTAAACTTTCGGAATGAAAATCTCAGTTACCCTATTAGCTAACTTGACGATAAAGTTTTTATATTTTTGTAAAAATTTTCGATTTTTGTGGGTTTTTATATAAGAATGCAAATGCAGAATATACAAATAAATGCGAAGGAAGAAAGTTTACCGAGTATGCCCCCAAACTTAAACTTGACAGTGCCCTCACTGTCAGGCTACACCAAGAGGGTCAAAATTGCCGGCGCTCCCTAAAAGAAAATTTTATACAAAACAGAAAGCAAAACAAAACGAAAATATATACACAAAAAGGTTCCCCCCAAACTTAAGTGAAACGGTGTTTCCATTGTTTAAGCGGTGAAGTTCAGAGTTAGGGGGGAAGAGAACAGTATTAATCTATACAAGGCCTTACACAGGCCAAAAGTGAGTACCAACCATTCAAAAATTTTATCGCTATAATGTGCAGCTTGGTGAAAGAATACGGTGAGGAAAGAAATGGAGAATACGCGAGACCGTATGGGGATAGAAGTGGTATACGGTCCCGGTATATGAGAAGAAGAATGACAGAGGGGAGAAAGAAGTGGAATACGAACTTGAGGGTGGAAATGGAGTGAATAAATTAGTACAATTTGTGATGACCGATGTATAAAAGGCGATTGTACTAATTTATCAACCCGCCGAGCAATGGGGTCAAATCCCTCAAGATTCATGAGAAACCAGGGGTAAGCCGAAGTTGGGAAACTAGACACATGAAGTGTAAGTGATACGATATCTTACAAGGTCGGAACGATGATGGAGGGAAGTGATTGAGGAAGGGTCAAAAGTAAAGGGTTAGGAGGGTGTACACAGTCAGTGGAAGGGATAGGATGAATTGGAAAATCCTACTCATCAATTAAAACTGGTCCATCCTCAAAACTATCCTCAAAATTTTCCTCAAAAATTATCTCATCCATGCATTTCTCATCAAAATCAAGATGCATATGAAGTTCGGGAAAAACAGCTAATGACTCGGGATGATGAATTGGAGAGAAAAATTCATCCAAAGCAGTGGGTTCATCATCCAAAATATTCCCAGCGTCAATATCCTCGATCAAGTGAAAATCAATTTTCTCAGACACCTCATCAAAAGCATGAATATCAATCGATTTTGGTTCTAAGATGGAGGTGTAGAGGTCAAAAGGTTGGGAATTGGTTTCACTTGACAGGTTCCCTTCACAATATGGTAAATCAAACATTACAAAGTCACACAACTCATTCATCATTCTATCTTCAATTGATAAATCATTTGGGACACTCGATAGACTTTCAAAACAGTAGTTGTGGGATTCAATTTGGTACAAGTAGGTTTGATTTAGAAGGGTGTATAGCTCACTCTTTTCACTCAAATTCTCAACATGTCCTACTGCCTCATCATACATTGGAAAATTTGGAGCTAGTTGGAAACTAGCTACCGGGTCACTAGGTTGTATGAGGGCGGCCATGGACGCATTCAAATCCATCATCTGTTGGCATGACGCTACCCTAAAGTCTTTCAACGACTGTTCCAGACTAGACATAGGTTATGAAGAGGTTTCAGTAAAATATTCAAAGTTGTTTGGATACTGGAAACTCCCAAATGGCGGTTCAGAAGCAATGTCTAGCGAATGTGTAAAAGTCGGGTAGGACTGGTAGGAATTGAATGGTTGGACAGGAGTAGGATCAACATTTGGATAAGAAGGTGAATAGAATTGTTAATCCAAAGAATTGGAAGTGGTGAAAGGAGTGAAAGATCGGTTACGGGATTGTTCAATATGTTTAGCAATAAACATAGGTCTTTGAGTTACAACAGAACTCGAAAAAGGAGTATCAACGTAAGAAGGTGGTAAAGGTTGAAATGATTGATATAAGGTGGATTGCGGAGTCCAATTATTCGTCCTAGACGCATCTATCCGATCTTTCAAAGAATTTTTTAGCATGGATGGGTCGTTCGAAGTTCGACCAAAACAAGAAGCATAAGAAGTAATGTCTGGTTGTGGGTACCAAAGTTCGGCAAGAGTTTTTCTGGGTGGGGTACCCATGATATGAAGAGAGAAAGGAGAAGAAAAAGAATGTGATTTTTTTAATTTATTTTATTTTTAGTTAGTTATCAATAAAAGAATGAAATATACACAAAAAGAATCTAGACAAAAACAATCAAGACACAAAAATACCACGCACATAATCAGTCTAGGTTCACCTAGGTCAACTAGACCTGCTAAAGAACTTGATTGACGAAGTAAAATTATATCGAGAAACGGGCTCAAGATATACTGATTACGAGACCAGGTAAGTGCAGAGATAAGGGGAGGTTTTCCGACGCTTTCGCGAAGGTCCTTAATTAAATAACCCTTTCTCTTTTGGCGGTTTCGCCGTTAACACTTTTCTAGACACTCCGTAAACAATATACCGTTAAGCTGTGTTCTAAACACAATTAAGCTATCCTAGTGAGCGCGAAGTCCTTAAGGCTTAAAATCTAGTTTCTTTTAAAATTTATGCGGGTAAACGTTATACTCAAGTTCGTGATTTGTGGGCCATGGAAAAGGGGATGAAGTCCTTTACCGTATGTTGTGGGGTTCGCCTGCCCTTAAGTCCGTATTAATGTATGCAATGCGCAATTCGATGAAAAAATTATTCAAAGAATCAAATAATTGTTTTTTTACGTTAAGCGCGGCACTGCAACAAATACGAGTTAGTAAATATTTTGCGTTTGAAAGCGAACTTGCAAAGAATCCTACAAATATATTATAGTGGATGCGTCAGATTTGAGAAGAACGTGTTAGTAAAGTACGTATCGATAAATTTTAGGGTCAAGAAACCCCCGTTGAATCAAATCCGGTAAGCTTGAAAAGTTCTCTTGCGCAGGTCAAACTACCTGGATCTTTGGCACTGTACTTCGTAATCACCTTAACTTGGAATGTACACTTTGATCCCCATAATCGCAGTTCGCAAATCCGCAAAAAAAAATCTGAAATGTCGGAAAACAGATATTAGTGCGAAAAAGCGATACGAATGCCCAAATACCTGCACACTAAAAATTATAAAAAACAAACAATAAAAACGGGACAGAAACAGAACACTGTAGCACAAATGAAATTTTTGGAGCAAATGGGGATGCTTGGGCCGGCGTCGCCGGATTTGGTGGGTGTGTCGCTGGCCAAGTTGTGGCAGATGGGCTCCAAACTTCTTCTATGTTCACTGTGTTCCACCAGAATCTCACTGGTATTGTTTGATTTTTTAGTTCAGAGCCAGAGTGCTTGCAGGTAAGAATTCCAGAGAACAAAAATGTTAAGAAAGAAAGTTTTTGTTTTTGTTTTTGTTTTGGTTTTTTGAAATTTTTAGTTTGTTTTGAAAATAGGGTTAGTTGTATAAATGAGATGCACAATGATTAACCTGAAATAAAAAAAACAAAAACGTTACCGTCTCCCCGGCAATGACGCCATTTGATTGTTAGATTTAAAGTTAACTGCAATCAAGACGGTGTCGCTTTGCAGCTAACCGGTTGAGCATGGGTCGATCCATATGGAGACGGAGTTTTGACAAGTTAATGCGCGTGGCGGATTGTTCGTATCTATCCTATATGTTATATGCAAAGTAATCGTTTGTTAGGATTAGATAGGATAATGTAAGTTAAGGAAATCCGTATTCAAGTCCTTTGAGCCGAACTCAACCAATGAAGCTAGAGCAATTGGCAAAAACATGGATTAGGGTGCTTAAGCACGGTATTCGTGGAATCCCGCTTATTGACCCTTGTCCTTCCGTTCTTGTCTCTTGCTTTCACCTCCGGCCAAACCGAACGCAACCGGTCGCGGTTAGGAATCACCGTTACCTTGGTAGGGTAGGATGCCTAACAGAGCGCTTGCGTAAGGTTTGGGCGGAGTTTCAAATGGAAAAATACGGGAAAAGGAAATGGGAAATGAAACCTTAACTTACAATATCTTTCTCTATTCCTAACAACACATATTTACAACTATTCACAACAACAAACTAAAATGAGCAAATAAAAGATAAAGAGATAAGAGAAGACAACATTACAAGAAAGTAAATTGCATAGAAAGTAAATGGCAAGTAACTAAAGCAAGAATTAAAATAGTAAGAATAAAAAGAGCATAAATATAAAAGAGCAAGAATATTAGGAACCAAAGTGTGCAAAATGAAAATTCTATTATGTCCAAGATACAACCTTGAGATCAATACCATAAACTTAAACTTGCAAGCTCACTAAAGAGGTTGAAAGATCAAGAGAAGGGCATGAACTCAAGAGAAAGCTATGTACAAGAGAACCAAAAAGAAAACAAAAGAGTATACAAAATATTGGATAAAGAATGAGAAAACTTGGACCAAAGAAGACCCTTGACCCTTTGCCCACTGCCTGCTATATATAGGGTCAAAAACTAAATAAGCAAACAATAAAATAATGATGAAAAGGCAGCAATGGAGGGCCAGTAGAAGAATGGGGCCCACAGGAGGTGGTGGGGACGGCGACGCCAGATGAAACATGAATACGAGTCCATTCCCTTGCAATGTGACCGGTCACATTGCAAGGGAATGGACTCGTATTGAAAGTGTGGTCTTGTGTGCTCCCATATATCATATTGGTGCTGCTGGATTTCTCAAATTAGACTTGGTATGCACCCAGGTTTTAGAGGGAAATAAGTAGATATGAATCACATCAACACTTTATTGCATTTAATGCATATCACACCATGCCCACTTGCTCTAGCCATCATGAGTGTGCCATGGCAGCCCCCCTAGGTTCTAGTGCTCACTTGTGTACACACTTGTATTGTGTTGGTCCATTTAGATAAAAAAGTGTGTGCACAAGCATGTTGCACAAAGAAACCCAAGAATTATCGGTCGGTTTGCGGTTATGGTTGCAGTGTCAGCTCACAAATGATATATCCGTGATTTTAAGTGTATTTCTAGTATTTTGTCACGGATACCTGTAATCTGTAATACTGAGCAGATACTGGTTAATAGTACCGATAAATACAAAAAATAGATAATGAATGAGCGGTATTAAAATGCAATATTCTGGTATGAACACCGCTCATATCAGCATATGTGCCTTATTTCGTTTCACTTGAGCTAGGAAAGCTCTGTGTGGGACTCTAAAGACTCGTTAATACGCCAGCAGTAGGTAATGATCACATCAGTTACCCACAAGCCGTCAGCGGTACTAGCTGGATGTAACGGCTACCCAGGTATTGAGCGAATAGAAGATCAACAAGCAAGCTTGTCTAAACTCCCGTGAATCCTATAAGTAACACTTATCGTACAGTTCGGTCTGTTCATCTGATATGTCGCATATCGAGTTTACGGGTGGAATCGTCAGACCCCGGTAACTTAATAAGTCATGCCAATATGTGGCTCATAACGGTTTGAGAAACTACTGATAACACTTACTAGTAAATCTCATCAGCCTTGGTCAGGGACTTACTGATATAGCCAATCAAGCATAGCATAATATCAACTCCCTATACCGGGAGAGATGAAACCCCTCCTATCGCTCACTGCCTCCATGTGACTCAGGACTGTACCCAAAATCCACCTATTTGCACCACATCTTTAAGCCATGGTAGGGAGGAAATTAAAGCACAGTGGGAACCACACAAGACACTATGACGATCTCGGGTCTATAGACTAACCTGTACCAGTGTCACCAGAGAACTGCTATCTGACGATAGATATAGTACCATCTAGGAGTTCTCGGCGAGTCCTGTTCAGTGTACCCATTCTCTAATGAGCACCTGTGAACAATTTTTGATGTCAAACACCAATGGTTATTGGATCAACCATCGCCCCCTACAGGGTCAAGAAACGTACACACTAGTCTACTCTGAAATATCGATGCCCTGTCTCGATACTCCCTCGACTAGGAACAGTTAAAGAGATGCTTGTTGACTACACAAGTCCCGGTAGTATTGTTCATCTCAGAAAACTGCATTTTAATTCCTCTCGTTCATTATTAATTTTGTTATATATCGGTACTATTAATTAGTGTCTGCTCAGTAATTACAGATTACAGGTATTCGTGATAAAATACTAGAAATACACTCAATATTACGGATATAACATTTGGGAGCCAACACTGCAATCAGAACAGAGAACTGACCGATATTCAAAGAGCTCTTTTGCAATAAACATATGTGCACACAATTTTGGTCCAACACAACATAAGTGTGCACATAGCTCTTTGATGACTTAGACCATGGTGGGGCTGCCCATGGCACTAGTGGGCACCCGTGAGTTGATGTGTGTTAAATGCAAAAATGTGTGATGTGAAACAAAACATCAAATTTCCCTCCATTTCCACTGAGTACAAATCAGGATTATTTAGAGAAATCAAACAATACCGGTGGGCAAGTGGAGAGCACACATGACCACCACACAAAGACGAGCCTCAATGCTCGGATTTGGACCGACGAGCCCCCAATAAAACCGGCGTCACCGGGTCCCCTAGCTCCAAACCTCCCCATTTTTCTGCTGGCACTTTATAGGAATCACATCATCCCATCTATATTGTTTGTTTATTCTATTTTGATGCCTATAAATACCAGAACAGATTAGAGAGAGGGGATGCGCATATTCTATAGTTTTCTTTTATTTTTGGTTTAGGCATGAGATTTGTGTGGGCTTTAACTTAGTTTCTTTTTCTTCTTCCCCCTTGAAGCTTTCTTTTGAGAGCTTCATTATGGAGGCTGAATAAGTTACCAATATCTTATACCTCAACTTCATCAAGTGTTAAATAACATTGTTATTGCTTTATTTACTTGCTTCTTTTGTTTCGTGCTTTTCTTTTCATTATGTGTAACTAATTTCTTTGGTTGTGGTGATGGTGAGGAAATGAGATGAAAGCTTTTGCCTTCCTCGCCCTCTTGTTTATGTTTAATATGCTTAATGTGATTCTAACTTAGAGATTGTTTTATGTATTGAAGTGATTGTAAGTGCACGGCGGCGCCCCAGCCGTCAATCCGATGCCGGAATGCGGAAACGAAAAACTTTGCAAACTAGCAAACCAGCACCACCGCGCACTAAAACCCGGATCGTTCCATTAATAGAGTCCTAGCTATCTAGAGAGGGGGTAGAGAGATATACCGAGTGATCCGTGTCCTTCGGTCTTCTTGTTGTCGTCCCGATCTCCACGCGGAATCTCCGGTCTCCACCAAGTCGCCGGAAGGGCACCACGTCGCCGGCTTCTTTTACGGACTCCCACCTCTGGTCCGAGGCAACTTGGGCACGAAGTTGGCGAGTCGACGTACCCAAGATATGCTGTAGAATGTAGTGTAGAACTTGTGTCTCATTTTTGGGGTTGTGGAAGTTGCCTTTGGTGGAGGATTGAGATGTGTGGAATTTTTTGTGATGAACTTGGGGATTTTAGCAAGCATGAAGAGCAAAAATCCCTACTACAAAAATTGGACAGCCCCACTACAACTTGGCCGGCCATGCATCATGAGGGAATGAGGAGAGAGTGAATAATCAAGGGGGGGAAACTATCATCCAAAGGAGAGAGAAAAAGGATATGATGATCAAGAATCATTTCAACAAAAACCTCACTCCAAAAACCCATCATCACTACACAAGTCAAGCCATCATGAAGAAGTCAAGAAGTCAAGGGATGGTGCAACCATCATGACTGTAATACCCAGCCTCTTTTATACCAAAATCCATATTTTGTTGCTTTAAAATTTTAATTAATTTATTTTATGATTTATTCATTTATAAATTTTAACTTACCCTATATACATAATTACCTAACCTAAACCTAACTAATTTAAACCCATATTCTTTTATTGAGCCCAGCCCGTTTCCTTTTCCAATTAATCTTCTTTTCTTTTTCCCTACAGCCCACTAACCCCAGCCCGGCCCTCTTCTTCTCAAATCCTTTTTTTCTATTTAAATTTTCTAATAAAGCCGGCCCGTATCTCTTTTTTTCCCTTTTAAATTCTTTATTAAAACCCTTGGCCCGGCCCACTCCACGCAGCCCGCGTCCACGCTCCAACCCGCACCCGCGCGCCTACCCGACCCGACCCGCTCCTATTCATTCATCTTCTTCAAAATTTTCCAACGGTAAAGCCCACTGTTCACGCGCACGTTTCGCCATCTCCGCCGCCTTCTTCGCCAGCGCTCGCGCTCTTGTCGGCCACGCCCCCGCTCGCGCCGTTACTCCACGACACGCGACCTCGGCTCCATATCCCTCACTCTCCCGTCTCCCTCTCTTTCCTTTCTCCTCTCCCGACGACCCTCCTCTCTCTAGCCCACATCCCGACCTCGCGAGCCATCGCCGCCGTCACCTCCGACCACCATCCCTCTCCTTTATCTGCCACCGTCACCCGGCACCCAAACCCAAGCCACGAGCTCCCTCTCCTTTCTCCTTCACTGCACCCAAGCTCGAGCCCGAGCCCCTGCACCAACCTCGGCCAACCCACTCGTTCCCTCGTCGTCGTCACCACCTCCGATCACTTCCTCCCCGAGTTCTCCCTCTGTCTTTTTCTCTCTCACTTCCCTCAGCTCTCTCACTCTGTCTCGTTTTCTCTCTCAATCCCTCCTCCTCTGCATCTCTCTCTCCCTCACTGTCGCTCTCCCTCAGTCTCTCTCTCTCCCAATCTCTGTCTCTCCCTCCCCCATTCTTTCTCTCCCTGTTCTTGTCCTCTCTCTCTCTTTCTCTCTCCGTTCTCTTTCTCTCTCTGTGCGATCTCTCTTTCTCTCTTCCTGCAACTCTCTCTCTCATTCCCCTCTCTATCTTTCTCTCTAGCTCTCTCTCTCTCTCTCTGTTTCTCTCTCTCTCACTCTCTAAACTCAAGCTTTCTCTCTCTCTCTCACTCCCTCTCCACACTAACAGCCATTGCACAAAAGCCAAGCGTCACAGCCGAGCCGACCACCAAACTGCGAGCCGTCGTGCCGAGACTCGTGTTCGAGCCAAGTCAGGTGCCGAGCCGCGCGTGTGTCGCGCGTTCGTGACGTCACAGCCACCATACATCGCCTAGACGTCCCCAGGCAAGTTTTAACTTGCTTTCATGCTATTTTATATATGTTACAAATCAACATTTTATATATATCCCATGTTTACCTTGTGTTAAAATGTTGCAACACAACTGTTCGATGCTTGTTCCCTTAGGAAAACATTATCAAATTTGACGGAACTCGATGGTGTAGGTTGGCCCGTAGGGCTGTGAACTTTGTGTATGAATTTTGTTGGATAACTTGATCATTTACGACTAAAACAACTGCCCCCAAGTTTAACCGTAAAACTGTAATTCTGTTGCACCTGAAAACCGTTAAATTCACCATAAATCACCTATATAGTAGAATGGTGCGTTCGAGGGCTCAAATCAAAGCCATCTCGATGAAATTTAACCCTGTGCTAGTTTCCAGACATTCCTGTACTTAAACCATGATAAAAATTAGATCGGAGTGCGACTCTGGACTGCAGTCCAGAGCGACTCCAGTTATTGGTTGCGGTTCCGTAATGGGTACCACAGGAATTACTTAACTCGTAGATTGCGGAACTCCGCTGCTTATTGTAGGTAACTCTGTTAGCTAGACAACACATTTGGTTTCATTCTGTTCCGTTACCGTTTGATATTTAATCTGTAATTTAGAAGATCGGGACACATAACAGTCCCAGCAGATTCAGATTTGACATGTTAATATTAAACAGATTATAACTCCTAACATACAGACGCGATTGAAGATCCGTTTGTTGCGTTGAAAACTTTACTGAAAACCCTAGAATTCTTTCAACTGTAGCGTCACTAAATTATGATCCCAACTGGGGTTAAATTGCGTTGCGAAATGAATTCCTGATTCTGAAATTGGATTTACAGCCGCGTGAGCTTAAAATGAAACAGTTATAACTAATGATCCTGAAACCCGTTTGACCTGAAACAAAATTCTAAGGATAGATAACTGAACATATTAAATACTATCTGTTTATCATTTCGCTAAATTATATACATATGTTTCATGATAAATCGTGCAAGTGATGGACTGCTGTTTTTATGATACCTTAGTTGTGCTTCTTATACCGTTCATGCATCATATCATACCTATATCATTGTGGTGATAACCTAGTGACATCGTGCATTTACCCAGTGTTAGATTTTAGTGTTGATTGTGGCAAGTACGTCAGTGTTCGTGTATTCGTGATTAAGTGAAAGTGATACGTACTTGTGCACAATCAGTGTCCCTTTTATTCTATTGCATTGTCGACGTCTGTGGGATGCGTGTACGTGTGACTATAAGTGGTATGGGACACTTATGGAAGCGCTTGCACGGATGTCACAGATAAGGCATCCGACACTGCCATTTATCTTAGGTATTAGTCGGGACGTGCTTGATGGAGGTCCTGCCTCCAGTTCTCGCGCAGACTTGTCACGGATCGATTAGTATTTAGGGTGATGGTTAGCGTTTGATGTAGACCACGGGGTGTGGGGTAGTTCAAGTGTGAATTCAACAGAATCTCGGGAGTCCCATGCCGGCTTATATATTTAGGGAGTTATATGGAGATTTACAGGGTATGTGCTATATCACCGTAATACATTCGTTACATGTTGGGCCCGTGGTCCCTTGCCCTTGGGTTCTACCCTTGGGTGGAGGACACTCGCGAGTGGTTGACTCTCACACTTGGACTGACGATAGGCTTATTGACCTGTGCAGTGAGACTTAGAGACCGATAGGGTTACTGTTATTTACATTTCTTCTCTACTGTGTTGACATTTCGTGACATATTGTTATACTGCTTTACTTTTCCGCTGCATTGATCTCTGCTCATTCATATTCATGCTGTTTTACCGTTATTCACATCTATTACTACTGTTAGAACTGTTACTTGATTATATACATTATATTGCTATTGTGTCGCTCTGACGACCTGAGTATGCATGCTCAGTGTGAGAAGACGATTTAGCCTGGACCAGTGCATCACAGACTTCTTGACTTGCCTTCCCGAGTTACATTCATTTGTTCCACCTCAGGTCAGTCTTTACATTGTTTACTTCAGTTACTGCATTTCTCATTACCTGCGCATTATATGCTGTTTACCATGATAAACTAGAAGCCGAAGTGTGACTACGGCAGGACATTTCCTTGACCGTAGGAGCATGGCTGGCCTTGTCTACCCCTCGTATTCCGTATTTTGGGAAGCGGGGCGTGACATGGTTTAGTTGGTATCAGAGCCCAGGTTTTGCATCGTTTGGGATTGCAGTTTTCCGTGTACAGTTTGGCAATTTAAGACATCCTTCGGTCTAGGTTGTAAACTGTCATTCTTGATCTATATTCACATTGTGTGTTCAGCTATCCTTTCACTATGGTTTTGGGTGACTTGACAAGGGTACGTGGTGGCAATTGCACTACCGTACTCTATTCAAGTGACTTGAAGTGATACAGTTGATTTCTCACTTGTAATGATATTCATCGTCTCTGATATTCTTGAATCCTTGTTCCATCCATATCATATTTTGATTCATTTAGCGTATGACTCATATCATTCTCGAAATTGTTGTTTCAGGATCATGTCTTCCAACGACTCTTCATCTTTATCCGCTCCCCAGAATCAGACTGTTGAGATTCTGAGTGTACTGCAAGGTTTAAAGGAAGCTCAGGAGTGAACAAACGACTTATTAGCTGAAGGACTGAGAAGACAGGTGAGTCAGACCCCAGCGGGAGTCTCCTTTCATAAAGGGATTCCTATTGGACGAGGAAGGGAGAAGAAGATGAAGCGTCAACAGAAGCATCAGAAGAACCCTTGCTGTGGATATTGTAAGAGGCCAGGACATCTTCAGAGGGATTGTCGCCGCGCCCAAGGAAAATGTCTAATTTGTGGATCCAGCGAACACATCATCAACGGCTGCCCAGAAAGGAAAGAACTGCAAGGAAGAAACTTGTCCACTCTCCCCACTTCTGCCAAGTGAGGATTGCCGCGTAGTTCGGACTTCGACGATAAGGCGGATCAAACGCAGGATTCAACTCACGCGACGAGAATGCAATGTTATAGTAGTCGAAGAATAATTTTCATGTTATCTACTTTCAGTAAAAAATAATGTGTCATCCTTTATGAACATTTCCTTCCATTTGAACCTTGTATCCGTTGAACTTTTAGTTGAATGCAATAAAATTTGAATCGTATTATATGTATCCTTCTCTTGTCATTTCCCTTGTTCATATTATTCAGTATCATAACCTTTTATTCTTGATTCTACAATTCCTGCTACTGTATATCTTTTGATACTTCGTACACTTGGCCATTTTCCTTATTCATTCCATTGTTTAATCACGACTCTCTTTCTTTCAGACCATGGCCCACCCTGGAGCAGCGCCGCATCTAGATGAGGATACACAGTCATGCGTATCCTTAGACCACACGATGACGAGTTCTGACGATGAGATCAACGGTCCCCAGGTCGACTTTGGAAACAACGATTCCGAGAACGAAGGAGCAGACGTCCCAGAGTTTGGCATGATAGCTGATTCTGACGAAGAAGAAGGAAATCCTGAAGCGAACCCTATAGAGGAAGACCCCGAGGAAGAACCGATAGAAGAGAATCCAGCGGAGGAAAACCCCGTGGAAGAAAATCCAGAAGAAGAGAACCACATAGAATCGGATCTCGATGAAGAAGCTTTATCCGGGGAAGAAGGACCAGAAGATCAAGACCCCATGGTGGAAGGACTTCCAATAGAGGTACCTGCGAGACGCTATGGAAATGGACGCCCCTATCTGAGTGCGCGTGCCTACCGCAACCTGCTGAATCTTCACCACCGCAGCTGACGGAATTTCTTTTGATGTTGTCTTTCTGGCCAAATAAATTGTGTATAGTTTAGGGCCACTTTTCGTCTTGGACAATGCTTGTTTCAAATTTTCTTGAATGAAATAAATCTTCTGAATTCATAAACTTTTTGATTATTGGTTCGATTGATACTTGTTTATTTGCCCATATCCATTTACTTTTCTGCTGAGATCCCTGATTGTCCATCCCTACCCATTGTATGGTTTTCAACCGTTTTGATTAGAAAGTACCGCCCCTTGATCCTTGGAATGAGCCACCATTCACTCTCCGCCCGTGCCTCGTTTGTAATCCTTCTGGGAGGAGAAAATTATGGAGAAACTTCCGAGTTCGCTAACCCTTCACATCTTGATTCATATGCTGCACCGACCGCCATCCTACCCATACTCCTCCTCTTGTAATCACGTGTTATTCGCCTTTACATCCTGTGCTGACCCGATTCCAGTCTCCATGATCTTCAGCCTAAAACCGCCACATTCCAACCTTTGAATGACCCACATTTCCTTGAATCCCGTACCCTAGCCAGCCTATACATTTTGTGTTCTTTCTATTACCCTAATTATATTTAGGGACACTGTTATTCAAAATTTAGTTTTTGTATTTTAAATTTATCAAAGAATACGTGTTATTGACTACTCAGTTTGAGGTATTTTGAGTACATTACTATTATTCTCATTTTCAGTGGCGCAGTCCTTATGCCGTGCCTATTTTGTTCCATGTTTCCTATTTTTCACTATACAAGTTTTCTAAATTATTCTTTTAAACCTAATTTTCGATACGTTTTCCTAAAATGTTTTAACCTACGGGTTAGTTTTCACTAACATTATCGTCGTTACCTTATTTTGAGTTTGTGCCTACGATTACTATTATAAGTAGTTGAGCCTTACACTTATCTTTCTGTTTGCTATTTGGATATACTTAGATGTGCACGCATTTGGTTTCGACGTTTACCGAGCACACTTCGATTAATATTATTCGTTGATTGTTACCTACATTTTCGTATATGTGTAGTTGCCCTTATAGTATTCCTGTATTATGCTTTCAGGCCTAAATTTTTTGTATGTGGTTCTTATATATATGTATGTACCTTCAAAACTTTGTCTACCGTTTCTTAAGTAAATCAACTTGTATTAGTTTTCGGCATGATAATCCTTCGCTTACTATTTATATCTAGTTGTTTCTTTAAATTTCGAGGACGAAATTTTTGTAAGGGTGGTATGATGTAATACCCAGCCTCTTTTATACCAAAATCCATATTTTGTTGCTTTAAAATTTTAATTAATTTATTTTATGATTTATTCATTTATAAATTTTAACTTACCCTATATACATAATTACCTAACCTAAACCTAACTAATTTAAACCCATATTCTTTTATTGAGCCCAGCCCGTTTCCTTTTCCAATTAATCTTCTTTTCTTTTTCCCTACAGCCCACTAACCCCAGCCCGGCCCTCTTCTTCTCAAATCCTTTTTTTCTATTTAAATTTTCTAATAAAGCCGGCCCGTATCTCTTTTTTTCCCTTTTAAATTCTTTATTAAAACCCTTGGCCCGGCCCACTCCACGCAGCCCGCGTCCACGCTCCAACCCGCACCCGCGCGCCTACCCGACCCGACCCGCTCCTATTCATTCATCTTCTTCAAAATTTTCCAACGGTAAAGCCCACTGTTCACGCGCACGTTTCGCCATCTCCGCCGCCTTCTTCGCCAGCGCTCGCGCTCTTGTCGGCCACGCCCCCGCTCGCGCCGTTACTCCACGACACGCGACCCCGGCTCCATATCCCTCACTCTCCCGTCTCCCTCTCTTTCCTTTCTCCTCTCCCGACGACCCTCCTCTCTCTAGCCCACATCCCGACCTCGCGAGCCATCGCCGCCGTCACCTCCGACCACCATCCCTCTCCTTTATCTGCCACCGTCACCCAGCACCCAAACCCAAGCCACGAGCTCCCTCTCCTTTCTCCTTCACTGCACCCAAGCTCGAGCCCGAGCCCCTGCACCAACCTCGGCCAACCCACTCGTTCCCTCGTCGTCGTCACCACCTCCGATCACTTCCTCCCCGAGTTCTCCCTCTGTCTTTTTCTCTCTCACTTCCCTCAGCTCTCTCACTCTGTCTCGTTTTCTCTCTCAATCCCTCCTCCTCTGCATCTCTCTCTCCCTCACTGTCGCTCTCCCTCAGTCTCTCTCTCTCCCAATCTCTGTCTGTCCCTCCCCCATTCTTTCTCTCCCTGTTCTTGTCCTCTCTCTCTCTTTCTCTCTCCGTTCTCTTTCTCTCTCTGTGCGATCTCTCTTTCTCTCTTCCTGCAACTCTCTCTCTCATTCCCCTCTCTATCTTTCTCTCTAGCTCTCTCTCTCTCTCTCTGTTTCTCTCTCTCTCACTCTCTAAACTCAAGCTTTCTCTCTCTCTCTCACTCCCTCTCCACACTAACAGCCATTGCACAAAAGCCAAGCGTCACAGCCGAGCCGACCACCAAACTGCGAGCCGTCGTGCCGAGACTCGTGTTCGAGCCAAGTCAGGTGCCGAGCCGCGCGTGTGTCGCGCGTTCGTGACGTCACAGCCACCATACATCGCCTAGACGTCCCCAGGCAAGTTTTAACTTGCTTTCATGCTATTTTATATATGTTACAAATCAACATTTTATATATATCCCATGTTTACCTTGTGTTAAAATGTTGCAACACAACTGTTCGATGCTTGTTCCCTTAGGAAAACATTATCAAATTTGACGGAACTCGATGGTGTAGGTTGGCCCGTAGGGCTGTGAACTTTGTGTATGAATTTTGTTGGATAACTTGATCATTTACGACTAAAACAACTGCCCCCAAGTTTAACCGTAAAACTGTAATTCTGTTGCACCTGAAAACCGTTAAATTCACCATAAATCACCTATATAGTAGAATGGTGCGTTCGAGGGCTCAAATCAAAGCCGTCTCGATGAAATTTAACCCTGTGCTAGTTTCCAGACATTCCTGTACTTAAACCATGATAAAAATTAGATCGGAGTGCGACTCTGGACTGCAGTCCAGAGCGACTCCAGTTATTGGTTGCGGTTCCGTAATGGGTACCACAGGAATTACTTAACTCGTAGATTGCGGAACTCCGCTGCTTATTGTAGGTAACTCTGTTAGCTAGACAACACATTTGGTTTCATTCTGTTCCGTTACCGTTTGATATTTAATCTGTAATTTAGAAGATCGGGACACATAACAGTCCCAGCAGATTCAGATTTGACATGTTAATATTAAACAGATTATAACTCCTAACATACAGACGCGATTGAAGATCCGTTTGTTGCGTTGAAAACTTTACTGAAAACCCTAGAATTCTTTCAACTGTAGCGTCACTAAATTATGATCCCAACTGGGGTTAAATTGCGTTGCGAAATGAATTCCTGATTCTGAAATTGGATTTACAGCCGCGTGAGCTTAAAATGAAACAGTTATAACTAATGAACCTGAAACCCGTTTGACCTGAAACAAAATTCTAAGGATAGATAACTGAACATATTAAATACTATCTGTTTATCATTTCGCTAAATTATATACATATGTTTCATGATAAATCGTGCAAGTGATGGACTGCTGTTTTTATGATACCTTAGTTGTGCTTCTTATACCGTTCATGCATCATATCATACCTATATCATTGTGGTGATAACCTAGTGACATCGTGCATTTACCCAGTGTTAGATTTTAGTGTTGATTGTGGCAAGTACGTCAGTGTTCGTGTATTCGTGATTAAGTGAAAGTGATACGTACTTGTGCACAATCAGTGTCCCTTTTATTCTATTGCATTGTCGACGTCTGTGGGATGCGTGTACGTGTGACTATAAGTGGTATGGGACACTTATGGAAGCGCTTGCACGGATGTCACAGATAAGGCATCCGACACTGCCATTTATCTTAGGTATTAGTCGGGACGTGCTTGATGGAGGTCCTGCCTCCAGTTCTCGCGCAGACTTGTCACGGATCGATTAGTATTTAGGGTGATGGTTAGCGTTTGATGTAGACCACGGGGTGTGGGGTAGTTCAAGTGTGAATTCAACAGAATCTCGGGAGTCCCATGCCGGCTTATATATTTAGGGAGTTATATGGAGATTTACAGGGTATGTGCTATATCACCGTAATACATTCGTTACATGTTGGGCCCGTGGTCCCTTGCCCTTGGGTTCTACCCTTGGGTGGAGGACACTCGCGAGTGGTTGACTCTCACACTTGGACTGACGATAGGCTTATTGACCTGTGCAGTGAGACTTAGAGACCGATAGGGTTACTGTTATTTACATTTCTTCTCTACTGTGTTGACATTTCGTGACATATTGTTATACTGCTTTACTTTTCCGCTGCATTGATCTCTGCTCATTCATATTCATGCTGTTTTACCGTTATTCACATCTATTACTACTGTTAGAACTGTTACTTGATTATATACATTATATTGCTATTGTGTCGCTCTGACGACCTGAGTATGCATGCTCAGTGTGAGAAGACGATTTAGCCTGGACCAGTGCATCACAGACTTCTTGACTTGCCTTCCCGAGTTACATTCATTTGTTCCACCTCAGGTCAGTCTTTACATTGTTTACTTCAGTTACTGCATTTCTCATTACCTGCGCATTATATGCTGTTTACCATGATAAACTAGAAGCCGAAGTGTGACTACGGCAGGACATTTCCTTGACCGTAGGAGCATGGCTGGCCTTGTCTACCCCTCGTATTCCGTATTTTGGGAAGCGGGGCGTGACAATGACACTACAATGTGCAAAGACAACCCTCCAAATTGCTTATTTGCACAAATGCAAATAAGCCCTCCTCCACCATTTTTCGGCCAATGAAAGATACAAATGAAATATGGCCGAAACGGAAAACAAACTGGTAACTCCAAAATACTGATCCCATAATAAATTACAGGAAAACCCCACTATTGTATATACATATCCGCATTTGTATTCCGACCGAAATACAAATGCAATGAGACAAAATCTACACTGTACTATACTAGGATCCGGCTTAAACCAAAGCCGGCTAGTATTATCCGTCCGATCCTGATCCGTGCAATACCGCACGTATCTGATCGAACCCTGCATATATCCATACGGCCTCTAGTACTAACCGTCCGATCCTGATCCGTGCAATACCGCACGTATCTAATCGAACCCTGCCATATCTCCATACGGCCTCTACAACGTTTCGCCCGAAACTTGAGTAACTGAATGTGGGGGACTCTAAAGACTCGTCAATACTATGGCTGTGGATTTAACCACTAGCACGTCAGAGGTATTAGCCATACGTGACGGGCTACCAGCTATTGACCAAAAGGGACGTCGATGAGCGAACTCATCCTGACACCCTACTGAGCCTGTCAGTGACAATATCCGTACAGTCCGGTTCGTTCGTCTATGAGCATCGCATGGCGGGCCTAGGGGGTTGGTAAAAGTCAGACCCCCAAAAGCGGTACAAGTCGTGTCGGAGTGTAGCCCAGAACACCCTGAGATACTACTGGAATACCTACCGGTAAATCTCCTGCCTTGGCCAAGGACTTCGTGTAATGGCTCTCATAGATACAGCGCGACCTCACCCCCAATACCGGGAGAGACGAACCCCTGAAGATCCACTCACTGCCTCCATGTGGCTCGGGACTGTACCCAACTAAAACTTGTTTGCACGTCTCCTTTGAGCGTGGTAGGGTAGTAATCAAAGTGCAGTGGGAACTCACACGAGACAAATGACGATCCTCAGGTCGATGAACTAACATGTACACATGTCACCAGGGAACTGCTATCTGACGTCAGGTATAAGACCAACTAGTATGTTCCCGGCGAGTCCTGTCCGGTGTACTCATAACCCAATGAGCACCTGTATACTTCTTAGGTGAACCAACTGACACCAGTGGCTTGTGAGACCGGCCACCACCCCTCGTCGGGGTCTCGATTGTATACACTAGTCTACTCTGGAGCATCGATGCTCTATCTCGAAACTCCCACGACTAGGGACCTTTTAAGGATATGCTTATAGACTACCAGCTCCCACGTATATGATCGCCCTCATACTGCTGGCAGTCAAGCAAGAATCCTAGGGGCTCTATCAACGTGCAATAGTGACCTGTAAGGTCACCTAAAGCAGTACACGATGATAAAGGTAAACCAGATAGCATACTATCATCTTGAGTAAGACTGTCCTACCGAGATAGGTTCTCCCTCAATCATTACAATCACGTGCCTGTGATCCCATAATTGACTCTGAGGGCACTATCTCCAACAATCTCCCACTTGCACTCAAGGCTAATTATTGCGATGTCGCATACTCACAGCCCGTGTGATACCGAACATCCAACTCCTCTACTAGTCAGTCTCACAAATCCCGTTTGCGAAACTATTGCGTTCGAGTAATAGCCTCAGTGAGTGGATCCGCTGCGATGTTTCTTTCTATGTCTCTCTATAATCTCAAGTTCGTGGAGAAACCCATCTCCCAAAATGAGCAATACCTGTCTTAGAATATGTCTGGATGTCTGATGGGACCTAGCTCATAAGTGAACTCCAAATCCAAACTTCTTAGATTGTATCGTCAACTGAACTTAATCAGTATCCTGCGCCATGCCTCTCTCAGTATTGCCTTGGACCACCTGTCCAAAATACTGCCCCTCGTCAGAAGGAAAAACTATAACTCTGACAACCTCCTTGTCGTCCAGATCACCTTGGAAGCCTGGAATGATAACTGTCTCCCGAATGAGGCTGTCGTTATCATATCCCTAGAACATCCACTTATGTTCTAAAACTGCTTCCGACTGTTTCTCCAGGATTGGATCAATATCAACTTATTGCATCTACTGCAAAAACAACATCTGGTGTGGTACTTGACATCTCATGATTGACTCAATTGCCTAAGCAAGTGATTTTCCAATCTTGCACATCCCTCTCCCCTTTAGTCTGTAAGACACCTTTAGAGAGGGTGACTCCATCACCTGCAGGTACACTACCGTGCCAGGAGTCGTCCATTCTAAATACTCTTAGAATGCTGTCTAAGTACCCTTAATTGGGAAACCACCCAAATCTAGATCTAAAACCATAGATCTAGTAACCAGTATGTCTGATATAATGTCCAAGTCCCTTGTGGAGAAACCACTGTGTGACGACCAAAGTATAACCGATCGTAGTATAGGAATATCACTTCCTACTCTGTGTATGTTGTCCAAATACCAGGACATCACACCCTACTACCTTCTTAACAGATCCATCCCCTATTCTGATGAAGTCAAACCTATGACTGTCACATCAGAAATAGATGATCTATCTCCGCTATATCTGCTTTAGTCTATAAATAGACATAAGCCACTTGTCCACTAATGCTTCCACTGCTCCCACTGACTACGACAACCCTCTGGCAGAGTCATATATACGTACACTTCTAAAACCAGTTTAGAACGACGCTATACTCATCCTCCTGCCGTGTCTCACAGTCTGGAACAACAACAATGGCAAGTCTGGGTAAATAAGAACTTCCCTGTCACCGTCCTTGAGGCTACCGGAGTACCTCTCGGGTGCCTGAAGTTACCCACCTTATTTGCGGAGTGGCCAAAGGAATGTCAAACCAGATTGAATCTTTAGATTCCTATCAAATCTTCAGTAATCGTTTGTGGTTCTGGAATCACTTCCAGTTCAACCATACTCCCACTACTGTTTTTTGAAAAAATCCATTTTTATTAAAACTGTGGCGAGTCAAGAACAATATCACTATTGATCTTCCAGATGGTAGAAAATCAACCCTCGTCATAGCCTGGGTCAACCCACAAACAGCCATTACAGAAACATGCCTTGAGTTATCCAGAGTCTGGTTTTAATCATAAGACGGACAACTCCCCGTACCTTAACAATGTTAAGATATGAACTGTACTATATCCAATATAGAACCAGATGCACTGATTTAATTGAACCAGATTCAAATCATGCAGCTGTCTCCAGTGCATGTTAACTAAATGGAAGGAGGCCGATCAGCGTTACTCAACTTAGGAGTACTTCCAATTATGAGTAACCTGAAAGAGAAGCAAGTTCTCTTAATCATTACTATTATCTGAATACCCTACACAAGTATCTACATCTTCGATCACCTTGAAGAATCTCGATACTTGCAACACCTGGTTCTCTACTTTATTCATATACCTATAACTTCTCAAAACTTGGACCCTGTGTTTCTACGAAACACTTGTCTAAAAACTAGAGAATTCATAACTAAACCGAATATAGTACGAGGACCAACCCCTCTGTCCTGATGGACCCTGGACAACATACAATACTCTGTATAAGTCCCTTGAGTCTGATAACTCATTCACTGTGTGTCATAGGTTGAAAATTGTACTTATGGTTAAGAATAATTACACCGCTGTTTAATGCTCCTTACCTAACCATCCACTGATATAGGTAAATGTCACAGACATAATTTCAAAAAGATATATCTCACTCTATAAAAATAGACGTACAGATATATCAATTTGAAATTGGTGCATAACAGCGGATATTCAAAACCAAATATTTGTCGTCCGGCAAACAACCTAGGTGACTTCCTCAAATATCACCAATTACAACGAATCCCGATATAATGAGGATGATCACCTAATTCCCAATAACTTACTCCCACTCATCATCTGAAAAACCATACAGATGTGAGAATCATACCTGGTAAATACATACCCTGGAGCAAGTGTCTAATTGGGAAATCAGTTTTCCTTTAACAGTACACAGCAAAACTAAAACATTGAAATGTTTCGATGAGGTATTCCGGTATTCCTAGTAATGCCTCTTCCATTATCCAGATTCACAACTGTAACCGTATATCTCTTTGCCACCTCTCCAAATCCCTTTATATGTCTTTAGTCATTACCTTCTGCACACCCCTTTAGGCCAAATGGTTTTCTTCCTTCCCTACCGTTCGGCACCAGCCTATGGTTTGGAAGAAGACTATCCAATAAGCATAATGGGTGTACTGTCCTAATCCTAGGAGCACTCCCAATGCGAGAGAAGGTGAAGATAAAAGACAACCGAATAAATCTTATTCCTATTTCTCCTGAACCAGAATCCATCCCCGAACTGGAACAAGTTCCTTTCGAGTTCGTATATAACCATACGATGGAGTATCCAATAAACTGTGGATCTTCGTAGTGATACGGAGTGTCCTGGAGAAATACAAAGGTGAAGTGGGAGTGGTAATGAAATACCTGGTTTGGTCGTGAATATCAGTCGCAATTTACTTTGCCCTCTTACTAATCCCTTGATATGTCTTTACTTAATACCTTCTGCACACCATCGTTACGCAAATTGGTTTTCTTCATTTCCCACCGGTCGGCACCAGCCTAAGGTTTGGAAGAAGACTATCCAATTTGCGTAATATGTGTACTATCTCCTAAACCAAGGAGTACTCGCAACCTAAGAGAAGGTAAAAGGAAAAGACAACTGAATAGTCCTATTCGTTTTCTCCAGAACCGAAAACCATCCTCGAACAAATTCTTTCGAGTTCGTATATAACCATACGATGGTTTTGTCCAATGGAAGTGAACGTTCGTAATAATACGGGGTGTCCTGGAGAAAAGGGTAAAAGTAGGAGTGGCAATGAAGTTTGCAACTCTGACAATCCAAAAGCCAGAGTTAAGAAGGTTCGGTTAACTTGGTCACTGAGTCATAGTCTTAGGGTCGGGTCAATGGTCGCTGCCGAAGAGAGAGAGAAAAGAAACACTCAGCGTGCACTCTAACCTAGATCAGAATGGTTACCAATTTATCTAATCTGGAAACCTCCCACTGTACCGTCAAATTCTCCTCCAAACCTGAAAGAAGAATTAGTCGGGATCACCCGAGGAGTAAACCAACTCATCAATGGGAATCGGGATCCAACTATCATCGCATGATAACGTGACGGAATCCGCTCGCGTCATCACACTCCAGAAGGTATGCGCATATCTGGCAAGTTTCAGTTTCTTTAGAAACTCCCGATATGATTTCTGCCCCATGCTCTTATGACCTTGACTTTGGCCAACATATCATAAGTCACATGTCAAGTTCTACCCATCATTCTCCAGGTTAATTTGAGCCCACCCATACATACCCTTGACTTTGGCCAAAATAGTAGTACGACTGCCCCAAACCAACGCATCTATCTATGCTGCATATGAATACCCCAATAGCTACCAATCACTGTGCCTTGACTTTGGCCAACATACACAGCTTGAGTACTATTGACCACCCATATGAAACGACGGAGGGCTACGAATGGTTTCTGGAGAAAACCTTTAACGTAATGAACTTGATATCGTTGAAGGAACCGGATAGCTTTTAAAAATATAGTGGCGAAAACCTTTGCTAAAGAGGTCACTCCCGGTGAAGGGATCTCGGCTGTTTCCCCGTAGAATGAGGTGCAGGATATTCCAACTGAATACCACGGTGCAAAGCAATAGTAATCGGCTATAGTAAAGTTATTGCCCTGACGCAAACTTTTTGTCCAAGGGGTCACTCCCGGTGAAGGGATCTCGGCCCTTGCCTCGTCGACTGAGGAGCAGGATATTCCAACTGAATACCACGATGCAAAACAAAAGTGAACGTCCTAGCAATAACAGCTTTTAGAAAAGTGTTCCAACAACATCAGAATAGGTTTGTTTAGCTTGCATTGATCCGAATCAACGCAGTCCCATCAATTGATCACACCAATAAAGAACGAAAATAATGATGTACGTATATGCCATCCGCATTCGCCACTGGGTCCCGTCATTACCCGTTAGGTTACTTAACTAACGACAGAGCGGGGACTGGACTAGCGCGGATGCAAAATATATACAACATCTACCAGTATATATATCAATATATAATATTTTGCTCAAGGCATGATAAAATGCAACATCACAAAAATATACAGCATCACAGAACAATACAGATATCTGGGATCCCCGGGTTTCACAGAGCCGCTACTGAAACCCGACGTTCCCCTGGTCGTGTGGATAGCCTGTGCAATGAAATCCTAGACCCCTACGGGCGCGGCAAGTTACCCGCCAAAACCTGAAGCGAGGCAGCCCCCTTCAGCTACGTGAATGGGCCACCCAGCACTTCACGGAATCCGGTAACTTGGACACCCCTCCTGGGTTAACCTATACCCCCTACGAGTGTGGCGAATAGCCCGCCAATTCTAGAGTGAGGCCCCCTCCATCTCAATGCCATGAGATGCGGGCCCGTTGCTCTCTAGAATCCGGCTACCCGCGCACCCCTCCGCGGGGTAATCCTAGTACAGAAAGTAAAATATACATACAATGGGTGCATCGACCTCGACCCGGTCGTGCCCCAAAAGAATAATATACAACAGGCAGTGACGACAGTCCACATGTCGGACGCTCGCCCCGCAATATCAAATGTACATAATACAATAAAAAACTGTACTAGCATTGCATCCATGCTATCCCCCACGACCGATCCGCAACATCACAGCACAATCACAGAACATCAATGTGAATGTTACGTTCGCAAATCCGTCTAACCGGGCTATAGCAGTTAGACAGGATTTACCGATCAAGTGACATTCACAGTCGCAGATATAATGTAAATACTGTGAACTAACCTGTTTAAAAAATTCGATCGATCAAATTTACCCAAGTGGGCCCCAAGCACTACTGTAGCACATAAAGAAATTCTGGGCCCAAAAAGAATGTTCCAAAAACCCTATTTTCTACACAGGAGCTCACTGAAAAAATTTGGTGCGCTGAACAGTTAAAACAACGGTGGAACCGCGGCCCAAGCATGGGTTTGGCCGCGGTTCCGCGGTGGGGTAATGAGATCGCGCGACCAAATTTTTACAGGAAGTTTATAATCCCCTGCACATCATTCTGAAACAACATGAAAAATTTTTGGACTCCAAAAAATTTCGACAGAAACTGATGCTATTGTAAACGCGGGTTTTTTGAATTTTGTTCGATCGAAAGTGTAAACATACTAGACCAAGCTAGACAAGGTTAATGGCGAGGCTCTGATACCACTGTAAGTGCACGGCGGCGCCCCGCCCGTCAATCCGACGCCGGAATGCGGAAACGAAAAACTTTGCAAACTAGCAAATCGGCACCACCGCGCACTAAAACCCGGATCGTGCCATTAATCTAGTCCTAGCTATCTAGAGAGGGGGGAGAGAGATATACCGAGCGATCCGTGTCCTTCGGTCTTCTCGTCGTCGTCCCGATCTCCACGCGGAATCTCCGGTCTCCACCAAGTCGCCGGAAGGGCACCACGTCGCCGGCTTATTTTACGGGATCCCACCTCTGGTCCGAGGCAACTTGGGCATGAAGTTGGCGAGTCGACGTGCCCAAGATATGCTGTAGAATGTAGTGTAGAACTTGTGTCTCATTTTTGGGGTTGTGGAAGTTGCCTTTGGTGGAGGATTGAGATGTATGGAATTTTTTGTGATGAACTTGAGGATTTTAGCAAGCATGAAGAGCAAAAATCCCCACTACAAAAATTGGACAGCCCCACTACAACTTGGCCGGCCATGCATCATGAGGGAATGAGGAGAGAGTGAATAATCAAGGGGGGAGGGAAACTATCATCCAAAGGAGAGAGAAAAAGGATATGATGATCAAGAATCATTTCAACAAAAACCTCACTCCGAAAACCCATCATCACTACACAAGTCAAGCCATCATGAAGAAGTCAAGAAGTCAAGGGATGGTGCAACCATCATGACACTACAATGTGCAAAGACAACCCTCCAAATTGCTTATTTGCACAAATGCAAATAAGCCCTCCTCCACCATTTTTCGGCCAATGAAAGATACAAATGAAATATGGCCGAAACGGAAAACAAACTGGTAACTCCAAAATACTGATCCCGTAATAAATTACAGGAAAACCCCGCTATTGTATATACATACCCGCATTTGTATTCCGACCGAAATACAAATGCAATGAGACAAAATCAACACTGTACTATATTAGGATCCGGCTTAAACCAAAGCCGGCTAGTATTATCCATCCGATCCTGATCCGTGCAATACCGCACGTATCTGATCGAACCCTGCATATATCCATACGGCCTCTAGTACTAACCGTCCGATCCTGATCCGTGCAATACCGCACGTATCTGATCGAACCCTGCCATATCTCCATACGGCCTCTACAACGTTTCGCCCGAAACTTGAGTAACTGAATGTGGGGGACTCTAAAGACTCGTCAATACTATGGCTGTGGATTTAACCACTAGCACGTCAGAGGTATTAGCTATACGTGACGGGCTACCAGCTATTGACCAAAAGGGATGTCGATGAGCGAACTCATCCTGACACCCTACTGAGCCTGTCAGTGATAATATCCGTACAGTCCGGTTCGTTCGTCTATGAGCATCGCATGGCGGGCCTAGGGGTTGGTAAAAGTCAGACCCCCAAAAGCGGTACAAGTCGTGTCGGAGTGTAGCCCAGAACATCCTGAGATACTACTGGAATACCTACCAGTAAATCTCCTGCCTTGGCCAAGGACTTCGTGTAATAGCTCTCCTAGACACAGCACGACCTCACCCCCAATACCGGGAGAGACGAACCCCTGAAGATCCGCTCACTGCCTCCATGTGGCTCGGGACTGTACCCAACTAAAATCTATTTGCACGTCTTCTTTGAGCGTGGTAGGGTAGTAATCAAAGTACAGTGGGAACTCACACGAGACAAATGACGATCCTCAGGTCGATGAACTAACCTGTACACATGTCACCACGGAACTGCTATCTGACGTCAGGTATAAGACCAACTAGCATGTTCCCGGCGAGTCCTGTCCGGTGTACTCATAACCCAATGAGCAC
Organism: Agapanthus africanus; assembly: GCA_030015575.1. Taxonomy (NCBI): domain Eukaryota; kingdom Viridiplantae; phylum Streptophyta; class Magnoliopsida; order Asparagales; family Amaryllidaceae; genus Agapanthus; species Agapanthus africanus. The sequence goes on along the minus strand of JASDDO010000026.1, from coordinate 19,234,996 downwards.
CTGTATACATCTTAGGTGAACACACCAGTGGCTTGTGAGACAGGCCACCGTCCTTCGTTGGGGTCTCGACTGTATACACTAGTCTACTCTAGAGCATCAATGCCCTGTCTCGAAACTCCCACGACTAGGGACCTTTTAAGGATAGACTACCAGCTCCCACGTATATGATCGCCCTCATACTGCTGCCAGTCAAGAAAGAATCCTAGGGGCTCTATGAACGTGCAATAGTGACCTGTAAGGTTATCTAAAGCAGTACACAATGATAAAGGTAAACCCGATAGCATACTATCATCTTGAATAAGACTGTCCTACCGGGATAGGTCCTCCCTCAATCATTGCAATCACGTGCCTGTGATCCAATAATTGACTCTGAGGGCACTATCTCCAACAGTGATATAGTATTTTGAAACCATGGTTACTTTGTAACCTCTTCATATACCATACTCACTCCCTTTCCCCATTTCACAATATTTAAGTTAAAATCAATTTGGTGTTATGTTTGCTAAGTTTAGATACGGTATTTTGTGACCAAGTGCTTGACAAACCCTTAGTTTTTATATACCCTATACTATCACAAACACTTAGCAAAGTTAACACTAAAACTAATTGTCCTTACTCGCTAATTTGTGTTTTTGATGTTGTGGTATACTTGCTAACCCTTGTTCTTAGTGTTGATACCTCAAGCTTGGATATACAAACGGTAAGTGAACAATACAGACTCGTTTCGTATTTTAAGTCGAGATCTGAGAACTTGATGATTTGTACTTTGCAACCACTTTGACAATTCATGCTTCGCGCCGGGATCGACACAAGGACGGACAACTCATGATCAAGGGAGCGTCGAAGGAATCGTCATGTTCGACCATCCGAGCCAAAGCCACGACCATTTCTTTCTTAACTTATTTTCTTTGTTTTCGTGTTTTATATTTCGTGACAACCAAACCAATTCGTTATTTGTTGAACCTTAAACAACAAAACCTAATACATAATTCCCTGCAGATCGACTCGTACTTGCCGGCTCGCTACAACGCGCCGTGCACTTGCGGTTTATAAATTTTTAAAACGAGACCGAGCTCTCGCACGCATCCATTTCCAAAACCGATTCTATTTTCAAAACATACGCGTTTGCGCGCGTGGGTGAGGTCCGAACAAGTATGATCCGCATCATAGTCCTGATAGTCAAGCAAATATCCTGAGGGCTTTATCAACATCTATCAAAGAGATAATATAATAATACAAGTGTACATGTTAAGGTAAAGAGCAACTAGATAGCATACTATCATGTCGAGTTAGAAAGTTCTCTTTATATATGTACAAGCATCCACTAAATCATACAATAATGCCTCTAGGGCATACATATTCCTAACACTTGGTTTCCTTTGCTCAGCTTGGTGCCGAGAATTCTTCGTGGTGGATTGTTTGGCAATGGCATGGCGTTCGGCGGTTACGTCTTTTCGATTTTCGAGTCCACGTGGCGTCTCACCGTGCGCCTTAATTTCCGCACGTATCTTTGGTGACGTCAGGGGGTTAGTGAAATGATTGCGCTTTATAAAGGGGCCGCTTCACTCGCTCGGTCTGTTGGCCTTCATGCCACGTGTCTGCCACAGGGTGGTGGGATGCGAGGGGTGTTGGAGATAGTGCCCTCATAGTCAATTATTGGATCGCAGGTACGTGATTGCAATGATTGCGGAGGACCTATCCCGGTAGCACAGTCTTACTCAAGATGATAGTATGCTATCTGGTTTGCCTTTATCAGTTGTGCACATGTTCAGGTGACTGATTGCTTGTTACACTTTGATAGAGCCCTTAGGATCTTGCTTTACTACCAACTGTATGAGGGCGATCATATACGTGAGAGTTGGGTAGTTTATATGCATATCCTTAATTGTGGTCCCTAGTCGTGGGAGTTTCGAGATAGGGCATCGATACTCCGGAGTAGACTAGTGTGTACAGTCGAGACCCCGACGAGGGGCGGTGGCCGGTCTCACAAGCCACTGGTGTCAGTTGGATCACCTAAGATGTATACAGGTGCTCATTAGGTTATGAGTACACCGGACAGGACTCGCCGGGAATCTGCTAGTTAGTATTATATCTACCGTCAGATAGCAGTTCCCTGGTGACATGTGTACAGGTTAGTTCATCGACCTGAGGTCGTCATTTGTCTCGTGTGAGTTCCCACTGTGCTTTGATTTCTACCCTACCACGGCTCAAAGAAGTCGTGCAAACAGGTAGCTTTTGGGTACAGTCCCGAGCCATATGGAGGCACGTGAGCGGATCGGCAGGGGATGTAACATCTTCAAAAATATAAAATATTAATTTTGGGAATTTTTATAATTTAATATTATTTTATTGATTATTTTAATATTAAATGCAAATAAATAGGAAAAATGTTAGAAAAATTATGAAAAATTATGGAAAATTCTAAAATGGGTTAATTATTGAAATTATGACATTTTTAAGTTGTTGTGATCATTTTGACACTAATTTAGTGCTAATCGCGATTAAAATCGCTAATTGGGTTTTTTGGCAATTTTGTGCAAAACTTGCACATATTACTTTTTCTACACTTGTGCTTTTTCTAGCCATGGTTTTCATTTGGGCTTACTATTCTTGTGAGAAGGTTTGGTTTTAAAAGAAAAGAAAAGAAAAAGAGAAAAGGTAATGATGAGAGTAGGTGAGAGAGAGACATGGGGTACCATTGACCAAACCCTTAGCCATTTTCATCATTTCTCTCCCTCTCCCTTTGCTTTGCTGCTGCTGCCTCTTCCTCCCCCCTTCCTCCACCTTCAACTTCCCACTTCATCTCATAAAACACCCCAAAACATCATACTCACTTCATTAAAAATGTGCGAAATCCCTAGATCTACACATGGAGCTAAAGAAGCATGGATTTGGCCACTAGAGGGCAACTCAAGAATTTTCTTGAGTTGCTAATGAAGGTAATTTCTGAACCATTTGCTTAATTATAGCCTTTTCTATAACCCCATGTCAAGATTTTATCGATATTGTGGATTTTAGTGGAATTGAGAGAAACCTAGTTAGGGTTTGAGTGAATTGGTGTTGCATTATGAAATTGGGCTCAGTATTGATCTTACCAACACCCTAGTGTTTGAATTGGAACCCCAAACCTGATGCTAGAACCAGAATACGGATTTTAGAAACTATATCGGGGGAAAAACCTGGAATCTGCCACTGTTATTGGAATCTGCTAACACCCCGAGAACCCAAAAATAATATTAAGTGGAAATTGAGATGTGCAGGCAACATAGAGGCAACACCCAAAACCCTAGCTCCCCACTCCTTCTTCAGGCCGCCAAAATCCCTTTTCTGGCCGCAAATTGCGGCCAGACCATTGAGGAATCTCCTCGTTTTCTGTGCACAGCCCCATTTCATCAATTCTTGGCCCTGGGTACTTCTAGTTTTGACAGATTCTGTCTAGGGTGAAATCTGGGACATATATCCTATGTTGTCGTTTTGGATTCGTGTTTCCGTATTCCGTATTTTTGGATTCTGAAATGGTGGAATGTGTTTTGCCTCGACTATTGTCGTTTATACGACGATATAGAGGATTATGGATGGTTTTGAAGGCGTGCCATAGGTTCTCACCTATAGGCCCCCTTATCGTATCGTTTTGGAGTTTATGCGCCGTTTTAGATTGGATTTGGTTTTAATGCGCATATACGATATTTTGATGTGTAGGTACCCATGAAGACTTCGGACGACAAGCAAATGCATGGTGATGTCCGAAATTGGTGATGCAAGGTGAGTAGATTATATCTACGGGGGAAAGTCGGGTGGATGGCGTATAGCACCCCCGCAGTCCGTAGATAGCTTATTATATAGTATTGTGATATTAGGTGTATTTGGGTTATGTAGGGTTAGAAGTGACTAGCGTATTTCATAGTCGCGAACCCTAGGATAGAATTACACCTATACATATACCCTTGCTTTTCACATGTACTTACACTGTGGTTGATGATATGTGACGACTTTGGAGATGAGTCGATGATGTGGGCTTGGTGCCCTGAGATCGGTATCTTGATGCGATTCATATGTGGGATATGACTAGTGATTCTTGCGGGCTTGGGATGGTGTTTACCCCCGCATGCATACTTTACCGATGTTACCGTTTGTACTAGACATAGAGTAGTACTCCAGACTATATGATCTGATGATGGTGATATTTGTTATGTGATGAGACAGTGAGATGTTGACCCCTACCCAGCTTTTGGGAATGCCGTACGACGGTTTACCGTACGAGCTGATATTGATGATAGATCCGCACTCATAGCTAGAGGATATCTTACGATATGACATTGAGGCGGGATCACCGACTATATATCTACATATATACTTAGACTCAGTTTTAGGTGGCTTCCACACCTACCCCTCCTGATTGACGGGATACTTAGATGTAGTTGCATAGTAGATACTTCACTGTGCTGCTGATTACTAAATTTCCGCATATTCATGCTATTCGCATTGCTGGCATATGTTCATTACCATGTTATTATCATGCTGTTAGGACACCAGCACCATTATCGATGATGCGTATGTTTCACGTACACTACTTGCCGGCTCACACACTTCATCATCGATAATTGCCATGTCACTACACAGTAGTACTATTACATTCGTGATATGATGCTTCCTTTGACATATGCGCATTCCTATTCCATGTTGCATGATTTCCGATATGATTACTCTCTTTACATGTCGCATATATCATGGATTGATTGCATAGTACATCGCATTGGATTTACTGCTGGATGTTGGATTTTCATGTGATTTCTGGTTTTTGAGGACCGTGGGGTTATTTAAGAAAAGAGGCACTTTATGAAAACCCGGTACCTCGTGATATGATATTTCGGTGCGTCCACCACGCGTTTTCTCGGTGCTGAGACGTGTGCTTGAAACCCGATTCGAGGAGGTGATGTACCGTTTGCGGGTTCGTGGTGGGCCCGGTATGGTTCTCCTCGGCGAGATGATCGATGGGTTATGCCGATTGAGCCTGGAGGCGGGCGAGTACCTACCGGTGATTTTACCTGAGCTCGGCGGATATCCGGGGGATACCGCCTGGAGCCGAGAGATGGGCATACTGCCGGGGCCGACGGGCCGATATCCGCAGACGGAGCCCAGAGATGGACATGGGTTGACTCATACTGCCGGGGCCGAGGGCCGATATCCGCAGACGGAGCCCCATACGGATGAGGATTTACGTGTCGATGCTTGGCACGGGTTTCATGATGGGTTTTCCATGATTTTATTTATATCCTCACATTGCATACATGATGCTTGCTGTCAGTGGGTGACAGGTGGACGGGTTCCACAGATGTACAGACTGGATTTACACTTATCTTGCACCAATATTAGTGGTATGGGACGCTAATATATGTGTATTGATATCATTGGTATTTCATTATGGTTACTTCATGCAGACATACTTTACACTGATGACATGTTGTTACCTGAGTACCTGGCACTATATACATGATTAGATGTTACCTTGCCACCTTATTACACTCAGATGTACTCTTGTGGATATTTTACTGATCGTTGACTTAGGACTATGTCTTGCATTCGATTTATCCTTGTAGATGTTTCTATTCACGAGTTGGCAACTCACCCCCGTTGTGCCACAGTTCTTGCAGGTTCTGCCGTACAGGTTCTATTGCGGCATTTCTGGCACACTACCTTCTTGCGGGTGACTTGCTTTTGGTAGGTGGATTCCTTTGTATCAAGAATCCCCAGTTTGTATTTATTTTATTCATTGTATCTAGAAATTGTCCATCAACCAAATCTTGTATATTCTTTCAGACTCAGAGACAGTGTTGTATTATTCGACCTTAGAGTTGCGCTTAGTAGTATTGCGGTTTTCTTGCTACTTTTGAGCTTTCTTTTGGTTTTGATCCTCGCCACTTGGCGTTGTATATTATCATATCATTGCGTGGTTGTGACCGTCGATTGACGAAGAGCTAGCTCCCGCTTGGGGATGCCTTTATCATTTTATATATTGTTATTCATGTTGTACCCCATTCGGGGCCAGTTTTACAAGAGAAACTCTGCCGAAATTTTTAGAAAAGACTTATTGTTTTCAAAACATACCTTCGGCTTAGTTATTTAAAAACCTTGATTTCAAACCTGTATTTCTTCACTTCTTTAAACCGGTTTTCTTTACTTATTCTTCAAAATGGTTTTAGATTTCTGGGCTTTTGGCTTACTTGGATCCGATGGAGTCCTATAAGCTTCATATGGTTCAAGTGCCAGTCACGTGCTCTTTCGGGGCGTGACAAAGTTGGTATCAGAGCGCTAGGTTGACCTTGGTTCGAGTCTAAGTTTGACTATGTGGAGCCTAGGGAGTTGTTTTTATACGGAACTTAGGCTTGACCTTATGGAACTTAGACTTGGTTGAGGGGGTGTAAACCCGAACTTTCGTCGTTTTAGGATGACCCTTGGTTGATGGATTAGGTGACTAAAGTAGAGTGACGTACCGTTGGTATGTTCCGCGGCATACTTACGACACGCCACTCCGCTTAAGGAACCTTAGGATGGACATTTGTTTTGAGATCAGTGATTCTTTCATATCCTGGATTATACATCCATTTGAGATTCCCGATTCTATTAGTTCATGATCATACCTTTATTGATGTTGTTCCTTCCTATGATCATGCATCCACTTTGGATCTGTTGTTTCCTTTCTTGCCTTTGATGTGCTCTCTTTTGATACTCGATTGAGATTCCTGTCACCATGTTTGAGCGCAGTTTGGGCTGCTGCTAGGGTTACGGCCGGTGTGAGCTCGTGTGGTACGAGGGCCGACCTTTGTGTTTTCTGGTGACATGGGAACGTCTCGAGTTAGTGTTGGTGTTTGTGACCTCTAGTGGAGGCGAGTGCTTGGTCTTGCACCGGATGATCGTGCCTTTGTTAGAGCTGCCAGTTGAGAGAGGACTGTTGATGTACAGTATACCTCAGGGATTGTGATGTCGCCTACTGTGCAGACAGATGGACCAGCTGTTGCTGAGATTGACAGGATGTCGCTTCCGAAGCTTACGAGCTGAGATTGCCGGAGCTTTCAGGCAGATATGCGACAGATGATAGCTAGTCTACCCGATTTGAGAGACGAAGGTGATTCGTCCGGTTTTGCGCCAGAGCGGGCCCAGTTGAGTTGAAGATTTCCAGTGTGGAGAGTCTTACTCAGATCTAGAGCAGACCGACTCAGAGATGACCGCTTATGTATTGCCTTTCCTGGAGGATTGAAGCGTTGTTCGGCGTACAGGCGTATGAGCCAGTTGCTGCTGCAAATGATGAGATATCGCCCAGATGATTGGAGCTACTGCAGCATGAGCATGTACTTAGAGAGATGATAGCGAGTCGCTAGTCTCCAAGGATGAATGACTAGGACGTGTGGTGAGTTCGCTTACCCCGATGCGAGGTCATCAGGCGGATTGATTCCAGCTAGAGACGACTTCACGCAGGTTCGTGAGAGTCGATAGAGACGATCGAATGTCAGGAGCCCATTTTCCAAGTTTAAAGTATACGGAAAGACATGCAGGTGATTCTATGGACCCTCTAGAAGAATGAAACCCTAACTCGACTTAATGACCGAGTGACAGCCTTTGAACCTTAGGGTTTACGGCGGTTCCGCGGCGCCATTAGTGAGGCTTGGGTTTGCCCTTCTACGGCTGGACCACCGACGCTGTGGCATGTACTCGATACTATTAAACTGTACCCGAGATGTGAGGTCTTGGGGGATTATGAGGATCTGACGAGTCGATCGGATGGTTCGACATCTTTCGGACATTGTGATGGGACACTGCTTGGGAGACTCCAGATGCGAGGATAGCCGTCGGAGCGCAGTTTATGTAGCCATGATGAGACGAGTCCGAATCAGTCGACATTTGAGCAGAGTGAAGAAAAGAGTTCGTACGAGACTTCGACGAGATGATGTTCCACTCCGCTGATATTAGAGATGTGATACGCACCCAGAGGCGTGGTTTATGGATATATCTTCCAGAAAGAAGCGTGATAAGTATGCAGCCGTTCCGGAATGAGCTTGAGTTTCAGCATTGGATGATGACTTCCGGGCACTTCGGCAGGATTGAGATTTGAGAAAGGAATCTCGGCAGGACCTTTCTGGAGTATGATATGAGAAGACTTAGACCCAGAGTGGTCATTTTGTGCACACCCAGCAGGGCAGAGTTCAGCATTGTCGACGAGGTAGTTGACCAAGTTCGGATAGAGGAACTTAACCAGATGCGTTGCGAATTGATCAAGGATGGACGAGTAATGAGTATTCCTCCGATGGTTGAGACGTGTTCCCGAGGACCAGTTCGGCCTGACGTCTGCTACAGAGTGATGAAGCTACAGAGTACGAGATTTCGAGTCCGTGTGAGAGACTTCAGATTGACCGTGGCCGAGACAGTGCAGTGCATAGTAGCTTGGCGTGATGTCATAGTGGACGACGATAGAGACAGTTGGAACAAGAGGTTCGTGTGAGACCCTGACGAGCTGTCATTGCTTCTCGTCGAGACTAGAGACCTGAGATGCTTACAGAGACGTTGCGATGTGACCAGTTTCTGGAGAAATATTGTGCTGAGGACACAGATGCCCTTTGAGAGAGAAGAGGTTATGCAGGAGAGCTAGCCTCTGTACAGATCGGCATAGGCATGATTGGAAGAGACCTTGAGTAGGATTCCTTCCAGGACATAGCTGCCATGATGTTGCACCCAGGATCGGATGTGTGACGTGCTTTCAGAGAGCCAGAGGCCGACGCCGGTGATATGCTGCCTTACGAGTGGTCGTGAGGTTTGACCGAGAGGCGACCAGAGAAGTGCCAGAACGGAATCGACCCCGTTAGCACACCTGACAGGGCCGATGAGCCGATTGACCGCGTGATAGGTAATCCGCAGAGAAGATAAGGATCCAGAGAGTCAGAAGACGCTAGACCGTGAGCATGAGGCAGTTAGATATCCTGCGCTTCTAGCTGTGGATTGCACCGACTCCTTCTCGACTTTGAAGGAGGAACTACCGACGACGGTATTTATGATTTGTGATTTTGTGATTCGATTATCACGTATCCGTCATTTTGGATTTCGGTATTTTGGGCGTTCTGTTTGCATGATTTAGTTTTGGTGACTGAGTTTCATGATATTAGTTTCATGCACCCGCTGGATATTTATATATTTTGCGCAGAGTTTTCATGCATTTTAGTGTTATGCTTTGATTCGTGCACGCTGATGCACACGATTGTGAGATTTTCCTTTGAGGTACACCTGATTTTGGTTTGAGACGCATTTTATCGTTGATTTTGACCCGGATTTTGATGGTTGGTTTTGCACTCCGTGCTGGTGATGTGCTTTACACCTATTCGATGTTTGTTATTGGATTTCGTGATCCCGTGCATGTTGAGTGCGCTGGGTTTAGATTTTCATTCGTGCACGATAGATGCACAGATTTGGATTTTCGCGCATGTTGGGCGCATGTTTTTAGATACGATTTTGGTGCACGCCAGATGCGCTAAATCGGGATTCTTCGTGCATGTCACATGCACCTGATTTATTTTGCTGTCAGGCACATACGTTGCCCATGACAGATGCTTCGTGCACACCCGTTGCACCTAGATGTTGTTTTGTGCACCTGTTTAGCACATATTGGATTTTTGATTTCCGTGCGCACCAGACGCACAGGATTGTGTTATGTACATTTTGAGATTTATTCCCTTTGGAGCAGTACCTTTTATGATGTTGGGTTTTTGCTTTCATGCTGAGCAGGACTAGTCAGTAGATGATACCTGGACATACTTTTGCATGTTTTACATCAGCTTTTTACGTGTATAGATTGGATGTCTACATGTGTAGTTTCGATCCATATCATATAGGTTTTGTATTGGATTTGACATTGTGTTTTTACATCGACTCCGATGATTGCGGGATGCTTGACGGAGTTTTGTTTTTGAGTTATCTGCTCAGTACCCTTGCGCATGCATTGCGCTGTGACGTTCTTTGTGTTGATGATTTCGGAGCCCCGACGACTTTGGTTTATTACTAAGATTGTTTTTGTAGTGGGGGTTTAAATTTAAATTCGGGGACCGAATTTCTTTAAGGGGGGTAGATTGTAACATCTTCAAAAATATAAAATATTAATTTTGGGAATTTTTATAATTTAATATTATTTTATTGATTATTTTAATATTAAATGCAAATAAATAGGAAAAATGTTAGAAAAATTATGAAAAATTATGGAAAATTCTAAAATGGGTTAATTATTGAAATTATGACATTTTTAAGTTGTTGTGATCATTTTGACACTAATTTAGTGCTAATCGCGATTAAAATCGCTAATTGGGTTTTTTGGCAATTTTGTGCAAAACTTGCACATATCACTTTTTCTACACTTGTGCTTTTTCTAGCCATGGTTTTCATTTGGGCTTACTATTCTTGTGAGAAGGTTTGGTTTTAAAAGAAAAGAAAAGAAAAAGAGAAAAGGTAATGATGAGAGTAGGTGAGAGAGAGACATGGGGTACCATTGACCAAACCCTTAGCCATTTTCATCATTTCTCTCCCTCTCCCTTTGCTTTGCTGCTGCTGCCTCTTCCTCCCCCCTTCCTCCACCTTCAACTTCCCACTTCATCTCATAAAACACCCCAAAACATCATACTCACTTCATTAAAAATGTGCGAAATCCCTAGATCTACACATGGAGCTAAAGAAGCATGGATTTGGCCACTAGAGGGCAACTCAAGAATTTTCTTGAGTTGCTAATGAAGGTAATTTCTGAACCATTTGCTTAATTATAGCCTTTTCTATAACCCCATGTCAAGATTTTATCGATATTGTGGATTTTAGTGGAATTGAGAGAAACCTAGTTAGGGTTTGAGTGAATTGGTGTTGCATTATGAAATTGGGCTCAGTATTGATCTTACCAACACCCTAGTGTTTGAATTGGAACCCCAAACCTGATGCTAGAACCAGAATACGGATTTTAGAAACTATATCGGGGGAAAAACCTGGAATCTGCCACTGTTATTGGAATCTGCTAACACCCCGAGAACCCAAAAATAATATTAAGTGGAAATTGAGATGTGCAGGCAACATAGAGGCAACACCCAAAACCCTAGCTCCCCACTCCTTCTTCAGGCCGCCAAAATCCCTTTTCTGGCCGCAAATTGCGGCCAGACCATTGAGGAATCTCCTCGTTTTCTGTGCACAGCCCCATTTCATCAATTCTTGGCCCTGGGTACTTTTAGTTTTGACAGATTCTGTCTAGGGTGAAATCTGGGACATATATCCTATGTTGTCGTTTTGGATTCGTGTTTCCGTATTCCGTATTTTTGGATTCTGAAATGGTGGAATGTGTTTTGCCTCGACTATTGTCGTTTATACGACGATATAGAGGATTATGGATGGTTTTGAAGGCGTGCCATAGGTTCTCACCTATAGGCCCCCTTATCGTATCGTTTTGGAGTTTATGCGCCGTTTTAGATTGGATTTGGTTTTAATGCGCATATACGATATTTTGATGTGTAGGTACCCATGAAGACTTCGGACGACAAGCAAATGCATGGTGATGTCCGAAATTGGTGATGCAAGGTGAGTAGATTATATCTACGGGGGAAAGTCGGGTGGATGGCGTATAGCACCCCCGCAGTCCGTAGATAGCTTATTATATAGTATTGTGATATTAGGTGTATTTGGGTTATGTAGGGTTAGAAGTGACTAGCGTATTTCATAGTCGCGAACCCTAGGATAGAATTACACCTATACATATACCCTTGCTTTTCACATGTACTTACACTGTGGTTGATGATATGTGACGACTTTGGAGATGAGTCGATGATGTGGGCTTGGTGCCCTGAGATCGGTATCTTGATGCGATTCATATGTGGGATATGACTAGTGATTCTTGCGGGCTTGGGATGGTGTTTACCCCCGCATGCATACTTTACCGATGTTACCGTTTGTACTAGACATAGAGTAGTACTCCAGACTATATGATCTGATGATGGTGATATTTGTTATGTGATGAGACAGTGAGATGTTGACCCCTACCCAGCTTTTGGGAATGCCGTACGACGGTTTACCGTACGAGCTGATATTGATGATAGATCCGCACTCATAGCTAGAGGATATCTTACGATATGACATTGAGGCGGGATCACCGACTATATATCTACATATATACTTAGACTCAGTTTTAGGTGGCTTCCACACCTACCCCTCCTGATTGACGGGATACTTAGATGTAGTTGCATAGTAGATACTTCACTGTGCTGCTGATTACTAAATTTCCGCATATTCATGCTATTCGCATTGCTGGCATATGTTCATTACCATGTTATTATCATGCTGTTAGGACACCAGCACCATTATCGATGATGCGTATGTTTCACGTACACTACTTGCCGGCTCACACACTTCATCATCGATAATTGCCATGTCACTACACAGTAGTACTATTACATTCGTGATATGATGCTTCCTTTGACATATGCGCATTCCTATTCCATGTTGCATGATTTCCGATATGATTACTCTCTTTACATGTCGCATATATCATGGATTGATTGCATAGTACATCGCATTGGATTTACTGCTGGATGTTGGATTTTCATGTGATTTCTGGTTTTTGAGGACCGTGGGGTTATTTAAGAAAAGAGGCACTTTATGAAAACCCGGTACCTCGTGATATGATATTTCGGTGCGTCCACCACGCGTTTTCTCGGTGCTGAGACGTGTGCTTGAAACCCGATTCGAAGAGGTGATGTACCGTTTGCGGGTTCGTGGTGGGCCCGGTATGGTTCCCCTCGGCGAGATGATCGATGGGTTATGCCGATTGAGCCTGGAGGCGGGCGAGTACCTACCGGTGATTTTACCTGAGCTCGGCGGATATCCGGGGGATACCGCCTGGAGCCGAGAGATGGGCATACTGCCGGGGCCGACGGGCCGATATCCGCAGACGGAGCCCAGAGATGGACATGGGTTGACTCATACTGCCGGGGCCGAGGGCCGATATCCGCAGACGGAGCCCCATACGGATGAGGATTTACGTGTCGATGCTTGGCACGGGTTTCATGATGGGTTTTCCATGATTTTATTTATATCCTCACATTGCATACATGATGCTTGCTGTCAGTGGGTGACAGGTGGACGGGTTCCACAGATGTACAGACTGGATTTACACTTATCTTGCACCAATATTAGTGGTATGGGACGCTAATATATGTGTATTGATATCATTGGTATTTCATTATGGTTACTTCATGCAGACATACTTTACACTGATGACATGTTGTTACCTGAGTACCTGGCACTATATACATGATTAGATGTTACCTTGCCACCTTATTACACTCAGATTTACTCTTGTGGATATTTTACTGATCGTTGACTTAGGACTATGTCTTGCATTCGATTTATCCTTGTAGATGTTTCTATTCACGAGTTGGCAACTCACCCCCGTTGTGCCACAGTTCTTGCAGGTTCTGCCGTACAGGTTCTATTGCGGCATTTCTGGCACACTACCTTCTTGCGGGTGACTTGCTTTTGGTAGGTGGATTCCTTTGTATCAAGAATCCCCAGTTTGTATTTATTTTATTCATTGTATCTAGAAATTGTCCATCAACCAAATCTTGTATATTCTTTCAGACTCAGAGACAGTGTTGTATTATTCGACCTTAGAGTTGCGCTTAGTAGTATTGCGGTTTTCTTGCTACTTTTGAGCTTTCTTTTGGTTTTGATCCTCGCCACTTGGCGTTGTATATTATCATATCATTGCGTGGTTGTGACCGTCGATTGACGAAGAGCTAGCTCCCGCTTGGGGATGCCTTTATCATTTTATATATTGTTATTCATGTTGTACCCCATTCGGGGCCAGTTTTACAAGAGAAACTCTGCCGAAATTTTTAGAAAAGACTTATTGTTTTCAAAACATACCTTCGGCTTAGTTATTTAAAAACCTTGATTTCAAACCTGTATTTCTTCACTTCTTTAAACCGGTTTTCTTTACTTATTCTTCAAAATGGTTTTAGATTTCTGGGCTTTTGGCTTACTTGGATCAGATGGAGTCCTATAGGCTTCATATGGTTCAAGTGCCAGTCACGTGCTCTTTCGGGGCGTGACAGGGGATTCGTCTCTCCCGGTATTGGGGGCGAGATCGTGCTGTGTCTAGGAGAGCCATTACACAAAGCCCACGGCCGTGGCAGGAGATTTACTGGTAGGTACTCCAGTAGTATCTCAGGGTGTTATTGGGCTTCACTCCGACACGACTTATACTGTTATTGGGGGTCTGACGTTGCTAGCCCCTTAGGCAGATATGCGATACTCATTGACGAACGGACCGGACTGTATATACATTGTCACTGTTAGGCTCAGTAGGGTTTTTCGGAGGAGTTCGCTCATCGGTCTCCCTTGAGTTCGCTCCTCGGCCACCCTTGAGGTCAGTCCATGGGCAGCCGTTACGCATTGCTAGTGCCGCTGACGGTTTGTGGTTAAACCCACTGCCAGGGTACTGACGAGTCATTAGAGTCCCCCACAGACAGTTTCCCAAGTTCGGGCGAAACGTTGTAGAGGCCGTATGGTTTTATGGCAGGGTTCAGAAAATGCACGTGCGTTTACGCACGTGTTATTTTTCGGGCAGATAATACTGGTCGGCTTTGGTTTAAGCCGGATCCGAGTATTATATTGAGTAGGTATAATATCTTTGTCTCAGTTGCATTTGTACTCGGTCGTAATACAAATGCGGGTATATTTATACAGTTTCGGGGTTATCCTGAAAGTTGTTTCAGGATCACTTTTGGAAGTTGCCAGTTTCCAGTTTTCTATCAGCCGTCTTTTAACATTTGGTTAAAGACGGATTTATCTTTTCTACAGATGAGGTGAGTCAGTGTTCTAGAATATTCTAGATGAGGTGACTAGGCTATATGGTGTAGTGTTCTTATTGGATACATTAAAGAGATGATGACTAGGTTTATATATGTCATTGTTTTCATTAATGTGTTTTGGATTGCTTAAGATATTTAAGTGAGAAGCTTTTGGTTTATGGTCACCTCCCTCCTCCTACACTCACCTTCCTCCTTCTTTATAAGTGGCTTGCCCTCTCTCTCTTCTCACACTTACTTGTTGGTTTCATTTTAGAGAGAAAAGATTATGATAGGTTTTATCGGTGTATGGAATTTCACAGTCCATTTCATTCCATCACCTGATTTCCACGGCAACTTCATTAACCGATCGTCCACGGATTTGGACGAAGTGAGACAAAGTCATCTACTCATTCTCTACATCAATCTTGGTCGTCTCATTTAGCAAACTTGACGATCGAGTTGCCTCGAGTGAGAGGCGGGAGCCCGTTTAAAGAACCGATCATGTGGTGCCACCTCGACGAGGAGATCGAAGATCGACGAGACCGGAGCAGCCGCAACGGAGCGTGGGATGATGGTTGAAGAACGAAGGACTCGGATCGTTCGGTATAACCATTCTACACTCTTTACAGTTTGTTAGTTTAGCAATAATGGCAGATCCGGGTTAAAGTATACGATAGCGCCAAGTTAAAAGTTTTTGTTCCGCATTTGGCGTCTGTAGACTGCCGGGGCGCTAGCGTGGACTTACAGTGGTATCAGAGCCTCACCATTTTGCTATGCTAACTTGTGCTAACGCGTTTAAAACATCGATCGAACCGAAAAACAAAAATCGCATTTTTTCTTTACTTGACAGTTCTGTTAATTTTAAATGGTCTCAAAATCAATTTCTGCATGTCTTAAAAATCCGTGCAGGGAATTATAAGAACCACGACAAAATTTGGGCACGTGAACTCACCAAACCGCCGCGGAAGGGCGGTCAAACCCATGGTTTGACCGCGCTTCCGCGGCCATGTGGTGAGCACGTGCTCCCAAATTTTTCCAGTGGCTTCTCTGTTTGATTTTGGGGTTTTTGGCATATAAAGTTTTGGCCCAGATTTTGTTACTGTTCACCAGTAAGCAGTGGGGCCCACTTTTCGATCTTTGGTTTTTGGTCGATCGTAATTTAAACACGTTAGTTTACAGTGCTTACATTATATCTCCGACCGGGAATGTCATTTGATCGGTAAACCGCGTTTGATTGCTATAGTTCTTTTAGACGGGTTTGCGAACGTGACATTCGCGTTGATGTTCTGTGTTGTGCTGTATTGTTGCGGTTTTGTCGTGGTGGATAGCAGTGTGCAATGGTAGTACAGTTTGAGTTTATTTGTACATTTGATATTGCGGGGCGAGCATCCAACTTGTGGACTGCCGTCACTGCCTGTTGTATAATATTCTTTTGGGGCACGACCAGGTTGCGGTCGATGTACCTATTGTACTATTTTTCATTACTGTACTAGGTTTTACCCCGCGACGGAGTGCACGGATAGCCGGGTTCGGGAAAGCAACGGGTCCGCATCTCATGGCTTTGAGAGGCAGAGGGGTCCCACTTCAGAATTGGCAGACTATTCGCCGCACTCGTAGGGGGTACAGGTTGACCCAAGGAGGGGTGCTCAATTTACCGGATTCCGTGAAGTGCCGGGTGTTCCATTCACTATGCTGTGGGGACTACCTCGCTTCAGGTTTTGGCGGGTAAATTGCCGCACCCGTAGGGGTCTAGGTTTCATTGCACAGGCTATCCACACGACAGGGGAACGTCGAGTTTCAGCAGCGGCTCTGTGAAACTCGGGGATCCCAGATATCTGTATTGTTCTGTGATGCTTATTACTTTTCTGTAATGTTGCATATTATCACGCCTGGAGCGATTATGTATATTGGTTTATATACTATTAGATGTTGTATATGTTTTACACCCGCGCTAGTCCAGCCCCCGCTCTGTCGTTAGTTAAGTAACCTAACGGGTGATGATGGGACCCAGTGACGAATGCGGATGGCATATACGTACATTTTATTTTCGTTCTTTTCTGGTGTGATTGATTGATGGGACTGCGTTGATTCTGATCAATGCAAACTAAAACAAACCTGTTTGAGTTGTTGGAACAATTTTAAAAGATGTTGTTACAAAGACGTTTCCTTTTGTTATGCATAGCGGTATTCAGTGGAATATCCTGCACCTCATTCGACGGGGCAAGGGCTGATATCCCTTCACCGGGACTGACCCCTTGGGCAGAAGTTTGCGTCAGCGTAATAACTTCACTATAGTCGATTACAAGTTGCTTTGCATAGCGGTATTCAGTGGAATATCCTGCACCTCATTCCACGAGGAAAGAGCCGAGATCCCTTTACCGGGAGTGACCTCTTTAGCAAAAGGTTTTCGCCACTATATTTTAAAAAGCTATCAGGTTCCTTCAGCGATATCAAGTTCACTACGCTAAAGGTTTTTCGCCAAAAACCAGCCGTAGCCCTCCGTCACTTCTTTTGGGTATTCAGTAGTATTCAAGCTATGCATTTTAGCCAAAGTTAAGGCATAGTGTTTGGTAGCTGCTGGGTATTCAATTGTTGCATAGATAGATGAGTTAGTTTGGGACAGTCGTTCTGCCGATTGGCCAAAGTCAGGGGCATGTGCGGGTGGGTTCAAATTGACAAGATAGTGATGGGTAGAACTTGGCATGTGACTTATGACATTTTGACCAAAGCCAAGGTTATAAGAGCATGGGGCAAAAACTATATCAGGAGTTTCTAAAGAAACTGAAACTTGCCGAGTTTGCGCATACCTTCTGGAGTATGAGTAACGTGGATGCATTCCATCACGTTATCATGCGATGAGAGTTGGATCCTGATTCCCACTGATGAGTTGGTTTACTCTTCGGGTGATCCCGATTGATTCTTCTTTAGGTTTGGAGGAGAATTTGACAGGACAGTGGGAGGTTTCCGGATTAGATAAAGTGATAACCATTCTGATCTAGGTTAGAGTGCACGCAGAGTGTTTCTTTTCTCTCTCTCTCTCTTTGGCAGCGACCTTTGACCGACCCTAGACTATGACTCAGTGACCAGGTTGACCGAACCTTCTTAAAATACTGGCTTTTGGATTGTCTATGTTGCATAAGTCATTGTCACTCCTTCTTTTACCCTTTGAATTTCTCAGAACACCCGTATTACTACGGATATCCACTTCCATTGGATAGAGCCATCGTATGGTTATATACGAACTCGAAGGGACTTCTTCGGGGATGGATCCAGGTTCAGGAGAAATAGAATTGGTTTATTCAGTTGTCTTTTATTATCACCTTCTCTCAGGTTGCGAGAGCTCCTTGGTTTAGGAGAGTACACCTATTACGCTTATTGGATAGTCTTATTCCAAACCATAGGCTGGTGCCGAAAGGTAGGGAATGAAGAAAACCAATTAGCCTAAGTAGGGTGTGCAGAAGGTAATATGTAAAGACAAAATAAAGGGATTAGAAAGAGGGCAAAGTAAATTGCGACTGATATCATTCACGACCAAAACCGCGTACTTCATCGCCGCTCCTATTTCACCTTTAAAAGAATAAGGTATTATTCAGTTGTCTTTTATCGTCACCTTCTCTCGAGATGCGAGTACTCCTTGGTTTAGGAGGGTACACCTATTATGCTTACTGGATAGTCTTCTTCCAAACCATAGGCTGGTGCCGAACGGTAGGGAAGGAAGAAAACCAGTTAGCCTAACGATGGTGTACAGAAGGTAACGACTAAAGACAAATAAAGGGATTTGGAGAGACGGCAATAAAATATACGGTTGAAGTCATGAATTGGATTATGGAAGAGGCATTGCTATGAATACCAGGATACCCCTACGAAACATTTTCATTTTTCAGTGCATTGTTAAAGGAAAAACTGTTTTCCCGATTAGACACTTACTCCAAGGGTATGTATTTACCAGGTTTCATTCTCATATCTGTATGGTTTTTCAGATGATGAGTGGGAGTAAGATATTGGGAATTAGGTGATCATCCTCATTATATCGGAATTCGTTGTAATTGGTGATATTTGAGGAAATCGCTAGGGTACAGTTTTCCACCTACAACGCACAGGTTTTGAGTTATTCAACTCAGCGGACTTATACAGAGTATTGTATGTTGTCCAGTGTCCATCAGGACAAAGGGGTAGGTCCTCGTACTATGTTCTATTTACTTATAACTTCTCTAGTATTTAGACGAGTGTTTCGTAGAAATACAAGGTCTAAGTTTTGAGAAGTTGTGGGTAAAGTAGAGAACCAGGTATCACAAGTATCGGGATTTTTCAAAGAGATCGAAGATGTAGATTCTTGTGATTGGTATTCAGATGATAGTGATGGTTTTGAGAAACGTGTTTCTCTTTCAGGTTACTCATAATTGGATAGATTCCTAAGTTGAGTAATGCTGATTAGCCTCTTTCCATTAAGTTGATATGCACTGGAGACAGATGCATGGATTGAATATGGTTCCAATTAAATTAGTGCCAAAGTTTCTGTATTGGATATAGAATGGATCGTACCTTAAAAGAAATTAAGGTACGGGGAGTTGTCCAGCTTATGATTAAAACCAGACACTGGATAACTCAGGGCACGTTTCTGTAATGGCTGTTTGTGGGTTGACCCTGGCTATGACGAGGGTTGATATTCTACCATATGGAAGATCAATAGTGATATTGTTCTTGACTCGCCACAGTTTTAGTAAAAAATGGATCTTTTTCAGAAAACAGTAGTGGGAGTATGGTAGAACTGGAAGTGATTCCAGAACCGCGAACGATTACGGAAAAATTTAATAGGACCTATACATTCAATCAGGTTTGACATTCCAATAGCCACTCCGCAGGTATGGTAGGTAACCTCAGACACCCGAGAGGTACTTCGGTAGGCTCAAGGACGGTGACAGGGAGGTTCTTATCTACCCAGACTTGACACTACTGTTGTTCCAGGATATGAGACCCGGTAGGAAGGTTGTCGTAGTCAGTGGGAGCAGCGGAAGCATAGTGGGCAAGATGCTTATATCTATTTATAGACTTGAGCAGTTATAGCGGAAATAGATCATCTAATTTTGATGTGACAGTCATGGGTTTGACTTCAATCAGAAGAGGGGATGGATCAGTTAAGAAGGTAGTAGGGTGTGATGTCATAGTATCTTGATGACATACACAGAGTAGGAAGTAAAATTCCTATACTACGATCGGTTGGACTGTGATCGTCACACAGTTGTTTCTCCAGACAGGATATGGATATAATATTTGACATTCTGGTTTCTGGATCTATGGTTTTAGATCTGGATTTGGGTAGTTTCCCAATGTGGGTACTTTGACAGATATTCTAATGGTTTTTGGAATAGTTGACTCCTAGCATGGTGGTGTACCTGCAGATGATGGAGTCACCCTCTCTAAAGGTGTCGTATAGACTAAAGGGGAGAGGGATGTGCATGATTGGCAGATCACTTGCTTAGGCAATTGAGTCAATCATGAGATGTCAAGTACCGCACCAAATGTTGTTTTTGCACTAGATGCAATAAGTTTGTATTAATCCAATCCTGGAGAAACATAAGGAAGCAGTTTTAGAGCATTAGTACATGTTCTACGGATTTGATAACGGCAGCCTCTTTCGGGAGACGGTTATCATTCCAGGCTTCAAAGGTGACATGGATGACAGAGTGATTGTCAGAGTTTTAGTTTTCCCTCTGACGAGGGACAGTATTATGGACAGGTGGTTCCAGAGGATACTGTGGGTGGCATGGTGCAGGATACTGATTAGGTTCAGTGATCCTTACAGTCTAAGAAGTTTGGATATGGAGTTAATTTATGAACTAAGGTCCCATCAGATATCCAGACATATTCTAAGACAGGTACTACTCAATTCGGGAGATGGCTTTCTCCGCGAACTTGAGATTATGAGAGATACAGAAAGAAACTTCTAGGCGGATCCACTCACCGAGGCTATTTCTCGAACACAATAGTTTTACAAACGGGCTTTGTGAAACTGATTAGTAGAGGAGTTGGATGTTCGGTTTCACACGGGCTGTGAGTAGTCGACATCGCAATATTAGCCTTGAGTGCAAGTGGGAGATTGTTGGAGATAGTGCCCTCATAGTCAATTATTGGATCGCAGGTACGTGATTGCAATGATTGCGGAGGACCTATCCCGGTAGCACAGTCTTACTCAAGATGATAGTATGCTATCTGGTTTGCCTTTATCAGTTGTGCACATGTTCAGGTGACTGATTGCTTGTTACACTTTGATAGAGCCCTTAGGATCTTGCTTTACTACCAACTGTATGAGGGCGATCATATACGTGAGAGTTGGGTAGTTTATATGCATATCCTTAATTGTGGTCCCTAGTCGTGGGAGTTTCGAGATAGGGCATCGATACTCCGGAGTAGACTAGTGTGTACAGTCGAGACCCCGACGAGGGGCGGTGGCCGGTCTCACAAGCCACTGGTGTCAGTTGGATCACCTAAGATGTATACAGGTGCTCATTAGGTTATGAGTACACCGGACAGGACTCGCCGGGAATCTGCTAGTTAGTATTATATCTACCGTCAGATAGCAGTTCCCTGGTGACATGTGTACAGGTTAGTTTATCGACCTGAGGTCGTCATTTGTCTCGTGTGAGTTCCCACTGTGCTTTGATTTCTACCCTACCACGGCTCAAAGGAGTCGTGCAAACAGGTAGCTTTTGGGTACAGTCCCGAGCCATATGGAGGCACGTGAGCGGATCGGCAGGGGATTCGTCTCTCCCGGTATTGGGGGCGAGATCGTGCTGTGTCTAGGAGAGCCATTACACAAAGCCCACGGCCGTGGCAGGAGATTTACTGGTAGGTACTCCAGTAGTATCTCAGGGTGTTATTGGGCTTCACTCCGACACGACTTATACTGTTATTGGGGGTCTGACGTTGCTAGTCCCTTAGGCAGATATGCGATACTCATTGACGAACGGACCGGACTGTATATACATTGTCACTGTTAGGCTCAGTAGGGTTTTTCGGAGGAGTTCGCTCATCGGTCTCCCTTGAGTTCGCTCCTCGGCCACCCTTGAGGTCAGTCCATGGGCAGCCGTTACGCATTGCTAGTGCCGCTGACGGTTTGTGGTTAAACCCACTGCCAGGGTACTGACGAGTCATTAGAGTCCCCCACAGACAGTTTCCCAAGTTCGGGCGAAACGTTGTAGAGGCCGTATGGTTTTATGGCAGGGTTCGGAAAATGCACGTGCGTTTACGCACGTGTTATTTTTCGGGCAGATAATACTGGTCGGCTTTGGTTTAAGCCGGATCCGAGTATTATATTGAGTAGGTATAATATCTTTGTCTCAGTTGCATTTGTATTCGGTCGTAATACAAATGCGGGTATATTTATACAGTTTCGGGGTTATCCTGAAAGTTGTTTCAGGATCATTTTTGGAAGTTGCCAGTTTCCAGTTTTCTATCAGCCGTCTTTTAACATTTGGTTAAAGACGGATTTATCTTTTCTACAGATGAGGTGAGTCAGTGTTCTAGAATATTCTAGATGAGGTGACTAGGCTATATGGTGTAGTGTTCTTATTGGATACATTAAAGAGATGATGACTAGGTTTATATGTGTCATTGTTTTCATTAATGTGTTTTGGATTGCTTAAGATATTTAAGTGAAAAGCTTTTGGTTTATGGTCACCTCCCTCCTCCTACACTCACCTTCCTCCTTCTTTATAAGTGGCTTGCCCTCTCTCTCTTCTCACACTTACTTGTTGGTTTCATTTTAGAGAGAAAAGATTATGATAGGTTTTATCGGTGTATGGAATTTCACAGTCCATTTCATTCCATCACCTGATTTCCACGGCAACTTCATTAACCGATCGTCCACGGATTTGGACGAAGTGAGACAAAGTCATCTACTCATTCTCTACATCAATCTTGGTCGTCTCATTTAGCAAACTTGACGATCGAGTTGCCTCGAGTGAGAGGCGGGAGCCCGTTTAAAGAACCGATCATGTGGTGCCACCTCGACGAGGAGATCGAAGATCGACGAGACCAGAGCAGCCGCAACGGAGCGTGGGATGATGGTTGAAGAACGAAGGACTCGGATCGTTCGGTATAACCATTCTACACTCTTTACAGTTTGTTAGTTTAGCAATAATGGCAGATCCGGGTTAAAGTATACGATAGCGCCAAGTTAAAAGTTTTTGTTCCGCATTTGGCGTCTGTAGACTGCCGGGGCGCTAGCGTGGACTTACAAGGGGTTGTCATCCAAATCCGAGTGAGGGGGGAGGTGTCCAATGGCTGGTTGCCATGAAGAGTCTTTATAGTCGTTGGGTATAGCGTTTCATTTTGGCGGGAACAGATTTGGGCCGTTGGATACTTTCTCGTCGAGTGTATAAATAGGGGAGGTCATCCCTTAGCAGATACTTTGCCCTAGTCGTCTTTTGTCGTCTGAAGATTACCTTGCGCACATATGCTTAGGTCGGATCATCAGCCTAAAAAAACTTTCTTCGGCTAATACTTCCTTTAATCAGTTTAGATGTTTTCCTCCGAAATATCTATTGATGTAGTTGGGGTCGAGTCGGGCAATGGGGCTTCAGCTTTTGAAGCCGAGTCCAGTGAGTCTTCTTCCTCCTCAGCTTTCGATAGCCGAGAGAGTTCTTCTTTCTCTTCATCTTTGTTGTTCCCCACCGAAAAATGGAGGCACGACCGTGTTGGTCCGTCTTGCCTGAATTTCGGGGCACATGCTAATTAGTGCTATCCGTCCACCTCTCCGAAGATGCCAAGTTGATTTATGACACCGTATATCGAAGGTTTAAACGGATGCGGCCGATGTAGCCGACTTCGTCAAATTCCCCCTTATTTAAGGGGTTTTTGATTGTGAGGACGCTCTTCCCTGCAGACGCAAGCCCCTGCAGTTAATTACGCTACCGTATCGCGGTAGCCACTTTCTCCTTCTCCAGATGGTCACTTTGTGTTGTGGGTGTTTGTTTTGTTTTTGGTTGCCCGTGGATTGTATACGGAGACTAATTTATGTTGTCGCCCGTAGGGCATGGATTAGTCCAAATCCGTATTCTCTTAAATTTGGGTTTGGATTTGGGTTTAAGGATACGTTAGTCTCATTTGAGACTAAAATCAACTTAAAAGTTTGTTAATGATACGTTAGTCTAATTTTAGACTAAGATCAACTCAACGTTTTTTAAGGACACGTTAGTCTAATTTTAGACAAAGATCAACTTAACGGGATCATTTAGGTCTAACAAAAGAGCATTTGGGCTCTATTGTTTAGTTTAGGGACATTGCGGTCTATTACCAGTTTAAGGACATGGTGGTCCAATGTTAGTTTAAGGACATCTCGGTCCGAGGTTAAGGGCATCATAGTCCATGGGTTTAAAGGGACCCCACAGTCCGAGGTTAAGGACATCATAGTCTATGGGCTTAAGGACCTCACAGTCCAGTTTAAAGACGTCATAGTCTATAAAATGTATGGTTGTCGGGACCCGTCACCTCTCTGAAGACGTTGAAGGATTACAACGACATATATCAGAGGGATTCAGAGATGTACCCTTGAACCAATATTGGTTGAGAGATCTGTAGTCCAATTTGAGACTAAGATCAAAAGATTTGTCAGCATATGGGCTCAATTAATCTGAATTGAGGACCTATAGCCAATCTTGAGCTAAGTCCAGTCAAGTTAAAACGTTTAACATTTATTTTGGGCTGTTGAGCATTCATTTGGGCTTTGCACGTGGTGCGCTGCTTAGAGCGCAGCGCACCTAGCGCTAGCGCACACGTGGTGCGCTGTTTAGGGCGCAGCGCACTTGGCGCTGCTATGAAGCGTTGCTTTTATTGTTGGAGGTGTCTTTTCACCTTCCTTTTAAGTCAAACTTTTATTCCCCAGAACCTACATTTTCCAGATCTTGGAAATAGCTCCATTATGCACAAAATTTTCTTTGCCTAGTCTTTATAATCTGAAGCAATGCTTCTTTCTTTTCTCATTTTCAGAGAACTATCTTAACTATGGCTTGTAACCGCCCACATGCTCATCGACAATCCTGGGAGGTGCCCAGTCAGGACATTGTTCCTCGCTTCGCTGTGCGCTTGGTAAATCTTGCTCTTACGGATGACTAATGCGACGCCGCGTTGCACGAGCTCTTGACTCGTGTGGGATCTCCTCTCCCTCCCAACTCTATTTGGCTTCGGATGATCCTCATGTCCGTGCTCGCTGATATTCCCCCTCCTCCGGCGGAGATGACCCCAGTGATGCTCGATGCCGCTGAATACAAGATCGAGTGCTTCTTCGAGACGCACTTGATTACCAAAGCCTTGAGGGATTGCTCTGTTCAGTTGCTGAGCCAAATACGGGCTCATCGGGCCGTCATCTCTGCTTTCGCTGGTGAATGCGGTGCTAACCGATGGGTAGCTACTCCTCGCGAAGATCGTCGCTTTGACATGGTGGAAAAGACAGAGAGGGAACTAGATAATTTTATCTATATGTTTGTAAATCCCTGTACTTTTGATCCTATGTTTGGCAATCTATTTCCATAGCAATAAAATGTTTAATTAAGTGTTTTCTTCCTTTTTGTCATTTTCTGTCAAGTGTTCCTCTTATTTTAATTCTTTTGTTCTTCTTTTTTCACGTGCATATGCGCTATAGAACTTACACTGTTATAAACAGGCGCAAGTAATTCTTGCGAGAGTGAAGCGCTTCTAGCGCTTAGCGCCCTTGGCGTTTAGGGCTCTCGTGCTTTGCACGTGAGCGCTATTTCAGAGTCTTTGACTCTTAGTGCTGGCGCATTTAATGCCAGCGCTTTTCAGGAAGCGTTGCTTCGTTTCAAATCTCGGAATTTGAACAGAGCTTTGCTCTGATTGGGGAAACAAATGCCCCCCTACCGTTGCGCTTACGTGGTCCACACGCGAGTGCAGCGGTAGCAGCATCTCCACCGCTGGATCAACTTTTTGGGAGTTGAAACAACTCTCAACGCCTATAAATAGGGCCTTTGGCCCTTTGAGATGACCACTGCTCATCTTCTTTTCTGAGAATTATTTCTCCTTTGGAGCATTACTCTCTTCTTTAAGAAATCTCTTAAGAATCAAAACTCTGTCAGATCTTTTCTTTCTGGTAAGATTCGAATTCGTTAAAAGAGCTTTGCTCTATTTGGATCATGGATCCGAAAAAGAAAACCTTTTTAGGGTTTCTTTTGACCTATTGATGAAGAATTTTTGGAATTCATTTTTACAGATCTTAAAGACTTTGAAGTTTTTACGTCTGCAGAAAGCTTTGCTTTCAGGGTTTCTTGATGGATCATTTCATCTTCTCTATAGAGCATTGCTCTTTAGCATTTTCGGGGAATTTTATTCCCCTATTAATTATGGCAGTTGTCATTTCTTCTGAAAAGCATTGCTCTCAAGGGAGATTTACTCCTTGGCTTGAGAGGCTTAAATGGAATTCTTTCGAGGGTTTTCTTCCTTAATCGCACAAATTTGAATTTGTTTGTCGCCAGACAGAACTCGTCTTCCCGAGAACTTGTTTAAATCCCAATGTCTGGTTTTCCTCATTACTGATCTTTCAATGATGTTTCTTTTCAGGCACTATGGCTATTTATTTATATGATCTCGATGAGATTATCTTTTATGGAGATATCTGCTCACTCGGCCATTCCCAAGACCGAGAATTCACAAACGCCCAGTGCACTGAAATTATGGGTCGCTTTGATGCATTCAATGGTTGATTGCTTCCTCGTCGTTCCTCTCTATTGAAGCTTATTGTGGGAGCGATCTGGGGAGCACTTCCTCTATTCTATGCTGGCATGCCGCTTAAATAATTGGACGATGTTGAAGACAAGGTGCATTCGTTGTATCTGATGGGCTTAATCTCAAAGAAAAGGCGAGACCACCTCGTTGATATCCTGCATCAAGCTTTTCAACAAGCGGTGATACACGCTGCCTATCGAAGGGTGGAGAACATCGGCGGGGATACTGACGCTTGTGATCGTGAGAGGATGCACACGAAAATGGTCCGAGAGGCCCGAAAAATTCTGGATGGCCTTACTTTTGAATTTCTCAATTCATGTCCTGGATTTGATGTCCTGCCTTTGTAAACATTTTGATGGCATTTTTGTTTACCGCTTTTACCAATGTAAGAATTTTTTGAAGTATGAATGGCAAGCTTTTCCATTTCCATGTGTTTCTCTTATACTTTATTCTCTTTTCTTTGTTGCCGGCATGTTACCTTAGTAAGCGTAGCCTGTAGATGATAGAGAATATTCCATCTTGAATTCTTCGAGAGGTAGCGATGGCTTAGGAAGCAGGTTCAGATCTGCTGCCTAAGATTTTTTAACTTTATGAGCCGTGAGGGTCTCATAAAGACTTTTCTCCCTACGAGTCGAGAGGATCTCGTAGGTGTATTTTCTCCTTAGGAATCGTGAGGATTCCTAAGTGTGTTTTTCCTTGGGAGTCGTAAGGATCTCACAAGAGAGTTTTCTTCCTTGCGAGTCGAGAGGACCCGTAAGTGTTTGATGAGATTGACATTATCCACATTTCACGGGTCAGAAGTTGCTCTGGATGCTTCCCACGGGGTCAGGGTTAACATAGGCCGTGTTCCGCAAGGACCAGGATCCGCTCTGGACGCTTTCTACGGGGTCAGGATTGACATATGCCGTGTTCCGCAAGGACTAGGATCCGCTCTAGACGTTTCCCACTGGTCAAGATTGACATAAGCTGTGTTCCACAAAACCATGACTTGCTCTGGATGCTTCCCACGGGGTCAGGATTGACATAGCTGTGTTCCGCAAGGATCGGGATCCGCTCTGGATGCTTCTCACGGGGTCAGGATTAACATAAGCCGTATTCCACTAGACCAGGATTTGCTCTGGATGCTTCCCACGAGGTCAGGATTGACATTAGCCGTGTTCCGCAAGGACCGGGATCCGCTCTGGACGCTTCCCACGGGATCAGGATTGACATAGGCCATGTTCCACTAGACCAGTATTTGCTCTGGATGCCTCCCATGAGGTCAGGATTGACATTAGCCGTGTTCCGCAAGGACCGGGATCTGCTCTGGACGCTTCCCACGGGTCAGGATTGACATAGGCCGTGTTCCACTAGACCAGGATTTGCTCTGGATGCCACCCACGGGGTCAGGATTGACATAGCCGTGTTCCGCAAGGACCAGCTTCCGCTCTGGACGCTTCCCACGGGGTCAGGATTGACATAGACCGTGTTCCACTAGACCAGGATTTGCTCTGGATGCTTCCCACGGGATCAGGATTGACATAGGCCGTGGCCGTGTTCCGCAAGACCAGGATTTGCTCCGGATGCTTCCTACGGGGTCAGGATTGACATTAGCCGTGTTCCTCAAGGACCAGAATCCGCTCTGGACACTTCCCACAGGGTCAGGATTGACATAGGCCGTGTTCCACTAGACCAGGATTTGCTCTGGATGCTTCCCATGGGGCCAGGATTGACATTAGCCGTGTTCCGCAAGGACCAGGATCCGCTCTGGACGCTTCCCACGGGGTCGGGATTGACATAGGTCATGTTCCACTAGCCCAAGATTTGCTCTGAATGCTTCCCACAGGGTCAGGATTGACATAGCCGTGTTCCACAAGGAACAGGTTCCGCTCTGGACGCTTCCCACGGGGTCAGGATTGAAATAAGAAGTGTTCCGCAAGGACCAGGTTCCACTCTGGACGCTTCCCACGGGGTCAGGATTGACATAAGCCGTGTTCCGCAAGGACCAGGATCCGCTCTGGACGTTTCCCATGGGGTCAGGATTGACATAAGCCGTGTTTCACGAAACCAGGATTTTCTCTGGATGCTTCCCACGGGGTCAGGATTGACATAGCCGTGTTCCGCAAGGACCAGGTTCCGCTCTGGACACTTCCCACGGGGTCAGGATTGACATTGGCCGTGTTCCACTAGACCAGGATTTGCTCTGAACGCTTCCCACGCGGTCATGATTGACATAGGCCGTGTTCCGCAAGGACCAGGATTCGCTCTGGACGCTTCCCACGGGGTCAGGATTGACATAGGCCGTGTTCCGCTAGACCAGGATTTGCTCTGGATGCTTCCCACGGGGTCAGGTTTGACATAGCCGTGTTCCTCAAGGATCATGATCCGCTCTGGACGCTTCCCACGGGGTCAGGATTGACATAGGCCGTGTTCCGCAAGGACCAGGAAGAGTTGACTTTATCCGCATTTCACAGAGTCGGGATTTGACTCTCGGTTGTCTGTGTACCGCCGAGTCATAGAACTGGGAATCGCCGCGGTTCCACTTTGCTGATGTTGCGTCTGTTGTAATGGGACGAATGTTGAGATGATCTCCAGGCTGTCTGTGAACCGTCGAGATTTAGCTCTTTTTCTGATGGAGCCTGGTGGGGAGGTATGGTTCCTTCTTTATTTATACCCCTGGATTGTATACAAGGATCGACGTGATCTAGCCTGTAGGGCAAAAATTTTCATTTTATATATTTTTCTTTCCGCGATGCTCTATCATTTCAACTTTTATATCGCGAAAGTCGCGATTGCCCAATCATTTCGACTATTTTTCGCGGTGCCCAATCATTTCGGCTATATTTTTTTATTTACTCGCTGCTTTTTATTGCGAGTTGCCCAATCATTTCGGCTATTTTTTATGCATATATTTTTACTTGCTAATTTTGTTGCAAGTTGTCCCATCATTTCGGCTATTTCATATGCATTTATGGCTCGTTGGCTTTTCGCTGCGAGTTTGGGATTTGACACCGATTTCGGCGTCAGTATCGCTACAACTGGGATATTGCCAGGAGCGAATTATCATTTGCCTTTGTCGATGTCGAACAAAGGTGGCTTAGCAAACATGGTTAAGATCCTGTCGACTAAGACTTTTGACTTCATGAGCCGTAAGGGTCTCATAAAGGTATTTCTCCCTATGAGTCATGAGGATCTCGTAGGTGCGTTTTCTCTTTAGGAATCGTGAGGATTCCCAAGTGTATGGCTTCTTATAAGTCGTAAGGATCTTACAAGAGTGTTTTCTCCTTATAAATCGAAAGGACTTACAAGGGTTGTTCATAGTGTAAACATATCCCTAGTCGCGGGTAGGACTTTGTTAGGGAAATATTTATTCGCGCCTGTGGATTGTATACAAGGGTCGATATCGAGATGCTTGTAGGGAAATGCTGGAGGTTTTGATGGCTTAAGAACAGGTTCAGATCCCTGTAGCTTAAGGCTTTTGAATCCTATGAGCCGTGAGGGTCTCAAAGGGGAATTCTCCTTACGAGTCGTGAGGATCTCGTAAGTGTAATTTCTCCTTAGGAATCGTGAGGATCCCTAAGTGTGTTGCTCTCTTGTGAGTCGTAAGGATCTCACGCAGGTATTTTCTCCTCACCAGGCCGAAAGGGCCTTACAAGTGTCTTTTAACGAGATTGCACCCTTTCGGGTTTTCACAAAACTTGCTGGTAGC
This sequence comes from Agapanthus africanus, assembly GCA_030015575.1. Taxonomy (NCBI): domain Eukaryota; kingdom Viridiplantae; phylum Streptophyta; class Magnoliopsida; order Asparagales; family Amaryllidaceae; genus Agapanthus; species Agapanthus africanus. Next base: position 19,204,717 of record JASDDO010000026.1, on the reverse strand, counting down.
CCTGCTGTTTTTACTCACGGGGCCCTTTCGGATTTTCATCCGTGCCTATTTTGCTTATGGACGTACCATTTTTTTTACGAGTCTGCGTCCTTTCGGGTTTTCACAAACATCTCCGGTAGTCCTGCTGTTTTTACTCACGGCGCCCTTTCAGGTTTTCATCCATGCCCATTTTGCTTGTGGACATACCGTTTTTTTTAGCTCGTCAGCCCTAGGATGCTGCGGTTTGTAGTAGTTTAACAACGTTTCGGTCAACGGCCAGTTTTAGGACATAGTGGTCCATTGTTAGTTTAAGAACGTTTCGGTCCGTTGTTAGTTTTAGGAAATTTCGGTATGTCGTTAGTTTAAGGACGTTTCGGTTCGTTGTTAGTTTTTGGACATTTCGGTCCATCGTTAGTTTTAGGACATTTCGGTCCTAATGCCGGCTACTACTTATAGAGTTTGGGCTTAGGAAGATAGCGAGCGGACATAGTCGTCGTCATTTATCGTTGACCTAGGCCGTGACTCGTCAGGCGTAGTACTTTATCAGGAAGCGACCGTTTATTGGCCTAAAAGGTCTTTCACCATGCATGTCCATGAGTAGATAGGCCCCACCCTGGTAGACTTTGTCTATGATATACGGGCCTTCATAGTTCGGCTCGAACTTCCCCCGTTTGACACGATTGGGGATCATAGGTCTCTTGACCACTAGCACGAGTTCGCCTTGGCGGAATGTTCTCGGCCTAGTCAATCTTTCATATGAGCGCGTCATCTTTGTTTTATAAGCCTCCAGATTTTGTTGCGCTATGAGCCGGGTTTCATCAAGGGCGTTGAGCTCCTCAAGCTGAAGGCGAGCATTTTCTTCGTCCGTTAGCTCGTAGTGAACCGTCACTCGCAGAGAGGGTAACTCTATCTCGAGGGGGAGTACTGCTTCTTTGCTGAATACTAATGCATACGGCGTTGTGTTCGTGGCCGTTTTGAACGTAGTTCGATATGCCCAGAGAGTTTCATGCAGTCTCTCATGCCAGTCCTTCTTATTTCGAGACACCGTCTTTTTCACGATCTTCGTCAAGGTCTTGTTAAAATCCTCAGCTAGACCGTTAGCTCGGGGATTATAGACCGATGAATATCTCCAGTCTATGTTATGCTGTTGTGCGAAGCGGTTGATCTTGTGGCTTCTGTAGGCTGGCCCGTTATCGGAGATAATCCGTCGCAGAATGCCGAACCGATAAATGACGTGTGTCTTAAAGAAATGGAGGATATTCTCCGTCTTCACATCTCTTAGCGGTACTGCTTCTGGCCATTTGGAGAAGTAATCAGTTGTCGCCAAAATGAATCGATGTCCTCGGGACGATGCTGGTTCGATGGGCCCGATTATGTCGGTTCCCCACATTTCGAACGGCCAGCTAGCCATCGTTGGATGTAGTGGATTTGGATGTTGATGGATAAAGTCCCCATGAATCTGGCACGAGTGGCACTGCTTCGCGTATTCGAGGCAGTCTTGGATCATCGTGGGTCAATAGTATCCCTTCATTTTGATCTTCAGCTTCATCTTCGGCCCGGCTTGGTGAGAACAGCAGAGTCCGTCATGAGTTTCTTGGACGACTCTCGTTGCCTCTTCAGGTCCCAGGCATCTTAGCTACAGAGAATCAAATGATCTCTTATACAGAGTATCATTGACGAAGGCGAAAGACAGAGCTCGTTTCATGAGCTGATGTCTTGAGGACGCATCTTCAGGTGTTCGACGGGATTTGAAGTAATCTATAAAGACTTCTCTCCAATCCTCAGCCTTTTCCTGGTCTTTTATTTGTAGGGCCATTTGCTCGGTCGCTCCTTTTTCTTCGGATGACTCTGGAGATATTTCTGCCGGTGCAAGAACCCGACGGCTTTGCACAACGATCCTCACGTTATCGAGGTTCTCGTCGGCCAGTTCTTTAGCGAGCTTGGCTAATGGATCCGCCTTGCTATTTTCCACACGATATGCTTTTCAGGGTGTAGGAAGGGATTCGAGTCAGCAGTTGTTGCACTCTCTCACCGTAATTTACCAACTCTGGCTTGCACGTTTGATAGTCGCCGTTTACTTGGCTAACGATCAGCTGGGAGTCTCCGTATATGAGGAGATTATCAATTCCCATGTCGACGGCGATCTCAAGACCTGCTATCAAAGCTTCATATTCGGTTTCATTGTTCGTCCTCGGCTCTGTTAAGAAGAAGGCAAAGCGCATTATCCCTCCTTGTGGAGTCATGAAGATGAGGCCTACTCCTGATTTGATTATAGGGGTGCTTTGTTTGCACTTCTTCATGGAAGATGCTCCATCGAAATAGAGTTCCCACTGGGTATCATTCTCTCTTCTCTCCCCATCGACAGTGTCAAACGCGTGCTCGTCGGGCAACTCGCAGTTCAAAGAAGAATCGACAGGTATTGGATGCTCAGCGAGGAAGTCGGCGATGGCCTGGCCTTTCACTGTCTTGAGAGGTCGATTAGTTATCGAGAACTCCATCAAGAGTAGGGACCACTTAGCGAGCCATCCTGTTAATATGGCCTTTGACATCAAATATTTGAGAGGATCCACCTTTGATATGAGATGGACCTCGTGTGCCAACGCATAATGTCTGAGCTTCGTTATCACGAAGATCAACGCCAGGCAGTGTTTTTAGATGGGAGAATAATTGTTTTCTGCCCCCAGTAGAACTCGACTCAAATAGTAGAGGGCTCTCTCCTTCCCTTGGCCGTTCTCTTGTGCCTACAGCGCGGCTAAGGAACCTTCGAGGGCTGTTGTATACAGGACGAGGGGTTTTCCTTTAACGGGACCGCCGGTATTGGCGGATTCTGCAAGTATTGCTTGATTTCGTCCAGTGCGCTTTGGTATTTTTGATCCCAGATGAACGGGGTTCCCTTCTTCATTAGGTGACTGTACGGAGAGATTGTCTATAAATCGCCGGATATACGCGAGCTTTCCTTGGAGAGACCGCAGTTGCTTGAAAGTCCTTGGCGGAGGCATTTCCATGATCGCCTTGATCTTTGACGGGTCTATCTCGATATCTCGGTGGCGGACGACGAATCCTAGGAATTTTCCTGAGGAAACCCCGAACGTGCATATGTGCACTGTCCCATTTTTCTTCATCACCGGGATGATGTTGGCGATCCAGTCAGGATACTGAACCTCTTGGATAAAATCGGAGTCGATTAGTTTCTTGACCTCGGCATTGATGCTCATCTCAAGCTCGAGCCACATTCTTCTCGGTGCTTGTTTGATCGGCTTGAGGTCCGGAGATATCGCCAATTTGTGGACAGCAATCTCTGGATCGAGTCCCAGCATCTCTGAATAGTTCCATGCGAAGCAATCTTTATACTGCATGAGCACGTCTTTAAGCGTAGCCTCCTTTTCCTCAGACAACAGTTCACCGACAAACGTCGGCCGTAGGTCGTTTGCCGTTCCTAAGTTGATTTTTCTGAGGTCATCTGCAGTAGTATGCATTCCATCTTCCAGCTCATTTGGCGCTAGTGGAAATTCTGAGATTAACTCATCTTCATAGTTTTCGAAGCACCAAGAGAGTTCATCTATATTCTCTGGTTCTTCTTCTGATAGCGTTATCATGTGACAGGTATGAGATCGCTTTCAAGACCGATGTTGATCTGGTTCTACTCTCGCTGCATACGTGGCTTTCGGTTCATACTTCTGCAGCGGGGTTACCCTCCAGCTGCTGGATAGAGCGAATCTGCCGAGTTGATACTGGTCTTCAATCCAGTTCTTGAAGGTGAAGCAGTCTTCGAGAGGATGCCCTATTGCTCGGTGATAAGAGCAATAGTCTGGGTGAGAAACCTTATCTGCTTGCTCGGGGTTCTTGGACACCGGGAGTGTCATCATCTGATGTTTCATGACAAGATCGAATATGTTCTTTGTCTTGTCTTGGGGAAAATAATATGCTCGATCCATCTTCTTTCTAAGAGACGGATCCCGGCTGCTCGATTCTTGATCGCGTGGCTTCTTAGACCCGCTTGGCCGCTGTCGAACGTTTTTTCCGTTCTTTGGTTTATTTTTGCCTCTGCGTCGGGTCTTTTGTATGACGGGCTGGTGACGAAGAGCAGTGTCATTCTCCACGGCTTGCTGAAGGAGGCGCTACGTCCTAGCTTTCTCATAAATGGCCATTTCGCGGCTATAGTCATCCTGGACTTTTTGACCCGCTTCCCTTATCAGCTTGTCCATCTTTTCTTCAAACGACGGACTCGGCATTTTCATGGCGGGACCTTGTTTTGGTTCAGGATTAGCGTCTTTTAACAGAACATCTCCTTCATCATCAAAGTCATGTATAACGCAGCAGTCATAGAATCGTTCCCGTCTTTTGGATTGAACATATCCAAGCCCGATCGTTTCCATTCTCCCATTGGGCAACTTTCGTTGAGTTCCGGGGACGTTCTAGATCCTGTTATAGAACTGTGCTTGTCAAGCAGTTTGCTTAAGGGGTACACCTTGACGCCTCAATAGCCTTTTTAAGCCTTCTGTGTAGTATCTGGGCAGACGGATGGGCTAGAGCTTATCAAGTGTAGAATCGGCACCATGCCAAATTTCTTTTTCCACTTTGGTATTCCCGGATCAGTAGAATAGGATCACCTTTTCACCCTTTCGTCTGGGGGGACATAGAATGTCTGCAGTTCTTGCACACTATATGTTTCAAGTGCATCGAGCTCTTTGTAATGCTCTTGCGGAACCATGGAAACTTGCAAACTCTGATCTTCATCAGCAAAGGCTTGTATTGATGGTCGAACAGAGAATACGACATTGACCTCATCTTCCGAATTGATGCCGAAGACTAAAATAGGGGTGGACGGTCCCGGCTTGTTGCATTGGGGTGGCCCTGAATAAACTATTTCTTCTTCCTCCTCGGTATCACCCCCGAAGACCGGAATAGTGGTGATAGCTTTGTTCTTGTCCTCCGGTTTGCGACACCTTTCTATGTCTTCAAAATCTGGCACGAAGTACTTGGCATCTTCATATTTGCGGACTCCGTTCACAGAGAATGGGTTTAGTTCCCCTGTCACAGTGTACTCGAGACCATATTTGAAGTACTTCATACACTGATGTTGTGTAGAAGGGATAATATTGTACTCGTGTAACTAAGGCCGGCCGAGCAAAGCGTTGTAGCAAGTCTTGGCGTCAGTGACGTGAAATTTAATATCCGTGACGAGTAGCCCAAAGCGCAATGTCATATCACAGACCCGAGCGTCCGTGATGACTGGGAGTCAAACCCAGAGATAGTGATTTTATCACGAGCGAGATGCTGAACGCTTATGCAGATTTCCTTCAACACTCTTACATTGAGGAGGTTAATGGAGGACCAATTGTCAACCAGGATTTTGCCTATCTTGATATCATGTCAGTATCCGGAGACAAAAAGGAGACGGTTATGCTCGCATGTCCCGAAGAGGAGATCTTCATCGCCGAAGGTGATATCGGCTGTGTGCACTTATTCCAACTCGTCCTTCATCTTTTCTTCGGCGAGGAAAGCTTGGAATTGTTCAGGCTCTTGTAACGCCTTGATCAGCGAATCTCTCACCTCTTTGGATAACAGAAGGGAGTCAAGAATGCTTAGCTGCGAAGGTAGCTTTCTCAAGTGTGCCAGAACATTGTAATCCACCTTGTTTTTCTTTGGCGGGTCCTGGTTTGTCAGCTCTTTGACGACTTGATCATCTAGGGCGATGTCCTCAAGGATTTTTTCTTTCCCCTTATCTTTCTATTCGACCCACTGTTCGCGGCCCCAAGATTGTTTTCGGGCAGCGTACGATTGCGCAGCTGAATGTTCTCACAGGTCTTCATTTCTTCCGTTTCGAATGTGGGTTCTTTAAAGAGAGGGCCAAGGGATATTTCTTCATCAGAATCGCTTCCGAAGGTGAGAACTTGCGATTCCTCAGAGTCGACCATGTGACAGTTGCCAGTAGTTCTTTTGCGCTCCTCGTTCGTAGTTCTTTGTTCCCGACGAGTTTTGCGTTTCATCCGCTTGAAATATTGTCAGTGAGCAACATATCCCTGCCACCATCTTTTAAAAGCGTTGCACTCTTCGGTGGGGTGCGCAATCCTTCGATGATATAATCTGTAGCTAGGATGTATATCCGCTTCATCAGGAGTGTTTCCTTCAGAGGGTGGTAGCTTCATTCCCATCGATGTGGTTTTGAAGAACCTTTTCCTCGTCTTGAACTTGCTTTTATTTGCGGTGGATGTATTTTGATCTGGTGGGAGTGTTTCAATCCTTTTGTCCAGTCGCCGGCGTTTGGCTTTTTCAAATATGGCCATATCGCGCTCTCGATCAGCTTTGCTTTTCAAAAGGGTTTCGTTTAGGAACGCATCAATCATTTCGTCTGATGGTCCTAGAAGTTCCGGCTCAGTATATGTCCCCAGTTTCTCTGCATAAGGAGCTTCTTCATCGTCTATCGACAAATGAGAGGTCACATGGCAGCTTGCCACATAATCTTCAGGCCCATCCGACGAGTCTTCTCCATTGTCATCGTCTGCGTCCTCAAGGGCATGGCTGAGAAATTCTTGGAGTGTGACTGGGGTCCGCGCTTCCTGGTTATATTCTTCCAGCGTGTCGATATATTTTTGCAGGTCCGTGCGCTCGTCACTAAGCTTCACGGGCTTTTTGGTCTTCTTCTTCTTCTTCGAAAACTTTGACGGCTAGGTGCAGACACTTTGACTATCACCACCAATTTTTGGAGTTGGGCGTGGTTTCAGCATTCCCTCGATGACATCGAGTTCCAGTGGATTTTTCCACCTGATTACAGGGCATGTTTGGAGATCCTTCAACATTCTTTTTGTTTTGGCTGAAAAAGCGACCTCCCATGGAGCTTCTTCGACAAAAGAGCATGATGCCCCCGGTGTGTCCGTCTTTTTAGGAGAGTGTGGGTGAGGCGGGTTCACTTTCCAATTTTCGGACAGTGCGAACTTTCCCTGTTGGTATTGGTCTTCAATCAAACCTTTAAAAACGAAGCAATCTTCCATTGGATGGCTTATCGCTTGGTGGTAGGGGTAATAATTGGGATTATTAGCCTTACCGGGTTGCAATGGGCGTTTTGGATTCGGCAAATTAATGAGCCTGTTGCGCACCGCCAGCTCGAACAATCTCCTCGTTTTGTCCCGGGGAAACGAGTAAGGGCGCTTCATTTTCTCATTATAAAATCGCCGTCTCTCGTCTAGGCGATCAGTTAATTTTGGACCACTGGGATGCTGTTGGGCATTGGCGACGAAGGTCGCTTTCCCTTTCCCTTTTTCATTCCGTGACTCCGGCTTTGAAGAGGAAGGCCTGTGGCCCATCTGGTCCATTTGAGGCAGTTTGTCAATCAGGGCTTGGAAGGTGGTGGGCTTGAAAAACATCATAAATTGGGAGATGGTCGCTTGAGGGTCAAGAGTGCCCATGAACATGCCCACCGCAGGCGCTTCTTCGATGCGCTGCTCGCACTTCGACCATAAATTCCGCCACCGTATTGCGTATTGAACCCATGTTTCTCCAGGCTTCACCCTGTCATTGATCAATGCCGTTATTGGGGTGCGTTCACTAGCACTCGCGAAATGCTGGGTGAATAGTATCTCCATCTCTGCAAAAGTTTTGAAGGAGTCGTTGGGAAGCTTCGAATACCACTCAAATGCTGTGTCTGACAAGCTACCAACAAACTGGCGGAGCAGAAGTTTATCATCACCTCCGGTGTTGCCGCACAAGGCTCTAAATTGAGCGACGTGCTGATGCGGATTTCCTGTCCCCTTATATACGTAGAATTTAGAGATCGTATATCCCGGCGGGTATCTTATTTGGTCATACCAGCCTGGATAGGGTCGTCCAGTCTTAACGATTTGCCCGACCGTTTCGCTCGCATGATGAGCTCGTATTTGCTGAGCAATGTAATCATCCAGAGCCGCCTTGGAAATGGTCTCCTCCTTGGCTGTTGAAAGAGCCTGAGGAGGGTTCAATGTCTCCCCTCTGTCGTCTTCAATAATAATCGGGGGGTCTTCAGCTGGAGGTTCTGGCTGTAACATCATCCCAGCCATGTCTTGAAACAAAAGAGCCATTCGTTTTATGTTGGCTACCTGTTCCGCGGCCTCTTTTTCTTTCCTCTCGAGCATTCTTCGAAAGAATTCAGCATTGGTTTCTTGTTCCTGACGCTACTCTGAGGTCTCTGGATTTTCTTTCGGCCCAGTGAGTGCGGCCATTGCAGTCAGCATCTCCTGAAGTTTTTGCTGCTGTTGCTCCTGAGCCTTTGTTATCGATCGGGTAAGTGGTCGATGACCCGCAGAAGCGCGACTTTCCTCTTTTCCAGAAGCCATATAAACGGTATGTGTTACCATGCCCCCAGACTTGGGGCATTTAGACTCAGCGTCTTTGTGGTTCGCCGCGATCACAGAGGCTTTCTCCGGCGTCCTTCTCTTGTGAGCGGTTGACGTTGAAGGAGCCAATGCAGCGGGTACCCAGACGGATGGCATCTTCTGTGGTACCACGAGATGGCTCTTTTCTTGCTGAGCTTTAATCTTCTTTTATCGGCGAGAGTAGTCCTGATCAATCACCGATTCCTGGACCTGTCGCCAGACTTTGTAATTTTGGAGGACAGCCGCTGAGGGAGCTACTCCGGCTTCTTTTATGTAGCATTCTCCACAGGTGGAGGAGATCTTTTCAGCGTGGCAGTTGGAGGGTTCTTGCGAACCCTCCTAAGCGGTTCGAAGCTGTTCCCAGTCGGAACAGCAGCATCGATTTCCACCATAGGAGCTGGCGGAGTCAGTCCAGAAGGGGAGCTGCCCCAGCCTTCCTCACTCGGCACCAGTGGCGACGGCGAGCATGTCGTGTGGATGGGATTGTCTCAGCTGTAGGGGTGACTTCATCATGCCCCCTGTTTTGGCGAAGGGTTGTTTCCGGTGTCAGCCTCTTGAAGACCGATGTCCGTTGAGCAGTAATGTCCAATCTGTCAAAGACAGACCTCTGGGCAGGGGAAGCAGCTTTAAGGACTTTGCCTGGAGCGGGAGCCGGAACGGCCAGCCTTGTGAAGACTGACTTCTTGGCAGAAGAAGCCTCTCTGATAATTTCATCCGCTTGAGCCGGGATGGCTATCCGTTTTGGGATGGCTGTTTCAGATATCGCGGGCTTGTTGGCGTTCTGGCCCAGTCTGTTAAAAACTAAGGCAGTGGAGTTGGGCGACCCGTTAAGAGGGTCCGCAACAGTGGTAAGTCGATCAAAGACCGACTTCTTTGGGGCTTCTTGCGACAACAGCAGGGCACTGAAGCTCATCGGTGGGATCATAGTCCCAAAGAACATCCCAGTGGTGTCCTGAGTTACTTGCTCCACTGGCATCTTGAATAAGGAGGCTGCTTGGGGCCAGTAGATTACACCTCCAGATGAGGCGGAACGGGAGTTGCAGTTGCAGCTGGAACAGTTGGAGGCCATTGGTGTTCTGTTTTTTGCACGGGAGCAAAACCAAATCTTAGTACCTCGAACCCAAGGGCAACCATATCAACCCGTGATTCGTTCGTGAACACGACACACGAAATGTGGAGTGGAAAGAGGAAAAGGTCCCACCGGGCATGCCAGAATCTGTTTCCCACCGAAACATGGAGGCGCGACCGCGTAGGTCTGTCTTGCCTGAATTTTGGGGCAGATGCTAATTGGTGCTATCCGTCCACCTCTCCGAAGATGCCAAGTTGATTTATGATACCGTATATCGAATGTTTAAACGGATGCGGCCGATATAGCAGACTTCATCAGATTCCCCCTCATTTGAGGGGTTTTTGATTGTGGGGACGCTCTTCCCTGCAGGCGCAAGCCCCTGCAGTTAATTACACTACCGCATCGCGGTAACCACTTTCTCCTTCTCCAGATGGTCACTTCGTGTCATGGGTGTTTGTTTTGTTTTTGGTTGCCCGTGGATTGTATACGGAGACTAATTTATGTTGTCTCCCGTAGGGCGTGGATTAGTCCAAATCCGTATTTTCTTAGATTTGGGTTTGGGGTTGGGTTTAAGGATACGTTAGTCTCATTTGAGACTAAGATCAACTTAAACGTTTGTTAAGGATACGTTAGTCTAATTTTAGACTAAGATCAACTCAACATTTGTTAAGAATACGTTAGTCTAATTTTAGACTAAGATCAACTTAACGGGATCATTTAGATCCAACAAAAGAGCATTTGGGCTCTATTGTTTAGTTTAGGGACATTGTGGTCTATTACCAGTTTAAGGACATGGTGGTCCAATGTTAGTTTAAGGACATCTCGGTCCGAGGTTAAGGACATCATAGTCCGTGGGTTTAAATGGACCCCACAGTCCGAGGTTAAGGACATCATAGTTCATGGGCTTAAGGACCCCACAGTCCAGTTTAAAGACGTCATAGTCTATGAAATGTATGGTTGTCGGGACCCGTCACCTCTCTGAAGACGTTGAAGGATTACAACGACATATATCAGAGAGGTTCAGAGATGTACCCTTGAATCAATGTTGGTTGAGAAATCTGTAGTCCAATTTGAGACTAAGATCAAAAGATTTGTGAGCATGTGGGCTCAATTAATCTGAATTGAGGACTTATGGCCAATCTTCGGCTAAGTCCAGTCAAGTTAAAATGTTTAATATTTATTTTGGGCTGTTGAGCATTCATTTGGGCTTGATTTGGATTCTGACAATATTTTTGTCTTTTATTGAATGCTGAGCATTCATCAGAGCTCTGAGCTTAATTAAAGAACAATTTATGTTCGATCAGCACAACACATGGTGCGCTCAGCGCTTTGCGCCTGTCAAAGAGCGTAGTGCACTTCTGCCAAATAGCGAACACATGAGGGACACGTGTTGTGCTTGGCGCCAGCACCAGTTAATGAGCGTAGAGCGCTAGTTTTATGAGCGCATTGCGCTAACTGATAAGTAGCGCACACGTGAGGGACACCTAGTGCACTGAGCACTAGTCCAAGAGCGCAAAGCACTAGTTCAAAAGTGCAAAGCGCTAGCTGTTAATTGGCGTGCACGTGAGGGACATGTGGGACGCTTGGCGCTGAGCGCCAGATCAAGAGCGCAAAAGAGCTTCTTCTTAATATGGAGCACTAAGGCTCTTTTTATGCAGCGTTATGCGCTGAGAATTAAATTCTCCTTTAAGAGACTTTGTCTCATGGATCTAAGAACAAAGTTCTCAGTTTTACAGGAGATATTTCAATCTCTTATATTGATTGAAAGGCGTTGCCTTTATGGATCTATGATCCTCAGAGAATTGAAATATTCTTCCCCTTCTTTATAATGAGATGTTCATGATCTCCTGAAAGATAATTTGTCTTATAGATCTTTGATCTGTGAGAAGAATTATGTTCTTCTTCTTTTATGATGAGATCTTTTGATCTTTTTGTGAAAGACTTCTGTCTTGTAGATCTATGATCTTTAAAGAAGTGAATTCTTCTTTTCAATTATGAGATGATTTCATCTCTCTGTTCTTTTTACCATGAAGAAAAGAAGTTCTTCTATCGAGAGCTTGGCTCTTCTTTCTGAGATTTTCTCAAAGCTTATGGGGCGTTCCTTTCTATGCTTCTGTATATCCGAGACTTGAAGTCTTGGGGCCTTTATATAGGGCAAGCTGATCAGTTCAATCAGTTAAGGAAATATTTTCTCCAATTGATTCGGGGAATTTCCCATTGTTGGATTTTTGATCCAAGGGCTTTTGATTTACAGAAGGCAATCTTCTTGTTTTTAACAGAATTGGTAAATCTTTCTATACATAATTTATTCTGTGTTTTAGTGATTTTTAATCACCATCGGATCATTGATCCAATGGTGCTCTGATTTACAGAGCACAATCTTGTTGTTTGGAAAGATTTATGAGAAATCTTTCCTTAACAGAATTTAATTCTGATTAATCAATGATTCATCATTATTATTGGATCTTTGATATGACAGTGGGGAGCTTTTAGTTCCAGCGCTAGCGCACCCGTTCTTTGCACATGGTGCGCTGCTTAGAGTGCAGCGCACTTAGCGCTAGCGCACTCGTGCTTTGCATGTGGTGCGTTGCTTAGAGCGCAGCGCACCTAGCGTTAGCGCACACGTGGTGCGCTGTTTAGGGCACAGCGCACTTGGCGCTGCTATGAAGCGTTGCTTTTATTGTTGGAGGTGTCTTTTCACCTTCCTTTTAAGTCAAACTTATATTCCCCAGAACTTACAATTTCCAGATCTTGGAAATAGCTCCATTATGCACAAAATTATCTTTGCCTAGTCTTTATAATCTGAAGCAATGCTTCTTTCTTTTCTCATTTTCAGAGAACCATCTTAACTATGGCTTGTAACCGCCCACATGCTCGTCGACAATCCTGGGAGGTGCCCAGTCAGGACATTGTTCCTCGCTTCGCTGTGCGCTTGGTGAATCCTGCTCTTACGGATGACCAATGCGACGCCACGCTGCACGAGCTCTTGACTCGTGTGGGATCCCCTCTCCTTCCCAACTCTATTTGGCTATGGATGATCTTCATGTCCATGCTCGCTGATACCCCCTCCTCCGGCGGAGATGACCCCAATGATGCTCGATGCCGCTGAAGACAAGATCGAGTGCTTATTCGAGGCGCACTTGATCACCAAAGCCCTGAGGGATTGCTCTGTTCAGTTGCTGAGCCAAATACGGGCTCATTGGGCCGTCATCTTTGCTTTCGCTGGTGAATGCGGTGCTAACCGATGGGTAGCTACTCCTCGCGAAGATCGTCGTTTTGACATGGTGGAAAAGACAGAGAAGGAACTAGATAATTTTATCTATATGTTTGTAAATCCCTGTACTTTTGATCCCATATTTGGCGATCTATTTCCATTGCAATAAAATGTTTAATTAAGTGTTTTCTTCCTTTTTGTCATTGTCTGTCAAGTGTTCCTCTTATTTTAATTCTTTTGTTCTTCTTCTGTCAGGTGCATATGCACTATAGAACTTACACTTTCATAAACAGGCGCAAGTAATTCTCGCGAGAGTGAAGCGTTTCTAGCGCTTAGCATCCTTGGCGTTTAGCGCTCTCGTGCTGTGCACGTGAGCGCCGTTTCAGAGTCTTTGACTCTTAGTGCTGGCGCATTTAATGCTAGCGCTTTTCACGAAGCGTTGCTTCGTTTCAAATCTCGGAATTTGAACAGAGCTTTTCTCTGATTGGGGAAACATTTGTCTTCTGTTTCGGGATTGCCTCCCACGGGGAATGACGCCCTTGTCCTTCGTCATCGGGGGGGAGAAAAAGTCCCCCAAGGCACGCATCAGAAATACCCACGATGCGCCCTCAGTTTTGAACCGTTTGGACGAGCTTTCCGATATCCGGGCTTGCTTCTACAGTCTCCCTGGCTATTCACTTTGCCTGGCCAGGGAGAGCGAGCGAGCAGACTAGGTGCAGAGATTGCTCTATACTTGGAAGTGTTCTGGGCAGGGATGCGCCTGCCCTTCTCGCCTGAAGTTTGCGCCGTGCTCCATTGTTTTCACCTCGCTCCGGGTCAGCTAGTGCCGAATTCGTGGAGAATCCTCCTCGGGTTCCTAGTTCGGTTGAAGATTGATCGGATCCATTTCTATTTGAGCCTCCTCTTCTCCTTTCTTTGTTATAAAAATCACCCTGGTACCAGTAAGGATGAACCAAGCTAGGTGTACCTTTCTTTCAAAAAACATAAGGATAGAACGGCCGGGTCTGGGGCAGTGGTCGTCCCTTCTTCCATTCACGAATAGAAGGAGAAGTTTGTCTTCATCGGGCCTCTGGAGGTTGAGGATTAGCCCGTACCCATCAGGTGGCATAGGGCTGATTGCCCTAGGGTTAGACAATCGAATTCCCCAGAGGCAAGGGTGGTGTCGCAGTAGGAACCGATCCAGCGAGCCGATATCTTGCTTTCCGAGTAGGTTTTGAGCTGGGCGGGACTTAGTCCCGATCGCTTTGAGGGTAAGTTAGGGCTTTGCCGATCTATTTAGACTTGGCATGTTTTTATCTTAATTTTTCTGTTTTTGGCCGCTGATCTTTCTCTTATGTGTATCTTGTAGAGTTGATGGATCGTTAGAAGATTATGGCTGCCATAGCCGCCAAGGTCTAGGGGAGGAAGGGTGATGGTGTGAGCTCGTCCCGACCCACTCCGAGCGCGGCTCCTCGGCCGGCCCCTTCGGCCAAGGTTTCCGCCGCCCCCTACGTTCCTGAGGAACGCTGTGGAGGACGAAAAAAGCATACGCAGGACCCGGCGTCCCGGTCTAGGAAGGAGGTTCCGCCCTCTGCTGAATCCTCGCTCAAGATGCAGAAGAGGGTGGTTTCTCGGCCACCCCCTGTCGGGATACAGGTGCTGGAGGGTGACTTTTGTATTGAGGAGCCCTCGGGGCTTTTTGTGGCCGACAGCTTATTGGCGGACATGGAGAAAGAGGCAGGGACGAAGATTCCCTAAGTCACCATGAAAACCCAAGTGGCGGCGATATCTTAGGAGGCCGTTCAGGTCGGTAATTTTTCCAAAAAATTCTCCAAGTGTTTTTTTCTCTGTCTTAGATCCTAACGCAGTTCTTGTCTCCCGCAGGTCCTGCAGCATTGTGTCCTTCTTGCCGCCATGGAGACCGAGGAGGTGGCCCCTGATGATGAAGAAGGGCGGTGAATCTTCCTTGCGTAAGGAAGAGATCCTCGTCCAACTGCAACAGGCAGAGGAAAAAGCGGCACTCCTCAACTCGAGATTAGTCGTAGAGGGCCTAACGGTCGCCAAGCTGAAGGAGTCCTATCGGCTCTTGACCGACTTTAACCGGACTATTCAGGCCCGAATGGAGGAGGTCAACAGGCTCTTTGACACCATGAAAAGGCAGAGAGACTCATTCAAGAGGTATGCCCGGGCGTCCTACGAGGCTGCGAAGCTTGCCAAGGTTAGAGCGGAAAAGGCGGTGGAGGAGTACAAGGCCTCCGATCAATTCTATATTTACCTTGCCGACTCTACTGCCGTTGGATGGCACAATGCCCTTGACGCTGTCAAGGAAATTGCGCCCGGGTTTGATGACCAGGAGCTTCGTGCACGGTATCCCCTCGCCGAGGAAGTGCTCTATGAAGGCAGTGCTGAGCAAGTAGGAGGAGGCGAGGTGGCTGGTGGAAGCGCCGATCCAGAGGTCACCGTCGCAGCTCCTGATAGAAGCACTGGGCAGGAAGAAGCGCCGGCCGAGAAGGCAGCTTGAGCTTCACCCACCTTGGTCATCAAATTTTTTAAGCCTTCGGACACTTTGTAAGGCCGGGGAGCCCATAATATCCTGTACATAGTGTTGAATATAAATAAAGTATTTTTAGCCTGCTCATGCAATGTTTCTATTTCTACAAGTGTAGAAAATTCAGGGTCTCATGGATGTCGAGTATTTATATAAGTCGAGTGTTGAGCGAGCGCGACGTACAAGCGAACGCCAAGTATAGGTAGACCGGCACCTTCCTCATCCCGGAGTCGAGGTGATGATCTAGCGCGGCGTACGAAGGTGCGAACGCCAAGTATAGGTAGGCCGACGCCCTTCTTTACCCCGGAATCGAGGTGAGGATTGAGCGCGACGTACGAATCGAGCGAACGTCAAGTATAAGTAGGCCGACGCCTTTCCTCACCCCGTAATCGAGGCGATGATCAAGCGTGGCATACGAACGAGCGAACGCCAAGTACAGGTAAGTCGGCGCCCTTCTTCACCCCGAAATTGAGCTGAGGATCAAGAGCGACATACGAACGAGCGAACGCCAAGTACAGGTACGTCGGTGCCCTTCTTCACCCCAGAATCGAGGTGAGGATCGAGCACGACGTACGAATCGAGCGAACGTCAAGTATACGAATGGCAGCGCCTTTGGATCCAACCTTAGATGAGCCGAGCAGGAAACTGCTCGGTCGCCCCGTGATGATGGCTTTGGATCTGCAGAGTGGTTGGGTAGGAAGCTGCCCTTAGCAGATGAGCCGAGCAGGAAAACGTTCGGTCGGTTCTTGACGAGGGCTTTAGATCAGCAGAATGGCTGGACAGGAAGCTGCCTTTAGCGGATGGGCTGAGCCGAAAACTGCTCGGCCGCCTCTTGACGAGGGCTTTAGATCCGCAGAGTGGTTGGGCAGGAAGCTGCCCTTAGCAGATGAGCCGAGCAGGAAAATGTTTGGTCGCCTCTTGACAAGGGCTTTAGATCCACAGAATGGTTGGGAAGGAAGCCACCCTCAGCGGATGAGCCGAGCAGGAAACTGCTCGGTCGCCTCTTGACGAGGGCTTTAGATCCGCAGAGTGGTCGGGAAGGAAGCTGCCCTTAGTGGACGAGACGAGTAGGAAAATGTTCGGTTTCCTCTTGACGAGGGATTTATATCCGCAGAATGGCTGGGCAGGAAGCTACCCTCAGCGGATGAGCCGAGCAGGAAACTGCTCGACCGCCTCTTGACGAGGGCTTTAGATCCGCAGAGTGGTTGGGCAGGAAGCTGCCCTTAGCGGATGAGCCGAGTAGGAAAATGTTCGGTCGCCTCTTTGCAAGGGCTTTAGATCCATAGAGTGGCTGGGTAGGAAGCTGCCCTCAGTGGATGAACCGAGCAGGAAACTGCTCGGCCGCCTCTTGACAAGGGCTTTAAATCTGTAGAGTGGTTGGGCAGGAAGCTGCCCTCAGCGGATGAGCCGAGCAGGAAACTGCTTGGTCGTCCCTTGACGAGGGATTTGGATCCGCAGAGTGGTCGGGCAGGAAGCTTCCCTCAGCGGATGAGCCGAGCAGGAAACTGCTTGGTCGTCCCTTGACGAGGGCTTTGGATCCGCAGATTGGTCGGGCAGGAAGCTGCCCTCAGCGGATGAGCCGAGCTGGAAACTGCTCGGTCGCCCCTTGACGATGGCTTTGGATCCACAGAGTGGTCAAGCAGGAAGCTACCCTCAGTGGATGAGCCGAGTAGGAAACTATTCGGCCACCTCTTGACGAGGGCTTTTGTATCTTGGCTCTCTTGATTCTAAGGATTTCCTGGGAATATCGTTTAAACTTCTGTGACCTGCATAGGGGGAGCGGGCCAGTAATCGGACGCTACATGGCCACGTCTTATCAGGAAGATGCGATATTCCATATTTGCGCTGTGGCGCGAGAAGATCTCGGTCATTGGAAGACTTTTGTTGAGACTATAAATATCGAAGGTATGGCCTCACCCTCGGATACCCATGTTGATTTTCTTCTGTCCGTTTCGTTTCTTCCTGATGACAGGCTGCGCATACACCATCAGGGAGATCATATCTCAGGGACGTATATTTCTATAGTTTTGATCGCTCTGAAATGACGTATGAGGCCGTGATAGGTCGTTTAGAGGGCTACTGTGGGCGTCTGCTTCCTCGTCGATCTCCTCTCCTGCAGGTGCTAATTTATGATATATGGAGGTCTTTCCCGTGTCTTTATAATGCTCTATCCCTACAGGCAATGGATGAGACATTTGACAAGATGCATATGGCCCACGAGCTGGGTCTGATCTCGAAGAGCAGGCAGGATCGCTTGGTGGACATTTTTCTCGAATGTTTCCAGTAGAGGTTGGTCATGGCATCGTGTTCGGCCGTGGGGGACCCCGGCAAATCCATAGATTCTAGGGTCTATGGATACCATCTTTGGAAATTTTAGTCGATACGAAAGGGAATTGTATTATACGAAAAGGGGTACAAGTTTTATCTGTACAATTTGGACTTTTCAGCGTTATATGGCCGATGAAAATCACTCCCTCTGGAGTCTTGGAGGTAGTAGGCTCTGCCGGGTAATATCTCTGTCACGAGGAATGGCCCGTTCTACTTCGGGGAAAACTTATGTAGCTTCTCTTGGTCTATGAATTCTTTTCGTCGTAAGACCAAGTCCCCTGTCTTGAAGGCTCGACGTTTAACTCAGGCGTTGTGGTAGCGGGCGGTCTGCTGCTGATAGGCGGCCATTCTGATTTGTGCCCGGTCCCTTTTTTCCAACAAGATGTCCAGGTTGCTTCGTAGCGCCGAGGTGTTAGCTTTGTCGGCAAAGTTCTCAACCCGATAATTGGGCAATCTGATTTCTGCGGGGACCATCACCTCGGTGCCGTAGTAGATGCTAAACGGGGTTTCTCCTGTCAGTGTTTTTCTTGACGTACGCAACGCCCGCGGTACCTGAGGCCGTTCCTCGACCCAACTGCCTTGTCTTCCCTCCAGGAGGGCTCTGAGTCCGCTGATAATGCTTCGGTTCGCTATTAGGATTGCCCGTTGTATTGGGGATGCGCGACCGTAGAGAACTTCATCAATATGTGATAGTCGTTGCAGAATTCTCTGACTTTGTCACTCTCAAACTTGATTCCATGGTAGGTGACGGGGCACCTTGGGATTCCAAATCAGGAGATTATATTATTCTGCAGGTATTTTGTTGTAGAGGCGGCGTCTGGTTTTCTAATTAGCACGGCTTCTATCCACTTCGTAAAGTAGTCTACAACGACAAGGATGTATTTATGTCCACCCGTGCCGGTAGGGAGCTGGCCCACCATATCCATCCCCTACTGCGCAAATGGATAAGGGGAGCTTAGTGGCGTTAGATCGGTGGCAGGGAGACAAAGGACGCTGCAAAAGAGTTGGCAGTTATTGCATCTTCTGACCAGCTTTCCGGCATCTTGGTGTATTTTCGGCCAGTAATATCCTTGCAGCAGTGACTTTTGAACTAGGCTGCGGGCCCTTTGATGCGCCCCCGACCCCTTCATGTATTTCTCGTAAGACGTAGTCTGCTTCATGGGGATTGACGCATCGGAGAAGAGGTTGAGTGTACGACTTCTTGTATAGGTTTCCTTTGCTCCATACGAAGTGGCGAGATTTCGCTCGAAGCCGGCGGGCTTCGGCCCGATCTTTTGGGTGTACTACATCCTTTAGAAATTCTACAATGGGCTTTCTCCAATCCTGGACATCCTTTAGAGTCGTGTAGATCTGAAGGGTTGCTTCTTCATCTTCCATGCTGGGTCGCGGTAGGACTTCGAAGAGGATATTTTTTTGTGATCGGCCGAATAGGAAGAGGCGAGTTTTCTTAGAGCATCGACCTCGGTGTTCAAGTTTCTGGTAATCTGCTCCACTTGGACCTCGTTTAAATTTCTCCGAAGCCTTTTTACCTCCGCTAGGTACTTTACCATTAGCGGTCCTCGGCTATGAAATGCTCAGTCACTTGGCCGACGACTAGAGTGGAGTTGCTGCGTATCCTGATCGTCTTTAGCCCTGCTCCGGAGGCGATCGTAGCCCGGTCAATAAGGCCTCGTAATCTGCCGCATTGTTTAACTTCTTAAAAACAAGCGTCTGAGAGTAATCCATCTCCGCCTCATTCGGGCCAAAGATGATTAGGTCGGCCCCACTACCTTCATCAGTGGAGGATCTGTCCACATAGAGTACCCAATCCGGGATGGGGCCGAGCACCTTCTCGACTAAGGGTCGTGAGTCAGGGCCCTATGTTGTCGCCCCTTCCTAAGTGGGAATAGTGCATTCGGCCATGAAATCGGCTAAGGCCTGTGCTTTGATAGCCTGTCTGGGTCGGTATTTAATGTCGAATTGGGACAGCTCCTACCTCCATTTCTCTAACCGGCCCGACGATTCGGGGGAGGTGAGGATATTCCCTAAAGGTCGTCCAGTGAGGACGAGGATCGTGTGTTCCTGGAAATAGTGTCATAGTTTCCTGGAGGTGACGACGAGCACAAGGACTATTTTTTCTATGGCCGGGTATCTGGTTTCCACGTCCTTGAAAACATGGCTGACGTAGTAGACTTGTCTCTGTATACCTTCGAATTCTCTGACGAGCACTGAGCTTGCGGCTTGGTCGGAGACGGCTAGATATAGTAACAGCTCGTCCCCATCGACCGGTCGGGTGAGAAGCGGTGGGGTCGGCAGGTGTGCTTTGAGTTGTTTGAAAGCGTTCTAGCATTCCTCGGTCCATTCGAACCTGGGAATTTTCCTCAAGGCTTTGAAGAAAGGCAAACACTTTTCTCCGGATCTGGACATAAAGCGACTCAATGCAGCTACCCTTCTGGTGAGTCGCATGATATCAACATTGTTTTTGGGCGTCGCCATGTCGATGATGGCCCTAATTTTTTCTGGGTTTACTTCGATTCCTCGGTGGGTAACCATGAATCCAAGAAATTTCCCGCTTGTGATGTCGAACGCACATTTAGCTGGATTCGGCTTCATCTTGTACTTCCGTAGGACGTCGAACGTTTCGCCGAGGTCCGTAGTGTGCCCGACTGATGAGGAGGATTTTAAGAGCATGTCGTCGACGTAGACTTCTATATTTTCCTAATTTGTGGTCTGAACAGCTTGTTGACCAGTCGCTGGTACGTGGCCCTGGCGTTCTTGAGTCCGAAGGGCATTACCCTGTAGAAGTAGACTCCCCGATCAGTGGTGAAGGCGGTTAGCTCTTCGTCGGCCGGGCTCATCCAAATCTAATTTTAACCGAAGAAGGTGTCCATGAAGCTTAGTAATTTATGACCGGCCGAGCTGTCTACTAGCTGATCTATTGGAGGGAGTGGGTAGTTATCTTTGGGACAGGCCTTGTTTAGGTCAGTGAAATCGACACACATACGCCATTTCCCGTTTGCTTTCTTGACCATGACCACGTCCGCCGGCCAATCTGAATAGTCCAGGTTTCTGATGAAGTCGGTCGCGAGCAGTCGATCTACCTCTTCCTTTATCGCTTTTTGTTTCAGCGACGTGAAACTTATTTTTTTTGTCAGATTGGTCGGGCTTTCGGGTCGACCCTGAGCTTATGGGAAATCACCTTGGGATCAATCTCGGGCATGTCTGCTGGTGTCCAAGTGAACACATCGGAGTTGCTCCGGAGGAACTGGATCAGGTCGTCACGAACGCCTCCTGTCAAAAGAGAGCCGATCTGGACAATGCAGCCGTCAACTCCCTCCATGAGGGGAATTTCTACTAAAGCTTCCACTGGGGTACCTCAAATCTCTTTTTAGTTGTCGCGTGTGTCCAGAGACCCCTGAGGATCGTGCCTGTCTTTGAAATCGTTGCCCTGTTCCCCGGCCGGAGATGTTAGGGCGAGACAGATCCTGGCTGTTTGTTGGTCTCCCATTGTCCAAAGGGAACTTGAGAGCGAAGTGGTAGGTTGAGATCTGAGCTCGAAAGGCGTTTAAGGTGGGGCGTCCCAGGAGGATGTTATGGGATGAAGAGATTTTGGCAACGAGAAAGTTCACCGGTACAGTTCCCGTTCTGCCGGCTTTCCCAATGTTGAGGCGGACGACGATCGATCTCTCGGCCAAAATGAAATGGTTGGTGAACCCGGAGAGAACCTGCAAAGTCGGTTTGAGGTTGGACAGATTTAATCCCATACACAGGAAACAGTCGTAAAACAGGATATCTGCCGAGCTCCCCGGGTCGACCAATATCCTCCGCACCCCGTATCGGTTAATCTGGGCTGTTATCATAAAGGGGTCATTGTGCGGGAGTGATATGCCGTGAAGGTCTTTGTCGGTGAAGGTGATCGATCGCCCTTCTTGTATTTCTTGTGGGGCAGATTACTCATGGTCATGACCGGTCGGAGGCGGCGGTCCTCCCCGTTGTCCGGAGTTAAACCCACCGAAATGACCATGATCTGCCTGATCGTCAACTCTCCGGGAAGGGGTTGGTCTGTTTGCTCCCGCTCCGCCTGCTGCTTGTCCCGCAGGTATTTCGCTGGGTGACCGGAGCGAATCAGTTCCTCAATTAGTCACGGTGTTTCTTGCAGATCTCGGTCGGGTATCCCAGCGACCTATGGTAGGCGCGGTATGGACCATGGAGTCGCATGCCCGACCTTTGAGTAGCCGGTGGGAGTTTGAAAAACCTTTCGCCTTTATCCTTCTCTAGCAGCTCGGTCTTGGAGCGTTCAGAGGAGTGTATTCATGAAACCTTGGAGAATAAGGTTTAGGGTGATCGGCCTTCTTTTTCTCCTCTCTGTCTCGCTTTTTTCGATCCCGGGGTAGGTTGGCGTTCACCTCCGACTCGAGTTAGATTTCCCACTCGGTCCACGCTTTTACTTCGGCCATGGTCTTAGGTTGTGCTAACAAAAAAGAGTGGAGCCACTCTTTGTGCCTAAGACCCGACCTCAGGGCAGTGATGACCGTCTCGTCGCGGTGCTCAAGGACTTCTAAGAAGGCATTATAGAAGCGAATGACGTATCCCTTGAAGAATTATCTGTCTCCGCTCTTGATGGTGAACAAGTAGTCGACCGTCTTTTTCTATCGTCGGTTACCGACGAAATGACCGAGGAATTGGGTTGCCAGCTAGTCAAAGGTCGAGATTGAGAGCGACGCAAGCCCACGGAACCAATCCCGGCCGGCCCGGATGAGGGTGGTGTGGAAAGCTCGGCATTGGGCTGCATCTGACTTGTCTTGGAAGCTCATGCTCGCCGTAAATGCGTCCAAATGGTCCTTCGGGTCGGACTTCCCGTCGAAGAGGACCACTTTGGACGGTTTGTTCTTGGACAAGACCCGCTCAGCTAGTAGCTGTTCTGTTAAGGGCCTCATGAGCGAATCGGCGGAGTACTTCGCCACCCCGGCGACCGAACGGGCATCATGTCGCATGTCTTCAATTTTCTTTTCAAGGGCCTCGATTCGCTATTGGTACCCCAAAGATTTTTCATGGTCGGAGAGCCTGCTACCTCTGCTCCGGGCTTGCGTGATGGAGCAGTTTCAGCTTTGCTCTATCACGTTGCTTAAATCTTCGGGGTGGACTCTTCATGGATAGTCCCGACGTTCGCCATATGCATGGCCTCGACGGGAGTGGTGACGTCGGTCTTGCTTGGGATCAGGCGATCTAATCGACATCTCTTTCGGGGGGCGAGAAAGCGTGGTGGGCGTTGAAGTGATAGCCCGGTCTCCCTTGAGGTTTACGTGTCGAGCTATCCGGCGCCCAACGGGTCATGGAATCATTCCTCGCATGCGAGTCACGGCTACCGGAATCGGCATGCCGGTGCTTGGTGACATCAAGATGAGTATGAGTGAGGTCAGGGCTTGAACGTGTCCCTTCATCTTTCTACATACGTTGTTATTCCGGGGAGCAGGGACTACGGTTTGGCGGGCTTAGCCGACCGTTTGAACACGTGGGACGCATCCACCATCGCTGTGAGCCTATCGATCTGTGCGGATAAGGCGTTGACGATGTTAGAAGGGGGAGTAGGACCGCTCCCGTCTCCGTTAAGGAGGATGGGGCGGCTCGTGCTGGGATCGTCGCGATTATCATTGACCATTGAATCGAAGACAGAAGATCAACTTTTTGGATGGAAAAGCTTCTTGCTCGTTTTTCCACAGACAGCGCCAATTGATGGAGTTCAGAATCTCCTTCATATGTTGTCCTCCGTCGACCTTGCTGCCAGTAATGCTGAACGGTTGAGATTTGGCGTGAGGGTTGAGTGTGTGAATCTCAGCGAGTTGTTGGTTGCCGTTGACACCGGGCTACCTGCAAGGGAAGTCCCGGGGTGGGAAACTACCGTAGGACCCTCCGACGATCAAGTAAGTACTGAAGAATAATGAGGCAGAGTAACGGCGTATTGGGTTGAGTCCGAATTACCTGAGTCGTCTGGTAGAGGGGCTTATATAGCGGTCGGTTGGAGCGAACAAGCATGAGATTCTCGTCGTCCATTACGCCCCGGCGTCACGTTCGTGTTGATGGCAGGGTACGTCCATTAATAGCGGGATACGCTTATTAATGGAGACACGCTAGCGTGGGACGCGGGACGTGGAGCGGCAAAAATTTCGACGTGGCGAGATACACGGAGCCGTTACGGGGGCGCTTAGGTTCCGTGCTCCCGGTTGAACAGAGAAGCCGAGGAAGCCAGGCTCGGCAAGAGCTCGGAGACGAGTGTGGAGGTTGTGTGATAGCTCAGAGACGAGCGAGGAGGCTGAGGAAGCTCAGCTGAAGGATTGCTCGGAGGCGAGTCGTTGGCTGGTTGCTAGACGAACATGGAGTGTACTCAGGGGAGCCCCCAAGGTCGGATGCAATCTCGGATACGAGGTGCTGAGGAACGCCTCCAATGCGTCATACTTACTCCAGCTCCGTAGCCCCCAGAAGTCTAGTGGGCTTACATGGACGACACGTCACCCGCCACGTGTCGTGATCCGGAAAATTCCCATTTATCAGCATCAGCACCTGCTTTCCAAATATCTCTCTGCTATCCAATGACACCGTTTAAAGCATTTAAATGAAAGAATCTATATAAACCCAACTCTTATCGTTGACTGGGTCGTTCAACTATCCGTACTCGTAAATAATTCTCTCTCTATATTAAGAGAGAACGACCACGCAATATGCTCGATAGACCTATCTATCCTCCGAAGCGGGCTAATTACCATAGGACTCGGAAAAAAGAACCGCGGTAATAAAAATCTATAATCCAGTTGAAGAAAAATGCAATCAAACCCTGAAAAAAAATCTGCAGGCGACTGTAACTTCCAATTCCCGGTTTCTTATTATTAAATTTTCATTTCAAAAAGAAAAGGAAAAGGAATCCAAAATGATGATTGATCCAACCAACATGTACAAACAAACAATCCTTTAAAAAAAAGATTTAAAGGAAACAAGATACCATAAAAAAATTGACTTGCCAAAACTTATCGTTATCACTGTCATCATCATCATAATTTTTTCCCTTGTTCGGTCAGTCTTTAATAATTAAAGAGGTGGGCCAGGTCAAGCCCTCTTTTTAGACTATAATATTAGCCTTATTATTGGGTTCGGTCCCCATCTCTACAAAAGGTCAAAAAATGGAAAAATCTTTTTCTTTTCAATATGTGGAATAATCCTTAAATCCAATAAATATTTAAAATGTAAAATAAATGATATAAAGTGAAAATATGCATGAAACCGATACATACTATAAAAAAATTGAGTACAAATAAAATATCGTGCTTAAAATATTTGAAAGGAATAAATATGCACGTAACAGAATATATTAAAATATAATTATACATATACATTGTCGTATAATGTATATTTTAAAATAAAAATAATATTTGAAACACATAATTTATAATACATGTAAAATACACAAACTAATATATTATCTAGTTTTAATTTTACTATAAAAGTATTAATTAATTAAATATAAGAACATTAGAAATTTAATTTAAAATGCTATATTTAACTTAATGCGTTTGCGGATATTTGTACTCGAATTCGTATTCATATCCGAATTCAGATATCTGAATCCTTATCAGAAAAATTTAAACAGATCCATATTCGTATCTGTATCCGACTAGATCCAAAAATATATATCCGTATCCGTATCCGAACGCATCCACAATTTCATACCGTATCCGAAAATATCCCGATTCAGATCTAGATATCTAAATTCGAATGCAATCCAAGATGCAATAAACGATTTACGGATAATCCAAGCCAAACGCCCGAATTTGTATGTTTATCCTATTTTCATTAAATACCGATACTAATTTTTATTCCTAATGACTGTTATCCAAGCCAAACGCCCGAATTTGTATGTTTATCCTATTTTCATTAAATACCGATACTAATTTTTATTCCTAATGACTGTTTATGGGCCACCTGCTTCATCAATAGGAATTGGATATGAATTCAGTAACATTGCATCCCATATAAAAAAAAATAATAACTTTTATATTATTGGACATTTAAAAAAAATCGTTTCTATATGTATATGCATGTGAATTTTACCTTTTTCCAATTGCTTTTCGTATAAGTATTTTTCTTTATTTCTTTTTCGGTACTGCTCTGTAAACCCTAAACTATGCATACACAACACACAACACACCCAGTAGACCCATAGATTTGCCCCAAATGTGTTAAATTGTGCCCACTTTCCTCATAAGGGATCGAACCCGTACTCTCCCCAAAGAGGGAAGTGTTGAAATTGTGGAGAATCTTCCTCAGACGTCTGGAATAAAAGGTTTAGATGTCTGACCATACATTAACTATCGAGCAAAAGTCTAGAGCAAATCCAAACGTCCGAAGGCCAAAGTGACAGACGTCCGTCGAAGGGCCTGAGCCATCTTCGGAGTGAAGCTAGACGTCTGACGAAAGAGTGGCAGACGTCTGCTCAAGCTCAGAAGCCAAATCCAGAGTATTGATAAACGTCTGACCAAGGAGTGGTAGACGTCTGACCAATATTTGTAGCCAATACAGAGAGGCGGCAGACGTCTGACGAAACCTTCATCAGACGTCTGTGTACGGGTTTTCTGTATGAACCGAATACTTTCTATATTCTGTTTGAATGCTAATTTAAATGGAATTAGGGTTAGGCTATAAACAGGGTATCTAATATGATAAATAAAAGGGCCATTGAATTTGTTTAGAGAGAGAGAGAGACGGCTAAGAGAGATTAGAGAGATTTGAAAGAAATCTTCTAGGATTTGCTCGTGGTGTAACTTGACTGAAGATTAATAGAAGTTTTGCAGATTTCGCTCTGTCGGAGAATAATCATACTGTAGGTGAACCTTGTGTCACATCCCGTTTTCCAGTGTACGGAAACGGTGACGTTGCGGGCTGCAACGTATTTACTAAAAAATAAATACGTTAAACGTAATTAAGCAATATATGTGAAATGCACATGAATGACAAGAGATATAAAATAAACAAACAACTTTTATTTACATTCACTTTACATACAACTGTTTGGAAATGAAAAAATACAATGATATAAATAGTGTCTAAACAGTGGCATACAAACTGAAAGTAAATACAAGGAGAGGTAGAAGTTCGGCTGGGCAGTGAACTGGTTCAAGTCCTCCGACCAGGCTCGATCTCTTGAGAGTCCGTTCCTCCTGATGAACATTCCAAAGGAAGAAATAGACAGGAATGTCGTCAGCAAACTAGCGCTCGGTAAGTCCCAAAAAAAGGAATGGAATATAACAGTAATGAGAATTGAACTGGTATGTTGTACAAGTATATGATTGTTATTCTAGTATAGTTGTTTATAACTTGGTACAGAAGGTATTGTGTATACGAGAGAGGTCTATTTTACCCCGTGGACTATGGAAACATGTAGTATAAGGCCTCGTTAAAACCCACGAGACAATGACACGAGAGTTCATGCATGTGTCTTTTAAGTAACCATCTCATGCTACGTTAATACGTTCCATACCAATCTATCCCGTTATCCCCGCGTGATGTATTGTATAGAGTTATATTTACAAGTCTTGCCGAAATCATGGATACAGATTGTTCAAGTAGTCAGGTTCATGATGTAATCATATATTCAAGAAGTCATGTCAAGTTATAACCATAGTTCGGTCAAGTCAAGTCTAAGCCTGAGTTTAACTCATATTTGAATCGGACTCTGATTTGAGTTTGGATTCAGATTTGAGTTAAACTCAGGCTGAGTCAGACACTTGTAACTGATTTAAATCCTGAATTAGATTCGGGAGTCATCGGTAACTGCTGCATATGAACGGCAGGATTTGCGTCTTTTTCTAAGACAATTACCATTGATAACCCCGTTAAGTTTTCTATCTTAAATAGGCAATTTTTTCAAGACAATTACCATTGATAACCCCGTTAAGTTTTCTATCTTAAATAGGCAAGCTCTCACTTTCTCCGGCTCTCGGGGGATCAAGAGAATTGATCCCGCTCAAACCTATATTTACTAAAGTCCTAAATATGGTTTTATATAACTCGAGGGGGTTTTATGAAAAATATTTTTAATAAAATTTCAAAATAAATCTCGAGTATTTATTTATATTATTTTGGGTTTTCATAGATATGAATTTTAAGAGTTTGAGGTATTTTAGTGATAATTGCTTAGTTTGGAAAGTTCATGGTATTTTATTGTAAAACTTGTCTTTTGTTGGTATCTTGATGGTATTTTAGTGAAACTTGTAATTCTTTAATTTTTAAAAATGTAAGTTTATTATATTTTCAAAATATATAGATTTGTAATTTTTATATAATTATTAAAATTAAATTTTATTTAAGTAGAAAAATGCGTTTTTCTTAAAAACCGTATTTAAAACCTTTCGAGACCGAATGCTCTGTGAGGAGGTCTGCATCTTCCTATACTAGCCCAATGATGTGCGATAATCTACCCCATTCAATAGCGGGTATCAAGCCCCGCTTCCCAATGTACGGGTAAGGAGACGCGACGAGACCCAC
The DNA here is from genome assembly GCA_030015575.1 of Agapanthus africanus. NCBI lineage: Eukaryota > Viridiplantae > Streptophyta > Magnoliopsida > Asparagales > Amaryllidaceae > Agapanthus > Agapanthus africanus. The sequence continues at coordinate 19,176,740 of JASDDO010000026.1, read as the reverse complement.
TACGTATTTACTCCGAAGTAAACACGCTAAGCCTAATTAAGCAATATAATGTAAAATATACACAAGAGATATGAATGTAAATGAGCAGCAACTTTTATTTATTAAATATTTCTTTACAAGTACAATTGAAAATGTAAATACAGGAATGGACATCAGCCTAAACAATGGCATAAACTGAATGAAAAGTAAGTACAAGTAAAGTCTAATGGCCGTGCTGCTCAGTGGTATGCTCCAAGTTCTCCTGGCTGGTCTCGAATTCCTCAGAGTCGGGTTCTCCTGACAAAATTCCAAAGAAAGAAGAGAAATAAAAATGTCATTAGCGAACAATCGCTCGGTAAGTTCCAAAGAAAGAAAGAAATAGAATAGACACGTGGGAGAAAATAACGGTTATGATGTTTGATTGTTATGTTAACGTGGTTGTTTGTAACTTGATACAGAAGATGCCAGTGTATACGAGAGGAGTCCAACTTACACTGTGGACTTTGGTAACCCGTAGTACAAGGCTCTGTCGATAAAACTACGGAACAACGACATGGATGTATAGTTACGTCTTTTGGTGACCATCTCGTACTACCTTTAACATGTTCTGTACCAGTCTACCCCTTTAAATACCCCGTAATGTCTCTTGTATTATTTGTATGTTGTTTTGTAGTAATTTGTAGATGGAAGACTTGCCGAAACCATGATAGCATGTAAACGGAATGAATATAAATGGATAGTCATGTAATCAGAGTATATCCATGGTTCGGTTCAGTCGAGTCATGTTGATATAGTTTGTATTCTGGCATTCATGGATTTATATTGTATTGTAGTTATACTTGAATTGAATTTAAGTCAGATTATAATCAGATTTTACCGTGACTCTAACTGAGTCAGACTTATAAATAGAATTGAATTCTTGAATTAGTTTTGATGTTATCGGTAACTGCTGCATATGGACGGCAGGATTTGTGTCTTTTTCCAAGACAATTACCGTATTGATAACACTGTTTTTAGGTTGTCTACCTTAGATAGGCAAGCACCCATATTCTCCGGCTCCCTGAGGCTCAAGAGAACTGGTATCGCTTAAATTTATGTTTACTAGGGTCCTTATTGTAAATTAATATAACTTGAGAGGGTTTTATGAAAAATAGTTTTGACATATTTTCAAAATACACCTCAAGTATTTAATTATCGTCTTTAGGGTTTTCATAATTGTATTTTTTTATAAAGTGAGATATTCTAGTGGATATAACCTCGATTTCAATGTATATGGTGTTTTAGTGTAATATTGGAATTGTATTGAGTTGTAATGGTAGTTTCATGAAATTTGCGATTCCTTTGATTTAGAAAATATGGAATATATATAATATATTTAAAGTAGGTATTTTGATAATATATATATATATATATATATTTATTTATTTATAAAAAATAGATCTTATTTATTAAATAAAAATCACATTTTTCTTAAAAATTGCATTAAAATTTCTATCGAGGTCGGATACTCCGTGAGGAGGTATCCATCTCGCTCTACTAGGCCTGAGAATGTGCGATAATCCGCACCATCCCGATCGGGGTTCCCCAAAATAGGTTGTAGAGGCACATTTACAAGGAATTAAATAGTACACTTGTTCGCCGGCGAAAACCAGGAAGACAAACGTCTTGCTTGAATAAGGGGGCAGATACTATTGGGTTTTATCCGTCCACCTCTCCGAAAATACCAAGTTGATTTATGGCACCGTGTATCAGAGGTTTAGATGGATGCAGCCGATATAGCAGACTTCGTCAGATTCCCCCTCATTATGAGGGGTTTTTGATTATGGGGACGCTCTTCCCTGCAAGCGCAAGCCCCTTCAGTTAATTACGCTACCGCATCGCAGTAACCACTTTCTTCTTTTTCAGATGGTCACTTCGTGTCGTGTGTATTTGTTTTGTTTATGGTTGCCCGTGGATTGTATACGGAGACTAATTTATGTTGTCGCCCGTAGGACGGGGATTAGTCCAAATCCATATTTTCTTAGATTTGGGTTTGGGTTGGTTTAAGGATCGTTAATCTCATTTGAGATTAAGATCAACTTAAACGTTTTTAAGGATACATTAGTCTAATTTTAGACTAAGATCTACTCAATAGGATTTTGGGATCATTTAGATCCAAAGAAAGAGCATTTGGGCTCTATCGATTTAGTTTAGGGACGTTACGGTCCATTGGGTTTAAAGACGTCATAGTCCGTGGAAGTTTAAAGACATCGTAGCCTGTAAAGTTTAAAGACATCATAGTCTATGAGTTTAAGGACCTCATAGTCCGTAAAGTTTAAGAACATCATAGTCTATGAGTTTAAAGACCTCATAGTCCGTAAAGTTTAAGGACATCAGAGTCCATGAGTTTAAGGACCTCATAGTCAAGTTTAAAGAAGTCATAGTCTGTGGGGTTTAGTTTAGGGACGTTACGGTCCATTAGGTTTAAGGACATCATAGTCCGTGGAGTTTAAGGACATCATAGTCCATAAGTTTAAGGACCTCATAGTCCATATGGTTTAAAGACATCATAGTCCGTGAAGTTTAAGGACATCATAGTCCATGAGTTTAAGGACATCATAGTCCATTAAATTTAAAGACAGCATAGTCCATAAAATTTAGTTTAGGGACATCACGGTCCAGAGATCACCATTTTCGAGGTGAGGGTTTAGTTTAAGGATATTACGGTCCATAGTTAGTTTAGGGACATTACGGTCCGTTGTGGTGTATTCATGGGTTTGGAAATGCACCAAGGAGTTGGTTGTCGGGACCCGCCACCTCCCTGAAGACGTTGAAGAATTACAACGACATGTATCAGAGGTGTGAAGAGATGTACCCTTGAACCAAATTCCAGATCGAGGGGAGAGATCATAGTGGAATGAACATCATCTTGATGCCAGGAGTCCATTAGCTATTTCTGATGTTAGTGTATATGCCCTAGAGGCCATTACTGTATCATACTAGTTTGTATATTACTTGATGGAAGCTTGGAATATTCATAGTTATATAGACAATCTTGCTCAAAATGGTAGTATGCTACTTGGTTTGTCTCTACTTCAAAATGTACATGTGTTTCTTTTAGCATATCGCTTATACATATTAGTAGAGCCCTTAGGATCTTTGCTTGATTACCAGCGTTGTGATGGCAGTCACACTTGTGGGGGCTGGGTAATCTATAAGCACATCCTTATACAGGTCCCTAGTCGTAGGGCTATCGAGACAGGGCATCGATACTCCGGAGTAGACTAGCGTATGCGCTTCTCATTCCAGCAGGGGAGATGGTCTGTCCCACAGCCATCAGTACGTCGTACTGGAGATAGTATGCGGGTGCTCGTTAGGTTACGAGTACACTAGACAAGACTCGTCGGGAACTGTTGGTTGGTATTATACCTATCGTCAGTTATCAGTTCCAGGTGACAAGAGTACAGCTTAGTCCGCTGACTTGACACTGTCACTTCGCCTCGAGTGTGTTCCTACTGTACTTAGATTACTACCCTACCACGGCTCAAAGGAGTCGTGCAAACAGGTAGTAGTTGGGTGCAGTCCCGAAGCACTTGGAGGAAGTGACGGTTAGACAAGATTCGTCTCTCCCGGTATCGAGGGTTGATATCGCGCTGTGTCTAGGAGAGCCATTACACAAGTAGTCTCTGGCCAGAGCAAGCGAGATATACTGGTAGGTTTCCAGTGTTATCTCAGGGTGTTCTGGGCTACACTCCGACACGACTTGTACCGCTATTAGGGGACTGACGTTTACCACCCCCTAGGCCTGCCAGGCGATATTTTCAGACGAACGGACCGGACTGTACGCAGATTGTCATATACAGGCTCAGTAAGAGTTCCGATGGATTTACCTCATCGGCCTTCTTATCGACATCTACCTGGGGACCGTTACGTACAGCTAGTGTCGCTTGCGGTCTGTGGTTAAACCCACTGTCAGCGTAGTGTCGAGTCTTTAGAGTCCCACACAGAGAGTTTCCCTGCACTGAGCGAAACAGGTAGAGGTCGTATGGTTTTACGGCAGGACTACGATCACTTACGTGCACTTGTGTGCGTATGTTGTTCGGGCAGGCAATACTAGTGGGCTTTGGTTTAAGCCGGATCCTAGTATTGCACGGATGGATTAGTTTTGTCTTCTGTGTATTCACATTCTACGGAATGCGGATGCGGGTGTGTATGCACAGTATTGAGGAGCGAAGAAGAAGGAGATGCCTCATTAGGGTTTTGACAGTTGATTCGGTCAAAACCATTATGAGGCGGACTCATTAGGGTTTTGGCAGTTGGTTCGGTCAAAACCATTATGAGCCGGGGACATTATTTACTAATCTTTTTAGTGATAATTGTGTGATGGCTAATTGCTTTGACCATTTGACCATACTTGACTTTGTTGACCGTTTGACCAAAGTTGACTTGGACCTTCATGAGAGGTCTAGAGTTTTCTTTGGTTTTCTTTTTATTTTTTGATATGAAAATGGCCAAGTCAATTGTTGCCATCAACTTTATCATGAAAAGATTAGTCATGATGAGGTTGGTGTATTATTGCAACCATGGTGCCTTTTTCTTTAGTTAACAATTCATTTTCTGATTTTCTCATTCTCTCTCTTGAGAAGAAAAAGAAAAGCTCCATGGTTGTTCTCCTTCTTCTTCCTCCTCTTGAAAATTCCTTTGATCTCATATGTTGAGAGAAAAAGGATCCAAATAGATAAAAACATCCATCTACTACTTCTACACAACGTAGGACATCAAGACTAGCGATCTTGTTGCCCTATTTGCCTCGGCTCGAGGTGGAGATCCGAGTACAACTCTCGGGTGGATCGTATTCGACTCAAGAAGGCTGCGGAGGTGACCAAGATCTGGATCGATCCTTGGAGCGTGGATGGACGAGCAGGACAGCGGAATGAAGACCGAAGGACCGGTATCGTGAGGTAAAATCTCTATGACATAGTAGATAGAACCTCAAGTAGTTTGCTAGTTTGTAGTTTAGCAAAGATCCTTCTTTTAGTCCATGTTGCCTTTGCGCCAAAAATTGTTTTTCGCCGTTTCCGCCTCCCCGTAAGAACTGGGGTGAGCAACGTAGACTTACAGCGGTATCAGAGCCTAACTAAACACAAACTAGCTTGTTAGCAAAGTATTTGGAACTTCGATCGGAAAAAAATCGCAAAACACGTCAGGAAAAACCATGTTTCTGCCGATTTTTTATACTGCTCTAAAAATAATTTGACAAACATGAAAAATTGGCTCAGGGTTTTCTAAAAACACAGAACAAAAACGATCCAGTGACTCGGTCAAAGCGCCGCAGATTCGCGGCCGCGTTGACTCGGTCGTGGACCGTTTTTGGTGCAGTGTTATTAGTTGGATGTTTTGGGATTTTTAGTATAGTTTGTTTCTACCCAGATTTTCCAGAGAAAAAATTTGTTTTTGGGGTGGTTAAAAATTCGTATTTTGATCGAAATTCCGTAGACTTTGGCTAATGGATATTATCTGTGATGTGATATATGTATTGAACATCTGCTAATCGCTATACATCGATTAGTAGGGGTTATACATATCTGTGATCTGTAATGTTGATGGTATGTGTATATGAACTCGTTGGATTGTCGCGGATGAATAGCCGGGTGGATGTGAGATGAGAGTTTCTTTTTCTTTCATTCATGTAAAATTTGTAATTGATGTAATATTATTTTATGGCCGCACATCCGGGATGAGGTTGTAGCCGCCATTGTATAATTTCTTTTACTGTTTTTGCTCCTAGGATAGACCCAAGGTGGGGTGCACAAACTACCGGGTATCTCGAAGTGCCGAGTGGCATACTCACGTTGTTGAGGGAGGTTGCTTCGCTTCGGGTACCTGGCGGGTAGTTTGTCGCACCCGTAGGGGTCTAGGGTGGGGTTTGGCTATTCATCGCGACCGTGTAATCCGCTTTTCGTTGCAGGTTCGAACGAATCGCGGATTCCTAGTATATCCAAAGTGTTCATCTGTGATCTGGAATGGCTATCATTGTATCTGACGAATGTATATATCTATATATGATATCTATTTAGACGTTGCTTATGTTTTGCATCCTCGCTAGTCCAGCCCCCGCTCTGTCGTTAGTTAAGTAATCTAACGGCTGATGACGGGACCCCGTGGCGAATGCGGATGGCATAAGCGTACGTCATATTTTCGTTGTTTTCTGCAATGGTAGGATTAAATGATGGGATGCATTAAAATTAATGCAAGAAAATAAACCAAGTAAAAGTCGTTGGAACACTTTCAAAACCGCTCGGTTCTTTTCAAAAACCAACTTTTAAACGCGGAGCTTGAACCACTCCTTTTAAAAGCTATCTCGTTCCATTGATTATATCAAGTTCACCACGTTCACGGTTTCGCCAAAACTATTCGTAGCCCTCCGTCATTTCATATAGATAGTCAATAGTATTCAAGCTGTGTTTGTTGGCCAAAGTCAAGGCACAGTGTTTGGTAGCTATTGGGTATTCATATGCAGCATAGATAGATGTGTTGGTTTGGGACAGTCGTACTGCCTTGTTGGCCAAAGTCAAGGGTAGGTACAGGTGGGTTCAAATTAACCTGGAAAATGACGGGTAGAACTTGACATGTGACTTATGATTTGTTGGCCAAAGTCAAGGTCATAAGAACATGCTAGCGCTACATACCATTTGGAGTTTCTAAAGAAACTGAAACTTGCTAGCGTTACATACCATTTGGAGTGTGATGATTCTGGTAGGATTCCTTCAATTTTGTCACGCGGTGATATTTGGATCCCGATCCTACTGTGAGTATATGCTACTCCTCGGGAACTTTCTCACTTAACGATCAATGCTATAAACCAAGTAGGTGTCTAGAAAGGTGTTAGCGGGGCTACGCCCCCAGGGAAAAGAGGTTCTTAAATTAAGGAACTTCGCGAAAGCGTTGGAAAACCTCCCTCGAAGTACCGACACTGGCACGGCTGAACGGTTAAGCAAGTATTGTACGGTGAGGTTAATCCCGACTAATTCTTCCTTTATGATTTGAGGAGATTGAGGAGGGATTTGAGAGACAGTGGGAGCCATCCTGTTTAGATAAATTAAAAACCAATCTAAACTTGCAAGAGCATCATGCTGAGTATTTTCTTCTCTCTCTCTTAATTGTAGCGACCCAGTGACCATACCTAGTTTACATCTAGATAATAAAATGACTGAATCTGACTGTTATGACTGGCAAAGGTCTGTCCAGATGTCCATTGCCCATGACATGCTGGGACACCTCTTAACTAATCCAACCCCTGCCGTCTCAGGACCAGTTTCCCCTGTCACGGATATTGATATCCGTAAGACATCGGAAAAAGACTGTGCGAAAGCCAAGTGCCTCGTGTTAGCCTTAGTTGATGGTGGATACCAGAGGCAGCACGAGAAGATGGACTTAGTTTCTATCTTCCTCCATAACAAAGATTTATATGGAGAGCAATCTCGTATCGCAAGATATGAGATCTCGAACGAATTGCTTCCAGCGAGGTTGGCTATCGGGTCATCTGTAGGGGGCAACGTCCTTACAGAGACCAGCTATTTTGAGCTCAGGGACCTGAAGACCACGTTGAAGAACGGGTCAGATGCTGACTTGATTCTACAGTCTCTACCTTCTATCCTGAAAGAAACCAGGGAAGTAGAAGGAAAGAGAAGGGCAGAAGTTTCGGGACTGGAATTAGTAAAAGAGGGACATTCCTATTGTTACGGGAATGAACATTAGCAGAAGGATTGCAGGGCTAGCAAAGCCAGTAGCCAGGATTCGAAGCATGTTGTGGCTTCGGCTTCGGGTGTGTTTGTAATAGAGACTGTATGTCAGTTAACCCTACTTCCTGGGTATTGGATACCGGATCAGGATCTCACATCTGTAATTTGTTACAGGCTCTGAGAAACCGTAGGGTTATCAAGATAGGTGATATGACTCTCAGGGTTGCTAACGGAATGAGCATGTACGCTGAATCCGTAAGGGAATATCATCTTGGACTGACAACTGGGCAGATATTGATTCTGCGTGACTGTTTTTATGTACCAGGTGCGACTTGTAATATCATATCTGTATCCTTACTTTCTAAGCAAGGATATGATTTTACTTTTGTAAGCGATGTAGTCAACATCCACCTAAATCAATTTTTGATTGGGTCAAGTACATTGAAAAACGGGATATACGTATTGAATCAAGCTCAGGTTTTCAGTGTCCAGAATACACTTAAAAGAAATTCTCCGGAATTAAATCAGGCTTTCTTATGGCATTGTAGACTGTGTCACATTAATGAGACACGGTTGACAAAGTTACATAAAAATGGATACTTGGATCCGTTCGAGTATCAGTCTTATGCCAGTTGTGAATCTTGTCTCATGGGAAAGATGACAAAGACTCCGTTCACTGGACACGGAGAAAGAGCAAGCGAGCTCTTGGAACTCATACACAGTGACGTGTGTGGTCCAATGTCTACACATGTGCGAAGTGGTTATTCATACTTCATTACCTTCATAGATGATTTCTCTAGGTATGGACATGTCTTCTTGATGAAGCATAAATCTGAGGCCTTTGAGAAATTTCGGGAATACAAGAATGAAGTTGAAAAACAAACAGGAAAAAGTATCAAGACACTGAGATCTGATCGAGGTGGTGAATACTTGAGTGCCGAGTTTCTGGACTACTTAAAAGAGAATGGAACTCTCTCTCAGCTTACTCCTCCATACACACCACAACACAACGGTGTATCGGAAAGGCGGAATCGAACCCTATTGGATATGGTTCGTTCCATGATGAGTAAGGCTGAACTACCGCGATCTTTCTGGAATTATGCGCTAGAATCAGCAACATACCTTTTGAACCGAGTTCCAACTAAGACTGTGCCTACTACACCATATCAGATGTGGTGTGGGAAGAAACCCTATCTTAAGCACATTAAGACATGGGGATGTCCAGCTTTTATCAAAAAGCAGCATGCGGACAAACTCGAGGCACTCTCAGTACAGTGTAAGTTTGTGGGATACCCAAAGAACTCCAAGGGGTATCTTTTCTATTACGTAGAGGAACAAAAGGTTTTTGTTTCTCATCATGCCCGCTTCTTGGAAACTGAGTTTTTGGAAAACCAGATAAGTGGGAGCGCAATAGAACTGGAAGAAATTCCAGAACCACGAGCTATTACTGAAACCTTAGTGGAACCAGAAGGTTCAGGAGAACCAGACATCCCAGCGCCACTCCGCAGAAGTAGTAGGCAGTCTCATCCGCCCGAGAGATACTACGGTTTTCTCATAGACGGGGATAGAGAGGATTGCACTATTGATTATGGTGAGCCTACTAGCTTCCAGCAAGCCACTCAGAGCGGTGACTCGGTAAAATGGCTGGATGCAATGCGGACCGAGATGGAGTCCATGTACACCAACAAAGTTTGGACGTTGGACTTTGCTCCAGAAGGGGTAAAACCCGTAGGCTGCAAATGGATCTTCAGAAAGAAGATTGGTGTAGATGGGCAGGTTGAAACCTATAAAGCTAGACTTGTTGCAAAGGGTTTTCGTCAAAGACCTGGTTTGGACTATGATGATACCTTTTCTCCAGTGGCTATGTTCAAGTCCATTCGGATCCTTCTTTCCATTGCTGCTTTCCACGATTATGAAATCTGGCAGATGGACGTAAAGACGGCTTTCCTAAATGGAAATTTAGAAGAGTGCGTCTTTATGGATCAGCCGGAGGGATTCATTCAGAGTGGGAGCAGCGGTAAAGTGTGCAAGTTGCTCAAGTCCATCTATGGACTGAAGCAGGCATCGCGGAGTTGGAACATATGCTTTGATGATACTGTCAAGGAATTCGACTTTATCAAAAACTCAGATGAACCATGCATTTACAGTAAGATTGTAGGGAGAACTGTGGTATTCCTCGTCTTGTACGTGGATGACATTCTCCTAATAGGAAATGATATTCCTATGCTACAGTCAGTCAAAGGATTCTTGTCACAGAGGTTCTCCATGAAGGACCTAGGTGATGCCAACTACATTCTGGGGATCCAGATCTATCATGATAGATCTAAGAGGATGTTGGGACTTTCACAGTCCAGGTACATCGACACCATACTGAAAAGATTCAGTATGGAAGATTCCAAGCGCGGTAATTTACCGGCTTGTCACGGGATCACCCTCTCCAAAGAGATGTCTCCCAAGACTGATTTAGAAAGGGATCGCATGTCTATTATACCCTACGCTTCTGCGGTAGGCTCTATAATGTATGCGATGTTATGTACCAGACCAGATGTAGCATACGCATTGAGCGTTGTAAGCCGGTATCAGTCGGACCCAGGGGAGAAACACTGGATGGCAGTAAAGAACATTCTCAAGTACCTGAGAAGGACTAAGGAGATGTTCTTGGTGTATGGCGGAAAAGACCTCCAGATCGAGGCCTTTGCTGACTCCAGCTTCCAGAGTGATAAGGATGACTCCAAGTCCATGTCGGGTTATGTCTTTACCCTTAATGGAGGGACGGTTTGCTGGAAGAGTTCCAAGCAGGAAACCGTTGCTGACTCAACTATGGAAGCGGAGTACATAGCTGCTTGCGATGCCGCAAAGGAAGCTGTCTGGATGAAGAAGTTCCTCACGGAGCTTCAGGTGGTTCCTACCATTGTTGATCCAATACTGCTGTATTGTGACAACAACGACGCTATAGCTTTAGCGAAGGAACCCAGGTCCCATCAGAAGTCCAGGCACATTTTGAGGCGGTACCACCTGATCAGGGAGATCGTAGATCGCCGGGAGATCGAGGTGAAGAGAGTCGGAGAATAACACTGCAGATTCACTCACGAAGGCCCTACCCCAGACTTAGTTCGAGTGGCTGATCGAGATGATAGGTCTACGATACGCCAGTACATGGCCTTAGTGCAACTGGGAGATTGTTAGTGTATATGCCCTAGAGGCCGTTATTGTATCATACTAGTTTGTATATTACTTGATGGAAGCTTGGGATATTCACAGTTGTATAGACAATCTTGCTCAAAATGGTAGTATGCTACTTGGTTTGTCTCTACTTCAATATGTGCATGTGTTTCTTTTAGCATATCGCTTATACATATTAGTAGAGCCCTTAGGATCTTTGCTTGATTACCAGCGTTGTGATGGCAGTCACACTTGTGGGGACTGGGTAATCTATAAGCACATCCTTATACAGGTCCCTAGCCGTAGGACTATCAAAACAGGGCATCGATACTCCGGAGTAGACTAGCGTATGCGCTTCTCATTCCAGCAGGGGAGATGGTCTGTCCCACAGCCATCAGTACGTCGTACTGGAGATAATATGCGAGTGCTCGTTAGGTTATGAGTACACTGGATAGGACTCGTCGGGAACTGTTGGTTGGTATTATACCTATCGTCAGTTATCAGTTTCCAGGTGACATGAGTACAGCTTAGTCCGCTGACTTGACACTGTCACTTTGCCTCGAGTGTGTTCCCACTATACTTAGATTACTACCCTACCACGGCTCAAAGGAGTCGTGCAAACAGGTAGTAGTTGGGTACAGTCCAGAAGCACTTGGAGGCAGTGACGGTTAGACAGGAATCGTCTCTCCCGGTATCGGGGGTTGATATCGCGATGTGTCTAGGAGAGCCATTACACAAGTAGTCCCTGGCCAGGGCAAGCGAGATATACTGGTAGGTTTCCAGTGTTATCTCAGGGTGTTCTGGGCTACACTCTGACACGACTTGTAACACTATTAAGGGAATGACGTTTACCACCCCCTAGGCCCGCCATGCGATATTTTCAGACGAACGGACCGGACTGTACGCAGATTGTCACATACAGGCTCAGTAGGAGTTCCGATGGGTTTACCTCATCGGCCTTCTTATCAACATCTACCTGGGGACCGTTACGTACAGATAGTGCCTCTTGCGATCTGTGGTTAAACCCACTGTCAGCGTAGTGTTGAGTCTTTAGAGTCCCACACAGAGAGTTTCCCTGCACTGAGCGAAACATGTAGAGGCCGTATGGTTTTACGGCAGGACTACGATCACTTGCGTGCACTTGTGTGCGTATGTTGTTCGGGCAGGCAATACTAGTGGGCTTTGGTTTAAGCCGGATCCTAGTATTGTACGGATGGATTAGTTTTGTATTCTGTGTATTCGCATTCTACGGAATGCGGATGCGGGTGTGTATGCACAGTATTGAGGAGCGAAGAAGAAGGAGGTGCCTCATTAGGATTTTGACAGTTGATTCGATCAAAACCATTATGAGGCGGACTCGTTAGGGTTTTGGCAGTTGGTTCGGTCAAAACCATTATGAGAAGGAGACATTATTTACTAATCTTTTTAGTGATAATTGTGTGATGGCTAATTGCTTTGACCATTTGACCATACTTGACTTTGTTGACCGTTTGACCAAAGTTGACTTGGACCTTCATGAGAGGTCTAGAGTTTTCTTTTTATTTTTGGATATGAAAATGCTCAAGTCAATTGTTGCCATCAACTTTATCATGAAAAGATTAGTCATGATGATGTTGGTATATTATTGCAACCATGGTGCCTTTTTCTTTAGTTAACAATTCATTTTCTGATTTTCTCATTCTCTCTCTTGCGAAGAAAAAGAAAAGCTCCATGGTTGTTCTCCTTCTTCTTCCTCCTCTTGAAAATTCCTTTGATCTCATGTGTTGAGAGAAAAAGGATCCAAATAGATAAAAACATCCATCTACTACTTCTACACAACCTAGGACATCAAGACTAGCGATCTTGTTGCCCTAGTTGCCTCGGCTCGAGGTGGAGCTCGGAGTACAACTCTCGGGTGGATCGTCTTCGACTCAAGAAGGACGCGGAGGTGACCAAGATCCGGATCGATCCTCGGAGCGTGGATGGACGAGCAGGACAGCGGAATGAAGACCCGAAAGACCGGTATCGTGAGGTATAATCTCTATGACATAGTAGATAGAACCTCAAGTAGTTTGCTATTTTGTAGTTTAGCAAAGATCCTTCTTTTAGTCCATGTTGCCTTTGCGCCAAAAATTGTTTTTTGCCGTTTCCGCCTCCCCGTAAGAACCGGGGTGAGCAACGTGGACTTACATCTGAGTCTCAGATCAATTTTGAGAAAACCTGAGTATAATGAGGGCTCGGCTGATTGATGACCAAAAAAGGGTTTTGGCTTCAAGAGACTTGGTTAATCTGGGCTAATGTTGGTCTCTCATAGTGTTAAACACTAGTGTATGATCAGCGCTCACGTGCTCCCACATGAGGCGCTTGAAATAGTGTTAAACACTAAGAATTTGAGGCGCTCACGTAGGATCACGTGAGACGCTTGAAGTAGTGTTAAACACTAAGAATTTGATGCGCTCACGTGGGGTCACGTGAGACGCTTGAAGTAGTGTTAAACACTAAGAATTTGATGCGCTCACGTGAGGTGCTTGAAGTTGGGGCTGCTCCTTTGGGTTTATTCCCTTGTTTCTTTTCTGAATGCTAAGCACTATTGGGTCATGTGGGATCACGTGAGGCGCCCCAAGAATGGAAACTGCCCTTTGATTTATTCCCTTTCTGCTTTATAAAAGTTAAGCACTGCTTGGGGGTCACGTGAGACCACGTGAGGCACCCCAAAAAATAGGGTTTATTCCCTTTCTGCTTTATAAAAGTTAAGCACTGCTTGGGGGTCACGTGGGGCCACGTGAGGAGTCCCAAAAAAATAGGGGTTTTTTTTTTCCCTTTTCTCTTTTATAAGCGATGCGTACTTCTCTGGGATCATCTGAGATCACGTGAGGCGCCCTAAGAATGGAAACTGCCATTTGATTTATTCCCTTTTCTCTTTTATAAGTGCTGAGCACTTCTCAGGGGTCACGCGGGGTCACGTGACTAGATCTCATTCTTTTCCTCTTTGTTCCTCAAAGGTGCTCACGTGGGATCATGTGAGGTTTTATGTAGCATTTGAATGCTAATGAATCATCAGGCTGTTCTTTTATGGTTCCGAGAGATTAAGTTCTCCTTTTGTTCTTTTTAGGGATCAAATTCTTTTTAAAGGGTTAAACCCTCGCTTCAGAGGAATTAAATTCCTATATGTTTTGTAAGAGTTAAACTCTTTTGGATTCAGTTCTTTCCCCTAGGTTTTGAATCTGCATGACAGAATCTCCCCGATGGGAATTAAATTCTCAACTTGTGGGGAGATCCGCTTCTGCAGATCTTAACCAGAGCAAGAACTAAGTTCTTTTAGAAAAGTTAAACTCTTGGTTTGAGAATTAAATTCTCTTTTTGTTGGAGCTTTTGGGAGGGCTTCCCCTTCTTTAGAGAATTAAATTCTCTTTCCATTTTTTTCCCTCTCCCTCTATGTGTCATTTTTCCTCCTCTCCTTGCTCCTATTTATATGAGAAGAAAAAGAATCAATTTGTTAAGAAAATCCCTCATTGAGAGATCATGATTGATTCCATGATCTTTTAAATCAATTGGTGAATTTTATTCACCGTTGGATATTTAATCCAAAGGCTCTCTGTTTAACAGAGAAGATTTCTTATTTGTTTAACAAGATTATGAATATCTTGTTAGTTTTAACAAGATTAGAATTTTATTCTATCATATCTTTTTAGTTTAACAAGATCAGAAATATATTTTCTTAATATGGATATCTTGTTAATATAGAATTTTATTCTTGTTATAAGATTAGGAAAATATTTTCCTATGATAGATTTTTATTCTATCAAATGATCACCGCTGGATGTTTGATCTAAGGGTCCTCTGTTTAATAGAGAAGATCTTTCTAATTTAAGGAAGATTAAGAAAATATTTCCCAAATAGAATTTAATTCTAAAATTTGATAGGAATATTTTAAATTAGGGTGCTCACATGCTTTGCATGTGATTGACAAAAGCACTCACGTGTTTAACACGTGACCCTCAGTGTGGGTTTTAGCCTGTGTATGTTCAGAGCGCTCACGTGTGTAACACGTGAGGCATGTTTGGCCCTTGATTATTTATGTTCAGCGCTCATATGCTTTGCATATGTTCCCCCACGTGTTTTGCACGTGATGCCTATTTTTTTAGGATTCTCCCCCTTTTTTGTAAGAGAACAAGTAGCTCTTGGCCAAAAATTTTGGCGGAAACAACACTTTTAAAGAAAACGGTTTTTGAATGTTTAGGGTATTTTATTGTAAACTCATATTTCTCCCCAAACTAATGTTCCAAAAGTTATCGTGCTATGTCAAGAATGTGTGTTGTGATGAGGTAAGTCATTACCTCGTGATTTTTCTAAAGGTGATATGGGTAAAATGAATAAGCAACGTCGTATGTAAATATGATGGTATTTTACCGTACAAATATAATAGAAGTTGCTATACATATTATTTTGAGATGAAACTAGTTCTAATGTGTTATTTAATGGTTAATAAACAGTATATAAAAAGATGGTAAATTTTTTATTAAGAAAAATTGCATTTTTGATGAAATTAGAATCGGAAGTCGGAATAACTCCGCTTCCGATGAGTTTTGAATTGAGGATGTTTTAGACTAGAATGAGGGGAGGAGAGAGGGGACTTACAGGTTAGAAAGAAAGGGAAGAGGTAGTGTGAACTTAAGAAGGCATCGGGGAGTCGTTTCGTCGCCGGATTCTTCCCGAAACGTCGCCAGAATTTCGACCTTTGCTAACTCCACTTGTACAACTTTAGACTTGGAAATTTTAGAGAGTTTTGATACTAGATTTCAAAATGAGGATGGCCAAAATGTAGGGTTGTATTTATAGGGTAGGATTAGGGTATTAAAATTTAGAATTAAAATGCATTAAAATTTGGTTTAATGCACTATTTTAATTCTCTGTTTATTTTCAGTAAAAACAAACAGTACTAGGGTTAAGGGGGGAGACCAAGGGGTGTTAGGGCATAAAAAATGGAGCATTACCGTCGGGGGGGCCCACGACGCTGGCCTCACAATGAATCTCGCTGGTCCAATTCCGGTGATATGGGCTCGAATCTCCGCCACGTGTCGTAGTCGCTTTAACTAGTCTAATGCACATGTTTGATTTTTGTGTGACTTTTCATTTTACGTGTAGTGCACGTGCAAACTTTTGAGCTTCTAAAAGACTAAAAGAAAAATCAATTAAAAATATATGAGGCTAGGGAGATTCGATCACAGGGGCTATGTCATAGCAGTGCAAGGCTTTACCAATAAGCTACAAGTTGTTTCTTGTTGTTCAAAATCAATTTAAATTTATAACTTATGCTCAGGCTTAAGTGTTCCTCTCTGTATTTTGAAAAAAATTGTACAGAATGTTTAGGGTTGTTATAGCGGGTTTCCTAAAGAGGGTTGTAGAGGCATATTCGCAAAAGAATTAAGAATACTGTTTTAAAAGAAAACCGTTTTTAATGTGAGTGGTATTTTAATATAATATTTTTTTCGTAACCAAAATTCACACAAAGGCATCGTGCTATGGAACAAAAGTGTATGTGAGGGATAGGTCATTACCCCGTGAAGTTTTCCTAAGGTATGTTTAAGCGATACTAAAAGAGGTGATATTTGAAGTTCATGGTATTTAAATGAAAAACTTAAGTTAAAGTTATTTTGCATGGACTTTTAGCTTAAAATTTATTCTAAACATTTAAAATTAAGATTACAATTATTGTGTAAAATTTGGATGAACAATATGTAAGAAAAGGGGAGTTTTTAAGGTTTAGAAAATAGATATCGGTATTAACTCCACTTACCGATATTCGTTTTAAAAATGGATTTTTAAAGAATGGAAAAGAAGATTGGAAGGGACTTATAAGTTAGTTAGGTTAAGAAAAGGTATAAGAAGAGAAGGTTGTCATCGTGGCGTTGCGGGAGTTTCGGAATAGCTTCGATCCTTCGCCGGAAGTTAGCCGCTTGCTAACTCCACTTGTACTTCACTTGTGCTTAGGAAGTTTTTAAGAGTTTTGGCTAGAAATTTCAGAATGATGTTGATCCAAAGTGTGGGGTGGTATTTATAGTGTAGAATTAGGGTTTTGGAATTAAAATGGTGAATTAAAATGCATTAAAAAAATGATAAATGGTGAAATGAAGGGTCTCTATTTGATTGCAGGGAAATCAAACAGTGCAGAGGAGTTGGGGGTAGGGGAAGAGTCAAGTATGCAAAGCCCGGACATCATTTGCCACGGTTCACCCGTCGGTACCGGCCTAAATGGAGTTTCTGTCAGCCATTCTAAGGCTTCATACCTCTAGATTAGTGCCACGTATACAACTCAGTGTTTAAACCCTTTTGCACATGTTTGATTTTTTTTTATTTTTCATTTTTATGTGTACTGCATGTATAAACTTTTGGGCTTCCAAAGAGTTAGAAGAAAAAATTCAGAAAATAACGTGTCTGTTGGGATTCGAACACAGAGGCTACGTCACTGCAGTGCAAGGATTTACTGGTGAGCTACAAGTGGCTTCTTACTGTTATTTAATAAAAATTAACTTATAACTCAATCTTAGGCTGTATAACTCATTTCTGTACATTAAACTGAAAAATTCCGTACAGTAAATTCAGAGTCGTTACATCATGTTAACAAATACCGTGTCTCTCTTTGATTTGATTCTCTTTTTCTTGCTTTTTTTTATCTTTCGTTGTGTATTGCGTTTTGCGTGATTGGCCATTTAGCATAGTTCCACGTGTGCTTTCTCCCCAACAAGTGGTATCAGAGTATAGCGAACCGAAGGGTTTTCTATTTTACAATCTAAGTTTACGATGGATGACGACGCTTGTGTCCGCTCCCCATTGTTTACTGCCGAAAACTGGAAAGACAAACGTCTTGCCTAAATTTAGGGGCGGATGTTATATGGAACATATCTATCCAGCTCTCCGAAAATACCAAGTTGATTTATGATACCGTCTATCGGAGGATTGGATGGATACAACCGTTATAGCAAACTTTATCAGATTCCCCTATACTTTGTGAGGGTTTTTTTTATTGTGAGGACGCCTTTTCCTGCAGGCGCAAGCCCCTGCAGTTAATTACGTTATCACTACGTGATAACAACTTTCTCCTTCTCCATCTGCATCACTTCATGTCGAGTCATATATATATTGTTTATTTTGGGGTTGCCCTTGGAGACTAATTTTGTCGTCGCCCGTAGGGCGCAGATTAGTCCAAATCCGTACATTAAATTTAGGATTGAAGCTAAGCTAAATCTTCTATCAGCTCAAATGTTTAAGGATAGTTAATCTTGGGTAGTATCAACATTCGGTGCTTCACGACAAGATTAAAAAAAATTCTCGTCTTATCCCGGGAAAAAGAATATTCCCGTCCCATACTCTCTGTAAGAGTTGGGGCTGAGCGACTGGTTGATCTGCTAAAAAGTGTTTTGTAAAGTAACCGCAATTAAGACGGTGTCACTTGTTCCCCGCCGAAACACAGAGACGCGACCATGCAAGTCTGTCTTGCCTGAATTTCGGTGCAGATGCTAATTGGTGCTATCCGTCCACCTCTCCGAAGATACCAAGTTGATTTATGGCACTATGTATCGAAGGTTCAGACGGATGCGGCCGATGTAGCAGACTTCATCAGATCCTCCCTCGTTTGAGGGGGTTTTGATTGTGGGGACGCTCTTCCCTGCAGGCGCAAGCCCCTGCAGTTAATTATGCTACCGAATCGCGGTAACAACTTTCTCCTTCTCCATATGGTCACCTCGTGTCGTGGGTGTTTGTTTTGTGTTTGGTTGCCCGTGGATTGTATACAGAGACTAATTCATGTTGTCGCCCGTAGGGCGTGGACTAGTCCAAATCCGTATCTTTCTTAGATTTGGGTTTGGGGGGTTGGGTTTAAGGATACGTTAGCCTCATTTGAGATTAAGATCAACTTAAACGTTTGTTAAGGATACGATAGTCTAATTTTAGACTAAGATCAACTTAACGGGATCGTTTAGATCCAACAAAAGAGCATTTGGACTCTATTGTTTAGTTTAGGGACATTGCGATTGATTAGTTTAAGAACATTACGGTCCATTGTTAGTTTAAGGACATCTCAGTCCATTGTTAGTTTAAAGACATCGCGGTTGAGGTTAAGGACATCATAGTCCATGGGTTTAAGGACCCCACAGTCCAATGTTAGTTTAAAGACATCGCGGTCAAGGTTAAGGACATCATAGTCTTTGAGTTCAAGGTTAAGGACGTCATAGTCAATGGGTTTAAGGACCCCAAAGTCCAATATTAGTTTAAAGAAATCACGGTCGATGTTAAGGACATCATAGTCCATGAGTTTAAGGACCCCATAGTCCGTGAAATGTGTGGTTGTCGGGACCCGTCACCTCTCTGAAGACGTTAAAGGATTACAACGACAAATATCAAAGGAGTGAAGAGATGTACCATCGAACCAAAGTGGATTAAGTGATCTGTAGCCCAATTTGGAACTAAGATCAATTAATTATATTATGAGCACATTGGCTCATATGAGTCTGAATTGAGGACTTATGGCCAATTTGGGCCAAGTTCAATTAAGTTTGAAATATTGGCCCTTTGTTGGACCATTAGACATTTGTCTGGTTTCAGCCCCATATTATTTAGCAATGCTAAACAAGAGTTTGAGGGCTTTGGTAACATTTTTTTATCTTTGATTGAGCAGTGAACATTATAGCTCTGAATTTTACTCAATTTTGAGATTCAGTTGAAGGGGAGACTTTTGCCTCTGGATAATTAGGCAATTTGGCTAAAAGTAGTGTTAAACACTAGAGAACAACAGTGTTAAACACTGGAGATAGAACTCTTAAATTAGTGTTAAACACTAAAAGACAATCAGTGTTAAACACTGGAAATATAATCCCCAAATTAGTGTTAAACACTAGAAAACAACAGTGTTAGACACTGGAAATAAGGTTTTCAAATTAGTGTTAAACACTAAAAGTAAAGTTCTCAAATTAGTGTTAAACACTAGAAGAAAATCAATGTTAAACACTGGGAATAAAGCTCTCGAATTAGTGTTAAACACTAAAGAAAAATGGGTCACGTGTGGACACGTGAGGGCGCCCAAAGGTGGGACCAGATCCCTCTACTTCGTTCTGCAATTAAGTGTTAAACACATTTTTTTTTGAGCATCACGTGTTGGCACGTGATGAACATCCGTGCGCTGATCACTAAGGCATTTGCTAAGGGGTCACGTGGTAACACGTGAGAGCGCCCAAAGCTTAGATTTCCTTTGCTTTTTCTTTCTGTCTTTTGGAGGTCACGTAAGAGCACGTGAGGCATTGCCTCTGGGCTGAGTTCTTCTTATTTTTGTGGACCTTTTCAGGGGTCACGTGGGGACACGTGACCATAGTCTTTTGCATGCATGGAGATTTTTCAAGTCCCTTTATTTCTTTAAGAATTAAATTCTTCATAGGGTTAAACCCTAATTATGATTTTGGAGGAATTAAATTCCCATTGTGAAAGAATTAAATTCTTATGTAGGGTTATACCCTAATTTCTTTTTAGAGGAATTAAATTCCCATATATGTAAAAGAATTAAATTCTTATATAGGGTGAAACCCTAATTTCATTTAGGAGGAATTAAATTCCTGAAAATTTGAGAGAATTAAATTCTCAATTAGGGTTAAACCCTAGTTCCGTCCATCTTGAAGGAATTAAATTCCTATAATTTTAGGAGAATTAAATTCTCATATAGGGTTAAACCCTAGTTTTATCATGAAGGAATTGAATTCCTGTGAATTTTGAGAGAATTAAATTCTCATATATGGTTAAACCCTAACTTCATCTTGGAGGAATTAAATTCCTATAAATTTAGGAGAATTAAATTCTCTGAACTCAATGCTCCCTCTAAGTCTTGGATCTGCATGGCAAAATCTCAACCCGATGAGAATTAAATTCTCAACCTATGGGAAGATTTTCTTCTGCAGATCTTCAACTAGAGGAAGAACTAAGTTCTTTTTGCAGAAGAGTTAAACTCTTAGATTTGAGAATTAAATTCTCTTTTTTTTTGAAGTTTTGATCCCTTCTCCTTCCTTACCTAGGGCTTTCTTTGTTGAGAATTAAATTCTCCTTTCTTTTCTCTCTGCTATTTGCCATTTGGAAATTTCAAGACCCTAAAATTCTATATCTCCCAAAAAATTCTCCTCTTTCTTCTTCTCTTGGATCCTATTTATAGAAGAAGGAAAAGAATCAATTTGTTTAGTAAATCTTTCATTGAAAGATTTTGTTTGTTTTTCGTAACTAATGTGATCTTTTAGATCACACAGTGAATTTTATTCACCATTGGATTTTAAATCCAAAAGATATTCTATTTGTTATTTTTGGTGAGATTTAGGGAAATCTTTCCTTGTCTAAAATCTTTCCATGAATTGGTGATTTTTAATCACCCTTGGATTTTTAATCCAACGGTTCCCCATAACCCTTTTCCCTTTGGAAAGATTTAGAATTTAATTCTATTAAGTTATAAGGCTTTCAAAGCCTGTCACGTGCTGGCACGTGATCCTTGGTCACGTGTGAGAACGTGACCCCCAATTGGGGTCTTTGATTAATTAGAATTTAATTCTATTAATTTATAAGGCTTTCAAAGCCTATCACGTGTTAGCACGTGACCCCTTCTCATTCAGAATTTAATTCTGTTCTTTAATTGGGCTGAAGGACCATCACGTGTCAACACATGACCTCTGGTCAAGTGTGAGCACGTGACCCCCCCTTTGGGGTCTTTCCTCAGCCACTTGTTTTACTTCTGATTGCTTAGGATTTTTAATTCCGTAAATGGATCACGTGTCAACATGTGACCTTTGGTCACGTGATACCTTATTGAGGTAATTCCTGATTTTTAATCAGGGAACATCGCTAGTAGCTAGCCGCGATGAGTACGGGTCGTCCACAGGGAAACGTGAACTCTTTTCTTGCTTTATACGAGTTGATTAAAGAAGAATGATTGTTTGTCATTACGGATATAGAATTTATAAAGAAAAGGCTCGTAGTGTTCATAGGACTTAGCAGTAATGGATGAATAATTAAAAATGACTCATTTTATTTTTTAATAGTTTAAAACTAGATCGATAGTGATGAATATAGATTAAGGTTCTTGGAAGAAACTAGGGTTTCCCCACTACTAACCATTTTCCTTGTATTGATCTCTATTTATGTCTAGCCTTTAACAAAACAAGTGTTGAATCAATCTCAAATTATGGTCGTGACTATCAATAAATTGGTAGCGCGCCCAATAAGGAGGCTAACATTTATTTTGCTAAAGTTTATAAACTTTAAAATGTATAAAAGAAGTTAAAAGATTTTATCATTCATTGTTCTACCCTATCCTATGAACCCTAACAAGCTACGAATTACTTGCTCATGGTTAAAAATTTAGAAGAAAGGTTGAAGAAGAATAAAAACATAGTTAAGATGCAGAAATGTAAGTGCAGAAAATAAGTGCGGAAATTAATTGTGAAAAGAATAATAAAAACACTACCTTTATTAATCAACTATTGCATTTACAATTTTGCTCTTTAGAAAGTAGATTATAAGAACCCTAATTTGCTCTAGATCTCTCTCTTGTTGGAGGTAGATGAATATATGATGAGCACTCGGATTTGTGGATCTCTTAGTCTCTTCGGTGATCCTTTTGAATGTGCAGCTCTCGGTCCTCTATATAGTCCCTAAAACCAGAAACCCTAGATGTCATCTATGAATATATGATGTTACGATCAAATCCTCGAAATATCATATCCAATGGCCCAGATTGCGCCGCGGAACCGCCGCATATAGCCTTGTTTAGCCGTGGTTCCGCCGCAACATAGTGGCATCAAGTTTTGGGATTTTTTCTGGTATCTTTTGTTGCCATGTGGAGATCTTTTTGATGTCTAGATTCTGAACATAATGCTCTGAGTCTTTACCGTTGCTAGATCTCTCGATTTGCTTCTAAATTTTGGCAGATTCGGTTTCGATATCCCGATTTGACTCGGATCTCTTACTTGGATTCCAGACCTGAGCTAATATTTGTACAATATCTCAAGTCATAGTGTTAGTAGAATTTGGTATTTTTGAGATATTATCCTAACCATTTAAATGATATAATATATTAAGAATATTGATTAGAAATATTTGATATGATATGCATGTTTTAATTACTAAGATTTCATTTAAATATTATATGCATATATTTTCCCTCATTATGTTAAATATAATGTAGAAACATATGATAATAAACTTTTTACAAATAAACCCTCATATGTTTTGTATTTACAATAAACACCTTTTAGTATTTAACAATAGTAAGAAAAATATTCATTCAATTATGCAATATTTTAGACTAACAAGCGACCTTGTGGCTTGGATGTGGATGTCGTCCTATCTTCAATGTGGCTACCTTGAATATCTTCATTTATAAAGGAAGATACAAGCAGCTGTCGAGGATGAGAATTACGGCTCGTCTCTCATGTAGATAGCCTGCTTAGGTGTGATCTTCTGGCTATTTCATACAAAACCGTCTCACCCATCCGATAGGCTTCTCTTATTAGCTTCTCAGCCGGGTCCTCCGGTGGAAGAATCACAGTATTCTGTGAAACTGAATTAATACAGCACATTGCATCATTATATCGCCCACTTGGGGGTAATTGCATGACCTTTTTGTATAGGGCCATTATATTTTCTCTGAGTTCATCGAATTCATGAATCATTTCTTTTATCAGCGACTCGATCGGCACTTCAGATGATCTGGTTAGGGTACTTTGCGAGGTTTCTTCACCTTGCTTGGCTGAGTTGTCTGTCATCCAAGTATCTTCCCTTTCACTTTAGACAGGACAGTTATGAGCTCGTTTTTTCTTCTTGGGTTGGACATAGTCCAAATCAGTGGTATCGAACTTTTTATGGGATGTTGGTTGGCGGGTCACTGACACTTCCCAGATCTTCTTGTAATACTGTGCCTGACGAACAGTCTGTTCGAACGGTATTCCCTGCTGATAAAGGAGTTCTTTTAAGCTCTTTGTATAGTTTCTCGGCATGGGGATTGGTTGTAACCTGTCGAAATTTAGCTCGAGTCCGTGCCAAATCTCTTTCTCCACCTTAGTCTTTTCCGATTTATAGAAGAGAATCCCTTTCTTGCCTCTTTTTCTGAAAAGAATGTGAAAAATAACTAGCTCTTGCACGCTGTAGGTGCTGAGCGCATCGAGTTCTTTGTAGTGATGAGGCGGGGCCATTGTAATATGTAGGGCTCGATCAGCTTCATCGGGGATCTTCACCCGCGGATGGATGGAGAAAAACGCATCAGTTTCTTTTTCCGAGTCACTGCCGAAAATCAGAATAGGAGTTGATGTGCCTGGTTTATCAGTTTCCTTTGGAGGCTGTCCCGTGAGTACTATTTCTTCCTTTTCGGAGTCACTTCCAAAGATTGGGATGATTGCCACTTGCACTTGTTTGTTTCTGGATTTTTCGCACTTCTCTGTATCTTCGTAGTCCAACAAAAAATACTTCGCATCTTCGTATTTCCGTACTTCATTTACTGAGAACGGATTGAGCTCCCCTGTGATGGTGTGCTCCTGGTCATCCTTAAAATACTTCATACATTGATATTATGTAGAAGAGATGACGATATACTGGTGTAATCAAGGTTTACTCGGAAAAGCTTTATAGTAGGTTTTATTTTCAATGACGTGAAATTTGACGTCTATGACGAGTTGACCAAAGTGAAGCATCAACACTATGGACCCCAGCGTTTTTGAAGACTGGGAGTCGAATCCGGAAATGGTGATTTTATCTCGGCCAAGATATCGTACATCCATGGACAACTACATGAGCACCTTAACATTTAGCATGTTGACCGAAGAG
The DNA here is from genome assembly GCA_030015575.1 of Agapanthus africanus. Classification (NCBI taxonomy): domain Eukaryota; kingdom Viridiplantae; phylum Streptophyta; class Magnoliopsida; order Asparagales; family Amaryllidaceae; genus Agapanthus; species Agapanthus africanus. The sequence continues at coordinate 19,152,057 of JASDDO010000026.1, read as the reverse complement.
CTGTTGTCGACGAGGATTTTATTTATCCTCTGATCATCGTAGTACCCGGCGATGTAAAGCGGTCGATTGTGCTCGAACATCCCCAGGAGAAGATCTTCGCTGAAGGTGATGTCGGTCATGTATACCTCCGCTATTTTATCCTTCATCGCTTCATCTGCAAAGTGTGCATGGAAAAGATCTGGTTCTTCGAGGGCTTTAATTAAAGACTCTCACAGCTCCTGTAACAAGAGAAGAGCATCGTATATGCTCAAATATGAATGTAACATCTTCAGATGGGCTAACAAATTGTATTCCACCTTATTTTTCTTGGAGAAATCTTTGGCGGCGAGTTCTTTAGCCACCTTTTCATCAAGGGCGATCTCTTCTGGTATTTTCCCTTTGCCCTTGTCTTGGTTCTTGGGATCCTTACTGTAAGTTGATGCCACGCACCTCACATGTTCACAGGGAGGCGGAGTTTGAAAAAAACGATTTTAAGTGCTTCGTAACATTGACTAAACTCCAGGATCGATACTAAACCCTAACTAACAATCTAGCTTAGAGGTTTAACTACTATGTTAGAATGTTATACCTCAAGGTCTCGCTGTCCTTCACCTCCTCGCTGTCCTTCTCCACGTCGTGAACTCCTCAATGTGAGAACAGATCGCGCCTCATCGTCGGCTTCTCCAAGTCGTAGAAGATCCACCCGAAAGTTCCAACCTTGAACTTAACCTCCAAGTTGAGGTAACTAGGTCACTTGGTGTGCCAAACTAAGTAGCCTAGAGTGAGTAGAAAGTGTTAAAGGATTTAGTTAACTCACAAACCTTAGGATTCTCAACTCATGAGACAATTAGGGTTTCTTTTGAGGAAGATGAAGAGAGAGCTTGAGAGGAGAGAGAATGTGTTTGTGATAATCAAACTTAACTCTTGAGCATGGCATCTATTTTAACTCTAATGAAAAAGAAAAATATCTCTTACAAATATCTCAAATAATATCTCAAAATATCTAAGTCTTCATCTCTCACAAGAATCCAAAAGAGTCAACATAATAGTCATGCTCAATTTCACTAAAATACCAGAAGTTTCCCTCCTCTTAAACATCCACCTCATTAAGCATTTAATCTAAAATGCTAAAACAAATAATGAGGTTTAATCATCTTAAAGCAAACTTGAATAATTACAAGAATGCCCCCTTGCATCCATATATGCATACCCATATCCGTATTTCGAGAAACACGAATACAATGCGACATAACTAATCCAATAACCAAATACTAGTATCTGGCTTAAACCAAAGCCCACTAGTATTGTCCGCCCGAACATCATATGCGCACAAGTACACATGTGTGATCGAACCCTGTCGTAAAACCATACGACCTCTACTCGTTTCGCCCGAAGTAGGGAAACTCTCTGTGTGGGACTCTAAACACTCGACAGTACACTGGTAGTGGGTTTAACCACAAGCGCGTCAGCGGCACTAGCTGCACGTAATGGCTACCCAGGTATCTGTCGATAAGAAGGTCGACGAGCAAACTCATCTGTACCCCTACTGAGCCTGTCTGTAGCAATCTCCGTATAGTCTGGTCTGTTCGTCTAAGAGTATCGCATATCGGGCCTAGGGGGACGGCAAGCGTCAGACCCCTAATAGCACAATAAGTCATGTCGAAGTGCAGCCAAAAACATCCTGAGAAACTACTGGAATCCCTACCAACAAATCTCGCTTGCTCTGGCCAGGGACTTTGTGTAGTGGCTTTTCGAATCACAGCGCGACATCAACCCCCAATACCGGGAGAGACGAATCCTATCTAACCGCCACTGTCTCCAAGCGCTTCGGGAATTCACCCAACTACTACCTGTTTGCACGACTCAATAGAGCCATGGTAGGGTAGTAATATAAGAATAGTGGGAACACACTTGAGGCGAAGTAGCAGTGTCAAGTCAACGGACTATGCTGTACTCATGTCACCTAGGAACTGCTACATGACGATAGGTATAGTACCAACCAGCAATTCCCCATGAGTCCGTCCAGTGTAACTCATAACCTAATGAGCACCTGCATACTATCTCCAGTACAACGTACTAATGCCTGTGGGACAGACCATCTCCCATGCTGGGATGAGAAACGTATACATTAGTCTACTCTGGAGTATCGATACCCTGTCTCGATAATCCTACGACCAGGGACCTGTATAACGATGTGCTTACAGACTACCCAGCCTTCACTAGTGTGGCTGCCATCACAACGTTGGTAGTCAAGCAAAAGATCCTAAGGGCTCTACCAATATGTATTAGCGATATGTCAAAATAAATATATACATATATTAAGATAGATACAAACCAAGTAGCATACTACCATATTGAGCAAGACTGTCATAAATCCGTGTATATATCCCAAGCTTCCAAAATGTAATATACAAACCTGTATTATACAATAATGGCCTAAAGGGCATATTACACTAACAATCTCTCACTTGCACTAAGGCCATGTACTGGCATATCGCAGACCTATCATCTCGAATAGCTTCTCGAACTACGTCTGAGAGATATCCTTCGTGAATGGATCTACAGTGTTGTCCTTAGTAGCAACTCTTCGTACCTCGATCTCCCGGCGATCCACGATCTCCCTGATCAGGTGATACCGCCGTAAAATGTGTCTGGACTTCTGATGAGATCTGGGTTCCTTTGCTAAAGCTATAGCCCCATTGTTGTCACAATACAGAGGTATTGGATTAACAATGGATGGAACCACCTGAAGTTCTATTAAGGACTTTCTCATCCAGACTTCTTCTTTTGCGGCATCAGAAGCTGCGATATACTCCGCTTCCATCGTCGAGTCAACAACGGTGTCTTGCTTGGAACTCTTCCAACAGACTGCCCCTCCATTGAGGGTAAAGACATAACCCGACATGGATTTGGAGTCATCCTTATCACTCTGGAAGTTGGAGTCAGCAAAGGCCTCGATCTGGAGGTCTTTTCCACAGTAAACCAAGAACATTTCCTTAGACCTTCTCAGATACTTGAGAATGTTTTTTACTGCTATCCAGTGCTTCTCCCCAGGGTTTAACTGATACCGGCTTACCACGCTTAGTGCATAAGCTACATCTGGTCTGGTACACAACATCACATACATTATAGAGCCTACCGCAGAAGCGTAGGGTATAATAGACATGCGATCCCTTTCCAAATCAGTCTTGGGAGACATCTCTTTGGAGAGGGTGATTCCGTGATAAGCCGGTAAATTATCGCACTTTGAATCTTCCATACCGATTCTCTTCAGTATGGTGTCGATGTACCTGGACTGTGAAAGTCTCAACATCCTCTTAGATCTATCACGATAGATCTGGATCCCCAGAATGTAAGAGGCATCATCCAGGTCTTTCATGGAGAACCTTTGTGACAAGAACCCTTTGACAAATTGTAGCATAGGAATGTCATTTCCTATCAAAATAATGTCATTTACGTACAAGACGAGAAATACTACAGTTCTCCCTACAATCTTATTAGACATGCACGACTCATCAGGATTTTTGATAACGTCAAATTCTTTGACTGTCTCAACAAAACAGATGTTCTAACCCCGCGATGCCTGTTTTAGTCCATAGATGGACTTAAGCAACTTGCACACTCTCCCGCTGCTTCCACTCTGAATGAAGCCCTCTGGCTGGTCCATATAGACGCACTCTTCTAAATTTCCATTTATAAAAGCGGTCTTTACGTCCATCTGCCAAATCTCATAATCGTGGAAGGCAGCAATGGAAAGAAGGATCCGAATGGATTTGAGCATAGCCACAGGAGAAAAGGTTTCATTATAGTCCAAACCAGGTCTTTGACAAAATCCTTTTGCAACAAGTCTAGCTTTATAGGTTTCAACCTGTCCATCTGCACCAATATTTTTTCTGAAGATCCATTTGTAGCCTACGAATTTACCCCTTCTGGAGCAATGTCCAAAGTCCATACTTTGTTGGTGTACACGGACTCCATCTCGGTCTGCATTGCATCCAGCCATTTTACCGAGTCTGTGCTCTGAATGGCTTGCTGGAAGTTAGTTGGCTCATCATTATCAATGATGCAATCCTCTCTATCCCCGTCTACGAGAAAACCATAGTATCTCTCGGGAGGATGAGACAGCTTACTACTCCTGTGGAGTGGCGTGGGAATTTTCTGTTCTTCTGAAACTTCTGGTTATATCAAGCTTTTAGTAATGGCTTGTGGTTCTGGAATTTCTTCCAGTTCTATTGCGCTCCCACTAGTTCTTTTTTCTAAAAATTGATGTTGCAAAAAGTGGGCATGACGAGAAACAAAAATCTTTTGTTCCTCTGCGTAATAGAAAAGATACCCCCTGAAGTTCTTTGGGTATCCCACAAACTTACACAGTTCTGAGCGTGCCTCGAGCTTGTCTGCATGCTGCTTTTTAACAAAAGCTGGACATCCCTATCTCCTCAGATATTGAAGATAAGGTTTCTTCCCACTCCACATCTAATATGGTGTGGTAGGCACAGTCTCGGTAGGAACCTTGTTCAAAAGATATGCAGCTGATTCTAGTGCATCGCCCTAGAATGATCGCGGTAACTCAGCGTTACTCATCATGGAACATACCATATCCGATAGGGTTCGGTTCCGTCTCTCCGATACACCGTTGTGTTGTGGCATGTATGGAGGAGTAAGCTGAGAGAGAATTCCATTCTCTTTTAGGTAATTCAGGAACTCGGCATTCAAGTATTCACCACCTCGATCAGATCTCATTGTCTTGATACTTTTGCCGGTTAGTTTTTCCGCTTCATTCTTATATTCTCGGAATTTCTCAAAGGCCTCGGATTTATGTTTCATCAAGAAGACATGTCCATATCTAAAGAAATCATCCATAAAAGTAATGATATAGGAATAACCACTTCTTACATGTGTAGACATTGGACCACACACATCACTGTGTATTAGTCCCAAAAGCTCGCTCGCTCTTACTCCGTGTCCAGTGAATAGAGACTTTGTCATCTTTCTTTTGAGACATGATTGACAAGTTGCATAAGATTGATATGAAAACGGATCCAAACATCCTTCTTTATATAACTTGGTCAACCTTGTTTCGTTGATGTGACCCAGTCTATAATGCCATAAGAAAGCTTGATTTAATTCTGGAGTCTTTCTTTTATGTGTGTTCTGGACATTGAAAATTTGCAGTTGGTTTAATACATATATACCATTGTTTTGAGTACCTGACCAAATCAGGCCATGATTAAGGTGGATGTTAACGACATCGCTTACAAATATAAAATCATAACCATCTTTAGATAACAAAGATACAGAAATGATATTATAAGTCAAACTAGGTACACAAAAACAGTTGCGCAAAACCAAAATATGTCCACTTGTCAACCCTAAGTGATATTCCCCTACGGACACAGCATCCACGCTCACTCTGTTAGCAACCCTGAGGGTCATATCACCGGTCTTCAGAACCCTACGTCTACTCAGTGACTGCAAAGAATTACAGATATGAGATCCTGATTCGGTATCCAATACCCAGTATGTAGAGTTGATTGACAGACAGTTTTCAATTACAAACACACGTGAAGCCGAAGCCACAACTTACTTCGGGTCCTGGTTTTTGTCCTTCCAAGCCCTGCAATCTTTCTTCCAATGGTCCTTCTTATGACAGTACAAGCATTCTTCCTTTCCTACTGTCGACTCCGCAACTCTTGCCTTGCCCTTTGCTTCCACTTTACTAACACCACCTCTCGGCTTGGTGGGGGCCTTCTTCTTCTTTCCTTTGGCTTTCGCCTTATATCTAGAAGAGGAAGCTCCACCAAAAAGTAGAGCGGGTGTTTCCCTGGCTTTCTGCAGGATGCCCTTAGCACTCCTCAATATGTTGAGGAGTTCCGGAAGTTCAACTTCTTTATTTTGAATATTAAAATTCAAGATAAACTGGGCGTATGTGGAAGGGAGGGACTGCAGAATTAAGTCTGTATACAACTCATTACCTAACATGGTCCCAAGGTCCGCGAGCTCCTCAATATAGCCGATCATCTAAAGGACGTGCTCCCCGACAGATGACCCGACGGCCAACCTCGCCTGAAATAGCTTCTTCGAGGTCTCGTATCTTGTGATATTAGATTGCTCTCCATATAATCCTTGGTATGGAAGAATATGGATTCAAGATCCATATTCTCGTGCCGCCTCTGGTTCTTATTGTCCATAGAGGCCAATGATTGATATGAAAAAGTGTATGTAGTAGTTAACTGCAATCAATAACGGTGTCGCGCGTAGCTAGACCGAGATGAGTACGGGTCGTCCTCTGGGAAACGATGAACCTTTTATTCTTACTTTAGATGTGTTGAGAAAGAGAGGAGGAAGGATAAAGAATATTGTAGAATGGTTGTAGGATCTAGATCTACGTTAAACACTGATGAAAAATATAGATCTAGAATAACTACGGATGTAAGTTTATATAAGAAGAGGGCTTGTAGGGTTCATTAGGATTTAGTAGTTATGGATGATTGATTAAAAATTACTCTTTCTATCATTTAACAGATTTAAAACTAGAACGACAGTGATGCATGTAGATTAGGGTTTCTGGAGGGAAAAGGAATCCCACTCTTAACCCCTATCTCGACACGGAACTCCGTTTATATCTAGCCTTTACCAAAATAATCATTAATCTAATCTCTAATCGAGGTCGAGACTAACAATGAATTGATAGCGTGCCCGATTAAGATGTTAATAATTCTTTTGATAAAGTTTATAAACTTTATAGGATGTAAAAAGAGTTTAGATATTTTCATCATCCATTAACCTACCCTAATCCTACGAACCCTAACAAGTGGAGAATTACTCGCACATGTTGGGAGAAAAAGAAATGGAGAGAGAATTCATAATGAAACTACAAAGAAAATAGAATAAGAAAAAGAAGGTAGATGAACCGTTGATGATCAGCCTGGATGCGTGAGCCGTCTCGGACTTCGTGATCGCGTCGGCTTGATAATTTTTCCAAGGGGCTCTCGGTCCTTATTTATACTCCAAAAGCCAGAACCCTAGCTTCCAAATTTGGAAACCAACAGTTAAGATTCTCCCACCTAAATCGCAGCTCACAAGTCTTCCAAACCGCGGCGGATCCGCAGTCAACAGGTAGGTTTGACCGCGGATCCGCGGCCTTGTGTACGGGTCATTGGGTTTGGCCTTCTGGGCTTTTCTCCTTGTGACACGTGGCGATCTCTGGAACCTTTGGAAATTGGAAATCTTTTCTTTATTTCTGCCAGACTTGATTTCTTAGTTTGCTTTCTTAATTAGGCATGTTTGCTCTTAACAACTTTGATTCCCTTGATTTTTTTGCCCTGAAAAATTCTGCACAATCTCAACAAATAATATTAGTGGAGTTTTGTTTTATTGAGATATTAATTTCAACATTAAGATTTATTCAATGGTATTTTTGCATACATTTTCCTACCAAATGTTAGTTATAATATATCAACACATGAAAAATAGTATTTTTATAGATAAACCTTCATATGTATCATATATTATAATAAACACCTTTTCTAGTATAGAAATAGTAGGAAAAATGTAATAACAAATGTGCAGTTTTATCAACTGAACAAATACCCCCAAACTTATCTTTGATCGTCCCGAGCAAACTAGTTTATTCAATAGAAAATGAAAGGAGAAAACTAAGCACACTTTCGTAGGCAAACACGATTGCACTGAGCACGTGCAACAAGCCGTTAAACCTCTAGGTGTCCCTAGTAGGAGGAGTGTTGTCTCCTGAGGGTTTTCAGCGGATTACACCCACAAAATCCTATAATAAAAGAGAGATGGTGAAATTTACATATAAAGATAAGAACCATAAAAGAAAGACTTTGAAAATAAGAGTTTCCAACTACACTAGCTTTTCAGTTGTCATGAGCCTTATCTTAATAGTCATGAAAAGATGTTAGAAATCACATTATCTCTCAATAAAACATCGTCTTTATTCTTCATTCCTACCTTTCATCCAAATATCGATCATATAACCCTACGTGTGTGTAATGGACATCCCTACACTCGGAGAATTCAATTCAAGCTATCATACTCTTGTCCATCTACCTCAGTACTTTTTAATTTGATGAATATTTATGGATTTGCTCACACATTTTCATGCGACCGTTAATACTTCTTGAGGTACTAACCGACCGATTACTTATGTGCTTGCTGATTAGGTGATAGTATTTTCCTTGTCTTGCACCACCTAAGGCTTATCAGTGACTCCCAAACCAGTTGGTCTAAGGCACTAGGTGATGAAGCACCCTTGCTATATTTTTTTATTGCTGCCTTGGCGATAACAAAATCGGTGTTCATTTTTCTTTTCTTCATTTTTATATTTTCTTCATTTATTATTTCCTTCATACTTTGGCTTTTAGACAAGAGCATTTCAAGGTATCCTCCACTATCCCGAGTTTCAAGACGTGTGTAAGTGCGTATAGTAGGGTATCAACATTCAAATATTTGGCTTCCAGAATAGAAACTATTTTTCAGACTTGTTTTTATCCTCAGATTAGTGACTTCCTTCATCTTACTAACCCTTGGGACAACAGCTCATAACTACTTATTACTAGTTCGTTTAAGAAAACTTCTAATTTTTTTGGCTTTCTTAAACTATTCCTATCTTTTGGATGTAATTTTTCACTTTCTACTCTTTTATTATCAAAAGAAATTAAAATTTTTGAAAATGTGGTGCTTATGCAAAATATGATGCAAATTGATGTGTAAATAAGCACAAACCTCCCCCAAACCTGTTTACAGCAGTGTCCTCATTGATGTTATCCGTTAAGCTCAAAAACCTGTAGACTTGGGAGGAGAAAGGGGACAAGAAATAATACAAGTAAAATCCTCCCCCAAACTTATTTTTGGCTCACAATCTTATAAAAATTCTTTTTCTTTCAAGAGCCAAAATATACCCCCCCCCCAAACTTGAGTTAAACAATATTAATCTTTTAAAATCACACGAGGGGGTCAAGGTTATTGGTCAATGCCAAGCTTTGCAAAGACCGAAGGTCAACACCAACCATTCAAAAATTTTATCGATGAAACACCAAGGTTGGTGGAAAAACATGTCACCTTTCGACGTGAAGAAGTGGGGAGGTGATAAGAGGTGTAATAGAAAAAGATTGCGTCTCAATTTGGAGAGACGACACAGTGATAGTAATGATGGATTACTCGCATTATCATGATTGTCCACAAGAAGGGGTGGAGGTTCAATTTCTTTATCTTGGAGTTGATTCATCTCAACACCCGTATCTTTTAAAAATGCGAGTTCATCAGCGAAAATTTTCTCAAAGCTTTCATCGATACCCCGAAGAATAATGTCATCAGGAAAAACAGGGTGATCGTCAGACTCTATAAAATGTTCCTCATCAGCGTTAGATATTGACCCGGACAATTCGGTGGAAGAGTCCGTGTATGTATAATATATGGTTGGGTCAAACAACAACATATGAAAAGAGTCAGTACCATGAGGTTGATCAAATTCGCTGCTGTCGACATCCATTAATTCAACAGAACACACATGAGCATAGGATTCGGAGGGTTCACTTCCCAACTTGTAAATGTTAAGCTCAATTGACTTCTTTCCAAAGGATAGGGTCACAGAGCCGTTTCTACAATTGATTACTGCGTTGGAAGTTGCTAGGAAGGGTCGACCGAGTATCACCGGGATTTGATTGGGTGGGTTTGCCACAGGATGTGTATCTATAACGATAAAGTCCACGGGAAATATAAATTCTCCGACTTTGATTAACACATCCTCTAGCTCACCCCTAGGTTGGGTGATAGATCGATCGGCCATCTGAAGAGTGCAATGCGCCGGTTTTAACTCTCCGATCCCTAATTGCTCATAAACAAAATACGGAAGCAAGTTAACACTAGCACCTAAATCGAGTAGAGTACGATTGATATTTTTACCCCCAATAGAAATAGAAATTGTAGGACTTCTGGGGTCCTTTCGTTTCTTGGGTAGTTGTTGTGTAAAAGCAGTGCTCACATTACTCGTAAGGAAAACTTTTTTAGGTACTTGAACTTTTCTCTTCCTAGTGCACAAGTCCTTTAGGATTTTCGCATATGACGGAACTTGTTGAATAGCATCTAGGAGAGGAATGTTTATGTTAACTTGCTTAAAAATTTCCACAATCTTCTCCATTTGTGGACTTGGTCTGTTGCCCCTTAACCTGTTTGGATAAGGTGCTTTATCAATAAGGGTTTGGTCCAACATTGGAGAGGATTGTGGGGATGGAGTGGATCCCAGAATTGGAGTGGAGATCGTTTTAGGTAGATTCGAGGAAATGGACGAAGTGTTCGAGCCTTGGGGAAAACGGAGAATAGGCTCGGATGAAGGTGGGAGACTAGACGAATTAGGGGAAGAAGAAGAAGCTGGGTATCATTGGTGTCACTAACATCATCACATTGCTCACCCACTCGGTTATTCAGCACTTTTCCCGATCTCAACATAGTAACGGCACTCACATTATAACTTTGTGAGTGGCCAGGATTAGGTATGGGTTGAGATGGAAGTTTCCCTTTCTCTCTCGCACTCATTGTGGCGTTTAACTGTGCAAGTTGGTTTTCTATTGATTTAATACTCTCGCCGTGGGAAGCGGAATCTTTCTTTATGGTATCAATAGAAGACTTCATATCAGCCGACATTTGAATGGTATGTTTCATAAACATATCCAAAGTTTGTGCGAGTGAAGATGTATCAGTACCGGCCAATTGCGTGCAGAAGTGTTGGCCGGATTTTGAAAATTTTATGACTGAAAGGGGAGCCGATTTTGTGATTGTGGTTGTTGTGGAGGAGGTCTTTGATAATTTCTTTGTTGGTTTTGGTTCCAAGCAAAGTTAGGGTGATTCCTCCATCCTTGATTGTACGTGGAAGAAAAAGGATCGTTTCTAGGTCGCTACTGAAAGGAAGCATTAGTTTGAAACGATGCATTCATAAAACATTCTTCCGTTAAGTGTGAAAGATCAGAACAGCAACCACAGACAGTCTTGGGAAGCGTGACCTGATTTAGGGAGACTGATGAAAATTTGTTCTCAGTAGCGTCGAGTTTCTTCTGCATCGCTGCCATTTCGGCTTTCACTGCGATGGAAATATCGAGCTGGTGAATACCTCCCCTAGATGAAGGTGGTCTTATGCTTTCCCACTGCAAAGTGTTTTCAGCGAGATCTTCCAGATATTTCCACGCTTCACCGTCGTCTTTGGACATGAAATTGCATTGACACGTTGTTTCAAGCATCTGCTTTGTCGCTGGATTAATGCCCTCATATATAATTAGGAATAAATCCCATCTTTGTATTCCATGATGAGGACATTGGACAAGCAGATCCTTGAAACGTTCAAAGCACTTCCAAAATGGTTCATTGGGAAGCTGGGTGAACTGGTTGATCTCGCTCCTAATATGGGCAGTCTTATGGTTTGGGTAAAACTTCTTAAGAAATGCTATTACGAATTCATCCCAATTAGTGATAGAGTGTGCGGCAGTATTATAAAGCCATTTTTCTGCCAAGTTGCACAGAGTGAATGGGAGAAGACGCAAGCGCATAGCATCCACAGTCAATTGTGAAGTACCCATCATTGCGCATACGTTTTCGAATTTGGTGATGAAAACGTACGCGTCTTCCGACTCAAGCCCGTGAAATTTGGGCAACAGATTGATGTAGTGGGGTTTAATTTCGAAATTATCCCCGTTAGCTGGTGGAATAGATAGACAAGTGGGAAGAGGACCACGGATAGGATAACATCTCTCTTGGAGAGAGAAGCGCGGTGGATTCTGCGCACCTACGGGCGGTGACAGCGTGGTGTTATAATCTGATGGAGTACCGTCCATCTCGGTTGATGTGGTGTATGGTGGGGGAAAAGAAGATGAAGAAGTACCGACTTCGGCATCGATAGCAGGAACGCGGACAAGACGGGCACTAGAATCCCGTGTCCAACCGAGCATGCACTAAGCGGGTTTAGTGCAAGTGGCAGCGTGTGTGTGCTTTAAAATTGGTTTGTTTTGAAAAAAGTGGGACTCAAGACAAATCACACAAAAATGCACAAACAACCCTAGAACTAAGGTTACCTAAGTCTAGTCACTAGACCGCTCCTAGACTTCCAAAGGACAAGCCGTAGGATCAATCATCTACCGCCTCTTTACTACTCTTGTAGCTAGGTAAGTGCCAGGTAAGTGGGAGGTTGTCCACTACGTAAGTAGTAGTCCTAATTAAGTAACCACTTGCCTTAGACACACTTGCCTAGACACCACAAAAGTAATGCGGATAAGCGATAGATTACCCACGACCTTCCTCTGTCCTTACTGAGCACGACAGTCCTTAGAGTCTGGTCTAGTTATTTTTTAAATTAATGTAGGGTTGATGCAAATGCTCGGTTTATGATTTGTAGGGCTTAGGAAGGGTGATGAAATCCCCACCTAATCTGGATTTGGTCTTTGCCCCTTAAAGTCCGTATTAAAATATGCAAAACAAAACCAATCACAAAACTTTTGCAAAAAGATTTTTGAGCGGCGATATTTTGCAAAGAATCCTGCAGAAAAGAGATTTTATTGGATTTCAGAGGAGAAAGAAAGAGGTTAGAATCTTACCAGAGAATATTAAAGCCCTAGATCAACTAACTGGTCGTGCTTCCGCCGCCGATGTGCACTTCCGGCCGCGGATCCACCGCAGGGAAGATGGATCAGGTGATGAAGTTTGCTTCGTGGCCTCCTGTACTCCTCTGGATCTCAATGAATGTCTCTATCTCTCTGTGTCCTCAAGTCTGTGACTCCAGATCTCCTTGCAAAAATTTCACACTTCGTTAAATATACGATTTGTAATTTTGTTTTCACTATGATATAGATCATATAAGAATTCAACACAAATAGTAAGAATAAAAAATTACGCACGTATCCCCGGCAACAGCGCCATTTGATTGATATGAAAAAGTGTATGTAGTAGCTAACCGCAATCAATAACGGTGTCGCACGTAACTAGACCGAGATGAGTACGGGTCGTCCTCTGGGAAACATTGAACCTTTTATTCTTACTTTAGATGTGTTGAGAAAGAGAGGAGGAAGAATAAAGAATATTGTAGAATGGTTGTAGGATCTAGATCTACATTAAACACTGATGAAAAATATAGATCTAGAATAACTATGGATGTAAGTTTATATAAGAAGAGAGCTTGTAGGGTTCATTAGGATTTAGTAGTTATGGATGATTAATTAAAAATTGCTCTTTCTATCCTTTAACAGATTTAAAACTAGAACGACGGTGATGCATGTAGATTAGGGTTTCTGGAAGGAAAAGGAATCCCACTCTTAACCCCTATCTCGACACGGAACTCCGTTCATATCTAGCCTTTATCAAAACAATCATTAATCTAATCTCTAATCGCGGTCGAGACTAACAATGAATTGGTAGGCGCCCGATTAGAATGTTAATGATTCTTTTGATAAACTTTATAAACTTTATAGGACGTAAAAAGAGTTTAGATATTTTCATCATCCATTAACCTACCCTAATCCTACGAACCCTAACAAGCGGAGAATTACTCGCGCATGTTGGGAGAAAAAGAGATGGAGAGAGAATTCATAATGAAACTACAAAAAAATAGAATAAGAAAAAGAACTACCTTTATTAATCAACAAAACTCATTACACTTTGTTCCCTTATAAAATGATTACAAATACTAGATTGCTTCTCGATCTCTTCTAAGGAGGTAGATGAACCGTTGATGATCAGCCTGGATGTGTGAGCCGTCTTGGACTTCGTGATCGCGTCGACTTGATAATTTTTCCAAGGGGCTCTCGGTCCTTATTTATACTCCAAATGCCAGAACCCTAGCTTCCAAATTTGGAAACCAACAGTTAAGATTCTCCCACCCAAATCGCAGCTCACAAGTCTTCCAAACCGCGGCGGATCCGCGGTCAACAGGTAGGTTTGACCGCGGATCCGCGGCCTTGTGTACGGGTCGTTGGGTTTGGTCTTCTGGGCTTTTCTCCTTTTGACACGTGGCGATCTCTGGAACCTTTGGAAATTGGAAATCTTTTCTTTATTTCTGCCAGACTTGATTTCTCAGTTTGCTTTCTTAATTAGGCAGGTTTGCTCTTAACAACTTTGATTCTCTTGATTTTTTTGCCCTGAAAAATTCTGCACAATCTCAACAAATAATATTAGTGGAGTTTTGTTTTATTGAGATATTAATTTCAACATTAAGATTTGGTCAATGGTATTTTTGCATACATTTTCCTACCAAATGTTAGTTATAATATATCAATACATGAAAAATAGTATTTTTACAGATAAACCCTCATATGTATCATATATTATAATAAACACCTTTTCTAGTATAGAAATAGTAGGAAAAATGTAATAACAAATGTGCAGTTGTATCAACTGAACAGCCAGCACGAGGCACTTGTCCTTTGCACAGTCAATCTCCCAGATCTTACGGATCTCAATATCCGCGACACTGGAGTCTGGACCTGGGATGGCGGGGGCTTTAGTAGTAAGGACATAGCCCAATTTGTCATATGTGATTTCCATCTTAACATTCCTGAACCAATCTTTATAGTTTGGCCCTGTCAATATATTTTTATCTAATAATAACTTAAGGCCCGTCATCTTTGGTTGCTGCAATTAGGAGAGAGAGAGAAGAAACACTTTAGCATGACTCTTGCAAGTTTAGATTGGTTTTTAGTTTATCTAAACATGATTGGCTCCCACTGTTTCTCGAATCCTTCCTCAAACCATAAAAGAAGAATTAGTCAGGATTAATCTCACCGTACAATACTTGCTTAACCGTTCACCCAGGCCAGTGTCGGTATTTCGAAGGAGGTTTTACGACGCTTTCGCGAAGTTCCTTAATTAAATAACCTCTTTTCCTTAGGGGCATAGCCCCGCTAACACCTTTCTAGACACCTACTTGGTTTATAGCATCGATCGTTAAGTGAAAAAATCTTCTGAGGAGTAGCACATACTCATAGTAGGATCGTGATCCAAATATTATTGTGTGATAAAGTCGAAGGAATCCTACCAAAATTATCACACTCCAAATGGTATGCAATACTAGCAAGTTTCAGTTTTTTTAGAAACTCCCGATGTGGATTTTTGCCCCATGCTCTTATGACCTTAACGAAGGCCAACATATCATAAATCACATGTCAAGTTATACCCGTCATTGTCCAGGTTAATTTGAACTCACCCGCACATACCCTTGACAAAGGCCTAAATAGTAGTACGGCTGTACCAAACCAACACATCTATCTATGCTACAGATGAATATTCATCAGCTACCAATCACTATACCTCGGCGAAGGTCAAAATACATAGCTTGAATACTACTGAATGTCCAACTGAAATGACGGAGGGCTACGAATGGTTTTAGCGAAACCGTGAACGTAGTGAACTTGATATAATCGAAGGAACCTGATAGCTTTTAAAAGGAGTAGTTTAAGCTCCGCATTTTAAAAGTTTTACTGTTTTGAAAAAACCGAGTGGTTTAAAAATTGTTCCAACGATTCAGTTTTGGTTTGTTTTCTTTGCATTAGTGTAATACAGTCCCATCAATTAACCTACCATTGCATAAAAAGGCGAAAAATACAACGTACGCTTATCCATCTGCATTCTCCAGTGGGCCCCGTCTTACACTGTTGGTTAGATAACTAACGCCAGAGCTGGGGGCTGGACTAGCGCAGATGCAAAACATAAGCAATGTCTATTATATAATATATATATATATATATATATATATATATATATATATCCATTCGTCAGACGCAATAATAGGCATTCTAGATCACAGATGAATATATTGGATATACCAGAAATTCCGCGTTTCGTTTAAGCCTGTAACGAAAGACGGATTTCACGATCGCAATGAATAGCCAAAACCCTATCCCAGACCCTTACAGGTGCGGTAAACTACCCGCCAAATACCCGAAGTGAAGCAACCTCCCTCATCAGTGTGAGTAGGTCACTCGGCACTTCAAAGTACCCGGTAGTTTGTGCACACCACCTTGGGTCTATCCTAGGAGCAATAAACAGTAAATGAAATAATACAATAGTGGCTACAACCTCAACCCGGATGTGCCCCGCGAAAAAAATATTACATCAAATTACAATTTACATTTGAATGAAATAATATAACACCTCACATCCCCGGCTATTCATTCACGACAATCCAACAATATTCATATACACAATCCAATCATCACGGATATGTGCAATTCCCAACTAACTGACATATAGCAATTAGCAGAAGTTTACGAACACATATATCAAACACAAAAATGATACATAGCCAAAATCGATAGAAATTCGATCGAAACACAATTTTATTATCTACCCATATGCAAACCAGCACATTGACAACTGTGGGCAGAAACAAAATATACCAAAAAGTATAACACAACAAATAAAACTAACATAACAAAAATGAGTCAACTCTGACTTGACTCGGCCACGGAATAGCGGCGATTCACACCGATTCGCCGTGGTTCCGCGGCAGTCTTGCCGAGTTAGATACTCGTGCTTCTTGGGTGATCTTAGAATTCCTTGCTTTATCTTTTAAGGCCTCTGGAAAAATTTTAAGACCAAATTTCAAACAAGGACAGAAAGTTAGGGTTTTGCGTTACAGTTTCAGGTTTTTCCGACGATCGAATTTCTAACGACTTGCTAACAGGTTAGTTATGGTTTAGTTGGCTCTGATACCACTATAAGTCGATGCTACACATCCTACATGTTCGCGGGGCGGCGGAGTTTGCAAAAAACGATTTTTAAGTGCTTCGTAATATCGACTAAACTCCAGGATCGATACTAAACCCTAACTAACAATCTAGCTTAGAGGTTTAACCACTATGTTAGAATGTTATATCTCAAGTTCTCGCTGTCCTTCACCTCCTCGCTGTCCTTCTCCACGTCGTGAACTCCTCAAAGTGAGAACGGATCGCGTCTTCTCATCGGCTTCTCCAAGTCTCATCGGCTTCTCCAAGTCGTAGAAGATCCATCCGAAAGTTCTAACCTTGAACTTAACCTCCAAGTTGAAGTAATTATGTCACTTGGTGTGCCAAACTAAGTAGCCTAGAGTGAGTAGAGAGTGTTAAAGGATTTAGTTAACTTATAAACCCTAGGATTCTCAACTCATGAGACAATTAGGGTTTCTTTTGAGGAAGATGAAGAGAGAGAGCTTGAGAGGAGAGAGAATGTGTTTGTGATAATCAAACTTAACTCCT
The DNA here is from genome assembly GCA_030015575.1 of Agapanthus africanus. Lineage (NCBI taxonomy): Eukaryota > Viridiplantae > Streptophyta > Magnoliopsida > Asparagales > Amaryllidaceae > Agapanthus > Agapanthus africanus. The sequence goes on along the minus strand of JASDDO010000026.1, from coordinate 19,134,850 downwards.
GAGCATGGCATCTATTTTAACTCTAATGAAAAAGAAAAACATCTCTCACAAATATCTCAAATAATATCTCAAAATATCTAAGTCTTCACCTCTCACAAGAATCCAAAAGAGTCAACATAATAGCCATGCTCAATTTCACTAAAATACCATGAGGTTTCCCTCCTCTCAAATATCCACCTCATTAAGCATTTAACTTAAAATGCTAAAACAAATAATGAGGTTTAATCATCTTAAAGAAAACTTGAATAATTACAAGAATGACCCATCGCATCCGTATAGACATATCCATATCCGTATTTCGAGAAACATGAATACAATGCGACATAACTAATCCAATAACCAAATACTAGGATCTGGCTTAAACCAAAGTCCACCAGTATTGTCCGCCCGAATATCATATGCGCACAAGTACACATGTGTGATCGAACCCTGTCGTAAAATATACGACCTCTACTCATTTCGCCCGAAGCAGGGCAATTCTCTGGGAATCTAAAGACTCGACAATACGCTGGCAGTGGGTTTAACCACAAGCGCGTCAGCGGTACTAGCTGCACGTAATGGCTACCCAGGTATCTATCTAAGAAGGCCGACGAGCAAACTCATCTATACCCCTACTGAGCCTGTCTGTGGCAATCTTCGTACAGTCCGGTCTGTTCGTCTAAGAGTATTGCATATCGGGCCTAGGGGGCGGCAAGCGTCAGACCCCTAATAGCGCAATAAATCATGTCGGAGTGCAGCCAAAAACACCCTGAGAAACTAATGGAATCCCTACCAACAAATCTCGCTTTCCCTGGCCAGGGACTTTATGTAATGGCTTTCCGAATCACAGCACGGCATCAACCCCCAATACCGGGAGAGACGAATCCTACCTAATCGCCATTGCCTCCAAGCGTTTCGGGACTGCACCCAACTACTACCTGTTTGCACCACTCAATAGCGTCGTGGTAGGGTTGTAATATAAGAACAGTGGGGACACACTTGAGGCGAAGTAGAAGTGTCAAGTCAACGGACTATGTTGTACTCATGTCATCTGAGAACTGCTACCTGACGATAGGTATAGTACCAACCGGTAGTTTCCCATGAGTCCGTCCAGTGTAACCCATAACCCAAAGAGCACCAGCATACTATCTCCAATACAACGTACTAATGGCTGTGAGACAAACCATCTCCCCTGCTGGGATGAGAAGCATATACACTAGTCTACTCTGGAGTATCGATACCCTGTCTCGATAATCCTATGACTAGGGACCTGTATAAGGATGTGCTTGCAGACTACCCAGCCCCCACTAGTGTGACCGCCATCACAATGCTGGTAGTCAAGCAAAAGATCTTAAGAGCTCTACCAATATGTATTAGCGATATGTCAAAATAAACATATACACATATTAAGATAGATACAAACCAAGTAGCATACTACCATATTGAGCAAGACTGTCATAAATCCGTGTATATATCTCAAGCATCCAAAATATAATATACAAACAGGTACTATACAATAATGGCCTCTAGGGCATATTACACTAACACTTACTTGCGGGCCCAAGGTTCTTCTCAAGGAAAGCGCGGTTCCGCAGAAGAATGTTGCTGCAATCCTTTGCCTTTTCTTCATCTTTGGATAATAAGCTTACATTAGGGAGGTTGATGGGCGATTCATCTTCCGAATCGCTTTTGAAAGTCGGCACTACCGAACTTTCTCCTTCTGAAGTCTGAGCCTTGGTCATATAACAGCATTTGGTGATCTTCCTTGCTTGGCCGTTTGCCTTAGGACCATCATGTTGGGGCGGGTGAGCCTTGGTCATCCACTTATCTCTTTTTAAATACCTGTTATGGAGAACGTACTTTCGCCACCATTTCCCAAATGCTTTACACTCGTCGATAGGAGGATAGATTCTCCGATGGTAGAGACAATATTTAGGATGCTCTTCTCCACCTTCGAAGTCCACATCCCATGGGTATACATCTTTAGAGGCGTCAGCTTCATCCTTTTAGATAGGGCCTTAGCGAAGTGTTTGTCGGCCTTGGCTTTCTTCAGCAGTATCTTCTGCTTCGGTTTCATATTATGCTTTGGTTAGGGAGCTACATAACTTGTCTTTTCCGCGGCTTCCTTTTTTAGACACTATTGTCTGGCTTTCTTGTAGATAACTGGCTCATGCCTTTGATTTTCCCGGCTTCTCTGAAAGGCTTCCCTTAGGAGCTTCTCAATCGGGTCCTTTTATGGGAACTTGGGGCTTCAGGCATTGATTCTGCCCCCTGTTCGTCTGAATCACTTTCGAACGCTGTTGGAGCCTCATCATCATAGATGGAGGAGTGAGAGACCATACGACAACTTTCCATGCGTTCTTCTGTTTCTTCTTTTGAGTCATTGTCCTCATCTTCTCCACTATTTTTCAAGGATGTGTTTGATAAACTCCTCGAGAGTAACGGGAGAACGCGCTTTTTGATTGTATTCTTTTAGCGCGTCAATATACTTTTGAATATTTGTACGGATGTCGTCATGCTCGACCGGCTGTACAGTTTCTTCGCTTTCTTCTTATTTTTCTTCTTGGAAGACTAGTTGACTTTGGAGCTTTTCCCTTTATAAAGTGTGACGTAGCTTCAACATCCCTTCTATGACCTCTGGTTCAAGAGGGATTTTCCACCTAATCGTAGGACATGCTTGGAGATCTTTTAACATTCTCTTCGTTTTGGGAGACAATATCACCTCCCATGGGGTTCTTCGACGAATGAGCAGGGTGTCCCTTGCACATTGGTTCCTTTAGAGATATGCTTCTGAGGAGGGTTCACCTTCCATTTATCAGAGAGCATGAACTTGTCATGTTTATACTAGTTCTCGACCCAGTTCTTGAAGATGTAACAATTTTCAATCGGATGACTTACCACCTGATGATATGGGCAATAGGTTGGACTGTTGACGCCATTAGCTTGGGCCGGTGGCCGTGGCTCGGGAAAAATAAAAAAGCCGCTCTTTATTGCAAGGTCGAATAACTTCCTCGTTTTATCATGATGGAATGAATATTCTCGTCCCATCCTTTCTTTAAGAGTGGGCCCTGTGCGGTTGTTATTTTGATGACCAGATACTTTAGGACCGTTCAGATGCTGTTTCGTGTTAGCGACAAACACTGCTTTACCTTTGCCCTTGAAGTTTCCTGAATCTCCGTTAGAAGAAGGAGGACCTTGGTTTATCGTATCCAGCTGAGCCAACTTATCGATGAGCTCTTGAAAAGTTGTTGGGCTGAGAAGGGCCAGATATGAGAATACTTGTGCTTTTTTATCGAGAGTGCTCATGAACATACTTATGGCCGGAACTTCAGCGATTCTTTGTTTGCACTTGGACCAAAGATTTCTCCATCTCATTGCGTACTGAACCCATTGTTTACCGCTGAAGACCGGACTGAGACGTGGAGATGTCTAGCCTAAATTTGGGAGCAGATGTTATTTGGACATATCCATCCACCTCTACTAAGATACCAAGTTGATTTATGGCACCGTATATCGGAGGTTTGGATGGATGCGATCGATGTAGCAGACTTCATCAGATTCCCCTTCATTTGTGAGGGGTTTTGATTGTGGGGATGCTCTTCCCTGCAGGCGCAAGCCCCTGCAGTTAATTACGTTATCGCGTTACGATAAAAACTTTATCCTGCTCCAGTAGTTCACTTCGTGTCGTGTGTTATTTTATTTGTTAAGGTTGTTTGTGGATTGTATACGAAGACTAGTTTGTGTCGTCTCCCGTAGGGCGCGAATTAGTCCTAATATGTATATTTTAGATTTAGGGATTGAACTTAGATTGTATGTATTCTCTTAGTTTAAGGATATTTGGTTTGGGCCAAGGATTTGCTTGACGGGGTCCACGTTGGTATCTTGGTTTGCCAATGTGTCACGCCACGCTTCCCAGTATACGAAGAAGTAAACGTGATGAGCTACGACGTATTTACTCAGAAATAAACATGTTAAGCGTAAATAAGCAATATAAATAAATACACAAGAATGAAAAGAGATGTAATATAAACAACAACTTTTATTAATATCCATTATTTACATTACAACTGATTTGAAAAGAAAAGTACAAGGATATAGCAATGCCTAAACAGTGGCATATGAACTAAAAAGTAAATAAGTACAAGTACGCTAGTAGTCGTGTTGCTCGGGTATCTGCTCCAATTACTCCTGACTGGGCTTTGATTGTTTTGTCTTTTGCGTATGCGAGCGTTTTAAAATCAAAATTAAGAATATACCGCAATCAATAACGGTGTCGTTTGGTAGCTAGCCGGTTGAGTACGGATCGGTCCACAAGAAAAACGTGTTCTTTTCTTTATGTTCTTACAAGTTAAGGCCAATTTTTGGTAGGTTTTGATTTTAGAAAAACTAAGATTGAATTTAATTTGAATTAAAGCCTTGATAGGGTTAGGATTAGATTAGTTTGGAAAAATGACTCTACTCACTGCTTCCTTTGCCCTAATTAAGAAAATAGGTGTTAGGGTAATAGTCAACAAAGGGGATTAGCACGACCAGGAAGAAACGTTCTTCCTTTTGGTCTTTGTCCGTCCTTTCTTAACTCTTAGCCCTAACCTCTATGTAAATCAACCACAACCGGTCTAACTAGGGAATCACCGCTATCTCGTAGGATAGGGTGCCGTAGCGAGCGGTGTATGTTTGATTCACATAGAGTCCTAATTTAAAGTATTATACGGGCAAGAAAGGAGTGAGGGATGTCCATTTCTTAAACCTACCCAATCCTAACCCTAACAAGTGAGGAATTACTCACTCATTAGGGAAATGACGATCAGATTCATTTTTATAATTTTTTTAATTAACTAATTAACTTGCAGATAATAAAAGACAGATACTAAAATTGCAGAAATTAAATTCGAATGAAAAATGCAGGATAAAAAAAACTTACTTTTATTGACACCTCTTGACGATTACAATGAAACTAAAATTTAATCTAGAAATTAAAAGAGGCATGCCCCCAAAAGAGGCTGTAGGCTTTCCTATTTATAGACAGGAGAAACCCTAGATTTTACATCTGATCCATACTTGAAATTACAAGACTACCCTAAGAAAGTCGGGTCAAAGCACCGACACCTACCGACACGTGCACTGCACGGCCGCTAAACCGCGGCGGAATGCCATGTTTGGCCGCGGATCCGCGGCCATCTTAGGGGTTCTCTGTCTCAACTTTCCAGGGTTGCTTCATGTTGCTGTTTACTTCTGTTTTCCTCACTTGGTTCCTCAGAATATCTTCTATTTTCTTCCAGATTTCCACAATGCAGAATGTTGTGGACTTTTCGCCGTGAGCTTCGCGTTGAAGTCTTTAATCCTGTGCTGCCCTCGTACTTTGTGCAATTGAACTGTTCATCGATCGTTGTTTGTTCCTTAAACTGGTAGGCGACATCAATACAGATTCATTTAGTTGTTGGTCGTAGTCTCACATTTGTAGCATCTTTTCCTGAATTTCACTGTATTGTTCTGAGAACCTGTAACCTGCAACTATTTAGCAGACATGGATCAAAAGCACCTATTTATTCGTAATATGATTAAGAATGGGGAATATAATAATGCAAAATTCTGATATGAACAAATACCCCCAAACTTATCTTTTGCTCGTCCCGAGCAAAGCTATTTTTATTCTCGAAAAATCATAACCTCACTTTCGCAGGGAATCGCGATTGCACTGATCTCGTGCAACAAGCCGTTAAACCTCTAAGTGTCCCTAGTAGGAGGAGTGTTGTCTTCTAAGGGTTTTCAGCGGATACTACCCACAAAATTCGATCAATTTGGCCTGTTGATTTTCATTCTTCAATTTGGTATTCTAGCAAGAAATTCTATTATCTTCAACTTAGAAATCATCAACCCATATTTTTCACACTCACTTATCATTTACCTTAAGATCGTATATGTTCTGCAAATTCATTAAGCTTTCAGTATCTCTTGAATTTTTCTTCCAAGGTTCCATCTCAACTTAGGAATTTTTATCATGTCTATTGAAAATATAAGCCCTAACTTTCATTCTTATCTCTCATCAAAAAACCAAATCATATACCCCTACGTGAGTGTATGTATCACCCCTACACTTGGAAATTCAATTCAAGCTATCATACTCTTGTCCATCGTCCAAAATACTTTTAGTTGGTGAATTTTAGATGAAATTGCTCACACATCCTTCATGCGACTGTTAATACTTCTTGAGGTTCTAACGACCGATTACAAAATGTGTTCGCGCATTTAGGCGTAATTTCTCGTCTTGTAATACCTAAGGCTTTAGCAATGACTCCCAAACCAGTTGGTCTAAGGCACTAGGTGATGAAGCACCCTTACTATATATTTTTTTATTTTATGTAGCCTTAAGTAATTACAAAACCAGTGTTCATTTTTTTTATATATCTTATTTTACACTTATACTTTAACTTTTTTTCTCATACTAAGGATTTTAGACAAGAGCATTTCAAGGTATCCTCTACTATCTCAGGTTTCAAGGTATGTGTATGTGCGAGTTGTAGGGTATATATTTTCAGAATTTAGACTAAAGGTTCGGAATTATTTTTCAGACTTACACTTCAATAAAAATTTCAATACCCTTCCCTTATTTTGACTTAGCCCAAGAACTGAACTCAAAATTTTCCTATTTCTAAATAAACTATAAGGACGTATATTTTCTATAGTTAAATTTTAAGAAAGGGTATTTTTAGGATTTTTAATTTATTTAGGATCTAGTTTTCCTAGCTAGTTAACCGTCTTGTCAAACTTAAGTCAAATATGGCCAAAATTGAATTTTTCAATTTTTTATAATTTTTAAAAAATTTCAATTTTTTATTTGATTTTATTTTTATAATATTATTTTTATTTTCATTTTTTAATTTTTATAATTATTTTTATAAAGATGCAATGCAGAATTAAACACGCAAAGAAAGAAAAAAAAAGAAAAAAATATGTACAAAAATTAAAAATATGCAATGCAATGATAACTATTTACAAACCACCTCCACCCCAAACTTATCAAAAGCAGTGCCCTCACTGCTCATGCCTTCATCGTCCTCTTGAACGTGAACGGGAACGTTCCTCTCTCGCCAGCAGCGTAGATACGCCATGTTCAATCTCTGTCACCCGGTGATCGAAGTTGGTCACCATCCCTACCAACCTATCAATCCCCCTAGTGGCTCTTCTAAGCAGACATGAATATTTTGTGGGGGTAAGCTCTTCCTCGCAGTCGAGCTGGAGCTGGGTGTTCTGGCGGGTACATGTTCGGCCGGTTCTGTTCGCGACCATACATCATGTAGGCGGGTATAGGACGTGGATACGCCCTCGATAAGAGGCCTAATGGGTATACCTCCATGCATGTAAAACTCAAATTCCTCCACAGAGAGGAAATAGCGACACAGTTGTGTCACTAACATAGGGCATGGGTAATTTGCAGCCCTCTTGCCAGCACTAATTGAATTAAGCAATACCGTGCACATGTCATATCTCGGGTTCCTAGTCATTAAGGTATGCACGATATCAAGAGATGGTGTGAAAAATGTTGTACTATGTGAACTGCCAAAAATGTTGTTTTGTGCCCAACGACACACGGTTAATACATTGGCGAAGAGGGTTCTAGCCTGTATGCCCTTCCTATGTTCCCTCGAACAGTCATTACCCATTAAGGGTAAGTAGTCTTCAAATTGAAGGGGTTGGTCATAAATAAGTAATCTAGGAATTAAGGTGACTTCATGGATGAAGTCCCTATCAATGATTATTTCCCTATCGCCTCAAAGTAATTTAATAAAACCGTATTGTGATAGGCAACCTTCTTCCATGCACTCGTAAAAACGAGTGACTAGATCTGGAAGAGCGTAGGCATTGGGATGATTGAAAATTAAAAAGTTTCACCATCGCCGTGTGATCTCATCACTAAAATAACTTCCGTAAATTGTGTGTGCAAGCATTTGGGAAAAATCTCACTCTAAATGCATGGTTGGTGCCATTCAGAGAGTTCACAGATTTATAAAAAAAATTAACAGAGAGGGAGAGATGATGCAAACCTCCTCTGAAAAAATCAGAGGGAGAAGAGGCAGAGGCGCGGCGGATTAGCGACAGGAAGCGGGCGTCAGCGGTGGTTGCGCGGCGAATTTGAGAGATCTCCCTGATCTTTCAGCTGCGGCGACTAGGGTTTGCAGAGAGGAAAATTTTAGGGTTTGTAAAATGCTGTGAGGGGTCGGGTTGTATTTACAGGGGATGGTGGTTTGGTTATTTGCAAAAAGCCCATCTTCAAAAGAGAAAATTATTTGTAAATAAAAATTTTTATTTTATTTTTTTTATTAAAACTGGAAATTTACAAAAATACCCCCCAAAAAATTCAATTTTATTTATTTTTATTTTGTTTTTATATAATTACAAGTGATACATACCCCCAAACTTGTTTGAAACAGTGTTTTGGCTAGATAATCGAAATTTAGGGATAGATGGAGGAAGATCAGTCAATGTAGATCGGCTCCTGCAAAAACAGGAGCTCCTCCGAAGGGTCCATAGTGAGGAACGGTTTAAGTCTATGTCCATTCATTTTAAATAGTGAACCGTTCTCCAAATTTTCTAAATCGACCGCACCGTGCGGATATACGATGCGTATCAAAAATGGCCCTTTCCATCGAGATCTAAGCTTGCCGGGGTGGAAATGTAACCGAGTGTCGTAGAGTAAAACCTGTTGACCAGGTTTGAAAGTCTTGCGCATAAGGTGTTTATCGTGGAACACTTTCGTTCGGTTTTTGACGATTATTGCGTTCTCGTAAGATTCATCCCGAAACTCGTTCAATTCATTCAACTGCAGCTTTCTATTGCTGTCCGCATCTCCCAGAGATAGCTTTAACTCTTTTATTGCCCAAAATACTCTATGTTCTATATCAACTGGAAGGTGGCAAGCCTTTCCATAAACAAGCCTATATGGAGACATGCCAAGATCGGTCTTGTAGGCAGTTCGGAATGCCCAAAGAGCATCAATAAGTTTTGACGACCAATCTTTACGGTTTTTGGAAACCGTTTTCTCCGATATCTGTTTAATTTACCGATTTGAAATCTCGGCTTGCCCACAAGTTTGCGGATGATAGGGCGTTGACAGCTTGTGAGTTATGGAGTATTTCCGCATTAAGGACTCGAAAGTCCTATTACAAAAATGAGATCCATTATCGCTGATAATTGCGCGGGGATGCCCAAAACGAGAAAAAATGTTTTCTTTGAGAAATCTAACGACAACTTTGTTGTCATTAGTTCGGTTGGGCACAGTTTCGACCCATTTAGAAATATAGTCAACAGCGAGTAGAATATACATGTTCCCAAAAGAGTTGGGAAACGGTCCCATAAAGTCTATCCCCAAAATATCAAAAATTTCAACAACCAATATTGGTTGGAGCGGCATTTCATTTCTCCTAGATATCTGGCCCAAGTGTTGGCACCGGGAGCATGTCTTGCAGTAATCATGTGCATCTTTAAAAAGTTGTGGCCAGTAGAAGCCACACTGCAAGATCTTTTCTGCCGTCTTTTTGGGGCCAAAATGCCCGCCACACGCTTGATCGTGGCAGAATGACAGCACGCTCTTAAACTCGTTGTCGGGGACACACCGACGAATAATTTGGTCGGGACATTATTTGAATAGATATGGTTCATCCCAGTAAAAATGTTTTACCTGGGATAGAAATCTGAGTCTGTCCTGGTTCGACCATTCGTTTGGTATAAGTCCGGTGGCCAAATAATTTACAATATCTGCGAACCAAGGTTCGCATGACACAGTCAAGAGCTGCTAATCTGGAAAAACGTCTTTAATAGGAATTTGAAGTGTAGGCGAAGAAGGAAGTCGTGAAAGATGGTCTTCGACTACGTTTTCGCATCCTCTCTTGTCTCTGATGACAAGGTCAAACTCTTGTAGTAAGAGGATCCAACGTATCAACCGAAATTTAGCGTCTTTCTTCACAAAAAGATGGCGAAGAGCTGAGTGGTCAGTATAAACGATGACTGGAGATCCGATTAAATATGGCCTGAATCTTTCTAATGCAAACACAACAGCTAAGAATTCCTTCTCAGTTGTTGTGTAATTTAATTGGGCCCCGTTCAAGGTTCGGCTAGCGTAATAAATCACATGCGGCATCTTATTAATATGCTGTCCAAGGACAGCACCAATGGCGAAATCAGATGCATCGCACATAATTTAAAATGGATGCGTCCAGTCAGGAGATGAAAGAATGGGAGCGGAAGTAAGTGAGTTTTTCAATGACTCAAATACTTTCATACAGTTTGAGTCGAAATCGAATGTTGTGTCCTTGGCCAACAAAAGAGTCAAGGGTCTAGCTATCTTGCTAAAACCCTTGATGAAACTTCTATAGAAACCGGCATGGCCAAGGAAGGCTCGAATGTCTCGGACGCATTTGGGAGGAGGAAGATTGGAAATGCCTTCAATCTTAGCTTTATCTACCTCAATGCCATTTTGCGAGATAATATGTCCTATGACAATGCCTTCTCGTATCACAAAGTGGTATTCTCCCAATTTAAAGTAAGGTTCTTATCCCTACACCGGGTAAGAACTGTGTCTAAATGTAGCAAACACTCATCAAAGGAGTCGCCAAAAATAGAGAAATCATCCATGAAAATCTCCAAGAATTTTTCCACCATGTCTAAAAAAATGCCCATCATACACCGCTGGAAAGTAGCGGGTGCGTTGTATAACCCAAAGGGCATGCGACGGTAAGCAAACGTACCAAAAGGACAAATGAATGTGGTCTTGTCTTGGTCCTTTTCGGCGATGGGAACTTGATTATAGCCGAAGTAGCCATCCAAAAAGCAGTAAAATTCATGCCCAGCCAATCATTCTAGCATTTGGTCAATAAAAGGTAATGGAAAGTGGTCTTTCCATGTCGCGGCGTTGAGTTTTCTATAATCGATGCAAACTCGCCACCCAGTTTGGGTGCGAGTAGGTCTTAACTCATTTGCCTCATTAGTTATGACCGTTATACCCGATTTCTTTGGGACAACGTGAATGGGGCTAACCCACTGGCTATCAGAGATAGGGTAAATGATACCATTATCAAGACATTTTACAATCTCCTTTTTAACAGCCTTCTTCATGATAGGGTTTAGACATCTCTGTGGATCCCTTGCTGGCTTGGCATCATCCATCATATGAATATGATGTTCAAATATTAGGGGACTAATCCTTTTGATGTCCGCCATAGTCCAGCCAAAAGCTTGCCGATTGTTTTGTAAGACCGTTAAAGGGGCTTTCTCTTGCTCTGAGGCTAGAGAGGCCGAGATGATAACAGAAAGGGTCTCATTCTCACCTAAGTAAGCGTATTTAAGGTAAGACGTCAATAGCTTGAGTTCGAGTTTTGGAGGCGAAACAATTGAAGGTAAAATTGGTGAAACTGTCTCAAACTCGAAGTATTCCAACAAAGGTTCAAAGCGAGTGTAAGCAACCGAGTCAGAAGGTACAAATAACTCATCCGAAAATTCAAAGGATTCAAACTCGGGCGGTGATTCTTCAAAATTGTTCGAAAAAGTGAAACACTCGTAATCATTATCGGGTGTGAAAGCAGTGTCAGATTCGAGGAGGAACGCACTAGTGGTGTCAAAATTGCTGTGATCGAACAGAAATTTTTCGAGCTCACAGTCCTCCTGAGTGATCTCTTGAATCAAGCAAATATCAAGTATATTAGCATTAGGTTCAGAGGGCTGATTCCCCAACTTAAAAATGTTGAGTTCAATTGTCATGTTTCCGAAAGATAGGGTCATCAAACTATTTCGACAATTGATCACTGCATTAGAAGTTGAAAGGAATGGTCGACCGAATATCACCGGAATTTGACTCCGGGGGTTAGCTATAGGCTGTGTGTCCATAACAATGAAATCAATGGGGAAAATGAAGTCCCCTACTTTAATCAACACATCCTCTAACTCACCCCTAGGATGGGTGATGGATCGGTCGGCCATTTGGAGAGTACAATGTGTGGGTTTCAGCTCTCCAACGCCTAATTGTTCATATACCGAATAAGGAAGCAGGTTAACACTGGCACCAAGATCTAAAAGTGCGCGGTTGATGTTCTTATCCCCAGTAGTTATTGAAATTTTAGGATAGCCAGGGTTCTTTCGTTTTTGAGATAAAGCTTGGGTAAGAGCATCACTTACTGCACTAGCCAAGAAAACTTTCTTAGGTACCTGTGATTTCCTCTTTTTGGTGCATAAGTCCTTCAAGATTTTAGCGTAAGAAGGAACTTGTTGTATTGCATCCAAGAGAGGGATGTTAATGCTAACATGTTTAAATAACTCCACAATCTTCTTCATTTGTGGAGTTTGTTTATTGGGTCTCAACCTATTTGGAAATGGAAGATTTTGAAAATTTGTTGAGTCTAATGTTTGTAGAGTAGATTGCGGAGCTGGAACGGATCCCGGTGTTGGTGTTTTCGTGGAGTGAGATGTGGGTCCGTTCGAATTAGTAGATGAAGTAGAGCCTTGTGAAGAATGAAGAATAGGCTCTGAAGAAGATGAAGAAGAAGCGGCGGTCGGGGTGTCATTATTAGTGCCAACGTTGTTGTGCAATACCTTTCCAGATCTCAATGTAGTCACGGCACTCACATTATGATTTTATTGTTCATGAACAACATGTGCATTTTGTGTGTGGCCAGGATTTGGCATTGGTTGAGATGGAAGTTTCCCCTTCTCTCGCTCGCTTATAGCAGCATTCAGTTGTACAATTTGGGCTTCAATGGTTTTGATGCTTTGCTCATGTGATACAGTGTGTTGCACCAAAGACTGAATGTAGGATTGGATGTTGGCTGAGGATTGCGTAGATTGTTTTAAAAACGCATCCAGACTTCGTTCTAGCGAGGAAACCTTATCGTTATTTAGTTGAACAAAATTATTTTGAGGAAAAGAGTTGTTTGGTGCAAAATTGTTCATTTGATTTTGGTAAGGTTGGGGTTGGAAAGGTTGATGATATTGAGTTTGTTGAGCGACTTGTTGTTGTGGAGGAGGCCTCTGAAAATTGTTATTGCCTTGGAATTGTTGTTGATTTTGATTCTAAGCAAAATTGGGGTGGTTCCTCCAACCAGGATTGTAAGTTGAAGAGTATGGATCATTTCTTTATCTCTACTGAAAGGCAGCATTAACTTGATCTTGTCCTTGAGCAGGTGGGTAGTAAGGACACTCTTCAGTCAAATGGGACGGATCCGAACAACAAGCGCATATAGTGCGAGGGGATAAAGTGGGGACATGAGAAGACGATGAGAATTTTCTCTCAATTGCTTCTAGTTTATGTGTAATTGCGGCCATTTCGGCTTTCATTGCAATTGACATGTCAAGTTGATGAACACCTGCCCTAGACGAACTGGATGAAGTAGATGAAGTGGAAGAAGTGGTTTGTCTAGTGCTTTCCCACTGAAGCGTTTGTTCAGCAAGATCGTCGAGAAATTGCCAAGCTTCCTCGTCAGATTTGGTTAGGAAGTGACCTTGAAAAATAGTTTCCAGCAACCGCTTAGTTGCTGGGTTCAGTTCTTCATATAAAGTTTGGCAAAGTTGCCATCTCTCAATACCGTGATGAGGGCACTGAACAAAAAGGTCCTTAAATCGTTCGAAACACTTCCAAAAAGATTTGGAAGGAAGCTGAGAAAATTGATTAATTTCATTTCGAATTCTGGCGGTCTTATAGTGTGGGTAAAATTTTTTAAGAAAAGCCTTAACAAACTCTTCCCAACTTTTTATGGAATGCGAAGCTGTAATATATAGCCACTTTTCAGCTAGGTCACATAAAGTGAAGGGAATGACACGTAGCCTTATAGTATCATCGGAAAGTTGGGTTGTCTTCATCATTGCACAAACATTCTGAAATTTGTTAATGAAGATATAGGCATCTTCGGATTCCAACCCGTGAAATTTGGGCAACATATTGATGAAGTGGGGCTTAATTTCAAAATTATCCCCATTAGCCGGTGGAAGTGATAGACAAGTAGGAAGTGCGGTGCGGGTTGGATAGAAAAGATCCTAGAGCGCGATTCGTTGGGGCGCTTCAACAGGAGAGTGTTGTGGATTATTCGCACCCAGTTGGGGTGGAATCATTCCCGAGGTAGGTAAGGGGTTGTTAGGATTGAATCCCGACATCTTCTTAGAAGATGATGAATTTGAAGATGAAGGTAAAGAAGTGGAGGTAATTTCGACTTCGGAGTCGAACGCGTCGTCAGTAGAGACTAACGAGACACGGACTAAACGGGCGCTAGTGTCCCTAGTCCAACTGGACATACACTAAATGAGGTGTAGTGTAGTCAAATGTAGAATGTGGGAGTAAGAAAACGTCAATGGAGTAAATGTGGGTGAAAGTTGGGTGCAATGGATTTCTAGCGACAAATGGCAAGTTTTTGTAAAAATTTTGTTTTGTAGTTTTTTTTTTATTTTTTTGTTTTTTTTTCTTTTAGAGTTTTTGCAAAAGATTTTTATAAGGAACTAAGACACACTTTCAATCAATCACAATTTAAGCATGCACAATCAAGCCTAGAGCTAGGGTCTCCTAAGTCAACTAGACTGCTCCTAACTGGTCCAAAGGGCAAGTTGTGAGATATCCCTCAAATCGTCTCTTCACCGCCAATTGTGGCTAGGTAAGCACAAGTAAAGAAAGGAGGGATCCGCTCATGAATCACCATGAGACGGGCCTTTTAAACTTACCTTTCTCACTTGTCAAGCATAGGCACCACAAAGTCAGGTTTAGATAAACGACCGATTGCACAGAACCTTCCTCTGTCTTAATGAGCGCGACAGTCCTTAATTGGCTGAGTCTAGATATCTTTTAATTAACTCGAGGGTTGATGCATATGCATTTTGTGATTTTTGGGGTCCCAGGAAGGGTAATGAAATCCCCACCCAATCTGGATTGGTGTTATAGCCCCTTAATTTCCGTTTTAAATATGCAAAGCAATAATCACACAAAAATCTAAAACACTTGCCAAAAAAATTTTATTTTTATTTGCGGCACATAGAATCTTGCACAAAATTGATTTATTGGAGAGGGAGAAGAAAGTTTGCGCAAAGAACCCTGCAGGAAAATTTTTCGGTGGAGCTCAGGGGGTTACAGAGAAGACAAGAAATACTCACAGAGGAATTTGGTTTGCTGATGTCAGCAATTGACCGCGGATCCACGGTCAAACGCCTATTCCCGCCGTGGTTCCGCGGTGTAATGGTTGGTTCAAATCCCATTTTTTTTTGTTCTGTGCTGTTTTGATTCTCCTCTGTCTGTTCAGATCTTCTGTTTCTGGATTTGTTCACCGAGCTTGCTCCAGATCTGAATCGGTCCGTCTTCGTTTCCTGCGCAATTCACACAAAACCCTTCAAAAAATAACAAGATGATATTTTTTTATGTTTTTATTTTTCAGTTTTTTAATAATTTTTTCAATTTCAATTAACCCGAAATTAAAAAAGAAAATAACTACCGTTATCCCCGGCAACGGCGCCATTTGATTGTTTTGTCTTTTGCATATGCGAGCGTTTTAAAATCAAAATTAAGAATATACCGCAATCAATAACGGTGTCGCTTGGTAGCTAGTCGGTTGAGTACGGGCCGGTCCACAGGGAAAACATGTTCTTTTCTTTATGTTCTTACGAGTTAAGGCCTATTTTTGGTAGGTTTTGATTTTAGAAAAACTAAGATTGAATTTAATTTGAATTAAAGCCTTGCTAGGGTTAGGATTAGATTAGTTTGGAAAAATGACTCTACTCACTGCTTCCTTTGCCCTAGTTAAGAATATAGGTGTTAGGGTAATAGTCAACAAAGGGGATTAACACGACTAGGAAGAAACATAGTTTCTTCCTTTTGGTCCTTGTCCGTCATTTCTTAACTCTTAGCCCTAACCTCTATGTAAATCAACCGCAATCGGTCTAACTAGGGAATTACCGCTATCTCGTATGATAGGGTGCCGTAGCGAGTGGTGTATGTTTGATTCACATAGAGTCCTAATTTAAAGTATTATACGGGTAAGAAAAGAGTGAGAGATGTCCATCTCTCAAACCTATCCAATCCTAACCCTAACAAGTGAGGAATTACTCACTCATTAGGGAAATTACGATGAGATTCATTTTTATAATTTCCTTTTTAATTAACTGATTAACTTGCAGATAATAAAAGACAGATACTAAAATTGCAGAAATTAAATTCGAATGAAAAATGCAAGATAAAAAAACTTACTTTTATTGACACCTCTTGACGATTACAATGAAACTAAAATTTAATCTAGAAATTAAAAGAGGCATGCCCCCAAAAGAGGCTGTAGGCTTTCCTATTTATAGACAGGAGAAACCCTAGGTTTTACATCTGATCCATACTTGAAATTACAAGACTACCCTAAGAAAGCCGGGTCAAAGCGCCGACACCCACCGACACGTGCACTCCACGGCCGGGGAACCGCGGCGGAATGCCATGTTTGGCCGCGGATCCGCGGCCATCTTGGGGGTTCTCTGTCTCAACTTTCCAGGGTTGCTTCATGTTGCTGTTTACTTCTGTTTTCTTCACTTGGTTCCTCAGAATATCTTCTATTTTCTTCCAGATTTCCACATTGCAGAATGTTGTGGACTTTTCGCCGTGAGCTTCGCGTTGAAGTCTTTAATCCTGTGATGCCCTCGTACTTTGTGCAATTGAACTGTTCATTGATCTTTGTTTGTTCCTTAAACTAGTAGGCGGCATCAATACAGATTCATCTAGTTGTTGGTCGTAGTCTCATATTTGTAGCGTCTTTTCCTGAATTTCACTGTATTGTTCTGAGAACCTGTAACCTGCAACTATTTAGCAGACATGGATCAAAAGCACTTATTTATTCGTAATATGATTAAGAATGGGGAATATAATAATGCAAAATTCTGATATAAACAGGCTTGGTCTCCTGAAAGTCGGGTCCTCTTGATGAACATTCCAAAGAAAGAAATAGAAGGAATGTCGTCGGCGAACTAGCGCTCGGTAAGTCCCAAAAGAAAGAATGGAATAGACAGGTAAAGAGAATAGAACTGGTAATTGGTATAAGTATATGTTTGTTATGCTAGCGTAGTTATTTGTAGCTTGGTACAGAATGTATCAGTGTATATGAGAGAAGTCCAACTATCCCGTAGACTATGGAAAACAGAAAGTACAAGGTCCCGTCAAAACCCACAGGAAAACAACACGGATGTTCGGTAGGTGTTTTTTAGTGTCAATCATCATGCTACTTCTAATACATTCCGTACCAATCTACCCCGTTAAACCCCGTAATGTATATTGTATAAATTGTAGTTATCAGACTTGCCGAGACCATGGATATAAGTTGTTCATGTAAACGGTTTCGGGATTGTATCAAGTAGTCATGTAATTAAGTCAAGATATAGCTATGGATCGGTCAAGTCAAGTCATGTTGATATTGTTCTGGTATTCAGGTTCAGGTTCAAGCATGTATGTTATAGTTTGGATTCATGTTAGGATTGGATTCTGGTTAGATTCAAATTGAGTTAGACTCCGACTTGAGTCAGACACTTTAAACAGATTTGGATTCTGAATTAAGTTTGGGAGTCATCGGAAACTGCTGCACATAGACGGCAGGATTTGTGTTTTTTTCCAAGACAATTACCATTGATAACACCATTAAGTTTTTTCTATCTTAAATATGCAAGCACTCATTTTCTCTGGTTCCCTGAGGCTCAAAAGAATTGATCCCGCTTAAACCTATATTTACTAAAGTCCTTAAAGGTAATTTTATATAACTCGAAGAGGTTTTATGAAAAATATTTTGTATACTTTCAAAATAAACCTCGAGTATTTATTTGTCGTATTTAGGGTTTCATGGATGTAACTTTTAAGATTTAAGGTATTTTAGTGGATATTAACTTAGTTTGAATAGTTCATGGTATTTAAGTGTAAGACTTGTCTTATATTGATACTTGATGGTATTTTGGTGAAACTTGTCATTCTTTTATTTTTTTAGAAAACATGGAATTTTATTATATCTTGAAAATATGTGTTTTGACAATATTTATATATTAAAAAATTAATTTTTATTATTAATTAGAAAATCTCGTTTTTCTTAAAAAATCGTATTAAAATTCTTTCGAGACTGAATGCTCCGTGAGGATGTCTGCATCTCGCTCTACTAGCCCGAGAATGTGCGATAATTTGCACCATCCAATAGTGGGCTCCATAAAATGGGTTGTAGAGGCATAATCGCAAGAGTTTGAAATACAATTCTAAAGAAAATCGGGATTTTATAGTTTATGGTATTTTGATGAAAAGTTGTAATCGCCACAAAAATAGGTTTCCAAGAGTATCGTGCTATGTCAATATCTGTGTATGTGAGGCGTATGTCATTACCCCGTGAAGTTTTCTAGAGGTAATAGCAAGAAAAACAAATAAATATGGTCGATACAAAGTTCATGGTATTTAAAAGTAAAACTCAATTTAAAGTTGTTTAGCATGATGATTTAGGGTGAAAGTTATTTTAAACTTTAGTTTTATGATCAATAAGCAATGTATAAGAATATGAATGAGCAATTCTGTAACAACTCCAATTTCAATGTACAGAAAATTGTTTAAAAATTAATGTACAAATTGGGGTATTTGCAAATCCTGTGTATACTAGAAGTATTTGTTTTACTTTAGAATAGCAAGAAAGTACTTGTAGCATATTGGTAAAGCCTTGCACAGCTGTGACGTAGCGCATGTGATCGAATCCCCCCAGCCACATTATCTTTTTATTAAATTTCTGTTAATTTTTAGAAGCCCAAGGGTTTGCACGTGCACTACACGTATAATGAAGAGTCACAGAATATTTAAACATGTGCACGAGGCTAGTTGAAGCGACAGGAACACATGGCAACAACCCCAACTCTACCGTCGGTAAAGGGCCGGCAAGATGCTTGAAAATGCCGGCACTGCCGAGCCTCCCGTAGGTAATGCTCCCCATATTTTGCCCCCTGCACCTCTTCAGCTACTCCACTAACCCCACATTGTTTATTCTCTCTGCATGCATCCAGAGAGCAATAAAACACCATTTAAATCCAAATTTTAATCCATCCTTTCACCCCCTAAACCCTAATTTCCCCTATAAATACCACACCATATTTCATCCCTCCTCACTCAGAAATTCCCTATCAAAACTCTCAAAAATTCTCAAGTCCCTTTTGTGTGCAAGTGGAGTTAGCGAAGGGCGAAGTTCCAGTGACGTTCCAAGGAGTTTACGACGAAGAAACGATGCCCCGATGATCCCTAAACCTTCTCCTACCTCTCCCTTTTCCTTAGAGCCAGTAATTCCCCTCTCCCCCTCTCATTTTCTATTCTAAAAACATGAAATTCTAAAACCCGACGGAAGCGGAGTTAATCCGACTTCCGATTCGGTTTTTCTTTAAAACTCTACTTTTCTTAATCAATAAAATTCTATACTATCACATAATGTTTAACAAACATAAACAAACCTATTAAAATAATTTTCATCTCAAAATATTCTTTTATGCAATTTTATTGTACTTTTACGATAAAATACCACATAATTCATTTCCGACATAAAACAACACAAAAATTGTATTACCTTTAGATAACTCATGAGATAATGACCTAACTCATCACAACACACATTTCTGACATAGCACGATGAAGTTTTGGGAATATATTCATGGGATAACACGACTTTACAAATAAATACCATCAACTTACAAAACCAATTCTTTAAAAAGATATATTAAACAATTCCTTGTAATTGCGCCTTTACAACCCACTGGGGACCCGTTCGGGATGGTTTGGGTTATCGCACATCCTCAGACCTAGTAGAGCGAGATGCAGACCTCCGAAAGGAGCATTCGATCTCGATGGAATTTTAATGCATTTTTCTTTAGAAAATGAGATTTCTACAAGAAAATAAATAAAATTTATTTTTAAATAAATAAATATATATCTATTATCAAAATATCTATTTTAAATATGTTATATAAATATTCCATGTTTTCCAAATCAAAAGAATCACCATTACATGAAAATACCATTCAAATACAAAACAATACCGATATTTCAATAAAATACCCTATACTATAAAAAATAGGTTCTACTCACTAGAAATTTCACAATTATAAAATATACATCTATGAAATCCCTAAAGACGATAATTAAATACTTGATGTGTATTTTGAAAATATATCAAAACTATTTTTACATAAAACTCCCTCAAGTTATGCTAAATTACAATAAGGACCCTGGAAAATATAGGTTTAAGCGAGACCGGTCTCTTGAGCCTCAGGGAGCCGGAGATATGGGTGCTTGCCTATTTAAGGTAGACAATCTAACAAACGGTGTTATCAACACGGTAATTGTCTTGGAAAAAGACACAAATTCTGCCGTTCATGTGCAGTTGTTACCGATAACATCAAAACTAATTCAGGATTTCAAGTTCTTTTCAAAAGTGTCTGACTCAGACCGAGTCTCAATCTAATCAATCTGACTTGAATGTGATTCAAGTATAAACTACAAATGCAACATGAATCCATGAATCTGTTTATTCAATCTATATCAATCTATATTGACTGAACCGAACTATGGATATACTCCATCTACATCACTTTCCATTTATATCCATTCCATTTACTGATATCATGGTTTTGGAAAGTCATCCATCTATACAACTAAACAATACAATCAATATAAAAGACATCGCGGGGTTTATAAGGGATAGATTGGTACGGAATGTGTTAAAAGTGGCACGAGACTGTAACCATAATACACCTAACCTGAATATCCATTGCCGTTGTACCATGGCTGAACGGTTCCTTGTGCTCCGTATATCTTAGTCTCCAGAATAGTGGGACTCCTCTCGTATACACTGGCATTTTCTGTACCAAGCTACAAACAACAGTGTTAACAATATAATTAAACATTATAAGATATACTCTTTTTCTGTCTATTCCATCTCTACTCACTTTTGGGACTTACCGAGCGATTGTTCGCTGACGACATTCCTTTCTTCTTTCTTTGGAATGTTGTCAGGTGATTTGGACGCACTAGAGACCGAGCCCAGTACTGAGGATTTGGAGCAGATACCTTTTGACCCAGAGCTGTAGGCACTTGTACATATTTATTTCATTTCAGTTATGTCATTGTTTAGGCATCGCTTTCTATTCATGTACTTTCATTTCAGTTGTACTTGTAAAAGAATGTTTAATAAATAAAATTGCTGTTCATTTACATTCATATCTCTTGTGTACTTTACTTTATATTGCTTAGTTACGCTTAGCGTGTTTACTTCTGAGTAAATACGTAGCGGCTTCGTCACGTCCTCTTGCCATACACCGGGAAGCTGGGCGTGACAAATTCTTAAGAAAAATTATAGTTTCAAAGATTTTAGAATCAATTGTCGGTGTAAATCCACTTACCGACATGTTTTATAAAAAGAGACTTTTTATGTAGAAAGAGAAAAAGGTCCTGCGACTTACTAGCTAGAAGGGTGAAGATAAGATAGAAAAAGGATGTGTAGTCGCTGTGGCATCGCGGGGTCGCCGAAATTGCTTCTTTTCTTCGTCGGAAGTTGACCTTGGGCTAACTTCACTTCTACCCCACTTGTACTTAGAAAAATTTGATAATTTTGGTTAGGGATATCAGAATGAGGAGGGGCTAGGGTATGGGGTTGTATTTATAGTGTGGAATTAGGGTTTTGAAATTGAAAGAGTGAATAAAAATGTATTTAAAATTGGATTAATTGGGAAATTGAATTCTTTGTTAAATCGCAGAGAAAACAAACAGTGCAGGGGTAATGGAGGTAGGCCAATTGACCAGTGTGCAAAGCCCGGGGACTTTTCCCTACGGGGGACCCGTCGCCGCCGGCCAATATCCCCATCTCGCCGGCCATATGGTGGGTGTTAGGGGTTGGATGCTTGCCATGTGTTCTCCTCAGTCCATACAACATTTTGCATATGTTAGATTTCTTTGACTTTTCATTTCTATGTGCAGTGCACGTGTAAACTTCTGGGCTTCCAAAATGTTTAAAAGAAGAATCAGGAAAAATAATATGTGGCTGATGGGATTCGAATACAGGGGCTACGTCACAACAGTGCAAAGCTTTACCAATGAGCTACAAGTTGTTTCTTGTTGTTCTTAAACGAGAATAACTTTTAAATTGTGCTCAGGCTAAGAAACTCCTTTCTGTACTTTAAGAAGAAAAATTTTGTACAGAAAATTCTGGGTCGTTACATTCTACCCTCCTTATAAAAATTTAGTTCTCGAAATTTATAAAAGGAAGTTGTAACAGATCCAAGAAAAATTTGATGACATCGGTGGTGAAAGAACTACTGATATGGTACTAAAAGTGCCAGAAAAAATGTTTGAAAGAACGAAAAGATGCAAGAGTAGTTTTCAAGAAAGCTGCGAGCATGCAAAATAGAAGAAACGTAAATTAGAATTGGATTGTCAAGAATGGTCTAAAGATAAAAATGATAATCGAATAAAAATCAGGGAAGAGATATAACTTAACAAAGAAGATGTGGTTCGATAATATACATAACTAAATTAAGAGGAAAGAGAATCAAAGGCAGAATTCTAAGTCACTCAAGTAAAGTACCACATTGTAGTTATGCTACAGCTCATAGTTACAATCACATAACTTCATTTAAATCACCCAAATACTACCATCAGATTCAAGATGATAAGGTTTAAGAAACAATCAAGAAAAATCAACGGAAGATCAGGAGTTTGTAGTTTCGTGTTACATCGAGACAAGATTATCAGGGAAAACAAGAAAAGATTCAAAGGAATGTAATCATGTTGCAAGCGTTACAGTCTACCCTCCTTAAAAGAATTTCGTCCGTGAAATTCTCTCAAGGAGTACGATACATCAAGGCATGATAAAGTTAGGATAAGATTGGGGTAAGTCTTCTTCGAGCTCTGTCGATCGATGCTCTAACTAACTGAGCTAATAGACGTAGTAGATACAAGTAGCAGGGTGAACCGGAGATAAGGATTCAAAAGTCGATAGATTATATTCAAGGAATTCAAAGGTGAAGTTCAAGATAGATTCAAAGAATTTGAAATGTAAAGAATGTATAGTTGCTGAATCTTATAATTCTTATGATATATATTGCTTAGGACTTCATGCAGAACTAACCTACTTAGGCCGCCAACAAAACCTGTCACGCCCTGCTTCCCAGTATACGGAGAAGTAGACGTGACGTGCCACGACATATTTACTCAGAAGTAAACACGTTAAGTGTAAATAAGCAATATAAATAAATGCACAAGAATGACAAGAGATGTAAGATAGAATTTAATTCTATCAGATGATGCTTTTATGATCATCTTTGGATTTTTGATCCAAGAGTTCTCTATTTAATAGAGAAGATCTTTTTAGTTTGAGAAAGATCAGGGAAATATTTCCCACATAGAATTTAATTCTATGAGATGCTTTAATTGGTGATATTTTATCACCATTGGATTTTAAACCCAAAGATTCTCTGTTAGATGAAGATCTTTCCACATTAGAAAGATCAAGGAAAATATTTCCCAAATAGAATTTAATTATATCACATTGAATTTAATTCTATCAGATGATAGTATTTTAAATTGGGGCGCTCACATGCTTTGCACGTGAGTGCTGCCAAATGAATGCGGTAAATGAACTCACGTGTTTGACATGTGAGGGCTATCATAGGATTTAATCAGATCTGAAATCGGTACTCACATACTTTGCATGTGAATGCTCACGTGTTTAACACGTGGGCGCCGCTATAGAATTTAATTCTAATTGCAACAGGTACTCGTGTGCTTTGCAAGTGAGTGCTCACGTGCTTTGCACGTGGGGCACCGCCCTTTATTTTTATAAAAGGAATAACAAACTTTGGCCAAAATTTTTGGCGGGAACAAATGCCCCCATTACTTTGCCCATGTAGGTATGTACATGGGTTAAGTGGTGCAAAGTTATGCATCTTCATAGAATTGATAGCTTAGGAGACAGGTTTAGGTCTTTGTCGCCTAAGGTTTTGTCCATCTTCTTATCCATAAAGTTCTTAAGAAGGTTTTTTCCCTATGAGTCATGAGGATCCCATAGGTGTATATTCTCCCTAGAAATTGTCAGAATTCCTAAGTATTCATCGCCTCCGTGAGTCGTAAGGAACACACTCGGGTATTTTTTCCTTACGAGTCATGAGGACCCGTAAGTGACTTCTTCACTTCATTGGCTTGCAATTTTGTCGAATGTGGTCCGTGGATAGTATACAAAAGTCAGTCTTGACTTTCTTGTAGGGCAGCAATGGCTTAGAAAATAAGTTTAGATCTGTCGTCTAACGCTTTTCACCTTTATGAGCCATGAGGGTCTCATAAAAATGTTTCTCCCTACGAGTCGAGAGGATCTCATAGCTATATTTTCTTCTTAGAAGTCATGAGGAATCTGAAGTGTGTTTTCTCTTGAGATTCATAAGGATATCACAAGGGTATTTTCTCCTTACGAGTTAAGAGGACCCGTAAGTGGCTTCTTCTCCTCAATGGATACAACTTTGGAGAATGTGGCCCATGGATAGTATATAAGAGTAAATCTTGACCTTCTTGTAGGGCAATATTGTTTAGGAAATAGGTTGATATCCTCGTCGCCTAAGGCTTTTCACCTTTATAAGCTTCGAGGGTCTTATAAAGATATTTCTTCCTACGGGTCATGACGAGTCGAGAGGATCTCGCAGGTGTATCCTAACATAAAATGTAGATAACCCCCACTCTTTTATGACAGGGGCCCGTTAGGTTTGTGGTACTAGGTTTAAGTCCATTGTACCGTTGCGTTGGCTGATATATTTCTCGATATGCAGTCTCTTAGGTTGCTGCTCGAGTAGCTCCGCGACTGTCGTGTCTCTGATCCCTTCTGATGATGGACAAGACATCTTCAAGCAATCTTCTTAGCTTGGAATATCCATATTACTGTCAGAAGAACAAGTGTTAGGTATTTACCGTGGCACTTTTTATTTGAGGTTAGGCTTAATTTGAAGCCCCGATGAGTCATAACCGCACCTTTCTGGGATGGGATGATCTCCAATGATCTTTAGACTTTGTATGTATTGCCGTCAAGACCCGAAGCTAGGAATATGCGATCACTTGGCTTTTGCTTTGTTGATGTCACGCTAATTCTTTGCTGAAGTAGGGTTGTCACGCCCCGCTTCCCAGAGTACGCAAGATTGGGCACGTGACATAGCCAACCATGCTACCTGTGGGTAGGAAGTATCCATCCACAGTCACATTACGGCTGTAGAGATATCAAGAACAAGATAAAACTATCTAACACATGTCCAAATCCAGAATAACAAGAGTCAATGATAAATAAAGGCGGAAGCAAATGATCCAATACAATAATAGAAGAGTATGTCCCATAATACGGGCTTACATCTGGAAATAAAAATGCGGGAAATAAAACTAACCACTACAGAACTCACAACTCAGCCTGCTGGCTGAAGTACTCCTGCTCGGACAGCGACAGTGGTAAAGAATCTGGGCCGTGCAAAACCCAGACGTCAGCGCGTCATGTCAACCAAGAATATAATGTGAACAGTGTAATAGGCAATGCAGAAATAAACATGAAAGAAGCAATAGTATGAAACACGCAGTGCAGGGTAGTGTGCAGTGGGTAACTAAACTGTTTTATCGGGTTTTCTAGCCTAAAGTCTTTGAAATCATTTCGAGTAATCCTCCATGTAACTCAAAGGATATGTCCCGTTACCCCCCGGGACCACGAATCAGGAAGATGGGAACCAATAATGGTTCTGTCCCGTTGCCCCCCGGGACCACGGATCAGGAAAATGTAAGAGTCACGAATGGCTCTGTCCCGTTACCCCCCGGGACCACGGATCAAGTAATACCCTTTTAAGTTACACTTTAGATTACCCTTTTGATTTCCCCATACCCCCAGGTTATATGTGTCAGGTCAGGTATTCAGTATTCAAGAACTAATGCCAACACAGGATCAGGTAACAGGTCAGGTTTGTCTGGATAGACAACGGGAATGGTCCATGAAGACTCCATGTCAGGTTTGTTGGCATTAGGCATGAGATCAAGTAACAGGTCAGGTCATGGTACAACATGTCAAGTCGATAGTAAAGGGTACCATATCAGGTGCATCGGTATATATCATGTGTAGCAAAGTCAGGTCAAGGTGTAACGATATCGTGGATGTGCTCACAACAGGTATACATTCGAACAGGGGATTAATCAGCAGGAAATAAGCAATAAATTAAACAATATTAAACAGTTCATTTAATCACAATAGTGCATTAGTGTAGTACAGCCGTTTTATCATATTAGCAGGTTTCGAGCACCCCTTGCGGTGCAATAGATCACATGATGGTGCAATACCGTTATCTCAATATCAGAATGTAATAGAGCTACATGTGTAAAGGCTATCATCCTTCAAACGGTAAAATGTGATTAACGGGTAAACTTCGTTATTAGGGTTAAAGTGGCAAAATGTAATTTTAGGTTAACTGTATCATGATATATGTCATATTGCGACCAAATGAGAAAATATCCATACCGAGTTGAGTTTTGCAGGTTTAATGAGTCAACATATATATAATTGTATAGTATAGCATGTAGCAAGTGATACTTGCCTCGACGGTTCGCGAACTGGGAAAAACGGACGTAACGTCGGCGGAGAAACACGCGACGGACGCACGGTTCACGGATCGAACCCAAACAACGAACAGTGGGACCACGCGGATCGGGGTACCTCGCTGAAATGTCGGGTCAAGTCGTCGGCACGGCCGGATTCCGGCGAGATGCAAAACAGCGACAAAAGTTTAGAAACCCTATGTACAGCCAAAGACAAACCAGAGGGGGAAAAGGAAGAAGGAAGATGAAGGGAAGCTTACTGGGATTGCAAAGGTTGCGACAGCGACGGGGTCGACGGCGATGGGGAGCCGGCGAGGAAGCTGCAGGCGGCAGACTAGGCTGCGGGTGCTGGAGGAGAAAAGAAGGTGAGGAGGGAGAGGAGGTGGTCGGGTCTGGTGCGCAGGTGAAGAGGAGGTGGTCGGCGGTGGCGCAGGTGACAACGAAGAGGGTCGACGGCGGCGTTTCCGGCCAACCAGAGAAGGCGCGGGGTTGCTGTGGGGTCCATGTTGCGGCGCCGAGCACACGGGAGAAGGAGGGGATGTCGAGGTCGGAAAGAGAGGGCGAAGGTGAAGGTGCTGGTGTCGTCGGCGACGAGTTGCGGCGGCGACGGGCGAGCAGCGATGGGTGCAGGTGGCCGCGGCTAGGCGTAGGGTGCACGGGGACGTGGGGGAAGGAGGAAGGATGTGGCGAGGTTGAGGAGGCAAGGATCCCGGCGGTGCTAGCGCCGGCGTTGGGGCTCCGGTGGCGACGGAGGAGGCGGCGGCTAGGGTTCTCGCGTGGGTTTTCTGCGTATTATGAGGGAAGGAATAATTATATATAGGGGAGAGAGATAGGAAAATAGAGAGAGAGAGAGATACAGATTAGAAGATTAGAGAGAGAGAGATAGAGACTAGAGAGAGATAGAGGCGGGGCCCACGGGGGTTAAGAACCCCGTGATTGGCCAGTGGGGAAAGATTTCAGCAGTTAAGGAATTTTAAAATATTTTTAGAAAATCGAACAGTAAAGATTTATAAGTTAGGTGATATTATATGGTTTAATATTATATTAAATTTTGGGATTTCGGCGCTAAATAAAACATTTTCAAATCACGCCCGGGTTGGGTCCAAAAATTCGAAATTCAATTAATAGGATTTTAAGCGGGTTCCAAATTTTTAGATGAAGTGTTTTATGATTAAAAGCATGCCCCCAAGTCGGACACCTGCACGCGCGCGTAGCTGTCCAAACTCGCCCGTTTCACCGAACGGAAAGAAAACTCGACGCACGGATGCTACTACGCGGCTAGGGGTGACGAGTAGGCCAAGATAGATATTTTTAATTTCATTTTAGGTGCTAAAATTTGTTATCTGCAGAAATGACTTAGCTAGTTAAAATTTTACAGTAAGACCCAAACAAGCAAGATAAATAAAATGAGCAATATCTAACACTGAACCAGTAACAGAGATGGTAGTATTGGGCTCGGGTGTTACATCATACCCAACTACAAAAGAATTTCATTCTCGAAATTTCAAGAATACAAGATAGAAAACTACAGGAAAAGGTGAGGAAACTTCTGTTGGATCTCGTCTTCTCGCTCCCACGTGGATTCTCCATGCGATCGATTACCCCAAGAAACTAGCACAAGGGGGATAACCTTGTTCTTAAGAACCTTTTCCCTACGATCCATGATTTCAACCGGTCGCCCCTCAAAAGTTAGGTCCTCCCGTACAGTTAACTCCGAATGATCCAAGACGTGTGTTTCATCTCGAACATACCTTCGTAGTTGAGATACATGAAACACATCGTGCACACCTGCCAAGGACTGCGGTAACGCCAAACGGTACGCTATCTCTCCAACGCGCTCCAATATCTCGAAGGGTCCAACGAATCGAGGACTAAGCTTCCCTCGACTCCCAAAACGAATCACTCCTCTAGTCAGTGATATCTTCAAGAATACCAAATCACCCACGGCGAACTCTAAAGGTCTTCTTGACGTGTCAGCCCAACTTTTTTGTCTGTCTTGAGCTGCCTTCATATGCTTCCTGATTGTATTCACCTTCTCAACTGTCCCGTAGAATATGATAGCACAACCTCCAAGTCAAATCTTCGAAAATCCGCAATGATCTCCCTCTGCGTAGTCAATACCTGAATCGCTGGTAACCGACTAAGCGCATCCGGCACAACGTTAACTTTTCCCGGATGGTACTTAAGATCAAGGTCGTAGTCGGCCATCAGCTCCAACCATCTACGTTGCCTCATGTTCAACTCCTTCTGAGTGAACACATACTTCAAACTCTTGTGATCTGTAAAAACTTCGACTCTCTCGCCCAAAAGATAGTGTCTCCAAATCTTCAAAGCGAAGATCACAGCCGCAAGCTCCAAGTCGTGAGTGGGATAATTCTTCTCATAGGTCTTTAATTGTCTCGATGCGTACGCTACAACCTTCCCATTCTGCATCAAAACACATCCCAATCCCTTTCCAGATGCGTCGCTGTGAATCATCAGTCCTCCGGAATTGTCTGGTACGGTCAGGATAGGGGCGGTTATCAACTTCTGCTTCAACTTCTCGAAGGCCAACGCACATTTATCCGTCCATACAAAAGGTACCTCCTTGCGGGTAAGCTTGGTCAACGGTTCTGCCAAACGAGCGAAGTTCTCCACAAATCTCCTGTAGTATCCGGCCAAACCAAGGAAACTTCTTATCTCAGCCACATTTCTTGGAATAGGCCAATCTCGAACTGCTGCAATCTTTTCGGGATCGACGGCGATTCCGTCGCCCGACACAACATGCCCCAGAAACTTCACTTCTTCCAGCCAAAATTCGCACTTACTCATCTTCACATACAATTTCTCCTGTCTCAGTGTCTGCAGTGCGATCTTCAAATGCTCAGCATGCTCCTCCGAACTCTTCGAGTAAACCAGAATATCGTCAATGAATACCATAATAAACTGGTCTAAGAATGATGAAAAGATTCGGTTCATCAAGTCCATAAACACCGCCGGCGCATTAGTTACTCCGAAGGGCATCACTAGATACTCGTAGTGTCCATACCGAGTTCGAAACGCCGTCTTGCAAATATCTTCTGCTTTCACTCGGACCTGATGATATCCGGATCGCAAATCCAGTTTCGAGAATACCCTCGCGCCACTAAGCTGCTCAAAAAGTTCTCCAATGCGAGGGATCGGGTACTTGTTCTTAATAGTCACCCGGTTTAATTCTCTATAATCGATGCACATTCTTCTCGTGCCATCCTTCTTCTTTACTAGAAGAACTGGAGCTCCCCAAGGCGAGTTGCTGCTTCGAATCCAACCCTTCTCAAGCAATTCACCAACTTGCTTCTTAACTTCTTCCAATTCCACTGGTGCCATTGGATAATAAGCTTTAGATACTGGCGCTGCGCCAGGAATAAGGTCAATCGCGAACTCCACGTCTCGCTTCGGCGGTAAGCCCGAGATATCTTCAAATACGTCCATAAAGTCGCGAACAACTGCCGGCTCTTCATTACTACCAACTTCCATAGCTGCAAGAACACTGTTTATCGGCCTAGCCCTAAACTCGACTGGCCCGACAGAACTGCTTCCCCCAGTGAAGGTAAACTCAGGATGTCCGGGAATCTGGAAAATTACCTTCCTTGACCTACAGTCAATGTGGGCGTGGAAAGTGCCAAGAAAATCCATTCCCAAGACAACTTCATAGCTGCCCGTATCTATTACCAAGAAATCTGCAAAGAGTTCCCGTCCGCACACAACAACTGTACAATCTTTACATTCCCTACTGGATATAATTTTCCCATTCCCAGTGTGTATGTCCCAAAAACTAGACAAGGTTGTGCAGGCAATCGAGTGTGTAGTTATAAACTTGGATGACATAAAGCAATAGGATGCACCGGAATCAAATAATGCCAATACGGGAAAAGCATGAACGAGTAAAGTACCTGAAACCACTTCTCCTGATGCCTTAGCTTCCTCAGCTGTCAAGGTGAAAGCTCGAGCCTGATTAGGTCCCTGAGTCAGCTGTTTCTGCCCTTGGAACGGTCTCTGCGGAGGCTTCTGTATATCATCTCTCGTGCGAAGTTTCGACGGACAGGCACCAATTGCGTGATCGGCCGCTCCACAAACCAAACAAAGTCCCAGCTTCCTTCGGCAATCCTTCTGCACATGCCCGGGCAAACGGCAGTAGTCATAAATCATGCCTTTCCTTCGATCAACGACCACAGGCTTCTTCATTGGTGCTACACCACGTCGATCCACTGGAATACCTCTGCGCCCATGATCTCGGTTATGTACAAATGTGGGCTTCCGGGCCGCAACGGCCGTCTGTTGCAGGCTCCCTTTCATTCCCGATAAACTCTGTTGCTCCCGGGCTGCCGTAAGAACCTGTGAGAAAGTGGTCAAACCCAGGGAGACAATCTGCCTCTGGATGTCCATATCCAAACTGCGCATGAACCTTCGCGCCCTGTCTGCCTCGTTGGCGACTAAAGGTCCAGCGAAACGGCTGAGTCTCGTCCACTCCGATGCATGTACGTCCACGGGTGCTCCACTTTGCCTCAGCCCAATAAATTTCTCTTCCATTTCCTCCCGTGCAGTCCGCGGGAAGAATTTCTCCAGGAAACTCTTAGAAAAATCCACCCAACTGATCGGCTTGGGCAAGCGGGTCTCCTCCACAAGCCACCACTCTTGGGCGTAATCCACTAGCTGAATGCGCACCACATCAACTCTTTTGTCCTCTGGGATCTGTGCCGCAATCAGTAAATTCTCCGTGTCAACTAGCCACTGCTCGGCTGGCAACGGCTCCTCCAGACCAGTGAAAGTAGTAGGACCCAAACGTCTGAAATCTGCCACGGTCCCTACCCGGTCAACTGGTTTAGCTCCAGCGTTGTTTACAGACTACCGAATGGCCTGCAAACCCTCCTGAAATGAATCTGCTTGCTGCTGGATCAGCTCAGTATGCCTCTTCTGATTTTCCAGCATTCCACGTATCACTCCCAACATGGCGGCTTCGTCCACGCGCCTCTGATACGTCTTGAAATTCTTATCTGCCATATTCCTGAAATCAAAATACCCAACATTAGCATGATGATAGATTCAATATATAAATCAAGGCTAGAACTCCAAGATACTTAAATAGAGTACCGCATTGTAACTATACCACGGTATCATAGCCACAATTACTTAACTCCACCCAAGTCGCCTAAGCCCTAGAGATAACAAGAAATCAAGTTTTCGAGTCGACATGCAGAGTAAGTTTGCACGTCGATATAATCAGGAAGAATGTGATTCAAGAATGGTAAAACGGTCAAAGTGGTAGGACATGTTTCCTAAGCACGGGTATTCTGATTCGTGTATCGGGTACAATACCCAACTACAAAAGAATCAACCCAACTAACCTATGTCTCTGATACCAAAAGAACCATGTCACGCCCCGCTTCCCAGAGTACGCAAAATTGGGCACGTGACATAGCCAACCATGCTACCTGTGGGTAGGAAGTATCCATCCACAGTCACATTACGGCTGTAGAGATATCAAGAACAAGATAAAACTATCTAACACATGTCCAAATCCAGAATAACAAGAGTCAATGATAAATAAAGGCGGAAGCAAATGATCCAATACAATAATAGAAGAGTATGTCCCATAATACGGGCTTACATCTGGAAATAAAAATGCGGGAAATAAAACTAACCACTACAGAACTCACAACTCAGCCTGCTGGCTGAAGTACTCCTGCTCGGACAGCAACAGTGGTAAAGAATCTGGGCCGTGCAAAACCCAGACGTCAGCGCGTCATGTCAACCAAGAATATAATGTGAACAGTGTAATAGGCAATGCAGAAATAAACATGAAAGAAGCAATAGTATGAAACACGCAGTGCAGGGTAGTGTGCAGTGGGTAACTAAACTGTTTTATCGAGTTTTCTAGCCTAAAGTCTTTGAAATCAGTTCGAGTAATTCTCCATGTAACTCAAAGGATATGTCCCGTTACCCCCCGGGACCACGGATCAGGAAGATGGGAACCAATAATGGTTCTGTCCCGTTGCCCCCCGGGACCACGGATCAGGAAAATGTAAGAGTCACGAATGGCTCTGTCCCGTTACCCCCCGGGACTACGGATCAAGTAATACCCTTTTAAGTTACACTTTAGATTACCCTTTTGATTTCCCCATACCCCCAGGTTATATGTGTCAGGTCAGGTATTCAGTATTCAAGGACTAATGCCAACACAGGATCAGGTAACAGGTCAGGTTTGTCTGGATAGACAACGGGAATGGTCCATGAGGACTCCATGTCAGGTTTGTTGGCATTAGGCATGAGATCAGGTAACAGGTCAGGTCATGGTACAACATGTCAAGTCGATAGTAAAGGGTACCATGTCAGGTGCATCGGTATATATCATATGTAGCAAAGTCAGGTCAAGGTGTAACGATATCGTGGATGTGCTCACAACAGGTATACATTCGAACAGGGGATTAATCAGCAGGAAATAAGCAATAAATTAAACAACATTAAGCAGTTCATTTAATCACAATAGTGCATTAGTGTAGTACAGCCGTTTTATCATATTAGCAGGTTTCGAGCACCCCTTGCGGTGCAATAGATCACATGATGGTGCAATACCGTTATCTCAATATCAGAATGTAATAGAGCTACATGTGTAAAGGCTATCATCCTTCAAATGGTAAAATATGATTAACGGGTAAACTTCGTTATTAGGGTTAAAGTGGCAAAATGTAATTTTAGGTTAACTGTATCATGATATATGTCATATTGCGACCAAATGAGAAAATATCCATACCGAGTTGAGTTTTGCAGGTTTAATGAGTCAACATATATATAATTGTATAGTATAGCATGTAGCAAGTGATACTTGCCTCGACGGTTCACGAACCGGGAAAAACGGACGTAACGTCGGCGAAGAAACACGCGACGGACGCACGGTTCACGGATCGAACCCAAACAACGAACAGTGGGACCACGCGGATCGGGGTACCTCGCTGAAATGTCGGGTCAAGTCGTCGGCACGGCCGGATTCCGGTGAGATGCAAAACAGCGACAAAAGTTTAGAAACCCTATGTACAGCCAAAGACAAACCAGAGGGGGGAAAATGAAGAAGAAAGATGAAGGGAAGCTTACTGGGATTGCAAAGGTTGCGACAGCGACGGGGTCGACGGCGATGGGGCGCCGGCGAGGAAGCTGCGGCGGCAGACTAGGCTGCGGGTGTTGGAGGAGGAAAGAAGGTGAGGAGGGAGAGGAGGTGGTCGGGTCTGGTGCGCAGGTGAAGAGGAGGTAGTCGGCGGTGGCGCAGGTGACGACGACGAGGGTCGACGGCGGCGTTTCCGGCCAACCAGAGAAGGCGCGGGGTTGCTGTGGGGTCCCTGTTGCGGCGCCGAGCACACGGGAGATGGAGGGGATGTCGAGGTCGGAAAGAGAGGGCGAAGGTGAAGGTGCTGGTGTCGTCGGCGACGAGTTGCGGCGGCGACGGGCGAGCAGCGATGGGTGCAGGTGGCCGCGGCTAGGCGTAGGGTGCACGGGGACGTGGGGGAAGGAGGAAGGATGTGGCAAGGTTGAGGAGGCAAGGATCCCGGCGGTGCTAGCGCCGGCGTTGGGGCTCCGGTGGCGACGGAGGAGGCGGCGGCTAGGGTTCTCGCGTGGGTTTTCTGCGTATTATGAGGGAAGGAATAATTATATATAGGGGAGAGAGATAGGAAAATAGAGAGAGAGAGAGAGAGAGATACAGATTAGAGAGAGAGAGATAGAGACTAGAGAGAGATAGAGGCGGGGCCCACGGGGGTTAAGAACCCCGTGATTGGCCAGTGGGGAAAGATTTCAGCAGTTAAGGAATTTTAAAATATTTTTAGAAAATCGAACAGTAAAGATTTATAAGTTAGGTGATATTATATGGTTTAATATTATATTAAATTTTGGGATTTCGGCGCTAAATAAAACATTTCCAAATCACGTCCGGGTTGGGTCCAAAAATTAGAAATTCAATTAATAGGATTTTAAGCGGGTTCCAAATTTTTAGATGAAATGTTTTATGATTAAAAGCATGCCCCCAAGCCGGACACCTGCACGCGCGCGTAGCCGTCCAAACTCGCCCGTTTCACCGAACGGAAAGAGAACTCGACGCACGGACGCTACTACGCGGCTAGGGGTGACGAGTAGGCCAAGATAGATATTTTTAATTTCATTTTAGATGCTAAAATTTGTTATCTGCAGAAATGACTTAGCCAGTTAAAATTTTACAGTAAGACCCAAACAAGCAAGATAAATAAAATGAGCAATATCTAACACTCAACCAGTAACAGAGATGGTAATATTGGGCTCGGGTGTTACAAGGGTATACATCCGAATGGCATCTATGCCGTATGTATTGCAATCGAGATCTGGAGCTAGGATTTTGCCGTCGCTCCACTTTTATTTGACCGTTGCGTCCGCACCCTGCTGGAATGAGGAGAAACGTCGAGATGATCCCTAGCTTGTAGATGTGCCATCGAGATCTGGAATTAGGAATATGCCATTGCTCCACTTTTGTTTGGCTCTTTGGTCCTTGTTGACGTCGCATTTGCACCGAGAAGGAATGTCGAGCCGATCTCTAGGCTGTAGATGTTGTCGCTGAGATCTTGAGCTAGGATTTTGCCATCACTCCACTTTTAATTGACCCTTGGGTCTTTGATGACGTTGCGTCTGCATCCTGCTGGTATGAGAAGAACGTCGGGATGACCTCTATGCTGTAGCTGGCGCCATTGAGATCTGGAGCTCGGATTTTGCCATTGCTCTGTTTATATTTGACCCTTAGGTCTTTATTGATGTTGCATCTACACCGAGAAGGAACGTCGAGCTGATTTCTATGCTGTAGATATTATCGTTGAGATCTTGAGCCAGGATTTTGCCACCACTCCACTTTTAATTGACTATTAGGTCTTTGATGACGTTGCGTCTGCATCCTGTTGGAATGAGAAGAATGTCGGGATGAGCTCTAGGCTGTAGCTATCGCCATTGAGATCTGGAGGTAGGATTTTGTTATTGCTCTGCTTATATTTGAACCTTAGGTCTTTATTGATGTTGCATCTGCACCGAGAAGGAACGCCGAGCTATAACTGGGATTTTGTCATTACTCCTTTTTTATTTGGCTCCT
This sequence comes from Agapanthus africanus, assembly GCA_030015575.1. Taxonomy (NCBI): domain Eukaryota; kingdom Viridiplantae; phylum Streptophyta; class Magnoliopsida; order Asparagales; family Amaryllidaceae; genus Agapanthus; species Agapanthus africanus. The sequence goes on along the minus strand of JASDDO010000026.1, from coordinate 19,099,169 downwards.
TGGAGTTGTTCCCGCCAATTTTTTTTAGCTCAGAGCTTGTTGTTCTCTTATAAAAATAAAGGGAAACCCCACGTGTTAAACACGTGCACCCACATGCAAAGCATGTAGGTACTGCCTCAGATAAAATTAAATCCTATATTGGTTCCCACATGTTAAACACGTGAGCGCCTCATGTGCTTCCCACGTGAGCGCCAGTGCCAGCTTCTGTTAGGATTAAATCCTATAGTGGCGCCTCATGTGGAACACACGTGAGTGCCGGCGTGTAAAGCATGTGAGTGACTATTTATAAAAGAACTAAATCCTTAGACGGCGCCCATATGCATAGCACGTGAGCGTCAACGTCTAAATTAAAGAGTGCAGAATTAAATTCTACAAGGGGAATGTTTCCCTAAAATATGGGATATTCTTTATTAAATAGAGAGCTGTTGGATCAAGGATCCAATGGCGATATTAAATCATCAAATGATAGAATTAAATTCTATTAGGGAAAAAATATTTCCTTGATCAAATATTCTCTGTTAAATAGAGAGCCGTTGGATCAAGAATCCAATGGTGATTAAAAATCATCAAAAGATAGAACTAAAATTCTATTAGGGGAAAATACCCCCTGATCTTTCTAAATAAGGAAGATATTCTCTGTTGGCTCAAATATCCAATGTTAGAATTAAATTCTATGTAGGAAATATTTTCCTAATCTTTCTCAAACTAGAAAGATCCTCTATGTTAAATAGAGGACCCTTGGATCAAAATCCAACGGTGATTATAAAATCACCAGTTAAATCATCTGATAGAATAAAATTCTAATCCTGTTAAACAAACAAGATATTCATATGATAGAATAAAATTCTATCTTAGGAAAATATTTCCTAATCTTGTTAAACAAATAAGAAATCTTCTCTGTTAAGCAGAGAGCCTTTAGATTAAAAATCCAACGGTGAATAAAATTCACCAATTAATCTAAAAGATCATTTTATTGATTATGAAATCAATCATGATCTCTCAATGAGAGATTTTTCTCAACAAATTGATTTTTTCTCTTCTTGACAAAATCTAGAGGAGGGAGGAACCCTATAAGTTTTCCACAAAAACTGAGAATTTAATTCTCTTCTCAAAGAAGAAGATCCTCGCTCTTCCAAACTCTAGGTAAAGAAAAAAGCAGAGATAAAGCGTATCTACTTTGCTTAGCATAAAGAAAACAAGGGTTCTTTCATAAAAAGAACTTAGTTATTCTTCTGATCTGAGATTTGCAAACCAAATCTCCAAACTAAAAATCTCCCCATAAGTTGAGAATTTAATTCTTATCGGGGTGACTCTGTTCTCCAAACTCAAAATCTAGGGGAAAGAATTAGATTAAAAGAAGAAAAAAAGAGAGAAGAGAACGTATGTTCTAGGAACTTAATTCCTTTGCAAACAAGGTTTAACCTTACATGAAAGAACTTAGTTTTCATAAAAAGAAATAAAGGAACATAGTTCTTCAACAAAAAAAAAAAGATCGCAGATATTCAAAAACATAGATCTTGGTGATCATTAATGGCCAAAATGCCATTAACAGGGATTCAATCTCTAAAAAGAAAAGGACCTGACGCCTTTCCACGTGAGCGCCCAGAACAAAGAACCTGGCACCTCATGTGCTTCCTATATGAAGCATCCAAAACAAAAGGCTCAACGCCTCACGTGCTTCCCACATGAAGCACCTAAAACAAAAGGCTCGGTGCCTCACGTGCTTCCCACGTGAAGCGCCCAAAACAGAATTCTCAGCGCCTCACGTGTTTCTCATGTAGGTGCTCAAAATAGAAGATCTAGCACCTCACGTGAAATACGTGAGCGCTGTATAAAATTGCAGAGCACTAAAAAGTTAGTCCAAATGACTAAATGCTTGGCTTTGATTGAGCAATGCCCATGTCCCAGCACGTCATGTGCTTCCCATGTGAGCGCCTAAAATAAATACTCAGCGTCTCACGTGCTTCCCACATAAGTGCCATACAAAGTGCTTAGCATCTATATTTAGTCAAAATGACTAAGTGTTTAGCACTAATTGGGCAACGCCCATGTCTAAGCGCCTCACGTGCTTCCCACATGAGCGCCAGAGCAACAAATAAGTGCTTAGCACTTATGAGTAAAACAAAAAGGAAGGCCTAAGACCGAGTAGACCAAGCCCAAATTGGCTAAGTCTTTGAAATCTCTTGCAGCTGAGCCCAAACGCTCTGTGGTTGGATCTCAATAAAAATTTGATGATCCCTAAAATTTTGCTAAGTTGATCTTAGTCTCAAATAAGGCTAACGTAATCTTAGCAAAAATAAATTGAGTCCAAATGCTTATATATTTAAGTTGATCTTAATCTCAAACTAAATTAACAGTTCTTAAATAAAATGAAATATTCTTTGAACTGACAGAATACATACATCCTAAGTTCAAACCTAATTCTAAAATATACGGATTTGGACTAATCTGCGCCTTACGGGCGACGACATAAACTAGTTCAAACCCAAATCTGATAAAGTCTTCTATATCGGTTGCATCTATCCAAATCTCCGATATACAGTGTCATAAATCAACTTGGTATCTTCGGAGAGGTGGATGGATATGTCCAAATAGCATCTGCCCCCAAATTTAGGAAAGACGTTCAATCCCGGTTCGTCTTTGTTTTCGACGGTAAACAGATTCTGACACGCCCGGTTGGACCTTTTCCTCTTTCCACTCCATACTTCGTGTGTCGTATTTTTCCACGATCAAATAATCGTGGTATATATGTTTATAGTTGCCCTTAGGTGATGGGATACTGAAGTTGGCGTTCCGTCTCTATGCAGATGGCGTTTGCTTCCACTCACCACAACTCATGCTCTGTCACGTCTGGTGGAGTCAAGTATAGGCCACTTATAGCCTCAAATCTCTGCAATCTGGCCCTTCAAGAAATGAAAGTGCTTCTCTTTGGGTTTATGCTCCCACTTCCTACCCTCGGTGCCTTAACGCCGAAGGTGGAAGCCCAGAAGAGGTCCGTCTTCCATGGACCGGATCTTCAAACTTCAGCTTTGCCAACAGAATTGGTCCCCAAACAACTGGTACGTGCCGAAGAAAAAGGTCGACGCAGGAGGCAGAACAGTCATGCTCTCAAAGAAAACAGGGGGTAAGCTCAGCAATCTCCTGATCGTCGTCGATATCGACGTCATACAAAAAGAGATGGGAGCGGTTCTCCATCAGCATTGACTCCACCCGCTTCAACTCTGATAATGAATGTTGTTGTTCCAATAGGGAACAGTTTCGAACTGCTGCAAAGGGTCAGAAAAAATTCTCCCACCGCGGTACTAAAGAAATCTCCACAGACCGTGGAGATCCAACAAGAGCAGAAAACAGTTCTCTCCCCAAAAGAACTTTCCTCATCCATATATAAGGTGCGGAAGCAGGTGAAGAACTCGGTCATCGTCTGCGGCTCTTTCTCTAAACGTCAGCCAAAATCTGACAACTCTCCTTCCAAACACAAAGGGACTCATCCCAAGGCGGTTCTTACTACAACGGTTCCTCCTAAAGCTAAAGCGGCTTCTCACAAAAAAGAGAGGCCTAATAAAATCCAAATGCCCGAGGCAAACTCCAAGGGTCCAGATCCCAGATGCCCCAAGTCTGGGGGCATGGTAGTTCATACAGTCCACATGGTGAGCTCCAAAGATGAAGGTTGTGCTTCTATAAGTCACAGACTGCATACTCGGTCTTTGATGAAGGATCAGCAGCAATATGAAAAGCTGCAGGAGATACTTGCTCAGGCAGTTGCACTCGCTAATCCATTGCCTAAGGAAAATCCCGGCACACCCAAAGAAAGAGTAGGACAGGAGTCAGATATTGATTTCCTGAAGCGCGCTCTCATAAAAGAAAGATGAAGAAGCGGCAGGAATGTCCGCTAAAATGAACCAAATGACCTTTCTGATCCAGAACATGGCTGGAATGAAGGTCCAATCGGAACTACTGGCAGATAAACCACCGGTAGTCACTTTTAATGACAAGAGTGACATTTATATTCTCCGCAAGCCTCATCAACGGATGAAGAGGAAATGATCACAAAAGCAAAGGTGGATGCTTATATCGCACAGCAAGTCAAAGCTCACTATGCCAGTGAAGCTGCAAATTGATCGATCAAGACTGGTCGACCGTATCCAGTTTGTACGATCAAGTGCAATACCCGCCAGAATACATGCTTCCAACGTTCCACATATGCAAAGGAACCGGGAGTACTCGCCAGCACATCGCACATTTTAAATCCATGTGCAGCAACACTGGAGGAAATGATATACTGCTCCCCCGACAGTTTGTCAGCAGTCTGGCGGGTATCGCGTTTGAATGGTATGCAGAACTGCCAAATGATTCCGTAAAGACCTTCGACGAGATGGATATGCTCTTCTGTCAGAGATTCGCTGGTATGAATAAACACACTACCATGGTGGCGTTGGTCAACGAAAGGGTTGGACTGAATGAGACCTGGGTTCAATATGTTACCCGATGGTGAAATCTCTGGTCAAAATACGAGCAACATATCGACAAAGCTACAGTCGTGGGAATGTTCATAGTCACTCTTAACCCAAATTCAAAGGTGTTCCCATATATGGCCTTCTTCAAGCCGACGACCTTGCAAGAGCTCATGGATAAAATGGTTCGATTGGATCAGATGGGTCAAGACCCTTCTTCATCCGATGAAGATGTATGAAAAGCAAAGTTAAGGTGGCGTTTGTCGCCAACACTCAACAAAAAATGAGCGGATCTGAAGTAACATGTCGCCAAAATTGCGATAGTGTGGGTCTTACCTTTGAAAATATTGGGACGTGAATACTCACTCCCCCAAAATACACGCAGGGGCATGTTGCTCACTGGCGGAAGAATCTCAACGTGAGATGTCCCTTTCTTCAAATAACAGAAAGGATATCAAGGGACTTACAAGCTGGCCCTGCAATCAAGTGGAATATCTCGCTTGAACCAAAAAACCATGGAAAGGATGTGGAATCCATGTCTCACTCCAAATTTAACGATGAGGGGAAAAGCTCACAAGTCAAGTTCATTCTTTCAAGGAAGAAGAAGTCTCAGCAGAAGGAGTGACGTGATATCTTGTTCCTTCGTATGTGAAGATATTTTGTCAACGTCAGAAAACGACATTGATGAATAGGGGGCAGGTGCTGTATAAAGTGCCCTGCATTTCCCGCAAAAACAACCCGATTGGTATGATGATAAACGAAGCAGTCTAAGAAGGTGAAGATAGCTTAAGGTGTGAAGTGTCTATACAAACAAAGGACATACAACGACGCCTAAGCAAACCAGCGTTGGAAGGAATGAGTTATGCAACTCTTCGACCAAATGGTAACAGTGGTCGAAATGTCCCTAAACTAGTGCGTCGCCTCAAGCACGGCGATACTGGACCGAAACGTCCCTAAACTAGTGCGTCGCCTCAAACACGGTGCAGGCGATATTGGACCGAAACATCCCTAAACTAGCGCGTCGTCCTAAATACGGCGATATGCTTCTTGAGATCGACATTGCAATTAAAGTCTTAACGGAGAAGATTGCAACTCAAGTCCCACCGGCTACATAGCTTTTCCAGCGATGAAGCTATCCCCAAGTCCCATCGAAAAATAGATGGGTCACCTATGGCGAAACTACTTTCGAGGGTTTCACCGTTCACAAAAAAAACCGATATGTCTACAAGCGAAATGGGCACGGATGAAAACCCAAAAGGGCGCCGTGAGTAAAAACAGCCGGATTATCGATGAGCTTATGAAAACCTGGAAGGGCGCAAACTCGATTAAAAAAACGAAAAACAGTATGTCTACAAGCAAATAGGCACGGATGAAAACTCGAAAGGACGTCGTGAGTAAAAACAGCAGGACTACCAGCGAGCTTATGAAAACCAGAAAGGGCACAATCTCGTGAAAATAAAAAATATAAACTTGCAGGTTCCTTTCGACCTTATGAGGAGGAAAAACCTGCGTGAAATCCTTACGCCTCATAAAAAAACAACACGTTAGAAATCCCCACGATTTATAAGGAGAAATTACACTTGTGAGATCCTCACGACTCATAAGGAGAATTCTGCCCTGTGAGACCCTTACAGTTCATAGGATTCAAAATCCTTAGGTTACAGGGATCTAAATCTGTTCTTAAGTCGTCATATCCCCTAAGTTACCCTACAATTAGTTTGATACTGACTCTTGTATATAATCCACGGGCACCAAAAAATTTTGTTCTAACCGAGTTCTACCAATGGCGAGAAAGATCCCCATACGAAGAACGTCACTTGTAAGTTTTCTCGACTTACAAGGAGAAAATATTCTTGTAAAATTCTTACGAATTATTAGAGAAAATACCACGTAGGAGTCCTCATGAATTCTAAGGAGAACATACACCTATAAGATCCTCTCGACTCGTAGGGAGAAGTACCTTTATGAGACCCTTACGGCTCATGAAGTCAAAAGCCTTAGTCGGAAGGATCCTAACTCTATTTGCTAAGCCACCTTTGTTCAAATCGATAAAGGCAAATGATGATTCGCTCCTGGCAATATCCCACTTGTAGCGATACTGATACCTAAACATATGTCAAACTCCAAGTCCTCTCACGGCAAATGATAATTCACTCCTGGCAACACTCCATTTGTAGCGATGCTGATACCAAAATTGGTATCAGGACCCAAGTCCCCGACTCGCAATAAAATTAGCGAGCAAAAAAATGTATAAAATAGTCGAAATGTTTGGGCAACTCACAATAAAAAAATAACGAGTAAAAATAAAAAAAATGACAGCCGAAATTATTGGGCAATCGTGACTTTCGCGATATAAAAGCTGAAAAGATAGAGTATCGCAGAAATAAAAATAAAAAATAAATAAGGGAACCATATTTTCCCACCATGCTTCGCCAAAAGAAGTTCCAGATCTCGATGGCAACATCTATAGCTTAGAGATCAACTCGACGTTCTTCTCATTCTAGCGGGATGTAGAGGCGACGTTATCAAAGACCAAAGGGTCAAATTAAAACGGAGTAATGGTAAAATCCTATATCCAGCTCGACGTTTCTTCTCGGTGCATACGGAGCGTCAACAAAGACCAAATGGTGAAATATATAAAAGTGGAGCAATGGAAAAATCCTAGCTCCTGACCCGATGGCAACATCTATAGCCTAGAGATCAACTCGACTTTTTTCTCATTCCAGCAGGATGCAGATACGACGTCATCAAAGACCAAATGGTCAAATCAAAATGGAGTAATGGTAAAATCCTATCTCCAGCTCGACATGCATTCGCGGTGCAGACGTAACATCAGTAAGGACCCAAGGGTCGAAAAAAAGTGGAGTGATGGAAAAATCCTAGCTCCAGATCTCGATGGCAATATCTACAGCCTAGGGATCATCTTGACGTTTCTTCTCATTTCAGCAGGGTGCGGACGCAACTATCAAATGAAATTGGAGCAATGGTATATTCCTACCTCCAAATCTCAATTGCAATGCATACAACATAGAGCTCATACGGATGTCTACCCTACTTCAGTAAAGAATCGGCGCGACATCATCAAAGCAAAAATGAAGTGACGGTATATTCCTAGTTTCGGGTCTTGATGGCAATACATACAAAGTCTAAAGACCATTGGAGATCATTCCACCCCAGAAGGGTGCGGTTATGACTCATCGGGGCTCCAAATTTAGCCTAACCTCAAGTAAAAAGCGCCACGGAAAATACCTAACGCTTGTTCTTCCGACGGTAATATGACCTAAGAAGATTGCTTAAAGACATCTTGTCCAGCCTCAGAAGGGATCAGAGACACAACAGTTGCGGGGCTACTCGAGCTGCAACCTAAGGGACTGCATATCGAGAAATATATCAGCCAACGTGATAGAACAATAGACTTAAACCTAGTACCACAAACCTAACAGACTCCTATCATAAAAGAGTGGGGGTTATCTAAATTTTATGTTAGGATACACCTGCGAGATCCTATTGACTCGTCTCGACTCGTAAGAAAAAACATCTTTATAAGACCCTCGAAACTTATAAAGGTGAAAAGCTTTGGACGACGGGGACATCAACTTGTTTCCTAAGCACTGTTGCCCTACAAGTAGGTCCAAACTGATTCTTGTATACTATCCATGAGCCACATTCTCTAAAGTCCCATACCAATGAAAAGGAGAAGCCACTTATGAGTCCTCTCGACTCGCAAGGGGGAAAATACTCTTGTGAGATCCTTACAACTTCTAAGTGAACAAGGAATACAACCTTTGTAAACCGGTCCTTCACTTCTAAAGCTCCGTGTAGTAGTCCCTTAGGTCCAAGTGGTGGTCTCCCAGACTCTCCTTAGGCTCCACTAGACGAAAGGAACGAGCTTGCTCAAAGATCTTCGAGGCCGAAGATGATCTACGTCGAGAAATCTCCAACTCAAGCTACCTTTTCACTAATTGAGAATTAGTGAAAGAAACAACCTATACAAAATGGCTAGTTTGGTATATATTGATGAAGTAGGAATTTTGCTCACTTTAGAATTGTTTTTCTCTCTTTCTTTTTGTCCCCTCTCAATAGCTAGAAAGCAAAAGAAGATGAAGAAGAAGATGAATCAATCGTCAAATGAACCATGGGTGAGAAAATGTCTCATATAAACTCTTGTAGAGACTTAACCATGGCTAAAGATAATGGTTAGATTAATAAATATTTAGAGTAAAACAAAATTAGTGGACTAAGTCAAGGTTTCCACAAGCTTCTAAAAGCATCATAAACCATGGTTTTTTCCACCTAATTTTGTTTTTCCCTTAATAATTAAATCCCCAAATTATCTTAAGTATGGTATGAGTCTCATACACCCATGTCTAATGTATCATCAAGCATGACACAACAAATATATTAACATATATCACATATATATTAAATGTATAAGTAGAAAAGAAATTCTTAAATGAGCTAATATTAGTTAATATATATATTAATATATCAAATATATAATTATATATTAAATTATTAAATCAATACTTGACTTAATAATCCGGCTATATCACATATAACCGACTAATATTATATATCGCGAGATTAGAATACGGTATCACATACACGTATTAATCTCGGTCCCGCACACATCACATATGTGACCTACTTCGTTTCGCTTGAGCCAGGAAACCTCTGTGTAGGACTCTAAAGACTCATCAATACACCGACAGTAGGTAATGATCATATTAGTTATTCATAAGTCGTCAGCGGTACTAACTGGACGTAACAGCTACCCGGGTATTGAGTGATCAGAAGATCAACAAGCAAGCTTGTTCATACTCTCATGAATCCAATAAGTAACACTACCTACAGTCCGGTCTCTTCGTATGATATGTCGCATATCGAGTCTGGAGGTGGTAAACGTCAAACCCTAATAACTTGATAAGTCGTGCCGATGTGAGGCTCATAAAGGGTCGAGAAACTACTGATAACACTTACCAGTAAATCTCAGTTTCCGCCCTGGCCAGGGACTTCCTATTACGGATAATCGAGCACAGCGCAACATCAACCCCCAATACCGGGAGAGACGAAACCCCTCCTATCGCTCATTGCCTCCATGTGATTCGGGACTGTACCCAAAAACCACTGTTTTGCACGCTCTCTTGAACGTGGTTAGGTGGAAATCAAAGCACAGTGAGAATCGCACAAGATTCTATGACGATCTTGGGTCTACAGACTAACATGTACCAGTGTCACCAAAGAACTGCTATCTGGCGTTAGGTATAATGCCATCTAGGAGTTCTCGGCGAGTCCTGTTCAGTGTACCCAGTCTCCACTGAGCACTCGTATACAATCTTTGATGTCAAACACCAATGGATGTGGGATCATTTATCGCCCATCAAATGGGTTAAGAAACGTATACGCTAGTCTACTCTGGAATATCGATGCCTTGTCTCAATACACCCACGACTAGAAACAATTAAAGGATGAACTTATGGACTACCCTATCCATACTAGTATGATCTGCATCATAATCCTGGTAGTCATGTATACATCCTAAGGGCTTTACCAACATGTGAGAGCAAGACAATATCACTATACTAGTCTACATGTTAAGATAAAGAGTAACCAGATAGCATAATATCATGTCGAGCAAGAAATTCCTCCCTATATATGTCTAAACATCCATTATAATATACAATCATGTACAATAATGGCCTGTAGGGCATACATATAACTAAAAATCTCCCACTTGCACTAAGGCCAGTTGTTGTAGTATCTCATACCCAACATCCCAAAATCTCTCAAATTGTATATGGGGAATGGCCTTCGTGAGTGGATTTGCCGTATTATTCTTCGCCTCAACTCTCCTGACCTCGATCACCCAGAGATCAACCGTCTCCCTGATCAGGTGATACCGTCTAAGAATATGTCTGAATCACTGATGGGACCGGAGTTCCTAGACCAAAACCACAGCTCCATTGTCATCACAATGGTAGGAACCTCACCAAGTTCATCTCATGAACATCTTCATCCAGACAGTCTCTTAGGTAGCATCGTTGGTAGCGATGTATTCACCCTTCATCGTCGAGTCTGCTACGGTATCTATCTTGGAACTCTTCCAACATACCGTCCCTCCACTGAGGGTAAAGGCAAAACCCGAGACTGTCTTACAGTCTACCTTATCACTCTGGAAGCTCGAATCGGTAAAGGACTCCATCTGGAGTTCACCGTTACCATACACCAAGAACATTTCTTTAGTCCTTCTCAAGTACTTTAGAATGTTCTTCACAGCTGTCCAGTGATTCGTTCTCAGGATGTAAGAGGCATCACCCAAATCTTTCATGGAGAACCATTATGATAAGATGAGCTTGACCAAGTTTAGCATAGGAACATTATTTCCTATTAAGAGTATGTGATCCACGTATAATATGAGGAAGAAAATCTTACTCCCTACAACCTTCTTGTATATACAAGGTTCATCTACGTTTTTTATGAAGTCAAACTCTTTGACTGCCATATCAAAACAGATGTTCCAACTCCGTGATGCCTGCTTCAATCCGTAAATTGATTTAAGCAGCTTGCACACCTTTTCGTTGTTCCCTATGTCTACGAAGCCCTCTGGCATTGTCATGTACATGCTCTCTTCTAAATCACCATTTAGAAAAGCGGTCTTGACATCCATCTGCCAGATTTCATAGTCATGGTATGCAGCGATGGAAAGTAGGATCCAGATGAACTTAAGCATATCCACTGGAGAAAAGGTTTCATCAAAATCCACACCTGGTTATTGAAAAAACCCCTTTTGTTACAAGTCTAGCTTTGAAAGTCTTAACTTATTCATCTATACCAAGAATCTTCTTAAGATCCACTTGCTCCCGATGGGTTTTACCCCTTCAGGTGCAACTCTATACTTATTAAGCCGTCCTCCATGAAATGAAAAAGCTCCTTGTGCAACAAATTTTCTCAATTGACTGTCTTATAAAAGAGATTGGAACTCCCAAAATCAAAAGAAGCAATTTCTAATGCATTACATTATTAGAAAGTTTTTATTCGAAGAAGAATATCTTCCAAAGTCCATACTTTGTTGGTGTACATGGATTCCATCTCAGATCGCATTGCATCCGGCCATTTCATAGTGTCCCCACTCGTGATGGCCTGCTCGAAACTAGTAGGGTCATCATCTTCCATGATGCAATCCTCGCTCCCACTGTCATTAAGAAAACCGTAGTATATCTTAGGCAGATGAGGAACCCTTCTAGATCTACAGAGTGGCTGAGGTTCGTCGGGAACTATCGAATCCTATGGTTCCACCAAATCTTCCGTTGAAGTTTATGTAGCTGGAACCTCTTCCAGTTCTACCTCATGACCACTAATTTCTTTTGCAAGAAATTCCTTTTCTAAAAAGGTGGTATGCTGAGAAACAAACACCTTTTGTTCCTCAGTGTGGTAGAAGATATACCCTTGCGAATGCTTGGGATATTCTACAAACTTGTACAGAACTGACCTTGCCTTGAGCTTGTTCGGATTTTGCTTATAGGCCAGACAATCCCATATCTTAATATAATTAAGACATGGTCTCTTCCCCTTCCATATATTATATGGAGTGGTAGGCACTGATTTGGTTGGAACTCTATTCAATAGGTATGCGGCTTCTTAAAGCTAAAAGGAAATAGGCAACTCAGCAGCACTCATCATAGAGCGTACCATATCTAATAGAGTGTGATTCCCCCGCTTCGATACACCGTTGTGCTGTGGTGTATACGGAGGAGTAAGCTGAGAGAGAATCTCATTCTCTTTTAAATAGTCCAGAAACTCCGTGCCCAAGTATTCTCCTTCCCGATCAGATTGAAGGATTTTAATACTTTTACCCATTTTGTTCTCTACTTCCCATTTATATTCCTTGAATTTCTCAAAAACTTCAGACTTGTGTTTCAACAGGAACACATGTACGAATCTTGAGAGATCATTAGTGAATGTAATGAAGTACGAGGAACCATTCCTGGCATGTGTAGACATGGGACCGCATACATCACTATGTATCAGTCCCAAGAGTTCTGTAGCTCTTTCTCCATGTCTAGTAAACGGAGTTTTGGTCATTTTACCTTTGAGACATGACTGGCAAGTTTCATATGATGTAAATTCAAACTGATTTAAATGTTCATCTTTATGCAACTTAGCTAGTCGTGTCGCATTGATATGACCCGGTCTACATTGCTACCAGAAGGATTCGTTCATTTCTGAACTTTTCCTTATGTGTGTGTTCTGTACGTTAAGAACTGTAGTTTGATTTAGAACGTATATGTCATTACATAACGTGCCTGACCCAATCAACTTTTGATTCAGAAAAATGTTCATAGCATTATCATGCAATACAAGATTATATCATTCTTTACTTAATAAAGAAACTGATATAATATTGCATATCAGGTTCGATATGTAATAACATTCGTTCAGAATCAAGGTATTACTAGTTGGTAATACAAGGTGATATTCGCCAACTGCTTTAGATGCAACATTTGCACCATTCTCTACTATTAGAAAATGATCACCTTTTCCCAGTTCTCTACCTTTCTTCAGCCCATGTAACATATTACATATGTGGAATCCTGATCCGGTATCTAATACCCAGGACGTAGAATGCACTGAAAAATAGTTCTCGGTAACAAACACACCCGAAGAAGATGCATCAATATGCTCATTCTTCATTCAGGTCGCGTAGGAATCCGGATATTCCCATATTTTCAGCTTAGACTTATAACAATTATAAGACAGAGCGGAACTAACGTTCCCCAACTCAGTATAACAAGTGGGTTCGGTCAATACATCCATATTATTATCTTGATTAAGACGTGTCATGGTCGCTATCTGGAGAGAAAGAGAGAAGAAAACACTTTGCGTATGCTCTTGCAAGATTAAATTGGTTATTATCTTATCTAATCAGGATAGCTTCCACTGTTTTTATCAAATCTTCCTTCAAACCCTAAAAGGTAAGACTAGCCGGGATTAATTTGTACCCTACAAGTTCGCCGATCTTTCATCCAAGCCAATGTCGGTACTTTGAGAGAGGTTCCCCGTGCTTTCGCACATACCGAATTAATATAAAGCTCGTTTTCCCAGAGGCATAACCCCGTTGACACCTTTCTAGACACCTACTTTGATCGGCTAATTATAAAGTGCAAAAATCTCCTAGGAGCAACTCTTACTCGCAATGGGTATCGGGATCCAACTATCTCATAGAAGGTATGCACTCTTATTGCAAATTTCAACACTTGAAATTCCTAATAATTTTTTGCCCCAAGCGATTTATGACCTTGACAAGGTCAACAAACCATAAACCCTAAGTCAGGTTCAACCCCTTCATTTCGTGATTGAATTAAACCCATCCGCACGACTCTTAACAAGTTCAACAGGGCCGTACGACTACCCTAATCTAATCGCATCATATGTGTTGCAGATAAGCACTAATCAGCTACCGCACACTACACCTTAACAAGGTCAACAAACGCAGCACGAATACTAAATAGCATTTATCTGAAATGACGGAGGGCTAATACATGTTTTTAAGAAAACCTTTTGCGTAATGAACTTGATATCGTTGTAGAATCGAGTGATTTTAAAAGGAGTGGTTTAAGCTCCGATTTTAAAATCGAGTTTTCAAAATAAACCGAGTGGGTGTAGCATCTACTAGCTTTTGCTAAAGAGGTCACTCCCGGTGAAGGGATCTAGGCTCTTTCCTTATCGAATGAGGTGTTGGATATTCATAAAGGAATACCGCTATGCAAAGCAAGAATTAGAGCTACTGGTTTTGAAAATTTGATGCCCTGTCTCGATACACCCACGACTAGGAACAATTAATGGATGAACTTGTGGACTACCCTGGCCCCACTAGTATGATCTGCATCATAATCCTGGTAGTCAAGTCTACATCCTAAGGGCTTTACCAACATGTGAGAGCAAGACGGTATACTATACTAGTCTACATATTAAGATAAAGAGTAATCAGATAGAATACTATAATGTCGAGCAAGAAAGTCCTCCCTATATATGTCCAAGCATCCATTATAATATACAATCATGTACAATAATAGCCTCTAAGGCATACATACAACTAACACGACTCTCAAGAGAAAACACACTTAGGAGTCCCCACGACTTCTAAGGAGAAATTGCACTTATGAGATCCTCTCGATTCAAAGGGAGAAACATCTTTATGAGACCCTCACGGCTCATAAAGTTGAAAATCCTTAGACGACAGGTCTAAACTTATTTCCTAAACCATCGCTGTCCTACAAGGAGATCAAAACCAAGTCTTGTATACTCTCCATGGGCCACATTGGCCAAAAGTTGCATATCGATGAAGTGGAGAAGCCAGTTACAGGTCCTCTCAACCCGTAAGGAGAAAATACCCGCGTGAGATCCATACGACTCACGAAGATGAAATACACTTAGGAATCCTCATCATTTCTAAAGAGAATACGCACCTATGAGATCCTCATGGATCATAGGAAGAAAAACCTTCTTGAGACTCTTACGGCTCATGAAGATGAAAAAGTTTTAGGCGATAGGGATCCTAAACTTATCTCCTAAGCCATCAATTCTATGGTAATGTATTACTTGTTAGTGTATATGCCCTAGAGGCCATTACTGTATCATACTAGTTTGTATATTACTTAATGGAAGCTTGGGATATTCACCTTGTATAAACAATCTTGCTCAATATAGTAGTATGCTACTTGGTTTGTTTCTACTTCAATGTGTACATGTGTTTATTTTAGTATATCACCTATACGCATTAGTGGAGCCCTTAGGATCTTTGCTTGATTACCAGCGTTGTGATGGCAGTCACACTAGTGGGGGCTGGATAATCTATAAGCGCATCCTTATACAGGTCCCTAGTCGCAGGACTATCGAGACAGGGCATCGATACTCCGGAGTAGACTAGCGTATGCGCTTCTCATCCCAGTGTGGGAGATGGTCTGTCCCACAGCCATCAGTACGTCGTACTGGAGATAGTATACGGGTGCTCGTTGGGTTATGAGTACACTGAACAGGACTCGTCGGGAACTGACAGGTTGGTATTATACCTATCGTCAGTTATCAGTTCCCAGGTGACATGAGTACAGCTTAGTCCGCTGACTTGACACTGGCACTTCGCCTCGAGTGTGTTCCCACTGCACTTTGATCACTACCCTACCGCGGCTCAAAGGAGTCGTGCAAACAGGTAATGGTTGGGTGCAGTCCCGAAGCACTTGGAGGCAGTGACGGTTAGACAGGATTCGTCTCTCCCGGTATTGGGGGTTGACATCGCGTTGTGTCTAGGAGAGCCATTACACGAGTAGTCCCTGGCCAGGGCAAGCGAGATATACTGGTAGACTTCCAGTGTTATCTCAGGGTGTTTTGGGCTTCACTCCGACACGACTTGTACCGCTATTAGGGGACTGACGTTTACCGCCCCCTAGGCCCGACATGCGATGTATCAGACGAACAGACCGGACTGTACGGAGACTGTCACATTCAGACTCAGTAGGAGTTCAGATGGGGTTCACCTCGTCAGCCTTCTTATCGGCATCTACCTAGGGACCGTTACGCACAGCTAGTGCCGCTTGCGGTCTGTGGTTAAACCCACTGCCAGCTTAGTGTCGAGTCTTTAGAGTCCCACACAGAGGGCTATTCGCCTCTGGGCAAAACAGAGTAGAGGTCGCATGGTTTTGCGACAGGGTTCGTTCTCATCCGCGCACTTGTGCACGTTTGGAGTCCGGACAGATATTACTAGTAGGCTCTGGTTTGAGCCATATACTGGTATATGTTTTGGGGTTGATTTTATCTCATGGTATTCATGTTCCTCGGAACAAGAATGCGGGTGTGTATGCACAGTTGATTGAGGCGGAGGAAGAGGATTTTCATTAGGGTTTCGGAACGGGTGCGTATGCACAGTTGACAGTCGTCTTTTTTCCAAACCCTAATGAAATTATGATATATCAATTAATAATATTAATTAAATGAAATTGTGTCATGGTTGGGTTTTGTTGACTTGTTGACCATGGTGGACTTGTTGACCATGGTTGAAGGTTTGACCATCATCATTACTTTGCAAAGATGCTCTTTGATTCTAGCAAAATTCATTTAAAGAATGTAATGATAATGGTCATTCCAAACCATCCATCAACTATTTCATTTTCTTATTATTGTTAATTGATAATTCTTTTCATTTGGTGATATGGTTGTAGAATGAGAAAAAGAGCTCATTCTATCATAACACTTCTCTCTTCTCACTTGTTCTTCTTCCTCCTCTAGTTCAAGGAGAATCCTTCTCATGAGTTGAGAATCCCTCTCCTTGAGATAAAAACACCCCAAAGACACTCTTTACTCTCTCTAGGGTTAAAGGTTTAGCAAGCCGAAGATTCTAGTTCTCTCAAAGTTCGAGAAAGAGCCCGAAGGTTGAACCCTCAGGTGGATCCATCTTTGACGGAAGAAGGCAACGAGGAAAGCACCATCAACCCCTACAAAGGTTTCAAGAAGAAGGAGTTCAAGTTAGGTATAACTTCTTTTCAGAGTAGCTAACTCCCTTTAGCATGATAGCTAGTTTTAGTTTAGAAAAGATCCCGACTTTGTTAGTCCATGTTGCCCCATGCGCTAAAAATTTGAGTTTTATACCGTTTCCGCCTCCCCGTAAGAACCGGGGGTCGCAACGTGGACTTACAGTGGTATCAGAGCCTAACTAAACTTAAACTAGCTTTGTAGTAAAGTGTATGGAAGTTCGATCGAGAAAAATCGCAAAACCGGAAAATCAAAAACCCTAAGTTTCTGTTGAAATTTTTTGTGCTCTAAAAGTAAAAAGTTTTACTCCTAAAATCGGCTCAGGGTTTTGTGAAAACACCCACGAAATACGATCGCATGATTCCTTCAAACCGCCGCGGTTCCGCGGCAATGGGTGGCTTAGGCCGCGGAACCGCCGCCGTTTTGTCTCCTCTTGTGATCGTGTTTTGTGCAGTGTTCTTCTGGTAGGGTTTTGGGATTTTTCAGATATGTTATTTGTGCCCAGATTTTCCAGAAAAGAAATTTGTTTTTGGGGGCCTATAAATCCGTATTTTTATCGAACTTCACTGCATTTTGACTACAATGGTTATATCTGTGATGTTTGCATGTATTGAACGTCGGCTAATCGCTATATGTCGATTAGTCGGGGTTATACATATCTGTGATCTGTGTTTGTTGATGGTATGTGTATATGAATGGATTGGATTGTCGCGGGTGAATAGCCGGGATGGATGTGAGATGAGTGTTGTTTTTCTTTCATTCATTTGTAATATGTAAATTGATGTAATATTATTATTTGTATGGCCGCACAACCGGGTCGGGGTTGTAGCTGTTATTGTATAATTCTTTTTACTGTTTTTGCTCCTAGGATAGACCCATGGAGGGGTGCAAAAACTACCGAGTACTTGGCGGGTAGTTTTCCGCACCCGTAGGGGTCTTGGGTGGGGTATTGGCTATTCACCGCGACCGTGTAATCCGCTTTTCGTTGCAGGCTCGAACTGATTGCGGATTCCTAGTATATCCAATGTATTCATCTGTGATCTGTAATGTCTATCATTGCTATATATTTATAACTATTTAGGCGTTGCTTATGTTTTACAGCCGCGCTAGCCCAGCCCCCGCTCTGTCGTTAGTTAAGTAACCTAACAGGTAATGACGGGGCCCCGTGGCGAATGCGAATGGCATAAGCGTACGTCATATTTTGGTTGTTTTCTGCAATGGTAGGATTAAATGATGGGACGCATTAAAAGAACTAATGCAAGAATATCACACATTAAAAGAACTAATGCAAGATAATAAACCAAGCTAAAGTCGTTGGAACACTTTCGAAAAACCACTCGGTTCTTTTCAAAACTAACTTTTAAATGCGGAGCTTGAGCCACTCCTTCTAAAAGCTATCTCGTTCCATCGATTATATCAAGTTCACTACGTTCACGATTTTACCAAAACCATTCGTAGCCCTCCGTCGTTTCGCATGAATAGGCAATAGTATTCAAGCTATGTATGTTGGCCAAAGTCAAGGCATAGTGATTGGTAGCTATTGGGTGTTCATGTGTAGCATAGATAGATGCGTTGGTTTTAGACAGTCGTACTGCCATTTTGGCCAAAGTCAAGGGTAGGTACGGATGGATCCAAATTAACCTGGACAGTGACGGGCAGAACTTGACATGTGACTTATGATATTTTGGCCAAAGTCAAGGTCATAAGAGCATGGGGCAAAAATCCACATCGGGAGTTTCATAAGTACTGAAACTTGCTAGATTTGCATACCATTTGGAGTGTGGTGATTCTGGTAGGATTCCTTCAGTTTCGTCACGCAATGATATTTGGATCCCGATCCTACTGTGAGTATATGCTACTCCTCGGGAAATTTCTCACTAAACGATCAATGCTATAAACCTAGTAGGTGTCTAGAAAGGTGTTAGCGGGGCTACGCCCCCAGGGAAAAGAGGTTCTTTAATTAAGGAACTTCGCGAAAGCGTTGGAAAACCTCCCTCGAAGTACCGACACTGGCCTGGCTGAACGGTTAAGCAAGTATTGTGCGGTGGGATTGATCCCGACTAATTCTTCCTTTATGGTTTGAGGAGGGATTCGAGAGACAGTGGGAAGCCATCCTGTTTAGACAAATTAAAAACCACTCTAAACTTGCAAGAGCATCGTGCTAAAGTGTTTCTTCTCTCCCTCCTAATTGCAGCGACCAATCGACATGACTGGACTTAAGTTACTTCTAGATAAAAACATACTGACATGGCCAAACTACAAAGATTGGCTCAGGAATGTCAAAATGGCAATCACTTATGACAAGCTGGGGTATCTTCTTACCACCAAAGCTCCCCCCGTCCCAGGTCCCACCTCCAGCGTCGCGGATAAGGAAATCCGTAAGACTTGGGAGATTGATTGCGCGAAGGCCAGGTGCCTCGTGCTTGACTCTATGGACAACGAACATCAGAGGAGGCACGAGAATATGGACCTGGAATCCATATTTCTTCATACAAAAGAACTGTATGGAGAGCAGTCTCGTATCACAAGATACGAAGTGTTGAAGAAGTTATTTTCAGCAAAATTGGCCGTCGGATCATCGGTAGCGGACCACGTGCTTAAGATGATTGGCTACATTGAGGAGCTCGCGGAACTTGGGACCACGTTGGAAAGTGAACTCTATACGGATTTAATTCTCCAGTCCCTTCCATCCACTTACGCCCAGTTTATACTGAACTTCAACTTACAAGAAAAGGAAGTTGAACTTTCAGAACTCCTCAACATGCTGAGGAGCGCAGAGGGCACCCTACAGAAAGGTAGGGAAACACCCGCTTTGTTTGTAGGAGGATCTTCTTCTTCTAGGTCCAAGGCGAAAGCCAAGGGAAAGAAGAAGAAAGCCCCCGCCAAACCAAGGGGCGGTGTTAGTAAAGTGGGTACGAAGGGAAAAGAAAAGGCAACAATGACGGGGAAGCTTATGGGTAAAGAAGAATGCTTCTATTGTCATAAAAGTGGACACTGGAAGAAAGATTACAGGGCTTGGAAAGCCAGAACACAGGAACTGAAGCAGGTTGCGGCTTCAGCTTCAGGTGTGTATGTTATTGAAAACTGTCTTTCTATAAACTCTACTTCCTGGGTATTGGATACCGGATCAGGATCTCATATCTGTAATTCTTTGCAGGCGTTGAGAAACCGTAGGGTTTTGAAGGCAGGTGACATGGCCCTCAGAGTTGCGAACGGAGCTAGCATGGATGCTAAAGCCGTGGGGAACTATCACCTGGGAATGTCAGATGGACATGTTTTGGTTTTACGCAATTGCTTTTTTGTACCCAACGCAACTTGTAATATCATTTCTGTATCTTTGGTTTCTAAAGAAGGTTATGAATTTGCGTTTGTAAGTAATGTTGTAAACATTCACCTTAATCAAGTTCTGATTGGGTCAGGTACACTGAGCAATGGTATATACGTGTTAAACCAACCACAGATTTTCAATGTCCAGAATACACACAAAAGAAAGTCTCCGGAAATCAATCAGACTTTCTTATGGTATTGTAGACTGGGTCACATCAATGAGAGAAGGTTGACTAAGTTACATATAGAAGGATATTTGGATCCGTTCGAATATCAATCGTATGCCACTTGTCAATCCTGTCTCAAAGGAAAGATGACAAAGACTCCGTTCACTGGACACGGAGTAAGAGCGAGCGAGCTCTTGGGACTCGTACACAGCGACGTGTGCGGTCCAATGTCTACACATGCGCGAAGCGGTTACTCTTACTTCATTACTTTTACGGATGATTTTTCAAGGTACGGTTATGTCTTCTTAATGAAACATAAGTCCGAAGCCTTTGAAAAGTTCCAGGAATATAAAAATGAAGTAGAAAAACAAACTGGCAAAAGTATCAAGATTCTAAGATCGGATCGAGGTGGAGAATACTTAAGTGCCGAGTTCCTGAATTATTTAAAAGAGAACGGAATTCTCTTTCAGCTTACTCCTCCATACACTCCGCAACATAACGGTGTATCGGAGAGACGGAACCGAACCCTATTGGATATGGTACGGTCCATGATGAGTAACGCTGAGTTACCGCGATCATTCTGGGGGTATACGCTAGAATCAGCTGCGTACCTTTTGAACCGAGTTCCTACTAAGACTGTGCCTACTACACCATATGAGATGTGGTGTGGGAAGAGGCCCCATCTCAGTCACATTAAGACTTGGGGAAGTCCAGCTTTTGTTAAAAAGCAGCATGCGAACAAGCTCGAGGCGCGCTCAGTACAGTGTAAGTTTGTGGGATATCCAAAGAATTCCAAGGGATATCTCTTCTACTACGAAGAGGAACAAAAAGTTCTTGTTTCTCGTCATGCCCACTTTCTAGAACACCAGTTCTTAGAAAAAGAAATAAGTGGGAGCGCAGTAGAATTGGAAGAAATTCCAGAACCACAGACTATTAGTGAAAGCTTAGTGGAACCAGAGGGTTCAAAAGAACAGGACATTCCTACGCCGCTCCGCAGGAGCAGTAGGCAGTCTCATCCACCCGAGAGATACTACGGTTTTCTCATAGACGGGGATAGAGAGGATTGCATCATAGATTATGATGAGCCTACTAGCTTCCAGCAGGCCGTTCAGAGCGTTGACTCGGTAAAATGGCTGGATGCAATGCGGACCGAAATGGAGTCCATGTACACCAACAAAGTATGGACGTTGGACATTGCTCCAGACGGGGTAAAACCCGTAGGATGCAAGTGGATCTTCAAAAGGAAGATTGGTGTAGATGGACAGGTTGAGACCTATAAAGCTAGACTTGTAGCTAAGGGTTTCCGTCAAAGACCTGGTTTGGACTATGACGAAACCTTTTCTCCAGTGGCTATGCTGAAATCCATTCGGATCCTTCTTGCCATTGCTGCCTTCCACGATTATGAGATTTGGCAAATGGACGTAAAAAACGCTTTTCTAAATGGAAATTTAGAGGAGTGTGTCTATATGGACCAGCCAGAGGGTTTCATTCAGAGTGGGAGCAGCGGAAAGGTGTGCAAGTTGCTTAAGTCCATCTATGGACTAAAGCAGGCATCGCGGAGTTGGAACATCTGCTTTGATGAGACGGTCAAGGAATTTGGCTTTATCAAAAATCCAGATGAACCATGCATCTATAGTAGATTTGTAGCGAGAACTGTAGTATTCCTGGTTTTATACGTGGATGACATTCTCTTAATAGGAAATGACATTCCTATACTACAATCTGTCAAGGGGTTCTTGTCACACAGGTTCTCCATGAAAGACCTGGGTGATGCCTCATACATCCTGGGGATCCGGATCCATCGTGATAGATCCAAGAGGATATTAGGACTTTCTCAGTCCAGGTACATCGACACCATACTGAAAAGATTCAGTATGGAAGATTCCAAGCGCGGTAACCTACCGGCTTGTCACGGGATCACCCTCTCTAAAGAGATGTCCCCCAAGACTGATTTGGAGAGGGATCGCATGTCTATTATACCCTACGCTTCTGCGGTAGGCTCTATAATGTATGCGATGTTGTGTACCAGACCGGATGTAGCTTATGCACTGAGTGTGGTAAGCCGGTATCAGTCAAACCCTGGGGAGAAACACTGGATAGCGGTAAAGAACATTCTCAAGTACCTGAGAAGGACTAAGGAGATGTTCTTGGTGTATGGCGGAAAAGACCTCCAGATCGAGGCCTTTGCTGACTCCAGCTTCCAGAGTGACAAGGATGATTCCAAGTCCATGTCGGGTTTTGTCTTTACCCTCAATGGAGGGGCGGTGTGTTGGAAGAGTTCCAAACAGGAAACCGTTGCAGACTCGACGATGGAAGCGGAATACATCGCTGCATCTGATGCCGCAAAAGAAGCTGTCTGGATGAGGAAGTTCTTGAAAGAACTTCAGGTGGTTCCGTCCATTGTTGACCCAATACCTCTGTATTGCGACAACAACGGGGCTATAGCTTTAGCGAAGGAACCCAGGTCCCATCAGAGATCCAGGCACATCTTGAGGCGGTATCACCTGATCAGGGAGATCGTGGATCGCAAGGAGATCGAGGTTCGGAGGGTTGCTTCAGAAGAAAACACTGCAGATCCATTCACCAAGGCACTGCCCCAGACTCAGTTCGAGCGGCTGATCGAGATGATAGGTCTTCGATACGCCAGTACATGGCCTTAGTGCAAGTGGGAGATTGTTAGTGTATATGCCCTAGAGGCCATTACTGTATCATACTAGTTTGTATATTACTTAATGGAAGCTTGGGATATTCACCTTGTATAAACAATCTTGCTCAATATAGTAGTATGCTACTTGGTTTGTTTCTACTTCAATGTGTACATGTGTTTATTTTAGTATATCACCTATACGCATTAGTGGAGCCCTTAGGATCTTTGCTTGATTACCAGCGTTGTGATGGCAGTCACACTAGTGGGGGCTGGGTAATCTATAAGCACATCCTTATACAGGTCCCTAGTCGCAGGACTATCGAGACAGGGCATCGATACTCCGGAGTAGACTAGCGTATGCGCTTCTCATCCCAGTGTGGGAGATGGACTGTCCCACAGCCATCAGTACGTCGTACTGGAGATAGTATACGGGTGCTCGTTGGGTTACGAGTACACAGGACAGGACTCGTCGGGAACTGATGTAAGTCTACGCTAGCGCCCCGGCAGTCTACAGACGCCAAATGCGGAACAAAAACTTTTAAACTGGCGCTATCGTATACTTTAACCCGGATCTGCCATTATTGCTAAACTAACAAACTGTAAAGAGTGTAGAATGGTTATACCGAACGATCTGAGTCCTTTGTTCTTCAACCATCATCCCACGCTCCGTTGCGGCTGCTCCGATCTCGTCGATCTCCAATATCCTCGTCGAGGTGGCACCACATGATCGGTTCTTTAAACGGGCTCCCGCCTCTGACTCGAGGCAACTCGATCGTCAAGTTTGCTAAAAGAGACGACCAAGATTGATGTAGAGAATGAGTAGATGACTTTGTCTCACTTCGTCCAAATCCGTGGACGATCGGTTAATGAAGTTGCCGTGGAAATCGGGTGATGGAATGAAATGAACTGTAAAATTCCATACACCCCGAATACTATCATAATCTTTTCTCTCTAAAATGAAATCAACAAGTGAAGTGAGGAGGAGAGAGAGGGCCGGCCATATATAGCAAGAGGGGGGTGACCGTAGGAGAGGGGGGTGACCTTAAGCATAAAGCTTCTCACTCAAAATATCCTAAGGAAAACAAAACCAATAATTATCAAAGCATGAGTCATTAGGTTAGTCATCAAAAAACCATTAATGCACTAATGAGTCATGAAGCCTAGTCATCATCTAGAACCTTCTAGAAGCTTCTAGAAGCACTGACTCACCTCAACAGAAGAAAAGATAAATCCGTCTTTAACCGAAATGTTAAAAGACGGCTGATAGAAAACTGGAAACTGGCAACTTCCAAAAGTGATCCTGAAACGAATTTCAGGACGATCCTGAAACGAATTTCAGGAAAACCCCGAAACTGTATAAATATACCCGCATTTGTATTACGACCGAATACAAATGCAACTGAGACAAAGATATTATACCTACTCAATATAATACTCGGAACCGGCTTAAACCAAAGCCGACCAGTATTATCTGCCCGAAAAATAACACGTGCGTAAACGCACGTGCATTTTCCGAACCCTGCCATAAAACCATACGGCCTCTACAACGTTTCGCCCGAACTTGGGAAACTGTCTGTGGGGGACTCTAATGACTCGTCAGCACCCTGGCAGTGGGTTTAACCACAAACCGTCAGCGGCACTAGCTATGCGTAACGGCTGCCCATGGACTGACCTCAAGGGTGGCCGAGGAGCGAACTCAAGGGAGACCGATGAGCGAACTCCTCCAAAAACCCTACTGAGCTTAACAGTGACAATGTATATACAGTCCGGTCCGTTCGTCAATGAGTATCGCATATCCGCCTAGGGGGCTAGTAACGTCAGACCCTCAATAGCAGTATAAGTCGTGTCGGAGTGAAGCCCAAATACACCCTGAGATACTACTGGAGTACCTACCAGTAAATCTCCTACCATGGCCATGGATTTGTGTAATGGCTCTCCTAGACACAGCACGACCTCGCCCCCAATACCGAGAGAGACGAATCCCCTGCCGATCCGCTCACGTGCCTCCATATGGCTCGGGACTGTACCCAAAAGCTACCTGTTTGCACGACTCCTTTGAGCCGTGGTAGGGTAGAAATCAAAGCACAGTGGGAACTCACACGAGACAAATGACGACCTCAGGTCGATGAACTAACCTGTACACATGTCACCAGGGAACTGCTATCTGACGGTAGATATAATACTAACTAGCAGATTCCCGGCGAGTCCTGTCCGGTGTACTCATAACCCAATGAGCACCTGTATACATCTTAGGTGATCCAACTGACACCAGTGGCTTGTGAGACCGGCCACCGCCCCTCGTCGGGGTCTCGACTGTACACACTAGTCTACTCCGGAGTATCGATGCCCTGTCTCGAAACTCCCACGACTAGGGACCACAATTAAGGATATGCATATAAACTACCCAACTCTCACGTATATGATCGCCATCATACTGTTGGTAGTAAAGCAAGATCCTAAGGGCTCTATCAAAGTGTAACATGCAATCAGTCACCTGAACATGTACACGACTGATAAAGGCAAACCAGATAGCATACTATCATCTCGAGTAAGACTGTCCTACCGGGATAGGTCCTCCGCAATCATTGCAATCACGTACCTGCGATCCAATAATTGACTATGAGGGCACTATCTCCAACAACTGACAGGTTGGTATTATACCTATCGTCAGTTATCAGTTCCCAGGTGACATGAGTATAGCTTAGTCCGCTGACTTGACACTGGCACTTCGCCTCCAGTGTGTTCCCACTGCACTTTGATCACTACCCTACCGCGGCTCAAAAGAGTCGTGCAAACAGGTAATGGTTGGGTGCAGTCCCGAAGCACTTTGAGGCAGTGACGGTTAGACAGAATTTGTCTCTCCCGGTATTGGGGGTTGACATCGCGCTGTGTCTAGGAGAGCCATTATACGAGTAGTCCCTGGCCAGGGCAAGCGAGATATATTGGTAGGCTTCCAGTGTTATCTCAGGGTGTTTTCGGCTTCACTCCGACACGACTTGTACCGCTATTAGGGGACTGACGTTTACCGCCCCCTAGGCCCGACATGCGATGTATCAGACGAACAGACCGGACTGTACGGAGACTGTCACATTCAGACTCAGTAGGAGTTCAGATGGGGTTCACCTCGTCAGCCTTTTTATCGGCATCTACCTGGGGACCGTTACGCACAGCTAGTGCCGCTTGCGGTCTGTGGTTAAACCTACTGCCAGCGTAGTGTCGAGTCTTTAGAGTCCCACACAGAGGGCTATTTGTCTCTGGGCAAAACAGAGTAGAGGTCGCATGGTTTTGCGACAGGGTACGTTCTCATCCGCGCACTTGTGTACGTTTGGAGTCCGGACAGATATTACTAGTAGGCTCTGGTTTGAGCCATATACTGGTATATGTTTTGGGGTTGATTTTATCTCATGGTATTCATGTTCCTCGGAACAAGAATGCGGGTGTGTATGCACAGTTGATTGAGGCGGAGGAAGAGGATTTTCATTAGGGTTTCGGAACGGGTGCGTATGCACAGTTGACAGTCGTCTTTTTTCCAAACCCTAATGGAATTATGATATATCAATTAATAATATTAATTAAATGAAATTGTGTCATGGTTGGGTTTTGTTGACTTGTTGACCATGGTTGACTTGTTGACCATGGTTGAAGGTTTGACCATCATCATTACTTTGCAAAGATGCTCTTTGATTCTAGCAAAATTCATTTAAAGAATGTAATGATAATGGTCATTCCAAACCATCCATCAACTATTTCATTTTCTTATTATTGTTAATTGATAATTCTTTTCATTTGGTGATATGGTTGTAGAATGAGAAAAAGAGCTCATTCTATCATAACACTTCTCTCTCCTCACTTGTTCTTCTTCCTCCTCTAGTTCAAGGAGAATCCTTCTTATGAGTTGAGAATCCCTCTCCTTGAGATAAAAACACCCCAAAGACACTCTCTACTCTCTCTAGGGTTAAAGGTTTAGCAAGCCGAAGATTCTAGTTCTCTCAAAGTTCGAGAAAGAGCCCGAAGGTTGAACCCTCAGGTGGATCCATCTTTGATGGAAGAAGGCAACGAGGAAAGCACCATCAACCCCTACAAAGGTTTCAAGAAGAAGGAGTTCAAGTTAGGTATAACTTCTTTTCAGAGTAGCTAACTCCCTTTAGCATGATAGCTAGTTTTAGTTTAGAAAAGATCCCGACTTTGTTAGTCCATGTTGCCCCATGCGCTAAAAATTTGAGTTTTATACCGTTTCCGCCTCCCCGTAAGAACCGGGGGTCGCAACGTGGACTTACATTACTTTGCACTACTTAACCCACGTACAAACTTACGTGGGAAAAATAGTGGGGGGGCATTTGTTACCGCCAAAAATTTGTGGCTCAGAGCTTGCTGTTCCCTTTTAAAAATAAAGGGAAACCCTCACGTGTTAAACACGTGCACCTACATGCAAAGCATGTAAGTACTGCCTCAGATAGGATTAAATCCTATATTGGTTCCCACGTGTTAAATACGTGAGCGCCTCACGTGTTTCCCACATGAGCGCCGGTGCCAACCTCTGTCAGGATTAAATCCTATTGTGGCGCCTCACGTGGAATACACGTGAGCGCCGACGTGCAAAGCACGTGAGTGACTATTTATAAAAAAAATAAATTCTTAGGCGGCACCCACGTGCATAGCACGTGAGTGTCAGTGCCCAAATTAAAAAGGGTAGAATTAAATTCTACAGGGAGAATGTTTCCTTAAAATCTGGGATATTCTCTGTTAAATAGAGAGCCGTTAGATCAAGAATCCAATGGTAATAAAAAATCATCAAATGATAGAATTAAATTTTATTAGGGAAAAATATCTCACTGATCAAATATTCTCTATTAAATAGAGAGCCGTTGGATCAATAATCCAATGGTGATTAAAAATTATCAAAAGATAGAACTAAAATTTTATTAGGGGAAAATACCCTTCCGATCTTTCTAAATAAGTAAGATATTCTCTGTTGGATCAAAGATCCAATGTTAGATTAAATTCTATGTAGGAAATATTTCTCTGATTTTTCTCAAACTAGAAAGGTCCTCTCTATTAAAGAGAGGACCTTTGGATCAAAGTTCAAACGGTGATTATAAAATCACCAATTAAACCATCTGATAGAATAAAATTCTAATCTTGTTAAACAAACAAGATATTTATATGATAGAATAAAATTCTATTTTAGGAAAATATTTCTTAATCTTGTTAAACAAACAAGAAATCTTCTCTGTTACATAGAAAGCCTTTGGATTAAAAATCCAATAGTAAATAAAATTTGCCGATTGATCTAAAAGATCATTTTCACTGATTATGAAATCAATCATGATCTCTCAATGAGAGATTTTCTCAGCAAATTGATTTTTCTCTTCTCTTATAAATAGAAGTAAAGAGATAAAATCTAGAGGAGGGAGGAACCCTATAGGTTTTCCATAAAAATTTAGAATTTATTTCTCTTCTCAAAGAATAAGTTCATCGTTTTTCCAAACTCTAGGTAAAGAAAAAAGTAGAGATAAAATGTATCTATTTTGCCTAGCATAAAGAAAATAAGGGTTTAATCTTTCATAAAAAGAACTTAGTTCTTTCTCTGATCTGAGATTTGCAACAAGTTGAGAATTTAATTCTCCTCGGGAAGACTCTATTATTCAAACTCAAAATCTAAGGGAAAGATCTAGATTAAAAGGAAAAAAAAGAGAGAAGAGAACGTACATTCTATGAACTTAAATCCTTTGCAAACAGGGTTTAATCCTACATGAAAGAACTTAGTTCTTATAAAAGAAACAAAGGAACATAGTTCTCCAAAAAAAAACGATCCCAGATCTTTAAAAACTTGGTGATCATTAATAGCCAAAATGCCATTAACAGAGATTCAATCTCTAAAAAGAAAAGGACCTAGCGCATCACGTGAAACACACGTGAACGCCCAAAAAATTCCCTTGAATGGAACTCGGCGCCTCACGTGTTTTCCACGTGAATGCCCAAAACAAAGGACCTGGCGTCTCACGTGCTTCCCAAGTGAAGAACCCAAAACAAAAGGCTCAGCGCATCACATGCTTCCCACGTGAAGCGTCCAAAATAGAATGCTCGACGCCTCACGTATTTCTCATATAGGCGCTCAAAATAAAGATTTAGCGCCCCACATGAAATACGTGTGAGTGCTGTATAAAGTGCAGAGCATTATAAAGTTAGTCCAAATGACTAAGTACTTGGCACTGATTGGGCAACGCCCATGTCCCAGCGTCTCATGTGCTTTCCATGTGAGCGCCAAAAATAATACTCAGCGTCTTATGTGCTTCCTACGTGAGTGCCATACAAAGTGCTTAACACTCTGTATTCAGTCAAAATGATTAAGTGCTTAGCACTGATTGGGCAGCGTCCATGTCTGAGTGCCTCACATGCTTTCCACATAAGTGCCAGAGCTACAAATAAGTGCTTAGCACTTCTGAGTAAAACAAAAAGGAAGGCCCAAGACCGAGTAAACCAAGCCCAAATTGGCTAAGTCTTTGAAATCTCTTGCAGCTGAGCCCAAACGCTCTGTTGTTGTATCTCAACAAAAATTTGATGATCTCTAAAATGTTACTAAGTTGATCTTAGTCTCAAATAAGACTAACGTATCCTTAGTAAAAATAAAATGAGTCTAAATACTCATATATTTAAGTTGATCTTAATCTCAAATTAGATTAACGGTCCTTAACTAAAATGAAATATTCTTTGAACTGACGGAGTACATACATCCTAAGTTCAAACCCAAATCTAAAATATACAGATTTGGGATAATCCGTGACCTACGGACGATGACATAAACTAGTCTCCGTATACAATCCACGGGCAACCAAAATAAACAAAATAACACATGACACGAAGTGAATTACTGGAGCAGGAGAAAGTAGTTATCGCAACGCGATAACGTAATTAACTGTAGGGGCTTGCGCCTATAGGGAAAAGCGTCCCCACAATCAAAAACTTCTTATAAACGAGGGGGTATCCGATAAAGTCTGCTACATGGGTCGCATCTATCTAAACCTTCGATATACGGTGACATAAATCAACTTGGTATCTTTGGAGAGGTGGATGGATATGTCCAAATAGTATCTGCCCCCAAATTCAGCTAAGACGTTCAATCCTAGTTCGTCTCTATTTTCGGTGGTAAACAAGAGCTTTGTCGTCGTTATGTTTGCACCCTGTTGGAATGTGAAGAACGTCGAGCTGATCTCTAGGTTGTATATGTTACCGTCAAGATCTGGCTCTCCCTTCTCTAGGTTGTATATGTTGCCGTCAAGATCTGGCTCTCCCTTTGACGGAGCCTGGTTGGAAAATATGGTTCCCTTTTTTCATTTGTGCTTATGGATTGTATACAAGGGTTTGTATGGACCTACCTGCCTGACAGAGGAAATTTTATTTTATTTTTCATTTCCGTGATGCCCTATCTTTTCAGCTTTTCATATCGCGAAAATCGCGATTGCCCAATCATTTCGGCTTTTTATCCACGGTGCTCAATCATTTCGGCTATATTTTTTTATATTTTTACTCGCTGCTTTTTATTGCGAGTTGCCCAAACATTTCGGCTGTTTCATATGCATATATTTTTTACTCGCTGATTTTTATTGCGAGTTGTCCCATCATTTCGACTATTTTATATGTATTTTTTGTCGCTAATTTTGTTGTGAATCGGGACTTTGGTCCTGATACCAATTTTGGTATCAGCATCGCTACAACTGGAATGCTGCCAGGAATGAATCATCATTTACCGTGAGAGTACTTGGAGTTTGACACCTGTTTAGGTATCAGTATTGCTACAATTGGGATATTGCCAAGAGAGAATCATCATTTCCCTTTGTTGATTTGAACAAAGATGGCTTAGCAAACATGGTTAAAATCCTGTCGACTAAGGCTTTTTGACTTTATGAGCCATAAGGGTCTTATAGACGTATTTCTCCCTACGAGTCGTGAGGGTCTTATAGGTGTGTTTTCTCATCATGGAGATTTCTATATGATATTTTCTCTTATAAGTCGCAAGGATCTTACAGGAGTATTTTCTCCTTGTAAGTCGAGAGGACTTACAAGTGTCGTTCATCATATAGGGATAATTCTCACCATTGGTGGAATTCGGTTGGAATATATTTTGTTCATCCCCGTGGATTGTATACAAGAGTCGATATCGAACCACTTGTAGGAAAACTTGGGGCATATGATGTCTTAAGAAAAGGTTTAAATCCCTGAAACTTAAGGCTTTTAAAACCCATGAGCCGTAAGGGTTTCATAGGAGGGAATTCTCCCTATGAGTCGTGAGGATCTCGCAAGTGTAATTTCTCCATAGGAATCGTATGGACTCCTAAGTGCGTTGATTCTTCATGAGTCGTAAGGATCTCACGTAGGTATTTTTCCCTCACAGGGTCAAGAGGACCTTGTAAGTGCACATAATTTTTTATTTTACGATATTGGCCCGCCCTTTCGGATTTTCACAAACTCGCTGGCAGTTCTGCTATTTTTACTCATGGCACCCTTTCGGGTTTTCATCTGTGCCTATTTTTTTGTAGACATACCGTTTCTCTATTTTTTCTTTCTTTCTTTTTCTTCTTTTTTTCTTTTCCTTTTTAACGAGATTGCTCCCTTTCGGGTTTTCACAAATTCGTCGGCGGTCCTGCTGTTGTTACTCACGGAACCCTTTCGGGTTTTCATCCATGCCTATTTCGCTTGTGGACATACCGTTTTTTTTTGTTTTTTGCGAACGATGAAACTTTTGAAAGTAATTTCG
Source organism: Agapanthus africanus (assembly GCA_030015575.1). Taxonomy (NCBI): domain Eukaryota; kingdom Viridiplantae; phylum Streptophyta; class Magnoliopsida; order Asparagales; family Amaryllidaceae; genus Agapanthus; species Agapanthus africanus. Next base: position 19,067,300 of record JASDDO010000026.1, on the reverse strand, counting down.
TCGTAGTTGATTGATCCCTTTACCAGTGGGACTTGTGGGTGACTTCATCGCCGGAGTAGCTATGTAGCCGGTGAGACTTGAGTTGCAATCTTTGTCTGTGGGACTTCGGTTGCAATATAGATCTTAAGGCAGCTTATCACCATATTTGGGGCGACGCGTGAGTTTAGGGACATTTCGGTCCATTATCGCCGTGTTTGGCGCGATGCACTAGTTTAGGGACGTTTCGGTCCACTATTGCCGTGTTTGGAGCGACGCAATAGTTTAAGGACATTTCGGTCCACTATCGCCGTGTTTAGGGAGATGCGATAGTTTAAGGACATTTCGGTCCATTATTTATCATTTGATCGGGGAGTTACATAACTCATCCTTTCCGACGCTTACTTGTTTAGGCGCTACTGTCTGTCCTTTGTTTGTATGGACATTTCACGCCTTAGACTATCTTCACCTTCTTGGACTACTTAATTTATTATCGTACCAATCGGGTTGTTTTGCGGGAAATACATGGCCTTTTACATGGCAACTACCCCCTGCTCATTAGTGTCGATTTCTGACACTAACAGGGTATCTTCTTCATATACGAAGGAACGAGATATCACGTCACTCTTTCTGCTGAGTCTTCTTCTTCCTTGGAAGAATGAGCTTGATTTAGGGGTTTTCTCCTCATCATCTAATTCGGAGTGGGACATGGATTCCACATCCCTTCTATAGTTTTTTGGTTCAAGCAGGATATTCCACTTGATTGCAGGACCTGCTTGTAGGCCCCTTAATATCCTTTCTGTTATTTGAAGAAAAGACCATATCACGTATAGGTTCTTCTGCCAGTGAGCAATATGCCCCCTGCATATATCCCGGGGGAGTGAGTATTCATGCCCCAATCATTCGAAGGGTAGAACCGTGATGTCGCTAATTTTGCAACAGGTTGCTTCGGAGCCGCTCATTCTTTGTTGAGCGTTGTCTACAAACGCCATCTTGCCTTTGCTTTTCATACATCTTCATCGGAAGAGGAAGGGTCTTGACCCATCTGATCCAATCGATCCATTTTATCTATGAGCACTTGGAAGGTCGTCGGCTTGAAGAGGGACATATATAGGAACGCCTTTGAATTTAGGTCAAGGGTGTCTATGAAAATTCCTACGGTTGGAGCTTCGTCGATGCATTGCTCGCATTTTGAGCAGAGATTTCACCATCAGTTAACATATTAAACTCATGTCTCATTCGGTCCAACCTTTTCTTTGACCAACGCCGCCATGGTAGTGCGTTTATTCGCACTGGCGAATCTCCGACAGAAGAGCATCTCCATCTCGTCGAAGGTGTTAATGTAGTCATTTGGGAGTTCCGCATACTATTTGAAAGCAATGCTCGTCAGACTGCTGACGAATTGTCGGAGGAGCAATATATCATTTCATCTGGTGTTTCCATACATGGATTTAAATCGCGCGATGTGCTGGCGAGGATTCCTGGTTCCTTTGTACACGTGGAATGTCAGAAGTATGTATTCTGGCGGATACTATACTTGATCATAACACGCCATATACGGTCGACCTGTGTTGATCGACCTATGTGCAGCTTCATTGGCATAGTTAGCTTTGACTTGCTGGGCGATATATGCGTCTAGCCTTGTTTTGGAAATCATTTCCTCTTTATCCATTGGTGGGGCTTGCAGAGGATTTGAAGTGCACCCTTGTCTTTAAGAACGACTACTGGCGGTTCATTGGTTCCGATTGTACTATCATTCTAGTCATATTCTGGATCAAGTGGGACATATGGTTCATTTTAGCGGACAGTGCTTTCGCTTCTTCATCTCTCTTTTTGAGAGCGTGTTTCAGGAAATCAATATCCGACTCCTGCCCCACTCTTTCTTCGGGTGCGTCCTTGGGATTTTTCTTAGAAAGCGGACTAGCAAGTGCTGCCGCCTGAGCAAGCATCTCCTGCAGCTTTTCACGTTGCAATTGAGCTTTTGTCAGAGACCTGGTATGCGGTCCGTGACTAGTAGAATCACGAATTTCTTCCTTGGAGTCCACCACATAGACTATGTGAACTACTATTCCCCAAGGTTTAGGGCATTTGGAATTTTGACCCTTGGAGTTTGCATTGGGCATTTGGATTTTATTAGGTCTCTCTTTTTTATGAGAAGCCGCTTTGGCTGTAGCAGGAACCGTCTTGGGATGAGTCCCCATGTATTTGGAAAGGGAGTTGTCAGATTTTGGCTGACGCTTAAAAGAAGAGCCGCAGACGATGACTGAGTTCTTCATCTGCTTCCACACTTTATATATGGATGAGGAAATTTCTTTTAGGGAGCGAACCGGTTTCTTCTCTCCTTGGATCTCCGTGGGTTACGGAGACTTTTTCAATACTACGATAGGGGAATTTTTCTTCACCCTTCACAGCAGTTCAAAGCCATTCCCAGTTGGAACAGCAGCATTCGCCGTCAGAGTTGGAATCAGCCCGAACGGAGAACTTCCCCTGGCTCGTCTTATTTGACGCCCATTTCGACGTCGATGATGTCTTGCGACCGGAGATTTATTAGTCTTAAGAGTTTGTTGAGCTTTCCCCCTGCTTTGTTTGAGAGCATGAGTATTATTCCCCCTGCGTCGATCTTGGTCTTTGGCAGGTGCCAGTTGTTTGAGAACCAATTCCGTCGGCAAAGTTGCAGCTTGGAGAGCTAGCTTTGGAAGACAGACTTCTTCTGGGCCTCCTCCTTCGATGTTGAGACACCGAGGGTAGGAGGTGGGAGCATAGACCCAAAGATAAGCCCATTGATTTTTTGAAGAGTTGGATTGCAGAGATATGAGACTGCAAGTGGCTCATATTTGACTCCACCAGATGTGACAGAGCCTGACTTGTTGTGAGTGGAAGCAAACGCCATTCTACATAGAGCCTGAGTTGCTGTGAGTGGAAAGATATACCCTTGAACCAAATCCCATGTTTGAAGGAAAAGGTCATGGTGGACCTAAGAATCGTTAGTCTTATATGCGACTAAGATTAACTTAGAAGATATGAGATGAATATCATTTTGGATATCATCAATGAGAGATCACTAGTCATATATGGGACTAAGACCAATTTGGAAATCATGAGCATATGGGCTCGGTTGATTTAAGAGAAAGCTTAAGCTTCACAGACTTATCCACTTTGGGGATAAGATTGGCTTTCTGTACTAGCCAGCAGTGCTAAGCACTAAGATATATAGCGCTCACGTGTGTTTCATGTAAGGCGATGAAATAGTGCTAAGCACTAGTCTTTTCTGGCGCTCGCGTGTATTTCACGTGAGGCGATGAAATAATGCTAAGCACCAGTATTTTCTGGTGCTCACGTGTATTTCATGTGAAGCGCTGGGCTTTGGACGTCTTTTGGGCGCTCACGTGTGTATCGCGTGAGGCCCTGTCTCCTTAGAGATTTAACCTCTGTTCATGTTTTTGGAGAAGTTTAACTGTTGTTAATGGTATTTTGACCATTAACGATCACCAGAATCACTATTTTGAGGATCTGGGATCAGGTTCTTTAAGAACCAAGTTCTTGATTTATGAAGGAACTAAGTTCCTGGAGTATTATGGACCCCATCTTCTTCATGTTCTTTTTTCATGTCCTTTTCAACCTTGTTCTTTCTTGAATCCTTGATTCTTAAGAGCAAGATCTTTCCGATGAGAATTAAATTCTCAACGTGTGGGAGACTTATCTTATGAATCTCAGATCTAGAGAAAGAACTAAGTTCTTTTAAAGGGTTAAACCCTTAGATATGGTATAATAGGTAAAATAGATGTTTTGATTTCTGCTTTTTTCTTTACCTGGAGTTTTTTTTTGAGGAGGAAGATTTTCTTCTTTATTGAGAATTAAATTCTCTGTCGTGTTTTTGTGGAACCTTTTGAGAGTTTTCTGTATTTTTACAGAACCTTATAGGGGGTCTTCTTCTTTTTTATATTCCATCCCTCCTCCTTATCACTTTGCTCTTATTTTTAGGAGAAGGAAAAAAAATCAATTTGTTAAGAAAATCTCTCATTGAGAGATCATGATTGATTTCATAATCAATCAAATTGATCTTTTAGATCAACCGGTGAATTTTATTCACCGTTGAATTTTTAATCCAAATGCTCTCTATTTAACAGAGAAGACTTCTTAAAGGTACGGTAAAATGTCGAAAATGAAACTATATGGTATTTTAATGAAAAGGTACGGTAAAATGGAAATAGCAATTTCTTTTGATATGGAACTTGTTCAATATGATTAGTTAGTGTTTAATAGTCAACATGTAATGGTTTAACAAGATTTTATTAAAGGAAAAGTGAGATTTTAGGAAGATCCGAATCGAAAATCGGATTTGCTCCAATTCCGTCGGGTTTTAGTATTTCGTATTTTCAGAAAGAGTAGAGAAGGGGAAGGTGGGACTTACTCGCTAAAAATAAGGAGAGGAGATAGAGGGTGAGAGAGGAATCTCCGGTGCGTCGTTTCGTCGCCGGTTGCTCCTTGAAACGTCGTCGGAAGATCGTCGGAGTTTCACCCCTTTGCTAAATTCAAATGCACACTAGGGTTTCTAGGAATTTCTTGAGAGTTTGCTCAGAATTTTAGGGTGATGGGGTAGTGTTTAGGAGTTGTATTTATAGGGTTAGGATAGATGAAAAGTTAAAATGAAAAAATGTGATAAATTGTATTAAAATGTAATAAAAATAGAGTAAATAGGGTATTAAACAATTTCTGTTACTGGTCTATGTATTTAAAGTGTTCAGGTGTAAAGAGGAGTCCAAGAGGCACAACATTGGTGTTGACGACTCGGCGATCCAGCCGAGTCCGGCCGGCGGCGGCGGCCCGAGTCGGCCGGTCCGCCGGCCGACTCGACTGATCCCGGCCAAGTCGGGTGGTCGGAGTTCTCGCCGTCGGTTCATGTGGCCTCTGGTACAGTTACTTTTCAGGGTGTATTGGGGTTTTTGTGAGATATGCACGTGTAAACCCTTGGTATCCTAAAGGTTCAAAATAAAACAATATAAAAAATAATGTAGGGTATGGGATTTGAACTCTGGTGGCTTAGTTCAGCAGTGCAAGGTATTACCAATGAGCTACAAGCTCCTTCTTTTAAATAATTAGCAAAACAAATATTTAACTTATACTCAGGCAAAAGTACCCCTTCTTTAAATTTTGAAAAATTTGCACAGAAAGTTGTACAGGAAATTTGGGGTTGTTACAACTCCACTAGGCTCCACTTGAAAGTTGAACGAATTTCCTTTGATGACCTTCATGCCGAAGATGATCCACCCGAAGTCCGCTAATTCAAGCTATCTCTTCACTAAACTCTTTAGTGAAGAAAACACACTACACCAAACTTCTAATCTAGTGTAAGATGGTGAAGTAAGGGTTATGTTTGCTCACTAGAGTTCTCACAAGCTCAAGGTTTCACAACTCATGTGAGGGATTGAGCTTGGAGGTGGAGATGAGGAAAATGGACAGAGCTAGAGAGCAACTCATCACATGAGCTCTCAAGTGAAGAAAATGGCTAAGTGTGGAATGAAGTGTATGAAGTCTAGAATGGCTCATTCAAGCTCACTCATTATTGAAGCATACAATTTTTAACACTTAAAAATTGTAGCCATACTTCAATAGTGCAAGCAAATGAATATAATATAAAATACTCCATGATATGCCTATGCCTCCAAAGTCTCCCCGTTTATCATCTCAATTTCTATTTTCTAAAAATTGAAAAACCTTGCCATGCTTCATATATATATATATATATATATATATATATATATATATATATATATATATATATATATATATATATAAGCATATAATTAGTGAGCAATAATATTAGTCAATATATAATTATATCAAATATAAATATATATCATATTATTAAATCAACACTTGATTCAATAATCCGGTTATATCACATATAACCGACTAATATCATTTATCTGTATATCACATTATCAAATCAACACTTGATTCAATAATCTGGTTATATCACATATAACCTAACTGATAACAAAAAGCCGCCAAATTACAATACGGTATCTCATACTCGTATTTAATCAGGACCCCCCACATATCATCATATGTGCCCTACTTCGTTTCGCTTGAACCAGAAAACTTCTATGTGGGACTCTAAAGACTCGTCAATACGCCAGCAGTAAGTGATGATCACATTAGTCACCCACAAGCCGTCAGCGGTACTAGCTGGATGTAAAGCTACCCAGGTATTGAGCGAATAGAAGATCAACAAGCAAGCTTATCTAAACTCCCATGAAGCCTTAGGTAACACTTACCGTACAGTCCGGTCTCTTCGTCTGATATGTCGCATATCGAGTCTAGGGGTGGAATCGTCAGACACCAATAACTTGATAAGTCATGCCGATGTAAGGCCTATAATGGTACGAGAAACTAATGATAACACTTACCAGTAAATCTCATCGACAGACCTAGCTAGGGACTTATTGTTACAGCCAATCGAGCATAGTGCAACATCAACTCCCAATACCGGGAGAGACGAAACCCCTCCTATCGCTCATTGCCTCCATATGACTCGGGACTGTACCCAAAATCCACCTGTTTGCATGACTCCTTTAAGCTGTGGTAGGGAGGAAATCAAAGCACGGTGGGAACCACACAAAACTCTATGACGATCTCGTGTTTACAGACTAACCTGTATTAGTTTCACCAAAGAACTGCTATCTAACGATAGGTATAGTACCATCCAGGAGTTCTCAGTGAGTCCTGTTCGGTGTACCTATTCTCTAATGAGCACCTGTGTACAATCTTTGATGTCAAACACCAATGGATATGGGATCAACCATCGCCCTATATAGGGTCAAGAAATGTACACACTAGTCTACTTTGGAATATCGATGCTCTGTCTCGATATTCTCTCGACTAGGAACAATTGAAGGATGTGCTTATGGACTACCCAGGTCCCAGTAGTATGATCCGCATCATAGTCCTGATAGTCAAGCCAACATCCTAAGGGCTTTATCAACATTTATATAATAGACGATATAATAATACCAGTGAACATGTTAAGATAAAGGCAACTAGATAGCATACTATCATGTCGAGTAAGAAAGTCCTCCATATATATGTCCAAGCATCCACTATATCATACAATAATGGCCTCTAAGGCATACATATCACCAACAATCTCCCACTTGCACTAAGGCCAGTTGTTGTAGTATCTCATACCCAACATCCCAAAAAGTCTCTCTATTAGCATCTGGGGGAGGGCCTTGGTGAGTGGATCCGCTGTGTTATCCTCTATGTCAACTCTCCTGATCTCGATCTCCCGGCGATCTACTATCTCCCTGATCAGGTGTTACCGTCTAAAAATATGTATGGATCACTGATGGGACCGGGGTTCCTTGGTCAAAGCCACAGTTCCATTGTTATCACAATACACAGGTATTGGATGCTCAATGGATAGAACCACACCAAGTTCATCTTATGAACTTCTTCATCCAGACAGTCTCTTTGGCAGCATCGTTGGTAGCGATGTATTCAGCCTTCATTGTTGAATCTGCTACGGTATCTAACTTGGAACTCTTCCAACATACCATCCCTCCACTAAGGGTGAAGACAAAATCCGAGACCGACTTACTGTCGTCCTTATCATGCTGGAAGCTCGAATCGGTAAAGGACTCTACATGGAGTTCACCGTTGCCATACACCAAGAACATCTCTTTAGTCCTTCTCAAGTGCTTAAGAATGTTCTTCACAACTGTCCAGTATTTCTCCCCAGGATCTAATTGATACCTACTCACTACACCTAGTGAGTAAGCTACATCTAGTCTGGTACATAACATCGCATACATAATTGACCCAACTGTCGAAGCATGGGGTATCCCTTGCACGCGAGCCCTCTCTAAATCAGTCTTGGGAAACATCTCTTTGGAGAGAGTGATTTCTGAACAAGCGGGTATATTACCACGCTTAGAATCTTCCATACTAAACCTCTTTAGTATGGTGTATATGTACCTGAATTAGGATAATCCCAACATCCGTTTAGATCTATCTCTATAGATCTTAATTCCCAGGATGTAGGAGGCACCACCTAGATCTTTCATGGAGAACTTGTGTGATAAAAAGAGCTTGACTGAGTGTATCATAGGAACATCGTTTCCTATCAAGAGTATGTCATCCACGTACAATACTAGGAAAACAACCTTGCTCTCTACAACCTTCTTATATATACATGGTTTATCTACATGAAGTCAAACTCTTTGACAGTTTCATCAAAACAAATGTTCCAGCTCCGCGATGCCTGCTTTAATCCGTAGATTGATTTAAGCAGCTTGCACACGCTTCCGCTGCTCCCACTGTCTACGAAGCCCTCTGGCTGTGTCATGTACATGATCTCTTATAAATCACCATTTAGAAAATCGGTCTTGACGTCCATCAGCCAGATTTCATAGTCATGGTATGCAGCAACGGCAAATAGGATCCTGATGGACTTAAGCATAGACACTAGAGAAAAGGTTTCATCATAGTCGACACCAGTTCGTCGACGAAAACCCTTTGCAACAAGTCTAGCTTTGAAATTATCAACTTTTCCATCTACACCAATTATCTTCTCATATCTACTTGCTCCCAATGGGTTTTACCCCTTTAGGAGTAACTTCCAAAGTATATACTTTGTTGGTGTATATGGATTCTATCTCAGATCGCATAGCATCCAGCTATTTCACAGAGTCTCCACTTGTGATGGCCTGCTCTAAACTAGTTGGGTCATCATCTTCCATGATGTAATCCTCGCTTCCACCGTCTACGAGAAAACCGTAGTATCTCTCAGGTGGATGAGGAACCCTACTAGATCTGCGGAGTAGCTAAGGTTCGTCGGGGACTATTGAATCCTCTGGTTCTACCAAATCGTCAGTTATAGTTTGTGTAACTGGAACTTCTTCAGTTCTACCTCATTACCACTAATTTCTTTCACAAGAAATTCCTTTACTAAAAAGGTGTCATGTTGAGAAATAAACACCTTTTGTTCCTCGGTGTGGTAGAAGATATACCCTCGCGAATGTTTGGAATATCCTACAAACTTACACAGAACCGACCTTGCCTTGAGCTTGTCCAGATTTTTCTTTTTAACATAGGCCAGACAACCCCATATCTTAACTCATTTAAGAGATGGTCTCTTCCCATTCCATATCTCATATGGAGTGGTAAGCAACGGATTTGGTCGGAACTCTATTCAATAGGTATGTAGCTATCTCAAGTGCATAACCCTAAAAGGAACTAGGCAACTCAACAACATTCATCATAGAGCGCACCATATCTAATACGGTGCGATGCCTCCGCTCCAATACTCCATTGTGTTGTGGTGTATACGGAGGAGTAAGCTGAGAGAGAATCGCATTCTCTTTTAAGTAGTCTCTGAATTCCGTGCTTATGTATTCTCCTCCACGATCATATCGAAGGATTTTAATACTTTTACCCGTCTGGTTCTCAACTTCGTACTTATATTCCTTAAATTTCTCAAAAGATTTAGATTTGTGTTTCAACAGGAACATATGTCCAAATCTTGAGAGATCATCGGTGAATGTAATAAAGTACGAGGAACCATTCCTGGCATGTATAGACATAGGACCGCATACATCACTATGTATCTGTCCAAGAGTTCAGTAGCTCTTTCTCCGTGTCCAGTAAACGGAGATTTGTTCATCTTGCCTTTGAGACATGACTGGCAAGTTTCATAAGATGTAAATTTGAATGGATTCAAATATACATCCTTATGCAACTCAGCTAGTCTTGTCGCATTGATATGACCTAGTCTACAATGCCACAAGAAAACTTCGTTCATTTATGAACGGTTGCTCTTGTGTGTGTTCTGTATACTTAGAATTGTGTTGTTATTTTGGACATATTTACCGTTATATAACGTACCATACCCAATCAACACTTGATTTAGGAAAACACTCACAATATTTTTGGTACGAAATAAAAGTCGCTCAGAATCATTGTGTTGCCACTTGGTAATATAAGGTGATATTCGCCAACTGATTTGGCTGCAACAATTGCACCATTCCCTACTACTAGAGACATATCACCCTTTCCTAGTTCTCTACCTATCTTTAGCCCATATAATAAATTACATACATGGGATCCTGATCCGGTATCCAATATCCAGGACGTAGAGTTGACTGAGAAACAGTTCTCGGTAACGAATACACCCGAAGACGATGCATCAACATGCTTATTCTTCGTTCGGGTGGCTTGGGAATCCGGATATTCCCCTATTCCTTACTCAGACTTATGACAGTCATAAGATAGAGCAGAACCTAGCCCAGTATAATAAGTGGGTTCGGTCAATACATCCATATTATTATCTTGATTAAGGCATGTCATTGGTCGCTACCAGGAGAGAGAGAAGGATAATCACTTTGCGTGCGCTCTTTGCAAGATTAGATTGGTTATTATTTTATCTAATCAGGATGGCTCCCACTATTTTTATCAAATCTTCCTTCAAACCCTAAAAGGTAAGATTAGCCAGGATTAATTACACCCTACAAGTTCGCCAATCATTCGTCCAGGTAGGTATTGGTACTCCGAGAGAGTCTCCCCATGCTTTTGCATGGAACTAATTAAATAACCTTGTTTCCGCAGGGGCATCATCCCGTTAACACCTTTCTTAGACATCTAATGGATCGGCTAATTGTAAAGTGGAAAACTCTCTCAGGAGTAACTCTTACTCGCAGTGGGTATCGGGATCCAACTATCATATAGAAGGTATGAAATCTCATTGCAAATCCCAACACTTGAAATTCCCAATATTGTTTTTACCCCATGCGATTTATGACCTTGACAAGGTCAACAAACCATAAACCGTAAGTCAAGTTCACCCCGTTCATTTCTTGATTGAATTAAACACGCCCGTATGACCCTTGACAAGGTCAACAAGGTTGCACGACTATCCTAATCCAATCGCATCACATGCGGCAGATAAGCACTAATCAGCAACCGCACACTACATCTTGACAAGGTCAACAAACGCAGCACGAATACTAAATAGCATTTATCTGAAATGACAGAAGGCTACGTTGGTTTTTAAGAAAACCTTTAGTGTAATGAACTTGATATCATTGTAGAATCTAGTGATTTTGAAAAGGAGTGGTTTAAGCTCCGCTTTTAAAATCGAGTAGTTTTCAAAAACAAACCGAATAGCTTTTACTAGCTTTTTCTAAAGAGGACACTCCTGGTGAAGGGATCTCGACTCTTTCCTCATCGAATGAGGTGCTGAATATCCATCAAGGAATACCACTGTGCAAAGCAAGAACTATAGAAGCTATGATGATAAACCGAGTGGGTTGTAGCATTTGCTAGTTTTGCTACGGAGGTCACTCCCGGTGAAGGGATCTCGGCTCTTTCCTCATCAAATAAGGTGATGGATATTCATCAAGGAATACCACTATGCAAAGCAAGAACCAGAACTACCTTTTTAAAAACTTTTGATTCTACAACATCTTTAGGTTTCTCTTCTTTTCATTAATCTCATTAATGAAGTCCCGTCATTTAAGTTTCCTAAATATCACAGAAAATGAAACGAATATAGAACGTACGCTTATGCCATCCGTATTCGTCATGGGGCCCCGTCATGCACCGTTAGGTTACTTAACTAACGACAGAGCGGGGGCTGGACTAGCACGGATGCAAAACATAAGCAACGTTTATTATATATCATATATATAAAGCATTCGTCTCACGCGGTTATATGATCACGTCACAGAACCAAGTAGCAGAAGTCAACATATGAAATATTGGATATATTAGAAGGTATGTGTTTTAAATTAAGCCAATAATGAAAAATACGGATTTCACGATCATGATGAATAGTCAAACCCACATCCCTAGACCCCTACGAGAGCGGCAAGAAACCCTGCCAATTCTAGAGTTAGGATACCCGGTCTCGACTCCTCGAGATGGTCTCCCACTGGACTCCAGAACCCGGTTACTTGTGCTCCCCACCTTGGGTCTATCCTAATGCGGAAAAGTAAATAATATACATCAATGGTGATATCATCCTCAACCCGGAAGTGTCCCAATAAAAGAATATTATATACAAATTTTACATGAATGAAAATTATAAAACTCTCATCTCACATAAAAACCCCAGCTATTCATTCACGACGATCCAATATAATATATCACAGCAACACATAACATCACATATCATCAACGTAAGTAAATACGCGTATCCCAAATTCCTTTGACATATAGCAACGAGATTTGGGATACCCCACATATTACACTTACGATCGCAGAAAAGAAATGAAAAACTACAATAATTAGAATCCGTATTTCCTTAGACATCATAAACCCAGAACATCTCATATTCCGAAATTCATGCCTAACCTATAAACCTTGCATTTTGGTCTCAAATCGAAAATACTTTTCAATAACTTAGTCGGGTAATTCAACAAGATTCCCGACTACCCAATCGAATACTCGTCGAAAACTTTAGTAGATGGCCGCACCCTCGATGCCATCGACGAAGTGCACTTAGGCGAACACCGTGGCCGCGAGCACCCGAGTGGATGCTTTTGGCAACAGGGTTCTCCTACAGTCACTTAGTCCGGGCTATGGGGCGTGGCTACCTAGTAAAGTTATTCGGCGAGTATTCACGTACGATACGCGATTGCGATGGAGTTTCAATCCGAATCAAAAATTCGTGGCAATCGATCAAAAGAGACTACAATACTAGATTTACAAAATACAAACTAGTTTTCACAAAACCAATTATTTTGGATTCCAAATATTGTATCACATATCATCAAAATCTATACGACGTTAAACATTTCGATCGATTTATCGAACACCCACAAATACCAGAGACCTCAACAACTTGAGTCTCATCAAAAATACCCAGAGAGTGCAACATTATAAAATGGAGCAGTACAAGAGAAAGTAGACCACAACTCTTCAAATATGCGGCGGAACCGCGACCAAACATGAGATTTGGCCGCGGTTCCGCGGCCATTTGTAAGTGTTGGGTGCTCAAATTTCTTGAGTATCCATTAAATTACCTGCACAATTTTCTGCATATTTTTAATCAACAAAATTTCAACTTTTGAAAAATCGACAGAAACTTCATAAATTCCGGGTTTCGAAAACCGATCGAACACTTTAACACCGTAAAGACCTTCCCTAATGTTCTAGCTTGGCTCTGATACCATGAAAGTCAGGTTGCCACCCCATCCAATGGGGTCACCGTGGTACCTATAGGTCCCTCGGCAACTACTTTTTACGCATGCCCCCTCCCGAGGACTACAACCCGCCGGAACACCTTCCGGTCTCGGGACACCCTGGGGGTAAGAGCCTATGCTTCGCCACACTGTCACATGGTGAGAACCCCCATAGGTCAACATCCAATGCCTAGTAGCGGGAGAGATGAAACCCCTCCAATCGCTCATTGCCTCCATGTTACTCGGGACTGTACCCAAAATCCATATGTTTGCACCACTCCTTTGAGCCATAGTAGGTAGGAAATCAAAGCACAGTGGGAACCACACAACTCTATGACGATCTCGGGTCTACAGACTAACCTTTACCAGTGTCACCAGAGAACTGCATTCTGACGATAGGTATAGCACCGTCTAGGAGTTCTCAGCGAGTCTTGTTCGATGTACCCATTCTCTAATGAGCACATGTGTACAATCTTTGATGTCAAATACCAATGGATATAGGATCAACCATCGCCCCATACAGGGTCAAGAAACGTACACACTAGTCTACTCTGGAATATCGATGCCCTGTCTCGATATTCCCTTGACTAGGAAAAATTGAAGGATGTGCTTATGGATTACCCAGGTCCCAGTAGTATGATCTGCATCATAGTCCTGGTAGTCAAGCCAACATCCTAAGGGCTTTATCAACATGTATATGAGAGACGGTATAATAATACCAGTGAACATGTTAAGATAAAGGCCGCCAGATAGCATACTATCATATCGAGCAAGAAATTCCTCTATATATATGACCAAGCATCCACTATATCATACAATAATGGCCTCTAGGGCATACATATCACCAACACCAACGTCAATGGAAACACTCCACCGCCTACTCTACCACCACCACCTACCATTGCAGCTCCCATCAACGAGCAAACGGTACTGCTTGAGGCGATCAAGAGCCTCTTAGAAGGTCAGCAGCAGTAAACTGCTATCCTCATGCACCGTCCAGAGGTCAAGACACTCGGAGTCAAGCAATTCCGGGAATTGCACCCGAAATATTTCTCTGGAAAAGAATGCCCACTAGAGGCAGAGGAATAGGCTCAGTCTATCGAAGATGAACCGGCGGCAGCATAAGTGCCAAAGATTGCTTGGGTGAGAGTTGCGAAGCTGCAACTAACAGATAACGCCAGAGTGGTGGAAAGGTGAAGAAAATCAACTCGCCCAACTGATTGAATGGAGGATATTTCGCGATATGTTCGACACGAAATACTTCCCTGAGACTGCCCGTTTCGACATGGAACAACAGTTCATCCACTTACAATAAGGCTCAATGTGAAGCAAATCCGTGGATGAATACGATACTGAGTTTACCATGCTTAGCAGGTAAGATATGTTTCAATATTCAATTTTCTGATATCACATACTACATTGCTAACACAAGGTCATAACAGGTTCGCGGCACACCTAATTCCGACTTCTGAGATCCGAGCACGAAGATTTCAGTAAGGGTTGGACCCGGAAATCCAAGCTTCACTCGCTGCAGGGGATTTCCCAACCCATGATCTTGCTCTAAAGGCTGCCCGATGCTATGAAGTAGTGGTGAAGAAGAACTAGTCGGGATCATTTACACTGTTTTCTCGAATTCTCCTTCAAACCCTAAAAGGAGAACTAGTCGGGATCATTTACACTTTAAATCTCCCGAGAAGTAATACATACTCATCAGTGGGAATCGGGACCCAACTATCATCATGTGATAACTTGACGAAATCCACTCAAGTCACCACACTCCAGAAGGTATGCGCATGCCTGGTAAGTTTCCCGTATGTTTGAAACTCCCGATATGGTTTTTGCCCCTAGGACCCAAGTGACCTTGACGAGATCAACAAGTCAAAAGGTCCTAATCAAGTTCAACCCGTCACTATCTTGATTGCATTAGACCTACCCGTGTAGACCCTTGACGAGGTCAACAAGGTCGAACGACTGTCCTAACCAATCCACATGCCCATGCGACAAAATAGTATTACAGAGCTACCGCACACTACGCCTTAACGAGGTCAACAAACGTAGCATGAATACTAAGCAATACTAATCTGAAATGACGGAGGGCTATGACTGGTTTTAGGCGAGAAACCTTTAACGTAATGAACTTGATATCGTTAAAGGAACTCAAGTGGCTTTGAAATGGAGTGGTTTAAGCTCCGCATTTTAAAACTATTAACATAAACTTTTACTTAAGAGCGAACTTCCAATGAAGGGATCAAGGCTCTTCCCTCATAAAATGAAGTGCGGGATATTCCTAACCGAATACCTCTATGCAAAGCAAAAGAATACGACTAAAAGTTTTGAAGAAAACCGAGTAGTTTTAAAATTGGTTCCGATAACATCATTTAGATTTATTTTTCCTTACATTATTTCGATAATGTGTTCCCATCATTTTATGTTTCCAAGCCATAAAAGAAACAACCAAAATAATATGCTTTATATATGCTATCCGCATTCGCCACGGGGCCCGTCATGCACCGTTAGGTTACTTAACTAATGGCAGAGCGGGGGGTAGACTAGCACGGATGCAAAACATATAGAAGCTAATAAATATAATATAAATATATATATATATATATCAACATCGCAGGAAGATAATAGTCATCACAAGCATGCGAACAACAATATGGAATAGCGGTTAATCTAGGAGCCCCGGGTTTCATTTGAGGCATAAATGAGACGCGACGTTCCCCGATCGTATAGATAGCCGGTGCAATGAAGATCCTAGACCCCTATGAGTGCGGCAAGTTACTCGCCAATCCCCGAAGTGAGGAAACCCCAATCAACAAAGTGAGTGGGCCATCCAGCACTTCACGAAATCTGGTAACTTGAGCACCCCTCCGTGGGTCAACCTATACCCCCTACGAGTGCGGTGAATAGCCCACCAATTCTAGAGTAAGGCCCTCCCAGTCACAAATCTATAAGATGCGGACCTGTTGCCCTCCAGAACCCGGCTATTCGAGCACTCCTCCGTGGGGTAATCGTAGTACAGAAAATATATATACAACGGCGACATCGACCTCAACCCAGTCGTGCCCCAATAAAAGAATATACAAGCTGGCAGTGACGGCAGTCCACGTGTCGGACGCTCGCCCCGCAAAAATCAATATACAAATGAATCTGAATTGTACATCCAACATTGCACACATGGCTATCTATCACGACAATCCGCACAAACCATAATCAGATATATATATATATAACCGTAGAAGCAAGTAACACCAGAATGTGTGCAACCCGGTCTAAATGAACATATAGCAATTAAACGACATTCAGCAACACATATATAACATCACAGATACCGACGATGCAAAATTTTCGAGTTTTTAAAAATCCCGAGTTGTCCCAAAGCAAAGATGACACAAAGTGAAATCCGGGACAAATCAAATAACACCAAAAATACCAATTTACAAAACCCAAGACACGGCATGAAAACGAGCTCCATTGGTGAACAGTGAACTGGTGAGGCCGGCCAAAATGCAATTCTCGCCGGTCCAATTTTGGTGAAATGTGCTCGTTTTCATTGTGTGTCTCTATCTAGGCTAGAGTAAGCTTCTACACTTATTTAAAAAAATTTAGAGACCAAAAAATTTTCTGATAGAAACTGGGTTTTGAAATCGAAGTTTTCGGTTTTGAAACTTAAGTATCGTCAAATACTAGTTTATGGTGTTTGGGTGGCTCTGATACCATGTTGGGTTCCGGCGCCCACACCGCAGAGGCCGCGGACGAGACGGAAGCGAAAACAAAAACTTTTTGCGAGTACCGGATGCCCGAACCCAAGGATTCGATCCAATTACCCTAAACTAGAATACTATAACATGTAAGGTTTGAGAAATACAACCTTTGTCGCATGTCTACCCAATTGTAGAAGACCCCTCCAAGCTCGTAGCCATCGGGATCGTGTTTGAGTATCGACCACCCTTTGCCGAAGACGATCCACCTGAGGGAATGCAGAGGAGGCTTTAACCGACGGTCCAAAGTTGATAGGAGTTATTCATTGATGAACTTGGTCCCATCAGGTATCCAGACAAATTCTTGTGGCGGGGTATTGCTCAGTTTGGGAGATTGTTGATCTCTGTAAAGTTAAGATATAAAGAGAAGAAGTTGAAATATTATAGCGGATCCACTCACTGAATCTATTTCTCAGACACGGATGTTCCTCAAACGAGATTTGAGAAACTGATTAGTAGAGAATTTGGGTATTCGGTAGCACATGAGCTGTGGGTATGCGATGCCGCAATAATTGCCTTGAGGGCACTATATCCAACAATCTCTCACTTGCACTTAAGGCTAATTATTGCGACATCGCATACCCACAGCTCATGTGCTACTGAATACCCAACTTCTCTACTAATCAGTTTCTCAAATCTCGTTTGAGAAATATCCGTGTTCGAGAAATAGCCTCAGTGAGTGGATCCGCTATAATGTTTCAACTTATTCTCTCTATATCTCAATTTTGCAGAGATAAAAAATCTTCTAAACTGAGCAATACCCAGCCACAAGAATTTGTCTGGATACCTGATGGGACCAACTTCATCAATGAACAACTCCTATCCAACAAACTTCTTGGGCTGTATCCTCTGTTGAGTTATAACCAGCATCCTGCACCATGATTACCTCAGTATCCTTATTGGAACACTATCCAATACACTGATCCTCAGAAGAAGCTAAACTCATAACTCTGACAGCATCTCTGTCATCCACGTCACCTTGGAAGCCTAAACTGATAACCGCCTCCAAGAGGAGGCAGCCGTTATCCTATACCAAGAACATCCTCTTATGTTCTTTACTGCTTCCCTTTGTTTCTCAAGAATTGGATTAATATATACTTATTGCAACTAGTGCAAAAGCAATATCTAGTGTTGTACAAGACTATGCATTATTGACTCAATTGCCTAAGCAAATAATATGTCATTCATTCTTGCCCCCCTCTTCATCAGTCTAAAAGACATCTCTTTAGACATGGTGACTCCATCACTTGCGAGTACACCACCACGCCAGGAGTCGTCCATTCTAAAATACTTTTAGAATGCATTCTAAGTACCTGATTGGGGAACTTCCCAAATCTAGATCTAAAACCATAGATCTAGTCACCGGAACTCCTGATATAATATCCATATCCAACGTGGAGAGAAAACCTGTGTGACAACCAAAGTCTGACCGATTATAGTATAGGAATATTACTTCCTATCTGGAGTATGTCATCAAAAACTAGGACAGTACTCCCTACAACCTTCTTACTAGGTTCATCTTTTGTTTTGATGAAGTCAATCACTTTGACTGTCACATCAAAACAGATGATCCGTCTCTGCTATCCTTGCTTTAGTCTACGAATAGACATAAGCATCTTGCACACCTTCCGCTGCTCCCACTGACTACGATAACCCTCTGGCAGAGTCATATACACGTGCACTTCCAAAATCTCGTTTGGAAAGACGTTATAGCCATTCATTTGCCAGATATCATAGCCATTAACTGCATCAGCGCCAAAACATATCCATATGGACTTCAGCATAAACACTGATGTAAAAGTCACATCACAATCCACAACAGGTATTTGATGAAAACTCTTTCCAACAAATCTAGCCTTATTAGGTTAGCACATTTACACTTGCATGGATCTTGAAAGATCTACTTGCTCCTAATGGGTTTTACCCCTTCAAGAGCACCCAGCAAAGTCTAAAATCCATGATTTGCTAAAGTGCGTGGAGTCCATCTTGGGTATGAAAACCTGGTCACCTTGAAGTTACCACTTCCTATGACCTGCTGATAACAAGTAGTGAGAATAGCAGTGTCAAGTCATATCCATATGGAATTCGGCATAGACACTGAAATAAAAGTCACATCACAAACCACAACGGGTGTTTGACGAAAACTCTTTACAACAAATCTAGCCTTATTAAGTTTGTACATTTCCACCTGCACAGATCTCGAAAGATCTACGTGCTCCTAATGGGTTTTACCTCGTTCAGGAGCACCCAGCAAAATCTAAAATCCATAATTTGCTGAAGTGCGTGGAGTCCATCTTGGATATGAAGTATCTGGTCACATGGAAGTTTCCACTTCCTATTACCTATTGATAACTAGTAGGACCATCATCTCTATGATGCTGACTTCCCTGTCACCGTCTACGAGAAAACCGAAGCATCTTTCGGGTGTCTGAGATCACCTGCTAAAATCTACGGAGTGGCTAACGGTTTGTCAAGTCCAATTGAATCTTTAGGTTCTACTAAATTTTCGGTGACCGTTTTTTGTCCTGGAATTACTTCCAATTCTACCATACTCCTACTAGTTTCTTTTGCAAAAATATACTTTTACAAAAATATGGCGAGTCAAGAGCAATATAACTATTGATCTTGAAAATGGTAGAAACAAAATCCTGGCTAATGCTTGAGATAATCCACAAAATGCCATTACCGAAGTGTGTCTCGAGTTTATCCGGATTCTACTTTTAAACAGAAACCAGATAACTCTATATCTTAACAACCATAAGATACGCAACCATTCTATATCCATATAGAATCAAGGCACCAATTTAGATGGAACCAGATTCAAAAGTCATGCAGTTGTTTCCAGTGCATATCATCTAATCGAAAAAGGCCAATACAGTATTACTTATCATGGAGCACGTCCACTGATGTGTAACCTGTAAGAGAATCAAGTTCTCGATATTACTATGATGGAATACCTAGCATAAGTATCTACATCTTCGATCACCTCGAAGAATCCTGATACTTCCAACGTATGGTTCTCTACTTTATTCGTATACCTACAAACTTCTCAAAATCTTTGACTTTGCATTACTACGAATGTGTGTCTAAAACCAGATAACTCATACGTAATCCTGAATAAAATAAGAGTACCAACCCTTTTGTCCTAAAGGACACTGTACAATATACATTTTCATGTACAAGTCCCAAGAGTATACCAACTCAAATTCTGTGTTTTGTAAATTGAAAACTGTAACTTGGTTAAGAATGTCTTATACCATTATTCAATGCATCTTACCTTACAAGCAAGGGATGAGCGCGACTGAATATAGCACGCGATATTGGTTTGAATGGCGTGATATCCTGAACTGATAAAGGTAAATATTTACAACACAATTTTCAAAATGTATATCTCACTTTATAAAAATAAAGGTACAGATATTTTATTTTAAAATCTGATGCATAACAACGGTTATTCAAAACCAAATGTTGGTCGTCAGGCAAAAGCCAGACGATTTAATCCAATATCACCAATTACAACGAATTCCGATATTGAGGATCAAATTGCCCATTTCCCAATATTCTTCTCCTACTCATCATCTGTAACACCATACAGATGTGAGATCCAAAACTGGTAAATACACACCATGGAGTCAGAATTTATTGGAAAAACGGTTCTCTATTACATGTACACAGAAAAACTGAAACATGAAAATGTTTCATAGGGGATGGTCAGATATTCCTAGTAATGCCTTTTCCATTATCCCAATTCATGACAGTAGTCGCAATTTTCTTTGCCCTCACTTCAATCCCTTTATATGTCTCTGCTTCTTAACTTCTGCACACCGTTCCTGCGCTAACTGGTTTTCTTCCTTCTCTACCTTTCAGCACCAGCCTAAGGTTTGGAAGAAGACTATCCAATAAGCGTAACATGTATACTCTCCTAATCAAGGAGCTCTCGTAACCTGAGAGAAGGTAAAGGGAAGAGACAACCGAATAATCTTATTCAATTTCTTCAGAACCTGTGGCCATCCTCGACTGAAGTAACTCCTTCGAGTTCGTATGTAACTATACAATGGCCGTTCCAAGCAATATGGATCATCGTATTGATACGACGTGTTCTGAAGAAATGCAAAGGGTAAAGTAGGAGTGGCAGGGATATATACGACTTTGTCGTGAATCAAGTCAAACCAAAGCCAAAGGTGTAAAAAGGTTCGGTCAAATTGGTTCATAAGTTTTTAAGGTAAGTAATGGGTCACTGTACCAGAGAGAGAGAAAAGAAACATTCAGTGTGTACTCTATCAAGAACAGATTGGTTATCACTTTATCTGATCAGGATGGCTCCTACTGTTTTCTCGAATTCTCCTTCAAACCCTAAAAGGAGAACTAGTCGGGATCATTTACACTTTAAATCTCCCGAGGAGTAATATATACTCATCAGTGGGAATCGGGACCCAACTATCATCATGTGATAACTTGACGGAATCCACTCAAGTCACCAACTCCAGAAGGTATGCGCATGCCTGGCAAGTTTCCCGTATGTTTGAAACTCCCGATATGGTTTTTGCCTATAGGACCCAAGTAACCTTGACGAGGTCAACAAGTCAAAAGGTCCTAGTCAAGTTCAACCCGTCACTATCTTGATTGCATTAAACCCACCCGCGTAGACCCTTGACGAGGTCAACAAGGTCGAACGACTGTCCTAACTAATCCATATGTCTATGCGACAGAATAGTATTACAGAGCTACCGCACACTACGCCTTGACGAGGTCAACAAACGCAACACGAATACTAAGCAATACTAATCTGAAATGACGGAGGGCTACGGCTGGTTTTAGGCGAAAAACCTTTAACGTAATGAACTTGATATCGTTGAAGGAACTCGAGTGGCTTTGAAATGGAGTGGTTTAAGCTCCGCATTTTAAAACTATTAACATAAACTTTTTCTTAAGAGCGAACTTCCAATGAAGGGATCAAGGCTCTTCCCTCATAGAATGAGGTGCGGGATATTTCTAACCGAACACCTCTATGCAAAGCAAAAGAATACGACTAAAAGTTTTGAAGAAAACCGAGTAGTTTTAAAATTGGTTCCGACAACATCATTTAGATTTATTTTTCCTTACATTATTTTGATAATGCGTTCCCATCATTTTATGTTTTCAAGCCATAAAAGAAACAACCAAAATAATATGCCTTTTATATGCCATCAGCATTCGCCACGGGGCCCGTCATGCACCATTAGGTTACTCAACTAATGGCAAAGCGGGGGGTGGACTAGCGCGGATGCAAAACATATAGAAGCATCTACTAAATATATATAATATATATATATATATATCAACATCGTAGGTAGATAATAGTCATCACAGCAGATAAAAAATCATCACAAGCATGCGAATAATAATATGGAATAGCGGATAATCTAGGATCCCCGCGTTTCATTTGAGCCATAAATGAGACGCGACGTTCCCTGATCATATGGATAGCCAGTGCAATGAAGATCCTAGACCCCTACGAGGGCAGAAAGTTACCCGCCAATCCCCGAAGCGAGGCAACCCTAATCAACAAAGTGAGTGGGCCACCCAGCACTCCACAGAATCCGGTAACTTGAGCACCCCTCCGTGGGTCAACTTATACCCCCTATGAGTGCAGCGAATAGCCCGCCAATTCTAGAGTAATGCCCTCCCGGTCTCAACTCCATGAGATGCGGGACCGTTGCCCTCTAGAACCCGGCTATTCGAGCACTCTTCTACGGGGTAATCCTAGTACAGAAAAGAAAATATATATACAACGGCGACATCGACCTCAATCCGGTTGTGCCCCAATAAAAGAATATACAAGCTGGTAGTGAAGGCAGTCCACATGTCAGACGCTCATCCCGCAAAAATCAATATACAAATAAATCTGAACTGTATATCTAACATTGCACACATGGCTATCCATCACGACAATCCGCACAAACCATAACCAGATATATATAACCGCAGAAGCAAGCAACACCAAAATGTGTGCAACCCCGTCTAAATAAACATATAGCAATTAGACAACATTCAGCAACACATATATAACATCACAGATACCGACGATGCAAAAGTTTCAAGTTTTTAAAACTCTCGAGTTGTCCCAAAGCAAAGATGACACAAAGTGAAATCTGGGACAAATCAAATAACACCAAAAATACCAATTTACAAAACCTAAGACACGGCATGAAAACGAGCTCCATTGGTGAACAGTGAACCGGTGAGGCCGGCCAAAATGCAATTCTCGCCGGTCCAATTTTGGCGAAATGTGCTCGTTTTCATTGTGTGTCTCTATCTAGTCTATCGTAAGCTTCTGCACCTGTTTAAAAAAAATTAGAGACCAAAAAATTTTCTAACAAAAACTGGGTTTTGAAATCGAAGTTTTCGGTTTTGAAACTTAAGTATCGTCAAACACTAGTTTATGGTGTTTGGGTGGCTCTGATACCATGTTGGGTTTCGGCGCCCACACCGCGGAAGCCGCGGGTGAGGCGGAAGTGAAAACAAAATCTTTTGGCGAGCACCGGACGCCCGAACCCAAGGATTCGATCCAAACACCCTAAACTAAAATACTAAAACATGCAAGGTTTGAGAAATACAAGCTTTGTCGCGTGTCCACCCAATTGTGAAAGACCCCTCCGAGCTCGTAGCCGCCGGGATCGTGCTTGAGTATCGACCACCCTTTGCCAAAGACGATCCACCTGAGGGAACGCGAAGGAGGCTCTAACCGACGGTCCAAAGTTGCTAGGTTTGGATGGCCGGTGATGTAGAAATACTCCACTATATTTTTCTCTCTACAATCATGCTTAAAAATGATAGCAAGAAGAAGAAGGAGGAGCTTGGATAAGATGAAGCATGAGCTAAAGAAAAATCATCAAGTCTTGCATAAAGAGAATGGCTTGCTTTTTATCAACCATGGTGCAATAGTGCTCACAAATGAATAAATCATTTTAAAAAAGTAAAATCACACCTCACAACATAATAGCCATGCTTTATTGCCACCTCATCCATACCTCATTTTCTATTTAATTTTCTAAATAGAAAATTAAATATGATATGTTCTTCTTCTAAAAGCATTGCCGTATAAATACGGAATACTTCACCTAGTATATGTATCGCTATATATGCGTGTATCCGTATAAAAATACGGATAGCACCAAATAGAGAAAATAAATAGTGAACAATAATACTAAAATACATATATCGAAATACATATATAAATTATTAAATCAAAACCTGATTTAATAATCCGGCTTAATCCTAAGTCGGCTAGTATTATCAACTGTCCGATTAAAGTCCGTATACCGCGTACACGTATTTAATCGGATCCCTGTGCGTGCCACCGTACGGCTCCTACATCTGTCGCCTGAACCGGGAAAACGCTCTGTGTGGGACTCTAAAGACTTGACAATACGCTGGCAGTGGGTTTAACCACAAGCACGTCAACGGCATTAGCTGTACGTAACGGATACCCAAGTAGTTGTCGAAAGGGGGGTCGACAATCAAGTGCGTCCTTATCCTACTGAGCCTGAATGTGACAATCTCCGTACAGTCCGGTCTCTTCCTCAAAGAGTATCGCATATCGGGTCTAAGGGGTGGATAACGTCAGACCCCTACTAACCCGATAAGTCGTGTCTGAGTCAAGCTCATCATCAACTGAGATACTACTGATCAACTATCAGTAAATCTCGCCCACCGTGGCCACGGATTTCTGGTGATATCCAACTGAACACAACGCGACATCGTCTCCTAATACTAGGAGAGACGAATCCCTGACAGTCGACCACTGCCTCCATGTGGCTCGGGACTGTACCCAACTAAAACCTGTTTGCACAACTCCTTTGAGCTATGGTAGGGTAGTAATCAAATTACAATGGGAACTCACACGAGACAAATGACGACTTCAGGTCAAAGGACTAACCTGTACTCATGCTAGCTGAGAACTTTCATATGACGATAGATATAATACCATCTAAAAGTTCTCGGCGGGTCTGTCCAGTATACTCACCTCCAGTGAGCACCTATATACTATCTTAGGTGACATAACACCAATGGCTTGTGAGACCGGCCACCGCTCCTCGTTGGGTTCTCTAAACATATACACTAGCCTACTCCGGAATATCGATGTCCAGACTCGATACCCCCACGACTAGGGACATTTAAAGATGTGCTTGGCTACCCAGCTCTCACGTATATGATCGCCATCATAATACTGATGGCCAAGCAAGAATCTTATGGTCTCTATCAATATGTAATAGTGATCTGCAATACCACACAATGTAGGTACATGATGATAAAGACAAACCAGATAGCATACTATCATTTTGAGTAAGACTGTCCTACCCGTATAGGTCCTCCCTAAATTATCGTAATCGCGTGCCGGCAATTACAATAATTGCCATGAGGGCACTATATCCAATAGATAGAGCCCATAGGATTCTTGATTGATTACCAGCATTATGATGGCGATCATATACGTGGGAGCTGGGTGGTCTATAAGCACATCCTTAAATGTCCCTAGTTGAGGGAGTTTTGAGACTGGGCATTGATACTCCAGAGTAGATCAGTGTATACTTAGCAAGACCCCGACGAGGGGCGGTGGCCGGTCTCACAAGCCATTGGTGTCAGTCAGTCACCTAAGATAGTATACAGGTGCTCATTGGGTTATGAGTACACTGGACGGACTCGCCGGGGACATGCTAGTTAGTATTATACCTACTGTCATATAGCAGTTCCTAGGTGACATGGGTACAGGTTAGTCTGTCGACCTGAGATCGTCATTTGTCTCGTGTGAGTTTCCACTGTGCTTTAATTACTACCCTACCACGGCTCAAAGAAGTCATGCAAACAGGTTTTAGTTGGGTACAATCCCAAGCCACATGGAGGCAGTGAGCGGATCGTCGGGGATTCGTCTCTCCCGATATTGGGGGTTGATGTCGTGAGGTGCACGAGTGGCCATCACCAGAAATCCTTGATCAAGGTAGATGAGAATTACTGATTTGGATCAGTAATTTCTCGGTTGTTGATGGGCTTCATACCGACACAAAATATCGCGTTATTAGGGGTCTGACTTTATCCACCCCCTAAACTCGATATGCGATACTCTTAGACGAACAGACCGGACTGTATGGAGATTGTCACTGACATGCTCAGTAGGGGTTCGGATAAGTTTGTCTGTCGGCCTTCCTTTCGCTCAATACCTGGGTAGCCGTTACGTACAGCTAGTGCCGCTGACATGCTTGTGGTTAAACCCACTGTCAGCGTATTGACGAGTTTTTAGAGTCTCACACAAAGGGTTTTCACAGTTCAGGCGATATGATGTAGATGACGTATCTTGGTACATACAGGTGTCCGATTAAATATGTGTACAGGCTACACAGACTTTTATCGGACAGTTGATAATACTAGCGGCTTAGAATTGAGCCGGATTATTAAATCAAGTTTTGATTTAATAATTTTTATATTTATATTTATATATGTGTTCTAGTATTATTGTTCACTATTCATTTTCTCTCTTGGCTATTCGTATTTTTATACGAATACGCGTATATGTATTTCGATACATATACCGGATTGTATTCTGTATTTATACGGAATATCTTCTAGAAGATGGACACCTCATTATATGATTTTCTTTTTAGAAAATCATTTAGAAATGAGGTGGAGGGTGAGGTGTTATGAATATGGTTGGAGGTATGTAGAGAGGTATGGCTAGTGATTGTTTATTCCAAAATGTGTGAGATATTTTCTTGCATGGTTCATAAACACTTAGCCATTCTTTCTACATGAGACACTCATTCATTCTTCACTCTCCTGGAGACTTAGCCATTTTCTTAAGTTGCTCGTGCCCATGGCTTTCCTCACCTCCTCCTCCTTCTTCTTTGATTGCTCACTTGAGCATGAGACATGAGAGAAAAAGATAGTGAGATGTTCCTACACACCTCACTCTCCATTGCTAGCAACCTTGGAGCGTCGGTTGCTTCGCTAGGCAAAGATAGAGCTTGCATCATCTCCCTCGGGTGGATCATCTTCTACGGAGGAAGACCGGCAATCAAACTCGATCCAGGACACCTCAAAGAGCTTATGAAGATGGTAGAAGACCGAAGGACATGGTTCGTTCGGTATAACCATTTCTAACTCTTTAGCTTGTATGTCTTTTACAGCTAGTATAGGTTTATAGTTCGATCTTGACGGGTTCTTTAGCGCCAAAGTTTTTAAATGTCATTTTTGTTCCGCATCGGCCACGGTAGATAGCCAGGGCTCTATCGTAACCTAACACTATATTAGTTCAATATGTTATCTGCATTGCATCATACATGGTAATGGACATATAATGGTTATTACAGATAGATACATATTAATCCTGACATCAGTTTTGTTTACTGTGTTCCAATATCGATTACGGTTTCACGTTGGCATCTATTTTGGTTAATATATATCACATGACATGTTCATGACACACTACTTGACTTGTTACTTGGATATTATTACTAATGCCAACAATCCTGACTTGTTGTCCTGATAGACGTGACTTGTTGTCTGCATAGACCAAACCTGTACCTTGATCCTGTGTTGGCATTAGATTTACATCTTCAAAACCCGACTTGAACACATAACCTTGGGGGTAAGCGGAAATCAATAATGAAACTTGACTTGTAACTCAACAGTACGATGCTTATACTGATCAGTCTTTACGGGCTCGGCCAGCCCCGAAATGATGTTGTTGATATCATTCGTCTGTACATGTTACCTGTTTACTGCTTAGCGGCACGTCTCGGATTCAGCCCAAGAGTCTTGACCGTGGTCCCGGGCACGCACGGGATACCATTGAGTTACATCGACGATTCCATTAAATTGATTTCAAAGACTTCTAGAATAGATAACCTAGAGGCACAGACTTTAGGATACACATCATATACCTATATCTCACTGTTTTACACCTGTGTTATTTATTTACACTCATTTTTAATCATAGCATCCTATCCTGGTTATTACTATTATTTTGATATTTATGACGCACTAACGTCTGAGTTTTGCATAGCCCAGATATTTGACATAGCATGTGAGTATTCGACAGGATCACCGATCAGTGAGGACCATCTCATTGATATAGCTCTTATGCGGGTTAGTTATTCCTTAAATCTTTATTGCTTCCGCTATCTTTTCCGGTTATTTTTCTTGTGGCTATTGGACATGTGATAGATAGATTTAGTAGTTTACTATTCTTGATATCTGATTGACAGCCATAATGTGACTATAGAAAGATCTTTCCTCACCATAGGTAGCATGACTGGCTCTGTCGCGTGTCATATTTACATATTTTGGGAAGCGGGGTATGACATGATTTTGTTTGGTATCAAAGCATAGGTTTTAGGTTAGCTGGGATTGGTTCAATTTGTAGTTGGGTATGGTACCCAATACATTGTCCTTAAGACCCAGAATTTTAGGAACATATCCTGCCATATTATTATCTTGTCATTCAAATTCTTGAATCTTATCTTTCCCTTAAACTCTTTTATCTCGACGATATGGAAATGACATTGCATTTCAACTTAGAATCCTTTTGATTACTTATTGTTTCTCCCCTCTTATTCTCTCAATTTTGATAGTAGGATTTGGGCGACTTGGATGGAGTTATGTGATTATAACTATATACCGCAGCAAGGTTACAATGCGGTACTCTATTTTGGTAATCTGGAGTCCTATTTCGATTCATTTTCTTGACTAATGTTCATTGTACTACTTTGTTTCTCTCGGTTTCATTGCTTACGAATTTATGCCTTATCACGAACTTGAATCCAACAGCCGCGTTATATCTTTCCCCTTGTCCCGTAGTGACCAATCCGTTTGCGTTTCGAATAATAAGGAGAAACACGGGAGAAGTTTTTGATGATTGCAGTAGTTTGAGATTAACCCCAGAGGGAGTTGGTATAGACCGCTTCAAGAACGATCTGTAACAATCTAAACTTTATGTACAGATTTTTTTCAAAAATACAAAAAGGGATACCTAAGCCTGAGCAAAAGTTATAAATTTAATTTGCTTTTGAACAGCAAGAAAGTACTTGTAGCTTATTAGTAAAGCATTGCACTGCTGTGACGCAGCCTCTGTGATCGAATCCCCCCAACCACATTATCTTTTTTTTATTTTTCTTTTAATCTTTTAGAAGTCCAAGGGTTTTCACGTGCACTACACATAAGATGATAAGTTACAGAGTAATCAAACACATACACTGGGGAAAATCAAGCGACACCAACATGTGGCAAAAGATCCAAGCCCTACCACCGGGGATCGACCGGCGAGATGCTCCCAAATACCGGCACCGCCGGGCCCCTCCGTAGGGGTTGGTCCCCAAACTTCAACTCCACACCCCTTGGCCTCCCCCTTAACCCCTGTACTGTTTGTTTTATTTAAAAATAAACAGAGAATTAAAAATGAGCATTAAACCAAAATTTTAATACATTTTTAATTCAATCTTCATTACCCCAAAATCCCAATTTTCCCTATAAATACCACACTATATTTTACCCCTCTCATTCAGAAATCTAGTGCCAAAACTCTCTAAAAAATTCTAAGTCTAAGAATTTATGCAAGTGGAGTTAGCAAAGGGTGAAGTTCAGGCGAAATTCCGAGAAGATTCCGGCGACGAAACGACGCCTCGACACCTTCCCTAGCTTCCCCCTTCTCCCCTCTAACTTTGTGGCCAACAAGCCCCTTCTTCCCCTCCTTTCTCTACTCTAAAACTTTCATTCTTCAAAACCCGATGGAAGCGGAGTTAATCCGACTTCCGATTTGGTTTTTCTTTAAAAATTCTATTTTTTCTTAATCAATAAAATTACATACTCTCATATAATGTTTAAAAAATATTAACAAACACATTAAAATAAGTTTCATTTCAAAAGAATCTTTTATGCAACTTTTATCGTATTTTTACGGTAAAATACCATATACTTTACATTTCGCCATAATTCACATATTTCTTTGTATTGCCTTTATAAAACTCACGAGATAATGACCTACCTCCTCACAACACGCATACTGGACATAGCACGATTTACTTTTGGGCAACGTTTTTAGGAATATTACGAGTTGCAATAAAATACCCTAAACTATTATAAAACCATTTTCTTTAAGAAAAGTATTAACTAATTCCTTGCAATTACGCCTCTACAACTGTAATACCCAGCCCTCTTTATACCAAAATCTGTATTCTATTACTTTATAATCTTATTTATTCCATTTATAACTTTATTTATCTTAAACCTAAAAAGAATTTCTTTTAACCCAAACTCAGCCTTTCCCCTAGCCCCGCAGCCCGGCTACTTTAGTTGCTCCATTCTTTTATTATTTTCATTTTGGAATCCCAGCACAGCCCATTTCTTTTATTTAAAATCTTAAACCCAACCTTATTTTCTTTAACAGCCCAAGCTCCCGGCCCACTCTCTTAATTTCCTATTTTCCTCATAATAAATTCCAACCTGGCCTGTTCCTAATTCCCTTTAATTCATTTACTTTTCTTTTCCCTTCAGCCGGCCCATTTCCTCTTTGTTTCTTTTCAATTCAAATTTAATTTTTTCCTTAATAAAATCCCCAGCCCGTTAGCATTCCTCAGTCCACATCTCTTTTAATAAAATTCCTTCATAAAAAAAAACCCGGCCCGGTCCTCTCTTCCTCCTCCACACAATTCTTTTATTCTTATATTTTTCTGGCCCACACCCAGCCCAAGCCCACTCTTTCTCCTCAGCCCATGCACGCTCACCTACCCAACCCGACCCGCCTTCTACTATACATCTCCCCAACGGCTACCTCCTCCTTTCCCACTCGCGAACCTTTCCTTCGCCGCAGCCCACGCCGCCTCCTCCGCCCACACCTGCGCTCGTGTCGGCCACGTTTGAGCGCCGTTACATCCACTCGCGCACCCTTGTTCTCCCCTAACTCCCTCTCTTCCTTTCTTCCTCTCCCTCTCTGTTTCTTGTCTTCTCTCTTCTCCGAGCGCCGACCGCCCACGACCACCTCCCCTTCTCTCTCTCTTCGCTCGTCCCTCCTGAAACCCGAGTTCCCTCGCCTTCCTTCACTCTGCACCCATCACCGACCACTTCACCTCTTCGTCCGCCTCCTCCCAACCTCGCGACTACCACAGCCGCACCCTCCTCATCGATCATCCCCGATCACCACCACCACCTCCACCCTCGATCACAAGCACCCCGAGCTCCTCCTCCTCACACAAATCCACTCCTCTCTCTCCACACACCCGAGCTCGGCCACTGGTTGCCGCCAACGCCGGTGAATTTCTCGCCCTAATCGTCGTCGCACCCTGAACCCTCTCATCGTCATCATTCGTCGTCGTCGTCGTTATCACTCCCTCTATACACCTCTCTGCCCACTCTCTCTCTCTCTTCTCAATCTTTCTGTGCTCTCTCACTCATCTCTCTCTATGCCTGCACACACTCTCTCTCTCACCTTCCTCTGTTTTTTCTCTCTCTAACTCTCAGCTCTCTCTCTCCCTCTGTCCCTCTCTCTCTAGCTCTCACCTCTCTCTCTGTGCCCCTCTCTGCCTCCCCTCTCTCATTTCTCCCTCTCTGCCTCCCCTCTCTCATTTCTCCCTCTCTCTAATTCCCTCTCATCTCTCTCACTGCATACTCCCCCCTCTCTCTCAGCCTACTCTCTCTCTCTCATTTCTCTCTCTCTCTCTAGCACTCTCTCTCTCCCTCTTCAAATCTCACCGTCTTTCCATTCCCTATCAACCACCACACGACATTGCCCGAGCCCGTAGACACCCCGACGACGCCCGAGCCCCCACTAGCCGAGAACAGACCCGAGCTCACCCGGAGCCGTAGCCGTCGCGGTGCTAGCTCGTCGCGCGCCCGTACTGTACCTCGCTGCCGTGCACCTCTAGGCAAGTATTTTACTTGCTTACATGCTATATATCCTAGTTACAATCGTTAATTTCATAAATTATAGTGTTACACTTTTGGATTAATTATGTACCATACCTGTTCGACATATGTTGCCAATGAAAATACCCATCAAATCTGACGGAACTAACTGGTATAAGTTGGCCCGTGTGGCCGTGAACCTAATGTGTGAAATTCGTTGGATATTATGACCGTTAACGACTAAAACAACTACCCTCAAGTTCAACCGTAAAACTGGAATTTTCTTGCACCTGAAAACCGTTAAATTCACCATAAATCATATACATATTAGAATGGTGCGTTCGAGGGCTCAAATCGAAGCCGACTCGACGAAATTTAACCCTATACTAGTTTCCTGGTATTCTTGTACTTAAATTGTGATGATAATTGGATCGGAGTGCGACTCTGGACAGAAGTCCAGAGCGACTCCAGTTGTTGCTTGCTGTTCCGTAATGGGTACCACAAGATCTCCTTAACTCGTAGATTGCGGAACTCTGCTGCTTATTATAACTGAATCTGTTATCTAGATAATACAGGTGGTTTCACCCTGTTTCGTCATTATTTACTATTTTATCTGTAATTTAAAAGATCGGGACGCATAACAGTCCCAACAGAATCAGAACTGGCATACTAGTTTTGAATAATGTATATCTCCTGACATGCAGATGCGATTGAAGATCCGTCTATTGCGTTGAAAACCTTACTGAAAACCCTAGATTTCATCCAACTAAAACTTCGCTAAAATCTGATCCCAACTGAGATTAAAATGCGTTGCGAAACGGATTTCTGATTCTGAAACCGGATTTCCAGCCGCGAGCGCTTAAAATGAAATGGTTATAACTATTGATCCTGGAACCCGATTGGCTTGAAACTAAATTTGATGGATGGACAACTGAACATACTCATTATTACCTGTTTATCATTTCGCTAAACTATATACGTACGTTTCATGATAAATCGTGCAAGTGATAGAACACCATTTTTATGACACCTTAATCATGCTTCATATGCTGTTTACGTATCATATCATACCCATATCATCGCAGTGATTATCTAGTAATATCGTGCATTTACCCAGTGTTAGATTTTAGTGATGATTGTGGCAAGTACGTCAGTGTTCGTGTATCCGTGAATAAGTGAAAATGATACGTACTTGTACACAATCAGTGACCCTATTATTCTATTGCATTGTCGACGTCTGTGGGATGCGTGTGCGTGTGACTATAAGTGGTATGAGACACTTATGGAAGCTATTGCACGGGTGTCATAGATAAGGCACCAGACACTGCCATTTATCTTAGGTATTAGTCGGGACGTGCTTGATGGAGGTCCTGCCTCCGGTTCTCGCGCAGACTTGTCACGGATCGATTAGTATTTAGGGTTATGGTTAGCGTTTGATGTAGACCACGGGGTGTGAGGTAGTTTAAGTGTGAGTTCAACAGAATCTCGGGAGTCCCATGCCGGCTTATATATTTAGGGAGTTATATGGAGATTTACAGGGTATGTGATATTCACCGTGATATACATGTTACATGTTGGGCCCATGGTCCCTTGCCCTTGGGTTCTACCCTTGGGTGGAGGACACTCGCGAGTGGTTGACTCTCACACTTGGACTGACGATAGGCTTAGTGACCTGTACAGTGAGACTTAGAGACTGATAGGGATACTGGCATTTATATACCTTTTATACTATGTTGATATACGTGACATATCGTTCTACAGCTTTACTGTTCCGCTGCATTGATTACTGCACATTCGTATTCATGCTGTCATTGATTTACTGTTTCACATATCTATTACCACTGTTAGAATTGTCACATGATTTATATATATTATATTGCTATTGTGTCGCTCTGACGACCTGAGTATGCATGCTCAGTGTGAGGAGAAGATTTAGCCTGGACCAGGATTAGACGTATATTACAGACATCTCGATTTGATATCCAGAGTTATATCTATATTTGTTCCCCCTCAGGTCAGTTCTTTACATTGTTTCCTTCAGTTACTGCATATCTCTTTACCTGCGCATTATTTACTGTTTACCATGAAAAACTAGAAGCCGAAGCGTGACTACGGCAGGACTTTTCCTTGACCGTAGGAGCATGGCTGGCCTTGTCTACCCCTCGTATTCCGTATTTTGGGAAGCGGGGCGTGACATGGTTTAGTTGGTATCAGAGACCCGGTTTTGCTTCGATTGGGATTGCAGTTTTCCGTGTAGAACTTGACAATCTAAGATATCCCCCAGTCTAGATTGTAAACTTGATATTCTTGATCCATATTCATATCGTGTGTTCAGCTATCCTTTCACTAGGGTTTCACGTAACTTGGCAAAGTTTCGTGGTTGTAATTGTGAACTACATCACGATTACACTACTATACTCTGTTTAAGTGACTTGGAGTCGTACGGTTGATTCTCCACTTATAATAAATTCAGCACCTCTGATATTTTTGAATCCTTGTCCTATCCATATTATATTTTGATTCGTATATCTTGTGACTTATATCATCCTCAAAATCATTGTTCAGGATCATGTCTTTCAACGACTCTTCATCTATCTCCACTCCCCAGAATCAGACTGTTGAGATTCTGAGTGTACTACAAGGTCTAAAGGAAGCCCAGGAGCGAACAAATGACTTGTTGGCTGAAGGACTGAGAAGTGAATCAGGCACCAGCGGGAGTCTCAAATCATAAAGGGATCCCCGTTAGATGAGGAAAAGAGAAGAAGATGAAACACCAATGTATTTCCTAGCGACAGAAGTAGCAGAAGACCCCATGTTGTGGGTATTGTAAGAGGCCAGGACACCTTCAGAAGGATTGTCGCCGTGTCCAAGGGAAATGTCTGTTATGCGGGTCCAACAAGCATCTCATCAACGGTTGCCCAGAAAGGAAAGAACTATAAGGAGGAAACTCGTCCACACTCCCCACTTCTGCCAAATGAGGATTATCGCGTAGTTCAAACTTCGACGATAAGGCGGATCTAACGCAGGATTCAACTCACGCGACGAGAATGCAACGTTATAGTAGTCGAAGAAGGATCTTTTTCATGTTATCTACTTTCAGTAATAATGTTGTCATCTTTTTATGAATATTTCTTCCCGTTTGAAATCTTGTATCCGCTGAACTTTTGATTGAATGCAATAAAACTTTAAATCGTAATATATGTATCATTCTCTTGTCTTTCCCCTTATCCATACTATTCATTATCACAGCATTTTAATCTTGATTTTTCAGTTCCTGCCACCGCATATCTTTCTATGCTTCGTACACTTAGCTATTCTTCTTGATGTATTCCACTGCCTAATCATGATTCTTTCTTTCTGGCTATGGCCCACCCAGGAGCAGCGCCGCATCTAGATGAGGACACACAGTCATGCGTTTCCTTAGATCGCACACTGATGAGTTCTGATGATGAGGTCAACGGTCCCCAGGTCAACTTAGGAAACAACGATTCAAAGGACGAAGGGGTAGCCGCCCCAGAGTTTAACATGATAGCTGATTCCGATGAAGAAGAAGGAGATCCTGAAAAGAACCCTATAGAGGAAGACCCGATAGATGAAGATCCCGATGAAGACCCGATAGAAGGAAATCCAGTTGAGGAAAATCCCGTGGAAGAAAATCCAGAAGAAGAGAATCACATGGAATCGGACCTCGATGAAGAAGCTCCGTCCGAGGAA
This sequence comes from Agapanthus africanus, assembly GCA_030015575.1. Taxonomy (NCBI): domain Eukaryota; kingdom Viridiplantae; phylum Streptophyta; class Magnoliopsida; order Asparagales; family Amaryllidaceae; genus Agapanthus; species Agapanthus africanus. The sequence continues at coordinate 19,031,794 of JASDDO010000026.1, read as the reverse complement.
GAAGGACCAGAAGATCAAGACCCTGCTGTGGAAGAACTTCCAATGGCGATGCCCGCGAGGCGATATGGAAATGGACGCCCCTACCTGAGTGCGCAAGCCTACCGCAACCTACTGAATCTCCACAACCGCGACTGACGTGATTTCTTTTGATGTTGTCTTTCTGGCCAAATAAAATGTGTATAGTTTAGGGCCACTTTTCGCCTTTGGGAATGCCTTGTTTCAAATTTTCTTGAATGAAATAAATCTTCTGAATTCGTAAACCTTTTGATTATTGGTTCGCTTGATACTTGTTTATTGCCCATATCCATTTATTTTTCTGCTGAGTTCCCTGATTGTCCACCCCTACTCATTGTATAGTTTTCACCCTCGTTTCGATTAGAGAGTACCACACCCTGATCCTTGGAATGAGCCACCATTCATTCTTCGCCTGTGCCTCGTTTGTAATCCTTCTGGGAGGAGAAAATTTTGGAGAAACTTCTGAGTTCGCTAACCCTTCACATCTTGATTCATATGTTGTACCGACCGCTATCCTACCCATACTTCTTCCCTTGTAGTCATTTGTTGTTCGCCTTTACATCCTGTGCTGACCCGATCCCAATCTCCTTGAACTTCAGCCTAAAAACCGCCACATTCCGACCTTTGAATGGACCACACTTCCTTGAAACCCTTACCCTAGCTAGCCTATACATTTTTGTGTTCTTCCTATTACCCTAACTATATATAAAGGGACAGTGTTATTCAAAAATTTAGTTTTCATTATTTTGGTCCGTGTTATTGATTACTCCGTTTTGTATTTTAAGTACACCATTATTATTTTCATTTTCAGTAGCGTAACCTTACACCGCGCATACTTTTGGTCCATGTTTCTTGATTTCACTATACAAGTTTTCTAAATTATTTTAAACCTATTGTATCGATACATTATCTTAAAATGTTTTAACCTACCGACTACTTTTCGCTACTTTATTCTCATTATTTTATTTTCGGGTTTTGTGCCTATGTTTACTATTATAGATGGTTGTGCCTTATACTTATTTTTCTGTCGTGCTACCTTTAATATACTTATACGTGCACATGTTTGGATTTCGATTTTATTGAATACGCTCTGATTATTTTTGTTCATCATTGTTATCTATGTTCTCGTGTACTTGTAGGTTGCTCTTATAGTTTTTCCTGTCTTATACCTATTTAGACCTGTCTGTTGTATGTTGTTCTTATATATTTGTACCTTCAATTTCTTCATCCACGGATTCCTAATAAACCTTTATGTGTTAGTTTGTAATATAATAGCTTTCGCCTATGTTTGTATAACTTATCGTTTATTTTAAATTTCGAGGACGAAATTTTTGTGAGGGTGGTATGATATAATACCCAGCCCTCTTTATACCAAAATCTGTATTCTATTACTTTATAATCTTATTTATTCTATTTATAACTTTATTTATCCGAAACCTAAAAAGAATTTCTTTTAACCCAAACTCAGCCTTTCCCCTAGCCCCGCAGCCCGGCTACTTTAGTTGCTCCATTCTCTTATTATTTTCATTTTGGAATCCCAGCACAGCCCACTTCTTTTATTTAAAATCTTAAACCCAACCTTATTTTCTTTTACAGCCCAAGCTTCCGGCCCACTCTCTTAATTTCCTATTTTCCTCATAATAAATTCCAACCTGGCCTGTTCCTAATTCCCTTTAATTCATTTACTTTTCTTTTCCCTTCAGCCGGCCCATTTCCTCTTTGTTTCTTTTCAATTCAAATTTAATTTTTTCCTTAATAAAATCCCCAGCCCGTTAGCATTCCTCATCCCACATCTCTTTTAATAAAATTCCTTAATAAAAAAAAAACCCCGGCCCGGTCCTCTCTTCCTCCTCCACACAATTCTTTTATTCTTATATTTTTCTGGCCCACACCCAGCCCAAGCCCACTCTTTCTCCTCAGCCCACGCCCGCTCACCTACCCAACCCGACCCGCCTTCTACTGTACATCTCCCCAACGGCTACCTCCTCCTTTCCCGCTCGCGACCCTTTCCTTCGCCGCAGCCCACGCCGCCTCCTCCGCCCACGTCCGCGCTCGTGTCGGCCACGTTTGAGCGCCGTTACATCCACTCGCGCACCCTTGTTCTCCCCTAACTCCCTCTCTTCCTTTCTTCCTCTCCCTCTCTTCCTCTCCCTCTCTATTTCTTGTCTTCTCTCTTCTCCGACCGCCCACGACCACCTCCCCTTCTCTCTCTTTTCGCTCCTCCCTCGTCCCTCCTGAAACCCGAGCTCCCTCGCCTTCCTCCACTCTGCACCCATCATCGACCACTTCACCTCTTCGTCCGCCTCCTCCCAACCTCGCGACCACCACAGCTGTACCCTCCTCATCGATCATCCCCGATCACCACCACCACCTCCACCCTCGATCACAAGCACCCCGAGCTCCTCCTCCTCACACAAACCCACTCCTCTCTCTCCACGCACCCGAGCTCGACCACTGGTTGCCGTCGACGCCGGTGAATTTCTCGCCCCAGTCGTCGTCGCACCCTGAACCCTCTCATCGTCATCATTCGTCGCCGTCGTCATCACTCCCTCTACACACCTCTCTGCCCACTCTCTCTCTCTTCTCAATCTCTCCGTGCTCTCTCACTCATCTCTCTCTCTGCCTGCACACACTCTCTCTCTCACCTTCCTCTGTTTTTTCTCTCTCTAACTCTCAGCTCTCTCTCTCCCTCTGTCCCTCTCTCTTTAGCTCTCACCTCTCTCTCTGTGCCCCTCTCTGCCTCCTCTCCTTCATTTCTCCCTCTCTCTGATTCCCTCTCATCTCTCACTGCATACTCTCCCTCTCTCTCTCTCTCAGCCTACTCTCTCTCTCTCATTTCTCTCTCTCTCTCTCTAGCACTCTCTCTCTCCCTCTTCAAATCTCACCTTCTTTCCATTCCCTATCAACCTACACCACCACACGACATTGCCCGAGCCCGCAGACACCTCGACGACGCCCGAGCCCCCACTAGCCGAGAACAGACCCGAGCTCACCCGGAGCCGTAGCCGTCGCGGTGCTAACTCGTCGCGCGTCCGTACTGTAACTCGCTGCCGTGCACCTCCAGGCAAGTATTTTACTTGCTTACATGCTATATATCCTAGTTACAATCGTTAATTTCATAAATCATAGTGTTACACTTTTGGATTAATTATGTACCATACCTGTTCGACATATGTTCCCAATGAAAATACCCATCAAATCTGACGGAACTAACTGGTATAAGTTGGCCCGTGTGGCCATGAACCTAATGTGTGAAATTCGTTGGATATTATGACCGTTAACGACTAAAACAACTACCCTCAAGTTCAACCGTAAAACTGGAATCTTCTTGGACCTGAAAACCGTTAAATTCACCATAAATCATATACATACTAGAATGGTGCGTTCGAGGGCTCAAATTGAATCCGACTCAAAGAACTTTAACCCTATACTAGTTTCCTGGTATTCCTGTACTTAAATTGTGATGATAATTAGATCGGAGTGCGACTCTGGACTGCAGTCCAGAGCGACTCCAGTTGTTGCTTGCTGTTCCGTAATGGGTACCACAAGATCTCCTTAACTCGTAGATTGCGGAACTCTGCTGATTATTATAAGTGAATCTGTTATCTAGATAATACAGGTGGTTTCACCCTGTTTTGTCATCATTTACTATTTTATCTGTAATTTAAAAGATCGGGACGCATAACAGTCCCAACAGAATCAGAACTGGCATACTAGTTTTGAATAATGTATATCTCCTGACGTGCAGATGCGATTGAAGATCCGTCTATTGCGTTGAAAACCTTACTGAAAACTCTAGATTTCATCCAACTATAAATTCGCTAAAATCTGATCCCAACTGAGATTAAAATGCGTTGCGAAACGGATTTCTGATTCTGAAACCGGATTTCCAGCCGCGAGCGCTTAAAATGAAATGGTTATAACTATTGATCCTGGAACCCGATTGGCTTGAAACTAAATTTGATGGATGGAAAACTGAACATACTAATTATTACCTGTTTATCGTTTCGCTAAACTATATACGTACGTTTCATGATAAATCGTGCAAGTAATAGAACACCATTTTTATGACACCTTAATCATGCTTCATATGTTGTTTACGTATCATATCATACCCATATCATCGCAGTGATTATCTAGTAATATCGTGCATTTATCCAGTGTTAGATTTTAGTGATGATTATGGCAAGTACGTCAGTGTTCGTGTATCCGTGAATAAGTGAAAGTGATACGTACTTGTACACAATCAGTGACCCTATTATTCTATTGCATTGTCGACGTCTGTGGGATGCGTGTACGTGTGACTATAAGTGGTATGGGACACTTATGGAAGCTCTTGCACGGGTGTCACAGATAAGGCACCAGACACTGCCATTTATCTTAGGTATTAGTCGGGACGTGCTTGATGGAGGTCCTGCCTCCGGTTCTCGCGCAGACTTGTCACGGATCGATTAGTATTTAGGGTTATGGTTAGCGTTTGATGTAGACCACGGGGTGTGGGGTAGTTTAAGTGTGAGTTCAACAGAATCTCAGGAGTCCCATGCCGGCTTATATATTTAGGGAGTTATATGGAGATTTACAGGGTATGTGATATTCACCGTGATATACATGTTACATGTTAGGCCCGTGGTCCCTTACCCTTGGGTTCTACCCTTGGGTGGAGGACACTCGCGAGTGGTTGACTCTCACACTTGGACTGACGATAGGCTTAGTGACATGTACAGTGAGACTTAGAGACTGATAGGGATACTGGCATTTATATACCTTTTATACTATGTTGATATACGTGACATATCGTTCTACAGCTTTACTGTTCCGCTGCATTGATTACTGCACATTCGTATTCATGCTGTCATTGATTTACTGTTTCACATATCTATTACCACTGTTAGAATTGTCACATGATTTATATATATTATATTGCTATTGTGTCGCTCTGACGACCTGAGTATGCATGCTCAGTGTGAGGAGAAGATTTAACCTGGACCAGGATTAGACGTATATTACAGACATCTCGATTTGATATCCAGAGTTATATCTATATTTGTTCCCCCTCAGGTCAGTTCTTTACATTGTTTCCTTCAGTTACTGCATATCTCTTTACCTGCGCATTATTTACTGTTTACCATGAAAAACTAAAAGTCGAAGTGTGACTACGGCAGGACTTTTCCTTGACCGTAGGAGCATGGCTGGCCTTGTCTACCCCTCGTATTCCGTATTTTGGAAGCGGGGCGTGACAACAACCCATTTTCGGGAACCCCGATCGGGATGGTGCGAGTTATAGCACGTTCTATGGCCTAGTAGAGCGAGATGCAGACCTCCGCAAGGAGCATTCGATCTCGATGGAATTTCTAATCCTATTTTTAAGAAAATGGGATTTCTAGAAAATAAATAAAATTTATTTTTAAATATATAAATATATATATATATATGATTATTATCAAAAGATCTATTTTTAATATATTATACAAATATTCCATGTTTTTCTAAATCAAAAGAATAACAATTACATGAAACTACCATCCAAATACAATATAATTCCAATATTTCAATAAAATACCATATACAATGAAAACTAGGTTATACTCACTAGAAATTTCACTTTTATAAAATATACATCTATGAAAACCCTAAAGACGATAATTAAATACTTGAGGTGTATTTTAAAAATATATCAAAACTATTTTTTACATAAAACCCTCTCAAGTTATATTAAATTACAATATGGACCCTAGTAAATATAGGTTTAAGCGGGACCAATTCTCTTGAGCCTCAGGGAACCAGAGAATGTGGGTGCTTTCCTATCTAAGGTAGACAATCTAACAAACGGTGTTATCAATACGGTAATTGTCTTGGAAAAAGACATAAATCTTGCCGTCCATGTGCAGCAGTTACCGATAACATCAAAACTAATTCAGGATTTCAAGTTCTTTTCAAAGTGTTTGACTCAGGCTGAGTCTCAATCTAATCAATCTGACTTGAATATGATTTAAGTATAAACTACAATACAACATGAATCCATAAATCCGTCTATTCAATCTATATCAATCTATATGAATCGAACCGAACCAAGGATATACTCCGTCTACATGACTATCCATCTATATCCATTCCGTTTACTGATATCATGGTTTTGGAAAGTCATCCATCTATATAACAACATAACACAATCAATACAAAAGACATCACGGGGTTTTTAAAGGGGTAAATTGGTACGGAATGTGTTAAAAGTGGCACAAGACTTTAACCTTAATACACCTAACCTGAATATACATTGCCGTTGTACCGTGGCTGAACAGTTCGTTGTGCTCCGTATACCTTTGTCTCCGGAATAGTGGGACTCCTCTCGTATACACTGGTATATTCTGTACCAAGCTACAAACAACTGCGTTAATAATATAATCAAACATTAATAGTCATATTCTCTTTCTGTCTATTCTATCTTTACTCATCTTTGGGACTTACCGAGCGATTGTTCACTGACGACATTCCTTTTTTTCTTTTCTTTGGAATGTTGTCAGGTGGATCAGACTCACTAGAGATCGAGCCCGGTACCGAGGACTTGGAGCAGTTTGCATTTGACCCAGAACTTTAGGTACTTGTACATACTATTTCCATTTCAGTTATGTCATTGTTTAGGCATTGCTTTCTACTCATGTATTTACATTCCAATTGTACTTGTAAAGAATTGTTAATAAATAAAAGTTTATGTTCAATTACATCTATTTTCATTTTCTTGTGTACATTCACTTTATATTTCTTAGATACGCTTAGCGTATTTACTTCTGAGTAAATATGTAGCGAGCCTCGCCTCGTCCCCTTACCGTACACCGGGAAGCGGGGTGTGACACGATAAGATGTAAGATATTTGATTGAAGAAGTTTTAACAGTCCCGCCTCAAATTATCAGAGTAGCACAGCGGAAGAGTGGTGGCCTAATAAGCCATAAGTCTTAGAACAAACTTGCAAATTCATGATGAAGAGAACCATTTACTGAAGGGTGAAGTTCGTAAACAAGTTGCAGATGAAGCGCTGATAGCAGTTTGGGATTTCATGGATGTGTTCAAGGACATCTCGAGTTTAACGTCTAAACGAGATGTAGAGTTTGCGATTGATCTTATTTCTGTAGCAGCGCTAATTTCGAAGGTTTATTATCCGATGGCACCGGTAGAATTGGAAGAGATAAAAAGACAAGTTTCTGAATTACTAAAGAAGGGTTGGATTCACAACAATGGTTCACCGTGGGAAGCTCCAGTTCTTCTAGTCAAAAAGAAAGATGGCACGCAGAGGATGTGCATCGACTATCGCGAGTTAAATCGGGTGAATATTAAGAACAAGTACCCAATCTCTCGCATAGGCGAATTATTCGATCAACTCAGTGGCGCGAGAGTAGTCTCGAAGTTAGATTTACGATCTGGGTATCATCGAGTTTGGGTGAAAGAAGAAGTATTTGCAAGACAGCGTTCCAAACTCGATATGGACATTACGAGTATTTAGTGATACCATTTGGAGTTATTAACGCACCGGCAATATTTATGGACTTAATGAACCGAATCTTTTCACCATATCTGGATCATTTCATAGTGGTGTTTATTGAAGATATTTTGGTTTATTCGAGGAGTAAAGAAGAGCATGAAGAATACTTGAGAATCGCACTGCAAACGTTGAGGCGAGAAAAGTTATATACTAAGATGAGCAAGTGCGAGTTTTGGCTCGAAGAAGTGAAGTTCTTGGGTCATGTTGTATCTGGAGATGGAATTGACGTTGACCTTGAAAAGATTGTAGCTGTTTATGATTGGCCACTTCCAAAGAACGTAGGGGAGATCAGAAGTTTTCTTGGGCTCGCCGGATACTATAGAAGGTTCATGGAGAGCTTCGCTCGAAAGGCAGAACCATTGACCAAGCTAACACGAAAGGAGGTACCGTTCACATGGACTGAGAAGTATGCATCAACTTTTGAAACTTTGAAGCAAAGATTGGCTACCGCTCTTATTCTGACCATGTCAGACAGTTCCAGAGGGTTGGTTATTCACAGCGACACATCTGGGAAAGACTTGGCATGTGTTCTAATGCAGCATGGGAAGGTTATAGCTTATGCGTCGAGACAATTAAAGACTCATGAGAAGAACTACCCAACTCATGATCTGGAGTTAGCAGTAGTGATTTTTGCTCTGAAGATTTGGAGACACTACTTATTAAGTGAAAGGGTAGAAGTATTTACCGATCACAAAAGCCTAAAGTATATGTTCACACAGAAAGAGCTCAATATGAGGCAACATAGATGGTTGGAGCTGATGACTGACTATGATCTTCATCTAAAATATCATCCGGGGAAAGTTAATATAGTGCCGGATGCGCTAAGTCGGTTGCCAGCGATACGGATGTTGACTGCACAAAATGAGATTATAGATGATTTTTAGAGATTCAAATTGGAGATTGTACTATCGAATTCTTCGGGACAGTTAATGCAGTTGCAAGTATAGTCATCCTTGATCGATAACATTAAGCAGCGCGGTCGCACGATCCAAGATTGCAGAAGTTTCGAGAACAAATAGAAACGGGACTTCGAACGGACTTGTTAATTCATGAAGATAGTTCGTTAAGATATGGTACTCGTTTATGTATGCCCGAAGAAGATGTTCGAGAAGAAGTCATGAAAAATGCTCATAGTTCCGCGTATTCAGTACACCCGGGAGGCACAAAGATGTACAAAGATCTGCGACAACATTTCTAGTGGGAAAGCATGAAAAAGGAGATTGCTCGCTAAGTATCGAAGTGCTTGGTGTGTCAGCAAGTCAAGGCTGAATATCAAAGGATAGCTGGTTTGTTGCAACCACTTCCGATTCCTCAATGGAAGTAGGAACATATAACCATGGATTTCATGACAACTTTACCACGGAGTCCAAAGGGCAATAATGTAGTTTGGGTTATTGTCGATCGATTAACCAAGGCAGGTTACTTTATACCATTTCGAGTTGGTCAATCGACGGAAGTTTTGGCAGAGCGGTACATACAGGAGATTGTAAGATTGCATGGAGTACCCGTGAGCATCGTTTCCGATCGTGATACTCGATTTCTATCACACTTTTGGAGGAGTCTACATGAAAGTTTGGGAACTCGCTTGAAATTTAGCACGGCCTATCATTCTCAGATAAATGACCAGGCTGAAAGAACGATCCAAACTCTTGAAGATATGTTGAGGGCATGCATGTTAGACTTCAAGGGTTCATGGGAGGATCATTTACATTTAGTGGGGTTTTCATACAACAGTTTTCAGGAAACTATACATATGGCTCCATTCGAATTATTGTCCGGTCGTAAGTGTCGCTCACCTGTTTATTAGGACTATGTTGGAGAAAGAAGATTGTTGGGACTGGAACTCATTGTGCAAACTTTGGAGAAAGTTAACTTGATCCGTAATCATATGAAGGTGGCACAGGATCGACAGAAAAGCTGGGCTGATACTGGAAGAAGACCTTTGGAGTTCGATGTTCGTGATCTTGTGTTCTTGAAGATATCACCAACTAGAGGAGTAATCCGATTTGGTAGTCAAAACAAGCTTAGTACTCGATTCATGGGGCCTTTCGATATCATCGAGCGTGTTGGAGAGGTAGCTTATCGATTGGCTTTATCACCATCCTTAGCATGCGTTCACGATGTGTTTCATATATCTCAACTCCGCAAGTATGTTTGAGATGAGACGCACGTCCTAGATCACTCGGAATTGACAGTGAGAGAAGATTTGACTTATAAAGAGCAACCGATGACGATTGTGGATCAACGAGAAAAAGTTCTCAAGAATAGGATGATCCCTCTAGTGCTTGTTTCGTGGGAAAATCGTTCATATAGAGAATCTACTTGTGAACGTGAAGACGAGATTCGACAAAAGTTTCTTCATCTATTTCCTTAGATCCGTATCTTCTTATCTTTTCCTGTTTCGTAAATTTCGAGGACGAAATTCTTTTGTAGTTGGGTATAATGTAACACCCTAGTACGGTTATACGATATTAATTATTATTTTAACACTTGCTTTATATTTCTTCTATTCTATCTATTGAGTCGTGAATGATTCGAATAAAAGGAGTCGTTGTCCAACCCGACCCGCAAGTTTAGAACCCAATATGGTGCAAGATTGTATCTGAGATTTATCAATAAAATGTATCTATGTGAATTTAGTATAATATCTATATTATATTTTTAGATCTTTATATATCAGATATCTAGATCATCATATATCTTTTAATAGCCACAAGTTAAGAATAAATTATATTTTGTTAACTGTCATCATATGGTTGCCATACCATATCTTATTTGCTTTTATTTTACGTTTAAATTTCAAGATATCTAATATCAAATATGTTACAACTCGAAATATTAGCTCATGACCGGCACTTAAATCACGCCACGTCTAAAGGTGTAATGTAATTCAAGCAAGCCGAAACCCAGAAATTTAAACCTTTTTAAGAAAACAAAAGAGGTGAAGTTTTGGAGATAAGGTATGAGGAAATCAAGTTTTCCTAAATACATAAGCACTGGAACATAAAAATGCAAGTGGAATTTATTAGTTGAAAAACATGTTTCGTCTTTTAAAAATTTGGGCAGTATCTCCTTTGTATTTTTATGATCCAAAACCACAAATACATAAAAATGATAAAGGCGTCCCCAAACGGGAGCTAGCTCTTCGCCAAGCGGCGGATCCTCAACCACGCAAAGCATAAATATAAGTATACGACGTCCAACGACGAAGTTCACCAAAAAAGATAAATAAATAAGCAAGACATCAAAACCACAAGCAACGGAATACCCCTCGCTCTAAGTCTCGCAACCACAAGTCTCACCAAGTCTCGTTACTTATACAAATACTAGTTTTGATTGATGGAGTTGACTAGATACAATATGAAATATAAATATAAGAGTGGGCATGATATAAATGTCCCACCTACCAATGAAAAACACGAGAAAGCAAACGTGTGCCAGCGATGCCGCTAAGGATCTATGCGGTCAACCTGCAAGAACTGTGGCACAATGGGGGTGAGTTGCCAACTCGTGAGTAGAAAAACATCTACAAGTAGAAATCTAATAAACAAAGAATCCTAGGTCAACTATATCATAAAGGTAATACTATGATATCTAGGGTGACTGTATCTGTATATATGCCAACACTATGAATAAATGCCTATCATCATGTAGATATCATCCAACAATGTAATCAATGTATGTATGCATGTGGATCTCGTCCAATCAGAGAATCAATGCCTGTATGCATGCGGATCTCGTCCCTGTGTCAACCAATGACACAACAGTATCATGCATGTAAATATCATAAAAGCATATGCATGAAAGTATGAGAATATAAATCAACGTGTGTCCCTCGCGACACATCAAAATTATGGAACCTGAGTGCCCAGCAGCGACACTTGAAACATCATGAAAACCGTGTCCAGCATCAACACGTAAATCATTATATCTCGGGCTCCATCAGTCCGGATCGGCCCTCGGGCTCCGTCTGCGAGATCGGCCCGCGGGCTCCGGCAGACGGGTCGACCCCTATCCATCTCTCGACTCCGGTCGGTATCTTTCGGATAACCGCCAGGTCTAACCAATCACCGGTAGGTAGTAGTCCCTCAGCCGGGCTCATCGTCATCCCCATGAAATCTCTCTCTCGCCCCAGGGTACCATAACGGGTCCACCATGAACCCGCAAACGGATCATCCGCCTTCTCGAATCGGGTTTCATACATCACACGTCTCAGAACCAAGAAAATGCATGGTGGACGCACTGAAATATCATACCAAGAGAAACCGGGTTTTTAAAACAATACGTACTTTCTTTTGAAATAACCACGGTTCTCAAATCCAGAAATCTCATGAAAACAACATATCTCAATGCGTATAATCCTAAAGTGTGATGTATGCGACATATAACAGAAATGTTAGCATATCCGTAAATCATGCAACATGGAACAGTAATATGCACATATCAAGGGAAAACCGCTCCTTTAAATGAATTCAGTTTTTAAAATATATCATGCGGTTCCCAATTTATCCAAGGTCAAATGCAACATCGTATAAAGGTGCATATGTAACTATAGCAAGTAAATTATGCAACGAGTCATTTCATGATGCAGCAGTCCTACTATGTAGTGACATGGCAATTATCAATGATGAAGTGTGTGAGCCGGCAATTTGTGTACGTGTAACATACGCATCATCGATAATGGTGTAAGTGTATTAGCACAGGAATCTGCAATGCAATGAGAATAACATGAATGCAGCATAAGGTAAATCATCAGCTAAAAGCTATAAGGTATACGTATCTAACATGATCGAATCGGTGAATCTATCAATCGGCATCCAGCCACAAAACATCATCTACGGTATAATTCATCGTACGACATCCTCTAGTCAAGGGTATGGATCAATCATCAAGTAAAACTCATCATGTACGGAAAATTATCGTACGGCGGCATTAAACCATTAGGGATCCTATCAACCTTTACGACAATGGGGGTACGGACCTAACATCACGTACGGCCTATCATTCATGATTCACCACATTATATATATCTATATACCTATGTCTTAGGTCACATCCATAACAATCTCATATCAGGGGACTGGCAAATGTATCAATCCTCTCAATCGACTTGCATCCGTATACCAACATATCATCAAGTCATCATCTCACATCATATTTCCTTTTTATCACATCAAGTCAATTTTATATATACATTCAACCTTATTAATTTAGTTTCATGTTACTCTAAAACTAGTACTTGTTCTAGTGTAACTACATATCTATACATCATGATTCACATTCACCTCTCATGTCCCTAAGTTTTCATCTTATATCTCAATATACATATTCAATCACTCAAAACATCTCTAACTATCCTTTTTAACCATAACCCTAGTTCCTAAATCTAGGTTTTCTTAATCATATTCTATGAATCGGTTTCCATCAAAAAAACTTGCGGGGGTTCTATACGCCATCCACCCGACTTCCCCCGTAGATAAAGATCTACTCACCTTGATCCTCGCTTGCCGAAGTCGATGTCGCCTTGCTCTTACTCGTCGTCCGAAGTCCACTTGAGGGTACCTACATATATACACATATAGTATCGTAAACAGAAATCTCGCACAAAACCAAAACAGTGCACGTATCACACATAAGTTTAAACCTATGGTCTACACATGCAAGAAGAACCAATAACCCTCGATATCGACGTACAAACGCCAATCGATCGAGACAAAATGAAATATCACAAGTTCAAGTCATTAAAAGTCGCATTTCACAACAGCAACTCAAGGAAATAGTCCCAGATTTTGTTTCAGATGAAATTAGCCAATTCTGCATATGGGGTAGGTCTAATTTGCCTATGATAAAGCCATGGACCAAGCACGGGATGATTCCAACGTACCAAGGCCGTAAATTGTGGCCAAAAAGAGAAAAATGGTGGCCTAAACATGAGCATATGGTCTCGGGTTTCTAGGGTAGCTTCTAGGTTGTCTGCACATCTTTCAGGCTTCGCTAAAAAATTTTCAGGTCACCCGGGTGTTGGCAGATCTCCAATTTCCATCACAATTTCCACAAAAATACGATATCAGGGTTTCTAAGTTTGTGAATTGGGGTTTTACTCTCAGGTTTAGTCCAATATACCATCACTACAGGGGTTGTATGGCCTCTACTAACATCAAATACACTTCACTACTCATGTTTTCATCAAAACCCTAACTTGGAAATTTCAAAGTCCACTAAACCTCAATATATCGATTCTAAACTAAACGTAGAAGCTAATGGAATGAAATAATATACTAATGGTAAAGGGATTAGCTCATTTGGTAACTCAAGAAAATTCTTGAGTTGCCCCAAGTCTCCAAAATCAAATTTTTCTTGGTCCAAAGTGTTTGTGAGAAGCTTGTGCATGTTTTTTGTGAAGGCAATATGAGATTTTGAGTTGTTTTTTATGGTGTTTGTAAGGATGAAGAGGAGGGGGGAAAGAGGAGGAAGCCATGAGGGAAGGGGGAGGGGAAATGATGAAGAGGATGAATGATTATCAAAGGCCCATAGTCAATGAAGACCCCTCACACTCTCTCTCATGCCCATACCCCATTTCTTTATCCATTTTCTATTCTTTTTCTTTTTAAAACTCAAACCATATAATACCCCAAAACAACACAATAAAACAACATGTAACCAAAATGCAACATGACATGGTGCACTAGCCATGAAAAACTGTAGAAACATGGATTTGGCCTAATCGCGATTAGCAGTGCACTAATCGGGTTTTCATTTAAACTGCATATATTTGATTTTAAAAATGCCAAATCCTTAAATATATTTTTAGACGCATAAATCATTTTAATTTCCAATTATTTCACAAATATTGGTATATATTTATACCCTTTTTTCGAAAACCCCAATTTCACAAATCGGGCAGTTTTCGGGAAATATATTATTTTAATATTAAATTCCCAAAATAATATTTTATATATTCTGAAATGTTACAAAATATTTACTAAATCTAGATATATTTTTAGAATCTTTTTAAATCTTAAATTAGGGGCATGAGTTATTTAAAATATATTCTTGCATTATGGTTGAGAAGTTTACATATGTGAATTATTTTCCAAAATATATTTTTGATGAGAATTTGGTGGAGATTGGTTATAATTTAATATTATCTATATACATTAAAACTAATATATATTTATAACCTAATTTAAACTATATTATATATATTTATATTAAACACAAAACCCCTCTCTCTCTCTCTCCACATAACATATCTCTCCCTCATCAATTTATATATTCTCCTTCTTCGTTTTTCAAGCCCACATCCATTCTCGCCGACGCAACTACAGGCGCATCTTAGAATCTTAACCGAGCCATCAAAACTTGGTGTTGATTTGTATAGCGTCTGTTACTTCCGCTCATCGCGTTTGTTTCCAGACAAGTTTACAACTTGCTATATGCTATGCTTTATATAATTTACTTATATATTATCGTACTATTATTATTATTATCATCATCATACAATTATATCTATACAATTTATGCACCGTACTTATTTAACGTTAATCAGTTTTATAATATAAAATGTATGCAAGCTTATAACTTACTACATGCTATGCTTTATATAATTTACTTATATATTGTCGTACTATTATTATTATTATTATTATTATTTTCATCATACAGTTATATCTAGATAATTTATACACCGTAGTCATTTAACGTTAATCGGTTTTATAATATACAATGTATGCAGGTTTATAACTCGCGACATACTATAATTATATCTATAAATATATATATCGTCGTAATATTTCTTATTATCATCATTAATTAGTTTATAATCTGCATTTTATAACGTTATACAAAATATAGTTTGAAAATATTATAGTTTACACATGAAACGTCGCCGCAAAGCGGATACGACAAATATGAAATTTTCTGTACACCTTACCTTATAAAATTCATTATAAATCATAGAAAAATCATTAGTATACATTCTTTATTCGTTACGAAGCTAACTCAGAATACTGTAACTCTGTGAAATATTTACTTACAAAATAAATTGTTTAAATAACGTAAACTGTAAAAGAAAGTACCTCTGAACTGCTGTCCAGTGAAATTCCAACAGCAAACTTTCAATTTCGAACGTTCATAACTTTTTATAAGAATAACATGAGATACTTTAACTTATAAAAATGAAAATCTTATTGAATTAACTTTGTTTTGGTATATGACATGTCCCTTTTGGAGAACGTTTGTTATTTTTAAACTATTTTACAAATTATGGCGACGCTGAATTTCTGAACGGAACTTTATTGTGCATGGTTAATCAATACCACTTTTATAGTTATTAATCGGATTGAATATATTATCCATGTTAATATTATTATATCAATATCTATTTAATAAATAATAGTGCATGTGATTTAATATTCAGCAAATATTACCGATTTACGGTTTTATAGTATCCGTCTGTATCCGTACTGATAATAGCTTATCTAGTTGCACGCCGGAACATCACAATATTATCATACTACAATATTAGTTCAATATGTTATCCGCATTGTATCATACATGGTAATGGACATATAATGGTTATTACAGATAGATACATATGCATCCTGACATCAGTTTTGTTTACCGTGTTCCAATATCGATTACGATTTCACATTGGCATCTATTTTGGTTAATATACATCACATGACATGTTCACGACACACTACTTGACTTGTTACTTGGATATTATTACTAATACCGACAATCCTGACTTGTTGTCCTGATGGATGTGACTTGTTGTCTGCATAGACAAAACATGTACTTGCTTAATCCTGTATTGGCATTAGATTTACATCTTCAATACCTGACTTGAACAAATAACCTTGGGGATAAGGGGAAATCAATAATGAAACCTGACTTGTAACTCAACAGTATGATGCTTATACTGATCAGTTTTTACGGGTTCAGCCAGCCCCGGAATGATGCTGCTGACATCATTCGTATGTACATGTTACATGTTTACTGTTTAGCGGCACGTTTCGGATTTAGCCCAAGAGTCTTGACCATGGTCCTGGATACGCACGGGATACTATTGGGTTATATCGATAATTCCATTAAATTGATTTCAAAAATTTCTAGAATAGATAATCTAGAGGCACAGACTTTAGGATACACATCACATACCTATATCTCACTGTTTTACACCTGTGTTATTTATTTACACTCATATTTAATCATAGCATCCTATCCTGATTATTACTATTATTTTGATATTTATGACGCACTAATGTCTGGGTTTTGCATGACCTAGATACTTGACATAGCATGTGGGTATTCGACAGGATCGCCGATCAGTGAGGACCATCTCATTGATATAGCTCTTATGCGGATTAGTTATACCTTAGATCTTATTGCTTCCGCTATCTTTTCCAGTTATTGTTCTTGTGGCTATTGGACATGTGATAGATAGATTTAGTAGTTTACTGTTCTTGATACATGGTTAACAGCCGTAATGCGACTATGGAAGGATCTTTTCTCACCATATGTAACATGGTTGACTCTGTCGCGTGCCGTGTTTATGTATTTGGGAAGCGAGGCGTGACAACTACTCCGGTCCGTGTTTCCTTGCTCCTGGGGTCCTACCCTTGAGTTTAAAAATACTCTTGATATTGGTTGATATCCACACTTAAACTTATGTTAGTTAGATTATCTTTAAGTGACCTTTGCAAGACACATTGAGAATATACTTCATGTTCACGATATCTTCACTGCACGGCCATGCTGCACTTGTTTAATATGCTCATGTTACAATTCCATGCTTATATAGTTTCTTTTAATATTACCATGTTATACTTGTTAATATTTCATTCCATCCATACCATATCACATTACGCCTTACATTTCATTTATATACATCACCCATCCTTATTGAGGACTCATCGAGCGAAAGTTCGCTGACAGGCATTCCACTTATTTTCTTTTTTTCTTGGAATGTTCGTTAGATAATCTAGAGATTAAGGAGGTGGAACTGACTTTAAAAGGACTGCTCATAGTTTGAAGCCCAAGCCGACCACTAGTCTTTGAGCAGTTATTTCCTTTCATTCAAATATGCCACTATTTATGCACCTTTATTGTATTTTTCTTTCAAGTGATTTTGTATCGGTGTAAACTTTGTAAAGTTGAGAACGTAAATATATAAAGTGTTGGATTTTATTATCGATTGTCTATTCTTATCAATGTTATATTGCTTACATTATGCTTAGCGTATTTGTTGCGAGAAAGGACCTTCTCGGTATAAATACGTCGCGGGCTTGTCACGTGTCTGTTTCCGTTTTTTTGGGAAGCGGGACGTGACAAAACGTCTGACCAAGAAGTGGCAGACATCTGTTAAACATTTGCAACCAATACAGAGAGGTGGAAGACGTCTGACGAAGCCTTCACCGGACGTCTGACGAAGCCTTCACCGGACGTCTGTGCACGGATTTCCTGTGTAAATTGAATACTTTCTATATTCTATTTGAATACTAATTAAAATGGGATTAAAGTTAGATTATAAATAAGGTTCACCATATGATAAATAAAAAGGCCATTAAATTTGTATATAGAGATGGTGACGGCTAAGAGAGATTTGAAAGAAATCTTATAGGGTTTACTTTCGGTGTAACTTGACTATCCCTACGACGAATGAATCTCGTTAACAAGTACCGGTGTTTCTCTGGTTTGATTTTGTTGTTCTTGTATTATTTTATTTTTCATTGTTTATTGCGTTTTGCATAAATGGCCGTTTAGTTTCATACCAACTGATCTTGGTTTTCGTATATGTATTCCGTTCTGCCTGCCACAATTTGTATACATCCCCCAAGCGAACGTATTTCTTATATGAGGTAGGAAACCCTTTCTCTCTCTAGAAAAAGAAAAATAAAACAAAAGGGTGACAAATAAAGACTCTCTTTCTCTCTCCTCTTCTTTAGGGTTTCTTCACATAATAACCCCATTGATCAAAATCCGAGCTCGATCCCGTTTAATTCAACGCCGATCATCGATTCGCATCCCTCATCGCATACGAATTGAGCAAGGTATGCTTTGCGTCTTTTTTCGATCTCTTTTGATCGAGATCGATCGCTCTTAAATCTCATTGATGAATGTTTTTAGGGTTTCGGAGATGGACGAGGCGTTGAAGATGGAGAGCAAGCTGCAGTCGGCGGCGGCCTTTGTCGAAGGGGGGATACAAGACGCCTGCGATGATTCTTGCAGCATTTGCCTTGAGGCTTTCTGCGAGAGCGATCCTTCAACTGTTCGTGATTTATTTGACCTGTGAATTGATCGATTTGTGATTATTTGTTTGTTTTTATTGATTATCTTTTTTGTTTTTTGGATTGTTGATTGTTTAGGTGACTAGCTGCAAGCATGAGTTCCACCTTCAGTGCATTCTTGAATGGTAATTATAAATTTGTTATTTGTGTTGATTGGTTGTTGATTAGCGAGATGGTTAGGTCTTGTAATTGTGCTTTAATCTAAAAGTTGCTATCTTTCGAGTCTTTTCGTTTACATGAGGTTGAACTACTAGAAAAATTCTTGCAGTGTGATTAGTTAATTTCCCCCTCCTTAATGTTAGTGGTGCAACTGCTTTGAATCTCACTCATATCCGAATTTGATGTTAATGTCCAAGTTACGTGTAAGGTGTAACATTGTATACTGTAAATATAGGCAGCCTTTGTAGATCATAAAGCTATATAATATCGTGAAAGTAATTTGTATCAACCTTTATATCGAGTAGTCGTTGCTTTACTGCTTTAATTCTTAGTCATATCTTGGCTGCTACTTGTCACTGCTTTTGTATTCATCAATCCAATGACTCTTTGTTTATTCAATTGATGCGAAATTGTAAACCTTTGGGATCTTGATACTCTTTCTGCAACTTTACTACTGTGATTGATTAGAGAGGAATTTTGGGAATAGAAAATAGTAACAAATAGGAACGGGAGGTATAACAAAAAGAAAGGACAAATAATTGTCTTTCTGGTATAGGTAATATAATCATTCAATCAAAATTAGAGTTGGGTACCCATGCTAGAGTAAGATATAACGTCGGGCAAGATGTGTCTCCCTATTATAAACTCTCTCCAACTTTCACTAGTTGAGCAGAGGACAGTAAAAGTTTTTTTTCCCTACCGCTTTCTTTTCCTTTATTTTTTCATCCCTTTCTTTTTAAACAAAACAAATGAAATTAACTTTTCATATCATTTTCTTCGCATTTCCCTCACTTCCCTCAAATCAAAATAACCCATATTCAAGGTTGTAAAAAGCACTAGGCGGAACTGAGTGGTTGGGTACCGCTTTGCCGCTGCCTAGGCGGGTTTTTAATTCTAATTGAAATATAATTAATATATACACATATTAAAATTTTAGCAGTATATTGACAATTCGGCGTAGAAGACGACTAATTGAAATTTCAACAGTAGACACCGAAATATACTGATAATTCAACATAATAACCAGTAACATATTGATATTAACAGTAAAAGTCAGCAAAAAATAGATTTTGAGGTTATATAATTCAAAAATTATTCAGAAAAAGGGGATAAAATTGACTAATTTTTATATCATTAAGTATGGGTTTGGGACATGTATGGTGAAAAGAGAACAACCCATGATACCTCAAAAATCACTAAATTTTATTCCATTAGGTGAGCTGGGTCCGCTTAGGCGTCCACTTTAGCGGGCTGAGTGGTTTACGTGCTTATTAAGCGCTTAATTAAACCGCCGAGGACTGAATCAGAGCGGATTAGCTCCGTTTCCGCCTAGGCCGTTTTTTAGAACACTGCCTATATGTAATATTTTTCTTTTCTTTGCCAACCTAGACATAAATTCTAAGAATATTTGTTTGTTGTAGGTGCCAGAGGAGCTCTCAGTGCCCTATGTGTTGGCAGCCAATCAGTTTGAAGGATCCCATAAGGTTTGTTTGGTTTGTTGTACCCATTAGGCTTGTTTGATTTTTGTTACCCATAAGGCTCGTTCAATTTGTTATATTTCTAATTATTTTCTCTTTTGGCCGAATTGTTTTTATTGCTATAATTCACTATTCTGACGGTGGCAGCCAAGAGTTATTTGAGGGAGTAGAACATGAGAGGAACATTAGGTCCAATAAAACGCGGAATGCTGCCATTTTTCATCACCCTGCATTTGGAGATTTTGAATTTCAACATGTGGGTACTAATCTATTTTGCTTGTTTTGCTTGGACATGATAGAATGACTTTGTTTAAATTTCCTGGAGGATTCTAATTTATAAAATACACTGCAGCTACCAGGTGTGGATGAAGCTGAACTTGAGGAACGTATAATGCAACACTTGGCTGCTGCTGCTGCAATGGGAAGAACACGCCATATTGCCAGAAGAGAAGGGCAACATGGTAGGTCAGCATCTCAGGGCCGCCCACAATTTTTGGTGCTGTCAAATGCTAACTCACCATCTGTTGGTTCTGCTTCTGCTCAAAGAAGCGAGAATGAGCCATCTACGGCTGCAGCTGCTATTCCTTCATTAATCCATACCACAATGGAAGAAGAATCCTCACATCAAGTCCCAGATGTAAATGCGGCTCAAGCTGATCCAGCCGCTGCATTGCTACCAGCGGCTAGCGTCACCAGTACCAGCAGGTCTGTTATATCAAATAGCCGGTATTTCTTGATACTACAGGCCTCAGTTTATCCATTAGCCAATAATCTGCATTGCATAAAATGGTGTTTGGTTGGCTATTTTATTGCAGGACTTCTGCTGGGCAAACTACTCCGGTGAGCCAAGACAGAGCTGGGCCATCAGACTTGCAGTCATTTTCTGATTCCTTAAAATCTCGTCTAAATGCAGTCTCTATGAGGCAAGTTTACAATTTTTCCCCCCTGATATGTTCTCAAAGTGGTACACAGAGAAAACTAACTCGTCTTTTTGTTCCATATCAGATACAAAGATTCAATCACAAAGAGCACAAGGGGATGGAAGGAGAGGCTGTTTTCACGTAATACCTCGGTAGCAGATATCGGTTCTGAGGTTAGAAGGGAGGTTAGCGCTGGAATTGCTACTGTTTCACGCATGATGGAGCGTTTGGACACCCGAGAAAGTAAAAGAACAGCTAGCGGTAGTTCTGGTCAACAAAGTTCACAGCCAAATCATGAAGAGGTCATCATGAATAACACTAATACTCTTCAAAACGACAATAACACATCTACTTCTCCTGCTGCAACTGCAATTCAAAGTTAAACTATTTCACAACTTCTGGAATCTAAACATGCCCCATATATTTATATTTAAGGTATGTGCATACTGCTTGCTTCCTATAATGGTAATTGCAGACATAACTGCTTTATATCAGGAGTTCTATTGTAGCCTGCATCAAGTTATTTCTTGTTAACCATAGAGGCATGCACACTGCACGAAAACTTACCTTGTCAAACACTATGTATAAAATTCTTTGGCTTTATCGGTTTCATACTTAGGTTCATGCACTCAAATTTTCCATGCCAATGTGTTTATAGGTTCATGAACATCTAGTTTTTCATGCCAGAAGTTCTATTTCAGCCTGTGTTAAGCTATTTCTTGTTAACCATAGAGGCATGCCCAGCAAAAATAATTTCTCGTCAAATATTACTTATTTAATTCTTTGGCTTTATTACCTTTTTTAAGCTTGGGTTAATGCACATCGATTTTCTCATGCAAAATGTTTATATAGATTTTTGTCAAGTTAGTTTTATTGCTATCAACCTTATGTGTAGTCTATGCTGTGTGCTTGGGAAATTGATCCTTTTTTTTGGTGGTTCAAAGCTGGGTAGGGGGGGAGGGGGAATGAGTTTATGGGTGGTTTGTTATCAAAGATCTTAATAGGAAAAAACCTACAAAGGAAGATGGATTGGCCTTTGATGACATGTTATATATTTGGATTTGGGATAATTGCATATACCACCCCTCATTCATACCTCATCAAGCACCTACCATCTCTGATCTGGTTTATTAGCACACAACATTTTAAGTTACTCAACAATTTAGTGAAATTTCTCTTCTAAGTCGAATCAAGAGATTCTAGACTGATTATCTATTCATCACCTCTCAATGACACCTCTAAAAATTATCATCCCTCAACGTGTTTATTATAATATGAAACTCCTGCTTTAATTAACAATTAGATCACATTTCTCTTTTGTCAAATCGAGACTGATTATCACATATGAACTGGTCTATTTAGTTCATGATCTCCCTGACTTAGTCAACAACTGGGTCAAATTTCATCAATAAAGTTATATGGAGACTGATCTTAGAGGGTGTTATGTACTCATGAACCAGTTGATGGGCGGTAAGTTGTAGACCAGGTCTATTCCGAGGGCGCCATATGCAATTATCCTTGAGATTTAATGAATACTGGTACTTTAACAATCAATTAACTGATTGGGATCCTGAATCCAGGTAGCTTAGTGCAAAAATTGTCTCACAAGTCACAACACCCCGCAACACTTCATAGATTGAGAATTATGTGCACAGCATCAATTAATTAGCCTGATCTACATAAATTGTTAAAAATGTTTTATTTTTATTTTTATTTTTTGGGATATACAACTCCAAAAAACCAGCAATTTTGGAATACAAGCATGGGGGGGGAGTATTTTTAAAAACAACCCTTGAAACTACGAACTTATCTAAGCACACCCCTCAGGTAAATTTGATGTTATAATAGTGTTAGATATAGCCGTCATAAAGCCTGGGAGCAAAAATGCAAGTAGCTCCTAAAGCCCGGGAGCCTCAACATACGGAATAATTATGACAGTCACCAACGCTATCAATTTTTCATCAATTATAATTGTCATCCTTAAATTCTTAGAGACAGGCAAAATTTTGATTCAACCTATTACCAAAGGAGGCACATGATTTTATCCTAAGAGGTTTATCATGCCAAAGAACCTTAGCTTGAGTGGCAAAGACACTCCACTAGGTGGTAGGTCTTGGGTTCGGACCCCCCACTTGTAGTGACAAACGAGAATTTTTCAATCAAATATATAGAGTAATTTCCATCCGACCTACGGTCCTCGTCCCCCCTCAAAATGCTTATTACATGCCACTTTGTGTGAGAGAGGGGGTTTATCATTGGATGTTGCACATGTTGCTGATCCGTTTTCCACTTTTGAGTCCATCTCCTAATCCATACAAGAATAAAGACAAATCAAGATGTAGTTTATGAAAGAGAATTTACGGGGAAGAGAATGAATGGGAATAAGGGTTTCTAAGAAATGAAATAAAATAAAGAGGCCATCAATTTCAATAAAAGAGATGGAGGGACGCAACAACCACGCTTGTTTAAAAAAACATACAATGAAATGAAACAAAGAGGCCTCCAATTTAATCTAATCCAAAAATTAAAAAATAAAATTATAAGAAATGAAAAGAGCAGAAGAAAATTGAGATATCTTTGATGATGGCGTTGAATAATCTCTTTCCTTGCTAAGGGTTCTTCTATTTGATGGAGGGACAAAACAACTACGATTAATGTTATGAGATGCAATATGCGTTTTTATGCGACCAAAGACTACATAGCGCATAAGTGATTATGCGTCGCATATGCGATTTGTATTTTTCAAATTGAAGAATCCAAAAAATATATATTAATAAAAAATGAAAAAAAATAGAAATAATTCTATACATGTGTTCAAAATATAGTGTTCATAATTTTAATGTAATGAATATTATTGAATTATTAAGTAATCAACTTGTCAAAATACACAGTTTTAAGATTTCTAAAAATATAAATATGGAATTAAAGAAAAACGTACATTTTTGTTGAGAAGAAGCTAAAGCTTTCTCAAGTTTTTTGCCTAAAAAGTCGATGTCTTGCCAGAGTTTTCGTCGGAGTGAGCAGAAATAAATAATTTATTTGGTTTTTGGAGAGCTTTTAAAGATGTACTTAAGTTATTGGGTTTGGGATTTGGGTACAGATATATTAAAAAACCATATCCGTTTCATAATCCAACTCTACCTTAAGTTTCTATGCTATTAAGCGGCCGCATAACAATTTCTATGAATCAAGTCAAACTTTTTCACCGCATATACCAAAAAAACCACTCGTTTTCAAGCGCCGAGGGGGCGCATTAGCATGCGGCCGTATAGAACGCATTATTCAACACTGGCCACGATTCCTTACCCATGGCCTTTTCAGATAGAACGAAAAAGAGAAGAGAACAGAGATCTTTTTCGTTTGGAATCAACCCTTCGGAGATCGAACTTACGACCTCGAACATTGGAGAGGAAATTGGTACCAACTGAGCTAAACCTAGCCGGTGAAGAGGAGAGATCGGTGCAGAGAGAAAAAGAAATCGAGCCAAATTGGGGATAGCTGGGGCATTATACTTCAGAAGTTAACCTTGGTTAAACTTGACTCGAGGTCTAAGCTAAGTTAAGTTGCATAAGGTATTGTAATTTGTTAACGAAGATATTCTTAAAAATATCTTTTACAAGGGGTGTATTTCAAAATAGCTAATTTTTAGGGGTTGTATATAAAGAAAAACCTAAAATAGATTCCATGGATTATGCTTTAAGTTATGAATTTTTGGCACAATGAGGGCTAACACTAAAATATCATGTCTTCGTGGGCATTATGGGAGATAAGAAGTGGATCCTTTTGCTGTGAAGAAGGTCATGCAAGGAGAAAGTTCGAGCTGGGAAATTCAAGAAATCGATACATTTTTTGTGTATATTTTTGTGGAGCTAAGTGGCCCTGCACATGGCCCCAGCACATCCCCCGGGTCAAATAGGGGGGCTCAGGCCCCATTGGTGTGTGGGGCCAGGTCCGCAGACCGCCATTCATAGGGGATATGCAGGGGCCTGATTCAAAGGCCCTTTTAACTCATTTAACTGTGCCAGTAATTTTGTGGGGTTGTTTAAATAGATTTGCTTAGTGAAGTTCTTCCAGCTTCAACATTTTCAGGTTTTTCTTGTTCCTTTTGATTAGGGGTTACCCTCTTATGTCAAGTTACTAGGAGGCTATGGAGCCTTTGTGCTCCATGAAAATTTTGACTAGGTTTTATACATCGGCCGCTCTCTTATCAAGCTAGAGGAGCATGTCATAGCCCGATAAGATCATATAACTAGAACTCAAGATGGTTCGTCCACTTCATCTTATTCACCCCCCCCCCCCCCCCAAGAATATTCAAAAAGAAAGAAAAGAATTTCTCCAACTTCTCAACACATCATCATCTCTCTCTCTCTCTCTCTCTCTCTCGCGCGCGCGCACACACACACACCCCTCTAAATGCATCTCCCTTTTTATTGGGTAATTCGAAATTTGCATTTATTTTACACACAATTCTTTGATATTTGAACATATGCCTGCAACAATAGTTTAGGAGGAAGTTGAAGGCGATAGTATTATATGGAGAATTGCAATGAACCGAGGCACAAAGAAAGCAGAGTGCCAGAAAATAAAACAACATTTGATCCAGTCTTTTAGGTGTAATAATTTGTTGAAAAGAACTTTTTTTCCCTTTTCCTTTACCACTTTCCCTATACCTGTAATGGAAATTTAACCACAACTCAGAATATTAGTTTCCAAAGCTAATAATGAGTGTGGCATACTGACATTTTCAATGATTATGGCATTCAGGTGGCAAAATCCTAAGATGCAAGAGGAAGTGGTAGTTGCACGTTCTGTGCACTCGCTTCCAACTGACTAGAGTGAATGTTGTGGGAGGAAAAGGCGAGATGTACCATAACATTTTAAAGAGATTTCTTTCTGACTTATATATGCATTCCCCCTTTTTTCTTCCATTCCTATGTATATATGTTAATAAGCGACTTTTGACATGAAGTGATATTTATGATAACTTCTATCTATGTGCTATTCAACTAAGCAGCGAAAACTGGCTGCAGCAAAAGCATAAATTATACTATTACCTGTTGTTGAAGTTATGTTCTCTTTGTATTTCGTGGCCATGTTGCAATTGTGAGGAGAATTGTGGCTTGCTGCTGCTGTAGGCGTTTGTAAACTGTTTATTTGATCTTGGCACCATTCTTAATATGCAGGTCATGTTTTATTACTAGCTGTTAAAAAGGTTTGAAGCTCATATGCTCAGGTCGGATTCGGCTTGATAAAAGCTTGTTTGATAGTTAACAAGCTTGAACATTGGAAGTAAACAACCAGCTTGTGTTTGAGCTTGTTTTGTTTTCATGCTTTGCTTGATTACTGCTTTGGTGGGCAGGAATGGTTTATGCTAAGTAAGCATTTAGTTGTAAAAATGAAATTCAGATCATATTTCGTCGGTATGTGAAATTCGGATCATAATAAACATTATCAAATATTATTACATTTAAATATCAAAGAATCTAGATGCCTGCAGGATTTTGAAGAAGCATCGCTTGATAATCTAGTCATAACAACAATGTTCATCTAGTAATAAAAACAATGTTTTCTCAATGCTCTGTTTATCAGACATGATATTAAATTTTAAATTTATCAGACATAATATTTAACATCTATATGTTTCTTCCTGTGTTTGTAATTATTTGTAGCTTTATTCTAGATTTGAAGAGCTTAAACTTGTTGGACAATTTTTGACTACGACGAACAACCTAATACTTGACTTGGGACTTGTCTAACAACCCTAATTTTTGACTTGTTTAACATCCCTATTTATTACCCCTTATTTGATCTCTTACAAAGGGTCACAATTTGATGAGTAAGGCCCTTATCAAGATAATCTTCATTAATTTGTGGAGGGCAAATCTATACTATTATAATGCAAAGAGGAGGAACCGCTATGGGGCACTTTCATCTTTATTTTAGATTAATCATTTATTCTTAGACAGTCCACATTATTTATTTTTTGTATGTGTAACGCACGTTCATACGTATTAGCATTAAGCAACTTTTAGCTAAGATAATAGATAGTTTGAAAATTTTTTGAAAACTTTTACTTCAAAATAGTGAAAATCTCTAATGTTATAATGCAAAGAGGATGGGCATTATTTGCATTATGTGGCACTCTCATCTTTATTTTAGATTAATCCTTTATTCTTAGATGATCAACATCATTTATTTTTTGCACCTGTGACGCATGTTGATACGTATTAGCATTAAACAGCTTTTAGTTAAAATAATAGGTACTTTGAAAACTTTTAGTTAAAAATAGCAAAAATATCCCCATTGATCCATGAAATAATAAATGAGTAAATTTTAAAAAAAAATATCCACGTTAAATGAAAATACACGTCATGCATGCGTTTATTTTAATAAAAACATGCATCGCGCGTACGAATAACCAGTAGCTTTCACCTTAAGAGCCCTTTTTTTTCCTTTAAAGGAAGTTATGAGTGCCACTATGACATACACTATGACATAGAGAGCTGAAGTCTCTTGATGCCTAGCAAAATGTTTGTTGTTCTAAATACCGTTTGCATTAGGTTACAATCTACTATTCACGAAAGGAGAGAAAAAGATCAAAAAAAATCTGTGTAGCCTTTAGCCAGGTCGACCAACTTCTAGGTCTTTGGACTAATGTTGCAACGGACAATGTGGAGAAAAACTAGTATGTAAGGGCTTGCATAAAACCCAAAGCCATCTAAGGGCTTGCATGTGGCTTACACCATGCAGGCCCTTACATAGAAGTTTTTCCGACAATGTGCGGTATATATTAGTTTTGAAGAACATGGCGCTCAAGCGTATCTTGAATTTTTTGTTTGTGATGATCAATTTTTGCCCATTTGATTTATCGGGAACAAAAAATGAGAAATAAGCAAATGAAATGTCCCGATTGTAGTCTAATGCAACCTGGGAGGTTTGGAAACGATGGAAAGCTATGTATGGCATAATCTTGCATGTGGGAAAGAAATCCAGAAAAATTTCAAAGTCATACATACCCCGTACTATCTGTTTGACCAATCATCTAACCTCTATAGAATCTACTGTGTTGGTATGAAAAGTATAAGTACTGCTCGAAAAGATTGCATGCAACCACCATCAACATGTAAACAGTCTGTGACCATAGGCTCCGTAAGTCTGCTGCCATTGAAACATGGAAACCAAAACTGATAACACAAAGTTATCATCCAGATCAAAGTCAAAACAAGCAAATAATTGTGTTAAAATTCTCAAAAATAACTGTGATGATTACACTGATGTCTGAAATCCCGTTCGATCAACCCTTTTGTAACAACAATATTTCTTTGGGCCATGGAAATAATTTCTCACGGCAACCAAAGGCGAAGGCCACTCTAAAACCTTCAGGAATCAGCACAGACTTTCTGACTTCAAGCTGCAACCGATCTCTTCTGCTTCTATCAATCAACCTTGTCCTTATGCTTAACACCTACAAGATCTTCTAATTTGTTCCCGTCCATTTTGTACAGAGATGCACCACCCATTTGGAAGTAGTGTTCCTGTGCCTCCTTCCTCAGGCTCTCAAATGGCATAACTTCCCATTTACTATAGTTGGAATTTTTTCTCCTCTCACTCATATCTGGAGACCCTGAAACGGGTGAGCTACGATAGGATCCCACTGTACCCCAAACCTTACAGCTAGCGAAAGGTCCCAAGTCATTTGCTTGTCCATATGAACCTTTCTTTAAACGCAAGGCGGCAGCATGAGCATCTCTGATGATTTCTTTGCTGGGGATATTGGACCAATCATGTTTTCTCTTGGCTCTCATTGGAGAATGGATCCTAATAACCTACACACAATAAAATCAATTGACCCATCACCAATATTGAAATCTTTGTGGTATGCATCAAAGTAGTGGATGAATGATCATACACCGAGGCACTCAAGAAGTTGATAATATGGCCGCCCTTGCAATGGATTGTGACCCTCCTTTGGTTCGGAGAAATAGCGTGTCCTGTCGAAAATAGGTTAAGTATCAACATTTGGGAAATAATAAATGAATCTACGGTTAACGCACAAGGAAGTCATCCAAGTCATAAGTAATGAGTAAAGGCTATAAATTGCAGAAACCGTCCTCACTTTTGCGTGTAACATGATATCGCCGTAACTTCTATAATGTTGCCTTTACCCCCACAATTCTAGCATTTCTACCTGGAAATTTTATTTCTGTTTTGTGTGCTGCTCAGCACTAAAGTTTTACAGGCAACTATATACACAACACCCAACAAGCACTTTGATTTTTCTATTCCTCAGGGAGGAACCAATTTTCTATTTGACTGCTAGGTCTTACTGGGGAAGGAAAAAAAATTAAGAATTCAAATGCTTGTGAGTACGGTTTCTAAGAAAGTTAAAAGTTAAAAATGGAGCCTCATGCAGATACCATGTGAAAAATGTAGGATATTAATGCAATAAAACTAGTATGTGCAGACAAACATATCCTTCAACTAGACCACTTTAACTTTAAGAAGATATAAAATATGTTCTACAACAAAATGTGACAATGTAATAGTTAAACTATGACCAAGCATGTAATAGTTTAAGAAGATATAAAATATGTTCTACAACTAGTATGTGCAGACGAACATATCCTTCAACTAGACCACTTTAACTTTAAGAAGAAAATAAAATATGTTCTACAACAAAATGTGATAATGTAATAGTTAAACTATGACCAAGCACATACGATAAATATGGAGCATAAGCTAACCATTCTGTATAGCCAGGATCCACTGTGAAACCATATATGTCAACAACGTCGCACATGGACAACGCTAGTTCTATAGACTTCATTCCAGTTCCTTTAGCACCCCGTCTTAGGACAATACCTTGGAAAAGATATACAGGGTTTGGAAGTTCCTGCATAATACAATAGCATGTGAGTTGCTATTTATAGTATACAAGTCAGTGAAGTAATTCCAAAAATCTTCACTTGCATTTACAACATCAGCACAGACCTTGATTCTTATGCTAACATGAATAGAATAATATGATGGAAAAAAAGTTACAAGTAAATCAAGGGCATAATCATTAAGTTAGCTTAATGAGTAGAAGTTCTACCTCTATCATCTCATTAAAGTCTCTATGCATCACACTTTTAATTATGAGCACCTCATTATCTGCAACATATAACTATCGAAGTTAGCAATCTGAAATAAGAGAGTTCTCAATTGATGCCGCAGCTGTAAAAGATTATTCAATAGCCAGTATGAACTTGTGAAAACAAAGCAATGGTGTTCCTAGTTTATATTATATCTACTTAATCAAAGTAACGTAGCTCTACATATATAAAAGGCAGCAGACCAACACTACTACAAATAGGGGTTGCCCCTACGGATAAAGGAATCCGTAGGGGCAACTTTTTATAGCCCCTACGGATTAATCCGTAGGTGCCCACTGTTGTCCCTACGGTTTTCTATATTTTAATTTAAAAATATTTAATCATAATTTGTTGTTTGGCCCTACGGAGGCGCAAACAAAGAACCTACGGGTAAGTCCGTAGGGGCATGTATACGGGTTAATAATAAAAAAAAAGGCACAGAAAATCCCTCACCGTTCCCAAAATTTTCTTCTCTCTTATTCTTCCGCGCCTAGCAACGACCGTTCCCGCGTCTCGATCCCGATCTCGTCGGCCATCGACGTCCTCATCCTGACCTCGCCACCGCAACCGTGCTTGACTCGTTGACTTCCACGTCGCAACCGTGCTTGACTCGTCGCCGATCGCATCGTCGACTACTGGCCTCCTCCGTCGTCTCCTCCACCGCGATTAGTAAATTTCCAATTTTTACTTCTAATTTAATACTTTTATTTCCCTCTTTTGATGATGTTAGGGGTAGGGTTCAGGGATCAGGGTTCGGGTAGGGGTGGCATCGGGTCAGTTAGGGTTAGGGTTCGATTGGGGTTGGGGTTGGGGTTAGGGTAAGGGTTTGGTTGGGGCCGGTTGGGGTTGGGGTTGGGATTAGGGTTCGGTTGGGGTTGGGATTGGTGTTGGCCGGGTTGTGGTTAGGGTTAATCAGTTAGGGTTAGGGTTATGGTATTTAGGGTTAGGGTTAGTGTTAGGGTCATGTTTAGGGTTAGAGGCTATGGTTAATTTGGGTTAATTGCAGTGTAGGGTTAATTTGGGTTAATTAGTGATAATTTGAAAAGGTTAGGGTGTTGATTAGGCTTAATTTGGGTAAATTTGGTTAAGTTTGGGTTGATTAGGGTTAATTAGGTTAATTTGGGTAAATTGGGTTAATTAGTGATAATTTGTGTTAGGGTAACAATTATGGTTAATTGTGGTTAATTAGGTTAATTTGGGTTATTTAGGTTTATGGTGCACTAATTTATTTAGTAGGATATACTAGTTCATTACAATAGGATACTCGATGACAACATAAACGTACAACTTTACCACAAACGCAAGAAAAATTTACCCTAAACATGAAATTTCGAACTCTTAATAACGAAACGTAAACGTAAAACTTATTCACGTTAAATGTTCAAGTTAAAACCAATATATGATACTCGATGATGATATGAAACCTTCATATTCCCATCGATACCCGTATATGAAACTAAAAGCGCCACTTAGTCCCCGTCTATCGGTTAACATACGTGCGATGCTCGTCGTGACCTAGAACTATACGAAGGTTGTTAAATATCGGACAGTATAGCTCGATACTAACAACCGTCGTATAGTCTACGCGACGAGAAAATTCAATCGTATGGTAACCCATAGATTTGTCCCGTGTGGACAAGTTAAGAATGTATAAAGCAAACGCCTTTATTCACTTGTGTTTTCATCCGTTTCGAGATATTTCGTCGGTACCTTTCCGCTGGTTCTCCGTGTACAAAGATAGATTAGATGTTCATTTCAACGTTGTTTCACAGCTTTGAAATGATTATCTATTCTATTACAGTGTACTCGGAGAACAGCGGGGAGGTGCTGCCGAAATTTACTCGAAACGGTTGAAAGCACAAGTGATGGGCGTTCGCTCTATACATTCTTAATGGGATAGAAGCCTACCCCCGACAGCCGGAACACATACATACAAACGCATAATCAGAGAGCGACTCGAGATGTTCGGGTTAAAACCAATATATGATAATATGAAACCTTCATATTCCCATCGATATCCATATATGAAACTAAAAGCGCCACTTAGTCCCCGTCTATCGGTCAACATAACGTGCGATAATTTATTCTTTTCAACGAACAAACGCACACACAAAGCATATACATGAATTTTCTTCTTTGTCAGTAACTATCTCGTTTTTATATTTCTCAATATAGTCAGCATAACCTACAATTTATATGTTATTCAGTCTAACATGGCCCATGAGTACGTCAGAGTTAAGGACTGGATGTATGTGGATTGGAAACAGCGTATGCAACCTAAGTTTGTCGCAGGAGTTGCTGCTTTCCTTGAATTTGCACGAGCACATAATAAGATCATAATAGAGAAGATTCTCTGTCCGTGTGATAAATGTGGCAATAAGTACTGGCGGAAGGTAGAATTGGCAGAGCTTCATATTGTAAAATATGGGTTTACTAGACTTTATTCAATTTGGAAATATCATGGGGAAGGAGAAGAATGCAGTACTGCGGTAGAAGAAGGAGAACATGATAATGCAGCAGGAGAAGAAGAAGAATTCGGTAATACGGCAGGATACGGAAATTTATTTCCATCAGAAGAAATGGAGGATATGGTAGAGGCTGCCCTAGGTGAATCTATTCGTACCGAAGATGACATTCCTTCCGGTCAAGGACCGCGTGCGGATAAATATGAAAATTTCATGAATGATGCTAGGAAACCAATTTATGAGAATGCGAAGTATTCCACCCTCTCATGGTTCGTCCAACTTTTCCAAATTAAGTGCCTAAATGGATGGAGCAACAAGTCATTCACAATGCTTCTTTCGTTCTTGAAAGATTCTATGCCTCCGGGAAATAATGTGCCCGAAAGCTGGTACGAAGCCCAGAAAATGATGTCTGATTTGGGTCTAAAGTGCGAGAAGATTCAAGCATGTCCTAAAAATTGCGTGTTGTACTGGAAAGAGAATTCAGATTTGAAAGAGTGTCCAACATGCGGAGAGGCCAGGTATAAGCCGAAAGATTCTGATAAGAAGCCTGATATACCTGTGAAGATAGCACGATATTTTCCCATAACACAGAGGCTACAGAGGCTATTTAGGTGCAAGAAAACAGCCGAGGCAATGATTTGGCATCACCGTGCTCCTCCAAGCGAAAATGGAAAAATGAGACATCCAAGAGATTCACCGGCATGGAAGGATTTCGATAGGAGGCACGCAATATTCAGTAGCGATCCTCGCAATGTCCGGCTCGGACTGGCTGCCGATGGCTTCTGCCCATTCAACTATATGGCTGGAAGTCACAGTACATGGCCCGTTGTAATGATAATTTATAATCTGTCGCCTTGGTTGGCTATGGACCAATCATACTTTATGATACCTCTTCTTATCGACGGACCAAACTCACCGGGGAACAATATCGACGTCTATCTCCGACCTCTGATTGAGGAGCTGCAAACTTTGTTCATTGATGGTGTAGAGACATATGATTCAAACACAAATACAACCTTCATACTGCGTGCGGCTTTAATGTGGACAATTAATGACTTTCCTGCGTATGGAATGCTTTCAGGTTGGTCCGTACATGGTCACAAAGCATGTCCTCATTGCCATGAACACACAACATCAAAATTTTTGAATTTTAGCAGGAAGGTTTGTTATTGCGGCCATCGACGTTTTCTGCCTCCAGACCACCCCTATAGGTTAGACACGGTTCACTTTGATGGTCATCAGGAGCTTCTTGGGCCTCCATCCCCATTGTCCGGAGAGGACGTGACTGCTAAATGGGATGGTTACAATAACGTGACCTTCGGGATGGATCCGACGAGACAGGTCAAACCACAATATTGGAACAAGTTAAGCATTTTCTTCGAGCTTCCGTACTGGTCTACAAATTCAGTGCGTCATTGTCTGGACGTCATGCATATAGAGAAGGGAGTATCAGAGCACATACTTAACTTGCTTCTGTGTAAAGACGGGAAATCGAAAGACAACATGAATGCCCGGATGGATCTACAAGAGTGGGGAATAAGAAGTGAACTGCACCCTAAACCGGTAGCGGGTAAACCGGGCAAGTTTGTACTTCCCAATGCCGCTTATCATATGTCACAACCGGAGAAGAAAAGATTCCTGCAGGTGTTGCATGATTTGAAAGTCCCCACAGATTTCTCAGGATCATTCAGCAAGAAAATAAAAATTGTGAAGGGCAAGATCGATGGGCTGAAAAGTCATGACCACCATGTTATCGTGGAGCACCTTCTTCCATTAGCCCTCAGGACTTCTCTCCCCGACTCGGTTGGTCTGGTAATCAACGACCTATGTTGTTTTTTCAGGGAGTTGTGTGCTAAAACGCTGGAGGTTGCGACGCTGGATAAACTAGAAAATTCTATTGCGTTGATACTTTGCAAGTTTGAGCGTATTTTCCCACCGTCATTCTTCGATATCATAATACACTTGACGGTTCATCTTGCAACTGAGGCGAAATTAGCCGGACCGGTACAATATCGATGGATGTATCCCGTCAAGAGGTACGTTAAATTTTTCGTTTCGCGCAATTTATAAATTTATTTTTGTCATGTATGCCCGTGTTTATTTATTCAACATATTCTCATTAGGTACCTTTACACTCTTAAGAAGTATATACGCAATAAAAATCGACCAGAGGGTTCTATCATGCAAGGTTATCTTCTTGATGAAGCAACCACATTTTGTTCCCGCTATCTGGACGAGAACATTGAGACAAGGCTTAACCGACCACGAAGAATTCAAGACGGGCCATATGGTAAAGCCGAGTATAAGAGGGTAGACACTATGTTTATCAACAAGATATACCGGTTTATCTTGCTTAATTGCGTATGTCTTGAACAAATTAGAGAGTAAGTTCTTTTGAATTAATTGTTATATCTGTGTTTGTGTGTATGAAATGACATAATATTAATGTCACAATTATTTGTCGAAAACAGAACTCATTTTAACGAGGTACGTGAGGGGCATCCTGATTGGAACGAAGAGCGTTTGGAAAAATACCATCAGGATAATTTTTGTGATTGGGTCACAGAGCATGTAAGTTATTTGAATTACATTTTATTGCTATCGGTTTTAATCTAAACTTGTATCGTTATGTATTTATCGTAAAATTTGTTTTGTTAGATCCACGATCCGAACTTGTCTGCATCATTTGAGAGTGATTCAAGATGTTTAGCTCAATTTCCTAGTATGGAGGTTGCATATTACAAAGGATTTGGTGTCCTTGGATACAAATTCGAAGTTAAGGACATAGAAACATCTAGAATCACTCAGAATAGTGGGATTGCGACGGTAGGATCGGACGGTGTGATTTACTATGGGTACTTAAATTGTATACTCGGCATCCACTATTCCGGACGATCAGAACCCTTTTATATATTCCACTGTACTTGGTACGATCCGCGAACCGATACAGACAGGTGGAGAAGCAGTCTTGGGACCTGGAAAGATGAATATGGATTGACCAGTGTGAACACACTTCGACTTTACGGTCAGGACGATCCGTTTATCTTTCCGAACCAAGCGTTCTAAGTATACTACTCACAGTGTTTGAAGCATCCGGGGTGGAGTGTTGTATGCCGATGGAAACCTAGAGATGTCTACGATGTCCCAGAATACGAGGACAGCGATGAGGACGAAGAAGAGAGAAGGCTTAAAGTGCTCCGACCGTCTGTTTCGAAGGACGGGTTGTCTTCGACCGATCATGAAGTTACGTGGGTTAGAAATGACATCGACGATGAAATCCAAGTAGATATGTATGATGCGCCCACGAAACGAAAAAGGTTATCAGTAATTTATTTCCATCAGAAAAAATGGAGGATATGGTGACACCACCGCACCTGCGGGTATGTTTATATGTCCTATAGTGCATGCATATTGATTTAGAACGTTATATTATTGATCTACACATTTTTTTTGCAATTACTTATAAAATCTATTTTTAATTGTCTAATTATAGGTGGTGCGTCCACACCTTCCACAGGGGCCACTCCTGCCGCTTCCATACCCTCCGCATCGTCTGCAGGTTAGTATGAATAAATTTAAAATATTTATTTATTTTACATATGCTCTATAGAATAAATATGAACTTCATGGAGATTTAGCGTCGATGTTTATTTTACAGTTGGAGGGGATGCGTCCGGGACCCCGGTTGTTCCTCACCGGAGGAACTATCGTCCCGCTCGTGCTGCTGCTCGGGCCCAGGCTCGTGCGCTATTCACCAGAGGTATATATCACACTTGAATTCTTAATACAACTTTGTCTTATTATTGATTGTCTTGATATTTCGTGCAGACGCAGGGCCTCTCCACCCCCAGAGAGGGACTTGAGGCCCGAATCAGTCCCATAGGCTGAGGCCTGATAGAGCTAGGGGGGAGGCAGCATTCCCCCTATTTTTTACCCTTGACTATCGCTATACCGGTCCTCATGCCGAGAGGTTCGGCCGGTATTTGGGGGACGAGAGCCGGATCGTGAAGAACTATCCACTTCACGTTGAGTGGGGCGAGCAGCACCAGCGCTCATTCGCCCTCTTCTTTGAACAGGCTCAGGTATGTATTAATATATATTTTCATTTGATCTATCCAATATATTTATTATTAACACTTGCAATCTAATAACAATGTTTTTTTTGTATTTTCAGTTGGATTACGATTTTCAGCCTGTAGCCGACCCTGATCACCCGGGGAGGGTGCTCGACCTTCATGCTCTGTACAATGGCCTGATGAAGAACATGCAGGCCAAGGTCCGATACAACAGGAATGAGCTGAAGGCCGACTGCTACTCCCTGTGGATAGCGACCCCCGAGGCAGAGAGAGCGGCCCTCCTATCTATTCCGGCGTTTGCGAGAGTCGACGTAGAGACATGGCCTATATTGTGCGCTTATTTCGACTCCGAACGCAAACGAGTATGTATTTTAAATTTAATTCATTATTTATGATATAATTTATTTCTTTGTGTTTCTTAATTAGAAAACTAAATGTTAATGCGTTGTGCAGAAACAGGCCGCTCAGAATACGGAGAACAGGAAGTCGGCGAAGAGGGGTCGCCCCACTTACACAGGTGGCTCGAGGAACATTACTTGAGCCATGGAGTTATCGGTAAATTAAGAGTTATTCTCTAATATTCTGCAATATTAAGAGTTATTCTCTAATATTTCTAATATTAAGAGTTACTTTCTAATATTGCAGACATCTCGGACCGTGGCGTCAGGTGGTACACCGAGCGTGCTGTCCGCATATCTTGCCGTCCACGGCACCTCGACAGATCCCGCCACGGGCGAGCTTCGATGTCCCGACGTCGCTACCCAGGAGTACTGCGTAAGTGTTAATATTTTTTCTACCCAAATTTGAAATTTTAGTTTTGGAAGGTTCAAATTTAAATTTTATACTTATACTTTACTGCTTAATGTGGGTGTAGGAGCGGGTGGTTGAGCAGGCCCAGGCCTCGGGGATCGATTTTACCGGACAGAACGATCCGAGGCTGCTGACCCCAGTTCTGGACGCCGCACACGGAGGGCACCACGGAGGTTGGGAGAGAGGCCGGGGATTGGGCCCTAGCAGGGCCCATATGAGGTTGGACTCCACTCCGGCGGTTACTTCCTCCGTCTCCAGTGGCCGGCATGTCCATCAGGAACTGGATAGCTTAAGGGCCACCG
The DNA here is from genome assembly GCA_030015575.1 of Agapanthus africanus. Lineage (NCBI taxonomy): Eukaryota > Viridiplantae > Streptophyta > Magnoliopsida > Asparagales > Amaryllidaceae > Agapanthus > Agapanthus africanus. The sequence goes on along the minus strand of JASDDO010000026.1, from coordinate 18,993,609 downwards.
TTCAGGAGTTGAAGGAGATGCTGGTATGTATACTACTTTATAGTAAAATATCATTTCATATTATATACATATCAACATATCCATAATTAGTACGTAGCTTGAGCTTATTTGGTTTTAGAATTAAGTTTGATTAATCATACATACATATGTAATTAAAATAAACAACGCTTTTCCAAACTAGATATCCAAACAGGGTTTCGAAATAACTTAATAATGAAACGAATTCGAATAATACACAGTTCTTACACGCTTCTTACACACGTTATGTCCAGACGTGACAGGGTAGATCGGCCGAGCTTCCACATGCATCTCCTTCGGCTGCGGCTCCGCAAGCCACTACATCGGCTGTGGTTCCGCAGACAGCTCTTGTAGCTCCACCGCCCACTCAGACTCCCGCAGCTGCGGCTCCGCAAGCGACTACCTCGATGGCGGCTGCGCAGACCACAACGCCAGCTCCACATGCCGCTCAGACTCCCTTATCTGTAGCATTGGAGAGTGTATTTACCGAGGAGCAGGCGCGCGTTATTTTAACGTTATTCGGAGGTGGAGCTGGACCGAACTAGGGTAGCTTTTTGGTTCTTATTTTTTGAAACATGTATTTATTTATATCACATTGTACTACATTTTGAAACGATATTGATATTGGTTTGTATTTATATCATATTCAGTTTTTGGGTTTCTTTTGTATATTATATATATGCGTGGGATGTGATTATGAATACTGTAATATATGATTTGATTGATGTATATAGTATTGTGCACAGGACGGGAAAAAATCTAGCAGCCCTTTTTTAAAAAAAAATACAGACAATATGTACCTACGGATTAATCCGTAGGTATATATGTTGCCCCTACGGCGTTCTCCGTAGGGGCCAACTATCAGGAAACCTGATATTTTCCCACCTAATATTAGTGCAGGGTGTTGGGGGTGCCCCTACGGATATGTCCGTAGGGGCCACTGTTTATCCCCTACGTATTTATCCGTAGGGGCAAAATATCAGGTTTCCTGATATTTTCCCCCCGATCTCAGTGCAGTGTGTTGGGAGTGGCCCCTACGGATCAATCCGTAGGGGCTACTTTATATCCCCTACGGCTGTATCCGTAGGGGACTAAATAGGACCTACGGGTATATCCGTAGGTATATACAATATATTCAAAAAAAAAAATTAAATATATGATTTTATTACCCCTACGGGGTACTCCGTAGGGGCTATTTCACCTACTGAGTTATCCGTAGGGGCATAAATTTATCCGTAGGGGCAAGTTCAGGACCTCAACTTGCACCTGCGGCCTTTGCACCTACGGGGTCTTTTTTCGTCCCTACGTGTATATCCGTAGGGGCAAACCATATTTGTAGTAGTGCAAAAGGCTTATTTTTTGAAAAAAGAGATAAAAAGGTAAATTTCAGGTTTAAAATATTAGAGATAGTGCCATGACCATAACCAGAAAGTCATTCTTAAGCATCTAGTCAAAATGTTACATCTTCAGGCTACCCCTCCTTTCCGTCCCTCCATTTTTCCAGTACGGCATCTCCTAAGTACAGACAAGTAGTATGTTAAAAATGGAATATGCATAAGTCTATGGCTGGTGACTATGTACTATTAACCATTCAACCCGACCTAAAAGCGCCCCGCAGGATTTGATTGCCACCAATAACTTTTAGGCTAGAAGTGCACATCAAGGGTAAGCCTATGGTTTCATGGCATGAACAATTTGAATAAGATCATGCGAATAAGATAGTAACACACATAAGACTATAATCATACCTGATCCTTTCAGAATTGCAGCCATATTACGAGCAGCTCCCCTAACTACAAGGCGAAAGTCCCTTTTCAGACCTACATATTTAGCGTATTTCTGTGGGAATACAAAAACCAAAGAATTAGTAGGTCATTCCATAATGTGAATCCAAGACAGGACTCTCAAGATGCAGTAAAATAACAAGTTCAAGATCTATTTATTTCTGGTTCTGGGCCACCATGCGGGCTTGTCTCAGGAAAGCAACAAAGCAGTCTACTTGAGCAAGCTGGCTCCATCTATCTATCTATCCGTATAAAATATATAAGAGAATAGAATAATGGAGGAAAAAGGCCCTAGGAGACTTTTTGCGTTAGGCGGCGGCAAAAAGTACGTCCTCTACCATTTTATTCGACGATCGACACCTTCCAACTTGATCTCCATCCTCGAATTTGTCGATATACCAAATTTCATATGACTACAACACCATTTCACCGTTGATTTAGCAATATAAAAAGTACTGTCGGTAAACCGTTAATTTTGCACCCACTAAATCAACGGTGAAAAGGTGTTGGAATCACATGAAATTTGGTGTATCTACATATTTGGCGATGAAGATCAATATGGCCGGTGCCGATCGTCGAATAAAACGGTAGATGACATGATTTGTGCCGCCACCTAACGCAAAAATCCTCTTAGAGCCTCTTTCCTCCATTACTCAATATATAAAGCTATATAAGAGAATATTCCTCGGAATATTCCCTTATCTAGCTTTGATTTCAATGGAAAAATTGTTATCTGGACCCTATTTAATTCTCTAACTACATTTGGGTATGAATTTTTTTATTGGATCCCTAATCAATATTTACCACTCTTCTATCCTTCACAGCTAGGCTTATATATTGGAAATATTCTGATTGGCCCCTTAAATATAATCTATTTCTATCTTTTCTTTCACTACTTCGGTTTTGTTTGTAGCTGTTTAAGTGCGCATCAAACAGGATTAACGGTTCTTAACTATATTCATGAGTTGATTTTAGTCTCAAAAACGACTAACGGTCCTCATATGACATATATTGAATTGATAGAACTCGTTTACACGAGATATGCATCTTAAATTCGGCCTCAAATCTAATATATACGGATCTGGACTAATCCGCGCCCTACGGGTGACGATATAAACCAGTCTCCATATACAATTCAAGGGCAACCCCAAAATAAACAATATATAACACGATGTGAAATGATCTACCTGAAGAAACTGAAAGTTGTTATTGTAATGCGATAGCGTAATTAACTGCAGGGTCTTGCGCCGGTAGAAAAGAGCGTCCCCACAATCAAAAACCCTTCCTATACGAGAGGGATCTGATAAGTCATTCTACATCGGTCGCATCTATCCAAGCATCCGATATACGGTGCCATAAATCAACTTGGTATTTTCGGAGAGGTGGATGGATATATTCCAAATAGCATCTGTCCCCAGATTCAGGATAGACGTCCTCCCGACGCCTCACACCCATCTCCGGCGGAAAACATGTTTTAGTAGCAAAATATTGAAAAGTTTAGATTCTTTATGCCATAGCATTCAAAATATTGAACCGGGAAAAAATCGAGTTAAAAATTTCGCGATTTTCATTTGGTATTGCAAAAAAATATAGAAAAATTGAAGAAAACAAAACATTTTTACATTTTTGAAAAATTCACTATTTTTGTAAAATATTAAAATTTGAAGGAAAAACAAAATATTTAAGATTTTTGAAAATTTTGCGAATTTCGTGTGCATACATATATTAAAAAACGGGAAGAAAAAAGAAAATATTGAAACCTATTTTCATGTGCTATAGCATGTAAAATATTAAAAATTTGATGAGAAACAAATAAAATTGAGATTTTTTGAAATTTTCGCGATTTTGGTGTGCCATAATATTGAAAAAAGGAAAAAATTGAAAATTGAGACTTGCAAATTTCACAATTTTCATGTGCCAGCAAACAAAAAATATTGAAAATAGAAAATTCATGAGATTTTCAAAGATTCTGCGGTTTTAGTATGCTATAACATACAATATAGAAGAATAAAAGAAAACATAAAATTTCACGATTTTTGTGTTGGGGGTTTCCAGTCACCTAGAGTCTCAATCACTAGGACCGGATTTCATTATTTTGTTAGGTTCTTAGTAACAATCGACGAGCTTTTCTTCGTCTACTTCACATAATTTTTGTCTCCTTGGATAGTCAGAAGTTCTCCAAAAGTGAGCAAATAAAATACTGGGAAAACCAAGTAAATAGAAAATACTGAGTATTTTGAAATTTCATGATTTTTGTGTGCTAGCATACAAAATAATGAAAAAACGAAGAAAACAATTTTTTTTATTTTTGAAAACTTTGTGATTTTCATGTGCTGTATATTGATAAGTGAAGAAAACATGATTTTGAGATTTCTTAAAATTTTACGATTTTCGTTTGTTATAGCAGGCAAAATGTTGAAAACCTGACGATAATATAAAATTTTGAGATTTTTAAAAATATTGCGATTTTCATGCTCTATATATTAAGCAAAATAATTAAAAAACCGAAAAACATAATTCTTTTAGCAAAATAATTTAAAAACCGAAAAAACATAATTCTTCTCGAAAAAAATTTAAAAAAAACATGAAATTTCAAAATACTCAGTATTTTCTGTTTACTTGGTTTTTCCAGTATTTTATTTGCTCACTAATAATTAAAAAACCGAAAAAACATAATTCTTGTCGCAAAATAATTAAAATACCGAAAAATACCGAAAAATCATGTGCTATCAATCACTCATTGAAGAATTACATAAACCAGCATTTTCAATAAGTTTTTGCATAGTAGTCAAACGATTGACATTGAATTATAGATTAAAATAAGTAAAACCCATAAATATCACGTGATTTCTGCCCTAGAAAGACTGTCAATGAAATATTTACTTTCCTTTTCTGTTGGCAAGAATATGAAGAGTAATTTACTCTTTGCAAGCATAAACTGCAAGCGACATACTCAATTACCTCATTAACAGGAGCCTCATTATCTCGAAACACAGCATCATGTTCATCAATCTCTTGGCCAAACTCCGTCTTTAGGAGATCTCCAGAGTTCCCAACAACTGCACATGTCCTAAACTGACGAGGGTGGAAAGGAGGCTTTGATGGTAAAATCATATTCAGATGCTCCTCGCACAGGGAACGGTTGTAGCCTTTATCTGCACCCCTAGATCCCAAAAGAAGAGGTTCCTCTAATTAGTTACTGATTTCCTAAGCATATCATTAACATAAAATCAAATATGAAGTTATCATAGGTTTAATATCTTACAGTTGTGCAATCCTCATGGCTGCATAATCTACCCACCCATCTGGTCAGACGTCTAAATATTCTCTTGTCAAGACTGTTGTCATATTATGGTACTGCCATTTTCAGTAAGTTAAGCACATATCTTAGCTTAGCAAATCAAATACTATTTAAGGAAATAAAATGAACCTGTTCCCACAGTAGGATGGCTTCACAGACATCATAACTGTACTCCAGGGGCTCATAAACTTTAAACTGTAGATTATACTGCAATGGAGCATCAAGATTATACGAGGAATACTGGTCAGAACAAAAATAAGAAAACAAACTTACACTGCTAGGAAAGAGAGAATAAGAAGTTAAAAACCATGGAACAAAAGTATGGAGCAGTGCTTGACCCAGGTACTGTTTGTCCCAGATGGAAACTTGAGCAGCAGTTTACAGTGATCAATGATATCCGCAGTCATACCGAATCCTCTGTTTGCCTGAAACAAGTTTTAAGATAAGTCCTCTGTTGGGGTAAAAATTTACACCCCGGTTGACCAAGTCAAAATCAAAGTCAACCACAAGCCAAGTGGGCCCAAGCCCAGATCAAGCGGGCCCAAGCCCAAGTTGAGCCCGCAGCCAGCCTCCCCATGCCAACAACAAAATCATGTAATAAATAATTTTTATGTAATTGTTTATGCATGAATGTAAACAAAATGAGCATAAAGCCAATATTTTGTAAGCCCATGGCTTATGTGCAAAAATGAAAAGGCACATGAGTCATGTGATGGCTAAAATGTCATTTTTGTAAAGCCCAAGGGGCTATATGTAAATATGTAAGCCTATATAAGGCAACATGATGATGAATAAAGCATACACTTTTCATTCTCACAAAAAAAACCTAGGGTTTGTATCTCTTTCCCTTTTCTGAAGATCTCAAACCTTCTTTTTTTTGAATTAAATCAAGAGTTTTACTCTTCCTTTTCAAAAACAAAATAGTTTTTCACCACGAAACCCACAAAGGGGAACTTGGATCTATCTTTAAATCCCAAAAGGAGAGATTTTGAGATCTCATATTTCTTGATCTTCAAGATCCAGCTAACAGAGGAGGAGGAAGAAGAACCCCTTCCATTAACCCCAAAAACACACTCAGGAGTCCAACTCCTCTCTGATTTCTCTTCCGAGAAATTTTTCTAGGCTAAAAGCCTCTTTTCCTCGCCGGCGCTAAGCGCAGAGCGCCCTCGTGCGGACTCGTGCCGACACGTGGCGCGCTTGCGCTCAGCGCTCGAGCGCAAAGCGCCCACGTGCCGACACGTGGCGCGCTTGCGCTCAAGCGCAAGCGCTCAGGCGCAAGTCCCCCCGTGCCGACACGTGGCGCACTTGCGCTCAAGCGCCCACGTGCCGACACGTGGCACTCTAGCACCTGGGCGCACAGCGTCCAGGACGCTGGCCCCACGCATCCTTTGGATACCTTTTCCCCGTCTTTCTTTTATATATATATATATATATATATATATATATATATATATATATATATATATACATATGCATACATATTTACACACACATACACCACGACACTGTCCCTGTTAGAAAAAAATTTCTAACGGGATGCTGCCCCGCACCCCGCAAGGGGGCCGCTAGCCCCCTTGACCCCCAGCCCGCTATCCGGGTAGCGGAACCCCCGTGAAAACTCTGCGTGGCTCCCGATATATCCAAAACCCCCCTTTCAAAACACAACACACGTACACTGCATATTGAGTTCCCCTCGCTCCAAAGGCGAGGGCTAATTAACGGCGGCTTAGTTCGCGGCTGCCGGAGATTCGGATCCCTACAATCATTAAACCCCCGCCTACCCTAGGCAGGGGGAATCTGTAGTACGCCTGACAAGCGCGCGCGTATTCCCATCTCAATAGGGTGACGAAAAACACCCTACAGATTCTGGCACGCTCGGTGGGACCAATCTCTCCTCTCATATTTCGGGTTAAGCGTTCATGCGAACTCAATCAATATACATACCTATATTTATACTAAAAATAATGTTTTTTTCATGCAGATTTTCAAGCAATCACCTTCTGACGATGTCTTCGATGATGAACTCAGCTCCCGTCTCCTACACGACGAGGATAGACTTAGGACGGTCCTTCCGGCCAGTCTCGGGCGACAATGGTAGGAGTCGCTGCTACCATTTGGCTCTATCATGTTCATGCCAGTTGGCGCCATCCCAGCTCCTCAAGCCCCGATGGCAGACAGACCAGTCTCGAAAGGAAAGAGACCAAATGTGGTGATCTCAAGGACGCCCCAACCCAAACGCAAGTCGGTGTCTGAAGGACTTTCCTTGGCCCCAGCTGGGGGCAAGGCCATCAACACCAACAAAGCTACAACGCGTCCCGAGCAAGCTCCAGCGGTGCCCTTGACCACTGCTCGATCGGGTGTCTTCTCCAAGCTCCCCGCCGGTGAGAAAGAGACGACTGGATATGAGGTCCACACTGTATACATGGTGGGCACGCACAGCAAGAGCAAGGACGGGACCACTACATCCCAAATCCAATCTGGCTTGAATATGGTGGCCGCTTCCCAAAAACAGTCGCCTCTGCTGGGTGATGAAGACCCTCGATGAGGATGATGGGCAGAAAGACCATTCGGTCCATGAGGAGTCGGGCTCGAAAAGCGAAGAAAAGCCGACTTTCCGCCCCAAAACCGCGGAGCAAGAGCTGCTTCAAGAGCTCCGAAAGCAGCTCAGAAACAAAGACAAGGAGATGGCTAAGCTCTACTCAAAAATTGACGACTTGACAAATGTCGTCCTACAGCTCACGGCCCAACTTGCCTCTCAGCCGCCCAATCAAGCGGAGGGCTCTGCTCGTGAACCGGGAAATGGTGTCCCAAAGCAGCCGACGTCTATTCCCTCAAATCCAAAAATGGGCGAACTACATGAAAATCAGTCGCGTCCTATCTCGGGAAATGTCTTGGCTACCGATGACAGTAGCCCGCTAACTCAAGATCAAATCATGGATTTGGTTGCCAGCAAAGTCAAAACATTGGTGGCCGAAACCGAAGCGCAAAAAGATATCGGCAGTACTGGGAGACCATATCTTGCTCAGTATGATCTGGTGGAATTCCCTAGCGGCTATGTCATCCCCAAATTCGGAAGATTCGATGGGGCGGGAAACGCGAATCAGCACATCGCCCACTTCAAAGCCTCATACGGGAATACTGGGGGCAATGATGCACTTCTCCTCCGCCAGTTCGTTAATAGCCTGACCGATATTGCTTTCGACTGGTACGCGAGCATACCGGATGGCTCCGTCATAACTTTTGTCCAAATGGAGTCTCTGTTTCGGCAGAGGTTCATGAGCGTCAGCGATAAGATTACCATTGCCGAGCTCGTAAGGACCAAGCCCAAGAGCGACGAAAGCAACATGGATTTTATAACCTGATGGCGTAATCTCTCCGTCAAATGCGAACCGCCGATAGAGCAGGACCAATTTGTCAGTCTCCTTGTAGGAAATCTCAACAACTGGATGACCCCGTTTCTATGTACCGCGGGTCTTAAAACATTCCAAGAGCTGACCAAAAAGGTCAAAACGTTGGAACGCTCAAAGCCCGAGTCCGCTCAGGATCTTCAGTTCACAAACAGACCGAAACCTTGGAGGGACGACAACCGAAAAGACGGAAGTTCCAACGCCACCGATTCTCCAAATAAGCAGAGAACGGGCGGAGCAAAAACTGACCAGTCTCGAGAGCCAACTTTGGAGGAAAGAAGAAATAAGGTCTACTCATTCCGAAGGGACAAGGTCCACAAAATTTTTAAAGATGCTCTGAAGAATGGCCTGCGGCTACCAGAACCGAAAAGGCTAAGTGAAGCGAACAACACCGATCATCCCAACTTTTGCCCATACCACCGAGTGCTGGGGCACACTATTGAAAACCGTTGCATCTTCAAGGATTGGGTCGAGAAACAATACAAGGCGGGAGAAATATCATTGTCCCCTGGCGTGTTGACAAACAATCAAGCTGCGATCGCCAATTTCATACACACGGGGACCGAAGTCCTTCAGGGACCTGATTCTCTCAAACACCCGCCTTTCTCTGGGAACAATCGACTTCCACGTCATTAAACTGGGAACAATCAACCGCCACGTCATTAAACTGGGAACAATCGACAGCCACGTCATTAAACTGTGAACAATCGACCGCCACGTCATTAAACTGGGAACAGTCGACCTCTAAGTCGTTAAACTGGGAATGTAAAAATAATGTAAATAAACAAAAAAAATGTGTAAATAAAAAAAATAAAGAAAAGCCGAAATGATGGGGCAACTCGCAATAAAAATCAGCAAGTGAAAATAAAAATGAAAATTAAGCCGAAATGATGGGACAACCGCGAATAAAAACCGAAATGATAGGGCAATCGCGATCTTCGCTATAAGAAATGAAATGATGAGCAATCGCGGTAAAAAAAACAACAAAAAAAAACAAACAAAACAAAGGCGAATGATGAGTCGCTCATGGTACCATATTCCAGTGCCGCGATGCAGAGGCCAACAAAAATTCAAATTTCCAAAGTTCTCCCACCCTACGGCTAGTCCCTAAATTGACTGCCGTATACAATCCACGGGCTCAAATAATTCTCAGCATACCCATGCCCCACCGCAACCACCAGTTACACGGCTGGTCTCCGCCTTTGGAATTATGCTCCATTGAGAAGACCCACTCATGTGTCCTCACGATACATGAGGAGAACAAACCTTTGTGGGATCCTTACGACTCACAAAAGAAAAAAAAACACACTTAGAAGTCCTCACGACTCCTAAGGAGAAAATACACCTGCGAGATCCTTACGACTCGCAGGGAGAAAATGCTTTTATGGGACCCTCACGGCCCATAAAATTGAAAAGTCTTAGGTGACAGGGATCTAAACCTGTCTCCTAAGCCATCGCTCTCCAACCCCAAAGTGACGAATGATGAGTCGCTCCTGGTACCATATTCCAGTGTAGCGATGCAGACGCCAACCAAATTCCAAATCCCATACCCTAACGGCGAATGATGAGTCGCTCCTGGTACCACATTCCAGTGCAGCGATGCAGACGCCAACAAAGTCCTGAAACTTTTCCGGCCCTACGGTCTGGATCATACATCCTGCAAAACCGTATACAATCCACGGGCGTAAAACAATCCCGATCTCTCCAAAAAAAAAGAGAAAAAAAAGAACGGTATGTCCACAAGCAAAATGGGCACGGATGAAAACCCGAAAGGGCTCCGTGAGTAAAAACAGCAGGACTGCCGGCGAGTTTGTGAAAACCCGAAAGGGCGCAAACTCGTAAAAAAAAATGAAATGCACTCGCAAAGTCCTCTCGACTTTGTGAGGAGAAAATTCCCGCGTGAGATCCCTACGACTCACAAAGGAGCAACACACTTAAGAGTCCCCACGACTCCTAAGGAGAAAATACACCTACGGGATCCTTATGACCCGTAGGGAGAAAATGATTTGTGAGACCCTTACGGCTCACAAAATGGAAAAGCCTTAGGTGACAGGGATCTAACCTGTCTTCTAAGCCACCAAATCCCAAATCCTCTCGGGGCACATGATGAGTTGCTCCTGGCATTATTCCAGTGCAGCAATGCAGATGCCAAACAAACCAAATCCAAATCCTCTCGGGGCACATGATGAGTTGCTCCTGGCATTATTCCAGTGCGGCAATGCAAATGCCAAACAAAAAAAACCAAATCCAAATCCTCCCGGGGCACATGATGAGTTGCTCCTGGCATTATTCCAGTGCAGCAATGCAGATGCCGACAGAAAACCAATTCCCAAATCCTCTCAAAGACAGATGATGATTCGCTCCTGGTACCATATTCCAGTATAGCGATGCCGATGTTAACTCAAATCAAACAAATCAAACCAACCAATTCCAACATCGACCTCTGCGTCAAACCAGCGACACTCCGTCTCGGGGAAACGTCCAACAACAGACACTCCGCATCGGGAAAACGTCCAACAGCAGACACTCCGCATCGGGGAAACGTCCAACACAGACACTCCGTCTCGGGGAAATGTCCAACAGCAGACACTCCGTCTCGGGGAAACGTCAACCAGCGACATTCCGTACCGGGGAAATGTCCAACAGCAGACACTCCGTCTCGGGGAAACGTTAACCAGCGACACTCCGCATCGGGGAAATGTCCAACAGCAGACACTCCGTACCGGGAAAACGTCCAACAGCAGACACTCCGTCTCGGGGAAACGTCAACCAGCGACACTCCGCATCGGGGAAACGTCCAACACAGACACTCCGTACCGGGAAAACGTCCAACAGCAGACACTCTGTCTCGGAGAAAAGTCAACCACCGACACTCCGTCTTGGGGAAAAGTCAACCACCGACACTCCGCGCCGGGGAAAAGTCGATCAGCGACACTCCGTCTCGGGGAAAAGTCAACCACCGACACACCGCGCTGGGGAAAAGTCGATCAGCGACACTCCGTGCCGGGAAAAAGTCAATCAGCGACACTCCGTGCCGGAGATAAGTCGATCAGCGACACTCCGCGCCGGGGAAAAGTTGATCAGCGACACTCTGTCTCGGGGATACGTCAACCAGCAGACACTCCGCGCCGGGGACACGTCGACCAGCGACACTCCGTCTCGGGGAAACGTCAAGCAGACACTCCGTCTCGGGGAAACGTCGACCAGCGACACTCCGCATCGGGAAAACGTCCAACAGCAGACACTCCGTACCGAGGAAACGTCCAACAGTAGACACTCCGTCTCGGGGAAACGTCAACCAGCGGCACTCGGCATCGGGGAAACGTCAAACACAGACACTCCGCATCAGGGAAACGTCCAACAACGACACTCCGTAACGGGGAAACGTCAAGCAGACACTCCGTCTCGGGGACACGTCAACCAGTGACACTCTGCATCGGGGAAACGTCAAACACAGACACTCCGCATCAGGGAAACGTCCAACAGCGACACTCCGTGCCGGGGAAACGTCAAGTAGACACTCCGTGCCGGGGACACGTCAACAAGCGACACTCTGCATCGGGGAAACGTCCAACACAGACACTCCGCATCAGGGAAACGTCCAACAGCGACACTCCGTGCCGGGGAAACGTCAAGCAGACACTCCGTGCGGGGGAAACGTCGACCAGCGACACTCCGTCTCGGGGAGACGTCAACCAGCAGACACTCCGCGCCGGGAACACGTCGACCAGAGACATTCCGTCTCGGGGAAACGTCAAGCAGACACTTCGGGCTAGGAAACGTCTACCACGGACACTCTATCTCGGAGACGCGTCAAGCGCCGACCGTCCATGTCGTAAAAAGGGCAGTGCATCCCAAAAAGTGGGAACTAAAGCAAGTCGCCTCCACGCAAAAGAAGATCCATCAATTTCATGCACACGACCCACATATGCTGTGTGCATTTATTGATGGGGGGTAATTTGTTGAGGTAAAAATTTACACCCCGGTTGACCAAGTCAAAATCAAAGTCAACCACAAGCCAGGTGGGCCCAAGCCCAGGTCAAGCGGGCCCATGCCCAAGTCGAGCCCGCAGCCAGCCTCCCCATGCCAACAACAAAATCATGTAATAAATAATTTTTATGTAATTGTTTATGTATGAATGTAAACAAAATGAGCATAAAGCCAATATTTTGTAAGCCCATGGCTTATGTGCAAAAATGAAAAGGCACATGAGCCATGAGATGGCTAAAATGCCATTTTTGTAAAGCCCAAGGGGCTATATGTAAATATGTAAGCCTATATAAGACAACATGATGATGAATAAAGCATACACTTTTCATTCTCACAAAAAAAAACTAGGGTTTGTATCTCTTTCCCTTTTCTGAAGGTCTCAAATCTTCTTTCTTTTGAATTAAATCAAGAGTTTCTCTTCCTTTTCAGAAACAAAATAGTTTTTCACCACGAAACCCACAAAGGGGAACTTGGATCTGTCTTTAGATCCCCAAAAGGAGAGATTTTGAGATCTCACATCTCTTGATCTTCAAGATCCAGCTAACAGAGGAGGAGGAAGAAGAACCCCTTCCATTAACCCCAAAAACACACTCAGGAGTCCGACTCCTCTCTGATTTTGCTTCCGAGAAATTTTTCTAGGCTAAAAGCCTCTTTTCCTCGCCGACGCTAAGCGCAGAGCGCCCTCGTGCCGACACGTGGCGCGCTTGCGCTCGAGCGCAAAGCGCCCACGTGCCGACACGTGGCGCGCTTGCACTACAGCGCTCAAGCGCAAAGCGCCCACGTGCCGACACGTGGCGCGCTTGTGCTCAAGCGCAAGCGCTCGAGTGCAAGTCGCCCCGGTGCCGACACATAGCGCGCTTGCGCTCAAGCGCTCAGACGCAAGTCTCCCCCGTGCCGACACGTGGCGCACTTGCGCTCGAGCGTCAGGCGCTGAAGTGCAAAGCGCCCACATGCCGACACGTGGCGCGCTTGCGCTCAAGCGCCCAGCGCTCAAGCGCAGAGCGCCCACATGCCGACACGTGGCACTCTAGCGCCTGAGCGCACAGCACCTGGGCGCACAGTGCCCAGACCCCATGCATCTTTTGGATGCCTTTCCCCCCTCTTTTATATATATACATATATATATATACATACATACATACATATATATATATATATATGTACATATGCATACATATTTACACACACACATACACCACGACACTGTCCCTGTTAGAAAAAAATTTCTAACGGGACGCTGCCCCGCACCCCGCAAGGGGGCTGCTAGCCCTCTTGACCCCCAGCCCGCTATCCGGGTAGCAAGACCCCCGTGAAAACTCTGCGTGGCTCCTGATATATCCAAAACCCCCCTTTCAAAACACAACTCACGTACACTGCATATTGAGTTCGCATGACCAGTTTAACCCGTCAATCGGAGGTTCTCTCGCTCCAAAGGCGAGGGGTAATTAACGGCGGCTTAATTCGCGGCTGCCGGAGATTCGGATCCCCACAATCATTAAACCCCGGCCTACCCTAGGCAGGGGGAATCTGTAGTACGTCTGACAAGCGCGTGCGTATTCCCATCTCAATGGGGTGACGAAAAACACCCTACATCCTCGTCGAAAAGCTTGATCAGCCCTATCAAATAGTTAAAAGTAAATCACGGTACAAAATCGGAGGAAACAAACAACTTGTAGATGTTTCAATGACTTTAGCAAGCCACGTCTAAAAGATCTCTTCGACATGTTTCTAACCATAGCGAAGTCAATTTGTTGCGGAGACTTTGGAAGTTAAACCTCAAATCTAGCTTATATTATTTGGGTTAAGGCGTATGCATTCAGACTTCATGATGTCAAAATTTTAATATGCACTGCAATATTAACTCCCCTTCAGCACCTCCTCATTTGGTCTTGCTCTCTCCCTCTCTCTCAATAAGTGATTTAGGGTTTCATCCATCAGTAGTTACAAAAGAGAATTTTTTTTCTGGCTCCAATGAATGCTAATCAACTTCTCTTTTATCACCGAGACAGCTCTCTTAGTGAATAATAAGGGATCTTCCATTTACTCAATTTTCCCAACAATTTGCCCAAGCCATTTCTAGGTCTTACCTATTCCACCTACCATGGTCATCGTGAAAATTGTTACTTATTATCCTCTTCTCGTTTTATTATACATTGTGAAACAAATTTACATAAACACACATTTTAATCTTCAAACTGTTTTTTATCCTTATAATCAACATGGTCTTTTCTTTATTATTATTTTTATGTGGGTGGGTGGGGGTGGGGGATTCAATAATTTATATGATTTAGGATCAAATTCTACTACTTTCAGCTGTCTTCAGATCTAATAGGTTCGAGCAAATAATTTTAAAAAACACAGATTTAAAAATCAAGTCTTGAGACCTAATTCACGTTCACAAGCTTAGATCTAACTGAAAAAATGTAAAAGGAAACGATCCATACCACGCATCGCTGAACTCGAGACTGGAAATTCGACAGAACTCGTACATCTTCTCTGCTCAGATCGGAGCTGCCTAATAGAGAGAGGGATCAGAATCAAGAATTAGGTTTAATTTACTTGGGGAACAAAATGCTTCGAATCATAAGATCAAACGAATAACAAACTACTTACGACTGAATAAAGAGGACTGAATCGAGATGAGGAGCACGCTGAAGACTAACGCGGCGCCGACCAAGAGAACTATAGTTGGTTGCCGAAACGGAGAAGATGAAGACGACGGCGGCGAGCTCTTGGCTCCTCTCATCTCTCTGCGAAAACTACCAGATCTGATCGTATCGTATCGGAAACTCCGGCGACTGCTACTGTTTTCGTTCGAGAATTCTGAAAACAGAAAGTTCAAGAAGGAAAGTAGTTATATATCAGCTGGGCCTGTGTACAGGCCCAAAACTTGCATCAAGTCGTTTAAGACCAAAAGGCTTAGGGCCCAGATCTTATACCAATGTCCCTACCAAAAATGTACAAGTAAAAGTAATTAAAAAATGAGAATAATGGAGGAAAGAGACAATAGGAGGGAATTTCTTCCTACGTCGAAAAAATACGCCCTCCGTCGTGTTTTCCGACGATCGGAACCCATCATCTTCATCGTAATCACCTAAGATGTGGGTACGCCAAATTTCATGTGATTCCACAACTTTTTCACCGTTGAATTAGTGGGTTCAAAATTAATGGTTTACCGACAATAGAATTTTTTACATCGCTAAATTAACGGTGAAAAGGTTGTAGAATCACATGAAATTTGGCGTACCCACATCTTAGATGATAATGATGAAGATGGTGGGTGTATTTTCCGATCGTCGGAAAACACGATGGAGAGCGTGTTCTTTCGATGTCGTAGGAGGAAATTCCCTCCTATGGCCTCTTTCCTTGATCTCGATATATATATATATATATATATATATATATATATATATATATATTTTTGCTTGTAACCCTTCTAAAACATAGCAAATTATTTTTTACCCCCACAAAATTTTGGTATTTAATTTTTACCCCTAAAAACTAATAAGATACATCATTTTGCCCTACTTACAATTTTCGTCAACTTTTAACGGCATAACATCAAATTTTTCTTAAAATACCCCAACCATTTTTCTTCTTTGGAAATACTCAATTTCTTTCCAAAATTAAAATTAGAGTTTAGGTTTCTGCTACACCTTTCTCAAAATCGACCGTGAAATCAGGGGCATCTTCAACGTCTTTCTCTAGCTATGAAGAAGTTGAATGATTTTATGGTCTTGCCTGTTGTCTTCGGGTAAATAGTAAACCTAAAATTTATGGAGAAAAATTAAAGTTAACGGTGTTTTTTCCTGACGGAAATCGTAAAAGAGCTAAAATGATGTATTTTATTAGTTTTGGAGGTAAAAAGTAAATACCGAGTTTTTTAGGGTAGAAAGTTATTTGTTATGTTTTGGAGGGCTCCAAGTAAAAACACACACACACATGGAATACGAATCCGTTAATACGGATTCGCATTTTTAAATCCATAATACCTGAATAACAGCCGTTGAATCAACGGTTCAGATTAAAACAAATTAATAAATCCATTAAATAACAAAATACATATTAAGTTACCTAATTTTTGGGTAATATGGATCATGCAATATTTTGGGTAATATATTTTAGAATCATGGGGATTGAATTTGTTGAATATTTTGATATCTTATTTTTGGGGTTCATTAAAAATATTTTGGATAATATTAATTAGAATCATGAGTATTAGAATCATATTATCATAGATCTTAAAAATTAGATAAAACATTACTTAATGAATTTATTAATTTGTCTTAATCGGAGCCATTATATATATAGACTTAAGACGACTGAGCAAAAAGTTTGTAGTACATGCTCCACCTTTTGCCCCCTCCTAGTGCTTGTTGGATTTCAGGAGTTGTAAAAGCAAGATTTTGGTTCCCAAATACAGACTTAAAATCATGTTTCTCCTGCTTTGCACTTTTCAGGCAACTACGCCTAAACATATAGTCCCTTGTCTATGGGCCGTTTGGTTAGGCGTTTGAGCTCCAAAAAACTATTTTGTAGTTAAAAAATACACTTGAAAAAAAATACCAAACAGGTTCTATACCCAATAGATTTTTTGAAGCTAAAGAACAAGAAAATCTTTTTTTTAGAAACTAAAAATTGAAGCTTTTAGGAAAAATCTCTTCGTAATTTTTTTTATTCATATCATCTCCTCATCATCATCACCCCAGCCCGACCCTTGTTTCTCTCCTCATCATCTCTCTAATTCGAAGCTTTAGACGATCGAGGCTATCACGCCCCGCTTCCCAAAATATGGAATTCGAGAGGTGACAATACCAGCCATGCTCCTACGGTCAAGGAAATATCCTGCCATAGTCACATTTTGGCTTCTAGCATTACGTGGTAATCAGTAAGATACAGCACGGATAAAGAGAAATACAGTCACTAAAACTATCAGATGTAAAGAAACCGAGCGCAGCGGATACAAACCAAGGAGACAACTAATCAGTGATATCAGAGGAATGATACCGTTGGTTCACTGGTCTGGATCTCCGTGATCTTCTCGATTTTAGTCAGGTCCACTTTTTCCTCTAAGCATGCAAACTCAGGTCGTCAGAACGACACAATAGCAATATATACATATATATTGTGCAATGATGATAAACATAAAGCAGTAAATATAGAGTAATGACATGAGCAAGAAATAACCAGTACATGTAACGGTAAAGCAGGTGTATCAAATCAATAATCAATATAATGTTCTATCAGTCTCACAGTCTCAATGTCCAAGTCACTAAACTTATTGTCGGTCCAAGTGTGAGCGTCAACTACCACAGGATTATTCTCAATCCAAGGGTAAGCCCTAGGGGCAAGGAAACACGGGTCCGAATCACGATCAGCAAGAACCAGTAACACGATCAGTAATAATATCATGAAATCGCGAAATATGCCGGCAATGGGACTCCTGAGATTCCGTTGAACGAACTCACACTCAAACTACCCCACACCCCGCAGTCTACATCAAACACAGACCACGAATCTAAGTACTAGTCGTTCCATGATAAGTCTACACGAGAATTGGAGACCGGGTCTCTATCAAGTATGTCTCGACTGGTATCCAAGATATGTGGACAGTCCTCGATGTCTTACCTATGACGCTAATATAAGTGCTTCCATACCCGTTCTATACCAGTTATAGTTACACTTATATATGCCCCATAGGCGTCAACAATGCAATAACTAAATTGTAGCGTTGACTGTGTACAAGTATGTGTCACTTCCACTATTCAGTCGCGCTTTTACACTAACGTACTTGCCACAATCCACTCGCTAACACTTATCACTTGGTAATATAATACGGTTTCTAGGATATCAATGTGTATGGTCACTATTCAATGAGGGTATAACAGTTACATGACATGATAAAAATACAATCAAATATGATACGAATAAAATATGGCAGCCAGTGTCATATAACTTGCAAAATTCCCTATAAATTACACGCGCAGAATTGAGTAAGACAATATAAAAGGAGTAAGCAGTATATTTAATTATCTCTATAGAAAAATTGGTTTAGAGTCAATCGGGTTTCAGGTTTGCGAGTTACGGTCATCCCATCTTAAGTGTTCTCTGCTGAAAATCCAATTTCTGAACTGGAAGTTCGTTTCGGAACACATTTTACTTCCTGCTAGGAGCATAATTAGGCGACATTACAGTTAGATAATATTTATATTTATCTGTTATGTTTCCAACTCACTATACAGATCAATAATATCCGCTGTACGCAGGGAGATATGCACTGTCTAAGTTTAAGGTATACATTTTGTCTCTGCACGAAACTGCAGTACACATAGACGGTTTAAAAGGTGTTATAAATATCAAAAGATACTGGAATGCAATGAGACCAGTGCCGTTGGAAATCTCATTCAATTATATACACTTATATGTATGGTTACGCACACTTGCGCACTTAAACAGTGAGAAGTATGCGTTCTAAAAACGGGTAAAGGCAGAGATTCTTGCTCTGGACTGCAGTCCAGAGCCATGAATCGCCTCAGTTTTTGTTGTCCTAGATTATTAAGATTCAGAGATGAACTATAAAGTATTGTAGGTTTATCTGTTTCCTTCGATACGAGCCTTATAACACTAAGATTCGATATATAAATGATTTATTATGAATTTAACCGTTCTGCTTGTCCGGGAAAATTCAGCTTTTGCAAAGGCTATCGAGGGTAACATTTCATGGGTGAAATGGCGTCGTTTTGCCGTCCAATCTCTACCGGATAGTCATTAAAAGTAATAGGGTATAATGATCATGGATTCCACCATATTCGCTTAAGTTATCGCATAGGGTTCTATATCGAACACTTAGACTATGCAAACGGTTATCGATCGAAATATCGATTTCTTTTACCCGATCAACACAAAATTAATTCATGAGTTTCTATATGATATTACTACGGCGTAATCGACCCAAGTCGGGTCTCAAACACTAAAATTTATGATGATGGTACTTGTTTGATATTAACTTCGCAAACAATGTATATGTAAAAATATATATACTTATACATATATCATCATATATTATATCTAGCGATTATTATAGCATGATGAACAAGTGAAGAGGTTCACTTGCTTTAGGTCGCTGATATAGAAGCGACACGACGTGCAGGGTTTGTCTCGACACATGAGACGGTGCGATACTGGACACGGTGCATGGTGCGCGCGCGATGTGTGGTGACCCGGTACTGGACGCGGTGGCGACGCGGGCGTGAAACGGTGGTAGGCATGGTGATGACGCGGGCGTGACACGGTAGGGGATATGGTCTTGGCTCGGTGCGTGGTGCGGGTGTGGCACAGTACTGGACGCGGTGCTAGGCACTATTGGGCACGGTGTGTGCACTAGACCGGGGATTTGGGTGGCACGAAGCTTGGCACGGCGTGGCACTGGACCGGGGCACGGGGTGGCAGGGAGTTGGGCACGGGCCGCGACACGTCTAAGCATGCGGGCGACACGGGGCTGCTGAGGTGGGGTCGACGGCGACTGACGGTAGTGGTTGCCGAAGGTGAGGACGAAGGAGTTAGGGCTCGGGTGCGGGGTTGCAGAGGAGGTGAAGGGGTTGTAGAACAGAGGCGACGGCACGGTGAGGAAGTGGAGGTAGCCGGCGGTGGGCTGGGTTGATGTTGCCGGCGTTGGAAGGAGAATGAGGTAGGCACGGCTATGGAGAGGGTGACTGGAGGTAGCTGCGGTATGCACGGTGAAGCGGTGGTTGCAGGCGTCGGCTTTGTGTCTGATGCTCGGAGGTCGGAGCTAGGGCGTCGACGGTGGTTGGCAGTGAGAGTTGGGTGGATCTCGGGTGTTGGTGAGGATGTTTGGAATTGTGAAGGGGTAGTGGGGAGCTGTGGTGGAGTAGTGGCGGTGGATAAGAGGTCGGTGGTGACAGTTGTGGTGATCACCGAAGGAGTTGATCGGCGACGGTGCAGTGACAGTGGGGGTCGGTGAGTTTTTTTTGAGTTTGAGAGATCGAAGGAGTTAGAGATTGAGGGAGTCAGAGAGGGGGAGAGTTATTGAGAGTGAGGGAGAGAGGAGGTGAGAGTGAGGGAGAGATCGCAAAGGAGGGGTTGCAAAAATCACGGAGTCGGTTGAGACGTGGGCACAGATTGTGGGGAGAAGAGTCGGGGGAAAATAGAAAAGAAGAAGAAGAAGAGGGGGGCCTGGGTCATGGGGTTAAGCCAAAGACAGAAAAGGAGAAGAGAAGTGGGGAGTTGAACCAAGTAGGGAGTGGGTTTGGGTTTTAGTACAATAAAATAGTTATTAAGGTTAATGGAAAAATATGATATGAAAAATAGAGTTAGGGTTTAAATTAAAATAGGAAAATAGGAATTTAAAAGAAATTGGCTTTGAGAATAGGAATTAGAAATAATCTGTTAGGAAAATATTTTATTAAAAATACGGTTACTAGGAAAAATATTTAGAGAATTATTAAAAGAATTTTTCATTAAAACATAAAATACTTCGTACAGCGGATACCGGTTATTACATCATACCCCCTTAAACAAAATTTCGTCCTCGAAATTAAAATAATCAATAAGCTATAAAAGTTATGCGAAAGCAACTCGAAAAATCAAACATTACCATTTAGTAATTTTACACAAAAATAACTGGATGAAAATCAAATATTTGTATGTAGGAATTAGCGCAGCTAAAAAAGAATAGTCATATGTAAAAACGAAGACATAGCAATTATTAGTAATAAACTACATATATACAAATACAAAGAAGAACAATAAATAACAATAGTGAAAGATTGGCTGATAAGCCTTAAGAACCGAAATTACTTCAGCATAACAACAAATCAGGAAATTATAAAATAGCTTATGAATACTCATACGGTAAAATACAGAAGAAGATAAAATGAAAACTAGGCGGACTAGTAAACAGACTAGATATCAACAATTAACGTAAATGCCAAGGCTAATCTATATATGCAAAAGTATGGAGACAATACAATACAAAAAAAAAATTAAGATAATACCGAGATAATGATATATGTATAAGGAACAAAATGTATTAGCATACAAAATAACCCTAATTTATGTTTCAGTAAATAGAAATTTTAAATCGATTGGAGCATAAGTATACGCAAGTAAACGTAAATAAAAGGAAGTTAGCATAAATATGAACAAAGAAAAGGGGATATGAATTTTGAGAGTTAAACAAAAGAATATCAACAAACGTACGAATGTGAGTGATAACATTATAACAAACAATATAACGTTAAAGAAAAATATAAAGTAGAAGATAATCCGAAATGACATCCTGTAGTTAAAAGAAGAGGAAATTAAAATAAAAAGTATGAAAAACAGAACTGAGTGATAACATTATAACAAACAATATAACGTTAAAGAAAAATATAAAGTAGAAGATAATCCGAAATGACATCCTGTAGTTAAAAGAAGAGGAAATTAAAATAAAAAGTATGAAAAACAGAACTGCGTATTAAAATGACGATAACATGAAAAGCATTTGTAGGAACAATTTACTAAAAATAGAATATACGGTGTAAGATTGTACTATTACAAATTTGAAGGATAGTAGATCATTTGAAATAACGAAAATAGTTAATAATGCGCACTTTTTAGAAAACACAAAAATAGAGAAAAACTAAGTTTCAAATGCCACTCAAAATATCAACAGTAATAGAAAATAATACCGGTGATGTATAATAGACTAGCCAGGGCATGGATTGCGGTAAGATACGACTTAATCAAAAAATGGAATCAGAAAGTGATGCTCAACTATAGTGTCAACGAGGCTGGGGGCCAGGTTACTACAAGGTTCAAGAATGAGATAATAATAATAAGTCTTAAGAAGAGAAAGAAATTATTGGAAGAAGGAACAATCAATGCGTCATGCGGACTTTAAAGGTACAATACTCAGGGAAAATTTGCTCGAACCAAACTTTATTACTCAGAAAATTTTGACAGAGTGCAATTGAGAGATAAACGTGGCCCTAAGCTATACATTGTTTTTATTTGGCCAGAAGAAGAAAAAAATAAGTCGCGTCAGTCACGATTGTAGAAGTTCAATAAGTTACGATAAGCTCTCGCGCTAAGATAGGGGCGTCCATTCCCGAAGTGCCTTGCAGGGATTGCTGCTTGAGATTCTTCAGCCTCGAGTTCCTCCTCACTCGAGATTTCATCCTCCGACTCTTTCTCGGCTAAAGCCTCATTTTCAGACTCTTCCCCCATGGGGTTTTCTTCTCCTGGTCCTTCTTCTTCGGCGGGAGCTTCCTCATTAGGGTCCTCTTCCATATTATCTGCCTCTTCTGGATCCTCTGTCACTGGGTCTTCATTAGGATCCTCCTCTTCAGGATCTTCATCTGGATCCTCTTCCACTGGGTCCTCCTCAGGATCCTTTTCTATTGGGTCTTCTTCGGGGTCCTCTTCTTCATCATCAGAGTCACTGATCATATTGATCTCCGGAGTTGCGACTGCGACTCTCTCGTCCTCGGAATCATTGTCGTCGAAAATAATCTGTGGGCTATCGACCTCGTCATCTGAACTCACTAGTATGCAGTCAAAAGAAATGCGGGACCGAGTGTCCTCATCGAAAGGCGGCACTGCCCCAGTGTCACGACCCGGAATAGACACGTGACTGGCACTTGAATCAGGTGAAATCTATAGGACCATACCTAATACAAGTAAGCCAAAAGCCCAGAATTCTAAACCTTATCAGAGGAAAATAGTGGAGGTGCAGTTTGAAATAAGGTTTACTGAAATCAAGTTCTTCTTTAAAACATAGATAATAGTATACAAAAACCCAATATTTGTATCTACTTGAAAAGTTTTTCGTCATTGAAAATTTGGGCAGCACCTCCCTTGCAATTTTTAACCCGAAAACGGTACAAGAAATATAATATAAGACATCCCCAAGCGGGAGCTAGCTCTTCGCCAATTGGCGGAAACAACCACGCAAGCAATATAAATATACAACGCCGGAGGCGAGGATCAAAACTCAGAAAGAAAGTAAGAAAACTAAACATCATCAAGAATACTATAAGCAACAATAAATCTATAAGCGCTACTCTGAGGCCGAAAGAATATACAAACCGTGGTTATGTAAGTCTACGAATATACATAATCTGGTTGATGGAGCTTTTAATTAGATACAACTGAAATAATATACAAACATATACTGGTGGTCACGAAGCAAATGCATCCCACCTATCCAGCAATCACCCGGAAGAAAGTGAAGTGCCAGCAAGCCGCTACGGAACTTGTACGGCTAAACCTACAAGGAACTGTGGCACATCGGGGGTGAGTTGCCAACTCGTGAGTAGAAGACATCACCGGGTAGAAACCGAATATATGACGATCTCCTAGGTCATACAATAATATGCTCATAATACAACACTGAAGCATTTAGTAGTGGCAATGGTAATGATCTAAGCATAAGTGTAATACCAAGTACTCGTGTCAGTGCTTCAAGTAGCAACATGTCATATATATAATGTACGAATACATCAAGAATGAAATCAGAATATATCTGTATGGGAAAGCTGTGTTCTTATCTCAGTAAGATTTTAGTATAAAAACTGGAGTATCATCAATGAAATCGATAGAAATCTGTGTCAAACATTGACACAAAATCCTCAAATCTCGGGCTCCGTCAGTCCGTATCGGCTCATATCATCAAATCTCATGACTACGATCGGTATCCTCCGGATATCCGCCGCGCCAAATATCACCGGTAGGTAGTGCTCCTCTGCCAGGCTCATCGTCATCCCCACAAAAACACTCTCGCCTCGGGGTACCTTACCGAGTCCACCATGTACCCGAAACGGTTCATCCTACTCCTCGAATCGGGTCTCAAAAACCAACCCAATCAGGAAAACTCATGGTGGATGCCATATACATCATATCACGATAAAACCACAACTTGCATTTTTAAAATGATAATGAGTTTATAAAATCCTTTCG
Source organism: Agapanthus africanus (assembly GCA_030015575.1). Classification (NCBI taxonomy): domain Eukaryota; kingdom Viridiplantae; phylum Streptophyta; class Magnoliopsida; order Asparagales; family Amaryllidaceae; genus Agapanthus; species Agapanthus africanus. The sequence continues at coordinate 18,969,148 of JASDDO010000026.1, read as the reverse complement.
GTTTTCCCCCAAATCCAGAAATCTCAGGGAAATCCAAAATCCCAAAATCAAAAGTCAATAAGCAGTGAATATCGACATAAAGCCCCATAATATTGCATAATAGAATGAATATATAAATGCATGGGGTATCTAAGTAAGGAATGAAATATCTAAACTAGCATATGAGAACAAGCATACTAATAATGCATTGAAACTACCAGTTAGCAGGTTATTCCAATGAAGTAACGTCTTCTAAAGTGTACGTGATATGACACTTACCGATGATGATGTGTGTGAGCCGGAAAGCAAGTGTACGTGTAAAATACGCATCATCGGTAATGGTGCTGGTGTCCTAACAGCCGCGATCATAAAAGCTAAAGAAAATACATGTATATATATGAGGTGCAATGAGAGCAACATGAATATGACGGAAAATGAATAGTAAACGCAACATTATAGAATATACATATTTGTATACGAGTCATACAGTTGTGGTGTTTTGAAATAGCACGAATCGTGGGTTTTAGAAAAGTAGGGACTACGGTGTTTTGAGAAAACAAATATCTTTTGAAAATCCGTAGCATCCCTCGTTTTATTCTTTGAAAAAGCCTACGATTCGTCGGTTTTGAAAATAGGTATGACTCGCGCCAAAGTTAACCTATATCTACACAACTAAAGACTAAACTAAGTACCTAGTCGAGGGTAAATAAGAATCTATAACATCCTAAGCCGATATATCTAATAATCGACGATCCAGCCTCATATCATCATGTACGGTAATAATACATCGTACTACATCCTCGAGTCAAGAGTGTGGAACAATCATCATGTGCATCTCGTACGGTAAAATCCATCGTACGACATCTCCAAAATCGAGGGTATGGGTCAAATATCATATATAAATCATCAATCGTACAGTATCAATCGTCGTACAATATCAATATCATAATCAGTGGTACGGATATAAGGTCTCGTAAAATCTATTATTTTATCAAGTCACATGCTACATGTTACATGTTTGAATACATATCGCCCAACGATCCTTATAATATCATATCATGACTCGATCACATATCAAATCTCACGGCATCATGCCCGATCACATCGACTGATCTTCATATCTCATATACTATCCTCATCACCAGTGTATATGTATATATTTACACACACACACAGACAGATACACACATACATACACACCTATATATACACACATATACACACAAAATCAAGTATGTGTGCGCGCGCGCGCGCGCGCGCGTGTGTGTGACTACATATAACCTGCGATTCGCCATCAAGGTAATCATCCTATGGATAGGTCTTCCTAGATCAACTTGATCTAACCTAAGGTCTTCTAAATACCCTATTGGCTAAGTATCCAGATATCGCATCCAAACTTACTAATATAGTAAAACCTTATTCTGCGGTTGCGGGGTGCTATACGCCATCCACCCGACTTCCCCCCTAAATATACATCTACACACCTTGATCCTCGCTTGCCGAAGTCAATGGCGCCACGCTCTCCCTTGTCTTCCTGAAGTTCACGCGGGGTACCTACAGTTTTCAATGCATTATATCGTAACACGAATTGAATACGAAACCAAAACGGCACACGAAACATCCATAGGTTAGAGCCTATGGTCTACGCGTGCAAGAATAACCAACAACTCTTGATATCGACGTAAAAACGCCAATCGATCGAGATAAAATACAAATATCAAAACTTAAGTTACTAAAATCCACAAAACTCAAAACAGCAACTAAGGAAAATAGTTCCATATTTTGCTTCAGGTTATTAAGGTCTAAATAAACAATACAGGGGATAGGTCATTAGGTAAGTGAGCTACAGCTAAAACCTATACACCAGTACCTACACTAGGTCCAGCGAGATCATGAAAAAGCCCGGTGTCGCAGGCCATGGTTGGGAATTAGGATCTCGTTTTCTCGTGGTGGTCTTCTAGTGGTCTATCTAGGTTATTATACTTATTTGATTTTCTTTAAAACACCTCAGATTGCTCCAAATTCCCTGTAGTCCTCACAAAAGTCACAAAACCGACATCGGTCATATCTAAATTCAAGTCTCTGTTTTCTATACTCAAGTTGGTTCAGGATTAACACTAAGGGTCTGTGGTCACCAATGATACCTCATAAACATCATCATAACTCATTCCATTCTCCAAACCTCAACTTGGAATTTTCAAAGGTCACAAAACGACACCTAAACAATTATAAACTCACTAAGATACTAGGAAAACCAAAAGATTAGCCAATGTCACGCCTCGCTTCCCAGTGTACGGGAAGGGGACGCGGCAAGGCCCGCTACGTATTTACTCAGAAGTAAACACGCTAAGCATATCTAAGCAATATAAAGTAAATGTACATAAGAGACATGAATATAAATGAACAACAACTTTATTTATTAAATATTTTTTTACAGGTACAACTGGAATGTAAATACATGATTAGAAGCAATGCCTAAACAATGTAATAACTGAAAAGAAAATATGTACAAGTAAAGTCAACTCAGGATCTTCCGTGAACTACTCCAAGTGCTCCTAACTGGTCTCGAACTCTTCAGAGTCGGGTTCTCCTAACAACATTCCAAAGAAGAAGAGAAATAGGAATGTCGTCAGTGAACAATCGCTCGGTAAGTCCCAAAAATGGGTAGAGATAGAATAGACAGAAAGAGAGTATAACCTGTAATATTTGATTATAATGTAAACGTAGTTGTTTGTAGCTTGGTACAGAATATGCCAGTGTATACGAGAGGAGTCCAACTTACACCGTTTACTTTGGTAACCCGTAGTACAAGACTCCGTCGAAAATACTACGGAACAACGGCATGGATGTAATTACGTTTTTAGTGATCACCTTGTGCTACCTTTAACATGTTTCGTACCATTCTACCTCTTTATAAACCCCGTAGTGTCTTATTGTATTGATTGTATTGATTGTACTGATGGTTTGTATCGTCTTGTAATAAATGGAAGACTTGCCGAAACCATGATATCAGTAGACGGAATGGATGTAAATGGATAGTCATGTAAACGGAATATATCCATGATTCGGTTCAGTCAATATAGATTGATATAGATTGATTAGAAGGATTCATGGATTTATGTTGTATTGTAGTATATACTTGAATCATATTCAAGTCAGATCGATTGAGACTCAGTCTGAGTCAGACACTTTGAAAAGAACTTGAAATCCTGAATTAGTTTTGATGTTATCGGTAACTGCTGCACATAGACGGCGGGATTTGTGTCTTTTTCCAAGATAATTACCGTGTTTATAACACCGTTTATTAGATTTTCTACCTAAGATAGGCAAGCACCCATATTCTCCGGCTCCGTGAGGCTCAAGAGAATTGGTCCCGCTTAAACTTATATTTAGTAGGGTCCTTATTGTAATTTAGTATAACTTGAGGGGGTTTTATGTAAAAATAGTTTTGATATATTTTCAAAATACACCTCAAGTATTTAGTTATCGTCTTTAGGGGTTTCATGGATGTATATTTTATAAAAGTGAAATTTCTAGTGAGTAGAACCTAGTTTTCATTGTATGTGGTATTTTATTGAAATATCGGTATTGAATTGTATTGAAATGGTACTTTCAAGTAACGGTGGTTCCCTTGATTTAGAAAACATGGAATATTTATATAATATAATTAAAATAGATATTTTGATAATAGTTATATATATATATATATATTTAATAAAAATAAATTTTATTTATTTATGTAAAAATCTCATTTTCTAAAGAAAAATGCATTAAAATTCCATCGAGATCGAATGCTCATTTCGGAGGTCTATATCTCGCTCTACTAGGTCCGAGGATGTGCGATAATCCGCACCATCCTGAACGGGGTCCCCAAAGTGGGTTGTAGATGTTTCCCCCAATCAGAGCAAAGCTCTGTTTTGAAATTCAAAATTCAAAAATTGAAGCAACGCTTCAGATCCAGCGCTAGGCGCGCTGCGCGCCACGTGTCAAACACGGAAGCGCTAGCGCCAGGTGCGCTGCGTCCTAGAAAGTGCACCATGTGTGCGCTAGCGCTAGGCGCGCTGCGCTCCACGTGTCAAACACGGGTGCGCTAGCGCAGGGCGCGCTGCGCTCTGAGCAGCGCACCACGTGCAAAGCACGGGTGCGACAGCGCTGGAATTAAAAATTCCCCACCCTTAGATCAAAAGATCTAATAATAATGATAAATCATTAATTAATCATAATTAAAATTCTGTTATGGAAAGATTTTCCAATCTTGTTAAAAACAAGAAGATTGCCTTTTGTAAAACAGAAGCCCTAGGATCAAAGATCCAACGGTGGGAAATATCCCCAAATCAATCAGAGAAAGATCTCTTTAACCGATTCAACAAATCAACTTGCCCTATATAAATGCCCCAAGACTTCAAGTCTAATATAGAGAAACTCGCCCATAAACTTTAAAAAAAAATTCAAAGAAAGAGAGCAAGCTCTTGAAAGAAGATTATATCTTCAAGGTAATGAACACAGAGATGAAATCATCTCATAAAAAAAAGAATTATCTTCTTAAAAGATCATAGATCTACAAAGACCAAAGTCTTTCATAAAAAAGATCAAAAGATCTCATCACATAATAAAAGAAGAACATATTTTTCACACAGATCATTGATCTATAAAGGCAAAGCCCTTTCAAAAATAAGAACTGTTGTTCTTGAATCTTGAGACAAAGTCTCTTTTAAAAGAACATAAATTTGTTCACAGATCATAAAAATTGATCAAATGCGCTTTGCGCTATTGAAATGCGCCTTGCGCTATTAAAATGCGCCTTGCGCTCTTAAACTGCGCCTCTGCGCTCCTTGGATCGGCGCTTAGCGCCAAATGCGCCACGTGTCAACCACGTATGCGTCAATTAAACAACTTGCGCTTTGCGCTTCTGAAATAGCGCACTGCGCTCATAGGCTGGCGCTCAGCGCCAAATGCGCCACGTATCACTCACGTGTACACCACTAAATTGATAGCGCAATGCGCTCATGGATTAGCGCTCAACGCTCATAAACTGGCGCAATGCGCCCATCATCTGGCGCTTAGCGCCAAGCGCGACACGTGTCCTTCTCGTGTGCGCTACTTGGCAGAAATGCACTGCGCTGTTTAACTGGCGCAAAGCGCCTGGCGCGCCACGTGTTGCGCTGACAGAACATAAATTATTCTGATGAATGCTCTGCATTCAATACAAGACAAAAAAAATGTCAAGATCTAATGCATTATTAAAAGGGTCAAGCCCAAACAAAGTGTTAGTGTATATGCCCTAGAGGCCATTACTGTATCATACTAGTTTGTATATTACTTAATGGAAGCTTGGGATATTCACAGTTGTATATACAATCTTGCTCAAAATGGTAGTATGCTACTTGGTTTGTCTCTACTTTAATATGTGCATGTGTTTCTTTTAGCATATCGCTGATATACATATTAGTAGAGCCCTTAGGATCTTTGCTTGATTACCAGCGTTGTGATGGCGCTCGCACTCGTGGGAGCTGGGTAATCTATAAGCACATCCTTATACAGGTCCCTGGTCGTTGGACTATCGAGACAGGGCATCGATACTCCGGAGTAGACTAGCGTATGCGCTTTTCATCCCAGTGTGGGAGACGGTCTGTCCCACAGCCATCAATACGTCGTACTTGAGATAGTATACGGGTGCTCGTTAGGTTACGAGTACACTGGACAGGACTCGTCGGGAACTGTTGGTTGGTATTATACCTATCGTCAGTTATCAGTTCCCAGGTGACATGAGTACAGCTTAGTCCGCTGACTTGACACTGTCAATTCGCCCCGAGTGTATTCCCACTGCACTTTGATTACTACCCTACCACGGCTCAAAGGAGTCGTGCAAACATGTAGTTTTTGGGTGCAGTCCCGAAGCACTTGGAGGCAGTGACGGTTAGACAGGATTCGTCTCTCCCGGTATTGGGGGTTGACATCGTGCTGTGTCCAGGAGAGCCATTACACGAGTAGTCCCTGGCCAGGGCAAGCGAGATATATTGGTAGGTTTCCAGTGTTATCTCAGGGTGTTCTGGGCTACACTCCGACACGACTTGTACCGCTATTAGGGGACTGACGTTCACCGCCCCCCTAGGCCCTCCATGCGATGTATCAGACGAACAGACCGGACTGTACGGAGACTGTCACATACAGGCTCAGTAGGAGTTCAGATGGGGTTCACCTCATCAGTCTTCTTATCGACATCTACCTGGGGACCGTTACGTACAGCTAGTGCCGCTTGCGGTCTGTGGTTAAACCCACTGCCAGTGTAGTGTCGAGTCTTTAGAGTCCCATACAGAGAGCTATTCGCCTTTAGGCAAAATGAGTAGAGGTCGCATGGTTTTGCGACAGGGTTCGTTCACATCCGCGCACTTGTGCACGTTTGCTGTCCGGACAGCTTATACTAGCGGGCTTTGGTTTAAGCCAGATCCTAGTATATGATTTGGGATTGGTTTTTCTCATTGTATTCGTGTTCCTCGGATCACGAATACGGGTGCGTATACACAGTTGCTTGAGACAGAGGGAGAGGACTTTGATTAGGGTTAATGACTATTGTCATTTTATTAATCCTAATGCTTATGTGTGAATTATGGTTAATTAATATTAGTTTAATAATTGTGCATGGTTATGGTTGTTGACCATTTGACCTTTCTTGACTTGTTGACCTTATTGACACTTTGACCATCATCATTTCATTTGGAAGATGCTCTTTGATCCTTGCAATTTGCATTAAAAATGAAATGATAATGGTCATGTCTTGATTAAGCCATGACAATTATCTCACTAATTATCTAATTAAAATAATTCACACATATATGTGAGAATGGTTATTATTCTCTCATTCTATCATTCCCTTTCTCTCTCTTGTTCTTCCTCTCCCTCAAGCTCTCCCCTCTCATGTGTTGAGAAACACTTGAGCTTGAGAAAAACCTCTTCTTGATAATCTCTACTCTCATCTAGGGTTCAAGGATTAGCACTTCTTGCACCCTAGTTACTTCTAGCTTGGAGTTGAAGCCAAAGGTTGAGGCTTTCGGGTGGATCCTTCTTCGACGTGAGAAGACGACCAAGGTGACATCTTTCTACTACTCCAAGGAGCAAGGAGAGAAGGACATAAAGCCCTAGGTATAACCTTTCTAACACTTAGCTAGTTTCTAGTTAGCTTTAGCTTGTTTTTGTTTAGCAAAGATCCTTCTTTGTCTAGTCCATGTTGCCTAAGTTGATAAAAATTTGATTTTTATTCCGTTTTCCGCCTTCCCGTAAGCACCGGGGTGGGCAACGTGGACTTACACAAAGAATGTTAAACATTTATTGGACTTAGCCCAAGATTGGTCATAAGTCCTCAACTCATATTTAATTGAGCCCATCTGCTCATGAATATTCAACAGATCTTAGTCCCAAATTGGACTACAGATCTTTCAACCAACTTATACCGGTTCGAGGGTACATCTCTTCACTCCTCTGATATTTGTCGTTGTAATCCTTCAACGTCTTCAGAGAGGTGACGGGTCCCGATAACCAATCATTCCATGGACTGTGGGGTCCTTAAACTCATGAACTATGATGTCCTTAACCTCGGACTGTGGGGTCCCTTTAAACCCACGGACTATGATGTCCTTAACCTCGGACTGTGGGGTCCCTTCAAACCCACGGACTATGATGTCCTTAACCTTGGACCACCATGTCCTTAAACTGGTAATTGACCGCAAAGTCCGTAAACTAAAACAATAGAGCCCAAATGCTCTTTTGTTGGATCTAAATGACCATGTTAAGTAGATCTTAGTCTAAAATTAGACTAACGTATCCTTAACAAACGTTAAGTTGATCTTAGTCTAAAATTAGACTAATGTATCATTAACTAACGTTTAAGTTGATCTTAGTCTTAAATGAGGCTAACGTATCCTTAAACCCAAACCCCAAAACCCAAATCTAAGAAGATACGGATTTAGACTAATCCACGCCCTACGGGCGACAACTTAAATTAGTCTCCGTATACAATCCACGGGCAACCACAAACAAAACAAACACCCACGACACGAAGTGACCATATGGAGAAAGAGAAAGTTGTTACCGCGATGCGGTAGCGTAATTAACTACAGGGGCTTGCGCCTGCAGGGAAGAGCGTCTCCACAATCAAAAACCCCTCAAACGAGGGGGAATCTGACGAAGTCTGCTATATCGGCCGCATCCGTTTAAACCTTCGATATATGACGCCATAAATCAACTTGCATATTCGGAGAGGTGGACGAATAGCACTAATTAGCATCTGCCATGAAATTCAGGCAAGACGTTCGCCGCGTCTTCACACGTCTTTCGGTGGGGAACAGATTCTGGCATGCCCGGTGGGACCTTTTCCTTTTTCCACTCCACATTTCGTGTGTCGTGTTTCGCGAACGAATCGCGGTTTGCTATGGTTGCCCCTGGATTCGAGGTACTAAGATTTGGTGTCTTGCTCCGTGCAGAAAACAGAAGATTAATGGCTTCAACTGCACTCATTGCAACAACTCCCACTCTATTCTCGCCGGAGGAGTGAACTACGGGCCTCAAGCGGCCTCCCTTTTCAAGATGCCAGTGGAACAGGTAACTCTGGCCACCACTGAATTGTTCTTCGGGACCATGCTCCCGCCAATGAGCTTCAACGCCCCATTACCGTCGCAAGAAGCTCCGAAGAAGTCGGTCTTAGATCGGCTTACAACTACCGCGGTCCCTCTCAACTGATCGCCTAAATCTAGTGCCTCAGTTTTCAACAGACTGGGCCAAAGCTCAAGTAGGACCGTGAAAAAGCCCGCAATACATGAAGCGGCCATCCCGAAGCGGATAGCCATTCCTGCTCCTGAAGTCATCAAGGCAGCTTCTCCTGCTAAAGGGCCGGTCTTCACAAGACTGGCCGTTTCAGCTACTACTCCACGCGAAGTCACGAAGGCTGCTTCCCCTGTTCGAAAGTCGGCCTTCGCAAGACTGACTATCCCCTCTCAATGGACGTCAGTCTTCAACCGGCTAGCGCCAATAACAGCCTCTCCTCAAAGCAAGGGGCATGAGGAAGCTCATCCAACAGCGGAGGTAATCCCGGTCGCACGACATGCTCGACATCGCCACTGGCGCCGAGTGAGGAAAGCTGGGGCAGCTCCCCTTCTGGATTGACTCCGCCGGCTCCAATGGTGGAAGTTGATGCTGCTGTTCCAACTGGGAACAACTTTGAATTACTTAACAGGGTACGCAGGAATTCATCAACTGCTGTGCTGAAAAGATCTCCTCCACCAATGAAAAATGCTACAAAGACGAAGCTGGAGCGACCCCCTCAGCGGCTGGCCTCTAAAATTTATAAAGTTTGGCGACAGGTCCAGGACTCTGTGGTAGATCAAAACTATCCCCGCCGACAGAAAAAGATGAAGGTTCGGCAAGAAGAGGATCACCATGTCGAACTACAGAAAGCGACAGCTACTTGGGTGCCCACTGCAACGACCCCCTCGACTTCGACCGCCCACAAGAGGAGAAGGCCGGAGAAAATCCCTGAGTCTGCAACGAATCGCAAGACCACTAAACCCAAACATCCTAAGTCTGGGGGCATGGTGGTACATACTATCTATATGGCATCCGGGAAAGAGGATAGCCGTATCTCCATAGGCCATCGACCGCTTACACGATCAGTGACCAAGGCTCAGGAGCAACGACAACAAAAGCTCCAAGAAATGCTAACAGCTATGGCCGCACTTACGGGACCGAAAGCAATCCCGGAGACATCCTCAGAGCAGCACCGTGAGCAGGAAACTGATGCTAAATTCCTTCGGAGAATACTTGAGAAGAAGGACAAAGAGGCCGCAGAACAAGCGGCCAATATAAAACAAATGGCTATTCTATTCCAGGATATGGTGGGCATAATGATCCAGTCGAATCCTCCATCTGAAGACCCTCTGATTATCCTTGAAGACGATAGGGGAGAGACATCGAACCCTCTTCCGGCTTGTTCAGCAGCTAAAGAGGAGACCATTTCTAAAGCCGCCTTGGACGACTATATCGCTCAGCAGATACGAGATCATCAGGCGAATGAAGCGGCCGGCCAAGTCGTTAAAACTGGACGACCCTATCCGGGTTGGTACGACCAGATAGAGTACCCACCGGGATACACGATCCCCAAATTCCATGTGTACAAGGGGACAGGCAATCCCCATCAACATGCCGCTCAGTTCAGGGCTCTTTGCGGCAACACCGGGGGCGATGATAAACTTTTGTTTCGTCAGTTCGTCGGGCAGAAACGGCCTTCGAATGGTATTCAGAGCTTCCCAACGATTCCGTCAAAACTTTTGCAGAGATGGAGCTACTATTTACCCAGCGTTTCGCGAGTGCTAGTGAACGCACCCCAATAACGGCATTGATCAATGCCAGGGTGAAGCCTGGAGAAATATGGGTCCAATATGCAATACGATGGCGAAATATGTGGTCGAAATGCAAGCAGCGCATTGAAGAAGCGCCTGCGGTAGGCATGTTCGTGGGTACTCTTGACCCTCAAGCAACTATTTCCCAATTCATGATGCTCTTCAAGCTGACCACGTTCCAGGCCTTGATTGACAAGTTGGCCCAAATGGACCAGATGGGTCATAGACCATCTCCTTCAAAGACGGATCCTCGGAATGAAAAGGGGAAAGGAAAAGCAACTTTCGTTGCCGCTACTCAACAACAGCCGAGCAATTTAAAGCCGGTTGTTCGCCAAAACAACGTGTGTCTACGCCCATCCCTCGAGGAAAGACTGGGACGTCCTTACTCGTTTCCCCAGGATAAAACGAGGAGACTGTTCAAGCTGGCAGTGCGCACCAGACTCATAAATTTGCCGGATCCAAAACGTCCGTTGCAGCCAGGTGATATCAACAATCCTAATTACTGCCCTTACCACCAAGCAGTAAGCCATCCAATCGAAGATTGCTTCGTCTTCAAAGGTTGGATTGAAAACCAATACCAATAAGGTAAGTTCGCATTATCCGAAAACTGGAAGGTGAAACCGCCACAACCTCATGCCCCTAAAAAAGTGGACGTACCGGGGGCATCGTGCTCATTCATAAGGGAAGCCCCATGGGAAGTTGTTCTTTCGAAAAAGACGAAAAGAATGCTGAAGGATCTCCAAATGTGCTCGGCAATCAGGTGGAAAAATCCACTGGAACCCGAGATCGTTGAGGGAATGCTGAAACCGTGCCCAACTACAAAAATTGGTGGTAATAGTCAAAGCGCTCGCACCCAGCCGTCAAAGTCTTCAAAGAAGTAGAAGAAGACCCAAAAGCCCGTGAAGCTTGATAACAAGCGCACAGACCTGCAAAAACAGATTGACGCTCTGGAAGAATATAATCAGAAGGCGCGGACCCCGGTCACACTCCAAGAATTTCTCAACAATATCCTTGAGAACGGAGGTAACGACAATAACGACAGGGATGACTCGTCAAAAGAATCTGAGGACTATGTGGCAAGTTGCCACATGATCACTCATTCAACATTAACTAATGAAGAAACACACTCAGCGATAGAAGACAGCATAAAAGAGCCGGGGGTAGGATCGAAGCCAAAACCCTTGGAACCGTCTGACAAGATGATCGACTTGCTACTGAACGAAGCCCGTTAGAAAAGCAAAGCCAATCGAGAGCGTGAACTGGCTATATTCGAAAAAGCCAAACGCCGACGACTAGAGGAAAAGGCCGAGACACCTCAACTGGAGCAAAGCATCCCTATCGCCAGCAAAAGCAAGCTTAAAATAAGGAAACGATTCGATAGGGCCCTGGCAATAGGAATGAAGTTGCCCTCTTTCAAAGGAAATTCCCCCGGCAATATACGTCTTGATAAAGCGGACATACATCCTAACTTCTGCCTATACCATCATAGGATTGCACACCCTACCGAGGAGTGCATAGCCTTTAAAAACTGGTGGCAGGGATATGTTGCCCATCGATGACACGTTCAACGAGTGAAGCGCAAGGCTCGTCGGGAACAGAAAAGTACGACAGATGAGCACGAAAGAGCTGCTGGCAACTGTCACATAGCCGACACCAAGGGATCGCAAGTTATCACCTTCGGAAGCGACTCTAATGAAGAAATCGCCCTCAGCCCTCTCTTCAGGGAATCCACCCCCGACACAAAACATGGGAAGATTTGCGGCAAAATCTAGCTGTGTAATCGTACGTTGACTTATGACCGAAACGTCGTTAAACTACTACCAACCCGCGGTATCCTCAAGCTGACGTGGTAAAAAAACGGTATGTCCATAAGCGAAAAGGGAACGGATGAAAACCCGAGAGGGTTCCGTGAGTAAAAATAGCAGAGCTACCGGTGAGTTTTGTGAAAACCCGAAAGGGCGCAATCTCGTTAAAAGACACTTGCAAGGTACTCTCGACCTTGTGAAGAGAAACCACCTGCGTGAGATCCTTACGACCCACAAAGGAGCAACACACTTAGGGATCCCCACGATTCCTAAGGAGAAATTACACTTGCGAGATCCTCACGACTCGTAAGGAGAACCCTCTTATGAGACCCTCATGGCTCATAAGATTCAAAAGTCTTAAGCTACAGGGATCTGAACCTGTTCTTAAGCAGCCACCACAACCTCCAATTTTGCCGTACAAGCGGCTTAATGCTGACCCTTGTATACAATCCACGGGCGCGAATAAACATTTTCCTAACAAAGTCCCATCCGTGACTAGGGATATGTCTACACGGTGAACAACCCTTGTAAGTCCTCTCGACTTATAAGGAGAAAGCACTCTTGTAAGATCCCTACGACTTATAAGAAATCATGCACTTAGGAATCCTTATGATCCCTAAGGAGAAAACGCACCTACGAGATCCTCACGACTCGTAGGGAGAAATACCTTTATGAGACCCTTACGGCTCATGAAGTCAAAAGCCTTAGTCGACAGGATCCTAATCCTGTTCGCTAAGCCGTCTTTGTTCGACATCGACAGAGACAAATGATGATTCGCTCCTGGCGATATCCCAGTTGTAACGGTGCTGATGCCGAAATCAGTGTCTAACTCCAAGCTTGCAGCAAAGAAGCTAGCGAGCCACACATGCATACGAAATAGCCGAAATGATTGAGCAACTTGCAACAAAATCAGCAAGTAAAAATGTATGCATGCAAAATAGCCGAAATGATTGGGCAACTCCCAATAAAAAGCAACGAGTAAAAATAAAATAAATAGCCGAAATGATTGGGCGCCGCGAAAAATAGCCGAAATGATTGGGCAATCGCGACCTTCGCGATATAAAAGCTGAAATGATAGAGCATCGCGGAAAGAAATAAAAAAAAATATAAATAAAATTTATGCCCTACAGGTGATATCACATCAATCCCTATATACAATCCAGGGGCGCAAACAAAGAAGGAATCACACCCTCCCTTCCCAGGCTTCATCAGAAAACGAAGCCAAATCCCGACGGTTCATAGACAACCTAGAGACAATCTCGACATTCGTTGCAATATTGCAAACACAATGTCAACAAACTAAGCGAAGGAAGATCCCTAGCTTCAGGGTCTCAACGTCAACATCGACAACTTAGAGATCAACAACGGCGTTTCTCCTTACTCCAGTAGGATGCAGACGTGACGTCAACAAAAGACCCAATGGTCGAAACAAAGCAGAGTGATGGAAAAATCTCAGCTCCACCTCAGCATTCGTCTCGTTACAGCAGATGCAATGTCAACAACGACGTTCCTTCGCAGTCCAGCAGGATGTAGATGCAACATCGATGAAAAACCTCACGGTCGAAACAAAGCGGAGTGATGGCAAAATCCCAACTCCACCTCAGCATTCGTCTCGTTACACCGGACGCAATGTCAACAATGGCATTTCTTCGCAGTCCAGCAGGATGCAGATGCAACGTCAACGAAAGAACTCACGGTCAAAACAACGGAGCCATGGCAAAGTACCTAGTTCCAAGTCTCGACGACCACATCTACAGCCTGGAGACCCATACCAGCGCGGAGTGGTCACCACCTCGACGTTCGCCTCGATACAGCAGACGATATGTCACTACAGCGTCCTTCCTCTAACAGGATTCGGACACTGTTCCCCTCCGAAAGACACGGCAGAGACGTTAGGACATCTCGCCTGTGATTCAGGGCAGATGCTATTTGGTTTTATCCGTCCACCTCTCCGAAGATGCCAAGTTGATTTATGGTACCGTGTATCGGAGGTTTAGACAGATGCGGCCAATGTAGCAGACTTTGTCAGATTCCCCCTCACTTGAGGGGTTTTTGATTGTGGGGACGCTCTTCCCTGCAGGCGCAAGCCCCTGCAGTTAATTACGCTACCGCATTGCGGTAATCACTTTCTCCTTCTCCAGAATTTCACTTCGTGTCGTATGTGTTTGTTTTGTTTGTGGTTGCCCGTGGATTATATACGGAGACTAAGTGATGCCGTCGCCCGTAGGACGTGGATTAGTCCAAATCCGTATTCACTTAGATTTGGGTTTGGTGTTTTTAGTTTAAGGATACGGTAGCCGTGCTTAGGGCTAAGGTCAACTTAAACGTTCGTTAAGGATATGTTAGTCCTGTTTTAGACTAAGATCGACTTAACGTGGTGATCCATTTAATATATGGCCATCGGGACTCGTCACCTCTCTGACGTCGTTGAAGGATTACAACGATAGGTGTCAGAGGAGTTCGGAGATGTACCCTCGGACCAAAGTTGATTTGGAGTTTTATAGTCCATTTGAATGTTTAAGGATACGTTAGCCGTGTTTGGGGCTAAGATCGACTTAAACGGGATCGTTTAGATCGAGCAAAAGAGCATTTGGGGGCTCTATTGTTCCAGTTTAGGGACGTAGTGGTCCATAGGTAGTTTAAGGACGTTGCGGTCCATTGCCAGTTTAGGGACGTGGTGGTCTATGTTCTAGTTTAGGGACGTGGTGGTCCGTATTCCAGTTTAGGGACGTGGTGGTCTATGTTCCAGTTTAGGGACGTGGTGGTCCGACATTAGTTTAAGGACGTTTCGGTCCAACATTAGTTTAAGGACGTTTCGGTCCACGAGTTTAAGGACCCCGCAGTCCATCTTGATGTGTGATCATCGGGACCCATCACCTCTCTGACGTCGTTGAAGGATTACAACGATAGGTGTCAGAGGAGTTCAGAGATGTACCCTTGAACCGGTCGTAAATTGATTTAGGGAGCAGCCGTGCTCAGTCAATTTAATTTGAGGACTTACGGCCATGATTGGGCTAAGTCCAGTTGACAAATATTCAACGCTTTTATTTGTTTTTATTCTGTTAGACCTGTGCTAGGGCTTAGCCCATTTTAAAATAATGCATTGCATTATTTACTATTTTTTTTGTTTGGGCTCAGCCCATAAAAGATGCAGAGCATCAATTTATTCTGGGCTCTGCTCATTTATGAATGATGTAGAGCATCTACTTTGTTTGGGTTCTACCCTTTTTAAAATGCATAGCATTCTTATTATTTTGTTTGGGCTCTGCCCATTTATAAATGATGCAGAGCATCAATTTAATTAGGTCTGCTTGGTCTTTTTGATTTGGGCCTGGCCCTTTAAGAATGTCTTGCATTTATCAGGCGCTTTGCGCCAATCAGAGAGCGCAAGCGCTTGTAGTGTTGACACGTGTCGCGCAAGCGCAGTACGCTGCGCTAATGCGCTGCGCCTGCGCTGCTGACACGTGGCGCGCTCTGGTGTCTTGCGCCAATCCAGGAGTGCAACAGCGCAGTTTTCAAGTGCATGACACTACGATTTAAGAATCTTTTAGATTCAAGAACCAATGGTTCATAAAAGAAGTGCAAAGCACTATTCGTTTTCTTGATCTAATTTAGATCAAAGAAAAACAAGTTTTTCTTTTTATTTCAGGAACCAAAGGTTCATAAAAGTGCAAAGCACTATTCTTTATTTTGTTTTTCTTGTTTTAAAGAACCAGTGGTTCATAAGAAGTGCAAAACACTGTTTATTATGTGAAGATCATTGATCTTGTTTTTAGATCAATGATCTATTAGAAGAAATTTCTTCTATTTTGTGAAGGTTTTTACCTTTTTCTTGAAACTTTTTCAGAATTCTCTCTGTTTGAAGCTCTTGATTTCTCAAAAGTGTTCATCCCTTTGAATTGAGGTCTAGGAGTCTTTTTATAGTGCCCATAAATTAGTTAAATTTGTTAGAGAGATCTTTCTCTGAGTGATTTGGGGAATTTTCCCCACCGTTGGATCTTTGATCCAAGGGCTTCTGTTTTACAGAAGAAAATCTTCTTGTCTTAACAAGAACAGAAAGATCTTATTAGAATTTTAATTCTGTTTGGCGTAAACGCCCCAGCGTTTGACACGTGTCGCGCAGCGCAGCGCTTGCGCAACTGCGCAGACACATGTCGCGCAGCGCAATGCTTGCGCGGCTGTGCCCGCGCAACTGCGCAGACACGTACTTGCGCAGCGCAATGCTTGCGCGGATGTGCCTGCGCAACTGCGTAGACACGTGTCGCGCAGCGCAGCGCTTGCGCACCTGAAGCGTTGCTTCCTTTAATTTTTGTTTTAAATAGAGCTTTGCTCTGATTGGGCGCGCTGCCTCGGGCGCTGCGCTGATGTATCAACTTTTGACACGTGGCGCGTTGCGCGCAGCGCAAAGAATCTGAAGCGTTGCTTCATTTACTAAAGTTTAAATTTTCAAAGTAGAGCTTTGCTCTGATTGGGGGAAGATGAAGCGTTGCTTCTTCTTCCGCCTTGGAATTTGAACAGAGCTTTGCTCTGATTGGGGTAAACAAATGCCCCCCCACCGTTGCGCTTACGTGGCCCCCAAACGTGAGCGCAGCGGTGGCAGAATTACAACCATCGCGGCAACTCTTGGAAGTTGAAAGGGCATTTGATGCCTATAAATAGGACCTTTGGTCCTCAACAGATGATCATCATCTTTTAAGAACTTTACTTTCAGAACTCAGAGCCCTGCTCTTTATTTTCAAGAACTTCAAGAGTTAAATTCTTAAAACTTTTAGGTGAAAATTTTAAATTGAATTAAATTAAGTTAAATTAATTTTCATTGACAGAGCCTTGCTCTCAATAGATCCCTGATCTAAAGGAAACCCATTTAAGGTTTCACTTAGCAGAGCTTTGTTCTATAGGTCTAAAGGGATCTAAAGAGAACTAAAGGGGACCCTATTAGGGTTCCATTAATAGAGCTCTGCTCTCTGAAAGATTTTCCTTGGATTTTCTTAATTCATTAATGGAGCTTTGCTCTATCCAAATCATATAGAAGAACTCTTAAGAGTGTTTCATTGATCTTGGAGTTTAAAGATGGCATTTTATTCCTCAGTGCATTATATCGTTTTGCTTAATCAGTCTTTCTGATAATTTTGTTGATTTTCTTTCACAGAAACAATGGACGCCCATATGTATGCTCTTAACGAGATCATCTCTTACGGGGACATCCGCCGAGTTGGCCGTTCTCAAAATCGAGAGTTCACAAACGCGGAATGTGCTGAAATCATGAGCCGCTTCAACGCATATAACGGTCCACTGCTTCCCCGACGTTCCTCCCTCCTTAAGCTTATCGTGGGAGCCATCTGGGAAGCGCTTCTCTTATTCTGTTCCGGTGTGCCGCTTAGGGCGTTGGATGCCGCCGAGGATAAGGTGCACTCGGTGTACCTGATGAACTTAATTTCGAAGAGACGGCGGGACAGTCTTGTCGATCTCTTGCACGAAGTCTTTCAACAGTCTGCCATACTCGCTGCTTATCGGAGGGTGGAAGACATCAGGGAGGACCCTGACGCTTGTGCTCGCGAAAGAAAGCACACCAGGATGGCTCGCGAGGCTTGGAGAGTCATAGATAGGGTCACTTTCGAGTTTCTCAACCCATGTCCTGGGTTCGAGGTTATACCTTTGTAAACATTTTAATAATGTTATTATCTATTTCTCCATGATTGTAAGGACCCCTTTTTATGATATGAATAGAAAATTTCCATTTCAGTTTGTCTTATTTCTTATTCTGAATCTTTTGCACATGCACGAGTGAGTGTGTCTTGAACACTTGATCAAATGTAAATCGGATGGTCTTCCTGTCACTTCCTTCCTTCTTTTATTGTGCGTAGCTGTCTGAATAAACAGGGTTGATAGATAATAGAGTAAGCATCTAGATTTCTCCGAGAGATAGCAATGGCTTAGGCCGCAGGTTCAGATCTGCCGCCTAAGACTTTTCAACTCTATGAGCCGTGAGGGTCTCATAGAGATTTTTCTCCCTACGGATCGAGAGGATCTCGTAGGTGGATTTTCTCCTTAGGAATCGTGAGGATCCCTAAGTGTGTTTTCTCTTATAAGTCGTAAAGATCTTATAAGATAATTTTCCCTCTTACGAGTCGAGAGGACCTGTAAGCGGTTGTCTCCCTCCTTGTCGAATTTCGAGTTTGGAGAGTGAGACCCGTGGATAGTGTGCAAGAGACCGTTTTGGGCCAACTTGCAGGGTCCCAGTGCTTAGGAAACAGGCTCTTTTTATGCCTATTGCCTAAGGCTTTATCTCACGAGTCGAGCCGCATTGAAAATTTCTCGCAAAGACATCAATTTCTTCACAAGTCGAGACGAATCGAGCATTTCTCGCAAGAATATCCTAACGTCACAGTTAACCTCTGCTCTTTTCGACAGAAGTCCGTTAGGGTCTGTGGTACTTAGGGTTTTGGCCGTCGTACCGTCGCATAAGCTGACATGTTTCTCGATAGGCAGTCGTGCTGTTCGAGTAGCCCTGCGACTGCCGTGTCTCTGATCCCTTCGGGGGCTGGAACGTCTTCAAGCAATCTTCCTAGGCAGTTTGACCGTCGGAAGAGCAAGCGTTAGGAATTTGCCATGTCGCTTTTTACTTGAGGTTAGGCTTATTTTGGCGAGCCCTGATGAGTCATAACCACTCCGCGCTGGTGTGGGATGATCTCCGATAGTCTTTCGGGCTTTATGTGAGTTGCCGTCAAGACCCTGAAGCTAGGAATTTGGCCTTTGCTTCATTTGCTGGCATTGCGTCTGCTGTATCGAGACGAATGTCGCGGTTGTCTTTATGTCGCTGATGAACCGTTGAGGTTTGGAACTAGGGATTTTGTCGTGGCTCCGTTTGTTTGATTGTCGCGTCTGACCTTTGCTGGAGGGAGAACGCTGGGGTGACAACTCGTCTGCTGTATCAAAACGAACGTCGTAGTTGTCTATAGGATGCTGGTGAACCATCGAGGTTTGGAACTAGGGATTTTGCCGTGGCTCCATTTGTTTGGTGATGTTGCGTCTGCTGTGTCGAGACGAACGTTGGGGTGACATCTCGTCTGCTGTGTCGAGACGAACGTTGGGGTGACATCTCGTCTGCTGTATCGAGACGAACGCCGTAGTTGTCTCTAGGTTGCTGGTGAACCGTCGAGGTTTGGAACTAGGGATTTTGCCGTGGCTCCATTTGTTTGATGATGTTGCGTCCGCTGTGTCGAGACGAACGTCGAAGTGGTGACCATTCTGCACTGGTGTGAGACGATCTCCAGTTGTCTTTCAGGCTTTATATGACTCGCTGTGAAGACTTTGAAGCTGGGAATTTGGCCTTCGCTTCGTTTGCTTTGTCACGTCCGAACCCTGCTGGAGGAAGAACGCTGGGGTGACATTTCGTCTGCTGTATCGAGACGAATGTCGAGATGGAGCTGGGATTTTGCCATTACTCCGCTTGTTTGATCATGGGGTCTTTTGTCGGCGTTGTATCTGCATCCTGATGGACTGCGAAGGAACGCCGTTGTTAACATCCCGTCTGCTGTATCGAGACGATTGTTTAGATGGTCTCTAGGTTGTCTGTGAACCGTCGAGATTTGGCTTTGTTTTTTTTTATGGAGCCTGTTGGGAATGTATGGTTCCCTCTTTGTTTGTGCCCCTGGATTGTATACAGGAATCGATGTGATCTAACCTGTAGGGTATAAATTTCATTCATTATTTTTTTTGTATTATTATTTTATTTCCGCGATGCTCTATCATTTCAGCTTTTATATCGCGAAGGTCGCGATTGCCCAATCATTTCGGCTATTTTTCGCGGTGCCCAATCATTTCGGCTATTTATTTTATTTTTCACTCGCTGTTCTTTTATTGCGAGTTGCCTAATCATTTCGGCTCTTTATTTTATTTTTACTCGCTGCTTTTTATTGCGAGTCGCCCAATCATTTCGGCTGTTTTTGTATGCATACATTTTTACTTGCTGATTTCGTTGCAAGTTGCCCCATCATTTCGGCTATTTCGTATGCATGTGTGGTTCGTTAGCTTTTCGCTGCAAGCTAGGAATTAGACACCGATTTAGGCATCAGCATTGCTACAACTGGGATATTGCCAGGAGCGAATCATCATTTGCCTCTATCGATGTCGAACAAAGGTGGCTTAGCAAACAGGGTTAGGATCCTGTCGACTAAGGCTTTTGACTTCATGAGCCGTAAGGGTCTCACAAGGGTATTTCTCCCTACAAGTCGTGAGGATTTCGTAGGTGTGTTTTCTCCTTAAGGATCATGAGGATTCCTAAGTGTATGTTCCCCTGTAAGTCGTAAGGATCTTAAAAAAGGGTTTTCTCCTTATCAGTCGAGAGGACTTATAAGGGTTGTTCATCATGTGCATATATCCCCAGTCACGGATGGGACTTGGTTAGGGAAATGTTTATTCGTGCCCGTGGATTGTATACAAGGATCAGTATTGAGCCACTTGTAGGGCAAAATCGAAGGTTGTGGAGGTTGCTTAAGCACAGGTTTAGGTCTTTGTAACTTAAGACTTTCAAATCTTATGAGCCGTGAGGGTCCCATAAGAGAGTCCTCCTTACGAGTCGTAAGGATCTCGCAAGTGTATTTTCTCCTTAGGAATCGTGGGGATCCCTAAGTGTGCTGCTCCCTTGTGAGTCGTAAGGATCTCACACGGGTGGTTTCTCCTTATAAGGTCGAGGGGACCCTGTAAGTGTCTTTTAACGAGGTTGCGCCCTTTCGGGTTTTCACAAACACTCGCCGGTAGTCCTGCCGTTTTTACTCACGGAGCCCTTTCGGGTTTTCATCCGTGCCCTTTTTGCTTATGGACATACCCCTTTTTTTATTATTCTTTTTATTTATATATATATTTTTTACGAGGCCGCGCCCTTTCGGGTTTTCACGAACACTCGCCGGTAGCCCTGCTGTTTTTACTCACGGAGCCCTTTCAGGTTTTCATCCGTTCCCATTTTGCTTATGGACATACCGTTTTTATATATTTTATTCTTCTTCTTTTTTTTTATCTTGTTAGCCTACGGATGCTGCGGTATTAGTTTAAAGACGTTTCGGTCGTTTGCAAGTTTTAGGACATTGTGGTCCGTCATTAGTTTAAGGATGTTTCGGTCCGTCATCGCCGTATTTGAGGCGAAGCTCTAGTTTACTGACTTTTCGGTCCCTGGGGCCTTTCCTATTAATGAGCATGATGCCCCCGGCGTCTCCATCTTTCCCGATGCGTGCGGTTGTGGTGGGCTTACCTTCTAGTTTTCGGAGACGACGAGCTTGCCTTGTTGGTATTGATCTTCAACCCAGTTTTTGAAGACGTAGCAATCCTCGATCAGGTGACCCAGTACTCGGTGATAGGGACAGTAGTTGGGCTCATTGACGTCATTTAGTCGCGACGGACGTTTTGGCTCAGGCAGATTTATGAGTCGGTTGCGCAACGCCAATTCGAACAGTCCCCTTGTTTTATCTTGCGGAAACGAGTAAGGACGTTTCAACTTTTCTTGGAGGGGTTGCTGCTTGTTGTTTCGGCAAACAACCGGTCTAGGGCCACTCGATTGCTGTTGAGCATGGGCTACGAGGGCTGTTTTTCCTTTCCTTTTATCCTTTTTGTTCGATCTCTTATTTGCGGGGCCGAAATTTTTTCGAGCCGCGTGCGATCACACGGCTGAACGTTATCGCAACTTCTCAATTCTTTCATCTTTGAAATGGATTCCTTGAGGAGAGGGTTGAGGGCAGCTTCCTCATCAGAGTCGCTTCTAAAGGTGATAATTTGCGATCCCTTGGAGTCGGCTATATGACAATCGGCGGTGGCTCTTTTGCGCTCATCTATCACATTTTTCTGATGTCTACGAGCTTCACATTTTGTCTTGTTGAAGTGTTGCTTTTGAGCGACATACCCTTACCACCAACACTTAAAGGAGTCGCAGTCTTCGGTAGGATGTGTGATCTTCTGATGATATAAGCAGAAGTTAGGATGCATCTCTACTTCACCGAGAGTATTTTCTTCAGAGGGTAGTAGCACCATTCCCGCTGACAGGGCTTTAGCAAACCTTTTCCTCGTCTTGAATTTGTTTTTATCCGCAGCGGATGGCTTTTGATTTGATGGAAGTGCTTCGACTCTTTGGTCTAGTAGTCGGCGTTTGGCTCCTTCCAGTATGGTCATCTCACGCTCTTGATCGGTTTTAACTTTCAAACGAACCTCATTCAGGAAGGCATCGATCAACTCGTCTGACGGCCGCGGAATTTCTGGTTCAGGGTCCTCCCTCGGTTTCTCGGCGCAAGGAGCCTCTTTATTATCCGCCAATGAGTGAGAGATCACATGACAAGTTGCCCCCGGCGTGTCCGTCTTCTTTGGAGTATGCGGCTGTGGTGGGTTTACCTTCCACTTTTCAGACATCGCAAACTTGCCTTGTAGGTACTGATCCTCGATCCATCCCTTGAAGACGAAACAATCCTCGATCGGGTGACTTACCGTTTGGTGGTAAGGGCAGTAATCGGGATTATTGAGATCGCCTGGCTGTAACGGACGTTTTGGATTCGGCAGATTGATGAGTCTGTTGCATACTGCCAGTTCGAACAGTCTTCTCATTTTATTCTGAAGAAACGAATAAGGACGTCCTAGCCTCTCCTCAAGGGACGAGCGTGGATGCACGTTGTTTTGGCGAACAATCGGCTTTGAATTATTCGGCTGTTGTTGAGTATTGGCAACAACGATCGCTTTTCCTTTTCCTTTCTCATTTCGAGAGTCTGGTTTTGGAGGAGACGGTCCGTGGCCCATCTGGTCCATCTGTCGATCAATGCTTGGAAGGTGGTCGGCCCGAAGAACATCATGAATTGCGAGATGGTCGCTTGCAGATCAAGAGTGCCCACGAACATGCCTACCGCAGGTGCCTCTTCTATACGTTGTTCGCATTTTGACCATAGGTTCCGCCATCGTGTTGCGTATTGGACCCACGTCTCGCCGGGCTTTATCCTGGCATTTATCAGTGCTGTTATCGGGGTGCGTTCACTAGCACTCGCGAATCTTTGCGTGAACAGTAGCTCCATCTCCGCAAATGTTTTGATAGAGTCATTAGGCAGCTCCGAATACCATTCAAAGGCTGTTTCCGCTAAGCTGCCAACGAATTGGCGAAGCAACAATTTGTCATCGCCTCCGGTGTTGCCGCATAAGGCCCTGAATTGAGCGACATGTTGATGTGGATTCCCTGTCCCTTTATATACGTGGAATTTAGGGATCGTATATCCCGGCGGGTAACTGATTTGGTTATACCAGCCCGGATAGGGTCGTCCAGTTCTAACAGTTTGCCCAGCTGCTTCACTCACCTGATGAGCTCGTATTTGCTGAGCTATATAGTCATCAAGCGCGGCCTTGGAAATGGTTTCTTCCTTGGCTGCTGAAAGAGCCGGAGGAGGATCAGATGTTTCCCCTCCTTCATTTCCGACAATGACTGGAGGGTCTTCAGCTGGAGGGTCCGGCTGTAACATCATCCCTACCATGTCTTGGAAGAGGAGTGCCATTTGTTTTATGTTAGCCGCTTGTTCTGCGGCTTCGGTGTCCTTATTTTTGAGGATTCTACGTAAGAAGTCAGCATCAGTCTCTTGTTCGTGACGCTGCTCTGATGATACTTCCGAACTTTCTTTCGGTTCGGTAAGTGTAGCCATCACTGTCATCATTTCCTGAAGCTTCTGTTGCTGCTCCTGGGCTTTCGTCATAGATCGGGTGAGCGGTCGGTGACCCGTCGAAGCACGGCCTTCCTCCTTTTCGGAAGCCATATAAACGGTGTGCACCACCATGCCCCCAGTCTTGGGGCATTTGTGTTCAGTGTCTTTGCGATTTGCCAAAGACATAGGGGCTTTTTGCGGCCTCCTTTTTTGAGTGATTGGAGTAGAGGGGGCCGTTGTAGTGGGCACTCAAGTAGCTTTTGCTTTTTGTGGCTTGACAGAGTAATCCTTCTCCTGCCGCGCCTTCATCTTTTTCTGTGGGCGGAGATAGTTTTTATCAATCACCGACTCTTGGAC
The DNA here is from genome assembly GCA_030015575.1 of Agapanthus africanus. Classification (NCBI taxonomy): domain Eukaryota; kingdom Viridiplantae; phylum Streptophyta; class Magnoliopsida; order Asparagales; family Amaryllidaceae; genus Agapanthus; species Agapanthus africanus. The sequence goes on along the minus strand of JASDDO010000026.1, from coordinate 18,944,962 downwards.
CTGTCGCCAGACTTCATAAATTTTAGAGGACAGTCGTTGAGGGGGCTGCTCTAGCCTCTTTTCTAGAGTATTCTCTACAGGTGAAGGAGTTCGTTTCAACACCGCGGTAGGAGAGTTTCTGCGCACCGCGCTCAGTAATTCAAAGCTGTTCCCGGTTGGAGCAGCAGCCTCGATCCCCACCATCGGAGCTGATGGCATAAATCCAGAGGGGGAGTTGCCCCCAGCCTTTCTTACTCGATGCCAGTGGCGACGTCGAGCGTGTCTTGCGGATGGAGTCACTTCCGTTGTTGGATAAGCTTCTTCATGCCCCCTGCTCTGGGTAGGGGAAGCAGCTTTGAGGACCTCGCCTGGAGCAGCAACCGGAATGGCCAGCCTTGTAAAAACTGACTTCTTGGAAGGAGGAACCTTTCCAATGATTTCGTCCGTTTGAGTCGGGATGGCTATCCGCTTTGGGATGGCAGCTTCGGGTATCGCAGGTTTGCGAACGTTCTGGCCCAGTCTGTTGAAAACTGAGGTATTGAAACTGGGCGACCCGTCGAGAGGGGTCGCGGCAGTGGTAAGCCGATCAAAGACCGACTTCTTTGGGGATTCTTGCAACGTCATTGCGGCATTGAAGCTCAACGGTGGGAGCATGGTCCCGAAGAATAATCCAGCGGTGGCTTGAGTTACCTGCTCCATTGGCATCTTGAAAAGGGAGACCGCTTGGGGCCCATAAGTCACTCCTCCAGCAGGGACAGGGTGAGAGTTGCAGTTGCGGGTAGTGTAGTTTGAAGCCATTGATCTTCTATTTTCTATACGGAGCAAGACACCAAATCTTAGTACCTCGAATCCACAGGCAACCACAGCAAACCGCGATTCATTCGCGAACACGACACATGAAGTGTGGAGTGGAAAGAGGAAAAGGTCCCACCGGGCGTGCCAGAATCTGTTCCCCTCCGAAAGACGCGGCGGAGACGTTAGGACGTCTCGCCTGTGATTCGGGGCAGATGCTATTTGGTTTTATCCGTCCACCTCTCCGAAGATGCCAAGTTGATTTATGGCACCGTGTATCGGAGATTTAGACAGATGCGGCCGATGTAGCAGACTTTGTCAGATTCCCCCTCACTTGAGGGGTTTTTGATTGTGGGGACGCTCTTCCCTGCAGGCGCAAGCCCCTGCAGTTAATTACGCTACCGCATCGCGGTAACCACTTTCTCCTTCTCCAGAATTTCACTTTGTGTCGTGTGTGTTTGTTTTGTTTGTGGTTGCCCGTGGATTGTATACGGAGACTAAGTGATGCCGTCGCCCGTAGGACGTGGATTAGTCCAAATTCGTATTCACTTAGATTTGGGTTTGGTGTTTTTAGTTTAAGGATACGTTAGCCGTGCTTAGGGCTAAGGTCAACTTAAACGTTCGTCAAGGATACGTTAGTCCTGTTTTAGACTAAGATCGACTTAACGTGGTGATCCATTTAATATATGGCCATCGGGACTCGTCACCTCTCTGACGTCGTTGAAGGATTACAACGATAGGTGTCAGAGGAGTTCGGAGATGTACCCTCGGACCAAAGTTGATTTGGAGTTTTATAGTCCATTTGAATATTTAAGGATACGTTAGCCGTGTTTGGGGCTAAGATCGACTTAAACGGGATCGTTTAGATCGAGCAAAAGAGCATTTGGGGGCTCTATTGTTCCAGTTTAGGGACGTAGTGGTCCATAGGTAGTTTAAGGACGTTGCGGTCCATTGCCAGTTTAGGGACGTGGTGGTCCGTATTCCAGTTTAGGGACGTGGTGGTCTATGTTCCAGTTTAGGGACGTGGTGGTCCGACATTAGTTTAAGGACGTTTCGGTCCAACATTAGTTTAAGGACGTTTCGGTCCACGAGTTTAAGGACCCCGCAGTCCATCTTGATGTGTGATCATCGGGACCCATCACCTCTCTGACGTCGTTGAAGGATTACAACGATAGGTGTCAGAGGAGTTCAGAGATGTACCCTTGAACCGGTCGTAAATTGATTTAGGGAGCAGCCGTGCTCAGTCAATTTAATTTCAGGATTTACGGCCATGATTGGGCTAAGTCCAGTTGACAAATATTGAACGCTTTTATTTGTTTTTGGTCTGTTAGACCTGTGCTAGGGCTTGGCCCATTTTTAAATATTGCATTGCATTATTTACTATTTTTTTGTTTGGGCTCTGCCCATAAAAGATGCAGAGCATCAATTTATTCTGGGCTCTGCTCATTTATGAATGATGCAGAGCATCTACTTTGTTTGGGTTCTGCCCCTTTTAAAATGCATAGCATTCTTATTATTTTGTTTGGGCTCTGCCCATTTATAAATGATGCAGAGCATCAATTTAATTAGGACTGCTTGGTCTTTTTGATTTGGGCCTGGCCCTTTAAGAAATGTCTTGCATTTATCAGGAGCTTTGCGCCAATCAGAGAGCGCAAGCGCTTGTAGTGTTGACACGTGTCACGCAAGCGCAGTGCACTGCGCTAATGCGCTGCGCCTGCGCTGCTGACACGTGGCACGGTTTGGTGGCTTGCGCCAATCCAGGAGCGCAACAGCGCAGTTTGCAAGTGCAAGGCACTACGATTTAAGAATCTTTTAGATTCAAGAACCAATGGTTCATAAAAGAAGTGCAAAGCACTATTCGTTTCCTTGATCTAATTTAGATCAAAGAAAAACAAGTTTTTCTTTTTATTTCAGGAACCAAAGGTTTATAAAAGTGCAAAGCACTATTCTTTATTTTGTTTTTCTTGTTTTAAAGAACCAGTGGTTTATAAGAAGTGCAAAGCACTGTTTATTATGTGAAGATCATTGATCTTGTTTTTAGATCAATGATCTATTAGAAGAAATTTCTTCTATTTTGTGAAGGGTTTTACCCTTTTCTTGAAACTTTTTCAGAGTTCTCTCTGTTTGAAGCTCTTGATTTCTCAAATGTGTTCATCCCTTTGAATTGAGGTCTAGGAGTCTTTTTCTAGTGCCCATAAATTAGTTAAATTTGTTAGAGAGATTTTTCTCTGAGTGATTTGGGAAATTTTCCCCACCGTTGGATTTTTGATCCAAGGGCTTCTGTTTTATAGAAGAAAATCTTCTTGTTTTAATAAGAACAGAAAGATCTTATTAGAATTTTAATTCTGTTAGGCGTAAACGCCCCAGCGTTTGACACGTGTCACGCAGCGCAGCTGTGCGTGCGCAACTGCGCAGACACGTGTCGCGCAGCGCAGCGCTTGCGCACCTGAAGCATTGCTTCCTTTAATTTTTGTTTTAAATAGAGCTTTGCTCTGATTGGGCGCGCTGTCTCGGGCGCTACGCTGATGTATCAACTTTTGACACGTGGCGCGTTGCGCGCAGCCCAAAGAATCTGAAGCGTTGCTTCATTTACTAAAGTTTAAAATTTCAAAGTAGAGCTTTGCTCTGATTGGGGGAAGATGAAGCGTTGCATCTTCTTCCGTCTTGGAATTTGAACAGAGCTTTGCTCTGATTGGGGTAAACAGACACGCTGAAACAAACGAAGCGAAGGCCAAATTCCTAGCTTCAGGGTCTTGACGGCAACTCATAAAAAACCTGAAAGACTATCAGAGATCATCCCACGCTAGCGCGGAGTGGTCACCACCTTGACGTTCGTCTCGATACAGCAGACGAGATGTCACTACAGCGTTCTTCCTCCAGCAGGATTCAGACGCGACAATCAAACAACGGAGCCATGGAAAAATCCCTAGTTCCAAATCTCGACGGTTCACCAGCAACCTAGAGACAACCGTGACATTCGTCTCGATACAGCAGACACAATGCTAGCAAACGAAGCGAAGGCCAAATTCCTAGCTTCAGGGTCTTGACGGCAACTCATATAAAACCTGAAAGACTATCGGAGATCATCCCACACCAGCGCGGAGTGGTTATGACTCATCGGGCTCTCCAAAATGAGCCTAACCTCAAGTAAAATGCGGTGTGGCAAAATTCCTAATGCTTGCTTTTCCAACGGTCAAACCGCCGAGGAGGATTGCTTGAAGACGTCTTGTCCAGCCCCGAAGGGATCAGAGACATGACAGTCGCAAGGCTACTCGAACAACAAGATTGCCTATCGAGAAATATATCAGCCAACGCGACGGTACGACGGACAAAACCCTAGTACCACAAACCCTAACGGACCTCTGTCGTAAAGAGCAGAGGTTAACTGTGACGTTAGGATATTCTTGCGAGAACTGCTCGATTCATCTCGACTCGTGAGGAAATTAGTGTCTTTGCGAGAACTTCTCGATTCGTTTCGACTCGTAGGGAAAAGCCTTAGGCAATGGGGATAAGAATCAGTTTCCTAAGCACCGGGGCACTGCAAGTCGGTCCAAAATGGACTCTTGCATACTATTCACGGGCCACACTCTCCAAAGTCGAATCTCGATAAGGAGGGAAACAACCACTTATGGGTCCTCTCAACTTGTAGGAGGGAAAATTCTCTTGTGAGATCCTTACGACTCTCAAGAGAAAACACGCTTAGGAATCCTCACGATTCCTAAGGAGAAAATACACCTGCGGGATCCTCTCGACTCGTAGGGAGAAAAGTCTTCATGAGACCCTCACGGCTCATGAAGTTGAAAAGTCTTAGGTAGCAGATCTGAACCTGCTTTATAAGCCATCACTCCCTCTCGGAGAGCTCAAGATGAAATGTTCTTTATTATCTACAGGCCACACTTGCCAGAGTGACATACCAACAACACAGCAAAGAGAAGAAAACGACAATGGGAGATAAGAAAAATGTGTCTTTATTCATGAACTCAATCGAATACAAGATACATCATATAAAAGAATAAAAAAATGAATACATTTTATTCAAAATTACAAATGGTACAAAAAACAATTATTGAGAGGGAAGCGCTTTCAATAGTCCGATCAGCCGCTCGCGCACTTCCCTCAGCCCCTTTTTTTGATCAGCTGCCGCGGCCAACTCTGCTTCGACATGGGCTCGTTGCTGCAAGTAAGAAGAAAGTTGTTCTTCGACGGCCCGTTGAGTTGCCTTACGATTCTGTGCATCCCGCTCGACGACGTCGAGCTACTGCCTCAGTGTTAACCCGTCAGAGATGCATCGCAGAAGGCCTTCAAAGATAACTTTCAACTGTGCAGCATTTGCATCAACCCGAGCATGCAGTCGGGAAGATTCGCTTTAAGTTTCTTCACATTCCTTATGCTTTAAGGTCGCTTCTTGTTCAAGATGGCGGAAGTAAGAAATGCTCTGCTCGACCCACGCAGCCCGTTGAGCGTTCACAGCCAGGACCTCTGGAGCAGGACATCCGACCTCGAGCTCATGCAGGCAAGCATCAATCTTCCTGCAGTGATTAACCCAAGACTCAACGGCACCCTCACTATGAAAGTTCACAAGCGTCGCCAGCATAGGGTTAACCTCCGCAGAAAAATCCGCAGCGAATGTGGGAGTCTCCACGTCAATCTCCTCAATATAGTCGCTCAACATGCGCAGACTATTCGCGGCGCCTTTCGAGGATGCACGTCGAGAAAAGGGGCCGGCTGGCATTATGATGCGAGACTCAAACGGAGCTAGAGTCGATGCTGCAAAATAAATCATAGTCAGATGTCGGCTCAAGAAATAAAGAAAATACACGAACAATAGAGTCTACTATACCGGCTGCAACAGGGGGCAGAGCCGGGAGTACTGGTGGCGCAACGATACCCTAGTCCCCTTCTTCAATTTGTAAGGCTACAAACAATACAAAGAAGAATTAACAATAATGTGACTGCCCGTTAAAGAAAGGACGTCGGCTAGAAAAGATACTCACCGACACCAGCAGGCGGACTAATCTCTGACTGGAAAAAGAAGTGTGGGTGCAACACCTGATACAGGTGATCAAAAAGGACTCCTGCAAGGACGCAGTAATGCAATGTCAGTACATAAATTATACAGCCTAGAAATAAGACTGATGGGTCACAAATCCGCACCTTCCAACATCTGAGATGGTACGAGAGAAGGTAGAGGAGTGGTCACCGTCAAAGCGGTAACTGACGGCGTTGCCTCGGGTAGCGCAATCTCAACGCTTGCCACGCCTGCATTAGAAACGAGATAAATACCGTCAGGAAAGATTGAAAGGGATTGCAGAATAAAAAAAAGCAATGACCCAAAATCTACCTGGTGAGTCGCCGGTCGGAACCACAACAAGGGCATCACTTGATATAGTGACTGCTTCACCTTCTTCCGGCAAGATGGTCTCACCTCCCGTCGTCTCATCCCCTGACTCTACGAGAGCCGTCGTAACGCTTGCGATGCCAGGAGATGGCAAACAGCCGCAGGCGGAAAGAATGATGATTGGGGCGGTGCCCGACTCTTGAGAGGGAGCGGCTACCTCGAGCTCGACAATGGTATCCATCTCACCTACCGCTATCTCGGGCTTGGCGATCATGACTGTCTCACCCACCGCTACCTCGAGCTCGGAAATTGTAGCCATCTCGTCTACCGCTGCCTCGGGTTCGGCGATCATGGCTACCTCCTCTACCGCTACCCCAGGCTCAGTGGTCGCCGCCACTTCTTCGGTAAGACTCGGCCCTGCAAGATGTGATATATGAGAACTGAAAGTTAAAACTTTGACAACAGAACCCAATGTCACATTACGTTGAGTTGGTCTTCCGATCGCTTCCCGAGCCGCACGTGCTGCCCGTCTGTGGGCGGTGGAAAAGGCAGCCGGAGTATCTTCTGAAGGAGTAGGGTCAGGGGTAGTGATGCTAGAACCTGCACCCACAGCCAAGGCAGCACTACGCTCCCTTGCCGCGTGCATTCTACGCTTCCTTTCCGCTCGGGCCGTTAGAGCGGATCTTCTAGAAGCCTCCATCAACAGGACATCATCGTCCGCGCCAAGGGTTACCTCTGGAGCCGTTATGGCATCCGTCATCGTTCGTTTGAGTAAGGCCTCTTTCGGTAGTCCTGAGGAGGCCGGGACTTCGATGGCTGTCCCGGGAAGCATCTCCGCATCACCTTGCGGAATTGGCATTATAGTCCCTACGATAAGATAAAGAAGGGGTCAGATTGTCCATAATAAAAGAGAATGAAGATTCAATGATCCGAGACATACCAACTCTCAACAAAGCGCGAGTCCTCTCCTCCTCCTCAAAGGTCCTAAGAGAAGCCGCTGGAGCCTCTTCAGTGGTAAAGCCTGTTACAGAAGGAAAAATGTCAGTCAAGACATGATAATAAAAATAAAAATATAATGCAATAACAGAAGTTACGGCTTATACTCACTTGATTGCGCGAGGACGGCCATTTCCGCTTTATGGCTTGCTGATCGCACAGAAGCTGCAATGGCGGCCTCGAGATCAGTATCTTCCGGTGCTATGAATAGACCTTCGTTGGTCCCATATTCGCTCAGGCCCTTGCTGTGAGGAGCATGAGGCTCCAGGTCGAGTACAACGTCTATAGAGAGGACCGACTTCTTCTTCCTCTTCTGCGAGCGAGCTCCAGTCGCAGCCAGCACAAGCTTACGCTTAGTGGGCACTTTGGGGCGACAAGTCCCGATATCTGAGCCCACGCCAGACTCGGGGGAAGCTATGTTTACCGTCCCCACGGGAGCACGGGGCACCTGTAGTACATCCGCCATCTCCACGGGAGTACGGGGCACCGGTAGCTCAGGCCTGTCGTCGGGGACTTCAATTACGGCAGCTTCTCTTAGCGGAGGAAGGACAATGGTCCATCGCTTCAAGGGGAGGTTTCGGTCACTAGCAGGGGGTGCACCCTTGCGGTCGAGTAGCAGTCGCTTCTCCTCCCTAATAACAGCACCCATTGCATATTGGTACCAGGCCACGTGTACATTAAGGGCCTTCGGGACACAACTTGGTTCGCTGATAAAGAAGTGAGACCCCGTATTCAAGCGCATGAAATGATGCAGCATGCCCCGCATTCCCTCTTCGGTGGCAGCAGGTTCTACCAGGAAAGCCTCTAGTGGGACTCCCTGATTGTAACTCAGCTGTTGGGCAAAACGATAGGGGTTGTACCTCATGAATAGCGCTGCGTCATTTTTCCTGAATACATGAAAGCCCGGCCCGATGGAGAACGAATGAAGAATCTCCCAGGCTTTCAACACGGAGGCCCCGTCCTTAAAAATGTCTCGCAATGGCAGCATCGCCTTTGAAGTTTTCTGGACGATGGTCAAGACTTTGTCTGTGAAAGACATACCATCTCCAACCGTGCGTGGACGAAGGAGCAAGCCCCTAGCTTCCCGCTGTGACGGACTCACAATGGAGGCGTCAACCGGCTGCATGATCCGAGGGAGCTTGCATCTGTCGTAAAACGAAGGTCTTTTGTGGATGCCAAAGACCCCAAGCACGTGCAGCTCCATCCATGAAGTGAAGTAACGCATTGGGAAGTTAGCAAGATGCACCCCTGGTTCAGTGGTGTCCGCTGCTACGCTAAGACCGTGATATAGGTGGGCTAACCCGGCGATCCCGATGGCCACTTGTATTCCGGCAACCATGCGATGCGCGGGGTAGAAGACGGAAGGCCTCATGTAACGAGGGTGCATAGGAAGCGCGAACCAGCTCAACCATAGCCCAAGAAACCCAAGAAAAAACGCTTCCTCGTCAATGCCCGGAGCGGCGATTTCTGACAGGGGGACGATCGCGACGTCAGGGAGAAAGAAACCCTTTTGATCAACTTCCAGTATCGGCCGACGATCCAAACCAAAGCCGAAGGGATCATCAAGTTTAGCAAACTTTTTGCCTTGTCGCGACAAAATTTCCGGGCGAAGAAAACGGGCAATGAAGTCCGCAAAGCTGACCCCTCGGCCTCTGGATTCAAGGAAGAGGCTCTCATACATGTTCAACACCTTTATTAGACTTGGGAACTGGTGTTGAATGGCATTCTCTGGCGTGAGGCCCATCACCACTGGCTTGGTGGCAAAAACATATTTATCCGGAGGAAGTAGCTCCTCGTAATGCTCCCCCCTGACCGGTAAATCGGAAACCTTGGCGAATTCTTCCAAGGAGATGGAGACCTCTCTATCCAATAGGAGGAAGGTATGGGTCGGGATGTTCCACTGCTCCAAAAATGCCTTGATCCACCATGTGGGAGGTGAAGAATACTGGAATAAGGAAGCGTAGACCGCAGGGTATAAGCCGAGCTTTAGCAGATGCGATTTCTTCGCCGGCAAGATATACCGGGCCCACTGCAAGTACCCGGCCGGATGGCGGGGAGTTAGCCCGATGTTGTAGGGCTGTCCCCAAGGGCGTGACTCGCCCTGGCATATGCGCCGCCCTAGGGTGTCCAAAGCCGCCGGCGGCTGCACGGGTACGGCGACGATCGAAGGCTGAAGGAGACCCTCCGAAGTCCAATTAACTACCTACACGGCATAGTTCACCGGGGGTGCATCTACATACGGGATCGCCGAGATAGGCTCCGAAGGCGTCGCACAAGAAAAGCTCCGACGGCCTCTGATAATCTGGTCGTACCATCTACCCCACAAGTGAAGATTTTTGTGTTCCGGGTCATGGTCTTTGATGAGCGCGAGAACCTCCCAGTCCACAGGCGCCTCAGAAAACCCGCCTTCTGATCGGATGAACGGAAAGGAGGTGTCGAAAGACATGTCGCCTGCGCAAAAGGGGCAAAAGTCAACTGTCAATGATATAATTCAATTTTAAATTCTGACACTTGGTACTTTAAAATTTGTACCACGCTGCAATGCAGTGGAGAGGGACCAAAGGGGGTCCACAAAATCTAGATGACAATTCATCAATTAATAATTAATAAAACAACCTCATCATTGGATGGGACTGTTAATTAAATGAGGAAATCTTCAAGAAAATTCTCATTAAATGAGAGATCCCTCCGGAAAATGTGAAAATCTCTCTTTGAGAGGAATGCTCTATGACAGAGTGACACTTGTCAAACTCTGATCATGAAGGAATAAAATTCCTCAAGAGCCTGGCTCTGTAATAGTGATGGAAAAATCCATCAGAAAAGATTTAATTAAAATCAATTTTTCTGGGATCTTCAAGATCCATGAACAAACCCTTAAAAAGTTCTTCACAAGAGATTAGGAAATCTACATGTTACCAAAAGAGCAGAGTTCTGTTCATGGGCTAAGAAACCCCAAGAAAAGATCTCTTTAAGATCTATGGGTTCAAGAGAGCAAAGCTCTATTAATGAAACCCTAAAAGGGTTTTCTTTAGATCAAAGATCTATGAAGAGCAAGGCTCTGTTAATGGGTAAAACCCTAATTTATTAAAAGTTTTAAACTTTACCTAAGTTATGACAGAGTTTTGACTCTTAAAAAGTTCTTAAACAAGAGAGCTATGCTCTGTGGGAGAACGAAATTCTCAGAAAACAAGAATGAGATGAAAATCATCTAAGGGACCAAAGATCCTATTTATAGGCATTGAAACGTCTCTTCAACTTCTGAGTTGATCCAAGGGCGCAGATGCTGCCACCGCTGCACTCACGTGTGGGCCACGTGAGCACAACGGTGGGGGGGGGCATTTGTTTCTCCCAATCAGAGCAAAGCTATGTTTTGAAATTCAAAATTCAAAAATTGAAGCAACGCTTCAGATCCAGCGCTAGGCACGCTGCGCGCCGCGTGTCGAACACGGAAGCGCTAGCGCCAGATGCGCTGCGTCCTAGGCAGTGCACCATGTGTGCGCTAGCGCTAGGCGCGCTGCGCTCCACGTGTCAAACACGAGTGCTCTAGCGCAGGGCGCGCTGCACTCTGAGCAGTGCACCACGTGCAAAGCACAGGCGCGCTAGCTCAAAGTGCGCTGCGCTCTGAGCAGCGCACCATGTGTAAAGCACGGGTGCGCCAGCGCTGGAATTAAAAATTCCCCACCCTTAGATCAAAAGATCTAATAATAATGATAAATCATTAATTAATCAGAATTAAAATTCTGTTATGGAAATATTTTCCGATCTTGTTAAAAACAAGAAGATCGCCTTCTGTAAAACAGAAGCCCTAGGATCAAAGATCCAACGGTAGGAAATATCCCCAAATCAATCAGAGAAAGACCTTTTTAACTGATTCAACAAATCAACTTGCCCTATATAAAGGCCCCAATTCTTCAAGTCTGATATAGAGAAACTACCCCATAAACTTTAAAAAAAAATTCAAAGAAAGAGAGCAAGCTCTTGGAAGAAGATTATTTCTTCAAGGTAAAGATGATGAATGATGAACACAGAGATGAAATCATCTCATAAAAAGAAGAATTACCTTCTTAAAAGATCATAGATCTATAAAGACCAAAGTCTTTCATAAAAAAGATCAAAAGATCTCATCACATAATAAAAGAAGAACATATTCTTCACACAGATCATTGATCTATAAAGGCAAAGCCCTTTCAAAAATAAGAACTGTTGTTCTTGAATCTTGAGACAAAGTCTCTTTTAAATGAACATAAATTTGTTCACAGATCATAAAAATTGATCAAATGCGCTTTGCGCTATTGAAATGCGCCTTGCGTTGTTAAATTGCGCTTCTGCGCTCTTTGGATCGGCGCTCAGCGCCAAATGCGCCACGTGTCAACCACGTATGCGCCAATTAAACAACTTGTGCTTTGCGCTTCTGAAATAGCGCACTGCGCTCATGGGCTGGCGCTCAGCGCCAAATGCGCCACATGTCACTCACGTGTGCGCCACTAAATTGATAGCGCAATGCGCTCATGAATTAGCGCTCAGCGCTCATAAACTGGCGCAATGTGCCCATCATCTGGCACTTAGCGCCAAGCGCGGCACGTGTCCTTCTTGTGTGCGCTACTTGGCAGAAGCGCACCGCGCTCTTTAACTGGCGCAAAGCGCCTGGCGCGCCACGTGTTGCGCTGATAGAATATAAATTGTTCTGATGAATGCTCTGCATTCAATACAAGACAAAAAATGTCAAGATCTAATGCTCAGCATTATTAAAAGGGCCAAGCCCAAACAAAGAATGTTAAACATTTATTGGACTTAGCCCAAGATTGGCCATAAGTCCTCAACTCATATTTAATTGAGCCCATCTTCTCATGAATATTCAACAGATCTTAGTCCCAAATTGGACTACAGATCTTTCAACCAAGTTACACCGGTTCGAGGGTACATCTCTTCACTCCTTTGATATTTGTCGTTGTAATCCTTCAACGTCTTCAGAGAGGTAACGGGTCCCGATAACCAATCATTCCATGGACTGTGGGGTCCTTAAACTCATGGATTATGACGTCCTTAACCTTGGACTGTGGGGTCCCTTTAAACCCACGGACTATGATGTCCTTAATCTCGGACTGTGGGGTCCCTTCAAACCCACGGACTATGATGTCCTTAACCTTGGACCACCATGTCCTTAAACTGGTAATTGACCGCAAAGTCCTTAAACTAAAACAATAGAGCCCAAATGCTCTTTTGTTGGATCTAAATGACCATGTTAAGTAGATCTTAGTCTAAAATTAGACTAACGTATTCTTAACAAACGTTAAGTTGATCTTAGTCTAAAATTAGACTAATGTATCCTTAACTAACATTTAAGTTGATCTTAGTCTCAAATGAGGCTAACGTATCCTTAAACCCAAACCCCCAAACCCAAATCTAAGAAGATACGGATTTGAACTAATCCACGCCCTACGGGCGACAACATAAATTAGTCTCCGTATACAATCCACGGGCAACCACAAACAAAACAAACACCCACGACACGAAGTGACCATCTGGAGAAGGAGAAAGTTGTTACCGTGATGCGGTAGCGTAATTAACTGCAGGGGTATGTGCTTGCAGGGAAGAGCGTCCGCACAATCAAAAACCCCTCAAATGAGGGGGAATCTGACGAAGTCTGCTACATCGGCCGCATTCGTTTAAACCTTCGATATATGACGCCATAAATCAACTTGGAATCTTCGGAGAGGTGGATGGATAGCACCAATTAGCATTTGCCCCGAAATTCAGGCAAGATGTTCGTCGCGTCTTCGTGCTTCTTTCGGCGGGGAACCGTAGAGGCACAATTGTAAGGAATTGATTAACACACTTTTTAAAGAAATGGTTTTGCAAGTTTGATGGTATTTATTTGTAATGTCTTATTATCCCACAATTAAAGTTCCAAAATTTCATCGTGCTATGTCAAAGATGTTTGTTGTGATGAGGTAGGTCATTACCTCGTGAGTTGTCTAAAGGTAATACAAGTATTATGTTGATTTATGTCGAAAGTAAAGTATATGGTATTTTATCATAAAAATACGATAAAAGTTGCATAAAAGTTTCTTTTGAGATGAAACTTGTTTTAATATGTTTGTTAATGTCTCTTAAACATTATATGAGAGTATGATATTTTATTGTTTAAGAAAAATTGAATTTTTAAAGAAAAACCGAATCAAAAGTCGGATTAACTCCGCTTCCGTCGGGTTTTAGAAATGAAACATTTTAAAATAGGAGAAGAGAGGGGGAGAGGGGACTTACTGGATATCGGGAGAGAAGAGAGGTAGGGGAAGACTAGGGAAGTATTGGAGCGTCGTTTTGTCCCCGGAATCTTCTCGGAACTTCGTCGGAGCTTCACCCTTCGCTAACTCCACTTGCACACTATAAGGGCTTGAGAATTTTTGAAAGTTTTGGCACTTGATTTCAGAATGAGGAGTGCCAAAGGATAGGATTGTATTTATAGGGTAGGATTAGGATTTAGAGGGTTAAAGTGTGCAATAAAATTTGCATTAAAAATTGGATTAAAGGGGATTACAGCTCTCTAGAAAATATGCAGAGAAAACAAACAGTCTAGGAGAAGTGGGGTAGGCCAAGAGGTGCAGAGGGAAAATTTTGGGGGCTTTACCGACGGGCATGCCCAGCTGTTTTGCCAGTCTGTCTGTCCCCAATAATTAATTCTCGCTGACCGCGTCCTATAGGGATCATTGAATCGGTCTTTTTATAAGTCTCGCTGGTCATTCCTCGGTGGAATGGGCTTGGATTGGTGCCACGTGTCCCTCACGCTTCATATACCCTCGTGCACATGTTTATTTATTCTGTAACTTATCATCATACGTGTAGTGCACGTGCAAACCCTTGGACTTCTAAAATATTAAAGAAATTTTAATAAAAAGATAATATAGCTGGGGGGATTCGATCACAGGGGCCACGTCATAACAGTGCAAAGCTTTACCAATGAGCAACAAGTTATTTCTTGCTGTTCAAAAACAAATTTAATTTATAACTTATGCTCAGGCTCAGGTGTTTCTTCTGTATTTTTTTGAAAAATTCTGTACAGAAAATTTAGGGTTGTTATAGCTAAATACATGGAATTTACCTCGCTTGGCAACTCAAGAATTTTCTTGAATTGCCCAAAGTGCTCAGAATCTTGACTTGTTTGGTCCACCATACTTGTAGTAAGCTTGTGCAAAATTTAAGTGAAGGTGACATGGTGATTTGAGGTGGTTTTTTAGGGTGGTAATAGGTGGTAGAAGAGGAGAATGAAGGAGAAGAATGAAGAGATGAAGGATAAGGAGCCAAGGTCAAAGTCATGAAAGATCTAGAGCCTTCACACTCCCCCTCTTTCTCTCACCATGATACTTGTCCCATCACACACACACTCTCTCTCATTTATTTTCTTTTTCTTTTCTTTTTGTTTCATAAAACAAATACCATATGTAAAGGAAATAAAACATGGTTCATTTAAAATATAACAAGTGTTTGTGACATATTATGGTGCATATCATGCACATAACCGAATTAATGCATAATTAGTGAAATGCTAATCGAGTTTAGTATTAAACTCGTATAAAAATAATTATATAATAATTTATAAGTAGTCCAAATCAACTAAACACTTTGAAAATTAATAATTCTTATAAATTTTTCAAACCATCGGTATATACTTATACCATTTCATTAAAACTAATATCCATACATTAAAATATTTTTAATATTTATTATTTTAATTGTTTAAATTTCCAAAAATAATATTTTATTTTCTGAAATGTTACAATTTTGTCCCCTTAAATAAATTCGGTCCCCGAATTTAAATTTAAACTTCCCAAATACTTATAACATTTTAGTGAAAAAATCAAGTTGTCGGTGCTCCGAAACTATGAATACATAAAAATATATCATAACGTGTCGTATGCGTGTGAAAACGAGAGCAAAACTCAAAATCAAACTCCGTCAAGCATCACGCAATCATCGGAGTTATGACGGAAATACAAATGTCAAAATCCAATACAAAAATCAAACATGATGTAATCAAAACTATAACATGTATATAGTACGCATTGTTATGAAATCGTCAAAACAACCAAGTGAAAGTGCATGCAAACCCCTTTTCAAATCGCCGTGCGATGTGCGTATCCCGGCATAGGTAGCGGACGTTTATTATGAGGAAAATAGCTATATATATATATATATATCTTTTGTTTAATATACACGTTCCGCCTTTTAAAAATAACCTTAGGGAGGGTTTTCCCTTCGTAAAGTTTCGTGTCATCATGGAAACGTAAGAAAATATTGAGACTATAGCTCATTTTTGGAAACCCCCTTCGGTAAATATCGATGCACGTAAAAATACTCAGGTATTGTTCTCGAACTAGTCCTGTTCGGTTATTAAACCATATAGTATATAAGTCATGAAAACATGATGTTCAAAAGGAAATCATCCCAAAAATGTCAACAATGAATACCACATGCGTCTGGTGTGCACGTAAATCGAAACCAAATACAGGTGCCACGAATGTGTACAGAAACAAAAATCAAGTGCAACAGGTGTGCAAGAAAACATCTGTCCAGTGCAACGGGTGTCCACGACAACAATATCAGGTGTATCTGATATGCACGAAGAATCTCGATTAAGTGCATCTAGTATGCACAAAATCACATCAAGTGCGCCAAGTGTGTGCAAGAATCCCAATCGAGTGCAAAAGGTGCACGAAAAGATAAATCCAGTGCATTAGGGTGCACGAAAACAATATCGAATATCAAGCTCGAAACCAACGGTATACGACATACACCAAATCAAATCAAGTATACCGTGGCAAATACACTCATAAACATATGCATCTGTGAGCACAAAACCATATCAAGTACTGAAAACTCGTGTAACTACACCGAATGATAAGTCCAAATCAATGAAATCAAAATCAAATGCAGTGGGTATGCGCAAAACGAAAATAAGTACAACTGATATATGAGAATACAAATCAAGTGCAACTACGGTGCACATAAGAAATACCAATCATAAAACAAAATCCTCAAAATACCAGAATCAAGACAACGGAAATGTTATATCCGAATCACCAAGTCGCAAATCATAAACAACTGTCGTCGATGTGCTCCTCCTTCAAGGTCGGAAGGTGTCGATGCATCCAAAGCTAGCAGAGCAAGATACCTACTTGCCTCTTGTTCATGGTCTGGCGCCTTCTGCTTTTAGGTTCTCATCTCTCTCCGTGGATCACCAATTATATGCCTCTTCGGCTCTACAGTCCGATTTCTGGCGCTTTTCTGAAGATCTCCCGACCAATTAACATGGTCACTCGTAACCTATCACGTCAATGGTGGAAAACTCTGGCCTACTTAGTGCGCGTAATACGACCGATCTTGGGTCCCAGTCTTCTCGTATAGTATTCCAGAAAGATTCTGTCGGGGTCTCTCCCAAATCTCGTCTCTGCCGAACTGCCCGGAAGTTATCGCCCTTTACTTAATCCATTTCTTGTTCCGGAACAACTGCATACTCGTAAGTATGTTGTGGAACATATACATGGTACGTCACTCTACTTAAGTCACTTACTCCATCTACCAAGGTCAATCTACGCGACGAAAGTTTGGGTCTAATACCCTTCGGCCAAGTCTAAGTTCCGTAAGGTAAAGCCTAGGTTCCGAATATATATACGCCCTAGACTCCGCATAGTCAAACCTAGACTCGAACTAAGGTTAAACCTAACGCTTTGATACTAACTTTGTCACGACCCAGAAAAGGCACGTGACAGGCACTTGAATCAGGCGAAGTCTATAGGACCACACCGTTTGCCGCCGAAAACCTGGGAAGACAAACGTCTTCCCTGAATTTGGGGGCATATGCTATTTGGTTTTATCCATCCACCTCTCCGAAGATGCCAAGTTGATTTATGACACCGTGTATCAGAGGTTTGGACAGATGCGGCCGTTGGAGCAGACTTCGTCAGATCCCCCCTCGTGTACGAGGGGTTTTTGATTGTGGGGTCGCCCTTCCCTGCAGGCGCAAGCCTCTGCAGTTAAGTACGCTACCGCATAGCGGTAACCACTTTTTCCTTCTCCAGATGGTCACTTCGTGTCGTGTGTGTTCGTTTTATTTTTGGTTGTCCGTGGATTGTATACGGAGACTAATTTATGTTGTCGCCCGTAGGGCGTGGATTAGTCCAAATCCGTATTTTCTTAGATTTGGATGTGGGTTGGTTTAAGGATCGTTAATATTTTTTTAGATTAAGATCAACTCAAACGTTTGTTGAGAATACGTTAGTCTAATTTTAGACTAAGATCTACTCAACAAGATTTAAGGATCATTTAGATCCAACGAAAGAGCATTTAGGCTCTATCGTTTTAGTTTAATGACGTTGCGGTCCGTAAGTTTAAGGACGTCATAGTCCGTGAGTTTAAGGATGTCATAGTCCGTAGGATTTAGTGTAGGGACGTTGCGGTCCGTAAGTTTAAGGATATCATAGTCCATGAGTTTAAAGACATCATAGTCTGTAAGGTTTTTTTTTAGTTTAAGGACATCATAGTCTATGAAGTTTAATTTAAGTACGTCACGGTCCGTTATTAGTTTAAGGACGTTACGGTCCAGAGTTAGTTTAAGGATATTACGGTCCATCATTAGTTTTAGGACGTTGCGGTCCATTGTTTGGATGTAATCATGGGTTTGGAAATGCACCAGATAGTTATTGGTTGTCGGACCCACCGCCTCTCTGAAGACGTTGAAGAATTACAACGACATGTATCAGAGGTGTGAAGAGATATACCCTTGAACCAAATGCCAGATTGAGAAGCAATGTGATAAACATTATTGTAAATGCCATCTGAGATGATTAATTTTGGAAGACCTGAGTATAATTAAGGCTCGGTTAAAAACAAGGTTTTGGCTTTGGGAGACTTAGCTAACTTGGGCTAAGGTTGGCCTATTATAGTGTTAAACACTAGCATATGTTCGGCGCTCACGTGCTTCCACGTGAGGTCTTAAAGTATCGTTTAAGTACTGAAGATTTGAAGCGCTCACGTAGGGTCACGTGAGACGCTTGAAGTAGTGTTAAACACTGAAAGTCTGAGGCGCTCATGTTGGGTCACGTGAGGCACTTGAGATTTGGCACAGCTTCTTTGGATTTGTTCCCCTTTTCTTTTCTGAGTGCTGAGCACTATTGGGTCACGTGAGGCGTCCCTAAAGACAGAAAGCTGCATTTTATTTATTCTCCCTTTCTTCTGAAAGTGCTAAGCACTGTTAAGGGGTCACGCGATGTCATGTGAGGCGCTCTAAAAAATAAAACTGCTTGTGTTCTGAAGGTGCTAAGGGGTCACGTGATATCACATGAGACACCCCTGAAAATAGAAGCTGTTTTGAGTTTATTCTCCTTTCTTGAAAGGCTTGTTCAGGGGTCACGTGGGGTCATGTGACCTGATCTCAATTGTTCATTTTTGTTCAACAAGGGTGCTCACGTGGGCGCACGTGATCTATCATGTTGGGTGCTAATCTCTTTTTTTTACGTGTATGGAGATCTTGAGTTTTGAGACTTTCAAGCCCCTTGTTTAATAAGAATTAAATTCTTTTAAAGGAATTAAATTCCTATATGCTATGTTGAAAGAATTAAATTCTTTGAACTCAATTCCCCCCTAGGTTTTGAATCTGCATAACAGATCTCTCTGATGAGAATTAAATTCTCAACTTATGGGGAGATCTGCTTCTGCAGATTTTCAACCAGAGGAAGAACTAAGTTCTTTTTAAACGAGTTGAACTATTGTGAAGGTGAAGAAGAGGTAAAAGGTTCTGTGTTTTGTTTCTTCCCTTACCGAGGGTTTCTTTTTGTCCTTGAAGAGGTCTTTTTCTCTCTGGAGAATTAAATTCTCTTTTCTTTTGCTTACGAGGGGAATTTTCTCTCTCTTTTTTCTCCTCTTTTTCTTCTGTCTCTTAGCTCTTATTTATAGGA
The DNA here is from genome assembly GCA_030015575.1 of Agapanthus africanus. Classification (NCBI taxonomy): domain Eukaryota; kingdom Viridiplantae; phylum Streptophyta; class Magnoliopsida; order Asparagales; family Amaryllidaceae; genus Agapanthus; species Agapanthus africanus. The sequence continues at coordinate 18,925,906 of JASDDO010000026.1, read as the reverse complement.
GAAAGAAAAGAATCAATTTGTTTAGAAAATCTCTCATTGAGAGATTTTGATTGATTTTATAATCAACCAATATGATCTTTTAGATCACTCGGTGAATTTTACTCACCGTTGGATTTTTAATCCAAGGACTTTTGTTTTACAGAAGATATTTCTTTTGTTGTTCTTAATAAGTTTAGGAAGATATTTCCTTGCACAAAATTTTTCTGTAGATTGGTGATTTTTTAATCACTATTGGATCTTTAATCCAACGACTTTCTTGTTTAGAAAGATCTAAGGAAATATTTTCCCAATAAAGCTTTTGATCCCTTTTAATTAGAATTTAATTCTATCGATTCAGAAGGTTTAGGAGCCCATCACGTGTAGCATGCGACCTTACCAAATTAAGCATAAAGCTTTTGATTCCTTTTAATTAGAATTTAATTATATCGATTCAGAAGGCTTAGGAGCCCATCACGTGTAGCACGCGACCTCACCAAATTAAGCATAAAACTTTTGATTCCGTTTAATTAGAATTTAATTCTATCGGTTCAGAAAGCTTAGGAGCCCATCACGTGTAGCACGTGACCTCACCAAATTAAGCATACCAAAGAGTGTCACGTGCTATCACGTGGGTTTTTTCTCTGCCAATTATTTGTTTTAGATAAGTGCTCATATACTTTGTATATAAGGGTCATGCGTCTGCACGTGAGGCTCAGTTTCAGCTTATTTTGTTAAGCAAAGTGCCTATCACGTGTGGGCACGCGATGCTCCATTTGGGGTTTTTTTTCCCGTTGCTTTTTATTTATTATTCAGTTTTTATCAGAGAACATACACCTAATACAAGTAAGCCAAAAGCCTAGCAATCTAAACCTTATTAGAGGAAAATAGTGGAGGTGAAGTTTGAAATAAGGTTTACTGAAATCAATTTCTTCTTTAAAACATAGATAATAGTATACAAAAACCCAATGTTTGTATCTACTTGAAAACGTTTTCGTCATTGAAAATTTTGGCAACACATCCCTTGTAATTTTTAACCCGAAAATGGTACAAGCAATATAATATAAGGCATCCCCAAGCGGGAGCTAGCTCTTCGCCAATTGGCGGAAACAACCATGCAAGCAATATAAATATACAACGCCAAAGGCAAGGATCAAAACTCAGAAAGAAAGTAAGAAAACTAAACATCATCAAGAATACCATAAGCAACAATAAATCTATAAGCGCAACTCTAAGGCCAAAAGAATATACAAACTGTGGTTATCTAAGTCTATGAATATATATAGTCTGGTTGATGGAGTTTTTAACTAGATACAACTGAAATAATATACAAACATATACTGGTGGGCACGAAGCAAATGTATCCCACCTATCCAGCAATCACCCGGAAGAAAGTGAAGTGCCAGCAAGACGCTACGGAACCTGTACGGCTAAACCAATAAGGAACCGTGGCACATCGAGGATGAGTTGCCAACTCGTGAGTAGAAGACATCACCGGGTAGAAACCGAATGTCTGACGATCTCTTAGGTCATACAATAATATGCTCATAATACAACACTAAAGCATTTAGTAGTGGCAATGGTAATGATCTAAGCATAAGTGTAATACCAGGTACTCGTGTCAGTGCCTCAAGTAGCAACATGTCATATATATAATGTACGAATGCATCAAGAATGAATTCAGAATATATCTGTATGGGAAAGCTGTAACACCCGAGCCCAATACTACTAAATTCTGTTACTGGTTGAGTATTAAATAGTACTCATTTCATTTAGCTTGCCTGTTTGTCACTTACTGTGAAATTTTATCTGGCATAGTCATTTATGCATATAACAAATTTTGGCATCTAAAATAAAATTAAAAATATCCATCTTGGCCTACTCGACAACCCTAGCCTTGTGGTTGCGTCTGTGCCTCGAGTTCTCGTCCCGTTCGGTGAAACGGGCGAGTTTGGACGGCTACGCGCGCGTACAGGTGTCCGTCTTGGGGGTATGCTTTTTAATCATAAAACACCTCATTTTAAAATTTGGAACCCGCTTAAAATCCTATTATTTTTTTGAATTTTTGGACCCAAACCGGGCGCGTTTTGGAAATGTTTGTTTAGCGCCAAAATCCCAAATTAATATATATATTAAAACCATCGCATAATCTAATATTAACCAATCTAATACTCTAAACAGAATAAAAATTTCTGAACTGTTAATCTTCTAAATCTTTTAAATTTTCTCTTTTAAAACCTTTGCAATCTTTTGCCCCAGCCAATCAGGGAAAGTTTAATCCCCGTGGGCCCCTCCATTAACCTCTCTCTCTGTTTCTAGCCTCTCTCTATCTCTCTCTCTCACATCTCTTTCTCTCTCTCTCTATCGTTCTATATATATCTCTCTCTAGCTTTCTCTCTCTCCTATATATTTATAATTCCCTTTCCTCTCGTCACGAGCAGAAACCCACCGAGAGCCTAACCCTAGCCGCCTTCACCGTCGCCGCCGCAGCCCCGACGCCGGCGCCAACGTCACCGTCGCCCTCGCCTCCGCCTCCTCTCAACCTCGACCCTGTCTTCTCCCCGCGCACCCTGCACGACAGCGGCCACCGGCAGACTTCCCTGCAGTCGCCTGAGACGTCACCGCGACCCCCTTGCGCCGCCCCTAACCGTCGCCGACGAACCCCAACTATCTCTAAACACCATGTAAGTGTCTCTCCACCCTTCCTTTCCTCTTCTCTTTTTCCAGAACTGAAAACAGTTGGCTGGGAGTTTCTGCAGATCGCCGGAGGCGCCATCCTCGCCGCCGTCGTCGCTAGTGCCCTCTGGACCAGTGAGTATTCCCCCATCATCTTCTTCTCTGGTCATTTCCTTCTTTCCAAGATCTATACCCGTTCGAAACCCTATTTACTGTTTTTGCGCTCGTTGGAATCCGGCCGTGCCGGCGACGTGCCCCGACAATCCAGCAGAGTACTCTGACCCGTGTAGGTCCTTGGTTCGTTGTTTGGGTTCAATCCGTGAACCGTGCGTCCGTCGCGTGTTTCTCCGCCGACGTTACGTTCCGTTTTTCCCGGTTCGCGACCCGTCGAGGCAAGTATCCCTTGCTACATTCTATACGATATATTTATATATGCTTTGACACATTAAACTTGTAAAACTTAACTTGGTATAGTCGTTTCTCATTTGGTTGCAATATGGCATTATATCATTTTACAGTTAACATAAAATTTACAGTTTGCCAATTTAACCCTAATAACCAAGTTTACCTGTTAATCACATTGTACTGTTTAGCAGATGGTAGCACTTACCCATGTAGTTCTATTACATTCGGACATTCGTATTCCAAGGCTTGATATAACTGTATTGCACCAATACCTAAATTATTGCACCGCTAAGGGTGCTTAAACCTGTTAACATACTTAAACGGCTGCATTGTATTACTGCACTCTTGTGATTAAATGAAACATGCTTATTATTTAATCCATTGCTTATTTCATGTTGTTAAATACCCTGTTCGATTATATATCTGTTTGTGAGCACACCCACGATATTGTTACATCTTGACTTGACTTTGTTACACATTGTATATATTGATACACCTGACATGGTACCGTTTACTGTTGACTTGACCTGATGTACCATGACCCGACCTGTTACCTGATCTCGTGCCTAATGCCAACAACCTGACATGTAGTTCTCATGGACCGTTCCTGTTGTCTATCCAGACAAACCTGCTTGTACCTGATCCTGTGTTGGCATTAGTTCTTGATTACTGAATACCTGACTTGACTTGCACTTATAACTTGGGGGTATGGGGAAATCAAAGGTGAAACCTGACTTGTAACTCGACAGTTCACTACCTGTCCTGAGTGTACACATTCCTGTTTTATGCCCAGCGGCATGTCTCGGTTTTAGCCGAGAATATTGTGGCCGTGGTCCCGGGTATGTACGGAATACTATCGATTGTATACATTCCTATTTTGTGCCTAGCGGCATGTCTCGGCTGCAGCCGAGAATATTGTGGCCGTGGTCCCGGGTATGTACGGGATACTATTGAGTTACATCGACGATTCATCAATTGATTTCAAAGACTCTAGACTAGAAAACCTGATAGAACAGTTTAGTTACCCACTGCACACTACCCTGCACTGCTTGTTTCACATTATTGCTTTATTCATGTTTATTTTGCATTGCCTGTTACATTGTTCATATTATATTACTGGTTGACATGACGCGCTGACGTCTGGGTTTTGCATGGCCCAGATCCTGTACCACTGTCGCAGTCCGAGCAGGAGTACTCCAGTCGGCAGGCTGAGTTGTGAGTTCTGTAGTGGTTAGTTTTATTTCCTGCATTTATTTCCTGATGTGAGCCCGCATTATGGGACATACCTTTCAGATATTGTATTGGATCTTTTGCTTCCGCATTTATTTATCATTGACTCTTGTTATTCTGGATTATGGACATGTTTTTAGATAGTTTTATCTTGTTCTTGATATCTCTACAGCCGTAATGTGACTGTGGATGGATACTTCTTACCCACAGGTAGCATGATTGGCTATGTCACGTGCCCAATCTTGCGTACTCTGGGAAGCGGGGCGTGACAAAAGCTGTGTTCTTATCTCGGTAAGATTTTAATATAAAAACTGGAGTATCATCAATGAAATCGACAGAAATCTGTATCAAACATCGACACAAAATCCTTAAATCTCGGGCTCCGTCTGTCCGGATCAGCCCATATCATCAAATCTCACGACTACGGCCGGTATCCCCTGAATATCCGCCGCGCCAAATATCACCGGTAGGTAGTGCTCCCTGCCAGTCTCATCGTCATCCCCACAAAATCACTCTCGTCCCAGAGTACCTTGCCGGGTCCACCATGTACCCGAGATGGTTCATCTTACTCCTCGAATCGAGTCTCGAAAACCAACTCAATCAGGAAAACTCATGGTCGATGCCATATACATCATATCATGAGAAAACCGCAACTTGAATTTTTTAAACGATAACGCGTTTATAAAATCCTTGCGGTTTTCCCCCAAATCCAGAAATCTCAGGGAAATCCAAAATCTCAAAATCAAAAGTCAATAAGCAGTGAATATCGGTATAAACCTGTAACACCCGAGCCCAATAATACTATGTATATTACTAGTTGAGGGTTATTTATTGCTCTTTCCAATTTTCCCGATTTTCTGGTGTTTATTGCTGAATTTTACCCGGTTAAGTCATTTTGGCACATAACAAATTTTAACTCCGAAAATGAAATTTAAGATGTCCATGTTAGCCTACTCGTCGCCACTAGTCGCGTGGTAGCGTCCGCGTGTCGAGATCCCGTCCCGTTTGGCTAAACGGGCACGTTTGGGCGACTACGCGCGCGTGCAAGTGTCCGACTTGGGGGCATGCATTTTAATCACTAAACACCTCTTTTCTAAATTTGGAACCCGCTTAAAATCCTATAATTTGAATTTGGAACATTTGGGCGCAATCCGGGCGCGATTTGAAAATGTTTCATTTCGCGCCAAAAAGGGCCCATTTGAATTTAATATTGAATATATAATTAAATACCTTATAATCCTTCGTAACTGCTACCCCCTAAAAATCCTTCAGTAATTTCCTTTCTGATTTTTCACTCAGCCAATCACGAGCTCCTTTTGAGCTCGTGGGCCCCACGTTCCATTTCATTATCTCTCTCTCTCTCATCCTCACGAATCTCTTTTTCTCTCTCTCTCTTTCTCTCAATCTCTTTCCCTCAGCCTCTCTCTCTCTCTCTCTCTCTCTCTCTCTCTCATCCTCACGAATCTCCTTCTCTCTCTCTCGATCTCAACACTCTCTCTCTCTTCCTATATATATATTCCATGCACAGCCGCCTCCCACCACGAGAAACCCCCACGCAAACCCTAACCCTAGCTCACGCAGATCCCACCGCCGGCCGTCTCGCGACCTCGCCGTCGCCGCCCTCACCACCACGACCTCCACCGCACTCACCTACCCTCTTCCTCCCGTTCGCCCGCCGCCTTCCCGCGCCTGCAACCTTCTCCCGACGCCTCCATCCCTCGCGACCTCGCCGTCGACGTCGACTCCGACCACCGAGGCCTCCCGCGACTCCCTTGCACCCTCCTCGTCGCGACCTCGCCGTCACCTCCTCCTTCCCCTTCCCGACGACCCTGCACCAACTTCCCCGACACCAACCCAACACCCGATCGCCGGGAAACTCGCCGTCCATCATCGCTGTCATTGCCTCCGACCACCTCCCTCTCTCCTACAACCACCAGAGCCGACCACACTCTTCCCCACTCGCCGCAGCCCCCTTTTCCAGCGACCCCGAGCCCTTCAGCCGACCAGCACCCTCGCCGCGCCTCCTGTTCACCGCCGGTGGGTCCATCGCCGTCGGGTCCGCCTTAGTTACCCCTGTTTCTCCTCTGTAAGCATCACCTTATTCCCTTTGATGCAAACCCCGTTGATCTTGTATGTTTATCGTATTTCTAACTTGTTGCCGTTAACTTTTGCCGGAATCCGACCGTGCCGTCCGACGAACCCGACGCTCCAGCAAAGTCCCCTGGTCCGTGTGATCCCGTTGACCTCTGTTGGGACTCGATCCGTGGCCCGTGCTTCCGTATCGTGATTTCTACCGACATCGCATCCGTGTTTCGGTTTGCGGAACCGCCGAGGCAAGTATCCGAATACTTGCTTAACATGCTACAAACTTAATAATCATGTTACCTGTTATAATCGCACAACTTGATGATAATTATAATCATCCGTAACGATAAATCATTATAGTGGTTACTTGTAGTTAATCGGTATGCTATCAATTTCACACTTTAACTAATTAACCAATTGGCACATCATTGCTTAAATTGCAAGCTCATTCTTGTAACTATTATTATGCTGTAATTTAATGGTTTCATTGCTTCGTGTTAATAATACTGTTTTACCCTGGAAATTGTTGCACCCTAAAGACGATTGAACCTGTTAATAAGAGAATACAAACATCACTGTCGTTATACGGAATATTGTGGTTAATTACTGTTTCATGATGCTGTCCACTATTGATCATATACCTGATTGCACCTGACACATGTCTGACACACCGGACACAACACCCTGTACATATCGACTCTACCTGTGGAAAGTAACCTGACCTGTTACCTGATCTCGTGTCTAATGCCAACAAACCTAACCGTTCCTGCTGTCGATCCAGACAGACCTACCTTTACTTGACTTGTGTCGGCATTAGTCCTTGACCGCTGAATACCTGACTGACATTCCTAGTTTGGGGGTATGGGGAAATCAAAGGTGAAACTGACTTGTAACTCAACAGTTCGATATATTGTTCTGATCAGTCTTACGGGCTTGGCCGGTCCGGGAGTGATGATGCTGACATCACTCGTCTATCCTATTACCTTTTACTGCTTAGCGGCACGTCTCGGACTCAGCCCCGAGGATCATGACCGTGGTCCCGGGCCCGCACGGGATACTATTGAGTTACATCGACGATTCATCAATTGGTTTCAAAGACTATAGAGTAGAAAACCTGATAGGACAGTTTAGTCACTACTGCACCTTACCCGGTTCATGACTTCTTATTACTGCTTTATTCATGTTCATGCTTGCATTGTTTATTACCGTGTTTATGCTATATACTTGATATCATGACGCGCTGACGTCTGGGTTTTGCATGGCCCAGATTCCGTACCCTTGACGTCGACCGAGCAGGAGTACTTCAGCCAGCAGGCTGAACTGTGAGTTCTTGAGAGTTTAGTTTATTTATGTCATTTCATTTCCAGATGTGAGCCCGCATTATGGGACATACTGTTTATTCATTGTATTGGATCTTTAGCTTCCGCACTTATTGTTTATTGATTCTTGTTATTATGGATTTGGACATGTATTAGTTTAGTTTATTTTCTGTTCTTGATATCTTTGCAACCGTAATGTGACTGTGGATGGATACTTCCTACCCACAGGTAGCATGGTTGGCTGTGTCACGTGCCCAAATCTTGCGCACTCTGGGAAGCGGGGCGTGACATGGTTTTATGGTATCAGAGCCATAGGTTAATTGGGTTGACTCTTTGTAGTTGGGTATCGCACCCGATACACAAATCAGAATACCCGTGATTAGGAAACATGTCCAGCCACCTTGACAGTTTTACCGTTCTTGAATCATTCTTCCAGATTATGTCGACATGCAAACTTACTTTGCATTGTTAATTCGAAAACCTAACTTCTTGTTATCTCTAGGACTTAGGCGACTTGGGTAGAGTTAAGTAATTGCGGCTATGATACCGCGGCATAGCTACAATGCAGCACTCTATTTAAGTATCTTGGAGTTCTAGCCTTGATTTATATATTGAATCTATCATCAAGCTAATGTTGTTTGTTTTGATTGCAGGACCATGGCAGATAAGAATTTCAAGACGTATCAGAGGCGTGTGGACGAAGCCGCCATGTTAGGAGTGATACGTGGGATGTTGGAAAATCAGAAGAGGCAAACTGAACTGATCCAGCAGCAAGCCGATTCATTTCAGGAGGGTTTGCAGGCTATGCAGCAGTCTGTAAACACCGCTGTAGCGAAGCCAGTCGACCGAGTAGGGACCGTGGCAGATTTCAGACGGTTGGGTCCTACTACTTTCACTGGCTTGGAGGAGCCGTTGCCAGCCGAGCAGTGGCTCGTGGACACAGAGAATCTATTGATTGCGGCGCAGATCCCAGAAGGCAAGAGAGTTGATGTGGTGCGCATCCAGCTGGTGGATTACGCCCGAGAGTGGTGGCTTGTGGAGGAGACCCGCCTGTCCAAGCCAATCAGTTGGGCGGATTTCTCCAAAAGCTTCTTGGAAAAGTTCTTCCCGCGGACTGCACGGGAGGAAATGGAGGAGAGATTTATTGGGCTGAAACAAAATGGAGCAGCTGTAGATGTGCATGCAGCGGAGTGGACGAGACTTAGCCGTTTCGCTGGACCCTTAGTCGCCAAGGAGGCAGACAGGGCGCGAAGGTTCTTGCGCAGTTTGGATGTGGACATCCAGAGGCAGATTGTCTCCCTGGGTTTGACCACTTTCTCGCAGGTTCTTACGGCAGCTAGAGAGCAACAGAGTTTATCAGGATCGAAAGGGAACCTTCACCAGACAGCTGTTGCGGCCAGGAAGCCTACATTTGTACCTAACCGAGATCATGGGCGCAGAGGTATTCCAGTGGACCGTCGAGGTGTAGCGCCGATGAAGAAGCCTGTGATCGTTGATCGAAGGAAGAGCGTGACCTGTGCCTACTGCCACTTACCTGGGCACTTGCATAAGGAGTGTAGAAGAAGACTGGGACTTTGCTTGGTTTGTGGAGCAGCCGATCATGCAGTCAGTGCTTGTCCGTCGAAGCTTCGCACGAGAGATGATATACAGAAGCCTCCGCAGAGACCGTTCCAAGGGCAGAAGCAGTTGACACAAGGACCCAACCAGGGTCGAGCTTTCACTTTGACAGCTGAGGAAGCCAAGACATCAGGAGAAGTGGTTTCAGGTACTGTACTCGTTCGTGGTTTTCCCGCTTGGCATTATTTGATTCCGGAGCATCCCACTGTTTTATGTCATCAAATTTTATAACTACACACTCGATCACTTGCACGACCCTGTCTAGTTTTTGGGACATACACACTGGGAATGGGAAAATCATAGCTAGTAAGGAATGTAGAGATTGTACCGTTGTTGTTTGTGGACGGGAGCTTTTTGCGGATTTCTTGGTGATTGATACGGGCAGTTATGATGTAGTCTTGGGAATGGATTTTCTTGGCACTTTCCACGCACACATTGATTGTAGGGCGAGGAAAGTAATTTTCCAGATTCCCGGACACCCTGAATTTACTTTCATCGGAGGAAGCAGTTCTGTCGGGCCAGTCGAGTTTAGGGCTAGGCCGACGAACAATGTTCTTGCGGCTTTGGTTGCGGATAGAAAGGAAGAGCCGGCAGTTGTCCGCGACTTTATGGATGTGTTCGAAGATATTTCAGGCCTACCGCCGAAGCGAGATGTGGAGTTTGCGATTGACCTCATTCCTGGTGCAGCGCCAGTATCAAAGTCTTATTATCCTATGGCACCGGTGGAATTGGAAGAAGTTAAGAAACAAGTGGGTGAATTACTCGAGAAGGGATGGATTCGAAGCAGCAACTCACCTTGGGGAGCTCCAGTTCTTTTAGTAAAGAAGAAAGATGGCACGAGAAGAATGTGCATCGATTATCGAGAATTAAACCGGGTGACTATTAAAAACAAGTACCCGATCCCTCGCATTGGAGAACTTTTTGAGCAGCTTAGTGGCGCGAGGGTATTCTCGAAACTGGACTTACGATCAGGATATCATCAGGTCCGAGTGAAGGCAGAAGACATCTGCAAGACGGCGTTTCGAACTCGGTATGGGCATTTCGAGTATTTAGTGATGCCCTTCGGAGTGACTAATGCGCCGGCAATATTTATGGACTTGATGAACAGGATCTTTTCACCGTTCTTGGACCAGTTTATCGTGGTATTCATTGACGATATTCTGGTGTACTCGAAGAGTCCGGAGGAGCATGCTGAACACTTAAGGATCGCACTGCAAACGCTGAGACAGGAGAAATTATTTGCGAAGATGAGTAAGTGCGAATTCTGGCTGGAAGAAGTGAAGTTTCTGGGGCATGTCGTGTCGGGCGATGGAATCGCCGTTGACCCCGAGAAGATTGCAGCAGTTCGAGATTGGCCTGTTCCAAAGAATGTTGCAGAGATAAGAAGTTTCCTTGGACTCGCCGGTTACTACAGAAGATTTGTGGAGAACTTCGCTCGTGTAGCTGAGCCGTTAACCAAGCTTACGCGTAAGGAGGTACCGTTTGTTTGGACAGATGGATGTGCATTGGCCTTCGAGACGTTGAAGCAGAAGTTGATAACCGCCCCTATCCTAACCGTACCGGATGATTCAGGAGGACTGGTGATTCACAGCGACGCATCTGGAAAGGGATTGGGATGTGTTCTGATGCAGAATGGGAAAGTCGTCGCTTACGCATCGAGACAGCTGAAGACTCATGAGCAGAACTACCCGACTCACGACTTGGAGCTTGCAGCCGTGATCTTCGCCCTGAAGATTTGGAGACACTACCTTCTAGGCGAGAGAGTTGAAGTCTTTACGGATCACAAGAGTTTGAAATATGTGTTCACTCAGAAGGAGTTGAACATGAGGCAACGCAGATGGTTGGAGCTGATGGCCGACTACGACCTTGATCTTAAGTACCATCCGGGAAAAGTTAACGTCGTGCCAGATGCGCTAAGTCGGTTACCAGCAATTCAGTTATTGACCGCACAGAGAGAGATCATTGAAGAGTTTCGGAGATTTGACTTGGAAGTTGTGTTACCGCGTGCTACAGGACAGTTGATGCAGTTACAAGTACAATCGTCCTTAGTTGAGAAGATTAAAGCGGCGCAATCGCAGGATCCTAGACTGCAAAAGTTTCGAGAGCAGGTTGGAGCCGGACTACGAACCGATCTACTGATCCATGAAGATGGTTCGTTGAGATATGGCAGCCGTGTGTGTGTGCCAAAAGGAGATGTGCGTGAAGAGCTTATGAAGGAGGCACACAGTTCAGCTTACTCTGTACATCCAGGAGGGACAAAGATGTACCGAGATATTCGACAGCATTTCTGGTGGGAAGGTATGAAACGGGAAATCGCTCGCTTCGTGGCTAAGTGCTTGGTGTGTCAGCAAGTCAAGGCTGAACACCAAAGGGTTGCTGGTTTGTTACAACCACTTCCGATTCCTCAATGGAAGTGGGAGCATATAACCATGGATTTCGTGACGGCTTTACCGCGGAGTCCAAAGGGCAACAATGCTGTATGGGTGATTGTCGATCGGTTGACCAAGGCAGCTCACTTTATTCCTTTTCGGGTTGGTCAATCGACGGAGACTTTGGCAGAGCGGTACATGCAGGAGATTGTCAGATTGCATGGAGTGCCGGTAAGCATCGTGTCCGACCGGGACACTCGGTTTCTGTCACACTTTTGGAGGAGTTTACAAGAAAGTTTGGGGACTCGATTGAAGTTCAGCACAGCTTATCATCCCCAGACCGATGGACAATCAGAAAGAACGATTCAGACCCTTGAAGATATGTTGAGGGCTTGCATGTTAGACTTTAAAGGTTCTTGGGAAGATCATCTACACCTGGTGGAGTTTTCGTACAACAATAGCTTCCAAGCGACAATTCAGATGGCCCCGTTCGAAGCATTGTATGGTCGTAAGTGCCGTTCACCTGTATGTTGGGATGATGTGGGTGAACGAAGGTTGCTAGGGCCAGATTTAGTGGTACAGACAGTTGAGAAGGTGAATACAATCAGAAAGCACATGAAGGCAGCTCAAGACAGACAGAAGAGTTGGGCCGACACGTCAAGAAGACCTCTAGAGTTCGCCGTGGGCGATTTGGTATTCCTGAAGATATCACCGACTAGAGGGGTGATTCGCTTTGGAAGTCGGGGAAAGCTTAGTCCCCGATTCGTTGGACCCTTCGAGATATTGGAGCGTGTCGGAGAGGTATCGTACCGGTTGGCATTGCCACCATCATTAGCAGGAGTTCACGATGTGTTTCATGTGTCTCAACTACGGAGGTATGTTCGTGATGAGACTCATGTCTTGGATCATTCGGAGTTGACCGTTCGGGAGGACCTGACTTTTGAGGAGCGACCAGTCGAGATCAAGGATCGAAGAGAAAAGGTTCTTAAGAACAAGGTTATCCCTCTTGTGCTAGTTTCTTGGGGTAACCGATCGCATGGAGAATCTACTTGGGAGCGAGAAGACGAGATCCGGCAGAAATTCCCTCATCTTTTCCAGTAGTTAGTTATCTTGTATTCTTGGAATTTCGAGGACGAAATTCTTTTGTAGTTGGGTATGATGTAACACCCGAGCCCAATAATACTATGTATATTACTAGTTGAGGGTTATTTATTGCTCTTTCCAATTTTCCCGATTTTCTGGTGTTTATTGCTGAATTTTACCCGGTTAAGTCATTTTGGCACATAACAAATTTTAACTCCGAAAATGAAATTTAAGATGTCCATGTTAGCCTACTCGTCGCCACTAGTCGCGTGGTAGCGTCCGCGTGTCGAGATCCCGTCCCGTTTGGCTAAACGGGCACGTTTGGGCGACTACGCGCGCGTGCAAGTGTCCGACTTGGGGGCATGCATTTTAATCACTAAACACCTCTTTTCTAAATTTGGAACCCGCTTAAAATCCTATAATTTGAATTTGGAACATTTGGGCGCAATCCGGGCGCGATTTGAAAATGTTTCATTTCGCGCCAAAAAGGGCCCATTTGAATTTAATATTGAATATATAATTAAATACCTTATAATCCTTCGTAACTGCTACCCCCTAAAAATCCTTCAGTAATTTCCTTTCTGATTTTTCACTCAGCCAATCACGAGCTCCTTTTGAGCTCGTGGGCCCCACGTTCCATTTCATTATCTCTCTCTCTCTCATCCTCACGAATCTCTTTTTCTCTCTCTCTCTTTCTCTCAATCTCTTTCCCTCAGCCTCTCTCTCTCTCTCTCTCTCTCTCTCTCTCTCATCCTCACGAATCTCCTTCTCTCTCTCTCGATCTCAACACTCTCTCTCTCTTCCTATATATATATTCCATGCACAGCCGCCTCCCACCACGAGAAACCCCCACGCAAACCCTAACCCTAGCTCACGCAGATCCCACCGCCGGCCGTCTCGCGACCTCGCCGTCGCCGCCCTCACCACCACGACCTCCACCGCACTCACCTACCCTCTTCCTCCCGTTCGCCCGCCGCCTTCCCGCGCCTGCAACCTTCTCCCGACGCCTCCATCCCTCGCGACCTCGCCGTCGACGTCGACTCCGACCACCGAGGCCTCCCGCGACTCCCTTGCACCCTCCTCGTCGCGACCTCGCCGTCACCTCCTCCTTCCCCTTCCCGACGACCCTGCACCAACTTCCCCGACACCAACCCAACACCCGATCGCCGGGAAACTCGCCGTCCATCATCGCTGTCATTGCCTCCGACCACCTCCCTCTCTCCTACAACCACCAGAGCCGACCACACTCTTCCCCACTCGCCGCAGCCCCCTTTTCCAGCGACCCCGAGCCCTTCAGCCGACCAGCACCCTCGCCGCGCCTCCTGTTCACCGCCGGTGGGTCCATCGCCGTCGGGTCCGCCTTAGTTACCCCTGTTTCTCCTCTGTAAGCATCACCTTATTCCCTTTGATGCAAACCCCGTTGATCTTGTATGTTTATCGTATTTCTAACTTGTTGCCGTTAACTTTTGCCGGAATCCGACCGTGCCGTCCGACGAACCCGACGCTCCAGCAAAGTCCCCTGGTCCGTGTGATCCCGTTGACCTCTGTTGGGACTCGATCCGTGGCCCGTGCTTCCGTATCGTGATTTCTACCGACATCGCATCCGTGTTTCGGTTTGCGGAACCGCCGAGGCAAGTATCCGAATACTTGCTTAACATGCTACAAACTTAATAATCATGTTACCTGTTATAATCGCACAACTTGATGATAATTATAATCATCCGTAACGATAAATCATTATAGTGGTTACTTGTAGTTAATCGGTATGCTATCAATTTCACACTTTAACTAATTAACCAATTGGCACATCATTGCTTAAATTGCAAGCTCATTCTTGTAACTATTATTATGCTGTAATTTAATGGTTTCATTGCTTCGTGTTAATAATACTGTTTTACCCTGGAAATTGTTGCACCCTAAAGACGATTGAACCTGTTAATAAGAGAATACAAACATCACTGTCGTTATACGGAATATTGTGGTTAATTACTGTTTCATGATGCTGTCCACTATTGATCATATACCTGATTGCACCTGACACATGTCTGACACACCGGACACAACACCCTGTACATATCGACTCTACCTGTGGAAAGTAACCTGACCTGTTACCTGATCTCGTGTCTAATGCCAACAAACCTAACCGTTCCTGCTGTCGATCCAGACAGACCTACCTTTACTTGACTTGTGTCGGCATTAGTCCTTGACCGCTGAATACCTGACTGACATTCCTAGTTTGGGGGTATGGGGAAATCAAAGGTGAAACTGACTTGTAACTCAACAGTTCGATATATTGTTCTGATCAGTCTTACGGGCTTGGCCGGTCCGGGAGTGATGATGCTGACATCACTCGTCTATCCTATTACCTTTTACTGCTTAGCGGCACGTCTCGGACTCAGCCCCGAGGATCATGACCGTGGTCCCGGGCCCGCACGGGATACTATTGAGTTACATCGACGATTCATCAATTGGTTTCAAAGACTATAGAGTAGAAAACCTGATAGGACAGTTTAGTCACTACTGCACCTTACCCGGTTCATGACTTCTTATTACTGCTTTATTCATGTTCATGCTTGCATTGTTTATTACCGTGTTTATGCTATATACTTGATATCATGACGCGCTGACGTCTGGGTTTTGCATGGCCCAGATTCCGTACCCTTGACGTCGACCGAGCAGGAGTACTTCAGCCAGCAGGCTGAACTGTGAGTTCTTGAGAGTTTAGTTTATTTATGTCATTTCATTTCCAGATGTGAGCCCGCATTATGGGACATACTGTTTATTCATTGTATTGGATCTTTAGCTTCCGCACTTATTGTTTATTGATTCTTGTTATTATGGATTTGGACATGTATTAGTTTAGTTTATTTTCTGTTCTTGATATCTTTGCAACCGTAATGTGACTGTGGATGGATACTTCCTACCCACAGGTAGCATGGTTGGCTGTGTCACGTGCCCAAATCTTGCGCACTCTGGGAAGCGGGGCGTGACAAAACCCCCACAATATTGCATAACAGAATGAATATATAAATGCATGGGGTATCTAAGTAAGGAATGCAATATCTAAACTAGCATATGAACAAGCATACTAATAATGCGTTGAAACTACCAGCTAGCAGGTTATTCCAATGAAGTAACGTCTTCTAAAGTGTACGGACATAACACTTACTGATGATGATGTGTGTGAGCCGGTAAGCAAGTGTACGCGCAACGCGCAACATATGCATCATCAGTAATGGTGCTGGTGTCCTAACAGCCACGATCATAAAAGCTAAAGAAAATACATGTATATATATGAAGTGCTATGAGAGCAACATGAATATGACGGAAAATGAATAGTAAACGCAACATTATAGAATATACATATTTGTATACGAGTCATACAGTTGTGGTGTTTTGAAATAGCACGAATCGTGATTTTTAGAAAAGTAGGGATTACGGTGTTTTGAGAAAACAGATATCTTTTGAAAATCCGTAGCATTGCTCGTTTTATTCTTTGAAAAAGTCTATGATTTGTCGGTTTTGGAAATAGGTATGGCTCGCGCCTAAGTTAACCTGTATCTACGCAACTAAAGACTAAACTAAGTACCTAGTCGAGGGTAAATGAGAATCTATAACATCCCGAGCTGATATATCTAATGGTCGGCTATCCAGCATCATATCATCACGTACGGTAATAATACATCATACTACATCCTCGAGTCAAGAGTGTGGATCAATCATCATGTGCATCTCGTACGGTATAATCCATCGTACGGAATCCCCAAAATTGAGGGTACGGGTCAAATATCATATATAAATCATCAATCGTACGGTATCAATATCATAATCAGTGGTACGGATCTAAGGTCTCGTAAAATCTATTATTTTATCAAGTCACATGCTACATGTTATATGTTTGAATACATATCGCCTAACGATCCTTATAATATCATATCACGACTCGATCACATATCAAATCTCACGGCATCATGCCCGATCATATCGACTCATCTTCATATCTCATATACTACCTCATCACCCGTGTATACACCCACACCCACCCACCCACCCACCTATACACACACACACACACACATACACACAAAATCAAGTGCGCGCAGCGCGCGTGTGCGACTACATATAACCCGTGATTCGCCATCAAGGTAATCATCTTATGGATAGGTCTTCCTAGATCAACTTGATCTAACCTAAGGTCTTCTAAATACCTTATTGGCTACATATCCAGATATCGCATCCAAACTTACTAATATAGTAAAACCTTATTTTACGGTTGCGGGGGTGCTATACTCCATCCACCTGACTTCCCCCGTAGATATACATCTACACACCTTGATCCTCGCTTGTCGAAGTCAATGACGCCACGCTCTCCCTTGTCTTCCCGAAGTTCACGCGGGGTACCTACAGTTTTCAATGTGTTATATCATAACACGAATCGAATACGAAACCATAACGACACACGAAATACCCATAGGTTAGAACCTATGGTCTACGCGTGCAAGAATAACCAACAACTCTCGACATCGACGTACAAACGCCAATCGATCGAGATAAAACAGAAATATCAAAACTTAAGTTATTAAAATCAACAAAACTCAAAACAACAACTAAGGAAAATAGTTCCAGATTTTGCTTTAGGTTATTAAGGTCTAAACAAACAATACAGGGGATAGGTCATTAGGTAAGTAAGCTACAGCCAAAACCTATACACCAGTACCTACACTAGGTCCGGCGAGATCATTAAAAAGCCCGGTGTCGCCGGCCATGGTTAGGAATTAGGGTCTCGTTTTCTCGTGGTGGTCTTCTAGTGGTCTATCTAGGTTATTATACTTATTTTATTTTCATAAAAACACATCAGGTTGCTCCAGATTCCCTGTAGCCCTCACAAAAGTCATAAAACCGACATCGGCCATATCTAACTTCAAGTCTCTGTTTTTATGCTCAAGTTGGTCCAGGATTAACACTAAGAGTTGTGGTCACCATTAATACCTCATAAACACCATCACAACTCATTCTATTCTCCAAACCTTAACTTGGAATTTTTTAAAGGTCACAAAACGACACTTAAACAATTCTAAACTACACTAAGATGCCAGGAAAACCAAAAGATTAGCTAAAGATATGGAATTTACCTCACTTCGAAACTCAAGAATTTTCTTGAGTTGCCCCAGTGCTCAAAATCTTGACTTGTTTGGTCCACCATATTTGTAGTGAGCTTGTGCATAATTTTAGTGAAGGTGACATGGTGATTTGAAGTGGTTTTAGGGTGATAATGGATGGTAGAGGAGAGAATGAAGGATGAGAAGATGAAGGAGAAGAATGAAGTGATGAAGGATAAGGTGCCATGGTCAAAGTCATGAAGGATCTAGAGCCTTCACACTCTCCTTCTCTCTCTCTCACCATGATACTTGTCCCATCACACACTCTCTTTCTCATCTATTTCCTTTTTCTTTTCTTTTTGTTTCATAAAACAAATACCATATGTAAAGGAAATGAAACATGGTTCATTTAAAATATAACAAGTGTGTGTGACATGTTATGGTGCATATCATGCACATAACCGGATTAATGCATAATTAGTGAAATGCTAATCGAGTTTAGTATTAAACTCGTATACAAATAATTATATAATAATTTATAAGTTGTCCAAATCAACTAAACACTTTCAAATTAATAATTCTTATAAATTTTCCAAACTATCGGTATATACTTATACCATTTCATTAAAACTAATCTCCATATATTAAAATATTCATAATATTTATTGTTTTAATTTGTTAAATTCCCAAAAATAATATTTTATTTTCTGAAATGTTACACCCAGGATTGGCCATGGCCTGAAAAGAGAGGGTCATGATCAGATAGTGGAACACACAAAAAAAAACTAAAGATGTGGAGTACATGGAAGAAATAAGGTGGATAAAATTTAAAATCATAAATATGAGTGATGATGCAGCAAGTAGTATATGAAAGAGAATGGTAAGGAAATGATATAAAAATGACAACCTGCATTTTTTTCATTTAAACTACCAAGTTACTAAATAAAATAAAAATTTCATTATTGAAAGCAGAAAGGGTGATAACTCCGCGTTGATATCTAGATCCCTGTGATCTCGTAAAGCAAGTCTGAATCCTGTGTTGGGTCCGTACCATCCTCGAAATTCGAAATATGAAAACAACCAAGTTACTCAAGAAGATGTGGAAGGCGTTGATGAATCTCCTCATTGCAGCTCTTTTCTTCGAAGGCAGCCATTGAAAAGATATTTGCCGGATCCACAAATTAAGCACTGACCCTTGGTCCGGCGACAGTCCCTCTGAAGGTGTCCCAGCCTCTTGCAATTACCACAAATTTGGGTTCTCCGCTGCTTTCTGTTGCTGAGGAACAAATGGGCGCTTCATCTACACACCTCCTATTTTACTAACAGAGATTCCCTCACGATCGGGGTCTCCTCCTGGTGCTTGAACTAGTTGCCTCCTTAACCCCTCAGTTAAAAGATCGTTCATCCTCTCCCGGGCTTCCCTCAAGCCTTATAGTACACCTAAAATCTCGGCGGTCTGACTCTGGGGAGCGGAGGTGGAAGAAGAGTCGGGGGAAGCCATAGTCCATAAACAATAAATTTTCGGACTGCATAAGATATAAAGATCAAAATAAGATGTAGGATTGACAACTAAACAAGAATTGTGGTGAGGTGAAACTCAATCAAGAAGGAATCAAGTGTAGAACTCCAAGTCACTTAAGCAGAATACCGCATTTGTAATTGTGCTGCAGTTCATAGTTACAATTACATAATTCTACCAAGTTACCCAAAAATCTACCAGATAAGATCAAAATATATAGCACGACATACTTAGAAGAGTCCTAGTCAGGGACAACAAGTTTACAAACTAGACCGGGTTGGGCGACATAAACAGTCGAGCCCTGGTCGGAAATTGTAATCTCATTCTAACCTGGCACTCTGATACCAACAAAACCATATCACGCCCCGCTTCCCAAAATACGGAATTTGAGGGGTGATAAGGCCAGCCATGCTCCTACGGTCAAGGAAATATCCTGCCATAGTCATACTTCGGCATCTAGTATTACGTGGTAATCAGTAAGACACAATACGGATAAAGAGAAATATAGTCACTAGAACTATATATAAAGTGTGCAGCCTATAAAGGCATAGGGTGGCATAAGTGCCATTTGGCAAAACCTAAGGGGCTATATATAAAGTGTGTAGCCTATAAAGGCAAACATGATAAAAAAATCAAATACAACTTTTTTCATTCTCTCAAAATTAGGGTTCTGTGCCTCCTCCTTCCTCAAGGTTCTAAACCCTCTTTCTTTTTTTTGAATTAAATCAAGAATTTAACTCTTCTTTTTCCAAAAAGAAACAGTTTTTCACCATAAAACCCTTGAAGGGGAGCTCGGATCTTCCATCAAACCCCCAAAATGGGAGATTTTTAAGTCTCGCCCTTTTTTCCAAGATCTAGCCAACAGAGAGGAGGAGGAAGGAGACCCATTTCCTAAAAAACCCTAGTTCGGGAAGATCCAAGGCTCAAAAGAAGATTCAAGGCTAAAAAGAAGAAGAAAGGGGTCCTCTTGGATCCTCCCCTTTTCTGGGAGTTTCCAAAGTCCCTCATGAGTCTAACTCCAAATCCACATCCAATTTATTACATAGGAGTTTAACTCCAAAATCCAAATATTTTGGGAATTTAACTCCAAATTTATACCTAATTTATGTTTAGGAGTTCAACTCCAAAGATTCTCGGGAGTTCAACTCCCAGCCTAAGGGCTAACCCCCTTTCTCTACTGGTGCTTTCAGCAGTCGTATGCCGCGCACATGGTCCGCTGGTGTCCAGCGGTCGCGTGCCGCGTACGTGACCCGCCGGCGCCCAGATGGCGCGTGCCACGCACGTGACCCGCTGGCGCCCAGCGCGCATGGCACGTGACCCGCGAACGCTCAACGCTCACGCACAGGGCACGTGACCCGCGGGCGCCCAGCAAGCAGGTCACGTGACCCGTAGGTGCCCAGCACGCAGGGTACGTGACCCGCAGGTGCCTAGCGCCCACGCGCCACTCATGCGTCCTTAGGACGCTCCTCAGCCCTTTTTTATACACTCCAAACTCAATTAAGAAGGAATCCGGGGGGGTAGCGGGTGTAGGGTGTTTTTCGTCACCCTATTGAGATGGGAATATGCGTGCACTTGTCAAGCGCATTATAGATTCCACCTGCCTAGGGTAGACGGGGGTTTATTGATTGTGGGGATCCGAATCTCCGGCAGCCGTGGACTAAGCTGCCGTTAATTACCCCCCGCCTTTGGAGCGAGAGAACCTCCGATTAACGGGTTAAACTGGTCATGCGAACTGAATGTGCAGTGTTGTGTTTTGAAGGGATTTTGGATCTATCGGGGGCCACGTAGAGTTTTTACGAGGGTCCCGCTACCCGGATAGTGGGCTGGGAGTCAAGGAGGCTAGTAGCCCCCTTGCGGGGTGCGGGGCAGCGCCCCGTTAGAATTTTTTTTCTAACAGGGACAGTGTCATGGAGTATGTGTGTGTGTATGCATATATATATATATATATATATATATATATATATATATATATATATATATATATATATATATATATAAGGGAAAGGGCATCCAAAGGATGCGTGGGAGAAGGCGCCAGCGCCCCACGTGCCAGGCACGGGGGCGCTGTGCGCCAGAGCGCCAGCACACCACGTGCCTGGCAAGCGGGCGCTGTGCGCCAGAGCGCCAGCACCCCACGTTCCTAGCACGCGGGCGCTGTGCGCCAACGACAAAAGGGACTTGGTCCCTGCACTGGGAGCTGTGCTCCCGATTTGACTTAAGGAGTTAAACTCCTGACAGAGATTAATTTAGGGAGTTAAACTCCAATAGATCTTGAATGGAGTCAGACTCCTAAAAAAAATTTAGAAATGATCAAAGGGGGATGCTTTGTTTCTCCCTTTGGCTTTGGATCTTCCCAAGATGGGATTTCTGGAGATGGGTCTCCTTCTTCTTCCTGTCGGTTGGCCGGATCTTGGAGAAAGAGGGTGAGATTTAAAAATCTCCCCTTTTGAGATCTAATGGAAGATCTGAGCTCCCCTTTGTGGGTTTTGTGGTGAAAAACTATTTAATTTTGGAAAAGGAAGATTAAAACTCTTGATTTAATTCAAAAGAAAGGAGAATGTTTAGAACCTTGAGGAAGGAGCAGGAGGCACAAAAACCCTAGAGTTTTTTAGATTATGTTGCCTTATATAGGTTTACACATTTATATATAGCCCATTGGGCTTTACAAAATGGCATTTTGCCCATCCCATGTCTCATGTGCTATTTCTTTTTGCACATAAGCCATGGGCTTTACAAAAATTTGGCTTTATGCCTATTCATGCATAAAAAATTACATCAAAATTATTTATTACATGATTTTTTATTTCAGCATGGGGAGGCCGGCCGCTTTATGTTCGGGCTCGACTCGGGCATGAGTCCACTTGATCTGGGTTTGGGCTCACCTGGCTTGGGGTTGACCTTGACTTTGACTTGGTCAACCGGGGTGCAATTTTCGACCCCAACAGCGGGACCCCCGTAAACTCTGTGAGGCCCCCGATATACCTAAGACCCTTCAAAATACAACACACGCATACTGCACATTGAGTTCGCATGACAAGTTTGACCCGTCAATCGAAGGTTCCTTCGCTCCAAAGGCGGGGGGTAATTAACGGCAGTTTAGTCCGCGGCTGCCGGAGATTCGGATCCCCACAATCAATAAACCCCCACCTACTCTAGGCAGGCGGGATCTGTAATGCGCTTGACAAGCGACACGTATTCCCATCTCAATGGGGTGACGAAAAACACCCTACAGATTCTGGCACTTCCGGTGGGACCTTTTCTCTCCTCCCATATTTCGGGTTAATCGTTCATGCAAACTCAATCAACATATATATCGATTGCCTGTACTGAAGTCAGTTTTTTTCTTTTCCTTTCTTGTGTATACAGGTTAACAGCTTTCAGTACAATCTCGAACTCAGCAATTATGTCTTCCAAGACGAGCTTCATTTCCGACGTGACCTCGATCCAGTACGTGGTCAAGATCAATGCCCGTGTAGTTCTCCCTGCAAGTCTCAGCCGGCAATGGGAGGAGTCACCCCCGTCAATTTGGTTTCGTCATCATCTACCCTGCCGGAAGCGCTCATCTGGCAGAAATCCTGGTAAACCAGGTGGCCAAACCGGTCTCAAGGGGCAAGAGGCCGAACGTTGTGATCGTTAAGGCACCACAACCCAAACTTAAGACGGTGTCCGAACGACTCTCTAGTGCTCTAGCTAGGGGCAAGACTTCTGGTACAAAGGGCAACATCAAACGTTGCAGACGAGCTCAGGCTATGACTCCAACAAATGCACAATCAGACGTATCTCCAAATCCCTCCATCACCCGGTCTACAGTGACTTCCCGAAGAGCCGTAGCCAGCCAAGTTCTCAAATCAGAAAAATTAAGGCAGAAGATGCTCAGATATTGAGCTAACAAGAGGGCCAGGACTCTAGCCAAGTGGAATCTTGTGAGGTTCCAAGAGCAGGGTTACCCCGTGACGATGGTTGAGTCGCCCGTAAAATTCAGCATATCCTTCGAACCTTTGAAGTGGGTTCAGAAAAATACCATGACCGCCAGAATCAAGAAGATAGCAGTCCGAATGATGCTAAAAAGAGACGTGTCCCAGCCCCAACAGAGAATGCATGACACTATCTTTTCAAGAGTCTATCAGGTGCTCTGTGCCGTACGAAAACAACGGGGCAAAGCCAAAAAGGAAGCGCCGACACTATTCAAGAACCCGGTCAAGCCAGCCGCCTTCAGTCGATTGCCCGTTATCGAAAAAGAGGGGCCCCGACAGTAGTCCATGAAATCAGTGATTGATCGTTTGGGTTCCACTTCTTTGATTTTAAAGAAAAGATGTAGTACTAAAGAAGTGATGTAATGTTTTAGTCGTATAATAACCGCAATCAATAACGGTGTCGCATGTAGCGAGCGTTAGTGAGTACGGGCCGTCCTCTGGGATTCGTGGAATTTGTAAATTTTTGCTTTAGTTGAGTCGAAAGAACTAGTAAAGAAAATCAAGAAATTTTTTAAAGATTTTATTGAAGAAATAGTTTCAAGAAATTCAAGAAATTATTTTTAAGAAAGAAAATTCAAGAAAATGTTCAAGATTTAGTTATCAAGAAAATTGTAGAAGGCTTGTAGAATTCGAACAGAATTGGTAGCCATGATGACTATTCAAAATGATTCATCTTATCTATTGGTAGAATTAAAACTAGATCGATGGCTACCAATGAGAATTAGGGATCCGTTGAAGAAATTAGGGTTTCTCCTTCATTGCCCCTTGTCCTTTCATTGATTGTCATTCTTATCTAGCTTTTAACAAGAAGGATCATCAATCTAATCCCCAAATTGTGACGAACTTCTCAATAAATTGATCTCACTTACAATTTGGACATTAATGATTCTTTTTGCTAAAGTTTATAATCTCTATAAGACTTAAGATGAATATAGAATTCTCTTACAATGTGATCTACCAAATTCCTTCGAATCCTTAGCAAGCGGAGATTTACTCACACATTATGAAAATAGAAGAATCAACAAATAGAGGTTTCATAATGCGAAAATTTAAAGAAAGCGATATTAAAAATAATGATCATCTTTATTATTCAACTTCAAATTACAACTTCTCCAATCCGAGATTACAAGAATAATTGCTCTTGATCACTCCCTTGAAGAGGTAATTTCTCCGTCGATCTTCGCTTCGCTCAATCACCGTGAGTCTTGGATCTATCGAGGATCACGTGCTCGTTGATGACGATCGGCTTCGTGTAAAGGAATCTTGAATGATCTTGCTCGATGAATTTCTCAATGATTCTTGATCTTGGATCTTGATTTGGTATTGGATTTAAATTGTTAGTGTAATTGTGTACAAAATGTGTACTAAAATTCAACAACCATTTTAATGTAGTCTTACGTCCTTTTTTATAGCCCCTAATCAAGCTTCCCCAATAAGCTAGGTTGTTATAGAGAAGTTTCCAGAACGAGCTTGTTACAACGAAGCGTTCTCAGCAAGCTAAGACGTTACAGGAAAGCTTATGGAGAAATCTCGATTTTCGATCCCCTGACTCGGCCGCGGTTCCGCGGCCGATTTGTGAGCTCTTAGTTTCAAATCTCTTGAGTTTTCTAATGTTGTTCTCAGGATTTATATGTGATATCTAGAATCCTCTTCTCTCTTTTGAATTTCTGCCAGAATTTAACTCTTTGATTTCCTGTATTTTATCGGCGAATTTCTGATTTCGATATCTGACCTGGGCTAATTTTTTGCACAAGATCTCAATGAAGAATGTTAGAGATATACAATATTATGCGTGAAATAATAATATACAATTTCCTTCAAAAATGTTGATTATAATGTATAACACATGGTAATTGATATTTTCCAGACGAACTTGTAATATGTGTTATATTTATATCAAACATCCTTAGATGATTAGAAAAGTGAGAAAATTATTATGTTAAAAATTGCAATAATTTCGACTGAACAAATTCCCTCAAACTTGACTTTGATCGTCCCGAGCAAACTTCTTTTATTCAGGAGAAGGAGAAAAGAAAAACTAACTAGCACACTTTCGTAGGCAATACAATTGCACCGAGCACGTGCAATAAACCTTTAAACCTCTAGGTGTCCCTAGTAGGAGAAGTGTGGTCTCTTGAGGATTTTCAGCGGATTGCACCCACAAAATCCTATAATAAAAGAAAGACTGTGAAAGTTACATATAAAAATAAGAATTATAAAAGAAAGAACTTGAAAATCAGAGTTTCCAACTACACTAGCTTTTCGGTTGTCATGAGCCCTATCTTAATAGTCATGAAAAGATGTTAGAAATCACATCATCTTTCAATAAAACATCGTCTTTAGTCTTCCTCCCTACCTATCTTCCAAACATCGATCATATACCCCTACGTGTGTGTAAAAGACATCCCTACACTAGGAGAATTCAATTCAAGCTATCATACTCTTGTCCATCTGCCTCAGTACTTTTTAGTCAATGAATATTTTGGATGGAATTGCTCACACATTCTTCATGCGACCGTTAATACCTCTTGAGGTACTAACCGACCGATTACTAAATGTGCTCACATATTAGGCGTAATTAGCAATTTCCTCGTCTTGCAACACCTAAGGCTTAGCAGTGACTCCCAAACCAGTTGGTCTAAGGCACTAGGTGATGAAGCACCCTCGTTATATTTTTTTATATGCTGCCTTGGTGATTACAAAACCAGTATTCATTTTTCTTCATCATTTTATACTTTTATGCTTCATTTATTTTCTTCGTACTTTGGATTTTAGACAGGAGCAATTCAAGGTATCCTCTACTATCCCGAGTTTCAAGACGTGCGTAAGTGCGTATAGTAGGGTATCAACGTTCAGATGTTTGGCTTCAAGAATATGAACTATTTTTCAGACTTATTTTTATCCTCGGATTAGTGACTTCCTTCATCTTACTAACCTTTGGGACAACGGCTCATAACTATTTATTACTAGTTTCGTTTAAGAAAACATCTAACTTTCTTGGTTTTCTTAAACACTTCCAATCTTTTAAACGTAATTTTTTCACTTTCTAATCTTTCATTATAAAAGAATTTTTTTAAAAAAATTTTGTGCTTATGCAAAGTGTAAAGCAAAGTAATGTGTAAATAAGCACAAAGCTCCCTCAAACTTGTTTACAACAGTGTCCTCATTGTTGTCATCTTTTAAATCTCAAAAACCTGTAGACCTGGAAGAAAAAGTTATTAACGGGGACAAGAATAAGTGAAAGTGAAAATCTCCCCGAAACTTATCTTTGATTATATGGATATTCAATTAAGTCATTTTTTAAACTCACCTCCATTCTTATGATGAGACCATTTTATCGAGACATGGAGGTAAGGCGGAGGAAATTTAGTTATGATAAATCGGCTCCTGTAAAAACAGGAGCTCCTCCGTGGGGTCGGTGGAAAAATATGGTTTTAATCTATGCCCGTTCACTTTAAAAATACAACCGTTTTTAATATTTTCAACTTCAACTGCCCCGTGCGGATATACATACCGCACCACAAATGGTCTTTTCCAATTAGATTTTAGCTTACCCGCATGAAGATGGAGACGAGAATCGTAAAGAAGGACTTGTTGTCCTGGGGTAATAGTTTTTCTCAAAATATTTTTGTCGTGAAATACCTTAGTCCGGTTCTTTACTATCACCGCATTATCGTAAGGTTCATCGCGGAGTTCGCTTAGCTTATTTAATTGCAGCTTCCGAAAGTTGCAGGCTTGATTCAAATCGAAGTTAAGTTCTTTAATGGCTCACATTGCTTTATATTCAATCTCGACAGGAAGGTGGCAAGCCTTTCCAAACACTAGCCGGTAAGGATCCATACCAAGATCAGTCTTATAAGCGGTACGGAATGCCCAAAGAGCATCCGTCAATTTGGTTGACCAATCTTCCCGGTTTTTAGAAACCGTTTTCTCCAAAATTTGTTTAATTTACCTATTAGAAATCTCAGCTTGCCCGCACGTTTGGGGATGATAGGGCGTAGAAAGTTTATGGTTGATTGAATATTTCCGCATCAAAGACTCGAAAGACCGATTACAGAAATGCGTCCCATTGTCGCTAATTATAGCGCGAGGGTGTCCAAATCGCGAAAAGATATATTTTCTTTAAGAAACTTAATAACAATCTTGTTGTCATTAGTACGACATGGTATTTCTTCTACCCATTTTGAGACGTAATCAACCGCTAACAAGATATATAAATTCCCTAAAGAATTGGGAAAGGACCCCTAAAATCAATACCCCAAATGTCGAGAATTTCCACAACCAAGATAAGTTGGAGAGGCATCTCATTTTTTCGAGAAATCTTACCCCTGTGTTGACACCGTGGACAAGTTTTGCAATGTTCAAATGCATCTTTGAATAATGTAGGCCAGTAAAAACCACATTGCAAAACTTTCTCCACCGTCTTACGTAGGCCAAAGTGACCACCACATGCCTGATCATGACAGAAAGACAAAACACTCTTGAATTCATCATTGGGGACACATCTGCTAATAATTTGGTCAGGACAATACTTAAACAAATAAGGTTCATCCCAGTAAAAATGCTTTACTCAGGATAGAAATCGATGATTGTCTTGTTTAGACCATTCGCTGGGAATAAGTCCCGTTGCTAGATAATTCACAATATCCACGAAGTAAGGTTCGCATGATACGTTCAAGAGCTATTCGTCAGGAAAAACGTCGTTTATTGGCAAGGTCACAGTAGGCGAAGAAGAAATGCGTGAAAGATGGCCGGCTACTACGTTTTCACATCCTTTCTTATCTCGAATGACAAAATCGAATTCTTGTAAAAATAGGATCCAACGTATTAACCTGGCCTTAGCATCCTTCTTAGATAAAAGATGTTTTAGGGCGGAGTGATCGGTGTAAACCACAATCGGTGAGCCAATCAAGTAAGGCCTGAATTTTTTTAATGCAAATACAACCGCTAAGAGTTTTTTCTTGATGGTTGTATAATTAATTTGAGCATCATTCGAGGTCTTACTTGCATAATAAATTGCATGTGGCATCTTATCAATGTGATGTCCTAAGACTGCACCAACAACAAAATCTGATGCATCACACATAAGCTCAAACGGGTGGTTCCAATCAGGAGATGATAGAACAAGGGCTGCGGTGAGAGATCTTTTGAGTGAGTCAAATGCAGCCTCACAGTCCGAATTAAAGTGAAATGTTGTATCCTTGGCCAAGAGAAGAGTTAAGGGTCTAGCAATTTTGCTAAAATCCTTAATGAATTTCCTATAAAATCCTGCATGACCAAGAAAAGATCGTATATCCTTGACGTATTTGGGATGAGGAAGGTTATGAATGACATCTATTTTAGCTCTGTCTACCTCAATGCCTTTTCGTGAAATGACATGTTCAACCACGATACCGTCTTGGACCATGAGATAGCATGTTTCCCAATTCAAAGTTAAGTTCTTATTCTTACAGCGGGTAAGAATTGCGTCAAGATGACATAGGCAATCCTCAAATGAGTCCCCAAATATAGAGAAATCGTCCATGAAAATCTCCAGAAAATTCTCGACCATGTCTGAGAATATCCCCATCATACACCGCTGAAATGTAGCGGGAGCATTGCATAACCTAAAGAGCATGCGTTTATAAGCAAAGGTACCGAAAGGATAAGTAAATGTTGTTTTATCTTGATCCTTTTCGGTGATAGGGACATGGTTATAGCCAAAGTATCCGTCTATGAAACAATAATATTTATGTCCAACTAATCTTTCTAACATCTGGTCAATGAAATGTAGAGAGAAGTGATCTTTTCTCGTTGCGGCATTGAGTTTTCTATAATCAATATATACACGCCATCCAGTTTGGGTGCGTATTTAGATCAACTCATTAGCCTCATTGGTTATGATCGTGATTCCAGACTTTTTAGGGACCACATGAATAGGACTCACCCATTGGGTATCAGAGATTGGGTAAATTATATCACTATCAAGGCACTTGACGATTTCTTTTTTTACCGCCTCCTTCATGATGGGATTCAACCGTCTTTGTGGGTCTCGGGTTGGTTTGGCTTCATCTATCAAATGTATATGATGTTCTACAATCAAGGGACTAATCCCTTTGATATTTTCCATTGTCCAACCAAATGCTTGCCGAATAGATTTCAAGACCATCAAAAGAGTGTTCTCTTGCTCTAAAGCTAGAGAAGCGGATATGATCACAGGCAAACACTCATTCTCACCTAAATATGCATATTTAAGATGAGAAGGTAACAGTTTGAGATCTAATGTCGGCGGAGAGACAATAGAAGGTGGGGTAAGGGAAAGATATTGGGATTCTCGAAGAAGATCATAACCTGTATAGGATATTGACTCGGAAAGTGCTACTGACTTTTGTGATAAGTCAAAAAGTTCAAACTCGGGGGTGGACTCGTCAAAAGTGTCCTCACTATGATACTGTGCAAGATCAAACAATGATGTACTAATGTCTTCGAGATCATCATAGCGAAGTTCATCAACCTTGCAGCTTTCGGGAGTTATCTCGTGGACAGAACATATATCAAGAATATGAGCAGAAGGTTCAGATGGTTGACTTCCTAGCTTGTAAATGTTAATCTCAATTGTCATTTTCCCGAAAGTCAGGTTCATAAAACCGTTACGACAATTAATGACAGTATTGGAAGTGGCTAAGAAGGGTCGACCTAAAATCACCGGAATTTGGTTCCGTGGGTTCGCTACAGGTTGTGTATCTAAGAAAATAAAGTCTACAGGGTATATAAATTCCCCGACTTTTATCAACACATCCTCAAACTCACCCCTAGGTTTGGTGATAGATCTATCGGCCATCTGGAGAGTCCAATGTGCATGCTTCAACTCTCCAATAACTAACTGCTCGTAGACAGAGTAAGGAAGCGGATTAACACTAGCGCCAAGATCGAGTAGAGCACGATTAATATTTTTACCCCCAATAGAAATAGAGATTGTAGGACAGCCAGGGTCCTTACGTTTCTTTGGTAACTGATGGGTAAAAGTTGTGCTAACATTACTCGTCATGAACACTTTTTTCGGCACTTGAGTTTTTCTCTTCCTAGTGCACAAGTCCTTAAGTATTTTCGCATAAGCCGGAACTTGTTGGATAGCATCTAAGAGAGGGATATTTATGTTAACCTATTTAAACATTTCCATAATCTTCTCCATTTATGCATTAGGTTTGTTGGCCCTCAATCTATTTGGATAAGGAGCTTTATGAATAATAGTTGGGTCCAACATTTGTGGAGAAGTTTGTGTGGGTAAAATGGATCCCAAAATTGGAGCGGGGATCATTTCAGGCTGTGTCAATGAGGTGGGTGGAGGTTTCGATCCTTGGGGAAAACGGATAATAGGCTCGCAAGAAGATGGAGTAGACGAAATGAGGTAAGAAGTGGAAGTGGAAGCCGAGGTATCATTGACTGATTCCTCATTATCAATTTCTTTACCGACATGGTTGTTTAGCACTCTTCCAGATCTCAACGTGGTAATAGCACTCACATTATGATGCGAGTAACCAGGATTTGGTAGAGGTTGAGCTGGAAGTTTTCCTTTCTCTCCAGCACTCATCGCGGCATTTAACTGTGCAATTTGTGCTTCAATTGCTTTTATACTCTCATCATGGGAGGCAGAGTCCTTCTTTATGGTATCGATAGAAGATCTTATATCAGCCGACATTTGCATGGAATGTTTCATAAACAAATCCAATGTTCGTTCGAGTGAAGAAGAGTTTTTGGTACCAGCCGTTTGGAAAGAATTATTATAAGGTGCAGAATTGTTGGCTGGATTTTGAAAAGTTTGTGGTTGAAAGGGGTGCTGATTCTGTGGTGGTTGCTGTGGCTGTGGAAGAACCCTTTGAAAGTTATTTTGGTTTGGAACCGTATTTTGAGTTTGGTGTTGGTTCCAAGCAAAATTAGGGCGATTCCTCCAACCTTGATTATAAGTGGAAGAATAAGGATCGTTTCTAGGTCGTTGCTGAAAAGCAGCATTAGTGTGTTCTTGACCTTGAAACGGAGAATTCAAAGGACATTCTTCCATCAGATGTGATGGATCTGAACAGTATCCACACACGGTTTTAGGGAGCGTCACCTGATTTAGGAAGGCTAATAAAAATATGTTTTCCATAGCTTCGAGTTTCTTTTGCATTGCTGTCATTTCAACTTTTACGGCAATGGAAATATCAAGTTGATGGATACCACCCCTAGATGATGGACTAACGCTTTCCCATTGCAAAGTGTTTTCGGCAAAATCTTCCAAAAATTTCCAAGCTTCACCATCGTCTTTGGACCTGAAATTGAATTGACACATGGTTTCAAGCATCTGTTTTGTCGTTGGATTAATGCCCTCATATATAATTTGGCACAGATCCCATCTATGGATTCCGTGA
Source organism: Agapanthus africanus (assembly GCA_030015575.1). Lineage (NCBI taxonomy): Eukaryota > Viridiplantae > Streptophyta > Magnoliopsida > Asparagales > Amaryllidaceae > Agapanthus > Agapanthus africanus. The sequence goes on along the minus strand of JASDDO010000026.1, from coordinate 18,894,167 downwards.
TGAGGACATTGGACAAGCAGATCCTTGAACTGTTCAAAACATTTCCAAAATAGTTCTTTGGGAAGCTGGGAAAATTGGTTGATTTCACTCCTAACACGGGCGGTCTTATGATTGGGATAAAATTTCTTAAGGAATGCTATAACGAATTCATCCCAATTGGAAATTGAGTGTGCGGGTGTATTATAAAGTCACTTTTTGGCTAAATCGCACAAAGTAAACGAGAGAAGATGTAAAGGCAAAGCATCCACAGAAAGTTGTGAAGTGCCCATCATAGCACATACGTTTTCGAATTTGGTGATAAAAACGTATGCATCTTCAGACTCGAGACCGTGAAATTTAGGCAAAAGATTGATATAATGTGGTTTGATTTCGAAATTATCTCCATTGGCTGCTAGAATAGAAAGACAAGTAGAAAAAGGACCACGTATAGGGTAGCATCTCTCTTGGAAAGATATACGTGGTAGATTATGCGCACCTGCGGGTGGTGGCAGAGTGGTGTTATTAAAAGTTGATGGAGAACCGTCCATCTCGGTGGATGTGGTTTGTGGTGAGGAAAAAGAAGATGAAGAAATACCAACTTCGGAGTCGATAGACGAAACGCGGACAAGACGGGCACTAAAATCTCGTGTCCAGCCGAGTATGCACTAAGCGGGTTTAGCGCAAGTGGCAGCGTATGTATAAATTAAATAAAGGTTTGGTTTGTTTTTGAAAAAGAGACGGATTTAGAAAAATCACAAAAATGCACAATCAACCTTAAATCTAAGGTCACCTAGGTCAAGTCACTAGACCGCTCCTAGATTTCCAGAAGACAAATCGCAGGATAAATTCTCTACTACCTCTTTATCCCTCCTGTGGCCAAATAAGTGCCAGGTAAGTGGGAGGTATCCTCTATGTAAATAGCGGGCCTAATTAAGTAACCACTTGTCTTAGACACACTTGCCTAAACACCACAAAAGAAATGCGGATAAGCAGTAGATTACCCACGACCTTTCTCTGTCCTAATTGAGCGCGACGGTCTTTAGAATCTTGATCTAGATATTTTTTAGTTAATGAAGGGTGATGCGAATGCTAGTTTTGTGATTTTTGGGGCTTAGGAAGGGTAATGAAATCCCCACCTAATCTAAATTTGGTCTTTACCCCTTAATTTTCGTATTAAAATATGCAAAAACAACCAATATATTTTTTTTGAGCGGTGAATTTTTGCAAAGAATCCTGCAGAAAAATTGTTATTGGACTAATCAAAGGAGAGAGAAGAAATAAGAGAATATACCAGAGAAAATTGGAGTCTCAATATTCCAATACCACCGCGGTTCTGCGGCCAATACAAGCTTATTGCCGCGGTTCCACGGTCAATTTGAATGATCTTTGAGAAATTTTTTTTACTGGTGCTCCCCTTGGTCCTCTAGTCTCTATGAAATGATCTGAATCTTTATCTCCCTGCTACAGTGATTCCAAATTTCCTTGCAAAATTCACACATTAATCGTTAAGCACACGATTGGTTTTTTGATTCAAATTTTGATGGAATAATAATACTTCAACCCAAATAGCAAGAAAAAAACAAATTACGCACGTATCCTCGGCAACGGCGCCATTTGATTGATCGTTTGGATTCCACTTCTTTGATTTTAAAGAAAAGATGTAGTACTAAAGAAGTGATGTAATGTATTAGTCGTATAATAACCGCAATCAATAACGGTGTCGTGTGTAGCGAGCGTTAGTGAGTACGGGCCGTCCTCTAGGATTCGTGGAATTCGTAAATTCTTGCTTTAGTTGAGTCGAAAGAACTAGTAAAGAAAATCAAGAAATTGTTTTAAGATTTGATTGAAGTAATAGATTCAAGAAATTCAAGAAAATGTTCAAGATTTAGTTATCAAGAAAATTGTAGAAGGCTTGTAGGATTCGAATGGAATTGGTAGCCATGATGACTATTCAAAATGCTTTATCTTATCTATTGGTAGAATTAAAACTAGATCGATGGCTACTAATGGGAATTAGGGATCTCTTGAAGAAACTAGGGTTTCTCCTTCATTGCCCCTTGTCCTTTCATTGATTGCCATTCTTAGCTAGCCTTTAACAGGAAGGACCATCAATTTAATCCCCAAATTGTGACGAACTTCTCATTAAATTGATCTCACTCACAATTTGGACATTAATGATTCTTTTTGCTAAAGTTTATAATCTCCATAAGACTTAAGATAAATATAGAATTCTCTCACCATGTGATCTACCAAATTCCTTCGAATCCTTAGCAAGCGGAGATTTACTCACACATTATGTAAATAGAAGAATCAACAAATAAAGATTTCATAATGCGAAAATTTAAGGAAAGCGAGATTAAAAGTAATGATCACCTTTATCATTCAACTTCAAATTAAAACTTCTCCAATCCGAGATTACAAGAAGAATTGCTCTTGATCACTCTCTTGAAGAGGTAATTTCTCCGTCGATCTTCACTTCGCTCAATCACCGTGAGTCTTGGATATATTGAGGATCACGTGCTCGTTGATGACGATCGGATTCACGTAAAAGAATCTTGAATGATCTCGCTCGATGAATTTCTCAATGATTCTTGATCTTAGATCTTGATTTGGAATTGGATCTAAATTGTTTGTGTAATTGTGTACAAAATGTGTACTAAAATTCAACAACCTTTTTAATGTAGGCTTAGGTCCTTTTTTATAGCCCTAATCAAGCTTCCCCAATAAGCTAGGTTGTTATAGAGAAGTTTCCAGAACGAGCTTGTTACAACGAAGCGTCCTCAGCAAGCTAAGACATTCCAGGGAATCTTCTGGAGAAATCTTGATCTTCGATCTCCCCTGACTCGCTGACTCGGCCGCGGTTCCGCGGCCGATTTGTGAGCTCTTAACTTCAAATCTCTTGAGTCTTCTAATGTTGTTCTCAGGGTTTATATGTGATATCTGGAATCTTCTTCTCTCTTCTGAATTTCTGCCAGAATTTAACTCTTTGATTTCTTGTATTTTATTGGCGAATTTCTGATTCCGATATCTGACCTGAGCTATTTTTTTGCACAAGATCTCAATGAAGAATGTTAGAGATATACAATATTATGTGTGAAATAATAAACATACAATTTCCTTCAAAAATGTTGATTATAATGTAAAACACAAAGTAATTGATATTTTCCAGAAGAACTTGTAATATGTGTTATATTTATATCAAACATCCTTAGATGATTAGAAAAGTGAGGAAATTGTTATGTTAAAAATTGCAATAATTTCGACTGAACAATCAGCTACCAATAATAAAAGGATTGCCGGATATATTATCCACACTGTCTATATGGCGGGCACGCTCCCCAGTGACAACCTCCGCAGCAAAAGTAAGGATGAGACTACCACATCCCAAGCCCAATCTGGCTTGAATGTGGTTGCCGCTTCCCAAGATCAGCCGCCTCCGCTGGATGATGAAAACCCTCTCGATGAGGCCGATAGGCAGAAAGACCCCTCAGTCCATGTCGAGTCAAACTCGGACAGTGAGGAAGAGCCGACTTTCCGCCTCAGGACCGCAGAGCAAGAGCTGCTTCAAGAGCTTCGAAAACAGCTTAGGAGCAAAGATAAAGAGATGGCCAAGCTCTATTCAAAAATTGACGACCTAACGAACGTTGTAATGCAGCCTACGGCTCAAATTGCTGGGGCGCCTCCCAACTAAGCACAAGTCTCCACTCATGAGCCGGGTGATAACAAGCCGAAAAAACTGATGCTTGTCTCTTTAGGTCCAAGATTTGGCGATCCGCACGAAAGCCAGCCACATTCCGCTTCTGGGGACGCCTTGGCCCCAGATAGCGCCATCCCGCTAACACAAGATCGGATAATGGATTTGGTCACTAGTAAGGTTAGAACATTGGTAGCTGAAGCCGAAGCTCAGAAAGAAACCGACAGTAGTGGGCGGCCATATCCCGCACAGTACGATCTGATCGAGTTCCCGAGCGGCTATGTCATTCCTAAGTTCGGAAGATTTGATGAGACGGGAAACTCAAATCAGCACGTCACTCAATTTAAAGCGTCGTGCGAAAATACAGGGGGCAACGATGCACTCATTTTTCATCAGTTTGTCAACAGCCTGACCGGTGTCGTTTTCGACTGGTACGCAAGTATACCAGACGGGTCCGTCACTAATTTCGCCCAAATGGAGTCTCTATTTCGGCAAACATTCATGAGTGTTTGTGACAAAATCTCCATCACAGAACTCCTGAGAATCAAGCCGGGGAAAAACGAAAGCAACACGGACTTTATTGCCCGATGGCGCAACCTCACTGTCAAGTGCGAACCGCCGCTAGAGCAGGACCAGTCCGTTAGCCTCCTTATTGGGAACCTCAGCAATTGGATGGTTCCATTCTTATGTACAGCAGGCCTTAAGACATTTCAAGAGCTGACTAAGAATGTCCAAATGCTGGAACGCTTTGTCACGCCCTACCCCGAATACAGAGAGTATTGTCTGCTCTAGCCAAAGCAGCACGGTTTTGTCCTTCGGGGGGAACCAGACCCGACCAGGGACCACTTCCCAGGAGGTCACCCATCTCAGAACTTCCCTGGCTCAAGCACGCTTAACTATGGAGTTCTCAAGCTCCTGTAGTGCCGGTTCATTTAAAAGGCGCCCATGTATTGAAGAGTGGTATCATTCCATTTATAATACAGATCTGCTCTCTTTCGGAATGTATTCCGAAGAGTCCCCATTGTTCTACAGTGGGTCCCATGAATTCAAGAGGTGGCCCCCGCCCACTTAACACGACACTTGGCGTGGCACTTTGTTCCGTGAGCAAGAACCGGGTCCCGACATTCTCCCCACCTTTGAACAATGGTTCTTCCTCGAACCACAGACCTACTATTGAGGGACCGGCTCTGATACCATTCTGTCACGCCCAACCCCCAATATAGAGAGAATTGTCCGCTCTGGCCGAAGCCGCACGGCTTTGTCCTTCGGGACGAACCGGACCCGACCAGGGGCCACTTCCCAGGAGGTCACCCATCCCAGAACTTCCCTGGCTCGAGCATGCTTAACTACGGAGTTCTTAAGCTCCTATAGTTCCGGTTCACTTAAAAGGCGCCTCTATATTGAAGAGTAGTATCATTCCATTTATAGTACAGATCTGCCCTCTTTCGTAATGTATTCCGAAGAGTCCCCATTGTTCTACAGTGGTTCCCATGGACTCAAGAGGTGCCCCCCATGGATTCAAGAGGTGGCCCCCGCCCACTTAACATGACACTTGGCGTAGCACTTTGTTCCGTGTGGCAATTTGTTCCGTGAGAAAGAACCAGGTCCCGACATTAGAAAAATGTAACAACCCTAAACTTTCTGTACAATTTTTTTTCAAAAATACAGAAAAGGGGTAATTTTACCTGAGCACAAGTTATAAGTTTGATTTGCTTTTAAACAGCAAGAAAGAGCTTGTAGCTCATTGGTAAGACCTTGCACTGTTGAGACATAGCACCATAGTTCAAATTCCATCAGCCACACATTATTTTTATTTTAATTTTTTTTTAAACTTTTAGAAGCACAAGAGTCTACATGTGTATAACTCGTAAAAACCAAGAGTCACACATAAAACAAACGGGTCCACGAGTCAAGACATAGCATCAGGGGACATGTGGCAACCTGACTCGGCCCGACTCGGCCAACTCGGGCCGGTGACTCGGGTGAATCGGCCGTCGCCGCCGGCCCGAGTCAGCCCGAACCTAAATTTTCTTGAACTCCCAGAGAATTTTGTCTTACCCCACTCCCCCTGCACTGTTTAAAACCTCTGAAATTAAACAGAGAATTAAAACACCCATTTTAATTTTTAAATGCAAAATTAAATACAATTTTTATCACAGCCTTTCATCTACCCTAAACCCTAATTTTTCTTATAAATACCACATCTAAAATCACCCCTCCTCACTTCCAAATCTCTGTCCAAACTCTCAAGAAAATTCCATAGAATTTTTGTGTGCAAGTGGAGTTAGCAAAGGGCGAAGTTCCGGCGAAGTTCCGACGACGATCCGAGAAGATTCCGGTGACGAAACGACGCACCGGCACCTCCCACTTCTTCTTTTTCCTCTCCTCTACCCTATAATTCAGTAAGTCCCTTCTCCTCCTTCTCTTTACTATTCTAAAAACTTAGAATTTTAAAACCCGACGGAAGTTGAGTTAATCCGACTTCCGATTCGGTTTTTCCTTAAAAATCATATTTTTATTAAACACAATAATACCAAACCCTCACATCATGATCATTAAAAATAAACAAAACATATTAACAAGTTTCATATCAAAAGAAATTATATTTCAATTTTTATAGCACTTTTACAGAAAAATACCATATACTTTAGTTTCGACATAAAACATTATTACCCCTTACTATTCCTTTAGATAGTTCATGAGGTAATGACCTAGCTCCTCACAACACTCATATGTAACATAGCACGATGATATTTGGAAACATAGTTTTGGGAAAATACGATTTTACACAAAACTACCTCAAACTTATAAAAACTTTTTCTACAAAATATGTATTTTTAACAAATCTTTGCAATGTACCGCTACAACCCATTTCGGGGAACCCGTTCAGGATGGTGAGGATTATTGCACATCCTCGGGCTTAGTAGTGCGAGATGCAGACCTCCGCAAGGAGCATACGGTCTCGAAACATTTAAAATACAATTTTCTTTAGAAAATGTGATTTCTATTATAAATAAAACTTATATTTTTAATAAATAAATATATATGTAATTAATATCAAAATATCTATTTTTAGTATTTATAATATTCCACATTTCCAAAATTCAAGAAAAACATTCGATTTACAAGAAAATACCATACAAATTCTAATATTACAAATAAATACTATATATTATGAAAAATAGGTTTTATTCACTAGAAATGTCACGTTGATAAAATATACATCAATGAAAACTTTAAAGACGATAATAAAATACTTGAGGTGTATTTTAAAAATTTATACAAAATTATTTTTACATAAACCCCCCTCAAATTATACTAAATTACAATAAGGACCATAGTAAATATAGGTTTAAGCGGGACCGGTCTCTTGAGCCCTAGGGAGCCGGAGATATGGGTGCTTGCCTATTTAACGTAGATAACTTAACAAACGGTGTTATCAATACGGTAACCGTCTTTGAAAAAGACACAAATCCTGCCGTCCATGTGCAGCGGTTACCGATAACACCAAAACCTAATTCAGGATTCAATTTCTTTTCTAATTGTCTGACTCAGACCGAGTCTCAATATAATCAATCTGACTTGAATGAGATTCAAGTATATATAACAATTCAATATGAATCCATATATTCAATCTGTTCAATCTATCAATTTATACAACTTGATCGAACCAAACCATGGATATATATACATCTACATAATTCTCCAGTTACATCCATTTACTGATATCATGGTTTTGGCAAGTCATCCATCTATACAATCTATAATACAAGACAATACAATTTACAATACAATACAAACAAGATATCGCGGGGTTAATAAGGGGTAGATTGGTACGGAAGGTGTTAGAAGTGGCACGAGACAACAACCATAAAGTCACCTAACCTGAATTAAATTGTCGTTGTTCCGGGTATTATTGACGGAGCCTTATACTCTATATACCGTAGTCTCTGGTCTAGTGAGACTCCTCTCGTATACACTGGCCTCTTCTGTACCAAGCTACAAACAACAGCGTTAACACTAAATACAACATTATAACAATATAATAAAACTTTAAAAAGTTACACACACTCTCTCTGTCTATTCTACTTCTCCCTTACCTTTGGGACTTACCGAGCGATTGTTCGCTGACAACATTCCTTCTCTTTTTTCTTTGGAATGTTGTCAGGTGATTCGGACCTTGAGGAGATCGAGCCCACCCGTGAGGACTTAGATCATCTAGCCATCGACCCAGAGCTCTAGTTACTTGTACATTTCATTTCAGTACTTTCCATTTCTGTTATGCCACTGCTTTTCATTCCATGTATTTTCTTTTCAGATGTATTGTAAAAAGAATGTTAATAAATAAAGTTGTTGTTCAATTATATCTATTGTCTCTGTCTCTTGTGCATTTTATTTATATTGCTTAGATACGCTCAGCATGTTTACTTCAGAGTAAATACGTAGCGGCCTCATCGCGTTCTCTGCCCGTACACTGGGAAGCGGGGCGTGACGGGACCGCTACGTATTTACTCAGAAGTAAACACGCTAAGCCTAAGCAATATAAAATGTAATGTACACAAAAGACAAGATATAAATGAACAATAACTTTATTTATTAACATTCTTTTTACAATACATCTGAAAAGTAATACATGGAATGGAAAGCAATGCCTAAACAGTGGCATAACAGAAATGGAAAATACAGAATTGAAATGTACAAGTGAAACTAAAGCTCGGGATCTTCAGCAAACTGGTCTAAGTCCTCGCTGCTGGTGTAACATTTCCAAATAATCAAATATTATTTTTGGGAATTTTTATATTTTAATATTATTTTAATGAATATTTTAATATTTCGGTATAATTAAATATCGATAAATGGAGAAAAAGTTAGAAAAATTATGGAAAATTATAAAATAGGGTATTTTATGGAATTATTCCATTTAAAACTTTTTATGATTAGTTATATGCTAATTTAGTGCTAATCGCGATTAAAAATCGTTAATCGGATTTTTGGCATTTTTGTGCAAAACATGCACATATCATTTTAGACCTGTTTTACATTATTCTTACCATGGCTTTGTTTTGGGTTCACTATTCTTGGAAGAAGGATTTTGAGAGGTTTAGCGAAAAGAAAAAGAGATTTGATTAGAATATGGTAGTAGGTAGAGAGAGAGAGGGAGAGTATGGGGTCTTTTTTGACTTGGCTCTTCTCCATTTCCTCCACCATTTCCTCTCTCCCCCTTCAAGTGTTGCTGCAGCTGCTGCCCACAATCCCCTCCCTTCTCCAAGCCTCCAAAACAACACAAAAATCACTCCAAAACCCCATCTTCCCTTCAATAAAAATGTGCACAAGCCCTCAAGCAACCATTTGGACCAAGAAAGTTTGTGATTTGGCACTGTTGAGGATTCATGAGTCTCTATGGAGGTAATTCCTTCACAATTGTTGTATCATTTCTAGTGATTAAGCCTCTTTTAAAGTTTGATGTCGTTTCGACGAAGTTTTGTGCACTTTGGACAACCCTAGAGAGGATTAGGGTAAGTTTGAGTTGTTAAGTGAAATTGAGACTTGTTGTGACCTTAGAATCCTGTTAGTGATGTTACTTTGGACCAGACCTGAGAGTTAAACCCAGAATACGGATTTAGTGAATCGATATCAGGGAAAACTGTATTTCTGCGAGTGTGTTTTGGAATCTGCTATCACCCTGGGACCCCTAAGATAAAATTGAGTTGACAGTGAGATGTGCAGGCATCCTGGAACGACCGCACCAAACCCTAGCCCCCAAATCCAATTCCCGGCCGCAGATAAATCCAATATGGCCACAAATTGCGGCCAGAGCAGGGGGGTTTGGCCTCGTTTTTGGTGCATGGCCTTATTTCCAGTTAACTTGACCCTTGGTATGTGCAATTTTGTCTGGTTCCCATCAGGGTAAAATCTGGGTTGATTTTCCAATGTTGGCGCATGATTTACGACTTATTTCAGCATGGATTCTGGTATTTGGTGATTCATTTCTGTCGGGTGGCGTTTGGAAGTCAACGACACGTGGATATTGATCGTGTTTACATGCGAGACGATGGGTTTTTACCTATGCGAGTAGCGTGTGCTGTTTTGGTTTTCCGATATGATTTTCATGTGCTTTAGCGTTGTGATATACTTGTAGGTACCCTACGTGATATTGAGGCAAAGAAGATGAAGATGGCGACATCGGCATCGGCACATAAGAAGCAAGGTGAGTAGATTTATATCTATGGGGAGAAGTCGGGTGGATGACGTATAGCACCCCCGTAGTCCGTGGTAATGTATACGAATACGTATACACACGTATATTTATTATGTGTCGTTTAAGATTATTGATGGTAATAATGGAATTACTGATGATAAGGATGTATTGGTTTAGTATAGTGCGAAACCCCAGAGTAGTGATTGCACCCACACATACACGTACACATATACTTGCATACATTCTTTTCTTTTATCTGTGCGCATTTGGAGGTGTGTATATCTACACATGGGTATGGGACTATGTGTTCATATACGGGATTTGAGTATGATACGTGGGATTGAGATGAGTCGATGAGGTTTGATTGAGGCCGTGAGATTCGGCGATATGACAGAGTTCGTATTTGAGATGCGACATGATGGTTTTAGCGGGCCTTTGGGCATGTGTTTTATCCCGCATTCATATTTATATAGATGGTATCGATGGTACTAGACTTAGACTTGTACCCTAAACTATGTGATATGATGGTAGTGATACCTGATATGCGATGAGATGAATGTAATATTGACCCGTACCCAGCTATTGGGATGCCGTACGACAATTTACCGTACTAGCCTTATATTGATGTTAGATCCGCACTCATGACTCGAGGATGTCATATGATATACTGTATCGTACGTGATACTATTGAGTATATATATATATGTATATCGACTCAGATTTAGGTGGTTTCCATACCCCTGCCGATTGACTTGATAGTTGGGTCCGTAGTTCGCATAATAGGCGTAGACTAGAACCGAGTCATACCTATTTCAAAACTAATGAATCAGAGATATTTTAAAGATAGGCAAAAGGGATTCTACGGATATTTTCAAACGTAGCATCTGTTCTTAAAACACCGTAGCCCTTATTTTACCAAAAACCCCGATTCGTCTTATTTCAAAAGGCAAGGCTGCATGATATACTTTTGAGGTAGATTCTTTACTGTTGCGTTGATTATTCGATTCCGCATATTCATGCTATTTTCGTTGCATCGCTTGTGTTGTTGATATATTACAGTCATGCTGCTAGGACACCAGCACCATTATCGATGATGCGTATGTTCCACGTACACTGTTTGCCGGCTTACACACTTCATCATCGATAATTGCCATGGCACTACACTGTAGTACTATTGCATTCAGGATATGATTCTTGCATGACAAACTGATATGCTTACATTTCTTTTACATGTCACATACATCATGTTTTCTGATTATACGCATTGAGAGTTGCTATTTCCATGATATTTCTGGATTTGGGAACCGTAGGTATTTCAAAAGAGAATATGTCATTGCTTTAAAAACCCGGTTACCCTTGATATGATATTTCAGTGCGTCCACCATGTGTTTTCTCGGTGCCGAGAGCGACATGTGAAACCCGATTCGAGGAGTGGATGAGCCGATTGCGGGTACATGGTGGACCCGGTATGGTTCCCCTCGGCAAGATGATCGAAGGACTTTGCCGATTGAGCCTGGAGGCGGGCGAGTACCTACCGGTGATTGGTTGGACCTGGCGGTTATCCGGAGGATACCGACCGGAGTTGATATATGGATATGGGCGTACTGCTGGGGCCGGGGGCCGATTCCACAGACGGAGCCCGTAGGCTGGTCCGGACTGACGGAGCCCGATATATGAGGATTTGCGTGCCGATGCTGGGCACGGTTTTCATGATGTTTTCGAGTGTCGATGCTGGGCACTCCGGTTCCATGATTTTGACGTGTCGCGAGGGACACAACTGGTTTATATCCTCATATTTCCATGCATATGCTGATGATATTTACATGCATGATGGTTATTGTCATTGGGTGACGAGTGGACGGGATCTACGTACATGCAGATTGATTTCATTGATCATACCTCACATTTATGATATGCTATTACCTGAGGCACTGGCACGAGCACTTGGCACTACACTCATGTATAGAGATTACATTGCCAGTTTAGCATGCTTCAGACTTGTTCATATTGAGGTTTATATATATATATATATATATATCTGATCGTATTGACCTAGAATGGGTCATACATTCGATTTCTGCGTGTAGATATTTTTTATTCACGAGTTGGCAACTCACCCCCGTTGTGCCACAGTTCTTGCAGGTTTTTGCCGTACAGATTCCATAGCGGCATTTCTGGCACACTGCTTCCATATGGGTGACTTGCGTTGGTAGGTGGGTTCTTTTGCATCAGAACCACCCTTGTACATGTACTTTCAGTTGTATCTAGTCATTCCATCAACCAAAACTTGTATATTGTTTCAGACTTAGAGACAGTGATGTATTATTTCGACCTTTGAGTCGCGCTTGTAGTATTATGGTTTTCTGACTGTTTTGAATTTCTTTTTGGGTTTTGATCCTCGCCCTTTTGCGTTGTATATTATTATTGATTGCGTGGTTGTGACCGTCGATTGACGAAGAGCTAGCTCCCGCTTGGGGATGCCTTTTATAATTTCATATATATTGTTCTTGTTGTGCCCCGTTTGGGGCCAGTTTTTACAAAGGAAACTCTGCCGAAATTTTTAGAAAAGGTTACACATTTTAAAAATGCATACTCGGCTAGTTATTTAAAAACTTTGATTTTCAAAACATGATTTCTTTACTTCTTAAAACCAGTTTTCCTTATTTACTCCTTAAAATAGTTTTAGATTTCTGAGCTTTTGGCTTACTTGGATCAGATGGGGTCCTATAGACTTCATATGGTTCAAGGGCTAGTCACATGCTCTTTCGGGTCGTGACAGCTGGGCTAGATCTCCAGTGAATCCGAAACATCTGACGACATTCCAAAGAAGAAGAATAAAGAGAATATCGTCAGCGAACAAATCGCTCGGTAAGTCCCAAAGATGAGAGATAAGTAGAATAGACAGAGAGAGCATATTTTTATAATGTTGTATTGAGTGTTAACGCTGTTGTTTGTAGCTTGGTACAAAAGAGGCCAGTGTATACGAGAGGAGTCTCACTAGACCAGAGAATACGGTATATAGAGTACAAGGCTCCGTGATAATACCCAGAACAATGGCGATTGAATTCAGGTTAGGTGTCTAATGGTTACAGTCTCGTGCCACTTCTAACACCTTCTGTACCAATCTACCCCTTAAACCCCGTGATGTCTTGATTGTATTGTTTGTATTGTATTGTAAATTGTATTATCTTGTATTATAGATTGTATAGATGGATGAATTTCCGAAATCACGATATCAGTAAATGGATGTAACTGGAGAATCATGTAGATGGAAGTATATCCATGGTTCGGTTCAGTCAATACAGATTGAATAGATTTAACAGATTGATTGTATGGATTCATGGATTCATATTGAATTGTTATATATATGTACTTGAATCTCATTCAAGTCAGATTGATTATATCGAAACTTAGTCTGAGTCAGACAATTAGGAAAGAAATTGAAATACTGAAATAAGTTTTGATGTTATCGGTAACCGCTGCACATGGATGACAGGATTTATGTCTTTTTCAAAGACGATTACCGTGTTGATAATATTGTTTGTTATGTTGTCTACCTTAAATAGGCAAGCACCCATATCTTCGGCTTCCTGAGGCTCAAGAGACTGGTCCCGCTTAAAACTATGTTTACTACGGTCCTTATTGTAATTTAGTATAACTTTACGGGGTTTTATGTAAAAATATTTTTATATAATTTTCAAAATACACGTCAAGTATTTTATTATCGTTTTTAGAGTTTTCATGGATGTATATTTTATTAATATGACATTTCTAGTGAATAAATCCTAATTTCATGATATATGGTATTTATTTGTAATATTGGAATTGTATGGTATTTTCTTGTAAATAGAATATTTTTGTTGAATTTTTGAAATGTGGAATATTATAAATACTAAAAATAGATATTTTGATATTAATTACATATATATATCTATTAAAAATATCAGTTTTATTTATAATAGAAATCACATTTTCTAAAGAAAATTATATTTTTAAATTTTTCGAGACCGTATGCTCCTTGCGGAGGTCTGCATCTCGCACTACTAAGCCCGAGGATGTGCGATAATCCGCACCATCCCGAACGAGTTCCTCGAAATGGGTTGTAGCGGCGCATTGCAAATATTTGTTAAAAATACATATCTTGTAGAAAAAGATTTTTTATAAGTTTGAGGTAGTTTTATGTAAAATCATATTTTCCCAAAACTCTTTTCCCAAAGATCATCGTGCTATATTATATATGAGTGTTGTGAGGAGGTAGGTTATTACCTCGTGAACTATCTAAAGGTATAGCAAGGGGTAATAATGTTTTATGTCGAAACTAAATTATATGGCATTTTTCTGTAAAAGTGCTATAAAAATTGAAATATAATTTCTTTTGATATGAAACTTGTCAATATATTTTGTTAATATTTAATGATCATGATGTGAGGGTTTGGTATTATTGTGTTTAATAAAAATATGATTTTTAAGGAAAAACTGAATCGGAAGTCGGATTAACTCCACTTCCGTCGGGTTTTAAAATTCTAAGTTTTTAGAATAGTAAAGAGAAAGGGGAGAAGGAAATTACTGGATTGTAGTGTAGAGGAGAGGAAAAGGAAGAAGTGGGAGGTGCCGGTGCATCGTTTCGTCGCCGGAATCTTCTCGGATCGTCGTCGGAAGTTCGTCCGAGCTTCGCCCTTTGCTAACTCCGCTTGCACACAAAAAGTCTATGGAATTTTCTTGAGATTTTGGATAGAGATTTGGAAGTGAGGAGGGGTGATTTTAGGTGTGGTATTTATAGGAAAAATTAGGGTTTAGGGTAGATGAAAGGGTGTGATAAAAATTGTATTAAATTTTGCATTTAAAAAATTAAAAGGGGTGTTTTAATTTCTCTGTTTAATTTCAAAGATTTTAAATAGTGCATGTCACGCCTCGCTTCCCGGTATACGGCGAATGGGGATGCGACGAGGTCCGCTACGTATTTACTGTGAAGTAAATACGCTAAGCGTATCTAAGCAATATAAAGGTAAATCACAAGAGACAAGAGATATAAAAAATAACAACAACTTTATTAATAACATTCTTTTGTACAATGCATGAAAAGTAAATACAACTGGAATGAAAAGCGATGCCTAAACAATGGCTTAACAGGAAATGAAAATACTGAATAAAACAAGATACAATGTCTAGAGCTCGGGGTCTTCATGAAACTGATCCAAGTCTTCACCGGTGGGCTCGATCTCTGCTGGGTCCAAAACACCTGACGACATTCAAAGAAGAAAGAAATAGAATGTCGTCAGTGAACAGGTCGCTCGGTAAGTCCCAAAGATAAAGAAGAATTAGAAAAAACAGAATAAGAGGTACCCTCTAAAGTATAATGTTATAGAATATTGTGTTCACGCTATTGTTTGTAGCTTGGTACGGAAGGATGCCAGTGTATACGAGAGGGGTCTCAGTATGCTAGAGACCAGGGCAAACGGAATGTAGAAGGAACCGTTAAGCCACGGTACAACAGCAACAGAATATAGGTTAGGTGTCTTAATCTTGCCGTCTCGTGCCACTTCTAACACCTTCCGCACCAATCTACCCCTTAAACCCCGTAGTGTTTTGATTGTATTATTGTATTGTATTGTGTAAGTTGGATGACCGACCAAAACCATGATATCAGTAAACAGATTGTAACTTCATAAACAGGTAAATGGAATAACGGAATAATAGATGTATATCCATGGTTTGATTCAGTCAAGTTGTATAGATTGTTAACTGGATTCTGGAATTCATGTGTTCATATTGAGTTGTAATATTAAAGAATGTAGATTGACTTGAATCATATTCAAGTCAGAAATAATCAGACTCAAATCCGAGTCAGACCAAAAGAAATGTAAGTCGAAGTTCTATAATTGTTAGGGTCCTTATTGTAATTTATAAAACTTGAGGGGGTTTTATGTAAAAATACTTTTGTATAGTTTTCAAGATACACCCCAAGTATTTATTATTCATCTTTATAATCATAATGAGTGTAAATTTTATTTGTGATATTTCTTAGTGAAAATATTCTAATTCCATAAATAAAGGTATTTATCTGTAATATTGATTTATTTGAAATTCATGGTATCTTAATGTAAAAATCTAGTCTTGTGATTTTTAGAAAAAGTGGGATATTTATATTATAAAAAAATAGATCTTTTAGTGATAATATACATATATTTATACAAAAATAATTTCAATAAATATTTTATATATAAATATCATTTTCTTAAGATATCGTATTTTAAACCTTTCGAGACCGAATGCTCCTTGCGGAGTTCTGAATCTCGCACTACTAAGCCGAGGGTGCACGATAAACCGTACTATCCCTAACGGGTTCTCCAAAGGTGGGTTGTAGTGGCGCTTTTGCAAAGATTTATAAATACTAAACCTTTAGAATACGGTTTTATTAAAGTAAAAGGTATTTATTTGCAAAAGTCGATTTTCCGTATTTTAGGTTTTAGGGTTTCTTATTTCAAATAGACTAATTTTAAATGATCTAAATAACAAGTTGTTTGAAGTCTCAAATCGCCTCTTCACCGCCAATTGTGGCCAGGTAAGTATAAGTGAGGAAGGAGGGATCCGCTCACGAATCGTGAGACGGACCTTTTAAAGTTACCTTTGCTCACTTGCCTAGCCTAGACACCACAAAGTCAGGTTTAGATAAACGATCGATGTCTACAACTTATCGTATTTTCCTATTAAAAAATATTTGTTTTAAAAGTATAGCAACCTAAAACTTTTAGAAAAGGTTTTATTAAGAAAATGGTATTTAATTGTAAAATCTTGTTTTATCGTATTCTAAGTTTTCAAGGTAGCGTGTTATGTTTGCATATGAGTGTGTGTGTGGAGGTAGGTCATTACCTCGTGAACTACTTTAAGGTATAGCAATGTGAAAACTTTATGGTATTTAAGTGAAAGAATACGATATATTGTAAAAGCTATCATTTCATGTGAGAAAACTTGTTTAAATTAGTTGTTAAGTGATTAATAGTCAACATGAAGATGTTTAAGCATTATGGAATTGATGATAAGTGAGATTTTATAGAAAACCGAATCGGAAATCGGTTTGTTCCGATTTCCGTCGGGTTTGTAAAGTCGTATTTTTATGAAAGAAAAGAAAGGTAGAAAAGAGAGACTTACGGGTTTGGACAACACTAGAGAGTGAGGGGGAAGTAGAGGGTTTGCCAGTGCGTCGAATCGTCGTTGAGAGGTCCTAGCACGATCACCGGAATTTCGCCGTCGATTTCGTCAGCGCTTCGCCTTTCGCTCGTTTTCCAACTTACCAAAGTTCTCTTGGAATTTTGAGAGAGTGGACTTAGGAATTTAGGATGAGAGGGTAGAAGGTATGGTGGGTATATTTAGGGTTAGGGTTTTCAATTAAAAAATGTAAAAATATATTAAAAAAAATCATTAAACTTTGGAGTAAAAGAGATTTATTGGGCTTTTTGTAACCGGTCAAGGAATTTAGTGTGTGCAGGTGGGAAGACCAGTCAAAGATGCTCAACTTCGATGTTGATGACTTGGCCGTTCGGCCGAGTCCGGCCGGCAGCGCCGGCCCGAGTCGGCCTGTCCGCCGGCCGACTCGGCCGAGTCAGGTGGTCGGGGGCCGAGGATTCTCGTGGGGGGATTTATGGTATATTTAGTTTTTAATGTTCAGTTCAAGTTTTATGAGTTATGGCGTTTTGACTGTTGGGCTTCTAAAGGATTTTAAAAAAAAATAAATACAAAAATAATGTGGGGTATAGGATTTGAACTCTGGTGGCTTGGTTCAGCAGTGCAAGGTATTACCAATGAGCTACAAGCTCCTTCTTGTAATTATGGAGTGAAATAAATACTTAAAGAGATATCAACAACAATAAATACTCCAAGTATACATTGAATTTAAATCAATTCTTTGTATATTAAAAATGGAGTTGTTACAGTCTACCCTCCTTACAAAAATTTCGTCCTCGAAATTTACAAATTTTATTTGAGGACTAGTTTACAAAGAGGTGTGGATATCTAGTACGCATTTCATCCTCCCTTTCCCATGTGGACTCTCCTGGAGTGTTTTTCCTCCACATCACTTGAACCAAGTTAACTTCTTTGTTCCAAAGTGTCTTCACTTTCCTGTCCAGGATCTCCATAGGCTGTTGCTCACAATACAAATCGGGCTATATCGTGAGCTCGGAATGGTCGAGAACATGGCTGGGGTCACTCATATACCTTTTGAGTTGGGATATGTGGAACATATTATGCACTCCTTCCAATGAAGGTGGAAGCGCTAAGCGTTATGCCACTTCACCGACTCGTTCAAGTATGTCGAACGGTTCAATATATCTCGGACTTAGCTTACCCCGTCTTCCAAATCGGATTACTCCGCGGTTCAGAGATATCTTCAAGAATACGTGATCTCCTGGCTGGAACTCTAAGTGTCATCTTTTTGCATCAGCCCAGTGCTTCTGTCGATCTTGGGCTATGCGCATCCTTTCCTTGATAGTACGAACCACATCAACAGTCGCTACTATCATCTCTGGTCCAAGAAGTTCCCTATCTCCGATGTCATCCCAACTTAATGGCGATTGACACTTCATTCCATACAATGCTGCAAAAGGTGCCATTCCTATACTTGCTTGGTAGCTGTTGTTGTACGAAAACTCCACAAGATGTAGGTGATCTTCCCATGGTCCTTTGAAGTCTAACATACATGCTCTGAGCATATCCTCCAAGATTTGAATAGTTCGTTCCGATTGACCATCTGTTTGTGGATGATAAGCCGTACTGAAGTTCAGACTTGTTCCCAAGCTTGCTTGCAGACTCTGCCAAAATTTCGATCGGAACCGGGTGTCACGATCGGAGACAATGCAGACCGGTACTCCATGAAGTCTCACAATTTCCTGTATGAGTTCATGTGTATCAGGGGTAATACATTATGAAGAGTTTAAATCTTAATTAGATTATTACCTCCATGTACTTCTTTTCTAGTGTCTCAGTTGATTGGCCAACTCGAAATGGGATGAAGTGAGCCGACTTTATGAGTCGATCCACAATGACCCATACAGCATCGTTACCCTTTGTGTTGCGAGGAAGAGCAGTCACAAAATCCATCATGATGTGTTGCCACTTCCATTCTGGGATTGGTAACGGTTGAAGTAATCCAGCAGTCCTGTGATGTTCAGCCTTTACTTGCTGACACACCAAGCATTTTGCGACGCTTCTGGCCACTTCACGCTTCATTCCATGCCACCAATAATTCTGACGTAGATCTTTGTACATTTTGGTACCTTCAGGGTGTACTGAGTAGGGAGAGCTTCTTTCATTAACTCTTCCCGAATAGGACCTTTTGGTACACACAATCTGCTGCCGTATCTCAAAGATCCGTCCTCATGGATGATGAAGTCTGTTCTGAGTCCATTCTCCACTTGTTCTTTGATCTTTTGCAACTTAGCATCACTTGTTTGAGCTGCTTTGATCTGATTGACAATGGTTGATTGAACTTGTAAATTCATCAAACTTGAAGCATTACCTGGCATGATTACTTCAATCTCCATCTGATGCAAGTCTTGTTGAAGCTTCCACTGAGCGGTGAGATTCATTGCTAATGGTTGGCGACTAAGAGCATCAGGTACTACATTCACCTTCCCTGGATGATATTGCAAGTTGATGTCAAAGTCCGCCATGAGTTCTAACCATTTTCTTTGCCGTATATTCAACTCCTTCTGAGTAAACACGTATTTCAGGCTCTTATGATCTGTGTAGATGTTCACTCGTTCACCAAGTAGATAACGACGCCAAATCTTGAGAGCAAAGATGACGGCTGCCAATTCTAAATCATGCGTCGGATAATTGCGCTCATGAATCTTCAGCTGTCTTGAAGCATAAGCCACAACTTTACCATGCTGATGTAGAACACATCCTAATCCCTTACTGGATGCATCGCAATGCACTTCGAATCCTCCAGATTGATCCGGTATAATGAGAATAGGTGCTGATGTCTACCTTGACTTGAGTTCTACGAAAGCTTGTTCGCATGCTTCTGACCACACAAATTCCTCATCTTTACGTGTGAGCTTGGTCAGGGGCGTTGCTATCTTTGAAAAGCCTTCAATAAACTTTCTGTAATATCCGGCTAAACCCAAGAAACTTCGAATATCCTTCATTGACTTTGGTGTAGGCCATTAGTTAACTGCTGAAACTTTCGCTGGATCTACAGAGATTCCTTCTCCTGATACGATATGTCCAAGAAAAACAACTTGCTTTAACCAAAACTCGCACTTGCTGTACTTGGCATAAAGCTGATGTTGTCGAAGAGTTTCTAGGACAATTCGTAAGTGCTCTGCATGTTCTTTCCGACTCTTAGAATACACCAGGATGTCATCGATGAAGATGACAACAAACCTGTCTAAGTACTCCCGGAAAACTTGATTCATTAGGTTCATGAATATTGTGGGTGCGTTGGTCACTCCAAATGGTATCACTAGAAATTCATAATGTCCATAACGAGTTCTGAAAGCTGTTTTGTGAATATCAGCTTTCTTGACCTTCACTTGATGATAACCTAAACGAAGATCTAATTTAGAAAAAACACAAGATCCACTTAGCTGATCGAATAGGTCATCGATGCGCGGGAGTGGATACTTGTTCTTTATAGTGACTTCGTTCAAGGCTCTATAATTGTAACACCCGAGCCCAATAATATTATTTCTATTACTGGTTGAGTGTTAGATATTGATCTTTTCAATTATCTTGTTTGTTTGGTGTTTATTGCTAAATTTTAACCGGTTAAGTCATTTTGGCACATAACAAATTTTAACACCGAAAATGAAATTTAAAATGTCCATGTTGGCCTACTCGTCGCGTGGTAGCGTCCGCGTGTCGAGATTTCTTCCCGTTCGGTGAAACGGGCATGTTTGGACGACTACGCGCGCGTGCAAGTATCCGACTTGGGGGCATGCATTTTAATCATTAAACACCTCTTTTCAAAATTTGGAAACCGCTTAAAATCCTATAATTTGAATTTGGAGCATTTGGGCGCAACCCGGGCGCGATTTGGAAATGTTTCATTTAGCGCCAAAAATGCCCATTTAATTAAATACTATTTTAACTATATAAATATTTTCTGTTACCAATCTAAGTAAATCCTATATTAAATCTTGTCCTAAAATTCCTTCCTTTTGGGCAGCCAATCACGAGGGGGGTTTCACCCTCGTGGGCCCCGCATCCCATCTCTCTCTCTCTCAAATCTCCTTCTCTCTCTATCTCTACAATCTCTCTTCCTCTATCTCTCTCCAATCCTAACCTCTCTCTCTCTCTTCCTATATATAAAACCCCCCACTGTTCCTTCTTCTTCCTCACGAGGAAAACTTTCGCGAGAACCCCGAACCCTAACCCTAGCCTCCTCGTGACCTCGCCGCCGGTCCCACCGCGACCTCGCCGTCGCCGTCAACACCTCCTCAGCCTAGCCGCACCCTCCTACCTCCTTCCTCCGTCTCTTCCCGAGCCTGCAACCCAACCCCGATGACATCACCCGGCCGCAGATCTCGCCGTCGACGCCGCCTCCCGTCACCGACGACGCCTGCGACTCCCTCTCTTCCTCCTCGTCCCGACCTCGTCGTCGCCTTCCTCCTCCCCTCGCCGGACCACCACCAGACCCGAGCCCGACCCTAGCACCAATCCCCGGGTCGCCGGGAAACACGCCGTCGATCATCGCCGTCATTGCCAGAGCCACCGCCGACACCTCCTCTCTCTCCTGCCACCCAGACCAGACCACTACATCCCTCGTCGCGGCTGCAACAGAACCAGAAACCTCTCAGCTAAGGCTGCCGCCCTCGCCGCATCTCCTGTTCACCGCCGGCGCGCCCATCACCGTCGGGCCCGTCGTGGTTGCCCCTGGTTCTTCTCTGTAAGCATCACCTTACTTTCCTTTGGTGCAAAACCCCCTCGCTAGTCGTTTGCCCGCATGTATCGTGTTTGCTAACTTTGTTGTTTTGACTGTTGCCGGATTCCGGCCGTGCCGTCGTTTGGACCCGACGCTCCAGCGAAGTACCCTGGTCCGTGTGGTTCCGCTGTTCGCTGTTGGGACTCGATCCGAAGTCCGTGCACCCGTCTCGTGTTTTCTGCCGACTTTGCATCCGTGTTTTCCGGTTTGCGAAACCGTCGAGGCAAGATTTCTTGCTACATGCTACGTTAAACTAACTAAATGTTTGACTCACAAACTTGCTATATTAACTAGTATTGCTACTTATCTCATTGGATGAAATATGATGTATATTATAATACTGCCACCTAAATCGTATTTTGCCACCTAACCTTAATAACAACTACCTGCTAATCATTTACTATTTAGAGGATAATAGTCGCACACTTATATCTTTAGTGCCTGCTGTTATTAATATTGCGCTACACGGTGATTATTGCACCCCAAGGGTGCTTGAACCTGTTAATAAGAGAATACAAAGCATCACTGTGTTTACATGGTATAATATTGTTATTTGCTGTTCCTGCTGTTGTTCCTTATTCGTTACCATACCTGTTATCAGCATACATTTGATTGCATTACATATTGACCGATCTTGATACACCTGACCTATGTACTGATACACCGGACATGACACCCTGTACATATCGACTCAACCTGTTGAAACGTGACCTGACCTGTTACCTGATTTCATGCCTAATGCCGACAAACCTGGCCATTCCTGCTGTCTATCCAGACAGACCTACTTTTACCTGATTTTGTGTTGGCATTAGTCCTTGACTACTGAATACCTGACCTGACATACATAGCTTGGGGGTATGGGGAAATCAAAGGTGAAACCGACTTGTAACTCAACAGTTCGATACTTGTTCTGATCAGTCTTACGGGCTTGGCCAGCCCCGGAGTGGTGATGCTGACATCACTCGCCCATCTTGCTACCTTTTACTGCTTAGCGGCACGTCTCGGATTCAGCCCCGAGGACCTTGACCGTGGTCCCGGGCACGCACGGGATACTATTGAGTTACATCGACGATTCATCAATTGATTTCAAAGACTATAGAGTAGAAACCTGATAGGACAGTTTAGTTACCGCTGCACACTACCCTGTACTGTTATTTCTTAGTACTGCTTTATTCATGTTCATACTTGCATTGCTTATTACCATGTTCATATTATATTACTTGATGACATGACGCGCTGACGTCTGGGTTTTGCATGGCCCAGATCCTGTACCACTGTCGACGACCGAGCAGGAGCACTTCAGTCAGTAGGCTGATCTGTGAGTTCCTTAGTGATTAGTTTATTTCATTTCATTCCATTTCAGATGTGAGCCCGCATTATGGGACGTACTGTTTATTTATTGTATTGGATCATTTGCTTCCGCACTTATTGTTTATTGATTTTTGTTATTATGGATTTGGACATGGGTTAGATTAGTTCATTATCTTGTTCTTGATATCCTTACAACCGTAATGTGACTGTGGATGGATACTTCCTACCCACAGGTAGCATGGTTTGCTATGTCACGTGCCCAATCCTGCGTACTCTGGGAAGCGGGGCGTGACAATAATCGATGCACATTCTGTATGAACCTTCCTTCTTCTTCACAAGTACGTAGTATAGGTGATCCCCAACTTGAAGTGCCGGGACGAATCCATCCTTTCGCCAGTAATTCGTCCAACTGTGTTCGGACTTCTTTCAAACCTTCCGGACTTAAACGATAGGGTGCTTTGATAACCGGTTGTGCTCCTGGTACTAAATCAATACTGAATTCAAGAGCTCGATCGGGAGGCAAACCTGATATATCGTCAGGAAATACATCGTCGAACTCTCGAACCACATCTGGTCTTGATTCTTCCTCCGCTTGAGCTACTGCAACTACTGCTTCTCTTGGCTTCACTTTGTAGGTACTTGGCTCCAGTGTACGGTCTCCATTTTTGAAATAGATGACCGGATGGTCTGGAATCTCGAATACTACCCTCCTTTGTCGAAAGTCGATGGTAGCATAAAAAGTTCCAAGCCAATCCATTCCTAGAACCACATCGAAGTTCGGTATGTCCAGCACTTTGAAGTCAGCATAAAACTCTCGACTGCAGACGATGACTGGACACAAGCTGTATCCCATAGTAGCCTTTAGAACGCCATTTCCTGAACTGACATTCCAGCTGGATACAAGCGGTGAGACTGGAATCGCATGGGTTCGAACAAACTGTTGCGACATAAAGCAGTGTGATGCTCCAGTATCAAACAGTGCTAGTGCAGGAATTGAGGATACTAAAATTGAACCTAAGGTATGTGGGATATGTTTTAGGTATAGGAAAATATGTAGCTAAGTAGCAGGATAGAAAAGAAAAGTTTGAAAAGAAAAGTTTACCAGTGATGACTTGGCCAATGGCCTCAACTTCTTCTACTGACATAGTGAAAGCCTACATTCCTCCTGGCCTGAGGAGCATTTCTCGGAACGTTCGTTTGAGCTTGATGGAACTGACGAGAAGGTGGTGCAGCTTGTGGTCCTCTGGGTGGTGCAGGTAGTGCAGGCCTTGGAGCAGGTGTGTAAATCCCCGTTTCCATTTTAATAAAAGTTCCCTATTTTCTGAATTCCAGTGGTTTCCTTTCTTTTTCCTTCGTATTTGAATTGGTTGTTTAAGCTTAATATTTAAACCTTATTTTTCCAACTCTTTTGGAATTATAGTCCAAACCCTAAAAGCCAAAACCCAAGATTTAAAACCAAAGCCGAATTAACCTAAAATGAGTAAAATACTTAACTTTAAACCTATTTATAAACCTTCAGCCCAAGCTTATTTTCCCAGCCGGCCCCTTTACTATTTCCTCAGCCTACTAAAATTTTTCTTTATTAATCCCTTAATAAAATCCCCCAGCCCACTCTCAACCCTCAGCCCACTTCATTTTTAAAAGGAATTATTTTTTTTTAAACGGGCCCGGCCCAATCCCTTCGGCCCGTGACCCGCTCAGACCCGAACCGACCCGTTACTTCTCCTTCTCTTCCTCAACGGCACTCCAACATTCCCGCTCCCACTTTCAATCCGCGACCCTTTCCCTCCACCGCAGTTCACGCCCGTTTCCTCCGCTCGCGTCCATGCCATGCTCGTGCGCCGTTACTCCTCGTCGCGATCCCATCTACCTCAAACCCTCGTCTCTCCAACTCCTATCTCCCTCACAACCTCACTCTCCAGAACCCATTTTCTCTCTCTCAAAAATCCCCAAAGCCTACTGTGGATGCCCTTGCCGTCGCCGTCGACGACGACGACTGCAACCACTCATTCGTACTCCTTCCTCGATTTCACTCCAACATCTAAACCCTCCACCACTACACTTCATTGGCCAAACCCCCTGCACACAAATTTCCCCGTCACCCCTGAGCCGACCACCACCCTGCCCCTCGACGCCGGCGAGCCCCCGCTGACCTGTACCACGTCGTCGACCTCCACCTCCTCAGCATCATCACCATCACAACAATCCCCTAGCCCCACTGCTTAACCTCTCCCTCTCTTTAAAATTCCAAAACCCATTTTCCAAACATTTCACTGCGGCCATTGCCAGAGCGACGCCGTCGACCGTCGTCGACCCCAGTACACTCGCAGAGGATCATCAAACACCCCTCAACCTCCAGTGACCGTGCAACGACTCTGGACAACTCCGACGCAAAATCCGCATCTCGATCCAAGCTCGAGAGAATCCGTTTCACGGCGTACGTCACGCGTTTGTGACGCTGCTGCTGCCGTACGACCTCGAGACGTATCCAGGCAAGTGTTTACTTGCTTCATGCTAATATAGTTGTGTTATAAACCTAAATCATATAGTTTATAAACTTACCGAATAACGATATATATTGTGACCTTTGTGTTCGATGCTAGTCTCCAATGGAAATAATTGTTTATTTTGACGAAAACTGACATTTTCTGTTGGCCCATATGGTGATAAATATCGTGCATGAATCTCGCTGGAAAATACGATTGTTAGTGACAAAAATTGATACCCCCAAATATGCCGTTAACCTAGAAATTTTCTCGTATCAGAAAATGAATAAAATCACCGTAAATTATATACTTATTGGAATGATATGTTCGAGGGCTTAAATCGAAGCCGACTCGATGAACTTTAACCCTATGTAAAATTCTGATGATGTCTATTATGTAACTGTGATGATAATTGGATCGGAGTGCGACTCTGGATTGCAGTCCAGAGCGACTTTGTTTATCGTGTACTGTACCAAAATATGTGTCACTGTGTTTCCTGAAGTCGTATGTTATGGAACTCTGTAGTAGATTAAAGATAATTCTGTTAGATAAACAAAACAAGTGGTTCCATTCCGTTTCATTGTCGTTTGCTATTTTAAACTGTATTTAAAAGGGCAGAACGTATAACTGTCCAGAACAGATTCAGAAGTGATATACTGACATTAAACTATGTATAACTTTCAACGTACAAACGTGATTGAGGATCCGTCTGTTGAGTTGAATACTCTATTGAAAACCCTAGATTTCATTCAACTATAACATCGCTAAAATCTGAACCCAACTGGGTGCAATTCGTGTCGCGAAACGGACGTTCAGTTCTGAAACTGAATTTCCAGCCGCGAGCGCTTAAAATGAAACAGCTATATCTTGAAAACCGGAATCCCGATTGAACTGAAACAAATTTTGATGAATTACTGACTGAGTGTTCTATTTATCTTACTTGTATCATTTTGCTGAATTCTTAACATATTAATTTATGCAATTTTGTAAGATAATGACATGCATATTGATTCATAATACTCATAGCTTAATGATGACATACATACATATATCATATCCCATTTACCATGTACATAGTGTTAGTGAGTGTTAGAGTCAGTGGACATTGCATTATCGTGCGTGGTTGATGTTGGTTTAGAAGTGACGAGTATACTAATGGGAAGTGAATATTCGTGACAGTGATTGATACAGTGAGCAGTGATAAAACCGTGCCATTAGTATACTTGTACACGACTGAACCAAGATCACAAATAGTGTAAACCTGGGGATAAAGGGGAAATCAAAGTGGAAAGAGAATCGTATTTAGCGGGACCGTGTTTTAGAGGATGATCATTCGAGCAGTGATATATATATTAGGTAGGATCTAGCGATCCGGCTGACAGGGTTATGTCCCGAGCATGTGGGCCGTTGTCTCGGGTATGTACGA
Organism: Agapanthus africanus; assembly: GCA_030015575.1. NCBI lineage: Eukaryota > Viridiplantae > Streptophyta > Magnoliopsida > Asparagales > Amaryllidaceae > Agapanthus > Agapanthus africanus. The sequence continues at coordinate 18,867,146 of JASDDO010000026.1, read as the reverse complement.
GACTCCTGTTAAACATGATCCTCCTTCCACTATGCGATTTCAAACATGACCTAGAGACCGATAGGGACACAGAACACATTCTGCATCATATAGTGACATAGTGATTACTTGCATTGTTTTTACACTAGTATTACCTCTTATACCTGTTTCATTTTATTACAATAATATTGTTATTGTGTCGCTCTGACGACCTGAGTATGCATGCCCAGATTCCGCGGGAGGACCAGCATAGGAGACGGATCTACCCTTCGAGTTCACGGAGATATAGTTTGGTGTACCTTCTTCATTTACTGCTTTCCATAAAAGTGATCGTGAGATTGAACTTGGTTAGTAATTGTCCTTGTTATCTGTAATTTGTGAACAATGGAAATTTTAATGTAATAAATTAGTGATGTGATTCCTTTACTACTGTGCTTTATTTACTGATTACCATGTAATGCTAGAAGCCGAAGTGTGACAACGGCGGGATGATTCCTTGACCGTAGGAGCATGGCTGGCCTAGTCATCCCTCGTTTTTCGTATTTTGGGAAGCGGGGCGTGACAAGGTGCCTGAAGAGCTGGTCGCTACGGATAGGTAATTGCTGGCCTGGATGCAGCAACTGTGTTTTGTCTTTGGGGACAAGACCCAATATCATGAGCTGCTGAGCTGCAGACTAAGCAAAGACGGTTGGCTCGACGGCAGTCTTTCATCATATGTCCAGTTCTCTTGCAGTAATTGCAAAAGGCTGGGCTGGGACGATGGTTCGGTACTCCGGGTCGCCTTGGCACGAAAGGTGGCCTGGACGAGGCTCCACCTTCCATCTGGTTGGCAGGGCGTTTGACTCCTGCAGACTGAGGTCTGTCCCTTGCTTTTATCACTGCCTCATAACTGCGGGCAGCTTCCAGAGCATCCTCATGAGTCAGAAATTTTCCCGTGGCTAGAGCAGCCTGAATCTCCGTGTCCAGTCCTTGTTGAAAGCGACGGGCTCTGATCTCATCCGTCGGTATCAAGTGTGCCGCGAATCTGTTTAAGGATTGTGTTAGCTGTGTAGTATATGAGATTTAAAAATTGAACTGTTGTGACATATCTTATCGGCTTAGCATGGTGAATTCAGTGTCGTATTCATCTACTGATTTGTCCCACATCGAACCCTGTTGTAGTTGAATGAACTGCTGCTCCATGGCAAACCTGGCAGTCACAGGGAAGTATTTCGCGTCGAACTTCTCGCGAAAAGTCTTCCATTCAATAGGCTGTACCAAACGGCTTTCTTCCGCCTTCCACCAGTTGTGAGCATTGTCCGTGAGCTATAGTTTCGCCACACGGACCCAAGCGATGTCTGGCACTTGAGCTGCTGCCAGATCGTCTTCTATGCTTTGTGCCCATTCTTCCGCTTCAAGAGGGCTTCCTTTTCCAGAGAGCTGCTTGGGATGTAAATCCCTGAATTGCTTTACTCCCGGTGCATCGGTCTCGGAATGGTTCAGGAGTTGTTGCTGTCCCTCGAGAAGGCTGCGTATCGCCTCAAGTAACACTGTTTGCTCGGTGGGTGGCGCAGGAACAGCTGGTGTGAGAGGTAGTGCTGGAGGTGTGTTGTTGACATTGGTGCTGGTGTTGTTCGGGGAATCCATAACCTTGAAGAAAAATTTGGGTTAGGACGGATTCAAATACATGAAATGATAAGATTCAAGGAATAGAAATTTGTAAGATTCAAGAAACATGAATTATAAAGAATGTTTTAGTTGCTGGTTTTTGTGTTATATTGCTTAGGTTGTTCACGCAGAACAGAACTGCATAGTATGGTTCTATACAACTCTGACCTGCATGGGCCACCAACAAAACCTGTCACGCCCCGCTTCCCGGTATACGGCGAATGGGGACGCGACGAGGTCCGCTATGTATTTACTGTGAAGTAAATACGCTAAGCGTATCTAAGCAATATAAAGTTAAATCACAAGAGACAAGAGATATAAAAAATAACAGCAACTTTATTAATAGCATTCTTTAGTACAATGCATGAAAAGTAAATACAGCTGGAATGAAAAGCGATGCCTAAACAATGGCTTAACAGGAAATGAAAATACTGAATACAACAAGGTACAATGTCTAGAGCTCGGGGTCTTCGTGAAACTGCTCCAAGTCTTCACCGGTGGGCTCGATCTCTGCTGGGTCCAAAACACCTGACGACATTCAAAGAAGAAAGAAATAGAATATCGTCAGTGAACAGATCGCTCGGTAAGTCCCAAAGATAAAGAAGAATTAGAAAAGACAGAATAAGAGGTACCCTCTAAAGTATGATGTTATAGAATATTGTGTTCACGCTGTTGTTTGTAGCTTGGTATGGAAGGATGCCAGTGTATACGAGAGGGGTCTCAGTATGCTAGAGACCAGGACAAACGGAATGTACAAGGAACCGTTAAGCCACGGTACAACAGCAACGGAATATAGGTTAGGTGTCTTAATCTTACCGTCTCGTGCCACTTCTAACACCTTCCGCACCAATCTACCCCTTAAACCCCGTAGTATTTTGATTGTATTGTGTAAGTTGGATGGCCGATCAAAACCATGATATCAGTAAACAGATTGTAACTGCATAAACAGGTAAATGGAATAACGGAATAATGGATGTATATCCATGGTTTCATTCAGTCAAGTTGTATAGATTGTTAACTGGATTCTGGAATTCATGTGTTCATATTGAGTTGTAATATTAAAGAATGTAGATTGACTTTAGTCATATTCAAGTCAGAAATAATCAGACTCAAACCTGAGTCAGACCAAAAGAAATGTAAGTCGAAGTTCTATAATTGTTAGGGTCCTTATTGTAATTTATAAAACTTGAGGGGGTTTTATGTAAAAATACTTTTGTATAGTTTTCAAGATATTCATCTTTATAGTTATAATGAGTGTAAATTTTATTTGTGATATTTCTTAGTGAAAATATTCTAATTCCATAAATAAAGGTATTTATCTGTAATATTGATTTATTTGAAATTCATGGTATCTTAATGTAAAAATCTAGTCTTGTGATTTTTAGAAAAAAGTGGGATATTTATATTATAACAAAATATATCTTTTAGTGATAATATACATATATTTATACAAAAATAATTTCAATGAATATTTTATATAAAAATATCATTTTCTTAAGATATCGTATTTTAAACCTTTCGAGACCGAATGCTCCTTGCGAAGGTCTGAATCTCGCACTACTAAGCCGAGGGTGCACGATAAACCGTACTATCCCTAACGGGTTCCCCAAAGATGGGTTGTAGTGGCGCTTTTACAAAGATTTATAAATACTAAACTTTTAGAATACGGTTTTATTAAAGTAAAAGGTATTTATTTGCAAAAGTCGATTTTACGTATTTTAGGTTTTAGGGTTTCTTATTTCAAATAGACTAATTTTAAATGATCTAAACAACAAGTTGTTAGAAGCCTCAAATCGCCTCTTCACCGCCAATTGTGGCCAGGTAAGTACAAGTGAGGAAGGAGGGATCCGCTCACGAATCATGAGACGGGCCTTTTAAAGTTACCTATGCTCACTTGCCTAGCCTAGACACCACAAAGTCAGGTTTAGATAAACGATCGATGTCTACAACTTATCGTATTTTCCTATTAAAAAATATTTGTTTTAAAAGTGCAGCAACCTAAAACTTTTAGAAAAGGTTTTATTAAGAAAATGGTATTTAATTATAAAATCTTGTTTTATCGTATTCTAAGTTTTCAAGGTAGCGTGTTATGTTTGCATATGAGTGTGTGTGTGGAGGTAGGTCATTACCTCGTGAACTACTTTAAGGTATAGCAATGTGAAAACTAAACATTATGGTATTTAAGTGAAAAAATACGATATATTGTAAAAGCTATCATTTCATGTGAGAAAACTTGTTAAAATTAGTTGTTAAGTGATTAATAGTCAACATGAAGATGTTTAAGCATTATGGAATTGGTGATAAGTGAGATTTTATAGAAAACCGAATCGGAAATCGGTTTGTTCCGATTTCCGTCGGGTTTGTAAAGTCGTATTTTTATGAAAGAAAAGAAAGATAGAAAAGAGGGACTTACGGGTTTGGACAACACTAGAGAGTGAGAGGGAAGTAGAGGGTTTGCCGGTGCGTTGAATCGTCGTTGAGAGGTCCTAGCACGATCACCGGAATTTCGCCGTCGATTTTGTCAGCGCTTCGCCTTTCGCTTGTTTTCCAACGTACCAAAGTTCTTTTGGAATTTTGAGAGAGTGGACTTAGGAATTTAGGATGAGAGGGTAGAGGGTTTGGGGGATATATATAGGGTTAGGCTAAGGTTAGGGTTTTCAATTAAAAAATGTAAAAATATATATAAAAAATCATTAAAAATCATTAAACTTTAGAGTAAAAGAGATTTGTTGGGCTTTCTGTAACCGGTCAAGGAATTTAGTATGTGCAGGTGGGAAGACCAATCAAAGATGCTCAAATTCGATGTTGACGACTCGGCCGTCCGGCCGAGTCCGGACCTGCCGACTCGGCCGAGTCAGGTGGTCGGGGGTCGGAGATTCTCGTGGGGGGATTTATGGTATATTTAGTTTTTAATGTTCAGTTCAAGTTTTATGAGTTATGGCGTTTTGACTGTTGGGTTTCTAAAGGATTTTAAAAAAAATAAATACAAAAATAATGTGGGGTATGGGATTTGAACTCTGGTGGCTTGGTTCAGCAGTGCAAGGTATTACCAATGAGCTACAAGCACCTTCTTGTGATTATGGAGTGAAATAAATACTTAAAGAGATATCAACAACAATAAATACTCCAAGTATACATTGAATTTAAATCAATTCTTTGTACATTAAAAATGGAGTTGTTACAGTGCAAGGGGAGTTGAAGGAGTTCAGGGGTCACAACAAGCCAAGAAAATCGGGGTTCCAACTCACCTGAACCGGCGCCGCCGACCGAGTCGGGCCGGGACGCGTCGCCACGTGTCCCCCGTCGCTTGGTTTACCTCCTGGACTCGTTTGTTTTATGTGTGACTCTTGGTTTTTACGAGTTATGTACGTGTAGACTCTTAGGCTTCTAAAAAAGTAAAAGAAAACTAATTAAAAAATAATGTGGCTGATGGGATTTGAACTCTGGTACTTTGGTTCAGCAGTGCAAGGTCTTACCAATGAGCTACAAGCTTCTTCTTGCTGTTCAAAAGCAAATCAAACTTATAACTTGTGCTCTGGTTCAAGTACCCTTTCTGTATTTTTGAAAAAAATTGTACAGAAAATTTCGGGTTGTTACATTCTACCCTTCTTAAAAAAATCCGTCCTCAAAATTTGTAAAAGGAAAGTGTAACAGATTCAAGGAAAATTTGGTGATAGAACTATTGATAGTGTATGAAAAATAACAAAGTGATACAAGGATTTGAAAACGTGGAAGAAAATTACCAGTGTTACCTTGATCTACAGCCTCAGCTTCTACGGCTGCTAATGTGAAAGTCTGACACCGTGGTACATTCCTCCTAGCTGGAGGCACATTTCTCTGTCCTTAGGGCATGTTTCTCTTCCTTCGAGGCATGCCCCTCATTACCTGTTGGAATTGGTGAGTAGACTGTGCAGGTGGTGGAGCTGGGAGTGCAAGACGGGGTGCAGGAGCCTGGACAGTCGTCTGCTGCGGGTAGTTGGTGGGTGTGTGAGCTGGGTTGCGTCTATAGGGACAGTTTCCAATTCCGTGATTGGATGCGCTACAAATTAGACACAGGTCTTTTGTACGCCTACAGTCCTTCCACAAGTGTCCATTCCTCTTGCAATAGAAGCAAAAACCTGGACTTGGCTGGTTATTGATTTCTTCCGGTCTCCTGAGTTCAACAGTTGGTCTTGAAGAGGCTCCTCTTGCCATCTGAGTGGCAGGACGCTTCACTCCGGCAGATTGAGGTCCGCCCTTCCTCTTCACCACTGCCTCATATCATCAGGCAGCCTTCAAAGCCAAATCATGGGTTGGGAAATCCCCTGTAACTAATGCTGCTTGGATTTCCGGGTCCAACGTGTCATGCCCCGCTTCCCAAAATACGGAATACGAGGGGTAGACAAGGCCAGCCATGCTCCTACGGTCAAGGAAATGTCCTGCCGTAGTCACACTTCGGCTTCTAGTTTATCATGGTAAACAGTAAATGATGCGCAGGTAATGAGAAATGCAGTAACTGAAGGAAACAATGTAAAGACTGACCTGAAGTGGAACAAACGAATGTAACTCGGAATGGCAAGTCAAGAAGTCTGTGATGCACTGGTCCAGGCTAAATCTTCTCCTCACACTGAGCATGCATACTCAGGTCGTCAGAGCGACACAATAGCAATATAATATGTATAAAATCAAGTGACGGTTCTAACAGTAATAATAGATATGTGAAGCAGTAAATCAATGACATCATGAATATGAATGTGCAGTAATCAATGCAGCGGAACGGTAAAGCAGTGGAACGATATGTCACGTATGACAACACGGTAAATAAGGAATATAAATGCCAGTATCTCTATCAGTCTCTAAGTCTCACGGTACAGGTCACTAAGCCTATCGTCAGTCCAAGCGTGAGAATCAACCACTCGCGAGTGTCCTCCACCCAAGGGTAGGACCCAAGGGCAAGGGACCACGGGCCCAACATGTAACATGTATATCACGGTGTATATCACATACCCTGTAAATCTCCATATATCTCCCTAAATATATAAGCCGGCATGGGACTTCCGAGATTCTGTTGGACTCACACTTAAACTACCCCACACCCCGTGGTCTACATCAAACGCTAACCATAACCCTAAATACTAAACGATCCGTGACAAGTCTGTGCGAGAACTGGAGGCAGGACCCCCATCGAGCACGTCCCGACTAATACCTAAGATAAATGGCAGTGTCGGATGCCTTATCTGTGACACCCGTGCAAGCGCTCCCATAAGTGTCCCATACCACTTATAGTCACACGTACACGCATCCCACAAACGTCGACAATGCAATAGAATAATAGGGTCACTGATTGTGTACAAGTACGTATCACTTTCACTTAATCACGGATACACGAACACTGACGTACTTACCACAATCATCACTAAAATCTAACACTGGGTGAATGCACGATATCACTAGGTTATCACTATAATGTTATGGGTATGATATGATGCGTGAACAGTATATAAGCACGATTAAGGTGTCACAAAAACAGTATTTTATCACTTGCACGATTTATCATGAAACGTACTTATATAATTTAGCGAAACGGTAAATAGGTAGTAATTAGTATGTTCAGTTATCTATCCATCGAATTTAGTTTCAAGCCAATCGGGTTCCAGGATCATTAATTATAACCATTTCATTTTAAGCGCTCGCGGCTGAAAATCCGGTTTCAGGATCAGAAATCCATTTCGTAACGCATTTTAATCCCAGTTGGGATCAGATTTTAGCGACGCTACAGTTGGATGAAATCTAGGGTTTTCAGTAAGGTTTTCAACGCAATAGACGGACCTTCAATCGCATCTGTACGTCAGGAGATATACACTATTTACTATTAATATGTCAATTCTGATTCTGTTGGGACCGTTATGCGTCCCGATCTTTTAAATTACAGAATAAATATCAAATGGTAACGAAACAGAATGAAATCAATTGTGTTGTCTAACTAACAGATTTATCTATAATGAACAGTGGAGTTCCGCACCCTACGAGTTAAGGGAAACCTGTGGTATTCAATACGGAACAGCAAACAACGACTGAAGTCGCTCTGGACTGCAGTCCAGGGTCGCACTCCGATCCGAAAATCATCACATTTTAAGTACAGGAATGTCTGGAAACTGGAATAGGGTTAAATTTTGTCGAGTTGGCTTCGATTTGAGCCCTCGAGCGCACCATTCTAGTGTGTATATGATTTATGGTGAATTTAACGGTTTTCAGGTGCAATAAAATTACAGTTTTAAATTAAACTTGGGGGTAGTCGTTTTGGTCGTCAATGATCAAATTATCCAACGGAATTCACACATTAGGTCCACAGCCCTACGGTCCAAGCAATAATATTTAGTTCCGTCAAGTTAAATGATAATTTCCTATGAGAACACGCATCGAACAGTTACGACACATAATTGATCTAAACTTGCGACTTTACGATATATGTAATTAAAGATCGTAAACTTAGGTAAATAGCATGTAAGTAAGTAAAATACTTGCTTGGAGGCATCTTGGCGATACTCGGCAATGATAACGGTACGAACGCGCGATGAATGGTGCGTGCAGGGTTCGCGGCCTCGGTTCGTGCTCAGCTATGGGGTTTTGCCTCGGTAACAGTTACGGCTCGCGAGACTGGGGAGGTGATGGTGCTGCGAGGCCGATGGCGAGGGATTTGAAGAGGGAGAGAGTTATTGAGAGAGAGAGAGAGTGTTAGAGAGAGAGAAAGAGATTAAAGAGAATTGAGGGAAGGAGATGCAGGGAGAGAGATAGTGAGGGAAGTGAAAGAGAGAGGGAGAAGCAGTGAGGGAAAGAGAGAGAGACAGTGAGAGAAGAGGGAAGCGAGAGAGAGTAGTAGAGAGGGGAGAGAGTGAGAGAGAGAGTAAACAGAGAGGGTTAGAAAGAGAGTAGCAGAGAGGGGAGAGAGTGAGAGAGAGTAGCAGAGAGGGTTAGAGAGAGAGTAGCAGAGAGGGTTAGAGAGAGAGATGGGTTCTCGGATGGTGGTTGGAAGCGCCGACGGCCGAAGGAGGTGATGAGGTAGTCGGTGCAGGTGGGGACTCGTCGACATCGTGGTGGTTAGAGGAGCTCGGTTGTGGTGATAGGGTGTGCAGGGAAGTTCTTGGGGAGGCAGTGGAGGAAGAAAGGAGAAGGAGGGAAGGAAGGGCTCAACGGTGGTGGTGTCGGGTTCTGATGAGAAGGAAGTGAGGGCATGCGCGGTGGTGGCGGAGCTCGTCGGCGAGGGAGTGAACTGGAAGTCTTCGAGAGAAGAGAAGTGTGGGTTGAGTGAGACTGGAAGGGAGCAGTGAGGGGGTAGAAAGGCGAGACGAGGTCGCGCTTGTGGAGCTCGCGAGGCGCGCGGTCGTGGCGACGGGCACGGAGACGTGGCCGACGTGGGGAAACTCGGGAACGTGGGTGAAGGAGAAAAGAGCGGGAGAAGTTGCGAGATGAGGGTTGAGGGAAAGGCGATGGGAGTGGGGGAGAGAGGAATGGAGACGAGGTCGTGCGTCGAGGGCGGTAACGCACGCAAGCGACGGGGCGCGAACGTGGGCGGAGGCGACGGAGTTGGGTCGAGCGCGCGCGGGAATGTAGGAATAGAGCCGTTAGAGGAAGAAGATGGGTTAGTGGGCCGGGTCGGGTCGAGTTGGGGTCGCGGCTGAGTGAGGCGGGCTTGGAGAGTGGGCCGGCCCTCAAAAGTTTAATTAATATAGAGGAGAAAACGCCAGAGGAAATTGAGGGGAGAAATCATAGAGAATAGGGGCTGGGCTCAGGCCAAAAATAAAAGAAATGGAATTTAAATTTAAAAGAACATTGAGCTGGGCTGAGATTTAATAGTAAGGGAAAAATGGTGTTGGGTTTTAGGGTTTAGCTTTCAAAGGAGTTGGGCTGGGTTTAAATCTTAATGAATAGGAGAAATAATAATGGAGAGGGCCCGGGGCTTATTAATGGAAAAATAGGCTGAAGAAATATAAGTTTGGGTTTTATGGGTAACAGAAAAATAGGGTTTTGAAGAATTAAATTTCTAAATAAAATGAATGAAATTATAATTACCATAAATAGAATTTTAAGGTACAAAATACAAACTTGGTATAAAAGAGGCTGGGTATTACATCATACCACCCTTACAAAAATTTCGTCCTCGAAATTTAAAATAAACGGTAAGTGTCACGCCCCGCTTCCCAGTGTACGGCGAAGTGGACGCGACGAGATCCGCTACGTATGTACTCAGAAGTACATACGCTAAGCGTAGCTAAGAAATATAAAATAAATACACAAGAGACAAGAGTATAAAAAGAACAGCAACTTTTATTTATTAACATTCTTTGTACAATGCATGAAAAAGAAAATACAACTGAAATAAAGATGCCTAAACAGTGGCATAACAGGAAAAGGAAAATACTGAAAAGAAAAGTGTACAATGAAATTATACTGTTGGGTCTTCGGCAAATTGCTCCAAGTCTTCCTGGGTTGGCTCAACTTCTGCCGGGTCCAAGTCACCTGACGACATTCAAAGAAGAGAGAATAGAATGTCGTCAGCGAACAGATCGCTCGGTAAGTCCCAAGAGTAAGAGGGAAGTAGAGAGGACAGAATAAGAAGATACATTTTTAAAGTGTAAACTATTGCTGTAATGTTATGTTAACGCTGTTGTTTGTAGCTTGGTACAGAAGAATGCCAGTGTATACGAGGGGAGTCTCACTTGCCAGAGACTAGGGCACGTGTAGTACAAGGAACCGTTATGCCACGGTACAACAGCAATAGGATTCAGGTTAGGTGTATTAATCTGACCACCTCGTGCCACCTTTAACACCTTCCGTACCAATCTACCCCTTAAACCCCGCGATGTCTTGTTTATATTGTTATCTTGTAAAATTGTATTGATTGTAAGATTGATTAACTGACTGACCGAAACCATGATATCAGGAAAAGATTATAACCGTAGAGTCATGTAAATGGAATACTGGGAAACATGTAAAAGGAATATCTATGGTTCGGTTCAGTCAAGTAGATTGTTAACTGGATTCTGGAATTCATGTATTCATCTTGAGTTGAAATATAAAGAATATAGATTGACTTGAATCATATTCAAGTCAGAAATAGTCAGACTCTAACCCGAATCAGACTAAAAGAAAGATAATTTGAAGTTCTATATTTGTTAGGGGCCTTATTGTAATTTATAAAACTTGAGGGGGTTTATTGTAAAAAGTAATATTGTATATTTTTCAAAATACACCTCAAATAATTATTATTCGTCTTTATAGTTATAATGAGTGTAAATTTTATTTGTGTTATTCTAGTGAATATATCCTAATAAAAGTATTAATTTATTTATTTGAAATTCATGGTATTTTAATGTAACTTTTAATCTTGTAATTTTTAGAAAAAAGTGAAAACTTTATCTTATGATAAAATAGGTGTTTAAATGATAATTATATATATATTAACACATGAATAATTTTAAATAAATATTTTATTTTCCCCAAATCTCATTTTTCTTAAATGCCGTATTTTAAACCTTTCGAGACCGAATGCTCCTTGCGGAGGTCTGAATCTCGCACTACCAGCCCGCGGGTGCACGATGAACCGTACTATCCCTAACGGGTTCCCCAAAGTGGGTTGTAGTGGTATTTTGCTTAGGTTTAACAAATACTATTCATTTAGGAAAACGGTTTTATAAATAAAAGGTATTTATTTGTAAAAGAGTATAGTTTTCTGTAGTTTAATTTCTAGGGTTTCCTAAGCCAACTAGCCTATTTCTAAGGGTCTAAACGACAAGTCATTAGAAGCCTCAAATCGTCTCTTCATCGCCAATTGTGGCCAGGTAAGTACAAGTGAGGAGGGAGGGATCCGCTCACGAATCGTGAGACGGGCCTTTTAAAGTTACCCAAGCTCACTTGCCTAGCCTAGACACCACAAAGTCAGTTTAGATAAACGATCGATGTCCATGACATATCGTATTTTCCTATTAAAAGATATTGTTTTAAAAATTGTAAACAACTTAGAACTTTTTAGAAAAGGTTTATAAAGAAAATGGTATTTTAGTGAAAAGTCTTGTATTTTCGTATTCTTTATTTTGACGTTTATCAATTATGGTTATATTTGTGTGTGTGTAGAGGTAGGTCATTACCTCGTGACTTATTTTAAGTTCTGATGAAGTTTAGAGGTAAAACATGATATATTAAACTTAAAGGTATTAAAGCGCAAGAATACGGTATTTGAAAACGTTATCATTTTATGCGTGAAATTTCATTGAAATTGATTTCTACAAGTTTAGTGATCAAGATAAACATATTTAGGAGTGAGGGATTTATTTAGAACAATAAAAACAAACTTTATGGTATTTTTATGAAAAGAATACGGTTTTACAAGAAAGCTATCATTTCATGTGAGAAACTTTATTTGAATTGGTTTCTAGGTGATTAATAGTCATCAAAGATAGGTTTGGGTATTATGTATTAGGTGACAAGTGGAAATTTGTAGAAAAACGAATCGGAAATCGGTTTGTTCCGATTTCCGTCGGGTTCCAAAAAGTCGTATTTTCTATTAAAAGAAAAGAGAGATAGAAGAGATGGGACTTACGGTTTTGGACAAACTAAGGAGGCTAAGGGATGTGGTGATTTTCGGTGCGTCGAAAACGTCGCGAAGGTTCTACTACGATCGCCGGAATCCGTCGTCGGTTTCGGCAGCGCTTCGCTTCTCGCTCTTTGTACCGAGTTCTCAAGAATTTAGGAGAGTGGACTTAGAGTTGTGAGGTGAAATAGTAGAGGGTAGGGGTCTTTATATAGGGCTAGGCTAGGGTTAGGGTAGATGAAAAGTTAAAAAATAAAAATGTGATAAAATGTAATAAAAATGTATTAAAAGTGGAGTAATTGGGATTTTTAAAGAGTTATGAAAGTTGTATGAAGCTGAAATTTTGCAGGTGCATAGGGAATATGAAAATACACAACTTTCATGTTGTGACCATCACCGGAATCGGCCGAATCGGGGGTGACTCGGCCGTGACTCGGTCGGAGCACTGAGTCAGCCGAGTCAAGGCCGAGTTGGCTGATTCCCGGCCGAGTCCGGTGGCCTGGATCTCCCCCGACGGTTCATCTACCCTCTGCAAGTGTTACATTTTTGGGTGTAGTGGAATTTTTGTGAGATATGCACGTGTAAACTCTTGGTATTCTAAAGGTTTTTAAAAAAAATCAATATTAAAAATAATGTGGGGTATGGGATTTGAACTCTGGTGGCTTGGTTCAGCAGTGCAAGGTATTACCAATGAGCTACAAGCTCCTTCTTGTAATTATTGTGGGGAAATAGATACTTAAAGTGTTTTCAGCAACATCAATACTCCAAGTATACTTCAAATTTAACTCAAATTTATGTATACAAAAATTGGAGTTGTTACAATCTACCCTCCTTACAAAAATTTCGTCCTCAAAATTTACAACTTTTATTTGAGGACTAGTTTACAAAAAGGTGCGGATATCTTGCACGCATCTCATCTTCCCTTTCCCACGTGGATTCTCCTGGAGTGTCTTTTCTCCACATTACCCGGACTAAGTTAACTTCCTTGTTCCGAAGTGTCTTCACTTTTCTATCCAGGATCTCCACAGGTTGTTGCTCACAAGACAAATCGGGCTGTATAGTGAGCTCGGAATGATCAAGTACATGGCTGGGGTCACTCACATACCTTCTGAGTTGAGATATGTGGAACACGTTATGCACTCCTTCCAATGATGGTGGAAGCGCTAATCGGTATGCCACTTCTCCGACTCGTTCGAGTATGTCGAACGGTCCAATGTATCTCGGACTTAGCTTACCCCGTCTTCCAAATCGAATCACTCCGCGGTTCGGAGATATCTTCAAGAATACATGGTTTCCTGGCTGGAACTCCAAGTGTCGTCTCTTTGCATCAGCCCAGTGTTTCTGTCTATCTTGGGCTATGCGCATTCTTTCCCTGATAGTACGAACCACATCAACGGTCGCTACTATCATCTCTGGTCCCAGGAGTTCCCTATCTCCGATGTCGTCCCAACTTAATGGCGATCGACACTTCCTTCCATATAATGCTGCAAAAGGTGCTATTCCTATACTTGCTTGGTAGCTGTTGTTGTATGCGAACTCCACAAGGTGCAGGTGATCTTCCCATGATCCTTTGAAGTCGAGCATACATGCTCTGAGCATATCCTCCAAGATCTGAATAGTTCGTTCCGACTGACCATCTGTTTGTGGATGATAAGCCGTGCTGAAGTTCAGACTTGTTCCCAAGCTAGCTTGCAGACTCTGCCAAAATTGCGATCGGAACCTGGTGTCACGATCGGAGACAATGCAGACCGGTACTCCATGAAGTCTCACAATTTCCTGTATGAGTTCATGGGTATTAGGGATAGTACATTATGAAGAGTTTTTAAATCTAATTTAGATTATTACCTCCATGTACTTCTTCGCTGGTGTCTCAGTTGATTGGCCAACTCGAAATGGGATGAAGTGGGCCGACTTTGTGAGTCGATCCACAATGACCCAAACCGCATCGTTACCCTTTGTGCTGTGAGGAAGAGCAGTTACAAAGTCCATCGTGATGTGCTGCCACTTCCATTCTGGGATTGGTAACGGTTGAAGTAGTCCAGCTGTCCTGTGATGTTCAGCTTTTACCTGCTGACACACCAAACATTTTGCGACACTTCTGGCTACTTCACGCTTCATTCCATGCCACCAATAATTCTGACGTAGATCCTTGTACATTTTGGTACCTCCAGGATGTACTGAATAGGGAGAGCTGTGAGCTTCTTTCATTAACTCTTCCCGAACAAGACCTTTTGGTACACACAATCTGCTGCCGTATCTCAAAGATCCGTCTTCATGGATGATGAAATCTGTTCTGAGTCCATTCTCCACTTGTTCTCTGATCTTTTGCAACTTAGCATCGCTGGCTTGAGTTGCTTTGATCTGATTGACAATGGTTGATTGAACTTGGAGATTCATCAAACTTGAAGCATCACCTAGCATGACTAGTTCAATTTCCATCTGATGTAGGTCTTGCTGAAGCTTCCACTGTGCGGTGAGATTCATTGCTAATGGTTGGCGACTAAGAGCATCAGGTACTACGTTCACCTTCCCTGGATGATATTGGAAGTTGATGTCAAAGTCCGCCATGAGTTCTAACCATCTTCTCTGCCGCATATTCAACTCCTTCTGAGTAAACACATACTTCAGACTTTTATGATCTGTGTAGATGTTCACTCGTTCACCAAGTAAGTAGTGGCGCCAAATCTTGAGAGCAAAAATAATGGCTGCCAACTCCAGATCATGCGTCGGATAATTGCACTCATGAGTCTTCAGTTGTCTTGAAGTATAAGCCACAACTTTACCGTGCTGATGTAGAACACATCCTAGTCCCTTACCGGATGCATCGCAATGCACTTCGAATCCTCCAGATTGATCCGGTATGACGAGAATAGGTGCAGATGTCAGTCTTGACTTGAGTTCTACGAAAGCTTGCTCGCATGCTTCTGACCACACAAATTCCTCATCTTTTCGAGTGAGCTTGGTCAGGGGTGTTGCTATCTTCGAAAAGCCTTCAATAAACCTTCTGTAATATCCAGCTAAGCCCAAGAAACTTCGAATATCCTTTACTGATTTTGGTGTAGGCCATTCGCTAACTGCCGAAACTTTTGCTGGATCCACAGAAATTCCTTCTCCTGATACGATGTGTCCAAGAAAACCAACCTGTTTTAGCCAAAACTCGCACTTGCTGTATTTGGCATAAAGCTTATGTTGTCGAAGAGTTTCCAGGACAATTCGTAAGTGCTCCGCATGTTCTTTCCGATTCTTAGAATATACCAGGATGTCGTCGATGAAGATGACAACGAACCTATCTAAATATTCCCGGAAAACTTGGTTCATAAGATTCATGAAGATTGCTGGTGTATTGGTCACTCCAAATGGCATTACTAGAAATTCGTAATGTCCATAGCGAGTTCTGAAAGCTGTTTTATGAATATCAGCTTCCTTGACCTTCACTTGATGATAACCTGAACGAAGATCTAGTTTAGAGAAGACACAAGATCCACTTAGCCGATCGAATAAATCGTCGATGCGTGGGAGTGGATACTTGTTCTTTATTGTGACTTCGTTCAAGGCCCTATAATCGATGCACATTCTGTATGAACCTTCCTTCTTCTTCACCAATAGTACAGGTGCTCCCCAACTTGAAGTGCTGGGACGAATCCATCCTTTCGCCAGTAATTCGTCCAACTGTGTTCGTACTTCCTTCAAACCTTCCGGACTTAGTCTATACGGTGCTTTGATCACTGGTTGTGCTCCTGGTACTAAGTCAATACTGAATTCAAGAGCTCGATCGGGAGCCAAACCTGATATATCGTCAGGGAATACATCATCGAACTCTCGAACTACTTCCGGTCTTGGTTCTTCTTCTGCTTGAGCTGCTGCAACTACTGCTTCCCTTGGCTTTGCTTTGTAAGTACTTGGCTCTAATGTACGGTCTCCACTTTTAGAATAGAAGACCGGATGATCTGGAATCTCAAATACTATCCTCCTTTGACGGCAGTCGATGGTAGCATAAAAGGTTCCAAGCCAGTCCATTCCTAGAACCACATCGAAGTTTGGTAATCCAGTACCTTGAAGTCAGCATAAAATTCTCAACTGCAGACGACGACTGGACACATGCTGTATCCCATAGTTGCCTTTAGAACACCATTTCCGGAACTGACGTTCCAGCTGGATACAAGCGGTGAGACTGGAATCGCATGGGTTCGGACAAACCGTTGCGACATAAAGCAGTGGAATGCTCCAGTATCAAACAGTGCAAGTGCAGGTAGTGAAGCTACTAGGATTGTACCTAAGGTATATGGGATAGGTTTTAGGTATAGGGAAATTGTGTAGGTAACCAAACTAAAAGATAAGTTTGAGAAAGAAGATTTACCAGTGATGACTTGGCCAGTGGCCTCAGCTTCTTCAACAGACATCATGAAAGCTCGGCGCTTCGGCACATTCCTCCTGGCCTGAGGAGCATTCCTCGGAACGTTCCTTTGAGCTTGATGGAACTGTCGAGGAGGGGGTGCAGCTTGTGGTCCCCTGGGTGGTGCTGGCAGTGCAAGTCTGGGAGCAGGTGCCTGAAGAGCTGGTCGCTGCTGATAAGTATTAGCTGGCCTGGGTGCAGCAACTGGGTTCTGTCTTTGGGGACAAGATCCAATACCGTGAGTGGCTGAACCGCAGATCAAGCAAAGGCGGTTGGCTCGACGGCAGTCCTTCATCATATGTCCAGTTCTCTTGCAGTAGGTGCAAAAGGCTGGGCTAGGACGATGGGTTGGTACTCCGGGTCGCCTGGGCACGAAAGATGGTCTGGACGTGGCTCCACCTGCCATCTGGTTGGCAGGGCGCTTGACTCCTGCAGACTGAGGTCTGCCCCTCTCTTTTATCACTGCCTCATAACTGCGGGCAGCTTCTAGGGCTTCCTCATGAGTCAAAAACTTTCCTGTGGCTAGAGCAGCCTTAATCTCTATGTCCAAACCTTGCTGAAAGCGACGGGCTCTGATCTCGTCCGTCGGTATCAAGTGTGCCGCGAATCTGTTCAAAGATTGTGTTAGCTGTGTAGTATGTGATATTTAAAATTGAACTATTATGACATATCTTACCGGCTCAACATGGTGAACTCAGCGTCGTATTCATCTACCGATTTGTCCCACATTGATTCTTGCTGTAGATGAATAAACTGCTGCTCCATAGCAAACCTGGCAGTCACAGGGAAATATTTCGCGTCGAACTTCTCGCGAAATGTCTTCCATTCAATCGGCTGTACCAGACGGGTTTCTTCCGCCTTCCACCAATTGCGAGCATTATCCATGAGCTGTAGTTTTGCTACACGGACCCAAGCGTTGTCGGGCACTTGAGCTGCTGCCAGATCGTCTTCGATGCTTTGTGCCCATTCTTCCGCTTCAAGAGGGCTTCCTTAACCAGAGAACTGCTTTGGGTGCAAAGCCCTGAATTGCTTTACTCCCGATGCATCGGCCTCAGGACGGTTCAAAAGTTGTTGCTGTCCCTCGAAAAGACTGCGGATCGCCTCAAATAGCATCGTTTGCTCAGTGGGTGGTGCAGGAACAGCTGGTGTGAGAGGTAGTGCTGGAGGGGTGTTGTTAACGTTGGTGCTGATGTTGTTCGGGGAATCCATGACCTTAAAGAAAAATTTGGATTAGGACAGATTCAAATACATGAAATGATAAGATTCAAAGAATAGAAATTTGCAAGATTCAAGGAATATGAATTGTAAAGAATGTTTTAGTTGCTGGTTCTTGTGTTATATTGCTTAGGTTGTTCACGCAGACCAGAACTGCATGACAGGGATTCATACAGCTCTGACCTGCATGGGCCACCAACAAAACCTGTCATGCCCCGCTTCCCAGTGTACGGCGAAGTGGACGCGACGAGGTCCGCTACGTATGTACTCAGAAGTACATACGCTAAGCGTAGCTAAGAAATATAAAATAAATACACAAGAGACAAGAGTATAAAAAGAACAACAACTTTTATTTATTAACATTCTTTGTACAATGCATGAAAAAGAAAATACAACTGAAATAAAGATGCCTAAACAGTGGCATAACAGGAAAAGGAAAATACTGAAAAGAAAAGTGTACAATGAAATTATACTGTTGGGTCTTCGGCAAATTGCTCCAAGTCTTCCTGGGTTGGCTCAACTTCTGCAGGGTCCAAGTCACCTGACGACATTCAAAGAAGAGAGAATAGAATATCGTCAGCGAACAGATCGCTCGGTAAGTCCCAAGAGTAAGAGGGAAGTAGAGAGGACAGAATAAGAAGATACATTTTTAAAGTGTAAACTATTGCTGTAATGTTATGTTAACGCTGTTGTTTGTAGCTTGGTACAGAAGAATGCCAGTGTATACGAGGGGAGTCTCACTTGCCAGAGACTAGGGCACGTGTAGTACAGGGAACCGTTATGCCACGGTACAACAGCAATATGATTCAGGTTAGGTGTATTAATCTGACCACCTCGTGCCACCTTTAACACCTTCCGTACCAATCTACCCCTTAAACCCCGCGATGTCTTGTTTGTATTGTTATCTTGTAAAATTGTATTGATTGTAATATTGATTAACTGACTGACCGAAACCATGATATCAGGAAACGATTATAACCGTAGAGTCATGTAAATGGAATACTGGGAAACATGTAAAAGGAATATCCATGGTTCGGTTCAGTCAAGTAGATTGTTAACTGGATTCTGGAATTCATGTATTCATCTTGAGTTGAAATATAAAGAATATAGATTGACTTGAATCATATTCAAGTCAGAAATAGTCAGACTCTAACCCGAGTCAGACTAAAAGAAAGATAATTTGAAGTTCTATATTTGTTAGGGGCCTTATTGTAATTTATAAAACTTGAGGGGGTTTATTGTAAAAAGTAATATCGTATAGTTTTCAAAATACACCTCAAGTAATTATTATTCGTCTTTATAGTTATAATGAGTGTAAATTTTATTTGTGTTATTCTAGTGAATATATCCTAATAAAAGTATTAATTTATTTATTTGAAATTCATGGTATTTTAATGTAACTTTTAATCTTGTAATTTTTAGAAAAAAGTGAAAACTTTATCTTATGATAAAATAGGTGTTTAAATGATAATTATATATATATTAACACATGAATAATTTTAAATAAATATTTTATTTTCCCAAAATCTCATTTTTCTTAAATGCCGTATTTTAAACCTTTCAAGACCGAATGCTCCTTGCGGAGGTCTGAATCTCGCACTACCAGCCCGCGGGTGCACGATGAACCGTACTATCCCTAACGGGTTCCCCAAAGTGGGTTGTAGTGGCACTTTGCTTAGATTTAACAAATACTATTCATTTAGGAAAACGGTTTTATAAATAAAAGGTATTTATTTGTAAAAGAGTATAGTTTTCTGTATTTTAATTTCTAGGGTTTCCTAAGTCAACTAGCCTATTTCTAAGGGTCTAAACGACAAGTCATTAGAAGCCTCAAATCGTCTCTTCACCGCCAATTGTGGCCAGGTAAGTACAAGTGAGGAGGGAGGGATCCGCTCACGAATCGTGAGACGGGCCTTTTAAAGTTACCCAAGCTCACTTTCCTAGCCTAGACACCACAAAGTCAGTTTAGATAAACGATCGATGTCCATGACATATCGTATTTTCCTATTAAAAGATATTGTTTTAAAAATTGTAAACAACTTAGAACTTTTTAGAAAAGGTTTATAAAGAAAAGGGTATTTTAGTGAAAAGTCTTGTATTTTCGTATTCTTTATTTTGACGTTTATCAATTAAGGTTATATTTGTGTGTGTGTAGAGGTAGGTCATTACCTCGTGACTTATTTTAAGTTCTGATGAAGTTTAGAGGTAAAACATGATATATTAAACTTAAAGGTATTAAAGCGCAAGAATACGGTATTTGAAAACGTTATCATTTTATGTGTGAAATTTCATTGAAATTGATTTCTACAAGTTTAGTGATCAAGATAAACATATTTAGGAGTGAGGGATTTATTTAGAACAATAAAAACAAACTTTATGGTATTTTTATGAAAAGAATACGGTTTTACAAGAAAGCTATCATTTCATGTGAGAAACTTTATTTGAATTGGTTTCTAGGTAATTAATAGTCATCATAGATAGGTTTGGGTATTATGTATTAGGTGACAAGTGGAAATTTGTAGAAAAACGAATTGGAAATCGGTTTGTTCCGATTTCCGTCAGGTTCCAAAAAGTCGTATTTTCTATTAAAAGAAAAGAGAGATAGAAGAGATGGGACTTACGGTTTTGGACAAACTAAGGAGGCTAAGGGAGGTGGTGATTGTCGGTGCGTCGAAAACGTCGCGAAGGTTCTACTACGATCGCCGGAATCCGTCGTCGGTTTCGGCAGCGCTTCGCTTCTCGCTCTTTGTACCGAGTTCTCGAGAATTTGGGAGAGTGGACTTAGAGTTGTGAGGTGAAATAGTAGAGAGTAGGGGTCTTTATATAGGGCTAGGCTAGGGTTAGGGTAGATGAAAAGTTAAAAAATAAAAATGTGATAAAATGTAATAAAAATGTATTAAAAATGGAGTAATTGGGGTTTTTAAAGAGTTATGGAAGTTGTATGAAGCTGAAATTTTTCAGGTGCATAGGGAATATGAAAAGACACAACTTTCATGTTGTGACCATCACCGAAATCGGCCGAATCGGGGGTGACTCGGCCGTGACTCGGTCGGAGCACTGAGTCGGCCGAGTCAAGGCCGAGTTGGCCGATTCCCGGCCGAGTCCGGTGGCCTGGATCTCCCCCGACGGTTCATCTACCCTCTGCAAGTGTTACATTTTTGGGTGTAGTGGGGTTTTTGTGAGATATGCACGTGTAAACTCTTGATATTCTAAAGGTTTTTTAAAAAAATCAATATTAAAAATAATGTGGGGTATGGGATTTGAACTCTGGTGGCTTGGTTCAGCAGTGCAAGGTATTACCAATGAGCTACAAGCTCCTTCTTGTAATTATTGTGGGGAAATAGATACTTAAAGTGTTTTCAGCAACATCAATACTCCAAGTATACTTCAAATTTAACTCAAATTTATGTATACAAAAATTGGAGTTGTTACAGTAAGTTATACAAATATAGGCAAAAGCAATTATATTGCAACCATCACATAATGCTTTACTTGAAATAGACAGATAACGAAATTTGAAAGTTTATATACGTAAGAATAACATACCAAAGTATAAGTCTAAATAAATATAAGACAGGAACAACTACCAAAGTAACCTATATGTATATAAGAATAGCAATAACAACCATAATGAGCAGTGATATTCGAGACGTACTCGACAAAATCGAAACTCAATTATATGCACATGTAGGTATATCAAAAGTAATACATCAGAAATAGTAAGTATAAGGCACAAACATTGATAATAGTAACCATAGTCACAATACTCGAAAATAAAGTAATGACAATGAAATAGTGAAGGATTAGTCGGTAGATTAAAACATTTTAGGATAAGGTATTGATAAAATAGGTTTAAAATATTTTAGAAAACTGGTATAACGAAATTAAGAAGCATAGACCAAAAGTATGCGCGGTATAGGGTTGCGCTACTAAAATAGGAAAGCTAGTAATGGAGTACTTGAAATGCGTAAAATGGGAATAGTCGATAAAATACATTCTTCGATAAACATAAATTAACGAAACCAAATTTTCGAACAACAATGCCCCTAAATATATATATAGGGTAATAGGAAAACACATTAAGAGGTATAGGGCCAGATAGGATAAGGATCAAAGGTCGAGGTGTGGCGGCTTTAGGCTGAAAATCAAGGAGATTGGGATCGGGTCAATATAGAAAGTAAGGATGGGCAACAAGGGACTACTAGGGGAAAAGTATGGGGTGGATAACTTTCGGCACATCATATGAATCAAGGATTTGAAGGGTTAGCTAACTCGAGGATTTCACTATGAACTTCTCTTCCCAGAAGGATCTCAATCTAGGCACAGACGAGGATGAATGGTGTCTCATTCCAAGGATCAGGGTGCGGTACTTTCCAATCGGAACGAAGGTGAAAACTATACAATGAGTGGGGGTGGACAGTCAGGGAACTCAGCAGAAAAATAAATGAATATGGGCAATAAACAAGTATCAAGCGGACCAATAATCAAAAGGTTTACGAATTCAGAAGATTTATTTCATTCAAGAAAATTTGAAACAAGGCATTCCCAAAGGCGAAAAGTGGCCCTAAACTATACACATTTTATTTGGCCAGAAAGACGACATCAAAAGAAATTCCGTCAGTCGTGGTTGTGGAGATTCAGCAGGTTGCGGTAGGCTCGCGCACTCAGGTAGGGACGTCCGTTTCCATGTCGCCTCGCAGGCATCGCCACCGGAAGTTCTTCCACAGCAGGGCCTTGATTTTCTGGTCCTTCTTCCTCGGATGGAGCTTCTTCATCGAGGTCCGATTCCATGTGATTTTCTTCTATCGGGTCTTCACCGGGATCTTCCTCCATCGGTTCTTCCTCTATCGGGTCTTCCTCTATAGGGTTCTCTTCAGGATCTCCTTCTTCTTCGTCGGAATCAGCTATCACGTTAAACTCTGGGGCGGCTGCTTCTTCGTCCTCTGAATCGTTGTTTCCGAAGTCGACCTGGGGACCATTGACCTCATCATCAGAACTCGTCAGTGTGTGATCTAAGGAAACGCATGACTGTGTATCTTCATCTAGATGCGGCGCAGCTCCAGGGTAGGCCATGGTCTGAAAGAAAAAGAGTCATGATTAGACAATGGAATGAATAAGGAAAATGGCCAAGTGTACGAAGTATGGAAAGATATGCGGTGGCAGGAATTGTAAAATCAAGATTAAAATGTTATGCTACTGAATAGTATGAACAAGGGAAATGACAAAAGAATGATACATATATTACGATTCAAATTTTGTTGCATTCAACTAAAAGTTCAGCGGATATCAGGTTTCAAACGGAAAGAAACATTCATAAAAATGACAAGATTATTACTGAAAGTAGATAACATGAAAAATCATTCTTCGACTGCTATAACATTGCGTTCTCGTCGCGTGAGTTGAATTCTGCGTTTGATCCGCCTTATCGTCGAAGTCCGAACTACGTGGTAATCCTCACTTGGCAGAAGTGGGAAGTGTGGACGAGTTTCCTCCTTGTAGTTCTTTCCTTTCTGGGCAGCCGTTGATGAGGTGTTTGTTGGAACCGCATATCAGACATTTCCCTTGGGCGCGGCGACAATCCCTCTGAAGGTGTCCTGGCCTCTTACGATATCCACAGCAAGAGTTCTTCTGATGCTTCTGTTGACGCTTCATCTTCTTCTCCTTTCCTCGTCCAATAGGGATCCCTTTATGATAGGAGACTCCCGCTGGGGTCTGACTCACCTGTCTTCTCAGCCCTTCAGCTAATAAGTCGTTTGTTCGCTTCTGGGCTTCCTTTAAACCTTGCAGTACACTAAGGATCTCAACAGTCTGATTCTGAGGAGTGGAGATAGAGGAAAAGTCGTTGGAAGACATAATCCTGAAACAATGATTTTAAGGATGATATAAGTCACAAGATATACGAGTCAAAACGTAATATGGATAGGACAAAGATTCAAGAATATTAGAGGTGATGAATCTATTACAAGTGAAGAATCAACTGCATGACTTTAAGTCACTTGAATAGAGTACGGTAGTGCAATTGCAACTACGTAACCTTGTCAAGTCACCCGAAACCATAGCGAATGGATAGCTGAACGCACGATGTGAATATGGATCAAGAATGACAAGTTTACAACCTAGATCGAGGAATGTCTTAGATTGCCAAACTATGCACGGAAAACTGCAATCCCAATCGATACAAAACCTGGCTCTGATACCAACTAAACCATGTCACGCCCCGCTTCCCAAAATACAGAATACGAGGGGTAGACAAGGCCAGCCATGCTCCTACTGTCAAGAAAATGTCCTGCCGTAGTCACACTTCGGCTTCTAGTTTATCATGGTAAACAGTAAATGATGCGCAGGTAATGAGAAATGCAGTAACTGAAGGAAATAATGTAAAGACTGACCTGAAGTGGAACAAACGAATGTAACTCGGAATGGCAAGTCAAGAAGTCTGTGATGCACTGGTCCAGGCTAAATCTTCTCCTCACACTGAGCATGCATACTCAGGTCGTCAGAGCGACACAATAGCAATATAATATGTATAAAATCAAGTGACGGTTCTAACAGTAATAATAGATATGTGAAGCAGTAAATCAATGACATCATGAATATGAATGTGCAGTAATCAATGCAGCGGAACAGTAAAGCAGTGGAACGATATGTCACGTATGACAACACGGTAAATAAGGAATATAAATGCCAGTATCTCTATCAGTCTCTAAGTCTCACGGTACAGGTCACTAAGCCTATCGTCAGTCCAAGCGTGAGAATCAACCACTCACGAGTGTCCTCCACCCAAGGGTAGGACCCAAGGGCAAAGGACCACGGGCCCAACATGTAACATGTATATCACGGTGTATATCACATACCCTGTAAATCTCCATATATCTCCCTAAATATATAAGCCGGCATGGGACTCCCGAGATTCTGTTGGACTCACACTTAAACTACCCCACACCCCGTGGTCTACATCAAACGCTAACCATAACCCTAAATACTAATCGATCCGTGACAAGTCTGAGCGAGAACTGGAGGCAGGACCCCCATCGAGCACGTCCCGACCAATACCTAAGATAAATGGCAGTGTTGGATGCCTTATCTGTGACACCCGTGCAAGCGCTCCCATAAATGTCCCATACCACTTATAGTCACACGTACACGCATCCCACAGACGTTGACAATGCAATAGAATAATAGGGTCACTGATTGTGTACAAGTACGTATCACTTTCACTTAATCACGGATACACGAACACTGACGTACTTACCACAATCATCACTAAAATCTAACACTGGGTGAATGCACGATATCACTAGGTTATCACTACAATGTTATGGGTATGATATGATGCGTGAACAGTATATAAGCACGATCAAGGTGTCACAAAAACAGTATTTTATCACTTGCACGATTTATCATGAAACGTACATATATAATTTAGCGAAACGGTAAACAGGTAGTAATTAGTATGTTCAGTTATCTATCCATCGAATTTAGTTTCAAGCCAATCGGGTTCCAGGATCATTAATTATAACCATTTCATTTTAAGCGCTCGCGGCTGGAAATCCGGTTTCAGGATCAGAAATCCATTTCGTAACGCATTTTAATCCCAGTTGGGATCAGATTTTAGCGACGCTACAGTTGGATGAAATCTAGGGTTTTTAGTAAGGTTTTCAACGCAATAGACGGACCTTCAATCGCGTCTGTACGTCAGCAGATATACACTATTTACTATTAATATGTCAATTCTGATTCTGTTGGGACCGTTATGCGTCCCGATCTTTTAAATTACAGAATAAATATCAAATGGTAACGAAACAGAATGAAATCAATTGTGTTGTCTATCTAACAGATTTATCTATAATGAACAGTGGAGTTCCGCAACCTACGAGTTAAGGGAAACCTGTGGTATTCAATACGGAACAGCAAGCAACGACTGAAGTTGCTCTGGACTGCAGTCCAGGGTCGCACTCCGATCCAAAAATCATCACATTTTAAGTACAGGAATGTCTGGAAACTGGTATAGGGTTAAAGTTCGTCGAGTTGGCTTCGATTTGAGCCCTCGAGCGCACCATTCTAGTGTGTATATGATTTATGGTGAATTTAACGGTTTTCAGGTGCAATAAAATTACAGTTTTAGATTAAACTTGGGGGTAGTCGTTTTGGTCGTCAATGATCAAATTATCCAACGGAATTCACACATTAGGTCCACAGCCCTACGGGCCAAGCAATAATATTTAGTTCCGTCAAGTTAAATGATAATTTCCTATGAGAACACGCATCGAACAGTTACGACACATAATTGATCTAAACTTGCTACTTTACAATATATGTAATTAAAGATCGTAAACTTAGGTAAATAGCATGTAAGCAAGTAAAATACTTGCTTGGAGGCATCTTGGCGATACTCGGCAATGATAACGGTACGAACGCGCGATGAATGACGCGTGCAGGGTTCGCGGCCTCGGTTCGTGCTCAGCTATGGGGTTTTGCCTCGGTAACAGCTACGGCTCGCGAGACTGGGGAGGTGATGGTGCTGCGAGGCCGATGGCGAGGGATTTGAAGAGGGAGAGAGTTATTGAGAGAGAGAGTGTGTGTTAGAGAGAGAGAAAGAGATTAAAGAGAATTGAGGGAAGGAGATGCAGGGAGAGAGATAGTGAGGGAAGTGAAAGAGAGAGGGAGAAGCAGTGAGGGAAAGAGAGAGAGATAGTGAGAGAAGAGGGAAGCGAGAGAGAGTAGTAGAGAGGGGAGAGAGTAAGAGAGAGAGTAAACAGAGAGGGTTAGAGAGGGAGTAGCAGAGAGGGGAGAGAGTGAGAGAGAGTAGCAGAGAGGGTTAGAGAGAGAGATGGGTTCTCGGATGGTGGCTGGAGGCGCCGACGGCCGAAGGAGGTGATGAGGTAGTCGGTGCAGGTGGGGACTCGTCGGCGTCGTGGTGGTTAGAGGAGCTTGGTTGTGGTGATGGGGTGTGCAGGGAATTGCTTGGGGAGGCAGTGGAGGAAGAGAGGAGAAGGAGGGAAGGAAGGGCTCGACGGTGGTGGTGTCGGGTTCTGATGAGAAGGAAGTAAGGGCGTGCGCGGTGGAGGCGGAGCTCGTCGGCGAGGGAGTGAACTGGAAGTCTTCGAGAGAAGAGAAGTGTGGGTTGAGTGAGACTGGAAGGGAGCAGGGAGGGGGTAGAGGGGCGAGGCGAGGTCGCGGTTGTGGAGCTCGCGAGGCGCGCGGTCGTGGCGACGGGCACGGAGACGTGGCCGACGTGGGGAAACTCGGGAACGTGGGTGAAGGAGAAAAGAGCGGGAGAAGTTGCGAGATGAGGGTTGAGGGAAAGGCGATGGGAGTGGGGGAGAGAAGAATGGAGACGAGGTCGTGCGTCGAGGGCAGTAACGCACGCAAGCGACAGGGCGCGAACATGGACGGAGGCGACGGAGTTGGGTCGAGCGCGCGCGGGAATGTAGGAATAGAGCCGTTAGTGGAAGAAGATGGGTTAGTGGGCCGGGTCGGGTCGAGTTGGGGTCGCGGCTGAGTGAGGCGGGCTTGGAGAGTGGGCCGGCCCTCAAAAGTTTAATTAATATAGAGGAGAAAACGAAGGGGCCGGGCCAGAGGAAATTGAGGGGAGAAATCATAGAGAATAGGGGCTGGGCTCGGGCCAAAAATAAAAGAAATGGAATTTAAATTTAAAAGAACATTGAGCTGGGCTGAGATTTAATAGTAAGGGAAAAATGGTGTTGGGTTTTAGGGTTTAGCTTTCAAAGGAGTTGGGCTGGGTTTAAATCTTAATGAATAGGAGAAATAATAATGGAGAGGGCCCGGGGCTTATTAAATGGAAAAATAGGCTGAAGAAATATAAGTTTGGGTTTTATGGGTAACAGAAAAATAGGGTTTTGAAGAATTAAATTTCTAAATAAAATGAATGAAATTATAATTACCATAAATAGAATTTTAAGGTACAAAATAAAACTTGGTATAAAAGAGGCTGGGTATTACACAACGCTTGCTGAAATCTTCTAGCTTTGATCTCAGCAGTCGGTATGAGATGGGCCGCAAACCTACTGAGCATGGTAAACTCAGCATCATACCCATCTACAGATTTGGTCCACATTGAACCCTGTTGCAGATGGATGAATTGCTGTTCCATATCAAAGCAGGCAGTCTCTGGAAAATACTTTGCGTCGAACATGTCGCGGAAAGTCTTCCATACGATGGGTTGGTTAAGACGGCTTTCTTCCACCTTCCACCAAACCCGTGCATTATCAGTTAGCTGCAGTTTTGCAACTCGAACCCAAGCAATCTCTGGCACTTGTGCTGCTGCCAGGTTATCTTCAACGCTTTGATCCCATACCTCCTCTTCCAGAGGGCTCTCTTTTCCCGAAAAGTTCTTGGGGTACAATGCCTGGAATTGCTTCACTCCGGGTGCTTCCGCTTCTGGACGGTTCAAGAGACTAGCAGTCTGCTGCTGCTGTCCTTCCAGGAGGCTGCGGATTGCCTCAAGCAATACCATCTGCTCATTGATCAGAGCAGCTACGGTAGGTGTACTCGGTAGGGGAGGTGGAGTGTTGTTGACATTCGTGCTGGTGTTGTTTGGGGAATCCATAACCGTGAAAGAAAATTTAGGTTAGGACAGATTCAAAGTGTATGATGAGATTCAAGAAGTATGAATTATAAAGAATGTTTTCAATTGCTGGTTCTTGTGTTATATTGCTTAGGTTGTCAAAAAAGAACTGAACTGCATGGTAGGGTTCCATACAGCTCTGACTTGCATGTGCCACCAACAAACCTGTCGCGCCCCGTTTCCCGGTGTACGGGAAGCGGGCGCAATGGGCCCGCTACGTATTTACTCAGAAGTAAACACGCTAAACGTATCTAAGCAATATAAAATGTAATGTACACAAGAGACAGGATATAAATGAACAACAACTTTATTTATTAACATTCTTTTTACAATACATCTGAAAAGTAATACATGGAATGGAAAGAAATGCCTAAACAGTGGCATAACAGAAATGGAAAATACAGAATTGAAATGTAAAATTGAAACTAAAGCTCGGGATCTTCAGCAAACTAGTCCAAGTCCTCGCTGCTGGGCTCGATTTCCAGTGAGTCCGAAACACCTGACGACATTCCAAAGAAGAAGAAGAAAGAGAATGTCGTCAGCGAACAAATCGCTCGGTAAATCCCAAAGATGAGAGAGAAGTAGAATAGACAGAGAGAGTATATTTTTATAATGTTGTATTGAGTATTAACGTTGTTTGTAGCTTGGTACAGAAGAGGCCAGTGTATACGAGAGGAGTCTCACTAGACCAGAGACTACGATATATAGAGCATAAGGCTCTATGATAATACCCGCAACAACGGCGATTGAATTCAGGTTAGGTGTCTTATGGTTGCAGTCTCGTGCCACTTCTAACACCTTCCGTACCAATCTACCCCTTAAACCCCGCGATATCTTGATTGTATTGTAAATTGTATTGTCTTGTAATATAGATTGTATATATGGATGACTTGCCGAAACCATGATATCAGTAAATGGATGTAACTGGGGAATCATATAGATGGAAGTATATCCATGGTTCGGTTCAGTCAATACAGATTGAATAGATTTAACAGATTGATTATATGGATTCATGGATTCATATTGAATTGTTATATATATGTACTTGTATCTCATTCAAGTCAGATTGATTATATCGAGACTCAGTCTGAGTCAGACAATTAGGAAAGAAATTGAAATCCTGAATTAAGTTTTGATGTTATCGGTAACCGCTGCACATGGATGGCAGGATTTGTGTTTTTTTCAAAGACGATTACCGTGTTGATAACACCGTTTGTTAAGTTGTATACCTTAAATAGGCAAGCACCCATATCTCCGGCTCCATGAGGCTCAAGAGACTGGTCCCGCTTAAACCTATGTTTACTAGGGTCCTTCTTGTAATTTAGTATAATTTGAGGGAGTTTTATGTAAAAATAATTTTGTATAATTTTCAAGATACACCTCAAGTATTTTATTATCATCTTTAGAGTTTTCATGGATATATATTTTATTAATATGACATTTCTAGTGAATAAAGCCTAATTTCATGATATATGGTATTTATTTGTAATATTGGAATTGTATGGTATTTCTTATAAATGGAATGTTTTTCTTGAATTTTGGAAATGTGGAATATTATAAATACTAAAAATAGATATTTTGATATTAATTATATATATATATTTATTAAAATTATAAGTTTTATTTATAATAAAAATCACATTTTCTAAAGAAAATTGTATTTTTAAATCTTTTGAGACCGTATGCTCCTTGCGGAGGTCTGCATCTCGCACCACTAAGCTCAAGGATGTGAAATAATCCGCACCATCCCGAACGGGTTCCTCGAAATGGGTTATAGCGGCGCATTGCAAAGATTTGTTAAAAATACATATCTTGTAGAAAAAGGTTTTTATAAGTTTGAGGTTGTTTTGTGTAAAATCATATTTTCCCAAAACTATGTTCCCAAAGATCATCGTGATATGTTACATATGAGTGTTTTGAGGAGGTGGTTCATTACCTCGTGAACTATCTAAAGGTATAGCAAGAGGTAATAATGTTTTAAGTTGAAACTATATGGTATTTTTCTGTAAAAGTGCTATAAAAATTGAAATATAATTTCTTTTGATGTGAAACTTATCAATATATTTTTTTAATGTTTAATGATCATGATGTGAGGGTTTGGTATTATTGTGTTTAAGAAAAATATTATTTTTAAGGAAAAACCGAATCGGAAGTCAGATTAACTCTACTTCCGTCGGGTTTAAAAATTCTAAGTTTTTAGAATAGTAAAGAGAAGGGGGAGAAGGGACTTGCTGGATTGTAGGGTTGATGAGAGGAAAAGGAAGAAGTGGTAGGTGCCGGTGCGTCATTTCGTCGCCGGAATCTTCTCGGATCGTCGTCGGAAGTTCGCTGGAGCTTTGCCCTTTGCTAACTCTACTTGCACACAAAAAGTCTATGGAATTTTCTTGAGAGTTTGGAAAGAGATTTAGAAGTGAGGAGGGGTGATTTTAGGTGTGTTATTTATAGGAAAAATTAGGGTTTAGGGTAGATGAAAGGGTGTGATAAAAATTGTATTAAATTTTGCATTTAAAAAATTATAATGGGTGTTTTAATTTCTCTGTTTAATTTCAGAGATTTTAAATAGTGCATGGAGGTTGGAGGAGTTCAGGGGCAACAAGCCAAGAAAATCAGGGTTCCAACTCACCTGAACTGGCGCCACCGGCCGATTCGTCCGAGTCGTAGGCCCGAGTCGGTCGAGTCGGGCTGGGCCTAGTCGCCATGTGTCCCTCGTCGCTTGGTCTACCTCCTGGACTCGTTTGTTTTATGTGTGACTCTTAATTTTTACGAGTTATGCACATATAGGCTCTTGGGATTCTAAAAAGATTAAAAGAAAACTAATTAAAAAATAATGTGGCTGATGGGATTTGAACTCTGGTGCTTTGGTTCAGCGGTGCAAGGTCTTACCAATGAGCTACAAGCTCCTTCTTGCTGTTCAAAAGCAAATCAAACTTATAATTTGTGCTCAGGTTCAAGTAACCTTTCTGTATTTTTGAAAAAAAATTGTACAGAAAGTTTAGGGTTGTTACACGCTCGAAGAAAGAATCTAACCTGGACTCTTAGAGAGACAAGCCTTGGAAAAGTAAGAAGGACGACAACCGTAGAAGCGGGAATTCCAGCAATACCAATATCTTCAATGCGTCTGACAATGAAGACAAACGAAAGACAGGCGAATCCAAAACCAACCGGTCTTGAAAACCAGTGTTGGGAGGAGAAGGGCCTTCCCTAGAGAGGAAAAAGAACAAGGTTTACTCTTTTAGGAGGGACAAGGTCCGAATGATATTCAAAGATACCCTGAAAAACGATCTACAATTACCGGAGTCGAAAAGACCCCACGAAGCAAAAATGACCGACAATCCTCTATATTGCCCGTACCACCGAGTAGTGAGCCATGCGATCGAGAATTGCTATATCTTCAAAGACTGGGTCGAGAAGCAGTGCAAGACTGGAGAGATTAAGCTCTCTAAGAGTGTATTAGTGAACAATCAATTTGCAACCACCAACTTTATACAGACACAAGCTGAAGCCTTCTTGGAGCAGACAGCTAAACCCGCTACCCTGAGGAATGAAATTGACTCGCCGCAGTCTTCATGGAGCATGCACATGTCTAAAAAGATGAAGAAAATGCTAAAGCTACTTCAGAAAAATCCCAGAATGGAATGGGAAGGGCAGAAGGAGCCCGCCGTTCCAGCTACCAATTTGGCTCAATCAGGCTTAAAATCTAAAATGCTCAAAAAAAAAGAAAAGTGCAGCTCAACGCGAAAAAGAGTCTGCGGGAAGATCGGCCATTCAAAAGTACATCGATTATCTCGAAGACTATGAACAAAAGGAAAGAACTCTGATTCAATTAAAGGAGTTCTTCCATGTAGAAGTGGCTGAAATTCTGGAGGAGCTAGAAGAAGACTCCGATAACGAGATTTCTATAGTGACCTGCTATGTCATTCATCTTGGTAGCGACCCGTAGGAGGAGCTTTGTTTTTCCGAAGAGGACGAGGAGCTCGCCACAAAGACCGACCAAATCCAGCTATGAAGCGGCAGGGCTCTACCGCCAATTCAGGGCAACGCCCCAAAACGGAAGGAAAAATAAGTCGCTAATGAAGAAGATGGTGGAGTGTCGGCTCATGAAAATTCGAGTCTTTCCTCGATGGACTATAATGTCTTGGCTCATCTCTGAAAGCTTCAGTCACTTCTGAGCATCTACGATACCTTGGTCTTATCTAAGGAGCTTAGAGATGTTCTCATTCATGCTCTACAAAACCCCGAGCGGTACCAGGCTCGCTTTACGAAAATTGATATGAAAGAAGTCCAGTACACTCTGCATACAACCGCGATCATATTTAAAGATGAAGACCTATTACTAGGAACAGCTGAGTGTTCAGTCGAAAATATTGCACATTTGATATAATATTTTCCTTAATTTTTTTAAATATTTAAAGGTGTTTATTATAAATATAGAACATATTTGGGTTTATCTGCCAAATACTCTTTACCATATGTTTTTATATTATAATTAATATTATGAAGGAAAATATATGCATATTATATTTATATAATATTTTAGTAATTAAAAGATGGATAGCATATGAAATATTCTTAATCAAGTTTCTTAAAAATTTATTACTATATAAAGTAATTAAGATACTCTCTCTAATTTAATAAATATTACTAACATTATTCATAGAGATTTTGTGCAGATTTAGCTCAGGTCAAAAGATCAAGGTATTCAAGATGTCAGGATCAAAAATCTGCCAATAAAATCGTAGGATCTGAAAACTTGGAAAGTGGATCTTTATGGCAAGTCTAAACCTATGAGATCAAGGGTTTCTGATTCGAGAGCTATATAAAGTTAAAACTCATCACCTTTAACACGAAGCAAATCTCCGTCAAAGAACAAGAGATCTACGACAGGTCCGTGGTTCGACGTGATAGAGCGACGTGAATATCGACAGAGCAAATACTTCCTACGAGGCAGAGATCGAAAGCAACTTCTTCCTCTTGTAATATAAATTCGAAGGATTTGTACTTATAACGTTGATTAATAAAGGTAGATCATTTGTAATTATTTCGCATTTAATTTCAGCATTATGATTTTCTTCTCTATCCTTTCTTCTTCTCACAACATGCGTGAGTAATTCCTAGCTTGCTAGGGTTCGTAGGATTAGGGTAGAATAATGGATGAGAAAATATTTTAACTTCTTTTACATCTTATGAAGTTTATAAACTTTAGCAAAAGAATTGTTAACATCCTAATCGGGCACGCTATCAATTTATTGATAGTCTTGACCGCGATTTGAGATTAGATCAACAATTGTTTTGATAAGGGCTAGACATGAATAGAGATCAATAAAGGGACAAGGGTCAATAGTGGGGAATAGTTTCTTCCAAGAACCCTAACCTCATTCACCACTATCTATCTAGTTTTAAATCTATCAAAAGATAAAAAGAGTCATCTTTATTAGTCATCCATCAACTACTAAACCCTATGAACTTTACAAACCATTTTCCTATAAAATCTATATCCGTATTTAAACTAGATCTTAAAACTATTCTCCCTTCTTTCTAATCAACTCGTCTAAAGTAAGATTAAAAGTTCCACGCATCCCTGAGGACGATCCGTACTCATTTCGGTTAGCTACACGCGACATCGTTATTGATTGCGGTTATTACTAAAACTCTTTTTCACATCAATCAAATGGCGCCGTTACCGGGGATACGTGCGCAAATTTTTTTTGCTATTCATGTTGAATTCTTATTCGATCCATATCATAAAAATAAAACAAAACTGCAACTTGCATATTTAACGATTAGTGTGCGATTTTTGCGAGAGAATCTGGAGTCACTAGAGTGAGAAAATCGAGATTCAGAGACTTTCAGAGAGGATCAGAGGAGCAAAAGAGGCACTATAGAAAAAATTGGATAAAGATCCCTCTCTATTGCGGCGGAACCGTGGCCTAAGCTTGGTATTGGCGGCGGAACCACGGCGACGTGGGAGAGTTGGAGTGCCAAACTTCTCTGGTATCTTCTTCATATCTTTCTCTCTCCTCTGAGATCCAATAATTTGATTTTTCTCCAGGATTCTTTGCAAAATATCGCCGCTCAAAAATCTTTTGCGTGTTTTGTAATTGTTTGTTTGTGCATATTTTAATATGGACTTTAAGGGGCAAGACCAAAATTCAGATTAGGTGGGGATTTCATCACCCTTCTTAAGCCCTACAAATCACAAAACGAGCATCCGCATAACCCTACATTAATTAAAAAAAAATCTAGACCAAGACTCTAAGGACCGTCATGCTCAATTAGGACAGAGGAGGGTCGTGGGTAATCTATCACTTATCCGCATTTCTTTTGTAGTGTCTAAGGAAAGTGGTTACTTAATTAGGCCCGCTATTTTCGGTGATTCGTATAGCGGATACCTCCCACTTACCTGGCACTTATCTGGCCACAAGAGAGATAAAGAGGTGGTAGAGGATTGATCCTGCGGCTTGTCCTTTGGAAGTCTAGGAGCGGTCTAGTGCTTGACCTAGGTGACCTTAGTTCTAGGATTGTTTATGCATTTTGTGATATGTTGAGTCAACTCTCAAGTCCTTCTTTCAAAGCAAAACAATCCAAATAGAGATTAAATATTTCCTCTTCCTCTTTTCTTTTCATATTCTTATAATGGGTAATCCAAACAGACGAACTCTTGCCGAGTTTTACTATTCAGAACCAGATATTTCTTGTTTTTGTAATCACTTCAGTATATCATCCGACTCTACCATGTCTTTGAGAGCGGAAAGAAACAGTTGGAATCCTCACCAAAATTCAACATCGGATTATGTTGATAATTCATTTAAACCATTTGAGGGTACTTCTAAACACATGTCCATTGCTGAGTATATTGCGAAGACCGAATCCCAAAGTTTCAATCCGGTCAAACCGTTAAGACAACAAACGCCATCATTTCCTGAAGAAAATATTGCTACTCTTTTTCGGCGTATATGATATCTGTTGCTAGTCGCCAACCAACCAATCAATCTCAATATTCTTCTTGTCACAATGTTGATCCTACTCCTGTCCATTTTTCACAACCATCCGATTCCTATCAATCCTATCCGACTTTTACACCTTCTCTACACATTTCTTCTGAACAGTCATTTGGGAGTTTTACCTATCCACAAGAATTACAATCTTCTACTGAAACTCCTTCACAACTCATGTATAGTTTTGAACGGTCATTGGAAGAATTTCGGGTAGTGTCGCGTCAGATAGAGGAATTGAATACATCCATGGCCGCCCTCATACAATCCAACGAACGAGCAACTAATTTCCAACTAGCTCAAAATTTTCCAATGTATGATACAACAATATGACAAATTGAGAATTTGAGTAGTGAGAGAGAGAAGTACACCCTTCCAAATCAAACCTCTCCATCCCAAATTAAAACCCACAACTCCAGTTTCACAATCTATCGAGTACACCAAATGATTCACCAATTGAAAATAGAATGTTTGATGAGTTGTGCGACTTTGTAGTATTTGATTTACCCGATTGTGAAGGGTCCATTTCAAGTGAAACCACACCCAATCATTTTGATCTCTACACCTCCACTCTAGAACCAAAATTGATTGAAAACCATGCCTTTGATGAGGTGTCTGAGAATCTTGATTGAGGATATTGACGCTGTAGATATTTTGGATGATGAACCCACAGTTTTGGATGAGTTTTTCTCACCAATTCATCATGTCCTTTCACTTCCATGTGAACTTCATCTCGAACCATTAACTGTTTTTCCCGAACCCTATATGCGTTTGGAAATTGATGATAAATGCATGACCGAAAAACAGAATGATATTCAGCCTTCATTTCCCACATCTGGTTCAGCAATACTCGACACCCAAATTTGTTTACCCATTTCATCACCCACTTTCTTTTGTTCTTTTTATAATCTTCCTTTAATTTTATCGAGTGTTAATGAATTACACTCGGATATTTCGAGTTTTATGATTTTTTAAAGACCACTTGATTTTGAGAATGAGGTAGATGAGTTTTTCAAGGCTCATGCCTCCATAATTTTTGACAAATCAAGTGTGTTGAATTCTACTGCGACACTGATTGACATTGAAACGTTCAATTGAACCATCGATAAAAGTTTTGAAGATATTTTCGCCGACGAACTCGCATTCCTAAACGACACCGATTTTGTGATTAATCAACCTCCACCCGAAGAAGTTGAACCACCACCATTTCTTCTTATCCCATATGAGAATGTGACTATGCTTCCCATACTTACTCACTCACATTCTCGTTTTTATTCGCCATCATAGTTCCGTCTCTACCAACCGAGATGTAAACCCGACCGATTCCGCCTCCTATCTCTCCACTTCTTCAAATCTCCAATTTTCTACCAACTATATTGTTACATTGATAAATTCTTTGAATGGTTGGAGTTGAATTTTGGTCTTTGCAAAGCTTTGCATAGACCAATAAGTATAACCCCTCCTCATAATTTTAAATACTTAATACTATTTTACTCAAGTTTGGGGGGAGGGGAGAAAATATATTAGCTCTTGAAAGAAAATAAAATTTTTACAAAATTATGAGCCAAAAATAAGTTTGGGGAGCTTTTCACTGTCATTAATTCATATCCCCATTACTAACTTTTCCTCCCAAGTCCATATTTTTTTAAGTTTAACAGATGACATCAGTGAGGACACTGCTGCAAACAGGTTTGGGGGAGGTTTGTACTTATTCACGCATTTGTAACGTTTTAAAAATAAATAAATAAATAATGAAATAAATAAAATCCTTTAGGTGAATTTTCAGATAATCGGTAAAATAAACCGTATTTTCCGTAAAACTTAACTATAATTATTTTTCAATATAGATTTAAATACGCCTATTTTAACTATGTAATTACTAGTAAATGGTGTTTATTTAGTGATTTATAAATTTTTAGTATGCTTAAATATTTTTCCTTAATTAATTATTTCTAATATTAATATAAGCTTGTAAATATACATTAAATTAGTGTAAATTGCAAATTAGAAATGGGTTAATTTTATAAATGTGAACCATGACATATTGGAATCAAGTTTGTAACATGTAAATTCTTTCTCAAAATTCTCCATGGTTCTAGAATTTTCCTTGGTTTTATTTAGAAAAGAAAAATGAATAAAATCAAATAAATGTGAAAAGACTTAAAGGAGATGATTTATTCAAGTGGTTTCTACACAATTCTACACTCATTTCTCTCTCTCTCTCTCCACTTCCTCTCATGTGGCAGAGCCTAGCTTGAGGCAGCCCCCATTTTTCCCTAGCTCATTTTCACTTCAAAAATTGTTCAAAAATCCATCAAAAATCCAATAAAATCTACACCAATTTCTATTAACTCCTAATCCAACCCTTAACCCTTGTTCTTTGGCCAAATCAAGCATGGATTTTGGGAGCAAGAGAGCATGTTGGGATGGCTAGGTTGCAAGCTAGATTTCTAAACTTGTGAGGTATAATCCTAAACCATGTTTGAATTATTGCTAAATTACTTTAATCTAGCTCAATTTGGTGTTTAATATGGTTTTAAATTGTAGATTTAAAATTCAAGAAAAGGGTTTGTAAATCATGTTAGGGTTTTTATAAATTGTTTATGATTACATGGTATAGTTTAACATGTTAAATAATGCAAAACTTAATCTATTAACAAATTTGTTAATTGTTGCATTTAAATTGTCCTAATTAGGTTTTTTTGCAAACTAGGTTTTTTATAATATATATATATATATATATATATATATTGGTGAGATAAAATTCTAATTAGGGTTTTTATCATTAGGTTATGGTTTTAATGGGTAGATTAACATGTTAATTGAATGCAAAAGCTAATCTAGTTACAAGTTTCAAATTGTTAGTTGGAAATTGTGATAAATATGCTAATTTTGCTAACTAGGTTTTAGAAATTGATTAAATAATTGAGATTAAAATATAATTATGGTTTTCATGACATTATTAATATTTTAGTTTGTTGTTTAGCAACTTAGATCATGCAAAACTTAGTTTAGTCGATGATTTGTGAATTTTTGCTTTAAAGGTGTTAAAATTGGATAAATTTGCAAACTAAATTTTTTGGATTTATACAAATTAGTGTGATAAAAATATAGTAAAGATTTGTATGACTTAGTTATGATATTTAGTGAATATTATGGTCATTAGTTTCATTAAAACATCAAGTTTCGAAATAAAACGAAAATTTAGTGCTTTCTAGGTTTTTACGAAATAAAACGATTTGATTAATTTTAAGGTTTTGATGATTTAAACCCTATTTATATTATAATTAGTGAGTTTTGGAACTACGATTTGTAAGTTTGTGTTTTATCTCGATCAATCGGCGTTTGTACGCTGATATCGAGGGTTATTTGGTTCTTTTGCATGAGCGGGTCATAGGTTTTAACCTATGCGCGTTTTGTGCGTTGTTTTGGTTTTGTCCGCGATTTCGGTTTACGATATTATATATGTTTGCGTATAGGTACCCCTCACGTGGACTTCAGACGATGAGGAAGAGGATGGCGGCATCGACTTCGGCAGACAAGGAACAGGTGAGTAGATGTATATCTACGGGGGAAGTCGGGTGGATGGCGTATAGCACCCCCGCAAACGTAGAATAAGGATATTACATACTATTATTAGGAAGTCGGACGTGACCTTAGGTTCTTGGCGAGTAGGGTCCTATTGAAGACTTTAGGTTGGACTAGACTGATTTAGAAAGACTTAACCATGAGGATGACCGCCTTGGAAGGAATTCGTAGGTTTCATGTAGACACACACACACGCACACACATAAACTTGACTTGGTGTATATGTGTGTGTGTGTGTGTATACATATAGGAATGTATGTAGGTATACACACACACATACACAATATATACATGTGATATGAGGAGGTTATATGATACATGGGGATGAGTCGATATGACTGGGCTTGATGCCGTGATCTATTGGATATACGATCGAGTTATGATATGAGATGTGTTATGATAGTAGCGGATCGTTGGGCAATGAGATTATATAAAATATATTTATATAAACGATAATAAGTGTTGATGACATTGGAATGAACGAGACTCAAGAATAGAACTCGGATTGTAATATGTGACTTAATCATGATATGACATATGACATGATATTTTAGTGGGTCATTTGACAATGTATATTTACACAGACGATGATATATGTTTGATGATATTCGGATGTATGCGATTATAGTATAGTACCCTTGATCATGATATTGTTGATGACGATACTATACGAACGATGATGTATATATATGATGATTGATCCTCACTCTTGACTTGAGGAAATCGTACTATGTACGTGACGCTATTGAGGCTGGATCACCGACTACTTGAGATATTGACTCAGACTTTAGGAGGATTTTTCTTACCTTTCGACTAGTGTCTTTAGTTAGTTCCTTAGTTGGTTAGGTAGATCTTAGTTTAGGCTCGAGTCATACTTATTTTCAAACAGATGAATCGTGCTTTTTCAAACAACAAACCGTATGACTTGTAATCAGTATGTATTTTCTAGTTGTGCGTTTACTACACATGCATCGTTATATTCATGTTGTGTTTATCGCATTGCATATTCATAGATATGTTTTTTTAGCTAATATGAAACTCTGCCTGTTAGGACACCAGCACCATTACCGATAATGCGCATGTTCCACATACACTTATTTGCCGGCTCACACACATCATCATCGGTAATTGCTATGTCACGTACACTTTAGAACATATTATCTTTTATTGATATAATCGGCTAAATTCTAGACCAATATAATATTGTGTGATTACTCTCATGTGCTAGTTTAGACATTGCATTTATTACTTAGACACTTCATGCATTCACATTTTCATATTATCATGCAGTATTGTGGGGCTTGTGCCGACACTCATTATTTACTTACTCATGATTTTGGGATTTTAGATTTCTATGAGATTTCTGGATTTTGGGGATAACCGCAAGAATATATATAAAACTTTTCTCTCTCTCTCTCCCTCTCATTTTAAAATACAAGTTGCGGTTTTCTCATGATGTATGTGTTGTCCACCATGAGATTTTA
This sequence comes from Agapanthus africanus, assembly GCA_030015575.1. Taxonomy (NCBI): domain Eukaryota; kingdom Viridiplantae; phylum Streptophyta; class Magnoliopsida; order Asparagales; family Amaryllidaceae; genus Agapanthus; species Agapanthus africanus. Next base: position 18,826,693 of record JASDDO010000026.1, on the reverse strand, counting down.
TATTTTCTGTTGGATTTCGAAACCCGATTCGAGGAGTGGATGAACCGTCACGGGTACATGGTGGGCCCGGTATGATACCCCGGGGCAAGAAGATCGAGTTGTAGACGATGAACCTGGCAGGGGAAGACTATCTACTGGTGATGTCGGGCGTGGCGGATATCCGAGGATACCGACCGTTGTCGTGAGATTTGATGATATGGCCGATCCGGACTGACGGAGCCCGAGATATTGAGACCATGAGATATTGAGACCATGAGGTATTGAGACTTTGAGATTTACATGTTTTGTGTCGATGCTTGACACGGATTTTCATGGATTTCATTGATGATGTTTCAGATCACCATACAAATTTTACTATGATAAAAGTTAAAGATTTCTTATACAGATGTATCCAGATTTCATTGTTGATTGTTTTACATTCATGATGCATGCATACTCATACGTATGACTTGTTACTGTTGTGACACTGACACGAGCATAGAGTATTGCACTTATGCATAGGTTCCTACCCTGTCACTACTAGATGTCTAGTGTTATGTTATATATATATTATTATGACCTAGGAGATCGTCGTGCATGCGATTTCTTCTCGCAGATGTCTTCTACTCACGAGTTGGCAACTCACCCCCGTTATGCCAAATTTTCTTTCAGGTTCAGATGTACAGGTTTCTTTAGTGGCTTGCTGGTATACCATTTCATTCAGGGTGATTGCTTGGTAGGTTGGTTCACTTGTATCAGGACCGCCGTTGTACTTTTATTATTTCATTTGTATCTAGTAAGATCCATCAACCAAACTTGTATTACTTGATAGACTTAGAAGACCAGTTGTTTTTATTTCGACCTTAGAGTCGCGCTTGTATTATTATGGTTTTTAGTGGATTTGGTTTTCTTTTGAGTTTTGAGCCTCGCCCTTCGGCGTTGTATATTATAGTGCATTGTGTGGTTGTTTCTGCCTTTTGGCGTAGATCTAGCTCCCGCTTAGGGATGCCTTCTCATTGCTTATGTATATATTCTTATTTGTACCCGTTTGGGGCCAGTTTTTACAAGAGAGACTCTGCTGAAATTTTTGAGAAAATTTGATGTTGCTTTTAAACATGTTTTTCTTTACTTCTTCTTTTAATGGTTTAGATTTCTGGGCTTCGGCTTACTTAGATTACGTTACGCCTCTAGACGTTTCGTAATTTAAGTGCTGGTCATGTTCCGTACATTCGGGTCGTGACAGCATTATTTTGCATTATCATAAATATAAGCACAAAATTTTTTGATAATGAAAGTTTGAAAGTGAAAAATTACATATGAAAGATAGAAATAGTTTGAGAAAAGTAAGAAAGTTAGATATTTTTTTAAACGAAGATAGTAATAAGTAGTTATGAGTCATTGTCCCAAGTGTTAGTAAGATGAAGAAAATTACTAATCTGAGGATAAAAATAAGTCTGAAAAATAGTCTTTATTCTTAAGGCCAAACATTTGAACATTGATACCCTACTATACGCACTTGCACACATCTTGAAACTTGGGATAGTAGAGGATACTTTGAAATGCTCTTGCCTAAAAGCCTTGGTATGAAGAAAAATAAAAACATAAAAAAATGGTGAAGAAAAATGAACACTGGTTTTGTAATTACTTAAGACAGCATAAAAAAAATATTGCGAGGGTGTTTTATCACCTAGTGCCTTAGACCAACTGGTTTAGGAGCCACCGCTAAGCCTTAGGTGTTGTAAGACGAGGATAATTACGCCTAAATGAGCGAGCACATTTGGTAATTTGACGGTTTGTATCTCAAGAAGTATTAACGGTCGCATGAAGAATGTGTGAGCAATTCCATCTAAAATATTCACCGACTAAAAAGTACTAAGAAAGATGGACAAGAGTATGATGGCTTGAATTCAATTCTCTAAGTGTAGGGATGTATTTTACACACACGTAGGGGTATATGATCGATATTTGGAAGAAAGTTGGAGAGGAAGACTAAGGGCGATGTTTCATTGAAGGATGATGTGATTTCTAATATCTTTTCACGACCATTAAGATAGGGCTCATGGCAACTAAAAAGCTGGTGTAGTTAGAAACTCTTCTTTTCAAGTTCTTTCTTTTATAGTTCTTATCTTTGTATGTAACTTTTATTTTCTTTCTTTTATTATGGGATTTTGTGGGTGTAATCCTCTGAAAACCCTCAGGAGACAACAATCCTCCTACTAGGGACACCTAGAGGTTTAACGACTTGTTGCACGTGCTCAGTGCAATCATGTTACCTACGAAAGTGTGCTACTTAGGTTTTTCTTTTCTTTTTTTCTCTCCCTCTCTTGAATAACTAGTTTGCTCGGGACAATCAAAATTAAGTTTGGGGGTATTTGTTCAGTCAAAAATATTGCACATTTGATATAACATTTTCATTAATTTTCTTAAATATTTAAAAGTGTTTATTATAAATATAGAACATATTTGGATTTTTCTGCAAAACACTCTTTACCATATGTTTATATATTATAATTAACATTATGAAGGAAAATATATGCATATTATATTTATATAATATTTTAGTAATTAAAAGATGGATATCATATCAAATATTCTTAATAAAATTTCTTAAAAATTTATTACCATATAAAGTAATTAAGATACTCTCTCTAATTTAATATATATTAACATTATTCATGGAGATTTTGTGCAGATTTAGCTCAGATCAAGAGATCAAAATATTCAAGATGTCGAGATAAAAAATTTGCCAATAAAATCGTAGGATCTGAAAACTTGGAAAGTGGATCTTTAAGGCAAGTCTAAATCTATGAGATCTAGGGTTTCTGATTTGAGGGTTATATAAAGGACCGAGGGATAAAGTTAAAAATTATCACCTTTAACACGAAGCAAACCACCGTCAAAGAAAAAGAGATCCGCGACAGATCCGCGATTCGACGTGATAGAACGACGTGAATATCGACGGAGCAAATACTTCCTACTTCTTCATCTTGTAATCTAAATTCGAAGGATTTGTACTTGTAACACTGATTAATAAAGGAAGATCATTTGCAATTATTCCTCATTTAATTTCAGCATTATGATTTTCTTCTCTATCCTTTCTTCTTTTCACAACATGCATGAGTAATTCCTAGCTTGCTAGGGTTCGTAGAATTAGGGTAGAATAATAGATGAGAAAATATTTTAACTTATTTTACATCTTATGAAGTTTATAAACTTTAGCAAAAGAATTTGTTTCCCCCAATCAGAGCAAAGCTCTGTTCAAATTTTGAAATTTGAAACGAAGCGGCGCTTCATAAAAGCGCGAGCGCCAAGAGCGCCAGCGCTAAGAGTCAAAGACTCTGAAGCAGCAGCCCTAGTGCCAAGTGCGCCAGCGCTAAAAGTCAAAGACTCTGAGGCAGCGCTCACGTGCAAAGCATGAGAGCGATAGCGCCAAGTGTGCCAACGCTAGGAGTCAAAGACTCTGAGGCAGCGCTCACGTGCAAAGCACGAGAGCGCTAGCGCCTAGTGCGCCAGAGCTAAGAGTCAAAAACTCTGGTGCAACGCTCACGTGCAAAGCACGAGAGCGTTAGCGCTAAGTGCGCTAGCACCAAGAGTCAAAGACTCTGAAGCAGCACCTCACGTGCAAAGCAAGAGAGCGCTGAGCGCCAGCGCCATGAGTCAAAGACTCTGAGGCAGCGCCTCACGTGCAATGCACGAGAGCGCTGAGCGCCAGCGCTAAAGAGTCAAAAATTCTGAAGCCGCGCTCACGTGCAAAGCATGAGAACGCCAAGGGACAGAACTAAATGTTCTCCACCGTTGGATCAAAGATCCAACGAAGATGATAAATCATCAAAATTCATAATAAAATACTCTTCAGAATCTTTCCAAACATGAAAGATTGTGCTCTGTAAATCAGGGCACCATTGGATCAATGATCCAATGGTGATTAAAAATCACCAAGGTACAGAACAAATTCTGTATAGGAAGATATTTTCCCAATCTTGTTAATAACAAGAAAACTATCTTCTGTAAAACAGAAGCCCTCAGATCAAAGATCCAACAGTGGATAAATTCCACAAATCAATTGGAGATCTCTCAATGAGAGATTTTCTTAACTGATTCAACAAATCAACCTCTCCTATATAAAGGACTCTAGACTTCAAGTCTTGGAGGGAGGAACCCCCATAAACTTTGAGAAATTTCAAAGAGAAGAGCAAGCTCGGAAGAAGAATTTCTTCAAGGTAAATAAAAACAGAGAGATAAAATCATCTCATAAAAAGAAGAAGAACCCAGTTCTTTTCTTAAGATCATAGATCTATAAGACAGATGTCTTTCACAAAAGAGATCATAGCATCTCATCATAAAAAAAGGGGGGAAGAAGAATTCAATTCTCTTAAGATCACAGATCCATAAAGGCAAAGCCTTTCACAAAAAAAGAGATTGTAACATCTCCTATAAAAATAAGAACTTTGTTCTTAAACCCATGAGATAATGTCTCTTATAAACGAGAATTTAATTCTCAGAGCACAGAACCGTTCAAAGTTGCCTAAAAAAGAGCCTTAGCGCTCCAAATTAAAAAGAAGCGCCTCAGCGCTCCAAGACTGGCGCACGGCGCCGCAGCGCTCCAAACGCTATTTCAAAGAATCTCCCCAGCGCTCCAAATCTGGCGCCTAGCGCACCACGTGCTCCTCACGTGTGTGCTATTTCATAAAGAAGCGCCTCAGCGCTCCAAGTCTGGCGCTCAACGCCAAGCGCGCCACGTGCTCCTCACGTGTGTGCTATTTCATAAAGAAGTGCCCAGTGCTCTAAGGTTAACGCTCAGCGCCAAGCGCACCACGTGCTCCTCACGTGGGCGCTATCTTATAAGGAGCTCTCTGCACTCATTAAAGTGCACCACATGCACCTCATGTGTGCGCTATTTCACAAGGAGCGCTCTGCACTCATTAAAGTGCACCACGTGCTCCTCACATGTGCGCTATTTCACAATGAGCGCCATGGACTCATTAAAGTGCGCCACGTGCTCCTCACGTGTGCGCTATTTCACAAGGAGGGCTCTGCACTCATTAACTGGCGCTCAGCGCCAAGCGCACCACGTGCTCCTCACGAGTGCGCTGAGAGAACATAAATTGTTCTTTAAATAAAATCCGCAGAGCTATAATGAGTGCTCAACACGACAAAAATTTTGTCAGAACCCAAACCAATGCTCAGCATTGCTAAATGTTCAACATTTTAACTGAGTGGGCCGAGCCTAAGTTGGCCACAGATCCCTCATTTAGATTAATTGAGCCCATATGCTCATAAATCTTTTAACTGATCTTAGTCCCAAACTTGACTACAGATCTCCCAACCAACATTGGTTCAAGGGTACATCTCTTCATACCTCTGATATTTGTCATTGTAATTCTTCAACGTCTTCAGAGAGATGGAGGGTCCCAATAACCAATAACTTTTGGTGCATCCCCAAATGGTTGAATCAAAACCACACAGACTACGACGTCTTTAAACTGTCACGGACTATGATGTCCTTAAACTTATGGACCGCAATGTCCCTAAACTAAAGCAATAGAGTTCAAATGCTCTTTTGCAGTAGATCTTAGTCTAAAATTAGACTAACGTATCCTTGATAAATGATCGCACGCTTCTATCATGTCGGGATTCAAAGTTCTAAAGTTATAACCGAGATCAGGACGGTGTCGCTTCGCAGCTAGCCGGTTCAGCACGGGTCGATCCACAGGGAGATGGTTGTATGTCCGTTCAAGTTTTAGACGAGTCAATAAAGAATGTGTATACGTTTGTTCAAATTTAACCTATGTGTTTTATATGCAGGTATAAAGTTTTTAAGAAAAAGATACGAAAGTGTAAGCTAAGGAAATCTGCACTCAAAACCTTTGAGCCGAGTCTTGACCAATTGAAGCTAGAGCAATCGGCAACAACGTGGATTAGGGGATTTAAGCACGGTATTCGTGGAATCCGGCTTATTTACCCTTGTCCTTCCGTTCTTGTCTCTTGCTTTCGCCTCCGGCCAAACCGAACGTAACCGGTCGCTGTTAGGAATCACCGTTACCTTGGTAGGGTAGGATGCCTAACGGAGCGCTTGCGTAACGTTTGGGCGGAGTTCAAAGGAAAATAACGGGAAAAAGAAATGAGCAAAGAAACATTAACTTACAATATTGTATTTATTCTTAACAACAACATATTACAACCATTCACAAAACGAACCAAAAAGAGCAAAAGAAAAGATGAACAAAGAAAAGAAAAGATTACAAGCAAGTAATTAAAAGTGCATGGAAATTAAGTGCATGAAAGTAAATGAGCAAGAAATGAAACTAGGAACCATAGAACCCAAAACAAGACATGGGTTCAATAACCAAATCTTAAACTTGCAAGCTCACTTAAGAGGTTGCAAGATCAAGAAAAGGCAAAGAACTGATGGAGAATGAAGCACAAAAGAGAGAACAAAATGATACAACCCCTTGAGATCAATGACCAAAGCTTAAACTTGCAAGCTCACTTAAGAGGTTGCAAGATCAAGTTAAGGTAGAGAGCTCAAGGGGGAAGCTAAGCAAAATGAATGATACAAAAATAACCATCATCTTCATTTAACATCCACTCAAAAGCTCTCACAACAATTTAATAGAGGAAAGATGAAGAAGAAGAAGAAGAAGAAGTAAACTAAAAACTAACAAAAAGAGGGCATGAAAAGAACACCCATGGCTTGGCAAGTTCTGGGATATTTATAGGCAGCGTGCTGAAACCCTAGGGCCAAATTCTGACCCAAGATGAAGTTCCCAAACTACCCCTGAAAAATTACCAATTGCGGGGCCCACATGGCCGTGGATCCGCGGCCTAAGCATGCTTATGCCGCGGAACCGCGGCCATAAAGAGGAATTGGGTCATTTGCTTTGGTGGGTTTTCCTGGTTTTCAGTACTCTTCAGTGTGGTATATGTTGTTTCTCAGAAGCTCTTCACATTTCTTCCAGAATTTCAGTAGATCAAAAGGTGATGTGATGTGGATTTTTTTCCATGATTTCCTTAAGCTCCGCGTAGATATGTTGGATCTTGTGTTGACATTGAGCTTTGTGCATGAAAATGACATTGATTTTCCATTTTGTCCCTTAAACTGGTGTGTGGCAACATACGGATAGAGAGTGGAGACCCGTGTTTTATCTGTGGGTGGCAGTAATCCGGAATTTGTCGTACTTTTCCATGAATTTCACTGTTTAGAGCTGAGAACCAGTATCCTGCAAATATGTAGTAAACACTGATTAAAAGCACCTGCCTATAAACAAACGAGCGTAAGAATAGACAGTATAAAATGCAATATTCTGGTATGAACAACAAACGTTTAAGTTGATCTTAGTCTCAAATGAGATTAACGATCCTTAAACCCAACCCAAACCCAAATCTAAGAAAATACGGATTTGGACTAATCCACGCTCTACGAGCGACAACATAAATTAGTCTCCGTATACAATCCACGGGCAACCAAAAATAAAACAAATATACACGACACGAAGTGACCATCTGGAGAAGGAGAAAGTGGTTACTGCGATGCTGTAGCGTAATTAACTGCAGGGGCTTGCGTCTGTGGGGAAGAGCGTTCCCACAATCAAAAAACCCCTCATAATGAGGGGGAATCTGACAAAGTCTTCTACATCGTCCGCATCCGTCTAAACCTTCGAAACATGGTGTCATAAATCAACTTGGCATCTTCGGAGAGGTGGACGGATAAAACCAAATAGCATCTGCCCCCCAAAATTTAGGCCTGACGTCCCAACGTCCCGGTCGCGTCTTTCGGCGGCAAACAGATTCTGGCACGCCCGGTGGGACATTTTCCAATTTCCACTCCACACTTCGTGTGTCGTGTTTCGCGAACGAATCGCGATTTGCTATGATTTCCCCTGGATTCGAGGTACTAAGATTTGGTGTCTTGCTCCGTGCAGAAAACAGAAGATCAACGGCTTTCAATTGCAACAACGGCAATAACTCCCACTCCGTCCTTACTGGAGGAGTGACCTATGGGCCTCAAGCGGCTTCTGTTTTCACGATGCCAGTGGAATAGGTGATGCAAGCCACCACTGGGCTGTTCTTTGGGACCATGCTCCCACCAATGAGCTTTAACGCCCCAGTCCCATCGCAAGAAACTTCAAAGAAGTCGGTCTTTGATCGGCTTGCAACTATCGCGGCCTCTCTCAACGGGTCGCCCAAATCTAACGCCTAGGTCTTTAACAGGCTGGGCCAAATCTCCAATGGGTTCGTGAAGAAGCCCGCGATACCTGTGGGGGATATCCCAAAACGAATAGCCATTCCTACTCCTGAAGTCACCAAAGCGGCTTCTCTTGCTAAGGGGTCGGTCTTCGCAAGACTGGCCGTTCCTGCTCCTACTCCAGGCGAAGTAACCAAGGATGCTTCCCCTGCCAAAAAGTCGGTCTTTTCAAGATTGATCATTCCCTCTTAGTGGACGTCCGTTTTCAATAGGCTGGCGCCAATAACAGCCCCAGAACAGGGGGCATAACGAAGTCACCCCCATAACTGAGCAGATACCATCTGCAAGGCATGCTCGACATCGCCACTGGCGCCGAGTGAGGAAGGTTGGGGGCAGTTCCCCTTCTGGATTGACTCCGCCGGCTCCAAATGTGGAAGTTGATGTTGTTGTTCCAACTGGGAACAACTTTGAACCACTTAGGAGGGTCCGCAAGAACTCTCCGACTGCCGTCTTGAAAAGATTTCCTCTACATGTGGAGAATGCTAGAAAGACAAAGCTAGAACAACCCCCTCAGCGAATGTCCTCTAAAATTCACAAGGTCTGGCGACAGGTCCAAGACTCGGTGATCAACCAAGACTACTCCCGCCGACCGAAGAAGATGAAAGTTCAGCAAGAGAAGGACCATCCTGTTGTACCACAGAAAGCGTCGTCTACTTGAGTGCCCACTGCAACGGTCCCCTCAACTTCGACCGCTCACAAAAGAAGAAGTCCGGAGAAAATCCCCGTGTCTGCGATGAATCTAAAGGGCACTGAACCTAAGCGCCCCAAGTCTATGGGCATGATGGTGCACACTGTTTATATGGCATCCAGGAAAGAGGATAGCCGTATCTTCATGGGCCATCGACCTCTCACCAGATCAGTGACAAAGGCTCAGGAGCAACAACATCAAAAACTCCAGGAGATGCTAACACAGGTGGCCGCACTCACTGGGCCAAAAGAAAGCCCGGAGACGTTGTTAGAGCAGCGTCAAGAACAGGAAACTGATGCTGAGTTCCTCCTCAGAATCCTCGAGAAGAGAGACAGAGAGGCCGCAGAACAAGCGGCCAACATAAAATGAATGGCGCTTTTATTCCAAGATATGTTCGGGATGATGATACAGCCGGATCCTCCAGTTGAGGACCCCCCGATTATCCTTGAAGACGACAGAGGGAAGACATCGAACCCTCTTCCGTCTCTATCAGCAGCCAAAGAGGAGACGATCTCCAAAGCCGCCCTGGATGACTATATCACTCAACAGATACAAGCTCATCAGGTGAGCGAAGCGGCCGGCCAAATTGTTAAGACTGGACGACCCTATCCGGGTTGGTATGACCAAATAAAGTACCCGCCGGGATATACGATCCCTAAATTCCATGTATATAAGGGGACGGCGAATCCACACCAGCACGTTGCTCAATTCAGGGCCTTGTACGGTAATACTGGGGGTGACGACAAACTGCTGCTTCGCCAGTTTGTTGGCAGCTTGTCGAAGATAGCATTCGAGTGGTACTCTGAACTCCCGAACGACTCCGTTAAGATATTTGCAGAAATGGAGTTACTGTTTACACAAAGGTTCGCAAGCGTTAGAGAACGCACCCCAATCACGGCATTGATCAATGCCAGGGTGAAGCCGGGAGAAACATGGGTTCAGTACGCGATACGGTGGCGGGATCTATGGTCGAAGTGCGAACAACACATAGGAGAGGCTCCTGCAGTGGGCATGTTTGTGGGTACTCTTGATCCGCAGGCGACCATATCCCAATTCATGATGTTTTTCAAGCCGACTACCTTCCAGGCCTTAATTGACAAGCTGACCGAAATGGATCAGATGGGTCATAGACTGTCTTCTTCGAAGATGGAGCCTAGAAACGAAAAGAGAAAAGGGAAATCGACCTTCGTCGCCAATACTCAGCAGCAGCCAAGTGGTCCAAAACCAACTGATCGCCAAGACGATAGACAAAGATTCTTTAACGAGAAGCTGAAGCGCCCTTATTCGTTTCCCCGGGATAAAACGAGGAGACTGTTCGAGCTGGCGGTGCGCAACAGACTCATCACCTTGCCGGATCCAAAACGCCCACTGTAGCCCGGTGACGTCAACAGTCCCAACTATTGCCCCTACCATCGAATAAAGGGCCATCCAATCGAAGAATGTTTCGTCTTCAAAAACTGGATCGGGGACCAGTATCAACAAGGCAAATTCGCGTTATCTGAAAACTGGAGGGTAAACCCGCCCCAGCCGCACGCTCTTAAAAAGGTGGACACGCCGTGGGCATCGTGCTCTTTTATAGAAGAAGCTCCATGAGAGGTCCCTCTTTCAGCAAAAACAAAAAGAATGCTAAAGGATCTCCAAACATGCCCGGCGATCAGGTGGAAAAGTCCGCTGTAACCCGAGGTCATCGAGGGAATGCTGAAGCCGCGCCCGACGCCAAGAATTGGTAGTGATAGTCAAAACGCCCATGCCCATTCGTCAAAGTCTTCAAAAAAGAATAAGAAGAGCAAAAAGCCCGTGAAGCCCGATGACAAGCGCACAGACCTGCAAAGACACATTGACGCGCTAGAAGAATATAACCAGAAGGCGCGAATCCCGGTCACGCTCCAAGAGTTTCTCAACCACATCCTTGAGGACGGAGATGATGACAATGATGGGGGAGAAGACTCTTCAGATGAACCTGAGAACTATGTGGAGAGCTGCTACATGATCTCCCACTCGTCAATAGATGGTGAAGAAGCTCCTGACGCAGAGAAAATGCGGGTAGATCCCGAACCGGAACTCCTAGAACTGTCAGATGAGATGATCGACATGTTGCTGAACGAGGCCCGTCAAAAAAGCAAATCTGACCGAGAGCGTGAAACAACCATATATGAAAGGGCCAAGCGTCGCCATCACGTTGAAGAAGCTCCGGTATTGAGAAGCCATAGAGTACCACAACCGGATAGAAGCACTTCTCCCGCCAGCAAAAGCAGGTTTAAGACAAGGAAGCAATTCGCTAAAGCCCTGTCAATGGGAATGAAATTGCCACCTTTCAAAGAAGACACTTCAGAAAATACGTTCCCCGACGGACTAGATGCACATCCAAACAACTGCTTATATCATCGAAGGATCGCGCACCCTACCGAGGAATGCATGGCCTTTAAAAATTGGTGGCAAGAATACGCTGCTCATCGACAGCATTTCAAGCGGATGAAGCGCAAAACTCGTCGAGAGCAAAGAAGCGCGACCGATGAGAATAAAAGAATTACCGGAAACTGTCACATGGTTGATAGCAAGGGATCGCAAGTTCTCACATTCGGGAGCGATTCTGATGAAGAAATAGCCCTCAGCCCTCTCTTCAAGGAATCCATCTCTGAAACAGAAGAGATGAAGACCTGCGAGAATATTCAGCTCCGCAATCGTACGCTACCCGAAAAGAATTTCGGATCCACAAACAAGGGATCGAAAAGAAAAAATAAAGGGAAGGAAAAAGTCCATAAGGATATCACCCTCGATGACCGAGTCGTCGAGGAGTTGGCAGCCAAGGACCCGCCAAAGAAAAACAAGGTGGATTACAACGTTCTGGCACATTTGAGGAAGATACCCTCGCAGCTAAGCATTCTCGATGCCCTTCTGCTATCTAAAGAGGCAAGAGATTCGTTGATCAAGGCGTTACAGGACCCTGGGCAGTTTCAAGCCTTCCTTGCCAAAGAAAAGATGAAGGACGAGTTGGAAGAAATGTACACAGCCAACATCACCTTCAGCAATGAGGACCTCCTCCTCGGGACGTGCGAGCATAACTGTCCCCTCTATGTCTTCGGGTATTGCCATGACATCAAGATAGGGAAGATCCTAATTGACAACGGGTCCTCTGTCAACCTCCAAAATATAAGGGTGCTAAAAGAAATCTGCATGAGCGTTCAACACCTCGCACGGGATAAAATCACTATCTCCGGGTTCGAATCCCAGTCATCACGGGCGTTCGAGTCTATGATACTGATGTTACGCTTTGGGCTACTCGTCACTGATATCAAATTCCACGTCATTGACGCCAAGACTTGCTACAACGCTTTTCTCGGCAGGCCTTGGTTATACGAGTAAAACATCATCCCTTCTATACAATATCAGTGTACGAAGTATTTCAAAGATGGTCTTGAGTACACCGTGACAGGGGAACTGAACCCATTTTCCGTAAATGAAGTTCGAAAGTATGAGGATGCAAAGTATTTCATGCCAGACTTTGAAGACACGGAAAGATGCCAAAAGCTGGAGAATAAGTAGAAGGCTATCACCACTATTTCGGTCTTTGGGATCGATACCGAGGAGGAAGAAAAGATAGTCTATTCGGGGCCGCTCCAATACAACAATCTCGGACCGCCTACCCCTATGTTGGTCTTCGGCAGCGACTCTGAAGATGAGGTCGATGTAGTATTTTCTGTTCGGCCATCAATACAAGCCCTCACTGGTGATGAACGGAGTTTGCAAATTGCCATGGTTCCTCAAAAACATTACAAAGACCTCGACGCGCTTGATACCTATAGTGTGAAAGAACTGCAGACGTTCTACGCCCCTCCCAGGCGAAGTGATGAAAAGGCGATCCTCTTTTATCGATCCACGGAAACCAAAGTGGAGAAAGAAATCTGGCATGGTGCCGATTCTACACTTGACAGGCTCCAGCCCATCCGTCTGCCCAGATACTACACGGAAGGATTAAAAAGGCTGCTAAGGCACCAAGGCGTACCCTTCAAACAGACTGCTCGACAAGCTCAGTTCTACAACAGGATCTGGAACTTCCCTGGAACTCAGCGAAAATTACCCAACAGGAGAATTGAAACGATCAGGCTTGGATATGTTCAATCCAAGAAATGGGAACGATTCCATGGCCGCTACGTTATACATGACTTTGATGAAGAAAGAGATGCTCTGCTAGAAGACGCTAACCCTGAACCAAAATGAGGTCCCGCCATGAAAGTACCAAGTCCGTCGTTGGAAGAACAGATGGAAAAGATAATAAGGGAAGCGGGTCAAAAGGTCCGGGATGACCATAGCTGCGAAATGGCCATTTACGAGAAAGCCAGGACGCAGCGCCTCCTTCAGCAGGCTGCGGAGAATGACGATGCTCTTCGTCGCCAGCTCGTCATACAAAAGACCCGACGCAGAGGTAGAAACAAGCTAAAGAATGGAAAAAATATTCGACAGCGGCAAAGCGGGTCCAAGAAGCCACGCGATCGAGAATTGAGCAGCCGGGATCCATCTCTTATAAAGAAGATGGGTCGAGCATATTCTTTTCCCCAAGACAAGACAAGGAAGATATTCGATCTTGTCATGAAACATCAAATGATTACACTCCCGGAGTCCAAACACCCCGAACAAGAAGACGAGGTCTCTCACACGAATTATTTCTTCTATCACCGAGCGATAGGACATCCTCTCGAAGATTGCTTCACATTCAAAGACTGGGTAGAAGACCAGTATCAGCAAGGCTGGTTCGCTCTATCCAACAGTTGGAGGGTATCCCCACCACAGAAGCATATTCCAAAAGCAACGTACATAGCGAGAGTAGAACCATATCAACATCGGTCTTGGAAACAATCTCGTACCTGTCACGCGATAACGCTGTCAAAAGAAGGAGTACGTGAGGATATGGAAGACCTCTCCTGGTGCTTCAAAAATGAGGATGAAGATGAGTTGATCTCGGAACTTCCACCGGTGCCAAAAGAGCCGGAAGATGGAATATATACTACTGCGGACAACCTAAGGAAAATCGACTTGGGGATGGCAAACGACCCGAGGCCTACGTTCGTCAGTGAGCTGCTGTCTGAAGAACAGGTAGCTACGCTAAGAGACGTGCTCATACAGTATAAAGACTGCTTCGCATGGAACTATTCCGAGATGCCAGGATTAGATCCATAAATAGTCGTCCACAAATTGGCGATTTCTCCGAACGTCAAGCCGGTCAAAAAAGCGCCGAGAAGAATGTGGCTCGAACTTGAGATGGGCATGAACGCCGAGGTCAAGAAGCTAATCGACTCTGGCTTCATCCAAGAAGTTCAATACCCCGACTGGATTGCCAACATTGTCCAAGTAATGAAGAAAAATGGGACGGTGCACATCTGCGTAGACTTTCGGGACCTCAACAAAGCCTGCCCAAAGGATGACTTTCTCGTACTGGTCACCGAGCTGATGATAGACAATACGTCCACTCACGAAGTCTTCTCCTTCATGAGACGGCTCATCAAGGTACAATAAAAAAAAGATGCATCCTGAGGACAAGAAGCATACCGCTTTCCGGACTCCTCTGGGCATATTCTGCTATAAAGTGATGCCTTTCGGTCTGAAAAACGCCGGCGCCACCTTTCAGAGGGCCATGACGAAGATCTTTGATAACCTTATACACGAAATCGTTGAATGCTATATCGACGACCTCATAGTGAAAAGCAAATCGTACGAGGAACATTAGGAACATCTGAGGATCATGTTCCAACGTCTTCGGAAATACAATCTGAAGATGAACCCTCTCAAATGCGCGTTCGAAGTTTCCTCTAGAAAATTCCTAGGATTCATCGTACGACATCGGGGTATCGAAATAGACCCATCAAAGATCAAGGCGATTATGGAAATGCCTCCGCCCAAGCACTCTGAAACAACTGCGATCTCTCCAAAGGAAGCTTGCGTATATTCGGCGGTTCATAGCAAATCTCTCTGGAAAATCCCGCCCCTACAGCCATTTAATGAAGAAGGGCACCCCTTTCTTCTGGGATCACAAATGTCAAAGCGCACTGGACGAAATCAAGTAATACTTGCAGAATCCGCCAGTACTGACCGCTCCAGTCAAGGGAAAGCCTCTCATCCTGTACACAACGGCCCTTGAAGGTTCTTTAGACGTGTTATGGGCACAGGAAAACGACCAAGGGAAGGAGATGGATCTCTACTAATTGAGTCGAGTTCTCCTGGGGGCAGAAAACAACCACTCCCCCATCAAAAAACACAGCCTGGCAACAATCTTCGCGATAACGAAGCTCAGAAACTACGCATTGGCGCATGAGGTCCACCTCATATCAAAAGTGGATCCTTTCAAATATTTGATGTCAAGAGCCATATTAACAGGGCGGCTCGCTAAATGGTCCCTCCTTTTGATGGAGTTCTCGATAACTTATCGTCCCCTCAAGGCAGTGAAAGGCCAGGCCATCGCCGACTTCTTCGTTGAGCATCCGATACCTACCGATTCACCCCTAAATTGCGAACTGCCAGATGAGCATGTGTTTGACACGATCGACGAAAGGAGAAGAGAGAATGATACCCGACGGGAACTCTATTTCGACGGGAACTCTATTTCGACGGAGCATTTTCCATGAAGAAGCGAAAGCACAACACCCCTATAATCAAATCTGGGGTAGGCCCTATCTTCGTGACTCCATAAAGATGGATAATGCGTTTTGCCTTCTCCTTAACAGAGCCGAGGACAAACAATGAAGCTGAATATGAAGCTTTGATAGAAGGTCTTGAGATCGCTGTCGCCATGGGAATCGAAAACCTCCTCATATATGGAGACTCCCTGTTGGAGATAGTGCCCTCAGAGTCAATTATTGGATCACAGGCACGTGATTGCAATGATTGAGGGAGGACCTATCCCGGTAGGACAGTCTTACTCGAGATGATAGTATGCTATCTGGTTTACCTTTATCATCGTGTACTGCTTCAGGTGACCTTACAGGTCGCTATTACACGCTGATAGAGCCCCTAGGATTCTTGCTTGACTGCCAGCAGTATGATGGCGATCATATACGTGAGAGCTGGTGGTCTATAAGCACATCCTTAAAAGGTCCCTAGTCGTGGGAGTTTCGAGACAGGGCATCGATTCTCCAGAGTAGACTAGTGTATACAGTCGAGACCCCGACGAGGGGCGGTGGCCGGTCTCACAAGCCACTGGTGTCAGTTGGTTCACCTAAGATGTATACAGGTGCTTATTGGGTTATGAGTACACCGGACAGGACTCGCCGGGAACATGCTAGTTGGTCTTATACCTGACGTCAGATAGCAGTTCCCTGGTGACATGTGTACAGGTTAGTTCATTGACCTGGGGATCGTCATTTGTCTCGTGTGAGTTCCCACTGTACTTTGATTACTACCCTACCACGGCTCAAAGGAGTCGTGCAAACAGGTTTTAGTTGGGTACAGTCCCGAGCCACATGGAGGCAGTGAGCGGATCTTCAGGGGTTCGTCTCTCCCGGTATTGGGGGTGAGGTCGCGCTGTGTCTAGGAGAGCCATTACACAAAGCTCTCGGTCGAGGCAGGAGATTTACTGGTAGGTATTCCAGTAGTATCTCAGGGTGTTCTGGGCTACACTCCGACACGACTTGTACCGCTTTTGGGGGTCTGACTTTTACCAACCCCCTAGGCCCGACATGCGATACTCATAGACGAACGAACCGGACTGTACGGATATTGTCACTGACAGGCTCAGTAGGGTGTCTGGATGAGTTCGCTCATCGACGTCCCTTTTGGTCAATAGCTGGTGGCCCGTCACGTATTGGCTTATACCTATGACGTGCTAGTGGTTAAATCCACAGCCATAGTATTGACGAGTCTTTAGAGTCCACCACACTTTCAGTTACTCAAGCTTTCGGGCGAAACGCTGTAGAGGCCGTATGGAGATATGGCAGGGTCCGATCAGATACGTGCGGTATTGCACGGATCAGGATCGGACGGTTTGTACTAGTGGCCGCATGGATATATGGCAGGGTTCGATCAGATGCGTGCGGTATTGCACGGACCAGGATCGAACGGATATTACTAGCCGGCTTTGGTTTAAGCCGGATCCTAGTTTAGTACTGTGTAGATTTTGTCTCATTGCATTTGTATCCGGTCGGAATACAGATGCGGGTATGTATGCACAGCATCGGGGTTTTCCTGTAATTTATTACGGGACCAGTTTTCTGGAGTTGCCAGTTTGCATTCCGTTCCGGACGGTTTTCCTTTGTTCTTTCCCGGCCGGACTTTTCCGATGGAGGGTGTTATTTGCAAGTTTGCAAATAACATATTGTGGAGGGGTTTCTTGCATATGGATTGATTATAATAGCATCTTTTGATACCATTCTTTTCTATCATCATTTCTTGCTTTATTAAGATTAGAAATGAGATGAAAGATGATATGACTTTGTTATCATGGTTTTTGGATATGGTCACCCTCCACCTTTTACTACACTCACCTCCCTCTTGTGTTATGTTTTTCACTCCACCACCATTCTCACTAAAAAAGAGGCCGGCCACATTTTTGAGGGAGAGTGAGAGAGTTTCATTTTGGATGTGGCATTTTTCTTCATCTCATTTTTCTTGCTAGGAAAAATGAAAGCACCATTTTTTCTCAACCTCTTTCCTCCATCACCAATGGCAACTTCACTACCCCAATGAGACAAGCATTTCTACACAACAATCTACAGCAAACCTTGGGCACGTCGACTAGCCAGCTTCGTGCCCAAGTTGCCTCGGTATTGAGGTGGGAGCCCGTAAAAGATGCAGATGATGTGGTGCCCTTCCGACAAGGAGGCGACGACCGGAGTTTCCGCGGGAGATCGGGACGACGACGAGAAGACAGGAGGACTCGGATCACTCGGTATATCTCTCACCCTTTCTCTTGTTTGCTAGTATCGGTTAATGGTTACGATCCGGGTATATTGTCCGCGGTAGCGCCAGTTTAAAGTTAAGAAAAATTTTGATTCCGCATTTTGGCCTCGGATAGACGGCCGGGGCGCTTCCGTGGCGCAACACTCCCAACTGGTCGTTAGTCAAGTAAACGGCGACTATCAAACGTGCAAACCGGAGTTGGTAAGGTACGGTGAGAAAGTGAAACAATTGCTGACTCAAATTCCCACCTACGCCCTGAAAAGCATACCGCGAGAGGAGAATAGCAAGGTGGATACGTTAGCCAAACTCGCTAAAGAACTGGCTGACGAAAACCTCGATGACGTGAGGATCGTTGTGCAAAGCCGTCGGGTTCTTGCACCAGCGGAAATATCTCCGGAGTCGTCTGAAGAAAAGGAAGCGACCAAGCAAACGACTTTATAAATAAAAGACCAGGAAAAGTCTAGGGATTGGAGAGAAGTCTTTATAGACTACTTCAAATCCCGTCGGACACATGAAGATGTGTCCTCAAGACATCAGCTAATGAAAAGAGCTCCGTCTTTTGCCTTCATCAATGATACTCTGTAGAAGGGATTGTTCGACTCTCTGTGGCTAAAATGCCTGGGACCGGAAGAAGCAAAGAAAGTCGTCCAAGAAACTCACAACGGACTCTGCGATTCTCATCAAGACGGGCCAAAAATAAAGCTGAAGATCAAAAGGATGGGCTACTATTGGCCCACGATGATCCAAGACTGCCTCGAATGCGCGAAGCAGTGCCACTCGTGCCAAATTTACAGAGACTTCATCCACCAGCATCCAAATCCGCTACACCCGACGGTGGATAGCTGGCCGTTCGAAATGTGGGGAACCGATGTAATCGGACCCATCGAACCGGCGTCATCCAAAGGACACCGGTTCATATTGGCGACAACTGATTACTTCTCTAAGTGGGCAGAAGTAGTACCGCTGAGAGAAGTGAATATGGATAACATCCTCCATTTCTTTAAGACGCATGTCATCTATCGGTTCGGCACTCCGCGACGGATTATCTCCGATGACGGGCCAGCCTACAGAAGTCACAGAATTAGCTGCTTCGCGCAGCAACATAATATAGACTGAAGATGCTCTTCGGTCTATAATCCCCGAGCTAACGGTCTAGCTAAGGCCTTCAACAAGACCTTGATGAAGATCATAAAGAAGACGGTGTCCAGAAATAGAAGAGATTGGCACGAGAGATTGCATGAAGCTCTCTGGGCGTATCAGACCACGTTCAAAATGACCACAAACACAACGTCGTATGCATTGGTATTCGGCGCTGAAGCAGTACTCCCCTTGGAAATAGAGCTACCCTCTTTACGAGTGGCAGTTCATTATGAGCTAACGGACGAAGAGAATGCTCATCTTCGGCTGGAGGAACTCGACGCCCTTGACGAAACCCGGCTCATGGCACAGCAAAACCTGGAGGTTTACAAAGCAAGGATGACGCGCTCGTACGAAAGATTGACTAGACCGAGAACATTCCGCCAAGGCGAACTCGTGTTAGTCGTAAAAAGACCTATGATCCTTAATCGTACCAAACGGGGGAAATTCGAGCCAAACTATGAGGGTCTGTATATCATAGACAAGGTCTACCAAGGTGGGGCTTACTTGCTCATGAATATGCATGGCGAAAGACCCTTTAAGCCAATAAACGGTCGGTTTCTAAAAAAATACTACGCCTGACTGAAACGTCTGTAAACTACTATGAACCGCAGCATTCTAAAGCTGACGCAAAAAAAATGGTACGTCCATAAGCAAAATGGGCACGGATGAAAACCCGAAAGGGCTCCGTGAGTAAAAACAGCAGGGCTACCGGCGAGTTTATGAAAACCCGAAAGGGTGCAATCTCGTTAAAAAAAGGTATGTCCATAAGCAACATGGGCATGGATGAAAAGCCGAAATGGCTCCATAAGTAAAAACTGCAGAGCTACCCGGCGAGTTTGTGAAAACCCGAAAGGGCGCAATCTCGTTAAAAGACACTTGCAAGGTCCTCTCGACCTTGTAAGGAGAAAATACCTGCGTGAGATCCTTACGACTCACATGGGAACAACACGCTTAGGGATCCCCACGATTCCTGAGGAGAAACACACTTACGAAATCCTCACGACTCGTAAGGAGAATTCCCCCATGAGACCCTCACGACTCATTGGATTCAAAAGCCTTAAGTTACAGGGATCTGAACCTGTTCTTAAGCCATCACAATCCATAGACTGCCCTACAAGCGGTTCAATACTGACCCTTGTATACAATCCACGGGCACAAATAATCATTTCCTTACCGAGTCCCACCAACGACGAGTAATGTCCTCATTTGGTGAACACTTATAGATCCTCTTGATTTATTAGGAGAAAACACTCTTGCATGATCCTTACGACTTACAAGAGAACATACATTTAGGAATCCTCACGATTCCTAAGGAGAAAATACACCTACGAGATCCTCACGACTCGTAGGGAGAAACACCTTTATGAGACCCTTACGGCTCATGAAGTCAAAAGCCTTAGTCGACAGGATCCTAACCCTGTTTGCTAAGCCACCTTTGTTCAAATCGACAAAGGCAAATGATAATTCGCTCCTGGCAGTGTCCCAGTGATAGCGATACCGATGCCCAAATCGGTAATAAATTCCAAGTCCTTTCACGGCAAATGATGATTCGCTCATGGAAATATTCCAGTCGCAGCGATGCTGATACTAAGATTGGTATCAGATCTCAGGTTTCATACCCGCGGTGAAAAATCAGCGAGCCAAAAATGCATATGTAATAGCCGAAATAATGGGGCAACTTGCAACAAAATAAGCAAGTAAAATATATGCATATAAAAATAGCCGAAATGATTGGGCAACTCAGAATAAAAAGCAGCGAGTAAAAAGAAAAAAAATAGCCAAAATGATTGGGCACCGCAAAAAATAGCCGAAATGATTGGGCAATCGCGACTTTCGCGATACAAAAAGCTGAAATGATAAAGCATCGCGGAAAGAAAACAAAAAAAATACAGATAAAAATGAAATTTTTGCCCTGCAGGTAAGTCCGTACTGACCCCTGTATACAATCCATGGGCATAAACGAAAAGGGAACCACATATCCTAACAAACTCTATCAAAGGGAGAGTCAGGTCTCAGCAGCAATATCTGCATTCCAGAAGACCCACAACGGCGTTCCTCCTCATTCCAGTAGGATACGGGCGTAACATCCACTGAACGGAGCTATGGCAAAGTCCCTAGTTCCAGATCTCAACGGCAACATCTACAGCCTAGAGATCATCAAGGGCGTTCCTCCTCATTCCAGCAGGATACGGACGTGACACTACCAATCGGAGCCACGGCAAAGTCCCCAGTTCCAAGACTCTGCGATTCACAGACAACCTAAAATCAACCCCTGACACCATAGAAATCGGAGAAAGTCGACCCCCGACACCGGAGAAAACGGAGAAAGTCGATCCCCGACACCGTAGAAAACAGAGAAAGTCGACCCCCGACACCGTAGAAAACGGAGAAAGTCAACCCTCAACCTCCCCGTCAAAGCAATGCTTTGACTCGGGAATAAGTCAACTCATCAACCACTTACGAGTCCTCTCGACTTGTAAGGAAGAAAATTCTCTTGCGAGATCCTTACGATTCTCAAGAGAAAGCACACTTAGGAATCCTCACGATTCCTAAGGAGAAAATACACCTACGAGATCTTCTCGATTCGTAGGGAGAAAATTTTTTATGAGACCCTCATGGCTCATAAAATTGAAAAGTCTTAGGCAGCAGACCTGAACCTGCTTCCCAAGCCATCGCTACCCTATAAAGAGTTCAAGACGAACTATTACTTATTATCTACAAGCCACACTTGCCAAAATTACATGCCATCGAAATCAAGGTGCTACTCAAGAGTACGTAAACTGATTTACGTCAAGTCAAAACAAAAAGGCATAATCCACGGACGTCAATCACATACTATGCAAGGCAATAAAGAGAACATTTGATTTACATCCAATTGAGCGTCCGAAGCATACCCACTCATGTATGTGTGAAAAGGACCAAATAAATGCATGGAAGGGAAAAATTTGTTATTCATACCCCAGAAAGTTCTTACATTGATGAAAACAGTAAACAAAAGCATCATTAAAATGTTTACAATGGCAAAACATTGAATCCGGGACACGAATTAAGAAATTCGAAAGTGAGGCCGTCTAAAATATTTCTAGCCTCTCTGACCATTCTCGTGTGCATCCTCTCACGATCGCAAGCATCGGGGTCTTCGCGGATGTCCTCCACCCTCTGATAAGAAGTGATTATCGTTGTTTGTTGGAAAGTTTGATGCAAAATATCAATGAGATTATCTCGTCGCTTTTTCGAGATCAGGCCCGTCAGATACACAGAGTGCACCTTATCTTCAGCGTCATCCAATGCATGTTTCCCCCGATCAGAGCAAAACTCTGTTCAAATTTTCAAAATTTGAAATGAAGCAGCGCTTCATAAAAGCGCCAGTAAGCAGCGTTCACGTGCAAAGCACGGGTGCGCTCGCGCTAAGAGCGCCGGCGCTCTGAAGCAGCGCTCACGTGCAGAGCACGAGTGCGCTTGCGCTAAAAGCGCCAGCACTCCAGCGCTCTGAAGCAGCGCTCACGTGCAGAGCACGAGTGCGCTTGCGCTAAAAGCGCCAGCACTCCAGCGCTCTGAAGCAACTCTCACGTGCAAAGCACAAGTGTGCTAGCGCTAGAACTAAATGTTCCCCACCGTTGGATCAAAGATCCAACAAAGATGATAAATCATCAAGTTACCAGAATAAAATTCTGTTAAGAAAACATTCTTCAGAATCTTTCCAAACAAAAAGATTTTGCTCTGTAAATCAGAGCACCCTCGGATCAATGATCCAATGGTGATTAAAAATCACAATGGTGCAGAATAAATTCTGCATGAGAAAAGATTTCTCAATCTTGTTAAAAACAAGAAGATTACCTTCTGTAAAACAGAAGCCCTAGGATCAAAGATCGAACGGTGGGGAGATCCCCAAATCAATTAGAGAAAAGATCTCTTCAACTGATTCAACAAATCAGCATGCCCTATATAAAGGCCCAAGACTTTAATTCTGAAATAGAGGAACCCCCCCCCCTAAACTTTGAGAAAGTTCAGAGAGAAGAGCAAAACTCTTAGCAGAAGAAGAATTTCTTCAAGGTAAAAACAGAGAGATAAAAAAATCTCATCAGGAAAAGAACTTAGTTCTTATGCTAGATCATAGATCTTTAAGACAAATTGTCTTTCACAAAAGAGATTATAACATCTCATTATAAAAAGGAGGAGAATAATTCAATTCTCTTAGGATCACAGATCCATAAAGGCAAAGCCTTTCACCAAGAACATAAGAGATTGAAACATCTCCTATAAAATAAGAACTTTGTTCTTAGATCCACGAGACAAAGTCTCTTCTAAAGAGAAAATTTACTTCTCAGAGCGCAAACAACAACAACAACAACAACAACTGAGCCTTTTATCCCAAGCATATGGGGTAGGCTACATGAACCAACATGAGAATCACGCCGGGTCCAGCACATGAATCCTCTGTCTCCACTCACTTCTATCGAACAATATACTTTCATTGAGTCCTTTGGCAACCATATCGTTTCGTATCACCTCCATCCATGTTTTCTTCGGTCTCCCTTTTGCCCTTTTGCCATTACCCATATCGAGAGTATCTATTCGTCGAACCGGTGCTTCCATAGGTCTGCGTCGCACATGACCAAACCATCTAAGCCGGTTTTCCCGCATCTTCTCCTCCACAGGTGCCACACCAACTTTTGCACGAATATCCTCATTTCGCACCTTGTCTTTTCTAGTGTTACCGCACATCCAACGAAGCATGCGCATCTCCGCTACGTGCATCTTCTGTGTATGATGCTTCTTAGGAGCCCAGCATTCTGTACCATATAATAAGGCAGGCCGAATAGCGCTCCGATAAAACTTCCCTTTCAATTTTAACGGAAAGTTACGATCACACAAAATCCCTGTTGCACTCCTCCATTTCAACCAACCAGCTTGGATCCTTTGATTAACATCACTATCGATCTCCCCATTCCTTTGGATGATGGAACCTAGATATCTAAACTGGTCGCTCGGTGATATCTCTTGCCCTTCCAATGTTATACCAATATGGTTTTGACTTCTCTGGCTACTAAATTTGCAGTGCATATATGCTGTCTTGGACCTGCTCAATCTGAATCCCCGAGATTCCAATGTTTGTCTCCATAATTCCAATTTGGCATTAACCCCTGCTTTCGTCTCATTTACTAGAACAATATCATCAGCGAATAGCATACACCAAGGGACCTCATCTTGGATAGTTCTAGTAAGCTCATCCATCACGATGGTAAACAGGAAAGGACTTAATGCAGATCCTTGATGTAAACCAATAGTAATCGGAAAATCACTTGTTAAGCCACCGCAAGTTCTGACATTTGCCACTACTCCGTCGTACATATCCTTGATTATGTCAATATACTTGACGGGGACCCCCTTTTTCATCATTGTCCCCCATAATACCTCTCTAGGTACCTTGTCGTACGCTTTTTCTAAATCAATAAATATCATATGCAAATCTCTTCTCCTCTCTCGAAAGCGCTCGACAAGCTGACGAAGCAAATGAATCGCCTCTGTCGTCGATCGTCCAGGCATGAACCCAAATTGGTTCTCTGTTATCTTAATATCTTTCCTTAGCCTGTGTTCAATCACTCTCTCCCAAAGTTTCATGGTGTGACACATTAGTTTTATTCCACGGTAGTTTGAGCAACTTTGAATGTCACCCTTATTCTTGTAGATAGGTACAAGGATACTTTTCCTCCATTCATTTGGCATCTTTTTTGTCTGCCAAATCTTATTAAACAGATCTGTCAGCCATTTAACGCCTATTTCTCCTAAGCATCTCCAAATCTCGATAGGAATCCCGTCAGGACCAACCGCTTTTCTTAAACCCATTCTGTTCAAAGCTTCTTTAACCTCAGTAAGTCTTATTTTACGCATGAAATCACGATTTATATCTTGAGATTGAATGACAAGTCCATCCAAATTCTTAGTAAAGCTCTCATTGAACAATTTGTCAAAATAATCTCTCCATCTTTCCTTGATATGCTCATCTCGAACTAAAACCTTCTGATTTTCATTTTTGACACACTTCACCGCACATAAGTCTCTAGTCTTCCTTTCCCGCATTCGAGCAATCCGGTATATATCATTTGCAGCCTCTTTAGTGTCTAATTTCTCGTACACCTCCTTGTAGACCTTAGATTTAGCTTCCCGAACAGCTTTCTTAACTTCCTTTTTAGCCATTTTGTACTTCTCAAATCTCTCCACATCTCTACTTTTCTTCAAATCTTTATAAGAATCTCTTTTAATTTTAATAGCAGCCTTTACATCTTCATTCCACCATGATATGTCCTTAGATGGTGGAGCACCACCTCTCGACTCACCAAGTAGATCTCTAGCTACTTTCTTGATACAACTAGCCATTTTGTTCCATGTTTTGTCTGGATCATCTTCCGACTGCCAATCCGCTTCTTGTACTACACGATCTATAAAAGCCTTTTGATTACCTTCTTTCAATCGCAACCATTTAATTTTAGGCTCTACCTTACGTCTAATCTTCCTAGGTTCTCTTCTAAATCGAAAATCTAGAACTAAAAGTCTATGTTGAGTAGTTACACTCTCACCTGGCACTACCTTACAGTCGATACAACAACCTCTATCTATTCTTCTCGTCAGAAAAAAGTCTATTTGACTAGCATTTGATCCGCTCCTAAAAGTGATAAGGTGGGACTCTCTTTTCCTAAACCAGGTGTTTGCTAAGATCAAGTCATAAGATAAAGAAAAATCTAGAATCGAGTCACCTACTTCATTCCTTTGTCCGAAACCAAAACCTCCATGGATAGTATCAAACCCACTACGACTAGTACCTACATGTCCATTAAGATCACCACCAATAAATAACTTCTCTCCACTAGGTATACTTTGCACCACCTCGTCTAAATCCTCCCAGAATAGACGCTTACTAGCGTCATCAAGACCTATCTGTGGTGCATAAGCACTAATAACATTAAAGATCTCTCCACCTAGAATAAGCTTAACCAGTAAAATTCTATCACCTTTTCTCCTAATCTCAACTACATCCTCAAGCAACCGTCTATCTATGATTATACCTACCCCATTACGATTTTTATCTCTACCCGTATACCAAAGCTTATAACCCCAAGGCTCTATGACTCTACTCTTTTCACCTACCCACTTAGTTTCTTGCAAACACATAATACCAACTCTCCTCCTAATCATCACCTCCACTAATTCTATTAGTCTACCCGTAAGGGAACCTATATTCCAGGAAGCTAGACGGATCCTATGAAACCCTTGCTTATTTGTCACTACACCCGGGGTCCGATGTAGCGCGCCGTCTCTGGACGACGACCCTTGCTTATTTGTCACTACACCCGGGGTCCGATGTAGCGCGCCGTCTGTAGACGACAACCCTTGCTTATTTGTCACTACACCCGGGGTCCGATGTAGCGCGCCGTCTCTGGACGACGACCCTTGCTTATTTGTCACTACACCCGGGGTCCGATGTAGCGCGCCGCATCTGGACGACGACCAAGCCCTTGCATATTTAACACCACACCCGGGATCCGATGTAGCGCGTCGCTGAGTAGGGGACGCCCCAACGATATTCTGATTCTGGTTCATGTCATAGAATGTGACAAAGTTTTACGTTGGCTGTCACAAGCCTACCACAACCCTCACCCTTTCTCATCCGGACTTCTCAGAGCGCAAAGCTGCTTAAAAAAGAGCCTTAGCGCTTCAGTTTAAAGAAGCGGCCCAGTGCTCCAAATCTAACGCACAGCGCTCCATGTTTAAAAAGAGCGCCTCAGCGCTCCAAATCTAGCGCATAGCGCTGCAGAGCATTAGCGCTCTAAATTTAAAGAAGTGAACTGCACCCATTGTATGGCGCACAGCGCCAAGCGCGCCACGTGCTCCTCACGTGTGCGTTACTTCACCAGAAATGCACTGCGCTCATTATCTGGCACACAGCGCCAAGCATGCCACGTGCTCCTTACGTGTGCGTTACTTCACCAGAAGCGCACTGCGCTCATTATCTGGCGCACAACGCCAAGTATGCCACGTGTTCCTCACGTGTACGCTACTTCACCAGAAGTGCCTTGCGCTCAGGATCTGGCGCATAGCGCCAAGCGCGCCACGTGCTCCTCATGTGTGTGCTACTCACAAGAAGCGCTCTTCGCTCATTATCTGGCGCTTAGCACCAAGCGCACCGCGTGCTCCTCACGTGTGCGCTACTCAAAAGAAGCGCTCTGCGCTCATTATCTGGTGCTCAGTGCCAAGCGCGCCATATGCTCCTCACGTGTATGCTACTTAACAGAAGCGCTCTGCGCTCATTGACTGGCACTCAGCGCCAAGCACGCCACGTGCTCCTCACGTGTGCGCTGAGAGAACATAAATTGTTCTTTAAATGACAAAGCCCCAAACCTATAATGAGTGCTCAACACTCAATAAAGACAAAAAGTTTGTCAGAAATCAAACCAATGCTCAGTATTGTTAAATGTTTAACATTTTTACTAAATGGGCCGAGCCCAAAGTGGCCACAGAACCCTACTTCAAATTAATTGAGCCCATATGCTCATAAATCTTTGATCTTAGTCCCAAATTGGACTACAGCTCCCCTAACCAATATTGGTTCAATGGTACATCTCTTCACTCCTCTGATATTTGTCGTTGTAATCCTTCAACGTCTTCAGAAAGGTGACGGGTCCCGACAACCAGACATTCCATGGACTGTGGGGTCCTTAAACTCATGAACTATGATGTCCTTAAACTTTACAGACTATGATGTCTCTAAACTTCCATGGACTGTGGGGTCTTTAAACTCATGGACTATGACATCCTTAAACTTTAC
Source organism: Agapanthus africanus (assembly GCA_030015575.1). Taxonomy (NCBI): domain Eukaryota; kingdom Viridiplantae; phylum Streptophyta; class Magnoliopsida; order Asparagales; family Amaryllidaceae; genus Agapanthus; species Agapanthus africanus. The sequence goes on along the minus strand of JASDDO010000026.1, from coordinate 18,798,931 downwards.
AGACTATGATGTCTCTAAACTTCCATGGACTGTGGGGTCCTTAAACTCATGGACTATGATGTCCTTAAACTTTACAAACTATGACGTCTTTAAACTGGACCGCAAAATCCCTAAACTAAAACAATAGAGCCCAAATGCTCTTTTGTTGGATCTAAATGATCCTGTTAAGTAGATCTTAGTCTAAAATTAGACTAACGTATCCTTAACAAATGTTTAAGTTGATCTTAGTCTCAAATGAGATTAACGATCCTTAAACCCAACCCAATCCCAAATCTAAGAAAATGCAGATTTGGACTAATCCACGCCCTACGGGCGACAACATAAATTAGTCTCCGTATACAATTCACGGGCAACCAAAAATAAAATAAACACACACGACATGAAGTGATCATCTGGAGAAGGAGAAAGTTGTTACCGCGATGCGGTAGCGTAATTAACTGCAGGGGCTTGCACCTGCAGGGAAGAGCGTCCCCACAATTAAAAACCCCTCAAACGAGGGGGAATCTGACGAAGTCTGCTAAAACGGCCGCATCCGTCTAAGCCTCCGATATACGGTGCCATAAATCAACTTGGCATCTTCGGAGAGGTGGACGGATCAAACCAAATAGCATCTGCCCCCAAATTTAGGCAAGACGAACCCACGCTGTCGCGTCTCTGTGTTCGGCGGTGAACAGATTCTGGCACGCCCGGTGGGACCTTTCCTCTTTCCACTCCACATTTCGTGTGTCGTGTTTCGCGAACGAATCGCGGTTTGCTATGGTTGCCCCTGGATTCGAGGTACTAAGATTTGGTGTCTTGCTCCATGCAAAAAACAGAAGATTAATGGCTTCCAACTGCACAAACTGCAACAAATGCAACAACTCCCACTCCGTCCTTGCTGGAGGAGTGACCTACAGGCCTCAAGCGGCCTCCTTTTTTACAATGCCGGTGTACCAGGTGACGCGAGCCACCACAGGGTTATTCTTTGGGACCATGATCCTACCAACAAGTTTCAACGTTCAGATGTCGTCACAGGAAGCTGCGAAGAAGTCGGTCTTTGATCGGCTTGCAACCACCACGGCCCCTCCCAGCGGATCGTCCAGCTCCAATGCCTCAGTCTTCGATAGGCTAGGTCAAAGCTCAAGTGGGCCCGCAAAGAGGCTCGCAATACCAGAGAAGGACACTCCAACTCCTGCTACAGTTGAGGTCATCCAAGCTGCTCTCCCTATTCGAAGGTCGGCTTTCGACAGGTTGACCATCCCCTCTCAGCGGACGTCTGTCTTCGACAGGCTAGCGCCAATAACAGCCTCTCCTCAAAACAGGGGGCATGGAAAAGCTGATCCAACAGCGGAGGTGATCCCGGCCGCTCTCCATGCTCGCCATCGTCACTGGCGCCGAGTAAGGAAGGCTGGGGGCAGCTCTCCTTCTGGACTAACTCCGCCAGCTCTAACGGTGGAAGTTAGTGCTGCTGTTCCAACTGGGAACAGATTTGAACTACTTAACAGGGTGCGCAGAAATTCGCCAACTGCCATGCTGAAAATGTCTCCTCCGCCTGTTGAAAAGATTACAAAGGCGAAGCCGGAGCAGCCCCCTCAGTGGCTGTCCTCCAAAATTTACAAAGTCTGGCGACAGGTCCAAGACTCCGCGATTGATCAAGACTACCCCCGCCGATAGAAAAAGATGAAAGTTCGGCAAGAAGGGGATCACCCTGTCAAGACACAGAAGGTGTCATTTGTTTGGGTGCCCGCTGCAACGGCTCCCTCAATTTCGACCGCCCACAAAAGAAGGAGGCCGGAGAAGATCCCTGCGTATTTGGCAAATCGCAAGGACACTGAATCTAAATGCCCCAAGTCTGGGGGCATGGTGGTGCATACTATTTATATGGATTCCGAAAAAGAGGATAGCCGTATCTCTACGGGTCACCGACCACTTACACGGTCTATGATTAAGGCTCAGGAGCTACAACAACAAAAGCTCCAAGAAATGCTGACGGCCATGGCTGCACTCACTGGACCAAAAGAAGGGCCGGAGACATCTTCGGAGCAGCGTCATGAGCAGGAAACTGATGCCGAATTCTTTCGGAGAATGCTTGAGAAGAAGGACAAAGAGGCTGCGAAACAAGCGGCCAACATAAAATAAATGGCCCTTTTATTCCAAGATATGGTGGGCCTGATGATCCAGCCGGACCCTCCAGCCGAAGATCCTCCAGTAATAATTGAAGATGATAGAGGAGAGACATCAAATCCTCTGCCGGTTCTGTCAGCAGCCAAGGAGGAGACCATCTCCAAAGCCATGCTCGATGATTATATAGCTCAGCAAATACGAGCTCATCAAGCGAATGAAGCAACCAGCCAAGTCATCAGAACTGGGCGACCATACCCAGGATGGTACGATCAGATAAAGTACCCGCCAGGATACACAATTCCTAAATTCTATGTGTATAAGGGGACAGGCAATCCCCATAAACATGTCGCTCAGTTCAGGGCTCTCTGCGGCAACACTGGAGGGGATGATAAGCTACTGCTTCGCCAATTCGTCGGCAGCTTGGCGGAGACGGCGTTCGAATGGTACTCAGAGCTTCCCAACGACTCCGTCAAAACTTTTACGGAGATGGAATTACTGTTCACACAAAGGTTCGCAAGCGCTAGCGAGCGCACCCCCATCACAGCATTAATTAATGCCAGAGTAAAGCCGGGTGAAACATGGGTGCAGTATGCGATACGGTGGCGAACTCTATGGTCAAAGTGTGAACAACGCATAGAAGAGGCTCCTGTAGTGGGCATGTTCGTGGGTACTCTTGATCCGCAGGCGACCATATCCCAGTTCATGATATTCTTCAAGCCAACTACTTTCCAGGCCTTGATTGGCAAGCTGGCCCAGATGGATCAGATGGGTCATAGACCATCTTCTTCAAAGATGGAATCTCGAAATGAAAAGAGAAAAGGGAAAGCGACCTTCGTCGCCAACGCTCAGCAGCAGCCCAGTGGTCCAAAACCAACTGATCGCCAAGATGAAAGACGGCGATTCTTCAATAAGAAACTGAAGCGCCCTTATTCGTTTCCCCGGGATAAGATGAGGAGACTGTTCGAGCTTGCGGTGCGCAATATGCTCATCACCTTGCCGGATCCAAAACGCCCATTGCAACCCGGTGAGGCCAATAATCCCAATTATTGCCCCTATTGTCAAGTGGTAGGCCATCCAATCGAAAATTGCTTCGTCTTCAAAGGCTGGATTGAGGACTAATACCAACAGGGCAAATTCACACTGTCCGAGAATTGGAAGGTAAGTCCGCCACAGCCGCACGCTCTTAAAAGGGGGACACACCGGGGGCATCATGCTCTTTTATAGAAGAAGCTCCATGGGAGGTCGCTCTTTCAGCCAAGATGAAAAGAATGCTGAAGGATCTCCAAACATGTCTGGCGATCAGATGGAAAAATCCGCTGGAACCCGAGGTCATTGGGGGAATGCTGAAGCCGCGTCCTACTCCAAGAATTGGTAGCGATAATCAAAACGCTCAGGCCCAACCGTCAAATTCTTCGAAGAAGAAGACCAAAAAGCCCGTGAAGCATGGTGACAAGCACACGGACCTATAAAAATATATTGACGCATTGGAAGAATATAACCAGAAGGTGCGAACCCCGGTCACGCTTCAAGAGTTTCTTAACCACATCCTTGAAGATGGAGATGGCGACAAAGATGAGGGAGAAGACTCATCAGATGAACCTGAGGATTATGTGGCGAGCTGCCACATGATCTCTCACTCGAGAAATGGTGAAGAAGCTCCTGATATAGAGAAACTGAGGGCAGATCCCGAACCGGAACTCCTAGGACCGTCAGACGAGATGATTGACGTATTCCTGAACGAAGCTCTTCTGAAAAGCAAAGCTAATCGAGAGCGTGAATTGGCTATATTCAAAAAATCCAAACGCCGGCGACTGAATAAAAAGGTTGAAGCACTCCAACCAGATCGAAACACGTTCGCCGCAGACAAAAGCAGTTTCAAGATAAGGAAAAGGTTCGCTAGAGCCCTGTCAATGGGAATGAAGTTGCCCTCGTTCAGAGGAAATTCTCCTGGCGATATACATCTTGATGAAGCAGACGTACATCCTAACTTCTGCTTATACCATCAGAGGATTGCACACCCTACCGAAGAGTGCATGGCCTTTAAAAATTGGTGTCAAGGATACGTTGCTCACCGGCAGCATTTCAAGTGGATGAAGCGCAAAACTCGTCGAGAGCAAAGAAGCGCGACCGATGAGCATAAAAGAACTGCCGGCAACTGTCACATGGTTGATAGCAAGGGATCGCAAGTTCTCACCTTCGGGAGCGATTCTGATGAAGAAATAGCCCTTGGCCCTCTCTTCAAGGAATCCATCTCTGAAACAGAAGAGACGAAAACCTGCGAGAACATTCAGCTGCACAATCATACGCTACCCGAAAAGAATCTTGGATCCACAAACAAGGGATCGAACAAAAAAGATAAGGGGAAAGAAAAATTCCCTGAAGATATCGCCCTCGATGATCAAGTCGTCAAAGAGTTGGCAGCCAAGGACCCGCCCAAGAATAACAAGGTGGATTACAACATTCTGGAACACCTGAGGAAGATACCCTCGCAGCTAAGCATTCTCGATGCCCTTCTGCTATCTAAAGAGGCGAGAGATTCGTTGATCAAGGCGTTACAGGACCCTGGGCAGTTTCAAACCTTCCTTGCCGAAGAAAAGATGAAGAACGAGTTGGAAGAAGTGTACACAGCCGACATTACCTTCAGCGACGAGGACCTCCTCCTCGGAACGTGCGAGCACAACCGTCCCATGTACGTCACCAGATACTTCCATGACATCAAGATAAGGAAGATCCTAGTTGATAACGGGTCCTCTGTCAACCTCCTAAATGTGAGGGTGCTAAAAGAAATCTGCATGAGCGTTCAACACCTCGCTCGGGATAAAATCACTATCTCCGGATTCGACTCCCAGTCATCATGAACGCTCGGGTCTGTGATACTGACGTTACGCTTTAGACTGCTCGTCACTGATATCAAGTTCCACGTCATTGACGTCAAGATTTTCTACAACGCTTTGCTCAGCCGGCCTTGGTTACATGAGTATAACATTATCCCTTCTACACAGCATCAGTGTATGAAGTACTTCAAAGCTGGACTTAAATACACTGTAACAGAGGAGTTGAACCCATTCTCCGTGAATGAAGTCTGAAAGTACGAAGATGCAAAATACTTCTTGCCAGACTTCGAAGACACGGAAAGGTGCCATAAGCCGAAGAATAAGCAAAAAGCCATCACCACCATTCCGGTCTTCGGGAGCGATACCGAGGAGGAGGAAGAGATAGTCTATTCAGGACCGCTCCAATGCAACAAGCCGGGGCTGTCTACCCCAATTCTGGTCTTTGGCAGTGACTCTGAAGACGAGGTCAACGCAGTTTTCTTGGCTCGTCCATCAGTGCAAGCCTTTATTGGAGATGACCAGAGTTTGCAGATCGCCATGGTTCCACAAGAGCATTATAAAGAGCTCGACGCACTTGATACCTACAGTATGCAAGAACTGCAGACGTTCTACGTCCCTCCCAGGCGAAAAGATGAAAAGGCGATCCTCTTTTATCGATTTGTGGAAACCAAAGTGGAAAAAGAAATCTGGCATGGTGCCGATTCTATACTTGACAGGCTCCATCCCATCCGTCTGCCCAAATACTACACAGAAAGATTAAAAAGGCTGTTGAGGCGCCAAGGCGTACCCTTGAAGCAGATTGCTCGACAAGCTCAGTTCTACAACACGATCTGGAACGTCTCCGGAACTCAGCGAAAATTTCCCAACAGGAGAATGGAAACGATCGGGCTTGGATATGTTCAATCCAAGAAATGGGAGCGATTCCATGGCTGCAACGTTATACATGATTTCGATGAAGAAGGAGATGCCCTATTAAAAGATGCTAACCCTGAACCAAAACGAGGCCCCGCCATGAAAGTGCTAAGTCCGTCGTTCAAAGAACAGATGGACAAGCTAATAAGGGAAGCGGGTCAAAAAGCCTGGGATGACTATAGCCGCGAAATGGACATCTACGAGAAAGCCAGGACGTAGCACTTCCTTCAGCAAGCTACGGAAAATGACGATGCCCTACGTCGCCAGCCCGTCATACAGAAGACCCTACACGGAGGTAGAAAAAAGCTAAAGAACGGAAAAAAACGTTCGACAACGACAAAGCGGGTTCAAGATGCCACGCGATCGAGAATCGAGCAGCCGGGATCCGTCTCTTATAAAGAAGATGGGTCGAGCATATTCTTTTCCTCAAGACAAGACAAGGAAGATATTCGATCTTGTCATGAAATATCAAATGACTACGCTCCCGGAGTCTAAGCACCCTGAACAAGCAAGTGAGGTTCATCACCCAGACTATTGCTCCTATCATCGAGCGATAGGACATCCTCTCGAAGTCTGCTTCACATTCAAAGATTGGGTATAAGACCAGTATCAGCAAGGCAGGTTCGCTTTATCCAGCAGTTGGAGGGTAACCCCGCCACAGAAGCATGAACCGAGAGCCACACATGCCGCGAGAGTAGAGCCGGATCAACATCGGTCTTGGAAGCGATCTCATACCTGTCACATGATAAGAATGTCGGAAGAAGGAGTGCACGAGGGTATGTCCGACCTCCCCTGGTGCTTCGAAAATAATGATGACGAAGTGATCTCAGAATTTCCACCAGCACCAAAAGAGCTAGAAGATGGGATACATACTACTGCAGATGACCTCAGAAAAATCGACTTGGGGACGGCGAATGACCCACGGCCGACGTTCGTCAGTGAGCTGTTGTCTAAAGAAAAGGTGGCTACGCTCAAGGATGTGCTCATGCAGTATAAAGATTGCTTCGCATGGAACTATTCCGAAATGCCAGGACTAGATCCAGAAGTAGTTGTGCACAAATTGGCGATATCTCCGGACATCAAGCCAGTCAAACAAGCGCTGAGAAGAATGCAGCTCAAACTTGAAATGAGCATCAACGCCGAAGTCAAGAAGCTAATCGACTCCAGCTTTATCCAAGAAGTTCAGTATCCTGACTGGATCGCCAACATTGTCCCAGTGATGAAGAAAAATAGGACAGTACGCATCTGCGTGGACTTTCGAGACCTTAACAAAGCTTGCCCAAAGGATGATTTTCCTGTACCGGTTACTGAGCTGATGATAGATAACACGTCCACTCACGAAGTCTTCTCCTTCATGGACGGCTCATCAGGATATAATCAAATAAAAATGCATTCCGAAGACCATAAGCATACCGCTTTCCGAACTCCTCTGGGCATATTCTGCTACAAAGTGATGCCTTTCGGCTTGAAGAACGCCGGCGCTACCTATTAGAGGGCCATGACGAAGATTTTCGATGACCTCATACATGAAGTCGTCGAATTCTATATCGACGACCTTGTGGTGAAAAGCAAATCGCACGAGGAGCATTGGGAGCATCTAAAAATAGAGTTCCAACGTCTTCGGAAATACAACTTGAAGATGAACCCTCTAAAATGCGCGTTCGGAGTTTCCTCGGGCAAATTCCTAGGATTCATCGTACGACATCGAGGCATCAAAATAGACCCATCGAAGATCAAGGCGATCATGGAAATGACCCCGCCAAGAACTCTCAACCAACTGCGGTCTCTCCAAGGAAAGCTCGCATATATCCGACAGTTCATAGCTAATCTCTCAGGCAAGTGCCGCCCCTACAGTCATTTAATGAAGAAGGGAACCCCGTTCATTTGGGATCGCAAATGCCAAAGCACACTGGACGAAATCAAGCAATACCTACAGAATCCTCCGGTGCTAATCGCTCCGGTCAAAAGAAAGCCTCTCATCCTGTACAAAACAGCCCTTGAAGGTTCTTTAGGCGCGCTATAGGCACAGGAGAACGACCAAGGGAAGGAGAGAGCCCTCTACTATTTGAGTCGAGTTCTCCTAGGGGAAGAAAACAACTACTCCCCCATCGAAAAACACCGCCTGTCGTTAATCTTCGCGATAACGAAGCTCAGACACTACGCATTGGCGCATGAGGTCCACCTCATATCAAAAGTGGATCCACTCAAATATCTGATGTCAAGAGACATACTAACAAGACGGCTCGCTAAATGGGCCGTCCTCTTGATGGAATTCTCGATAACATATCGACCTCTTAAGGCAGTGAAAAGCCAGGCCATCGCCGACTTCCTCACCGAACATCCTATACCTGCTGATTCACCCCTAAATTGCGAATTGTCAGACGAGTACGCGTTTGACACGATCGATGGGAAGAAAGGAGAGAGTGACACCCGATGGGAACTCTACTTCGACGGGGTATCTTTCATGAAGAAGCGAAAGCACAGCCCCCCCATAATCAAGTCTGGGGTAGGCCTCATCTTCGTGACTCCACAAGGAGGGATAATGCGCTTTTCCTTTTCCCTAACAGAGCCGAGGAAAAATAATGAAGCAGAATATGAAGCTTTGATAGCAGGTCTTGAGATCGCTTTCGACATAGAGATCGAAAACCTCCTCATATACGGAGACTCCTATTTAATCGTTAGTCAAGTAAATGGCGACTATCAAACGTGCAAACCAGAGTTGGTAAAGTACGGTGAGAGAGTGCAACAATTGCTGACTTAAATTCCCTCCTACGCCGTGGAAAGCATACCACGTGCAGAAAATAGCAAAGCGGATGCGTTAGCCAAACTCGCTAAAGAACTGGCTGACGAAAACCTCGATGATGTGAGGATCGTTGTGTAAAGTCGTCGGGTTCTCGCACCGGCAGAAATATCTCCGGAGTTGTTCGAAGAAAAAGAAGCAGTCAAGAAAGCGGCCCTACAGATAGAGGACCAGGGAAAGGTCAAGGATTGGAGAGAAATCTTCATAGACTACTTCAAATCCCGTCGGACACCTGAAGATGCGTCCTCAAGACATCAACTCATGAAAAGAGCTCTGTCTTTTGCCTTTGTCAATAATACTCTGTATAAGAGGTCGTTCGACTCTCTATGGCTAAGATGCCTGGGACCGAAAGAAGCAAGAAGAGTCGTCCAAGAAACTCACGACGGACTCTGCGGATCTCATCAGGCCGGGCCAAAGATGAAGCTGAAAATCAAAAGGATGGGCTACTATTGGCCCATAATGATCCAAGACTGCCTCGAATATGCAAAGCAGTGTCACTCGTGCCAGATTTACGAAGACTTTATCCAGTAGCATCGAAATCCGCTACACCCGACGGTGGCTAGCTGGCCGTTCGAAATGTGGGGAACTGACATAATCGGGCCCATCGAACCAGCATCATCCAGAGGACATCGGTTCATATTGGCGAAGGCCGATTACTTCTCTAAGTGGGCAGAAGTGATACCGCTGAGAGAAGTGAAGACGGAGAACATCCTCCATTTCTTCAAGACACACGTCATCTATCGGTTCGGCACTCTGCGACGGATTATCTCTGATAACAGGCCGGCCAACAGAAGCCATAAAATCAGCGGCTTCGCACAGCAACATAATATAGATTGGAGATACTCTTCGGTCTATAATCTCCGAGCTAATGGTCTAGCTGAGGCTTTCAACAAGACCTTAACGAAGATCATAAAAAAGACGGTGTCCAAAAATAAAAAGGACTGGCACAAGAGACTGCATGAAGCTCTCTGGGCGTATCGAACTACGTTCAAAACGGCCAGTAACACAACGTCGTATAGTATTCGGCGCTGAAGCAGTACTCCCCTTGGAGATAGAGCTACCCTCCTTACGAGTGGCAGTTCATTACGAGTTAACGGACGAAGAGAATGCTCATCTTCGGCTTGAGGAACTTGATGCCCTCGATGAAACCCGGCTCATGGCGCAGCAAAACTTGGAAGCTTACAAATAAAAAATGACGCTCTCATACGAGAGATTGACTAGGCCAAGAACATTCCGTCAAGGCGAACTCGTGCTAGTGGTCAAGAGACCCATGATCCCCAATCGTGCCAAACGGGAGAAATTCGAGCCGAATTATGAAGGCCCGTACATCATAGACAAAGTCTACCAGGGTGGAGCTTACTTGCTCATGGATATGCATGGCGAAAGACCCTTTAGGCCAATAAACAGCTGGTTCTTGAAAAAATACTACGCCTGACGAGTCACGGCCTAGGTCAACGATAGATGATGACGCCTATGTCCGCTCGCTATCTTCCCAAGCCCAAAAAGTAGTATCCGACGAAACCTCGCCTCGAAAACGTGCGACGGACCGAAACGTCCCTAAACTAATGATGGACCGCAATGTCCTAAAACTTGCAACTGACCGAGACGTTTATAAACTACTACGGACCGCAGCATCCCAAGGCTGACGCAAAAAAAAGCGGTACGTCCATAAGCGAGATGGGCACGGATGAAAACCTGAAAGGACTCCGTGAGTAAAAACAGCAGGGCTACCGGCGAGTTTGTGAAAACCCGAAAGGGCGCAATCTCGTTAAAAGACACTTGTAAGGTCCTCTCGACCTTGTAAGGAGAAAATACCTGCGTGAGATCCTTACGACTCACAAAGGAACAACACACTTAGGGATCCCCACGTTCCTAAGGAGAAGTTACACTTACGAGATCCTCACGACTCGTAAGGAGAATTCCCCTTTGAGACCCCCACGGCTCATAGGATTCAAAAGCCTTAAGTTACAGGGATCTGAACCTGTTCTTAAGCCGTCACAACCTACAGACCGTCCTACAAGCGGTTCAATATTGACCCTTGTATACAATCCACGGGAACGAATAAACATTTCCCTAATAGAGTACCACCAGCGACTAGGGATATGCTCACACGGTGAGCAAACACTTGTAGGTCCTCTCGACTTGCAAGGAGAAAACACTCTTGTGAGATCCTTATGACTTATAAGAGAACACGCACTTAGGAATACTCATGATCTCTAAGGAGAAAATACACCTACGAGGTCCTCACGACTCGTAGGGAGAAACACCTTTATGAGACCCTTACGGCTCATGAAGTCAAAAGCCTTAGTCGACAGGATCTTAATCCTGTTTGGTAAGCCACCTTTGTTCGACATTGACAGAGGCAAATGATGATTCGCTCCTGGCAATATCCCAGTTGTAGCGATGCTGATGCATAAATCGATATCAAATCCCAAGTCCTTTCATGGCAAATGATGATTCGCTCCTGACAATATTCCAGTCGCAACGATGCCGATGCTAAGATTGACACCAGATTCCAAATTCCACACTCCCGATAAAAATCAACGAGCCAAAAGTGCATATGAAATAGCCAAAATGATGGGGCAACTTGCAACAAAATCAGTAAGTAAAAATATATGCATACAAAAATAACCGAAATGGTTGGGCAACTCGCAATAAAAAACAGCGAGTAAAAAGAAAAAATAGCCGAAATGATTGGGCAATCGCGACTTTCGCGATACAAAAAGTTGAAATGATAGAGCATCGCGGAAAGAAAACAAAATACGTATAAAATGAAACTTTTGCCCTACGGGTGAGATCGCATCGATCTCTATATACAATCCAGGGGCACAAACAAAAAGGGAACCATATCATCCCACCAGGCTCCATCAGAAAGAGAGCCAAGTCTCGACAGCCACATCTATAACCTAGAGATCAACAATGGCATTCCTTCTCGTTCCAACCGGAAGCACATACGACGTCAACAAACGGAGCCATAGCAAAGTCCCTAGTTCCAAATCTCGACGGTTCACAGACAACCTAGAGACCACTTTGACATTCTTCTTATTACAGCAGACCCAACGATAGCAAAGCGGAGCCATGGCAGAGTCCCTAGTTCCTAGTCTCGACGGCCACATTTACAGCCTGGAGTCCCACAACAGCGTTCCTCCTCATTCCAGCAGGATTCAGACGCGAAAATCAACCTTGGAGCCACGAAAAAGTTCCTAGTTCCAAGTCTCGACGGCCACATCTACAGCCTGGAGACCCACAACAGCGTTCTTCCTCATTCCAGCAGGATTCAGACGCGACAATCAACCTCGGAGCCACGGCAGAGTCCCTAGTTCCAAGTCTCGACGGCCATATCTACAGCCAGGAGACCCACAACAGCGTTCCTCCTCATTCCAGCAGGATTCAGACGCGAAAATCAACCTTGGATCCATGAAAAAGTCCCTAGTTCCAAGTCTCGACGGCCACATTTATAGCCTGGAGACCTACAACAGCATTCCTCCTCATTCCAGCAGGATTCGAACGTGATAATCAACCTCGGAGCCACGACAGAGTCCCTAGTTCAAAGTCTCGACGGCCACATCTACAGCCTGAAGACCCACAACAGCGTTCCTCCTCATCCCAGCAGGATTCAGACGCGACAATCAACCTCGGAGCCATGGCAGAGTCCCTAGTTCCAAGTCTCGATGATCACATCTACAGCCTGGAGACCCACAACAGCGTTCTTCCTCATTCCAGCAGGATTCGAACGCGACAATCAACCTCGGACCCACGGCAGAGTCCCTAGTTCCAAGTCTCGATGGATACATCTACAGCCCGGAGACCCACAACAGCGTTCCTCCTCATTCCAGCAGGATTCAGACGCGACAATCAACCTCGGAGCTACGACAAAGTCCCTAGTTCCAAGTCTCGACGGCCACATTTACAGCCTGGAGACCCACAACAGCGTTCCTCCTCATTCCAGCAGGATTCAAACGCGACGATCAATCTTGGAGCCACGGAAAAGTCCTTAGTTCCAAGTCTCATCGGCCACATATATGGCCTGGAGACCCACAACAGCGTTCCTTCTCATTCCAGCAGGATTCAGACGCGACAATCAACCTCGGAGCCATGGCAAAGTCCCTAGTTCCAAATCTCGATAGTTCATAGACAACCTAGAGACCATCCTGACATTCGTCTCATTACAGCAGACGCAACGTCAGCAAAGCGGAGCCATGGCAAAGTCTATTGTTCCAGGACTCGGCGGTGCACAGATAACCGAGAGTCAATTCTGACCCCATATGGCTAAAGTCAATCCTGGCCCCGTATGGCTAAAGTCAATCCTGACCCCGTATGGCTAAAGTTAATCCTGACCACATATAGCTAAAGTCAATCCTGACCCAGTATGGCTAAAGTCAATCCTGACCCCATATGGCCAAAGTCAACCCCTGACCCAGTATGGCTAAAGTCAACCCTGACCCCCTATGGCCAAAGTCAACCTCTGACCCCGTATGGCTAAAGTCAATCCTGACCCATATGGCCAAAGTCAACCCCTGACCCCGTATGGTTAAAGTCAACCCCTGACCCCATATGGCTAAAGTCAATCCTGACCCCGTATGGCTAAAGTCAATCCTGACCCCGTATGACTAAAGTCAACCCCCCCGACCCTGTGGAACACGGCCAAAGTCAATCCTGGCCCTATGGAAAACGGAAAAAGTCAACCCTCGACCTCCCCGTCAAAGCAATGCTTTGATTCGGGAGCAGGTCAACTCATCAATCACTTACGAGTCCTCTCGACTTGTAAGGAAGAAAATTCCCTTGTGAGATCTTTACGACTCTCAAGAGAAAAACACACTTAGGAATCCTCATGATTCTTAAGAAGAAAATACACCTACGAGATCCTCTCGACTCGTAGGGAGAAAAGTCTTTATGAGACCCTCACAGCTCATAAAATTGAAAAGTCTTAGCTGGCAGATCCTAACCCTGTCTCCTAAGCCATCGCTACCCTGCAAAGAATCCAAGATGGACAGCTACATACTATTTACAGACCACATTTGCCAAAATTACATGCTAGAGACATGGAGGTGCTATTCAAGAGTGCGTAAACTGCTCAGCGTCAAATCGAGATGAAAAGGCATAACCTACGGACGTCAATCACATACTATGAATGACAGTAAGAAGAATATTTGATTCGCATCCGGTTAAGCGTTCGAAGCATACCCATTTATGTATCTGCAAAAGATTTAGTGCATAAAATAAACATACGGAAACAAGGAATTTACTATTCATACTTCAAAAGGTTCTTGCAGCGATGAAAACAGTAGACAAAAACATCGGTAAAATGTTTACAATGCGTCAGGATCGTCACTGATGTCCTCCGTCTTTCGATAGGCAGCGATTATCGTAGCCTGTTAGAAAGTTTGATGCAAAATATCAACAAGATTGTCTTGCCTTTTCTTTGAGATTAGGCCCATCAGATACGCCGAGTGCACCTTATCTTCGGCATCATCCAATGCCTTAAGCGGCATGCCCTGATAAAATAAAGGAAGTGCTTCCCAGATCGCTCTCACAATGAGCTTTAAAAGAGCATAACGACGAGGAAGCAGTCGACCATTGTATTCATCAAAGCGACACATGATTTCGGCGCACTGAGCGTTTGTGAACTCCTGAATCTGGCAGCGGCCTAGTGAGCGGATGTCTCCGTAAGAAATAATCTCATCGAGATCATACAGATGAGCGGTCATAACGTCTGAAAAAGAAAACCAGTGAGAGTTAGTGGACAGACTGAAAAAGCTTATTGAAAACAACACGAGGATTTAAAACAACTTTTGATATCCCCACGAAGGAAACAAGTACTGATTAAAACAACCAACGAATTTAATTTTGTGCAATTAAGGAGGGAATCCTAAAAGGATTTCTCATTTAATGAGAGGCTCCTCGGGCCAAGGAGTTAAACTCCTCGAGAGCAATGCTCTGCAGACAGGAGTGACACTTGTCAAAACCAATTACGAGGGGAATAAAAAAAAATCCCCGAGAATTTTAAGAGTCATGCTCTGCGAGGAAGATGGAATAATCCACCAAGAACCTTAAAAGCAGAGCTTTTAATGATCCATGCACAAACTCTTTACATCTATGATTAGAATGATCAACAAATCTATATGATTTGAAAAGAGCAAAGCTCTGTTAATGGGTTAAGAAACCCTAAGAAAGATCTCTTTACATCTATGAAGAGCAAAGGTCTATTGAGAAACCCTAAAAATCTATATGATTTGAAAAGAGCAAAGCTCTGTTAATGGGGGAAACCTTAGAAAGATTTAATCTTTACCTAAATTTTTGACAGAGTTCTGTCCCTAAGAAAATTCTTAAGACGAAGAGCTATGCTCTGAAGGAGAAATAATTCTAAGAAAAAAGTAAGAAGATGAACAGAGATCATCTCAAAGGGCCAAGAGTCCTATTTATAGGCCTAGACAGCCGTTTCAACTTCTGAGTTGATCCAAAGGCAGAGATGCTGCCACCGCTGCATTCACGTGCAGGTCACGTGAGTACAACGATGGGGGAGGCATTTGTTTCCCCCAATCAGAGCAAAACTCTGTTCAAATTTTGAAAATTTGAAATGAAGCAGCGCTTCATAAAAGCGCCAGCAAGCAGCGCTCACGTGCAAGGCACGGGTGCGCTCGCGCTAAGAGCGCCAGCACTTTGAAGCAGCGCTCACGTGCAGAGCACGGGTGCGCTCGCGCTAAAAGCGCCAGCGCTCCAGCGCTCTGAACCAGCGCTCACGTACAAAGCATGAGTGCGCTAGCGCTAGAACTAAATGTTCCCCACCGTTGGATCAAAGATCCAACAAAGATGATAAATCATCAAGTTACCAGAGTAAAATTCTGTTAAGAAAATATTTTCAGAATCTTTCCAAAAAAAAAGATTTTGCTCTGTAAATCAGAGCACCGTCGGATCAATGATCCAATGGTGATTAAAAATCACAATGGTGCAGAATAAATTCTGCATGAGAAAAGATTTCTCAATCTTGTTAAAAACAAAAAGATTATCTTCTGTAAAACAGAAGCCGTAGGATCAAAGATCGAACAGTGGGGAAATCCCCAAATCAATTAGAGAAAAGATCTCTTCAATTGATTCAACAAATCAGCTTGCCCTATATAAACGCTCCAAGACTTTAAGTCTGAAATAGAGGAACCCCCCCTAAACTTTGAGAAAGTTCAGAGAGAAGAGCAAAACTTTTAGCAGAAGAAGAATTTCTTCAAGGTAAAAACAGAGAGATAAAAAAATCCCATCAGGAAAAGAACTTAGTTCTTATGCTAGATTATAAATCTTTAAGAAAAATTGTCTTTCACAAAAGAGATTATAACATCACATTATAAAATGGGGGAGAATAATTCAATTCTCTCAGGATCACAGATCCATAAAGGCAAAGCCTTTTACCAAGAACATAAGAGATTGAAACATCTCCTATAAAATAAGAACTTTGTTCTTAGATCCACGAGACAAAGTCTCTTATAAAGAGAAAATTTAATTCTCAGAGCGCAAAGCTACTTAAAAAAAATCCTTAGCGCTCCAGTTTAAAGAAGCGCCCCAGCGCTCCAAGTTTAAAAAGAGCGCCTCAGCGCTCCAAATCTAACGCATAGCGCTGCAGAACCTTAGATCTCCAAATTTAAAGAAGCGAACTGCGCCCATTGTATGGCGCACAGCGCCAAGCGCTCCACGTGCTCCTCACGTGTGCGTTACTTCACCAGAAGCGCATTGCGCTCATTATCTAGCGCACAGCACCAAGCGTGCTCCTCACGTGTGCGTTACTTCACCAGAAGCGCACTGCGCTCATTATCTGGCGCACAACGCCAAGCGTGCCACATGTTCCTCACGTGTGCGCTACTTCACCAGAAGCGCCTTGCGCACAGGATCTGGCGCATAGCGCCAAGCGCGCCACATGCTCCTCACGTGTGCGCTACTCACAAGAAGCGCTCTGCGTTCATTATCTGGCGCTTAGCGCCAAGCGCGCCACGTGCTCCTCACGTGTGCGCTACTCACAAGAAGCACTCTGCGCTCATTATCTGGCACTCAGCGCCAAACGCGCCACATGCTCCTTACGTGTGCGCTACTTAATAGAAGCGCTCTACGCTCATTGACTGGCACTAAGCGCCAAGCGCGCCACGTGCTCCTCACATGTGCACTGAGAGAACATAAATTGTTCTTTAAATGACAAAGCCCCAAAGCTATAATGAGTGCACAACACTCAATAAAGACAAAAAGTTTGTCAGAACTCGGACCAATGCTCAGCATTGTTAAATGTTTAATATTTTTACTAAATGGGCCGAGCCCAAAGTGGCCACAGAACCCTACTTTAAATTAATTTAGCCCATATGTTCATAAATCTTTGATCTTAGTCCCAAATTGGATTACAGATCTCCCAACCAATATTTGTCGTTGTAATCCTTCAACGTCTTCAGAGAGGTGACGGGTCCCGACAACCAGACATTCCATGGACTGTGGGGTCCTTAAACTCAAGGACTATGATGTCCCTAAACTTTACAGACTATAATGTCTCTAAACTTCCATGGACCGTGAGGTCCTTAAACTCATGGACTATGATGTTCTTAAACTTTACAGACTATGATATCTCTAAACTTCTATGGACCATGGAGTCCTTAAACTCATTGACTATGATGTCCTTAAACTTTACAGACTATGACGTCTTTAAACTGGACCGCAAAGTCCCTAAACTAATACAATAGAGCTCAAATGCTCTTTTGTTCGATCTAAATGATCCTGTTAAGTAGATCTTAGTCTAAAATTAGAATAACGTATCCTTAACAAACGTTTAAGTTGATCTTAGTCTCAAATGAGATTAACGATCCTTAAACCCAACCCAAACCCAAATCTAAAAAAATACTGATTTGGACTAATCCACGCCCTACAGGCGACAACATAAATTAGTCTCCGTATACAATCTGCGGGCAACCAAAAATAAAACAAACAAACACGACATGAAGTGATCATCTGGAGAAGGAGAAAGTTGTTACCGCGATGTGGTAGTGTAATTAACTGCAGGGGCTTGCGCCTGCAGGGAAGAGCGTCATCACAATCAAAAACCCCTCAAACGAGGGGGAATCTGACGAAGTCTGCTAAAACGGCCGCATCCGTCTAAACCTCCAATATACGGTGCCATAAATCAACTTGGCATCTTCGGAGAGGTGGACAGATCAAACCAAATAGCATCTGCCCCCAAATTCAGGCAAGACGAACCTACGCGATTGCGTCTCTGTGTTCGGCGGTGAACAATGCATTAAGCGGCATGGCTTCATAAAATCCAGGAAGTGCTCCCCAAATTGCTTTCACTATAATCTTCAAGAGAGCGGAGCGATGAGGAAGTAATCGACCGTTGTGTGCATTGAAACGATTCATAATTTCAGCGCATTGGGCGTTTGTAAACTCCTAGTTTTGACAATGGCCTTGTGCGCGAGTGTCCTCATAAAATATGATTTCGTCAAGACAGTACAGATGAGCGGCCATAGCGTCTGAAAATGAAAATCGGTGAGAGTTTAGTGGACAGACTGATCAAGACACGGGAATTTAAAAAACTCTTGATATCCGCATGATGAAAACAAGTGCGGATTAAGACACCCAACAAATTCGAATTTGTGCAATTAAGAAGGGAATTCTAAAAGGATTCTCATTTAATGAGGGCCCCTCGGGCCAGGGAGTAAATCTCCCTTGAGAGCAGCGCTCTACAACAGATATGACATCTGTCATAATTAATGATGAAGGGAATAAAATTCCCCCCAAAAATTCTAAAGAGCAATACTCTGTGAAGAAGATGGAATAATCCATCCAAAAACCCTAAAAGCAAAGCTTTACTGAGTTAAAAACTCTGGGATCTTTAAGATCTGCAAGATGAACTCTAAGAGTTCTCCTTTGATGGACCCTAAGAAAGATCTCTTTAGATCTATGATTTCAAAAGAGCAAAGTTCTGTTAAGAAAACCCTAAAAATTTCTTTAGATCCATGATCTGAAAAGAGCAAGGCTCTGTTAATGGGTGAAACCCTAGATTATGAAGTAATCCCTTCAAAGATTTAATCTTTACCTAAAATGTTCGATAGGGTTCTGTCTCTAAGAGAGTTCTTAAGACAAAGAGCTATACTCTGAAAGAGAATTAATTCTCAAGAGAAAACAAGAAGATGAACAAACAGTCATCTCAAGGGCCAAAGACCCTATTTATAGGCACTGAGAGCCGTTTCAACTTCTAAGTTGATCTAACGGCGGAGATGCTGCCACCGCTACACTCACGTGTGAACCACGTGAGCGCAACGGTGGGGGGCATTTGTTTCCCCCAATCAGAGCAAAGATCTTTTCAAATTTTGAAACTTGAAATGAAGCGGTGCTTCATAAAAGCGCTGGCGCCAAGAACGCCAGCGCTAAGAGTCAAAGACTCTGAGGCGGCAGTGCTCGTGCCAAGTGCACCAGCGCTAAGAGTCAAAGACTCTGAGGCAGCGCTCACGTGCAAAGCACGAGAGCGCTCGCGCCAAGTGCGCCAGTGCTAGGAGTCAAAGAATCTAAGGCAGCGCTCACGTGCAAAGCACGAGAACGCTAGCGCCAAGTGCGCCAGTGCCAAGAGTCTGATGCAGCGCTCACGTGCAAAGCACGAGAGCGTTAACGCTAAGTGCGCTAGCACCAAGAGTCAAAGACTCTGAGGCAGCACCTCACGTGCAAAGCACGAGAGCGCTGAGCGCCAGCGCTATGAGAAAGACTCTGAGGCAGCACCTCACGTGCAAAGCACTAGAGCGCTGAGTGCCAGCGTTAAAGAGTCAAAGACTCTGAAGCCGCGCTTACGTGCAAAGCATGAGAGCGCCAAGCGCCAAAACTAAATGTTCTCCACCGTTGGATCAAAAATCCAACGAAGATGATAAATCATCAAAATTCATAATAAAATACTCCTCAGAATCTTTCCAAGCAAGAAAGATTGTGCTCTGTAAATCAGGGAACCGATGGATCAATGATCCAATGGTGATTAAAAATCACCAAGGTACAGAACAAATTCAGTATGGGAAGATATTTTCCCAATCTTGTTAATAACAAGAAACTATCTTCTGTAAAACAGAAGCCCTCAGATCAAAGATCCAACAGTGGATAAATTCCACAAATCAATTAGAGATCTCTCAATGAGAGATTTCCTTAACTGATTCAACAAATCAGCCTCCCCTATATATAGGACCCTAGACTTCAAGTCTTGGAGGGAGGAACCCCCCATAAACTTTGAGAAATTTCGAAGAGAAGAGCAAGCTCGAAAGAAGAATTTCTTCAAGGTAAATAAAAACAGAGAGATAAAATCATCTTATAAAAAGAAGAAGAACCCAGTTCTTTACCTAAGATCATAGATCTATAAGACATAGGTCTTTCATAAAATAGATCATAGCATCTCATCATAAAAGGGGGGAAGAAGAATTCAATTCTTTTAAGATCACAGATCCATAAAGGCAAAACCTTTCAAAAAAAAATAAGAGATTGTAACATCTCCTATAAAAATAAGAACTTTGTTCTTAAACCCACGAGACAAGGTCTCTTATAAACGTGAATTTAATTCTCAGAGCACAGAACTGATAAAAGTTGCCTAAAAAAGAGCCTTAGCGCTCCAAATTAAAAAGAAGCGCCTCAGCGCTCCAAGACTGACGCACGGCGACGCAATGCTCCAAGCGCTATTTCAAAGAAGCTCCCCAGCGCTCCAAATCTGGTGCTCAGCGCCTAGCGCACCACGTGCTCCTCACGTGTTTACTATTTCATAAAGAAGCGTCTCAACGCTCCAAGTCTGGCGCTCAACGCCAAGCGCACCACATGCTCCTCACGTGTGTGCTATTTCATAAAGAAGCGCCCAGCGCTCCAAGGTTAACGCTCAGCTCCAAGCGTACCACATGCTCCTCACACGGGCGCTATCTTATAAGGAGCGCTATGCACTCATTAAAGTGCACCACATGCTCCTCACGTGTGCGCTATTTCACAAGGAACACTCTGCACTCATTAAAGTGCACCACGTGCTCCTCACATGTGCGCTATTTCACAATGAGCGCCCTGGACTCATTAAAGTGTGCCACGTGCTCCTCACGTGTGTAGGTGTGTGTGTGTGT
The DNA here is from genome assembly GCA_030015575.1 of Agapanthus africanus. NCBI lineage: Eukaryota > Viridiplantae > Streptophyta > Magnoliopsida > Asparagales > Amaryllidaceae > Agapanthus > Agapanthus africanus. Next base: position 18,778,193 of record JASDDO010000026.1, on the reverse strand, counting down.
GTATATATATATATATATATATATATACATATATACATATATATATATATATTTATAACATATACATGTGATATGAGGAGCTTATATGATACATGGGGATGAGTCGATATGACTGGGCTTGATGACGTGATCTATTGGATATACGATCGAGTTATGATAAGAGATGTGTTATGATAGTAGCGGATCGTTGGGCAATGATATTATATAAAATATATTTATATAAACGATAATAAGTGATGATGACATTGGAATGAACGAGACTCTAGAATAGAACTCGGATTGTAATATGTAACTTAATCACGATATGACATATGACATGATATTTTAGTGGGTCATTTGACAATGTATATTTACACAGACGATGATATATGTTTAATGATATTGGGATGTATGCGATTATAGTATAGTACCCTTGATCATGATATTGTTGATGATGATACTATACGAACAATGATGTATATATATGATGATTGATCCGCACTCTTGACTTGAGGAAATCGTACTATGTACGTGACGCTATTGAGGCTGGATCACCGACTACTTGAGATATCGACTCATACTTTAGGAGAATTTTTCTTACCTTTCGACTAGTGTCTTTAGTTAGTTCCTTAGTTGGTTAGGTAGATCTTAGTTTAGGCTCGAGTCATATTTATTTTCAAACAGATGAATCGTGCTTTTTCAAACAAAAAACCGTATGACTCGTAATAAGTATGTATTTTCTAGTTGTGCGTTTACTACACATGCATCGTTATATTCATGTTGTGTTTATCGCATTGCATATTCATAGATATGTTTCTTTAGCTAATATAAAACTCTATCTGTTAGAACACCAGCACCATTACCGATGATGCGCATGTTCCACGTACACTTATTTGTCGACTCACACACATCATCATCGGTAATTGCTATGTCACGTACACTTTAGAATATATTATCTTTTATTGATATAATCAGCTAAATTCTAGACCAATATAATATTGTGTGATTACTCTCATGTGCTAGTTTAGACATTGCATTTATTACTTAGACATTTCATGCATTCACATTTTCATATTATCATGCAGTATTGTGGGGCTTGTGCCGACACTCATTATTTACTTACTCATGATTTTGGGATTTTGGATTTTTATGAGATTTCTGGATTTTGGGGATAACCGCAAGAATATATATAAAAACTTTTCTCTCTCTCCCTCTCATTTTAAAATACAAGTTGCGGTTTTCTCATGATGTATGTGTCGTCCACCATGAGATTTCATATTTTCTGTTGCATTTCGAGACCCGATTTGAGGAGTGGATGAATCGTCTCGGGTACATGGTGGGCCCGGTATGGTACCCCGGGGCAAGAAGATCAAGTTGTAGACAATGAGCCTGGCAGGGGAAGACTACCTACCGGTGATGTCGGGCGCGGCGGATATCCGAGGATACCGACCGTTGTCGTGAGATTTGATGATATGGCCGATCCGGACTGACGGAGCCCGAGATATTGAGACTATGAGATATTGAGACTATGAGTTATTGAGACTTGGAGATTTACATGTTTTGTGTCGATGCTTGACACGGATTTCCATGGATTTCATTGATGATGTTTCAGATCACCATACAAATTTTACTATGATAAAAGTTAAATATTTCTTATACAGATGTATCCAGATTTCATGGTTGATTGTTTTACATTCATGATGCATGCATACTCATACGTATGACTTGTTACTGTTGTGACACTGACACGAGCATGGAGTATTGCACTTATGCATAGGTTCCTACCCTGTCACTACTAGATGTCTAGTATTATGTTATATATATATTATTATGACTTAGGAGATCGTCGTGCATGCGATTTCTTCTCGCGGATGTCTTCTACTCACGAGTTGGTAACTCACCCCCGTTGTGCCAAATTTTCTTTCAGGTTCAGATGTATAGATTTCTTTGGCGGCTTGCTGGCATACCATTTCATTCAGGGTGATTGCTTGGTAGGTTGGTTCACTTGTATCAGGACCGCCGTTGTACTTTTATTATTTCATTTGTATCTAGTAAGATCCATCAACCAGACTTGTATTACTTGATAGACTTAGAAGACCAGTTGTTTTTATTTCGACCTTAGAGTCGTGCTTGTATTATTATGGTTTTTGGTGGATTTGGTTTTCTTTTGAGTTTTGAGCCTCGCCCTTCGGCGTTGTATATTATAGTGCATTGTGTGGTTGTTTCCGCCTTTTGGCGTAGAGCTAGCTCCCGCTTGGGGATGCCTTCTCATTGCTTATGTATATATTCTTATTTGTACCCGTTTGGGGCCAGTTTTTATAAGGGAGACTCTGCCGAAATTTTTGAGAAAATTTGATGTTGCTTTTAAACATGTTTTTCTTTACTTCTTCTTTTAATGGTTTAGATTTCTGGGCTTCGGCTTACTTAGATTACGTTACGCCTCTAGACGTTTCTTAATTTAAGTGCCGGTCACGTTCCGTACATTCGGTCGTGACAGCATTATTTTGCATTATCATAAATATAAGCACAAAAGTTTTTGATAATGAAAGTTTGAAAGTGAAAAATTACATATGAAAGATAGAAATAGTTTGAGAAAAATAAGAAATTTAGATATTTTTTTAAACGAAGATAGAAATAAGTAGTTATTAGTCGTTGTCCCAAGTGTTAGTAAGATGAAGGAAATTACTAATCTGAGGATAAAAATAAGTCTGAAAAATAGTCTTTATTCTTAAGGCCAAACATTTGAACATTGATACCCTACTATACGCACTTGCACACATCATGAAATTTTGGATAGTAGAGGATACTTTGAAATGCTCTTGACTAAAAGCCTTGGTATGAAGAAAAATAAAAACATAAAAAAAATGGTGAAGAAAAATGAACACTGGTTTTGTAATTACTTAAGACAACATAAAAAAATATAGCGAGGGTGCTTTATCACCTAGTGCCTTAGACCAACTGGTTTAGGAGCCACTGCTAAGCCTTAGGTGTTGTAAGACGAGGATAATTACGCCTAAATGAGCGAGCACATTTGGTAATTGAACGGTTTGTATCTCAAGAAGTATTAACGGTCGCATGAAGAATGTGTGAGCAATTCCATCTAAAATATTCACCGGCTAAAAATTACTAAGAATTATGGACAAGAGTATGATGGCTTGAATTGAATTCTCTAAGTGTAGGGATGTATTTTATACACACGTAGGGGTATATGATTGATATTTGGAAGAAAGTTGGAGAGGGAGACTAAGGGCGATGTTTCATTGAAGGATGATGTGATTTCTAATATCTTTTCACGACCATTAAGATAGGGCTCATGACAACTAAAAAGCTGGTGTGGTTAGAAACTCTTCTTTTCAAGTTCTTTCTTTTATAGTTCTTATCTTTGTATATAACTTTTATTTTCTTTCTTTTATTATGGGATTTTGCGGGTGTAATTCTCTGAAAACCCTCAGGAGACAACAATCCTCCTATTAGGGACACCTAGAGGTTTAACGGCTTGTTGCACGTGCTCAGTGCAATTATGTTACCTACGAAAGTGTGCTACTTAGGTTTTTCTTCTTCTTTTTCTCCCTCTCTTGAATACTAGTTTGCTCGGGACAATCAAAATTAAGTTTGGGGGTATTTGTTCAGTCAAAAATATTGCACATTTGATATAACATTTTCATTAATTTTCTTAAATATTTAAAAGTGTTTATTATAAATATAGAATATATTTGGATTTTTCTGCAAAACACTCTTTACCATATGTTTATATATTATAATTAACATTATGAAGGAAAATATATGCATATTATATTTATATAATATTTTAGTAATTAAAAGATGGATATCATATCAAATATTCTTAATCAAGTTTCTTAAAAATTTATTACCATATAAAGTAATTAAGATACTCTCTCTAATTTAATAAATATTACTAACATTATTCATGGAGATTTTGTGCAGATTTAGCTCAGGTCAAGAGATCAAAATATTCAAGATGTCGGGATAAAAAATCTGCCAATAAAATCGTAGGATCTGAAAACTTAGAAAGTGGATCTTTATGGTAAGTCTAAATCTATGAGATCTAGGGTTTCTGATTTGAGGGCTATATAAAGGACCGAGGGATAAAGTTAAAAATCATCACCTTTAACACGAAGCAAATCAACGTCAAAGAAAAAGAGATCCACGACAGATCCGCGATTCGACGTGATATAACGACGTGAATATCGACGGAGCAAATACTTCCTATTCTTCCTCTTGTAATCTAAATTCGAAAGATTTGTACTTGGAACATTGATTAATAAAGGTAGATCATTTGCAATTATTCCGCATTTAATTTCAGCATTATGATTTCCTTCTATATCCTTTCTTCTTCTCACAACATGCGTGAGTAATTCCTAGCTTGCTAGGGTTCGTTGAATTATGGTAGAATAATGGATGAGAAAATATTTTAACTTCTTTTACATATTATGAAGTTTATAAACTTTAGCAAAAGAATTTGTTTCCCCCAATCAGAGAAAAACTCTGTTCAAATTTTGAAATTTGAAACGAAGCGGCGCTTCATAAAAGCGCGCGCGCCAAGAGCGCCAGTGCTAAGAGTCAAAGACTCTTAAGCAGCAGCCCTAGTGCCAAGTGCGCCAGCGCTAAGAGTCAAAGACTCTGAGGCAGCGCTCACGTGCAAAGCACGAGAGCGCTAGCGCCAAGTGCACCAGCGCTAGGAGTCAAAGACTCTGAGGCAGCGTGCTTTTGCACGAGAGCGCTAGCGCCCACGTGCAAAGCACGAGAGCGCTAGCGCCCACGTGCAAAGCACGAGAGCGCTAGCGCCAAGTGCAAAGCACTAGAGCGCTAGCGCCAAGTGCGTCAGCGCTAAGAGTCAAAAACTCTGGTGCAACGCTCACGTGCAAAGCACGAGAGCGTTAGCGCTAAGTGCGCTAGCACCAAGAGTCAAAGACTCTGAGGCAGAGCCTCACGTGCAAAGCACGAGAGTGCCGAGCGCCAGCGCCATGAGTTAAAGACTCTGAGGCAGCGCCTCACGTGCAATGCACGAGAGCGCTGAGCGCCAGCGCTAAAGACTCAAAAATTCTGAAGCCGCGCTCACGTGCAAAGCACGAGAGCGCCAAGCGCCAGAACTAAATGTTCTCCACCGTTGGATCAAAGATCCAACGAAGATGATAAATCATCAAAATTCATAATAAAATACTCTTCAGAATCTTTCCAAATAGGAAAGATTGTGCTCTGTAAATCAGGGCACCATTGGATCAATGATCCAATGGTGATTAAAAATCACCAAGGTACAGAACAAATTCTGTATGGGAAGATATTTTCCCAATCTTGTTAATAACAAGAAAACTATCTTCTGTAAAATAGAAGCCCTCGGATCAAAGATCCAATAGTGGATAAATTCCACAAATCAATTGGAGATCTCTCAATGAGAGATTTCCTTAACTGATTCAACAAATCAGCCTCTTCTATATAAAGGACCCTAGACTTCAAGTCTTGGAGGGAGGAACCCCCCATAAACTTTGAGAAATTTCAAAGAGAAGAGCAAGCTCGGAAGAATTTCTTCAAGGTAAATAAAAACAGAGAGACAAAATCATCTCATAAAAAGAAGAAGAACCCATTTCTTTTCTTAAGATCATAGATCTATAAGACAGATGTCTTTCACAAAAGAGATTATAGCATCTCATCATAAAAAAGGGGGGAAGAAGAATTCAATTCTCATAAGATCAAAGATCCATAAAGGCAAAGCCTTTCACAAAAAAAAAGAGATTGTAACATCTCCTATAAAAATAAGAACTTTGTTCTTAAACCCACGAGACAATATCTTTTATAAACGAGAATTTAATTCTCAGAGCACAGAACCGATCAAAGTTGCCTAAAAAAGAGCCTTAGCGCTCCAAATTAAAAAGAAGCGCCTCAGCGCTCCAAGACTGGCGCACGGTGCCGCAGCGCTCCAAGCGCTATTTCAAAGAAGCTCCCCAGCGCTCCAAATATGGCGCTCAGTGCCTCGCGCACCACGTGCTCCTCACGTGTGTGCTATTTCATAAAGAAGCGCCTCAGCGCTCCAAGTTTGGCGCTCAACGCCAAGCGCACCACGTGCTCCTCACGTGTGTGCTATTTCATAAAGAAGTGCCCAGCGCTCCAAGGTTAACGCTCAGCGCCAAGCGCACCACGTGCTCCTCACATGGGCGCTATCTTATAAGGAGCGCTCTGCACTCATTAAATTGCACCACATGCTCCTCATGTGTGCGTTATTTCACAAGGAGCGCTCTGCACTCATTAAAGTGCACCACGTGCTCCTCACATGTGCGTTATTTCACAATGAGCGCCCTGGACTCATTAAAGTGCGCTACGTGCTCCTCACGTGTGCGCTATTTTACAAGGAGGGCTCTGCACTCATTAACTGGCGCTCAGCGCCAAGCGCACCACGTGCTCCTCACGGGTGCGCTGAGAGAATATAAACTGTTCTTTAAATAAAATCCCCAGAGCTATAATGAGTGCTTAACACGACAAAAAGTTTGTCAGAACCCAAACCAATGCTCAGCATTGCTAAATGTTCAACATTTTAACTGAGTGGGTCGAGCCCAAGTTGTCCACAGATCCCTCATTTAGATTAATTGAGCCCATATGCTCATAAATCTTTTAATTGATCTTAGTCCCAAACTTGACTACAGATCTCCCAACCAACATTGGTTCAAGGGTACTTCTCTTCATACCTCTAATATATGTCGTTGTAATTCTTCAACGTCTTCAGAGAGATGGAGGGTCCCAATAACCAATAATTTTTTGTGCATCCCCAAACGGTTGAACCAAAACCACACAGACTACGACGTCTTTAAACTGTCACGGACTATGATGTCCTTAAACTTATGGACCGCAATGTCCCTAAACTAAAGCAATAGAGTTCAAATGCTCTTTTGTTGGATCTAAATGATCCAGTTAAGTAGATCTTAGTCTAAAATTAGACTAACGTATCCTTAACAAACGTTTAAGTTGTTCTTAGTCTCAAATGAGATTAATGATCCTTAAACCCACCCCAAACCCAAATCTAAGAAAATACGAATTTGGACTAATCCACGCCCTACGGGCAACAACATAAATTAGTCTCTGTATACAATCCATGGGCAACCAAAAATAAAACAAACATACACGACACGAAGTGACCATCTGGAGAAGGAGAAAGTGGTTACCGCGATGCGGTAGCGTAATTAACTGCAGGAGCTTGCGCCTGCAGGGAAGAGCGTTCCCACAATCAAAAAAACCCTCACAATGAGGGGGAATCTGACGAAATCTGCTACATCGGCCACATCTGTCTAAACCTTCGATACATGGTGTCATAAATCAATTTGGCATCTTCGGAGAGGTGGATGGATAAAACCAAATAGCATCTGCCCCCCAAAATTTAGGCCTGACGTCCCAACGTCCCGGTCGCGTCTTTCGGCGGCAAACAGAATTGTCAACATCCTAATCGGGCGTGCTATCAATTTATTGATAGTCTTGACCGCGATTTGAGATTAGATTAAAAATTATTTTGTTATGGGTTAGACATGAATAGAGATCAATGAAGAGACAAGGGTCAATAGTGGGGAAACCCTAGTTTCTTCCAAGAACCCTAATCCACATTCACCACTATTTATCTAGTTTTAAATCTATCAAAAGATAAAAGAAGTCATCTTTATTAGTCATCCATCAACTTCTAAATCCTATGAACCCTACAAGCCTTTTCCCTATAAAATCTATATCTGTATTTAAACTAGATCTTAAAAATATTCTCCCTTCTTTCTAATCAACTCATCTAAAGCAAGATTAAAAGTTCCATGCATCTCTGAGGACGGCCCGTACTATCTCGACTAGCTACACGCAACACCGTTATTGATTGCGGTTACTACTAAAACACTTTTTCACATCAATCACTGAGCACAACCGACCGCTTTACATGACAGGGTACAACGACGGAGACCGGATTAATCGCATATTGATTGATCTAGGGTCCTCAGTGAACATCATGAACTTGCGGACTCCGAAGAGTTTGTCAATGGACATCTGACACTTGTCAAGGGAAAGGATTTTCATTCAAGGCTTCAATCAAAATTGCCAGCAAGTTCTGGGATCCATAGCTCTGCCAATCAGGTTCGGAAACTTACAAACTGAAGCCAAGATATACGTGATCGATGCCGACACGTCCTATAATATTCTCCTAGGAAGGCCATGGCTTTACGATTACTGTATCGTTCCATCAACTCTCCATCAGTGCATGAAGTATACCAAAAATGGAGAAGAAAGACGCATTGACGGAGACATCCAGCCGTTCGGTGTGCATGAAGTCCGATATGAAGATTCTCGGTACTTTGTGAACCTCCAAAGTGCTGAGCCACAGATGACCAAAGACATAACGGCCCCGAAACTCAAAAGCAAATTTGAGCCAGCTATCACTTTCAAAAGCAAAAAACCCCAAGTGCGTCCGCATTTCGGCAGTGAGATTGATGAGTCCGACGTTGGGAGTCCGTCCGTTCATAAAAACCGCCTTCATCTTGGTAGCGATACGAACGAGTCTAATATCGAAGGCCCATCTGACAGCAAAATTCACCCTCGTTTAGGCAGTGACACTGAAGAATCAGAAGAAGAGGACCCGTCTTGCAACAGCTGTGCAGATCGGGCTCTCGTGCAAAAAGCGAAGCTAAGAGAGACCTTCGAAGTTACGGAAGGGCCCCTAACCATCACAAGGGTGCCAAAGCAGATATGCAAAGAGATCAAAGCTTTGTCAGTCTCCACCGTGGACCAGCTGAAAACCTTTTACGTTCCTAGAAGAAAGAGTGGGCAGAAAGGCATCCTGTTTTATGGGTCAAATCCTATCGTACACCCGGACGATTTGTCTGTCACGTTCCTTCCCTATGAAAGAGACATAAGAGCCACCCTAAACCCCAGATATTATGCGCCCGAGATGCGGGCAAATGTCGGTTATATCAAACGGACTCCGAAGCGAAGTTTTATGAGGGGCTGTAGCACCCGCCTCAGGTCCGGGCACTCATCGATGGACGAATCCCAGATAGACGGGGCATAGGTTTCATTCAACCTGATATCAAGGCATGTTACATGATTCATATTGGTGAAGCCAGCGAAGAGTGAAATGATGAAGACGAGCAAGTCGAGCCAGAAGAAGCCCCTCAAGAGTTCGAAGATGGCGGACAAGTAACCTTCGACGGGCTAACCGAGGTTGATTTGGGAACACTCGATAATCCAAGGCCGGCCTATATCAGCTCACTCTTGTCAGAGAAAATAAAAGAGTGGATAATCGCCCTGCTGCATGAGTTCGCCGACTGTTTCGCATGGACATACAAAGAAATGCCTGGCATTTCCCCTGAAGTGGCCTTGCATAAGTTGGCTATATCTCCTGATGCTAAGCCAGTCAAACAAGCTCCTCGAAGAATGAGAAGGGAGCCGGAAGAAAAGGTCATCGAGGAAACCCAGAAACTCATTGATGCCGGCTTCATCAGGAAAGAGAAATACGCGGACTGGATCGCGTGCATCGTCCCAGTGAAAAAGAAGAACGGGCAGATACGAGTTTGCGTCGATTTCAGGGATCTCAATAAGGCATGCCCTAAAGACGATTTCCCGCTTCCGGTCATGGAAATGACGGTCGACGATACCTCAAATTACAAGCTGTTCACTTTTATAGATAGCTCGTCTGGATATAATCAGATCAAGATGTCGCCCGGGGACGAGAAACACACAACATTCCGAACCCCAATCGGACTATACTGCTACAAGATGATGCCGTTCGGACTGAAGAATGCATGCGCCACATATCAAAGGGCAATGACCAAAATCTTTGATGACTTAATCCATAAAGTCGTCGAATGTTATGTTGATGATTTGTTCATTAAGACCGAAGCCAAGGCCGATCACATCCGAGATCTCAGAACCGTTTTCACCCGACTGAGGGAATACGATCTAAAGATAAATCCTCTGAAGTGTGCTTTTGGCGTGTCATCGGGAAAATTCTTGGGCTTCATAGTTCGACATCGGGGGATCAAAATTGACCCATCAAAGATAAAGGCCATCATAGAGATGCCTTATCCAAAGAATCTGACGCAGTTAAGATCCTTTCAAGGCAAACTCGCTTACATACGAAGGTTTATCTTGAACCTATCGGGGAGATGTCGACCTTTCTCAAAGCTCATGAAGAAGGGATCTCCTTTTGTTTGGGACATCGAATGTCAAGAAGCATTCGAAAATATCAAACAGTACCAGTTGCACCCTCCGGTGATTGCTGCTCCTATTCCAAATAAACCATTGATTCACTATACTGCCGCACTAAATGAGTCACTCGGTGCGCTCCTTGTTCAGAACAACGAGGAGGGAAAAGAGAATGCCCTTTACTACCTCAATCGGACGTTAGTCGGAGCGGAACATAACTATTCTCCGATCGAAAAGCAGTGCCTGGCCCTGATATTTGCCGTAAAAAGCTAAGACGCTATCTTCTCACTCATCGGGTTATGCCGATCTCCAAGGTCGACCCGCTCAAACACTTAATGACTAAAGAAAGCATAGCCGGTAGAATAGCAAGATGGGCTATCATGCTGCTTGAATTTGACATAATCTATACTTATCAAAAAGCAGTAAAAGGGAAAGCCCTTGCCGACTTCATTGCTGCTCATCCCATACCAGAAGGGTCACCGTTTAATTGCGAGTTACCCGACGAACAAGTGCTGCACCTCGAGGACGACAAGCCATGTTGGGAGCTCTAATTCGACAGAGCCTCATCAATTAGGACCTCCAGCAAATCAAGCATCTCACAGATAAAAGCATGGATAGGATTGGTGTTCATCACCCCATCGATGGGAACCCTACGGCGTTCTTTTGGTCTTACCGAGCCTTGCACAAACAACGAGGCTGAGTACGAGGCTCTGATAGCTGGTCTGGAGCTCGCCATAGAAATGGAAATCCTTCGGCTACGAGTCTACGGTGATTCCCAGCTTGTTATCAACCAAGTAAGTGGAGACTAAAAGATAAACAAACCCGAGTTAGCTCGGTACAAATGCCAGGTGGTGGAGCTTATGAAACAGTTCACCCACATTGAACTGATAAGAGTTCCTAGGGCGTTGAATGGAAAATCTGACGTACTCACTCGCTTAGCCAAGGAGCTGGCTAATCCCGATGTGGATGAAATTCCGATAACAGTCGGAAGCCAGCAAATTCTACCTCCTGTCTCTTTGCGTGAATAGGAAAGCGTAGAACAAGAGAACAATCCTGCCAAAGAAGCTCTGATCATCCAAGATGAGCCCAATTGGAGAGAACCCTTTATAGAGTACCTCCGATACGACAAGCAGCCCGAAGGAAAATCTGCAAGGATTCAGCTGAAGAAGAGAGCTCTTCGATACATGTTTGTGAATAACACGCTATACCGCAGATCATATGAACAACTCTGGCTCAGATGGCTGTCATCGGCGGAAGCCCAAAAAGTCATGAAAGAAGTTCACTCGGGAATTTGCGGAGCTCACCAATCCGGCCCCAAAATACGACTTCAAATCAAACGGCTTAGATATTACTGGCCTACCGTAATAAGGTAAAGTATGAAAAGAAGTATCAACTCTACCAAATTCACGGTGACTTCATTCATAAGCATCCCAATCCGCTGCATACTACAGTGATGTCATGGCCATTCGAAGTTTGAGACACCGACATAGTTGGTCCAATTGATCCTCCATCATCTAAAGACCACCAATTCATATTGACCGCCACTGACTACTTCTCCAGATTGGATGAAGTTGTCTGACTAAAAGAAGTCAAGACAGAAGATATTCTGGCGTTCTTCCGACATAATATCCTCACCTGCTTTGGTACACCTAAAAGAATCATTTTTGAAAATGGGCCTTCTTTCAAGAGCTTCAAAATCTCAAAGTTTGCTATTCATCACAAGATAGACTGGAGATATTCTTCCATCTATAATCCAAGGGTCAATGGGCTAGCCGGAGCCTTCAATAAAACTCTATGCAAGCTCCTGAGGAAAAATGCTTCAGCCAACAAGAGAGACTGGAATCTCAAACTTCACGAGGCGTTGTAGGCACATTGTACCACGCACTGTACTCCAACTCAGTCCACTCCATACTCACTATTCTTCGGAGTGGAAGCAATCCTCCTGCTCGAAGTCAAATTTTCAAGCCTAAGAATGGTCGTCCAACATGAGTTGACGGAGGAGGAAAACGTCCTCCTTCGGCTTGAAGAGCTCGACGGCCTCGAAGAAAAGAGGCTCGCAGTACAGCAAAATCTAGAGCTATACCGAGCCCAAATGTCACAGGCCTATGATAAGATGACCCGTCTCCATGCTTTTAAGAAAGGCGAATTGGTGTTGGTCCTCAAAAGACCGATCATCCCCAATCGACATGCCAAAGGAAAATTCGAGCCAAACTGGGAAGAACCATACGTCATCGAGAAAGTGTTTGATGGAGGATCCTACCAGCTGATAAATGCCGAGGGAGAAAGGCCCATGCCACCCATCAATGGCCGATACCTCAAGAAATGCTACGCGTGAATGCTCCAAGTTACAGGCGAATTGAGCACACCGGCCCTACGGTCTGGATCATACATCCTGTAAAACCGTATACAATCCACGGGCATAAATGACCCCTATCTCTCCCAAGTCTTACCGACGAGGCTACATTTAAAGTCCCACCAGTAATGAAGATCCGTCAATGTAAAAAAAGGATATGTCCACAAGCAAAATGGACACGGATGAAAACCCAAAAGGGCTCCGTAAGAAAAAACAGCAGGACTGCTGGCGAATTTGTGAAAACCCGAAAGGATGCAAACTCACAATAAGAGATGAAATACACCCGCAAAATCCTCTCGACCTTGTGAGAAGAAAGTCCCTGCATGAGATCCTTACGACTCACAAAGGAGCAACACACTTAGGAATCCCCACGATTCCTTGGGAGAAATACACCTGCGAGATCCTCTCGACTCGTAGGGAGAAAATGCTTTTATGAGACCCTTGTGGCTCATAAAATTGAAAAGCTTTAGGTGATAGGGATCTAAACTTGTCTCCTAAGCCATCGTTCTCTAACAAGCACGGTAAATGATGAGTCGCTCATGGCACTACGCTTCAGTGTTAGCGGTGCTGATGCAAACCCAAAAATCCAAATCCCAGGTCTTCCCAAAGGCAAATGATGAGTCGCTCTTGGCACTACGCTTAAGTGTTAGTGGTGCTGATGCCGACCCAAAAACCAAATCCCAAGTCCTCCCGGGCCAAATGAGTTGCTCCTGGCATTATTCCAGTGCAACAATACTGATGCCGACCCAAAAACCAAATCCTAAGTCCTCCCGGGGCAAATGATGAGTTGCTCCTGGTATTATTCCAATGCAGCAATGCTGATGCCAAACAAAATCAAAATTCCAAGCTCCTCTCAAATTCGAAAGTCCCGCCAAATAAGACAGAAATCAAACAGATCAAATTAATGTCCCACCCGGTAGCGCTTCTAAGCTCAAAAGTCCCGCTGGAAGGGTAGGGAACTCCCAAAATAAATCAAATCAAACAAATCAACCCTGACACCATAAAAAGCTGAACAAGTCAATTTCAACCCTGACACTCCAGAAAACGGAGCAAGTCAAATCAAATCCCGACACCGCAAAAAGCGGAGCAAGCACCGACCGTCCAAATTGCAAAAAGGAAAGCACCGACCGTCCACATCGCTAAAATGGAAGCACCGACCGTCCACGTCGCAAAAAGGGCAGCAACGATCGTCCACGTCGCAAAAAGGGACGCACCGACCGTCCAAGTCGCAAAAAGAGCAGCACTGACCGTCCAAGTCGCTAAAATGGCAGCATCGACCCTCCACATCATCAAAAGGGAACCCAACCAAATCAAGTTCCATATAGAACAAGATCCATCAATTTCATGCACACAACACACACGCGGTGTGCATTTATTGATGGGGAGCACTTTATTGGGGTCAAAAATTACATCCCGGTTGACCAAGTCAAAATCAAAGTCAACCCCAAGCCAAGTAGGCCCAAGCCTAGGTCAAGACCGAGCATGGAAGAGGCCGGCCCCATGACAAAAAGAATGAAGCCATAAATTGGTTTAATATAATTCTTTTTTTATAGAAATAAATGTATGAAAAAATGGGCAGAAAGCCAAAATTTTGTAAATCTCATGGCTTATGTACAAAAAGAAATAAGCACATACAGCATGGGGTGGCATAAGTGCCATTTGGAAAAGTCCAAGGGGCTATATATAAAGTGTGTAGCCTATAAAGGCAAATATGGTGAAAAAATCAAAGACTACCTTTTTCATTCTCTCAAAAATTAGGGTTTTGTGCCTCCTTCTCCTTCCTCAAGGTTCTAAACCCTCTTTCTTTTTTTGAATTAACTCAAGAATTTAACTCTTTTTTTTCCAAAAAGAACCAATTTTTCACCATAAAACCCTTGAAGGGGAGATCGGAACTTCCGTCAAACCCTCAAAAGGGGATATTTTTAAGTCTCACCCCTTTTTCTCCAAGATCTAGCCAACAGAGAGGAGGAGGAAGGGGACTCATTTTCTAAAAACCCTAGTTGGGGAAGATCCAAGGCTCAAAAGAAGATCCAAGGCTAAAGAGGAGAAGAAAGGGGTCCTCTTGGATCCTCTCCTTTCCTGGGAGTTTCCAAAGTCCCTCAGGAGTTTAACTCCAAATTTACATCCAATTTATTACATAGGAGTTTAACTCCAAAATCTAAATCTTTTGGAAGTTTAACTCTAAATTTATAATTAATTTCTGTTTAGGAGTTCAACTCCAAAGCCTCTCGGGGGTTCAACTCCCAGCCCAGGGGCTAAGCCCCTTTCTCTTCTGCTGCTTTCAGCGGTCGTGTGCAGCGCACGTGACTCACTGGCGCTCACCGGTCGTGTGTCGTGCACGTGACCCGCTGGCACCCAGCGCCCACGCGCAGGGCACGTGACCCGCGAGCGTCCAGTTCCCACGTGCCACTCGCGTGACCCGTGGGCGCCCAGCGCCCACGCTCCACTCACGCGTCCTTAGGACGCTCCTCAGCCCTTTTTTATACACTCCACACTCAAAACGTGTTCCCCACTAGACCCTTCAAAACACAACACACGCACACTGCACATTGGGTTCGCATGACCGGTTTGACCAATCAATCGGAGGTTCCTTCGCACCAAAGGCGAGGGGTAATTAACGGCAGCTTAATCCGTGGCTTCCAGAGATTCGGATCCCCATAATCAATAAACCACGGTCTACCCTAGGCAGGGGGAATCTGTAATGCGCCTGACAAGCGACGCATATTCCCATCTTAATGGGGTGACAAAAAAACACCCTACAATTATGAAATCACGAAATTTGTTGGTAATGAGATTCCTGAGATTCCGTTGAACGAACTCACACTCAAACTACTCCACACCCAGCGGTCTACATCAAACACAGACCACGAATCTAAGTACTAGTCGCTCCATGATAAGTTTACGCGAGAATTGAAGACCGGGTCTCCATCAAGCATGTCTCGACTGGTATCCAAGATATGTGGACAGTTCTCGATGTCTTACATATGACACTAATATAAGTGCTTCTATACCCATCCCATACCAGTTATAGTTACACTTATATATGACCAATAGGCGTCGACAATGCAATAACTAAATGGTGGCGCTGACTGTGTACAAGTACGTGTCACTTCCACTATTCAGTCGTGCTTTTACACTAACGTACTTGCCACAATCCAATCACTAACACTTATCACTTAGTAATATAAAACGCTCATTAGGATATCAATGTATATGGTCACTATTTAATGAGGGTATAACAGTTACATGATATGATAAGAATGCAATCAAATATGATACGAATAAAATATGGCAGCCAGTGTCATAAAACTTACAAAATTCACTATAAATCACACGTGCAGAATTAAGCAAGACAATATAAAAGGAGTAAGCAGTATATTTAATTATCTCTACAGAAAAATTGGTTTTGAGTCAATTGAGATTCCGGTTTCCGAGTTACGGTCATCCCATCTTAAGTGTTCTCTGCTGGAAATCCAATTTCTGAACTGGAAGTTCGTTTCGTAACACGTTTTACTCCCTATTGGGAGCATAATTAGGTGACTCTACAGTTAGATAATATTTATATTTATCTTTTATGTTTCTAACTCATCATACGGATCAATAATATCCATTGTATGCACTTTCTAAGGTTAAGGTATACATTATGTCTCTGCACAAAACTGCAGTACACATTGACGGTTTAAAATGTGTTATAAATATCAAACGATACTGGAATGCAATGAGATCAGTGCCGTTAGAAATATCATTCAATTATCTACACTTATATGTATAGTTCCGCACACTTGCGGACTTAAAAAGTGAGAAGTATGTATTCTAAAAACGGGTAAAGGCAAAGATTCTTGCTCTGGACTGCAGTCCAGAGCCATGAATCGCCTCAGTTTTTGTTGTCCTAGCTTATTAAGATTCAGATATGAACTATGAGGTATTGTAGGTTTATCTGTTTCCTTCGATAAAAGCTATATAACGCTAAGATCCGATATATAAATGATTTATTATGAATTTAACCGTTCAGCTTGTCCGGAAAAATTCAGCTTTTGCAAAAGTTATCGAGGGTAACGTTTCATGGGTGAAACGGCGTCATTTTGCCGTCCAATCTCTACCGGGTATTCATTAAAAGTAATAGGGTATAATTATCATAGGTTCCACCATATTTGCTTAAGTTATCGCATAAGGTTCTATATCGAACACTTAGACTATGCAAACAGTTATCGATAGAAATATCGATTTCTTTTACCCGATCAACACGAAATTAATTCATGAGTATCTATATGATATTAATACGGCGTAATCGACCCACGTAGGGTCTCAAACACTAAAATTTACGATGATGGTACTTGTTCGATATTAACTTCGCAAACAATGTATATGTAAAAATATCTATACTTATACATATATAATCATATATTATATCTAGCGATTACTATAGCATGATGAACAAGTGAAGGGGTTCACTCGCCTTAGGTCGATGATATAAAAGCGACGCGACGTGCAGGGTTCTTCTCGACATACAAGATGGCGTGATGCTGGAAACAGTGCATGGTGCGTGCGCGATGCGTGGTGCCCGGTACTGGACACAGTGACGACGCAGGCGTGATACGGTGGTAGGCGTGGTGATGACACGGGCGTGACACGGTAAGGGACACAGTCTTGGCTCGGTGCGTGGTGCGGGTGTGGCACGGCGCGACACGGTACTCACTACTAAAATAGTGGTTGCCCCTACGGATATTGAAATCCGTAAGGGCAGATTTATGTTGGCCCTACGGATTAATCCGTAAGGCCAGAATGTTGCCCCTACGGTCCAAGAAGTTCAAGAGTAAAAATATTAAATCTTAATTTGGTGTTTGCCCCTACGGAGCCGCAAAACAAGGACCTACGGATAAATCCGTAGGGGCATCTAAATATGGATTTAATAGAAAAAGCACATAATTTCCCTACACGCTGATTATCCTCTCTCCTCGCTCGATCCCGCGAAACCTCCCAAATCCCCTTTTCTCGTCGCCGATCTCACCGATCTCGTCGCCGTAATTCCTCGTCGCCGATTGTCGATTGTCTCCTCCGCCGAACAGGTAAGTAATTAAATCTTCAATTAAAGTAATTTTTGATTATTTTAGGGGTTGGGGTTGGGGTTGCGGTTGGGGTTCAGCTAGGGTTGCGGTTAAGGTTGGGTTCGGCTAGGGTTGCGGTTGGGGTTGGGGTTGGGGTAGGGGTTGGGGCTGGGGCTGGTGCTGGGGTTGCGGTTGGGGTTGGGGTTAGGGTTGGGGTTCGGCTGGGGCTGGGGCTGGGTCTGGGTTTGTGGCTGGGGTCAGGGTTAGGGCTGAAAACAATGGATCTTGCTTAAGTTATATTTTCAGTTGTAGAATTTTATTTGAGCTGTTACATGAGATAGAATAACTTAGTTATATTTTCAAACAATTATAATTTTATTTTTCAGTTGTAGAATTTTAAACTAGTTAATAAATAGGCAAGATATCGTTAAGTAACTTATACGGTTCGAAGTTCAGCCGTAGACTTCGAGACTAGTTGATGCGCAAGTAAAACATTGCAATATTTGAGGGAATTAAACAGCATGAAAACAATGGATCTTGCTTAAGATGCTAAACGTTCGTAGGAAAACCCTAGGTGAGAAAAGAAAGGGGAATCAAAACTTCAAACAGAGAATTTAATTCTCAAATCTAAGAGTTTAACTCTTCTGCACAAAAGAACTTAGTTTTTCTTCTGGTTGAAGATCTGCACAGAGCACATCTCCCCATAGGATGAGAATTTAATTCTCATCGATTTGAGATCCTGCCATGCAGTTCCAAACCTTAGAGGAGGAATTGAGTTAAGAGAATTTAATTCTCCCAAAACAAAGTTAGGGTTTAATCCTATATGAGAATTTAATTCTCCCAAAGTTATAGGAATTTAATTCTTTCAAGATGAAACTAGGGTTTAACCCTAAATGAGAATTCAATTCTCCAAAAATTACAGGAATTTAATTCCTTTAAGACAGAACTAGGGTTTAACCCTAACTGAGAATTTAATTCTCTCAAATTCACAGGAATTTAATTCCTCTTAAAAAATGAAATTAGGGTTTCACCCTCTACAAGAATTTAATTCTTTTATATATATGGGAATTTAATTCCTCTAAAAGAAAATTAAGGTTTAACCCTATATAAGAATTTAATTCTTTCAGGAATTTAATTCCTCTAAATCATGATCAAGGTTTAACCCTACAGAGAATTTAATTCTCAAAATAAAATAAGGAGACTTAAAAGATCTCCATGGATGCAAAGAGCTAGGGTCACGTGCCCCACGTGACCCCTGAAAAGATCCCCATAAATGAGAAGGATTTAGCCCTAAGGCAATACCTCACGTGATCCTTTGTCAGTAACTATCCCGTTCTTAGATTTCTCAATATAGTCACCATAACCTACAATTTATATGTTATACAGTCTAACATGGCCCATGAGTACGTCAGAGTTAAGGACTGGATGTATATGGATTAGCAACAACGTATAAAACCTAAGTTTGTCGCAGGAGTTGTTGCTTTTATTGAATTTGCATGCGCACATAATAAGATCGTGATAGAGAAGATTCTCTGCCTGTGCGATAGATGTGGCAATAAGTACTGGAAGAAGGTAGAATTGGCAGAGCTTCATATCATAAAATATGGGTTTACTAGATTTTATACAACTTGGAAATATCACGGGGAAGGAGAAGAACGCAGTAATGCGTCAGAAGAAGAAAAAGAACACGATAATGCGGCAGGAGAAGAAGGAGAAGATGGTAATGCGACAGAAGGAGAAGACGGTAATTTATTTCCATCAGAATAAATGGAGGATATGGTAGAGGCTGCCCTAGGTGAATCTATTCGTACCGAAGATGACATTCCTTCCGGTCAAGGACCGCGTGCGGATAAATATGAAAATTTCATGAATGATGCTAGAAAACCAATTTATGAGAATGCAAAGTATTCCACCATTTCATGGTTCGTCCAACTTTTCCAGATTAATTGCCTAAATGGATAGAGCAACAAGTCATTCACAATACTTCTTTCGTTCTTGAAAGATTCTATGCCCCCGGGAAATAACGTGCCTGACAGCTGGTACGGAGCCCAAAAGATGATGTTTGATTTGGGTCTAAAGTGCGAGAAGATTCAAGTATGTCCTAAAAATTGCGTGTTGTACCGGAAAGAGAATTCAGATTTGAAAGAGTGTCCAACATGCGGAGAGGCCAGGTATAAGCCGAAAGATTCTGATAAGAAGCCTGATATACCTGTCAAGATAGCACGATACTTTCCCATAACACAGAGGCTACAGAGGCTATTCAGGTGCAAGAAAACAGCCGAGGCAATGATTTGGCATCACCGTGCTCCTCCAAGTGAAGATGGAAAAATGAGCCATCCAAGAGATTCACCGGTATGGAAGGATTTCGATAGAAGGCACGCAATATTCAGTAGCTATCCTCGCAATGTCCGCCTCGGACTGGCTAGTGATGGTTTCTGTCCATTCAACTATATGGCTGGAAGTCACAGCACATGGCCCGTTGTAATGATAATTTATAATTTGCCGCCTTGGTTGGCTATGGACCAATCATACTTTATGATGCCTCTTCTTATCGACGGACCAAACTCACCGGGAAACAATATCGACGTCTATCTCCGACCTCTGATCGAGGAATTAAAATCTTTGTTCATTGATGGTGTGGAGACATATGATGCAAACACAAATACAACCTTCATACTGCGTGCGGCTTTAATGTGGACAATTAATGACTTTCCTGCATATGGAATGCTATCAGGTTGGTACGTACATGGTCACAAAGCATGTCCCCATTGCCATCAACACACAACATCGAAATTCTTGAATTTTAGCAGGAAGGTTTGTTATTGCGGCCATCGATGTTTGCTGCCTCTAGACCACCCCTACAGGTTAGACACTGTTCACTTTGATAGTCATCAGGAGCTTCTTGGACCTCCAGCCCCATTGTCCGGAGAGGACGTGACTGCTCAATGGGATGGTTACAATAATGTGACCTTCGGGATGGATCCGACAAAACAGGTCAAACCACCATTTTGGAACAAGTTAAGCATTTTCTTCGAGCTTCCGTACTGGTCAACAAATTTAGTACGTCATTGTCTGGACGTCATGCATATAGAGAAGGGAGTATCAGTGCACATACTCAACTTGCTTCTTTGTAAAGACGGAAAATTGAAAGACAACCTGAATGCTCGGATGGATCTACAGGAGTGGGGAATAAGAAGTGAATTGCACCCTAGACCGGTAGCGGGTAAACCAGGCAAGTTTATACTTCCCAATGCCTCTTATCATATGTCACAACCGGAGAAGAAAAGATTCCTGCAGGTGTTGCATGATTTGAAAGTTCCCACAGGTTTCTCAGGATCATTCAGCAAGAAAATAAAAATTGTGAAAGGCAAGATCGATAGGCTGAAAAATCATGATCACCATGTTATCGTGGAACACCTTCTTCCATTAGCCCTCAGGACTTCTCTCCCCAAATCGGTTGGTCTAGAAATCAACGACCTATGTTGTTTTTTCAAAGAGTTGTGTGCTAAAACACTGGAGGTTGTGACGCTGGATAAACTAGAAAATTCTATTGCGTTGATACTTTGCAAGTTTGAGCGTATTTTCCCACCGTCATTCTTCGATATCATAATACACTTGACGGTTCATCTTGCAACTGAGGCTTAGTTAGCCGGACCGGTACAATATCGTTGGATGTATCCCGTCGAGAGGTACGTGTAATTTTTCGTTTCGCGCAATTTTTAAAATTATTGTTGTCCTGTATGCCCGTATTTATTTATTCAACATATTTTCTTTAGGTACCTCTACACTCTTAAAAAGTATATACGCAATAGAAATTGACCAGAGGGTTCTATCATGCAAGGTTATCTTCTTGATAAAGCAACCACATTTTGTTCCCGCTATCTGGACGAGAATATTGAGACGAGACTTAACCGGCCTCAAAGAATTCAAGACGGGCCATATGGTAAAGTCGATTATAAGAGGGTAGACACTATGTTTATCAATAAGATATACCGGTTTAACTTGCTTAATTGCGTATGTCTTGAATAAATTAGAGAGTAAGTTTTTTTGGATTAATTGTTATATTTGTGTTTGTGTGTGTATGAAATGATATAATATTAATGTCACCATTATTTGTTGAAAACAGAATTCATTTTAACGAGGTACGTGAGGGGCATCCTGATTGGAACGAAGAACGATTGGAAAAATATCATCAGGATAATTTTTGTGATTGGGTCACAGATCATGTAAGTTATTCGAATAACATGTTATTGCTATCAGTTTTAATCTAAACTTATATCGTTATGTATTTATCGTAAAATTTGTTTTGCTAGATCCACGATCCGAACTTGTTTGCATCATTTGAGAATGATTCAAGATGTTTAGCGCAATTTTCTAGTATGGAGATTACATATTATAAAGGATTCGGTGTCCTTGGATACAAATTCGAAGTTAAGGACATAGAAACATCTAGAACCACTCAGAATAGTGGGATTGCGACGGTAGGATCGGACGGTGTGATTTATTATGGGTACTTAAATTGTATACTCGGCATCCACTATCCCGGACGATCAGAACCCTTTTATATATTCCAGTGTACTTGGTACGATACGCGAACCGATACGGATAAGTGGAGAAGCAATCTTGGGACTTGGAAAGATGAATATGGATTGACCAGTGTGAACACACTTCGATTTTACGGTCAAGAAGATCCGTTTATCTTTCCAAACCAAGCGTTCCAAGTATACTACTCACAGTGTTTGAAGCATCCGGGATGGAGTGTCATATGCCGTTGGAAACCCAGGGATGTCTACGATGTCCCAGAATTCGAGGACAGTGATGAGGATGAAGAAGAGAGAAGGCTTAGAGTGCTCTGACCGTCTGTTTCGAAGGACGGGTTATCTTCGGCCGATCATGAAGTTACGTGGGTTAGAAATGATATCGATGATGAAATCCAAGTAGATATGTTTAATGCGCCCACAAAATGAAAAAGGTTATCAGTAATGTTATATTATTACTTCACATTTTACGATCTATACATATATAGTCAATACTTATAATGATTGTCTAATGCGTCCACGAACCGTTTATCTAGATTTGATGACGATGAAGGAAGCAGCAAGGGGAGGAAGGAGCTCCAGTCGCGGCAGGAGCTCCAGTCGCGGCAGGAGCTCCAGCCGCGGCACCGGCAGAGGCAGAGCGGTTCTGCTGCCCGGAGAGCTGCGTAGGGAGATTCAGAGGGCCGGTCTTGCACCCAGATCGGAGACCCCTTCGGATGCCTCCTTCCGTGTGGACTTTGCCACACCTCCAGGTATATTGCACGCATATCCATTTTGAATGTAATATTATAGATATTCATGCATGTTCATGTCAAAATTACTTATATTGTCAATGTTTAATTGTCTAGTTGTTGGTGATGCATCCACATCAGGGACAGAGGCCACTCCCGCACCTCCAGGTATGTTTATATATCATATAGTGCATGTATATTGATTTAGAATGCTATACCATAAATACACACACATTCCTTTTGCTCTTACTTAGATAGTAATTTTTTTTATTGTCTAGCTGTAGGTGGTGACACCACCGCACATGCGGGTATGTTTATATATCCTATAGTGCATGCAAATTGATTTAGAATGTTATATTATTAATCTACACATTCTTTTTGCAATTACTTATATAATCTATTTTTAATTGTCTAATTATAGGTGGTGCGTCCACATCTGTCGCATGGCCACTCCTGCCACATCCGTACCCTCTGCATCGTCTGCAGGTTAGTATGAATAAATATAAGATATTAATTCATTTTACATATCCTCTATAGAATAAATATGAACTTCATGGAAATTTAGCGTCAATGTTTATTTTCTAGTTGGAGGGGATGCGTCCGCATCCGGGACACCGGCTGTTCCTCACAGGAGGAACTATCGTCCCGCTCGTGCTGCTGCCCAGACCCAGGCTCGTGTTTTAGTCACCGGAGGTATATATATCACACTTCAATTTTCGTTTAACCTTGATTTCTTAATAAAACTTTGTCTTAATATTGATTGTTGTAACACCCGAGTTCATTTATACCAATTCCAGTTTCCGTATTTACCTATCCATGGTCTTTTCTTGATTTAGCGTGTTTGGGTGCGAATGGTATTTTACATATTACTTCCCATTCGACCCAACCCGCTTGCTTGAACTTGTTTGATTCTTATTTATAGATTACCTTGACTTGTTGCATGGACTAGTACATCTCATGATTTAGTATATACTGGTATTTTATCTAGTATCGCATCTTTTGCATATAACAATTTAAATCACGTAAAATAAATTAAATTGCATTTCATGGCTTGCATGATGCCCCTAACCCTGTGGTAGCGTCCTTGCATCGTGTTCTCGTCCCGTTCAGTGAAACGGACGTGTTTGGATGGCTACGCGCATGTACGTGCGTCCGTTCTTGGGGGTATGCATTTCTGTTACATAATCTTTCATTTTAATTTTTAGAACTTGCTAATAGTTTTCATATTTCAAATCTGAATTTTTAGACCCGACCCGGGCTTGTTTTGGAGTAAATTTGTATTTGCTAAAATCTCAAACAGACTAGTATTATAATATTATATTCGATATAGTTAAATATTTAATATATATATATATATATATACGTTTATATATATATTTCTTAAACTAAAAATATCTTTTAAATATTTTAGATCATATTCTAAATGTTGCACGTCTCTCTCTCTCCCTCTCTCTCTCCTCTCGCTATCCCATCTCTCTGTTATATATATATATATATATATATATATATATATATATATATATATATATATATATATATATATATATATATATTACCTTTTAATATTAATAAAAACCCTAATCCCCAGGCCCTCCTTCATCTCCTTCTTCGTTTTTCCTACGCCCGATCCCACGCGAGAACCCACGCCCGCAACCCTCGTCGCGCTCGTCGTTGTCCTCTCATCGCCGTCGCCCCCACACCCTCGTCCACTCCTCGACCTCCTCTCCTCGCTCACCTCTTCTCCCCGGCACGAGGACCCAAGAACCCACGACCACGACACCCATCGTTCGTCGTCATTCTTGCCACCGACGACTTCGCCATCGCCGTCACGCTCATACCCACGACCTCTCCTCCTCTCCTCAACCACCTCATCACCTTCCTCTCCCCTCCATTCCCGACAAACCCGACCATTGCAACCCATACCCACGCCCGTCGCCTGCACACCTCGTCGCCAACCCCACCGCCGACTTCACCCCTTTCTCCCTCACCCTCGTCGGCCTCCCCTCGTCACCAGGACTCTACCTCCTCACCAAACTCCCTGCAACCTAACCCATCACCGCACGCCCAACCCCGCAGCCTCGACCTCATCGTCGTCGTCACCCCGTTGTCGTCGTCGAACATCCCTCACCGTCGACGCCTTCTTCCCCCTCTCTCCTCTCTCCTTCCCAAATATCTCGAGCTCATCCCCTGCACAGAACCCCAACCCAACATCAAAAACCCCGGTTACCCACTGCCTTGCCGTCGATCTTACGTCGTCGATCCATCTTCGACGTCTCCCTTGCCCCGTCTCTGTCCCCGGAGCACCAAACCCCAGAGAACAGCCTTCTCCCTCTTCTTCTACTTCTACTTCTTCTTCTTTTCTTCTTTTCTCCTTCGTCTTCTTTTCGTGATTTCTTGGATTCACGTGTTTCCGATCACCGCCGGAGCCGTGCTCGCCGCCGCTGATCTGGGCGACCCAGTGGACGTTCCCTACCTACGCGGTTACATTCTTACATTGCCTGGTTCTGTCCTGTATTTTGTGTGCGCAAAGTGTTCGACGTAATGCCCCAATGGAGTTTTCCGTCGTTTTCTCGCATTCTTGTCGCGTGCCGTGCATCTATGGATCCCCGAGGCAAGTGAAACTTCCGACATGCTACTATATTATTTATACATATTAATTTCATGATTAAACCTGTAAATTGAACCTAAGACTATTAGTTTCCATTCTTGCATTTCGATGTCAGATTATATCATTGTAGACTCGGATCTTAAATTATAATTGGTTGCATGTTAGAGTACAATATCATGTACCCACATCTGTGTTTAATTACTTAATAATTAACTGCATAACCCATAGCACTTTTAAATAGTTTCTACCCGAATACCCGGTTGCATCGTTTGAACGTATTTTATATTCAATTGCATCTCTAGATTATTTAGTACATATTAACATGATTTTAACATCCATATTTGCTATACTGCATTCATGTAATGTTGAAACCATCCCTTAAACTCAAACTGATAACCGTACATCCAAGTAGTTTAATCTGCACCTATTTGCTTATCATATTACATGTTCCAGTTTATTATTCTATTAGTACCCATGCTTGTAATGTATACACATGCTTATGCCAATTTGATTATGAGCACCCACATGACATCTTGTGCACCCTGTTATGACCTATTACACCTATTACTTGACACGACATGGTACCGTACAACTCTTGACATAACATAACACCTTTATATATTACCTGACTTGACCTGATGTACTATGGTCTTACCTGTTACCTGATCTTGTGTCTAATGCCAACAAACCTGACCTGTTGTCCTTACGGACCGTTCCTGTTGTCTATCCAGACAAACATGTACCTGCCTGATCCTATGTTGGCATTAGCTCTGTAAGTCCGCGGCGGCGCCCCGGCCGTCGATCCGACGCCGGAAACGCGGAAACAAAAACTTCGCAAACTAGCAAACCGGCACCACCGCTCACTTTTCACCCGGATCGGGCCATTAACCTAGCTACTAGCAAACTAAAATAAGAGTAGACAAGTATACCAAGCGATCCGTGTCCTTCGGTCTCCGTCTCCAATTCGATCTCCCGCAGAATCTCCGTCCGTCACCTCTTTGTTTCGCCCAATCAGAGCAAAGCTCTGTTGAAATTCAAAATTCAAAATTTTGAAACAACGCTTCAAGTCTCGGGCGCAACGCGCCACGTGTCAGGCGCTAATACGTCAGCGCAGCGCCCAAGAAAGCGCGCCCAATCAGAGCAAAGCTCTGTTTAAAGGAAGCAACGCTTCAGTGGCGCATGCACTGTGCTGCGCGACACGTGTCAGCGCAGATGCGCTAGCGCAGTTGCGCTGCGCTGTGCGCTGCGCGACACGTGTCAGCGCAGATGCGCTAGTGCGCTAGCGCAGTTGCGCTGCGCTGTGCGCTGCGCGACACGTGTCATGCGCTGGGGCATCTGCGCCAAACTGAATTAAGATTTTAAAGAAATCTTTCTGTTCTTGTTAAAACAAGAAGATTTTCTTCTATAAAACAGAAGCTCTTGGATCAAAGATCCAACAGTGGGAAAATTCCCCAAATCACTCAGAGAAAGATCTCTTTAACAAATTCAACTAATTTATGGGCACTATAAAAAGGACCCTAGGCCTCAATTCAAAGGTATCAGCATCCTTCTAAAAAAAAGAGAGAAAGAAGAAAGCTCTTGAGAACCCCTCAAGAACAACAGAAGGTAAAAACCTTAGGAAAAAAGAGAAAATTCTCTTATGGACAGATTATTGATCTAAGAACAAGATCAATAATTTTAAATAAGAAATATATATATATATATATATATATATAAGTAATAATAGTGCTTTGCACTTTTTATGAACCTCTGGTTCTTGAAACAAAAAAAAGAGAAGAAAAATTTATTTTCTTTGATCTAAATTAGATCAAGGAATCGAATAGTGCTTTGCACTCCTATTCTTGAATCTAAAAGATTCTTAGTGCTTTGCACTTCCAAACTGCGCTGTTGCGCTCTTGAGAGAGCGCCACGTGTCAGCTACTTGCGCTACGCGCTCTTGAAATAGAGCTTTGCTCTCTGGAATTGGCGCAACTCACCAGAGCACGCCACGTGTCAGCAGTGCAACAGCGCAGCGCACTGCGCTGTTGCGCTTGCGCTCACCATAGCATGACACGTGTCCTAACCACGAGCGCTTGCGCTCAGTGATTGGCGCAAAACGCCTGACAAATGCAGTGCATTTCACTTCTTGAAGGGCCAGGCCCAATTAAAAAGCTTGACAGGCCTAATAAATAAAATGCTATGCATTGTTTGAAAGGGCAGAGCCCAATTGAAAGGTCCAATAGACCAAAACAAATGATCTGCATCATAATAAAAAGGACAGAGCCCAGTCAAAATAGGCATAAATGGCCTGAAGTAATGCAATGCATTATTTAAGTGGGGGCAAAGCCCTAGCACAGGTCTAATAGACCAAAAATAAATAAGGGTGTTGAACGTTTTCAACTGGACTTAGCCCAATTTTGGCCGTAAGTCCTTAAATTAAATTGGTCGAGCAAAAATTGCTCTCTTAAATCAATCTATATCCGGTTCAAGGGTACATCTCCGAGCTCCTCTGACACCTGTCGTTGTAATCATTCAACGTCGTCAGAGAGGTGACGGGTCCCGACGACCACACGCATCAATATGGACTACGGGGTCCTTAAACTCGCGGACCGAGACGTCCCTAAACTAATATCGGACCGAGACGTCCCTAAACTAATATCGGACCGAGACGTCCCTAAACTAATATTGGACCGAAACGTCCTTAAACTAATATTGGACCACCACGTCCCTAAACTGGAACAATAGAGTATCCAAATGCTCTTTTTCGGATCTAAACGGTCCCGTTTAAGTCGATCTTAGCCCCAAATACGGCTAACGTATCCTTCGACATTTAAATGAATGATAAAACTCCAAGTCAACTTTGGTTCAAGGGTACATCTCTGAACTCCTCTGACGCCGGTCGTTGTAATCCTTCAACGACGTCAGAGAGGTGACGAGTCCTGACGACCATATATTAAATGAATCACTACGTTAAGTTGATCTTAGTCTAAAACAGGACTAACGTATCCTTAACGAACGTTTAAGTTGATCTTAGACGCAACGCGACTAATGCATCCTTAAACTAAAAACACCAAACCAAAATCTAAGTAAATACGGATTTGGACTAATCCACGTCCTACGGGCGACGGTATTACTCAGTCTCCGTATACAATCCACGGGCAACCACAAACAAAACAAACACACACGACACGAAGTGAAATTCTGGAGAAGGAGAAAGTTGTTACCGCGATGCGGTAGCGTAATTAACTGCAGGGGCTTGCGCCTGCAGGGAAGAGCGTCCCCACAATCAAAAACCCCTCACCCTGAGGGTGAATCTGACGAAGTCTGCTACATCGGCCGCATCCGTCTAAACCTCCGATACACGGTACCATAAATCAACTAGGCATCTTCGGAGAGGTAGACGGATAAAACCAAATAGCATCTGCCCCGAATCTCAGGCAAGACGCGAAGTCGTCGGCCGCCTTTCGGAGGGGAACACTCTTCGTCGAATCGGGCACCACGTAGCCGGGTTCGTATACGGGCTCCCACCTCTGGACCGAGGCAACTCGGGCGCGAAGTTGGCTAGCCAACGCGTCCAAGATATGCTGTAGACAAGTGTAGAATGGTTGTCTCTTTTGGGGTATAAGAAGTTGCCTTGATGATGGAGGTGGAGAAAACAACTAAGGAAATGAGCTATGGAATTTTTGGTGGCAAGAAAAATGAGATGAATGATGTATGTTATTTTCTTCACCAAAAAGAATCCTCTCCCACTACTAAATGTGGCCGGCCTCTCTTGAACCAGAAGAAAATTGGAGAGAGAAAAAGACATAACAATATGTGAAGATAAGATCAAATTATCTCATATCCAAATCCTATCAAAACCTAATCAATCCATTTTCTCATTAATGCAAAAGAAGAGAAAGAAAAAGAATCTCATGATGCTAGTCCCATCATAAATCCACAAATGCAAGAAAACCCCTCACAATCAGCTATTTGCAAACTGCAAATAACCCCCCTCCATCAGAAAGTCCGTCCGCGAAGGAACAAAGGAAAACCGGCCGGAACGGAATGCAAACTGGCAACTTCAGAAAACGGATCCCGTAATAAATTATAGGAAAAACCCCACTACTGCATATACATGCCCGCATCTGTATTCCCACTGAATACAAATGCAAAGAGACAAAACTACACTATCCAATACTAGGATCCGGCTTAAGCCAAAGCCGGCTAGTAAAAACCGTCCGATCACGATCCGTGCAATACCGCACGTATCTGATCGAACCCTGCCATATCTCCATACGGCCTCTACAGCGTTTCGTCCGAAACTTGAGTAACTGAGTGTGATGGACTCTAAAGACTCGCCAATACTATAGCTGTGGATTTAACCACTAGCACGTCAGAGGTATTAGCCATACGTGACGGGCCACCAGCTATTGACCAAAAGGGATGTCAATGAGCGAACTCATCCTGACACCCTACTGAGCCTGTCAGTGACAATATCCATACAGTCCGGTCCGTTCGTCTATGAGCATCGCATGGCGGGCCTAGGGGGTTGGTAAAAGTCAGACCCCCAAAAGCGGTACAAGTCGTGTCGGAGTGTAGCACAGAACACCCTGAGATACTACTGGAATACCTACCAGCAAATCTCCTGCCTTGGCCAAGGACTTTTCATGTACTGGCTCTCCTAGACACAGCGCGACCTCACCCCCAATACCGGGAGAGACGAACCCTTGCAGATCCGCTCACTGCCTCCATGTGGCTCGGGACTGTACCCAACTAAAACCTGTTTGCACGACTCCTTTGAGCCGTGGTAGGGTAGTAATCAAAGCACAGTGGGAACTCACACGAGACAAATGACGATCTCAGGTCGATGAACTAACCTGTACACATGTCACCAGGGAACTGCTATCTGACATCAGGTATAATCCCAACTAGCAGGTTCCCGGCGAGTCCTGTCCGGTGTACTCATAACCCAATGAACACCTGTATACATCTTAGGTGAACCAACTGACACCAGTGGCTTGTGAGACCGGCCACCGCCCCTCGTCGGGGTCTCGACTGTATACACTAGTCTACTCTGGAGAATCGATGCCCTGTCTCGAAACTCCCTCGACTATGGACCTTTTAAGGATGTGCTTATAGACTCCAGCTCTCACGTATATGATCGCCCTCATACTGCTGGTAGTCAAGAAAGAATCCTAGGGGCTCTATCAACGTGTAATAGCGAATCGTAAGGTCATCTAAAGCAGTACACGATGATAAAGATAAACCAGATAGCATACTATCATCCTGAGTAAGACTGTGCTACCGGCATAGGTCCTCCCTCAATCATTGCAATCACGTGCCTGTGATCCAATAATTGACTCTGAGGGCACTATCTCCAACAATCTCCCACTTGCACTCATGGCTAATTATTGCGATGTCGCATACTCACAGCACGTGTGATACCGAACACCCAACTCCTCTACTAGTCAGTCTCACAAAGCTCGTTTGTGAAACTATTGCGTTCGAGGAATAGCCTCAGTGAGTGGATCCGCTATGATCTTTCTTTCTATGTCTCTCTTTATCTCATGTTCGCGGAGAAAGCCATCTCCCGAAATGAGCAATATCTGTCTTAGAATATGTCTGGATATCTGATGGGACCTAGCTCATAAATGAACTCCAAATCCAAACTTCTTAGACTGTATCGTCAACTGAACTTAATCAGTATCCTGCGCCATGCCTTCCCTCAGTATCCACCTGGACCACCTGTCCAAAATACTGCCCCTCGTCAGAGGGAAAACTATAACTCTGACAGCCACTCTGCCATCCAGGTCACCTTGGAAGTCCGGAATGATAACTGTCTTCCGAAGGACAATGCTGTTATCATATCCCTGGAACATCAACTTATGTTCTAAAACTGCTTCCGACTGTTTCTCCAGGATTGGATCGATATAAACTTATTGCATCTACTGCAAAAACAACATCTGGTGTAGTACTTGACATCTCATGATTGACTCAATTGCCTAAGCAAGTGATCTGCCAATCATGTGCATCCCTTTCCCCTTTAGTCTGTAGGACACCTTTAGAGAGGGTGACCTCATCACATGCAGGTATACTATCGTGCCAGGAGTCGTCCATTCTATATACTCATAGAATGCTGTCTAAGTACCCAGATTGGGAAACCACCCACATTTAGATCTAAAACCATAGATCTAGTAACCAGAATGTACGATATAAGATCCAATCCCTATGTGGAGAAACTACTGTGTGACGACCAAAGTATAACCGATCGTAGTATAGGAATATCACTTCCTACTCTGTGTATGTCATCAAATACCAGGACATCACACCCTACTACCTTCTTAACAGATCCATCCCCTATTCTGATGAAGTCAAACCTATGATTGTCACATCAGAAATAGATGATCTATCTCCGCTATATCTGCTCTAGTCTATAAATAGACATAAGCCTTATGTCCACCAATGCTTCCGCTGCTCCCACTGACTACGGCAACCCTCTGGCAGAGTCATATACACGTGCACTTCTAAAGCTAGTTTAGAACGACGCTATACTCATCCTCCTGCCGGGTCTCACAGACTGGAACAACAGCAATGGAAAGTCTGGGTAAACAAGAACCTCCCTGTCACCGTCCTTGAGTATACCGAAGTACCTCTCGAGTGCCTGAGGTTACCCACCATATCTGCGGAGTGGCCAATGGAATGTCAAACCAGATTGAATCTTTAGGTTCTTATCAAATCTTCAATAATCATTTGCGGTTCTGGAATCACTTCCAGTTCTACCATACTCCCACTACTGTTTTCTGGAAAAAAAAATCCATTTTTATTAAAACTGTGGCGAGTCAAGAACAATATCACTATTGATCTTCCAGATGGTAGAAAGTCAACCCTCGTCATAGCCCGGGTCAACCCACAAACAGCCATTACAGAAACGTGCCTTGAGTTGTCCAGTGTCTGGTTTTAAGCATGAGCCGGACAACTCCCCGTATCTTAACAATGTCAAGATATGAACTGTTCTATATCCAATACAGAAACAGAGGCACTGATTTAATTGAACCAGATTCAAATCATGCAGCTGTCTCCAGTGCATGTTAACTAAATGGAACGAGGCCGATCAGCGTTACTCAACTTAGGAGTACTTCCAATTATGAGTAACCTGAAAGAGAAGCTAGTTCTCTTAACCTTTACTATCAACTGAATACCATATACAAGTATCTAGATCTTCGATCACTTTGAAGAATCCCGATACTTGCAATACCTAGTTCTCTACTTTACTCTTATACCTATAACTCCTCAAAACTTAGACCCTGTGTTTCTACGAAACACATGTCTAAGATCTAGAGAAGTCATAAGTAAACAGAATATAGTACGAGGACCATCCCCTCTGTCCTAATGGACACTGGACAATATACAATACTCTGTACAAGTCCCTTGAGTCAAATGACTCATTCACTGTGTGTCGTAGGTTGAAAACTGTACTTTTGGTTAAGAAGAATTACACCGCTGTTAAATGCTTCTTACCTAACCATCCACTGGTATAGGTAAATGCCATAAACATAATTTCAAAAAGGTATGTCTCACTCTATAAAAATAGACGTACAGATATATCAATTTGAAATTGGTGCACAACAACGGATATTCAAAACCAAATATTTGCCGACCGGCAAACAACCCAGGTGGCTTCCTCAAATATCACCAATTGCAACGAATCCCGATATAATGAGGATGGTCACCTAATTCCCAAAAAGGGACCTCACCCCCAATACCGGGAGAGACGAACCCCTGCAGATCCGCTCACTGCCTCCATGTGGCTCGGGACTGTACCCAACTAAAACCTGTTTGCACGACTCCTTTGAGCCGTGGTAGGGTAGTAATCAAAGCACAGTGGGAACTCACACGAGACAAATGACGATCTCAGGTCGATGAACTAACCTGTACACATGTCACCAGGGAACTGCTATCTGACATCAGGTATAATCCCAACTAGCAGGTTCCCGGCGAGTCCTGTCCGGTGTACTCATAACCCAATGAGCACCTGTATACATCTTAGGTGAACCAACTGACACCAGTGGCTTGTGAGACCGGCCACCGCCCCTCGTCGGGGTCTCGACTGTATACACTAGTCTACTCTGGAGAATCGATGCCCTGTCTCGAAACTCCCTCGACTAGGGACCTTTTAAGGATGTGCTTATAGACTCCAGCTCTCACGTATATGATCGCCCTCATACTGCTGGTAGTTAAGCAAGAATCCTAGGGGCTCTATCAACGTGTAATAGCGACTCGTAAGGTCATCTAAAGCAGTACACGATGATAAAGATAAACCAGATAGTATACTATCATCCTGAGTAAGACTGTCCTACCGGCATAGGTCCTCCCTCAATCATTGCAATCACGTGCCTGTGATCCAATAATTGACTCTGAGGGCACTATCTCCAACAAGCTCTAGATTATTTAATACATGACTTGAACACATATAACTTTGGGGTATGGGGAAATCAATGATGAAACCTGACTTGTAACTCGACAGTTGCTTGCTTATACTCATCAGTTTTAGAGGCTAGGCCAGCCTTAGGATGATGCTGCTGACATCGTTCGTCTTTACATATTTCCTGTTTTAGTGCCTAGTGGCATGTCTCGGTTTTAGCCTGAGAGTCTTAGACCGTGGTCCCGGGCATGCACGGGATGCTATTGAGTTACATCGATGATTCATCAAATTGATTTCAAAGACTTGAGAGTAGTTAACACAGTAGACCAGTTTAGATTACTCACTGCACACTACCCTTCACTGTCCTTATTTATATTGTTGTTTTACCTGTTTTACCGTTCATGATCATACCTGCATGTCTTTCTATCCCTGTTTATTTTATTGCTTGATATTATGACACACTGATGTCTGGGTTTTGCATGGCCCAGATCCTCTACCTTTGTTGCTGACTGATCAGGAGTACTGCCACTGTTAGACCGAGCGGTGAGGATCCTGTTGGTATCCAGTTTTACTTTCCAGGTGTTGTATTTATTGGATCTTTTGCTTTCGCATATTATATTATTTCTTGACTCTTTTATTCTGGCTCATGGACATGTACCAGATAGTTTAGTTACTTTTCTGTTCTTGATATCTCTACAGCCGTAATGTGACTGTGGAAGGATTTTTTTCCTATCCACAGGTAGCATGGTTGGCTATGTCACGTGCCTATCTTAGCATACTCTGGGAAGCGGGGCGTGACATGGTTTGTTTGGTATCAGAGACATAGGATATAGGTTAATCGGGTTTGATTCTTTTGTAGTTGGGTATTGGACCCAATACACGAATCAGAATACTCGTGATTAGGAACATATCCTGCCACCTTGTTATCGTGATTCTTGAATCATATCTTTCTTTTATCCTTCGTCTTGAAGTTATGCAAACCACTTTGCATCTCGACTTGAAACCCTTTTGGTTCTCTATTGTTCCTCCCCGTTTCTTGATTCCGATACTAGGATTTGGGCGACTTGAGTGAAGTTATGTAATTGTACCCATGAACTGCAGCATGGTTACAATGCGGTACTCTATTTAAGTAACTTGGAATTCTAGTTTTGATTCATTTTCTTGTTTCATGATCGTTATATTACTTTGCTTCTCTCGGTTTCATTGCTTACCAGTTATTATTTTATCGCCAGCTTGAATCATGTTTACCGTGCTTAATCCTCTTCAGTATCTTGACTTCGGATGAAGTCATCTCGGTATCTTACTTGTTCTTGTTTTCCCCACATTAGGATTAGTCAATTCTGGTGCATCCCTTTGTTCGTTGTTGTCTTGGGAATGGATTTTTCGTGGCACTTTCCACGCTCATATTGATTGTATGGAAAGGAAAGTGATTCTCCAGATTCCCGAACATCCGGAGCTTGTTTTGCTGGAGGAAGCAGTTCTGTCGGCCAGTCGAGTTTAGGGCTAGGCCGACAAACAGTGTTCTTTCGTCGATGGAAGTTGATAAGAAAGAAGCGCCGGCTATTGTTCGAGAATTCATAGACGTGTTCAAAGACACCTCGGGTTTACCGCCAAAGAGAGACGTGGAGTTCGCAATTGATCTTGTCCCTGGGGCAGCGCCAATCTCAAAGACGTACTATCTAATGGCACCAGTGGGGTTGGAAGAAGTCAAGAAGCTGGTTACTGAATTACTCGAGAAAGGGGTTGGATTCGCAGCAGTAACTCGCCTTGGGGAGCTCCAGTTCTTCTAGTCAAGAAGAAAGATGGCACAAGAAGGATGTGCATCGACTCTCGAG
Source organism: Agapanthus africanus (assembly GCA_030015575.1). NCBI lineage: Eukaryota > Viridiplantae > Streptophyta > Magnoliopsida > Asparagales > Amaryllidaceae > Agapanthus > Agapanthus africanus. The sequence goes on along the minus strand of JASDDO010000026.1, from coordinate 18,742,542 downwards.
AATTAAACCGGGTGACTATTAAGAACAAGTACCCGATCCATCGCATTGGCAAATTGTTCGAGCAGCTTAGTGGCGCGAGGGTATTCTCGAAGCTGGATTTGCGGTCCGGATATCATCAGGTCCGAGTTAAACCAGAGGATATTTGCAAGACTGCGTTTCGAACTTGGTAGGGATATTACGAGTATTTAGTGATGCCCTTCGGAGTAACGAATGCACCGGCAATATTTATGGGCTTGATGAACCGAATTTTTCACCATTCTTGGACCAGTTTATAATGGTGTTCATTGATGATATTCTGGTTTACTCGAGGAGCATTGAAGAGCATGCAGAACACTTGAAGATCGCACTGCAGATATTGAGGCAAGAAAGATTGTGTGCAAATATGAGCAAGTGCGAGTTTTGGCTTGAAGAAGTGAAGTTTTTGGGGCATGCCGTATCCAGTGATGGAATCGCTGTTGATCCCGAGAAGATTGCAGCAATTCGAGATTGGCTGATTCCGAAGAACGTTACAGAGATCAGAAGCTTTCTTGGACTTGCCGGATATTACAGAAGGTTCGTGGAAAATTTTGCTCGTTTGGCTGAGCCTTTGACCAAGCTTACGCGCAAGGAGGTACCATTAGTATGGACGGATAAGTATGCGTCAGCTTTTGAGGCGTTGAAGCAGAGATTGTTAACCGCTCCTATTTTGACCGTACCAGACAGTTCCGGAGGATTGGTGATTCACAGCGACGCATCTGGGAAAGGATTGGGATGTGTTTTGATGCAGCATGGGAAGGTTATAGCTTACGCATCGAGACAGTTGAAGACCCATGAGAAAAATTACCCAACTCATGATTTGGAGCTTGCAGCAGTGATTTTCGCTTTGAAGATTTGAAGACACTACTTATTGGGCGAAAGGGTCGAGGTATTCACCTATCACAAAAGCCTAAAGTATGTGTTCACACAGAAGGAGCTTAGTATGAGGCAGCGTAGATGGTTGGAGCTGATGGCTGACTACGATCTTGATCTTAATTACCATCCGGGGAAGGTTAATGTTGTGCCGGATGCGCTTAGTCGGTTGCCAGCAATTCAGATGTTGACTGCACAGAAGGAGATTATGGAAGACTTTCGGAGATTCGAGTTGGAGATCATGCTACCGCATTCTTCGGGACAATTGATGCAGCTGCAAGTACAGTCATCGTTGATCGAGAAGCAGCAAAATTGCAGGACCCAAGATTGCAGAAGTTTCGAGAACAGGTTGATGCTGGACTTCGAACGGACTCATTGGTTCTTGAAGAGGGTTCGTTACGATATGGTTGTCGTTGTGTGTGCCAAAGGGAGACATCCTCGAAAAAGTTATGAAGGAGGCGCACAGTTCCGCATATTCCGTACATCCAGGAGGCACAAAGACGTACCGAGATCTACGACGGCATTTCTGGTGGGAAGGCATGAAACGGGAGATTGCCCTCTTTGTAGCCAAGTGCTTGGTGTATCAACAAGTTAAGGCTGAACATCAACGGGTTGCTGGTTTATTACGACCACTTCCGATTCCTCAATGGAAGTGGGAACATATAACCATGGATTTCGTGACGGCTTTACCGTGGAGTCCAAAGGGCAATAATGTAGTTGGGTGATTGATGATTCTTGGTCAATCAACGGAAACTTTGGCAGAATGGTATATGCAGGAGAATGTAAGATTGCATGGAGTACCGGTGAGCATCGTGTCCGATCATGACACTCGTTTCTTATCACACTTTTGGAGGAACTTACAGGAAGGTTTTGGGACGCGTTTGAGTTTAGCACAGCTTATTATCCTCGAACAGATGGCCAGTCGGAGAGAACGATCCAAACTCTTGAAGACATGTTGATGGCGTGTATGTTAGACTTCAAGGATTCATGGGAGAATCATCTACACTTAGTGGAGTTTCGTACAACAACAACTTTCAGGCGACTATTCAGATGGCTCCATTCGAAGCATTATATGGTCGCAAGTGCCGTTCACCTGTTTGTTAGGACGATGTTGGAGAACGAAGATTGTTGGGACCAGATTTGGTTGTACAGACAGTTGAGAAGGTTACTACTATCCGGAATCATATGAAAACAGCACAAGACCGACAGAAGAGTTAGGAAGATACATTGAGAAAACCTCTAGAGTTCGCCGTTGGTGATTTGATATTCTTGAAGGTATCACCGACTAGAGGGGTGATTCATTTCGGAAGTCGAGGAAAGCTTAGTCCTCGATTCGTTCGACCTTTTGAGATTTTGAGCGTGTTGGAGAAGTGGCATATCGTTTGGTGTTACTAAAATCTTGGAGAATGTTCATGACATGTATTATGTACCTCAACTCCGTAGGTATGCTCGAGATGAAATACATGCGTTGGATCATTCGAAACTGACTGTACGAGAAGATTTGACTTTTGAGGAGCGACCGATGTCGATCGAAGAAAAAAGGTTCTTAAGAACAAAGTTATCCCTCTTATACTTATTTCTTAGAATAATCGTTCGCATGGAGAACCAACTTGGGAACGAGAAGATGAAATCCGGTAGAAGTTTCCACATCTATTCTTGAAATTTCTTGTTTGTTTATCCTATCTTGTTCTTGGAATTTCGAGGACGAAATTCTTTTGTAGTTGGGTATAATATAACACCCGAGTTCATTTATACCAATTCCAGTTTCCGTATTTACCTATCCATGGTCTTTTCTTGATTTAGCGTGTTTGGGTGCGAATGGTATTTTACATATTACTTTCCATTCGATCCGACCCGCTTGCTTGAACTTGTTTGATTCTTATTTATAGATTATCTTGACTTGTTGCATAGACTAGTACATCTCATGATTTAGTATATACTGGTATTTTACCTAGTATCGCATCTTTTGCATATAACAATTTAAATCACGTAAAATAAATTAAAATTGCATTTCATGGCCTGCATGATACCCCTAACACTGTGGTAGCGTCCTTGCATCATGTTCTCGTCCCGTTCAGTGAAACGGACGTGTTTGGATGGCTACGCGCACGTACGTGCGTCCGTTCTTGGGGATATGCATTTCTGTTACATAATCTTTCATTTTAATTTTTGGAACTTGCTAATAATTTTCATATTTCAAATCTGAATTTTTAGACCCGACCCAGGCTTGTTTTTGAGTAAATTTGTATTTGCTAAAATCTCAAATGGACTAGTATTATAATATTATATTCGATATAGTTAAATATTTAATATCTATATATATACGTTTATATATATATATTTCTTAAACTAAAAATATCTTTTAAATATTTTAGATCCTATTCTAACTGTTGCACGTCTCTCTCTCTCCTCTCGCTATCCCATCTCTCTCTCTCCTCTCGCTATCCCATCTCTCTCTCTCTCTCTCTTTTTTATATATATATATATATATATATATATATATATATAACCTTTTAATATTAATAAAAACCCTAATCCCCAGGCCCTCCTTCATCTCCTTCTTCGTTTTTCCTACGCCCGCGACCCTCGTCGCGCTCGTCGTTGTCCTCTCATCGCCGTCGCCCCCACACCCTCGTCCACTCCTCGATCTTCTCCCCTCGCTCACCACTTCTCCCCGGCACGAGGACCCAAGAACCCACGACCACGACACCCATCGTTCGTCGTCATTCTTGCCACCGACGACTTCGCCGTCGCCGTCACGCTCATACCCACGACCTCTCCTCCTCTCCTCAACCACCTCATCACCTTCCTCCCCCCTCCATTCCCGACAAACCCGACCACTGCAACCCATACCCACGCCCGTCGCCTGCACACCTCATCGCCAACCCCACCGCCGACTTCACCCCTTGTCTCCCTCACCCTCGTCGGCCTCCCCTCGTCACCAAGACTCCACCTCCTCACCAAACTCCCTGCAACCTAACCCATCACCGCACGCCCAACCCCGCAGCCTCGACCTCGTCGTCGTCGTCGCCCCATTGTCGTTGTCGACCATCCCTCACCGTCGACGCCTTCTTCCCCCTCTCTCCTCTCTCCTTCCCAAATATCTCGAGCTCATCCCCAGCACAGAACCCCGACCCGACATCAAAAACCTCGGTTACCCACTGCCTTGCCGTCGATGCATCGTCGACGTCTCCCTTGCCCCGTCTCTGTCCCCGGAGCACCAAACCCTAAAGAACAGCCTTCTCCCTCTTCTTCTACTTCTTCTTTTTCTTTTCTTCTTTTCTCCTTCGTCTTCTTTTCGTGATTTCTTGGATTCACGTGTTTTCGATCACCGCCGGAGCCGTGCTCGCCGCCGCTGATCCGAGCAACCCAGTGGACGTTCCCTACCTACGCGGTTATATTCTTGCATTGCCTGGTTCTGTCCTGTATTTTGTGTGCGCAAAGTGTTCGACGTAATGCCCCAATGGAGTTTTCTGTCGTTTTCTCGCATTCTTGCCGCGTGCCGTGCATCTATGGATCCCCGAGGCAAGTGAAACTTGCTACATACTACTATATTATTTATACATATTTATTTCATGATTAAACCTGTAAATTGAACCTAAGGCTATTAGTTTCCATTCTTGCATTTCGATGTCAGATTATATCATTGTAGACTCGGATCTTAAATTATAATTGATTGCATGTTAGAGTACAATATCGTATACCCACATCCGTGTTTAATTACTTAATAATTAACTGCATAACCCATAGCACTTTTAAATAGTTTCTATCCGAATACCCGGTTGCATCGTTTGAACGTATTTTATATTAAATTACATCTCTAGATTATTTAGTACATATTAACATGATTTTAACATCCATATTTGCTATACTGCATTCATGTAATGTTGAAACCATCCCTTAAACTCAAACTGATAACCGTACATCCAAGTAGTTTAATCTGCACCTATTTGCTTATCATATTACATGTTCCAGTTTATTGTTCTATTAGTACCCATGCTTGTGATGTATACACATGCTTATGCCAGTTTGATTATGAGCACCCACATGACATCTTGTGCACCTTGATATGACCTATTACACCTATTACTTGACGGGACATGGTACCGTTACAACTCTTGACATAACATGACACTTTTATATATTACCTGGCTTGACCTGATGTACCATGGTCTTACATGTTACCTGATCTTGTGTCTAATGCCAACAAACCTGGCCTGTTGTCCTTACGGACCGTTCCTATTGTCTATCCAGACAAACCTGTACCTGCCTGATCATGTGTTGGCATTAGCTCTAGATTATTTAATACATGACTTGAACACATATAACTTGGGGGTATGGAGAAATCAATGATGAAACCTGACTTGTAACTCGACAGTTGCTTGCTTATACTCATCAGTTTTAGAGGCTAGGCCAGCCTTGGGATAATACTGCTGACATCGTTCGTCTTTACATATTTCCTGTTTTAGTGCCTAGCGGCATGTCTCGGTTTCAGCCTGAGAGTCTTAGACCGTGGTCCCGGGCATGCACGGGATACTATTGAGTTACATCGATGATTCATCAAATTGATTTCAAAGACTTGAGAGTAGTTAACACAGTAGACCAGTTTAGATTACTCACTGCACACTACCCTTCACCAACCTTATTTATATTGTTGTTTTACCTGTTTTACCGTTCATGATCATACCTGCATGTCTTGCTATCCCTGTTTATTTTATTGCTTGATATTATGACGCACTGACGTCTGGGTTTTGCATGGCCCAGATCCTCTACCTTTGTTGCTGACTGATCAGGAGTACTGCCGCTGTTAGACCGAGCGGTGAGGATCCTGTTGGTATCCAGTTTTACTTTCCAGGTGTTGTATTTATTGGATCTTTTGCTTCCGCATATTATATTATTTCTTAACTCTTTTATTCTGGCTCATGGACATGTACTAGATAGTTTAGTTACTTTTCTGTTCTTGATATCTCTACAGCCGTAATGTGACTGTGGAAGGATTTTTTTCCTATCCACAGGTAGCATGGTTGGCTATGTCACGTGCCTATCTTAGCGTACTCTGGGAAGCGGGGCGTGACAATTGTCTTGATATTTCTTGCAGACGCAGAGCCTCCCCATCCCCAGAAGGGGACTCGAGGCCCGAATCAGTCCCACAGGCTGAGGCCTGACAGAGCTAGTGGGGAGGCAGCATTCCCCCTCTTTTTTACCCCTGATTATCGCTATACCGGTCCTCATGCCGAGAGGTTCGGCCGGTATATGGGGGATGAGAGCCGGTTCATGAAGAACTATCCACTTCACGTTGAGTGGGGCGACCAGCACCGGCGCTCATTCGCCCTCTTCTTTGATCAGGCTCGGGTATTAATATATATTTTCATTTGATTTATCCAATATATTTATTATTAGCACTTGCAATCTAATAACAATGTTTTTTTTGTATTTTCAGTTGGATTACGATTTTCAGCCTGTACCCGACCCTGATCACACTGGGAGGGTGCTCGACCTTCATGCTCTTTACACTGGCCTGATGAAGAACATGCAGACCAAGGTCCGATACTACAGGAATGAGCTGAAGGACGAATGCTACTCCCTATGGATGGCGACCCCCGAGGCAGAGAGAGCGGACCTCCTATCTACTCCGGCCTTTGCGAGAGTCGACGTAGAGACACGGCCTCTATTGTGCGAATATTTCGACTCTCAACACAAACAGGTATGTATTTTAAATGTAATTCATTGTTTAGTATATAATTTATTTTTTTGTGTTCCTTAATCAGAAAACTAAATGTGAATGTGTTGTGCAGAAACAGACCGCTCAAAATATAGAGAATAGGAAGTCGGCGAAGAGAGGTCGCCCCACCTATACAGGTGGCTCGAGGAATATTACTCGAGCCATGGAGTTATCGGTAAATTACAATAGACCGACCTTTGTGATATAATGCAATATTAAGAGTTATTTTCTAATATATCTAATATTAAGAGTTATTTTCTAATATTGCAGACAGCTAAGACCCTGGAGCAAGGTAGTACACCGAGCGTGATGTCCGCGTATCTTGCCTTCCACGGCACCTCGACAGATCCCGCCACGGGCGAGCTTCGATACCCCGATGTCGCTACCCAGGAGTATTGCGTAAGTGTTAATATTTATTCAACCCCTATTTGAAATTTTAGTTTTGGAAGGTTCAAATTTAAATGATATACTTATATTTTACTGGTTAATGTGGGTGTAGGAGCGGGTAGTTGAGCAGGACGAGGCATCGGGGATCAATTTTACCGAACAGAGCGATCCGATGCTGCTGACCCCAGTCCTATATGCCGCACACGGAGGGCACCACGGAGGTTGGGAGAGAGGCCGGGGACTAGGCCCTAGCAGGGCCCATATGAGGTTAGACTCCACCCCGGCGGTTACTTCCTCCGTCTCCGGTGAACGACATTTCCAGCAGGAACTGGAGAGCTTGAAGGCCACCGTTCAGGAGTTGAAGGAGATGTTGGTATGTATACTACTTAATAGTAAAATATTATGTCATATTATAGATAGCAACATATCCAATATTAGTACGTAGCCTGAGCTTATTTGATTGTAGACTTGGCTTTAATTAATCATACATACATATCTAATTAAAATAAACTACGGTTTTCCAAACTAGATATCCAAACGAGGCCTAAGTCCCTAAGTATACATAGATTGGGGTTTTGAAATAACTTGATAATGATACGAATTCGAATAATACACAGTTCTTACTCGCTTATTACACACGTAGGTCCAGACGCGACAGGGTACTTAGGCCGAGCCTCCACATGCATCTCCTTCGGCTGCGGCTCCGCAAGCCACTACATCGGCTGCGGATCCGCAGACAGCTCTTATAGCTCCACCGCCCGCTCAGACTCCCGCAGCTGCGGCTCCGCAAGCCACTACCTCGACGGTGGGTTCGCAGACCACATCGCCAGCTACACAGCCTGCTCAGACTCCCGCACGCTCCGCATTGTATGATTTATTGACCGAGGAGCAGGCGCGCCAGATTCTGGCGTTTATCAGAGGTGGAGCTGGACCGAGGTAGGGTAGCTTTTTTATTCTTATATTTTAAACATGTATTTATTTATATGATACATATTGTTCTACATTTTGGACGATATTGATATTGTGGTGTTTGCGTGTTTATATTGATATCATATTTTGCTTGTTGGTTTCTTTTGTATATTATGCGTGAGATGTGATTATGAATACTGCGATATATGTTCTGCATAATGATTAATTTTATATATGATCGATGTATATATTATTGTGCACAGGGCGAGAAAAAAATAGGCAGCCCTTTTTTTTTAAAAAAACTGATAATATGTACCTACGAATTTATCCGTAGGGGCCAACTATGTACCTACAGATTTATCCGTAGGGGCAAAATATCAGGATACCTGATATTTTGCCCCTATGATCTCAGTATCAGGGGTTAAGCTTGCCCCTACGGATATATCCGTAGGGGCAAACAAATGCCCCTACACAGGTATCCGTAGGGTAAAATATCAGAATACTTGATATTTTGCCCCTACGGATATATACCTACGCACTTATCCGTAGGGGCAACTACTTGGCCCTACGGATACGTCCGTAGGGACACCTAATTTATTTTATAAAACCGTAAATAAAATAAATTTTTTGTCCCTACGGCCCAATCCGTAGGGAAAACTGGACCTACACATAAATCCGTATGGGCAAATTTTTATCCGTAGGGGCAAGTTCGAGGCTCCGACTTGCACCTACGGCGTTTGTACCTACGGGGTATTTTCTTATCCCTACGGATATATCCATAGGGGAAGTGGTTTGCTCCTACAGATAAATCCATAGGGGCAACCCTTATTTGTAGTAGTGACTGGACGCGGTGCTAGGCACTACTGGGCACGGTGTGTGCACTGAACCGGGGCACGGGGTGGCACGGAGCTGGGCATGGCGTGGCACTGGACAGGGCACGGGGTGGCACGGAGCTGGGCACGGGCCGTGACACATCTAAGCACGCGGGAGACACGGGGATGCTGAGGTGGGGTCGACGGCGACTGACGGTGGTGGTTGCTAGAAGTGAGGGTGAAAGAGGTAAGGCTCGGGTGCGGGGTTGCACAGGAGGTGAAGGGGTTGCAGAGCAAAGGTGACGGAACAGTGAGGAAGTGGAGGTAGCCGGTGGCGGGGCTGGGTTGATGTTGCCGGCATTGGAAGGAGGATGAGGTGGGCATGACTATGGAGAGGGTGGCCGGAGGAGGCTGCGGCATGCACGGTGAGGCGGTGATTGCAGGCGTCAGCTTTGTATCTGATGCTTGGAGGTCGGAGCTAGGGCGCCAGCGGTGGTTGGCAATGAGGGTTGGGTGGTGCTTGGGTGTTGATGAGGGTGTTTGGAATCGTGAAGGGGCAGTGGAGAGCTGTGGTGGAGTAGTGTCGGTGGACAAGAGTACGGTGGTGACGGTTGCGGTGATCACCGAAGGAGTTGGTCAGTGGCGATGCAGTGACAGTTGGGGTCGGTGAGTTTTTTTTCTTTTGAGTTTGAGAGATATCAAGGGAGTTAAAGAGAGGGAGAGTTATTGAGAGTGAGGGAAAGAGGAGGTCAGAGATAGGGAGAGATCGCAGGGGAGGGGCCGCAAAAATCACGGAGGCGGTTGAGACGTGGGCGCAGATCGTGGGGAGAAGAGTCGTTGTCACGGCCCGCTTCCCAGTGTACGGAGACGATGACCTGGAAAGCCGCAACGTATTTACTAAGAAATAAATACATTAAGCGTAAATTAAGAAATATAAATAAAATGCACAAGAATAACAAGAGATATAAAATGAACAGTGACTTTTATTAACATTCATCTTTATATACAACTGTTTTGAAAAGGAAAGTACATTGATTAAAGCAGTGCCTAAACAGTGGCATACAAACTGGAAGGTAAGTACAAGTAATCTAGTAGTCTGGTCGTGCCTCAATCTGCTCCAAGAACTCCTGGCTGGGCTCGGTCTCCTGAGGGTCCGGTCCACTTGACGAATATTCCAAAGAAAGAAAGAGATAGGAATGTCGTCGATGAACTAGCGCTCGGTAAGTCTCAAAAGAAAGGAAAGAATACTGTTGGAGATAGTGCCCTCAGAGTCAATTATTGGATCACAGGCACGTGATTGCAATGATTAAGGGAGGACCTATGCCGGTAGGACAGTCTTACTCAAGATGATAGTATGCTATCTGGTTTACCTTTATCATCATGTACTGCTTTAGGTGACCTTACAGGTCACTATTGCACGTTGATAGAGCCCCTAGGATTCTTGCTTGACTGCCAGCAGTATGAGGGCGATCATATACGTGGGAGCTGGGGTCTATAAGCACATCCTTAAAAGGTCCCTAGTCGTGGGAGTTTCGAGACAGGGCATCGATACTCCAGAGTAGACTGGTGTATACAGTCGAGACCCCGACGAGGGACGGTGGCCGGTCTCACAAGCCACTGGTGTCAGTTGGTTCACCTAAGATGTATACAGGTGCTCATTAGGCTATGAGTACACAGGACAGGACTCGCCGGGAACATGCTAGTTGGTATTATACCTGACGTCAGATAGTAGTTCCCTGGTGACATGTGTACAGGTTAGTTCATCGATCTGAGATCGTCATTTGTCTCGTGTGAGTTCCCACTGTGCTTTGATTACTACCCTACCATGCTCAAAGAAGTTATGCAAACAGGTTTTAGTTGGGTACAGTCCCGAGCCACATGGAGGCAGTGAGCGGATCTGCAAGGGTTTGTCTCTCCCGGTATTGGGGGTGAGGTCGCGCTGTGTCTAGGAGAGCCAGTACATGAAAGTGCTTGGCCAAGGCAGGAGATTTACTGGTAGGTATTCCAGTAGTATCTCAAGGTGTTCTGGACTACACTCCGACACGACTTGTACCGCTTTTGGGGGTCTGACTTTTACCAACCCCCTAGGCCCGCCATGCGATGCTCATAGACGAACGGACCGGACTGTACGGATATTGTCACTGACAGGCTCAGTAGGGTGTCAGGATGAGTTCGCTCATCGACGTCCCTTTTGGTCAATAGCTGGTAGCCCGTCACGTATGGCTAATACCTCTGACGTGCTAGTGGTTAAATCCACAGCCATAGTATTGACGAGTCTTTAGAGTCCACCACACACAGTTACTCAAGTTTCGGGTGAAACGCTATAGAGGCCGTATGGAGATATGGCAGGGTTCGATCAGATACGTGCGGTATTGCACGGATCATGATCGGACGGATAATACTAGTGGGCTTTGGCTTAAGCCGGATCCTAGTATTAGACAGTGTAGATTTTGTCTCTTTGTATTTGTATTCAGTGGGAATACAAATGCGGGCATGTATATACAGTCTCAGGGTTTTCCTGTAATTTATTACGGGATCAATTTTATGAAGTTGCCAGTTTGCATTCCGTTTCGACCGTTTTTCCTTTGTTCCTTCACGGCCGGACTTTTCGGTTGGAGGGGCTAATTTGCAAGTTCGCAAATTAGCATTTGTGGAAGGGGTTATTTGTTATTGTGGCTTCATGATGGTTCTACCATGATGAGATTCTTTTTTAGTCTCTTCCATTGCATTAATTGTGATGGTGTGTGAAAGGATTTGATGAGAAATGGTGTGACCATTTTTAATTGATGTTTATCATTCATTTTCTTTCCTTGCATTATTGGATTTTTTCCTCCACCATCTCTTTAGGGGCCGGCCACTTTGAGGGGAGTGAGAGAGAGAGTTCATTTTTCATGTGGGAGAAAATTATCATATCATATTATGCTTTGCCACAAAAATCCATACCCATCTCCAAAGCTTATTCTTCTTCTTCCCTCCATCTACAAAGGCAACTTCACAACCCCTAGAGACAATGGATTCTACACTTGCCTACAGCAATTCTTGAGCACGTCGACTCGCCAGCTTCGTGCCCGAGTTGCCTCGGTCCAGAGGTGGGAGCCCGTAAAAGAACCCGGCGATGTGGTGCTCGTTTCGACGAGGAGGCGACGACCGGAGATTCCGCGAGGAGATCGGAGTGGAGGCGAAGACCGAAGGACACGGATCGCTTGGTATAGCCTTCTATCCCATCTTGTAGTTTGCTAGTAGTTAGGTTAATGGCCCGATCCGGGATTTTTGTGCACGGTGGTGCCGATTTTCTAGTTTGAAAAGTTTTTCGTTTCCGCATTCCGGCGTCGGATTGACGGCCGGGGCGCCGCCGTGCACTTACACTGGTATCAGAGCCACGCCATTAACTTAGTCTAGCTTGCTCTAGTATGTTTAGAACTCGATCGAACAAAAATCCCAAAACTGTATTTTTTAGTGCTCAGGTTTCTGTCGAATTTTTTTTTTGCTCTACAAATTTTTCAGGTCATTGCAGAAACACGAGCAGAGAATTATAAGCATTCTGGGAAAATTCGATGCAATGATTGCTCAGTACGACCGCGGAAACACGGCCAAACCCCTAGTTTGGCCGCGGTTCCGTGTTGGGAAAGTGTTATCTTTGCACCAAATTTTCACAGTAGGCTTCTGGTTAGGAAATAGGGGTTTTGGGATATTCTTTTTGGGCCCAGATTTTCTGTGAGTGCTACAGTACTGCTTGGGGCCCACTTAGGTAATTTTGATCGATCAAAAAGTTTAAACATGTTGGTTCACAGTATTTACATTATATCTGCGACCGTAAATGTCACTCGATTGGTAAATCCAGTCTATCTGCTATAGCCCTTTTAGACGGATTTACGAACGTGACATTCACGTTGATGTTCTGTGTTGTGCTGTGATGTTGCGGATTGGTCGTGGGGGATAGTCTGGATGCAATGGTAGTATAGTTTGGTTATTTATGTACATTTGATATTGCGGAGTGAGCGTCCGACATGTGGACTGCCGTCACTGTCTATTTGTATATTATTCTTTTGGGGCACGACCGGGTTGAGGTCGATGTACCCGTTGTATATTTTACTTTCTGTATTAGGATTACCCCGCGGAGGGGTGCACGGATAGCCGGGTTCTGGAGGGCAACGGGCCCGCATCTCATGGCTTTGAGACGGAGGGGGCTTCACTCTAGAATTGGCGGGCTATTCGCCGCACTCGTAGGGGGTACAGGTTGACCCAAGGAGGGGTGCCCAAGTTACCGGATTCCATGAAGTGCTGGGTGGTCCATTCACGTTGTTGAAGGGGGCTGCCTCTCTTCAAGTTTTGGCGGGTAACTTGCCGCGCCCGTAGGGGTCTAGGATTTCATTGCACAGGCTATCCACACGACCAGGGAAACGTCGGGTTTCAGTAGCGGCTCTATGAAATCCGGGGATCCCAGATATCTGTATCGTTCTGTGATGCTTATTACATTTCTATGATGTTGCATTTTATCACGCCTTGAGCGAAATATTATATATTGATATATATACTAGTAGATGTTGTATATGTTTTGCATCCACGCTAGTCCAGTCCCCGCTCTATCGTTAGTTAAGTAACCTAACGGGTGATGACGGGACCCAGTGGCCGATGCGGATGGCATATACGTACATCATTATTTTCGTTCTTTATTGGTGTGATCAATTGATGGGACTGTATTGATTCGGATCAATGCAAGCTAAACAAACCTATTCTGATGTTGTTGGAACATTTTTCAAAAAGTTGTTATTGCAAGGGCGTTCTCTTTTGTTTTGCACAGTGGTATTCAGTTGGAATATCCAGCTCCTCAGTCGACGAGGCAAGGGCCGAGATCCCTTCACCGGGAGTGACCCCTTGGACAAAAGTTTGCGTCAAGGCAATAACTTCATTATAGTCGATTACTTTTGCTTTGCATCGTGGTATTCAGTTGGAATACCCTGCACCTCATTCTACGGGGAAAGAGCCGAGATCCCTTCACCGGGAGTGACCTCTTTAGCAAAGGTTTTCGTCACTATATTTTTATAAAAGCTATCCGGTTCCTTCAACGATATCAAGTTCATTACGTTAAAGGGTTTTCGCCAGAAACCATTCGTAGCCCTCCGTCGTTTCAGACGGGTAGCATGTAGTATTCATGCTATGTTTGTTGGCCTTAGTCAAGGCATAGTGTATGGTAGCTGCTTGTTACCTTTCTGCTGCATAGATAGATGCGTTGGTTTGGGACAGTCGTATAACATTGTTGGCCCTAGTCAAGGACTTGTACGGGTGGGTTCAAATTAACCTGGACAATGACGGGTAGAACTTGACATGTGACTTATGATTTTTGGCCTTAGTCAAGGTCATAAGAGCATAGGGCAAAAATCACATCGAGAGTTTCTAAAGAAACTGAAACTTGCCAGATATGCGCATACTTTCTGGAGTGTGATAAAGTGAGCGAAGTCCGTCACGTTATCATGCGATGATAGTTGGATCCCGATTCCTACTGATGAGTTGGTTTACTCCTCGGGTGATCCCGACTAATTCTTCTTTTAGGTTTGGAGGAGAATTTGACGGTAGGTTTCCAGATTCGATAAATTGGTAACCATTCTGATCTAGGATAGAGTGCACGCTGAGTGTTTCTTTTCTCTCTCTCTTTGGCAGCGACCGTTGACCCGACCATAGACTATGACTCAGTGACCAAAATTAACCGAACCTTCTTATAAGACTGGCTTTTGGATTGTCAGAGTTGCAAACCTCTTTGCCACTCCTACTTTTACCCTTTTCTCCAGGACACCCCGTATTACTACGAACGTCCACTTCCATTGAATAAAACCATCGTATGGTTATATACGAACTCGAAGGAATTTATTCGAGGATGGTTTTCGGTTCTGGAGAAAACGAATAAGACTATTCAGTTGTTTTTTCCTTTTACCTTCTCTCAGGTTGCGAGTACTTCTTGGTTTAGGAGATAGTGCACCTATTACGCAAATTGGATAGTCTTCTTCCAAACCTTAGGCTGGTTCCGAACGGTGGGGAATGAAGAAAACCAATTAGCATAACGATGGTGTACAGAAGGTATTAAGTAAAGACATATCAAGGGATTAGTAAGAGGGCAAAGTAAATTGCGACTGCTATTCACGACCAAACCAAGTATTTCTTCGCCAATCCTAAATCACCTTTGTATTTCTCCAGAACACTCCGTATCACTACGAAGATCCACAGTTTATTTGGATACTCCATCGTATGGTTATATACGAACTCGAAAGGAACTTGTTCCAGTTCGGGGATGGATTCTTGTTCAGGAGAAATAGGAATAAGGTTTTATTCGGTTGTCTTTTATCTTCACCTTCTCTCGCATTGCGAGTGCTCCTAGGATTAGGACAGTACACCCATTATGCTTATTGGATAGTCTTCTTCCAAACCATAGGCTGGTGCCGAACGGTAGGGAAGGAAGAAAACCATTTAGCCTAAGAGGGTGTACATGTTGGAGATAGTGCCCTCATAGTCAATTATTGGATCGCAGGTACGTGATTGCAATGATTGCGGAGGACCTATCCCGGTAGGACAGTCTTACTCGAGATGATAGTATGCTATCTGGTTTGCCTTTATCAGTCGTGTACATATTCAGGTGACTGATTGCATGTTACACTTTGATAGAGCCCTTAGGATCTTGCTTTACTACCAACAGTATGATGGCGATCATATACGTGAGAGTTGGGTAGTTTATACGCATATCCTTAATTGTGGTCCCTAGTCGTGGGAGTTTCGAGACAGGGCATCGATACTCCGGAGTAGACTAGTGTGTACAGTCGAGACCCCGACGAGGGGCGGTGGCTGGTCTCACAAGCCACTGGTGTCAGTTGGATCACCTAAGATGTATACAGGTGCTCATTGGGTTATGAGTACACCGGACAGGACTCGCCGGGAATCTGCTAGTTAGTATTATATCTACCGTCAGATAGCAGTTCCCTGGTGACATGTGTACAGGTTAGTTCATCGACCTGAGGTCATCATTTGTCTCGTGTGAGTTCCCACTGTGCTTTGATTTCTACCCTACCACGGCTCAAAGGAGTCGTGCAAACAGGTAGCTTTTAGGTACAGTCCCGAGCCATATGGAGGCACGTGAGCGGATCGGCAGGGGATTCGTCTCTCCCGGTATTGGGGGCGAGGTCGTGCTGTGTCTAGGAGAGCCATTACACAAATCCATGGCCATGGTAGGAGATTTACTGGTAGGTACTCCAGTAGTATCTCAGGGTGTATTGAGGCTTCACTCCGACACGACTTATACTGCTATTGGGGGTCTGACGTTGCTAGCCCCCTAGACGGATATGCGATACTCATTGACGAACGGACCGGACTGTATATACATTGTCACTGTTAGGCTCAGTAGGGTTTTCGGAGGAGTTCGCTCATCGGTCTCCCTTGAGTTCGCTCCTCGGCCACCCTTGAGGTCAGTCCATGGGCAGCCGTTACGCATTGCTAGTGCCGCTGACGGTTTGTGGTTAAACCCACTGCCAGGGTGCTGACGAGTCATTAGAGTCCCCCACAGACAGTTTCCCAAGTTCGGGCGAAACGTTGTAGAGGCCGTATGGTTTTATGGCAGGGTTCGGAAAATGCACGTGCGTTTACGCACGTGTCGATTTTCGGACAGATGATACTGGTCGGCTTTGGTTTAAGCCGGATCCGAGTATTATATTGAGTAGGTATAATATCTTTGTCTCAGTTGCATTTGTATTCGGTCGTAATACAAATGCGGGTATATTTATACAGTTTCGGGGTTATCCTGAAAGTCGTTTCAGGATCACTTTTGGAAGTTGCCAGTTTCCAGTTTTCTATCAGCCGTCTTTTAACATTTGGTTAAAGACGGATTTATCTTTTCTTCTGATGAGGTGAGTCGTGCTTCTAGAAGGTTCTAGAATTTGGTGACTAGGTTTATTGGTGTTGTGTTCTAATTGGTTGCATTAAAGGTGTGATGAGGTGTATTAGTGATTCATGCTTTTGCTTTAATGCTTCTTGTTTTCTTAAAGATATTTAGAAGTGAGAAGCTTTCTCTTGTGGTCACCCCCCTCTCCTACGGTCACCTCCCTCTTGCTATATATGGCCGGCCCTCTCTCTCCTCACTTCACTTGATGTTTCATTTCGGTTAGAAAAGATTATGATAGTATTCGGGGTGTATGGAATTTTACAGTTCATTTCATTCCATCACCCGATTTCCACGGCAACTTCATTAACCGATCGTCCACGGACTTGGACGAAGTGAGACAAAGTCATCTACTCATTCTCTACATCATTCTTGGTCGTCTCTTTTAGCAAACTTGACGATCGAGTTGCCTCGAGTCAGAGGCGGGAGCCCGTTTAAAGAACCGATCATGTGGTGCCACCTCGACGAGGAGATCGGAGATCGACGAGATCGGAGCAGCCGCAACGGAGCGTGGGATGATGGTTGAAGAACGAAGGACTCGGATCGTTCGGTATAACATTCCTACACTCTTTACAGTTTGTTAGTTTAGCAATAATGGAAGATCCGGGTTAAAGTATACGATAGCGCCAGTTTAAAAGTTTTTGTTCCGCATTTGGCGTCTGTAGACGGCCGGGGCGCTAACGTAGACTTACAGTGGTATCAGAGCCTCACCATTTTGCTATGCTAACTTATGCTAACGCGTTTAAAACTTCGATCGAACCGAAAAACAAAAATTGCAAAATTCCTACCTGACAGTTTCTGTTAATTTTAAACGGTCTCAAAATTTATTTCTGGATGTCTTAAAAATCTGTGCAGGGAATTTTAAGAGCTACGACAAAATTTGGGGTCGTGATTCATCCAAGTCGCCGCGGAAACGCGGCCAAACCCATGGTTTGGCCGCGCATCCGCGGCCACGTGGTGAGCTCGTGCTCCCAAATTTTGTCAGGGAGTTCTCTGTTGGATTTTGTGATTTTTGGTATATATCATTTGCGCCCAGATTTTGTTACTGTTCACCAGTAAGCTGTGGGGCCCACTTTTTGATATTTGGTCTTTGGTCGATCAAAATTTAAACACGTTAGTTTACAGTGCTTACATTATATCTCCGACCGGGAATGTCATTTGATCGGTAAACCGCGTCTGATTGCTATAGTTCTTTTAGACGGGTTTGCGAACGTGACTTTCGCGTTGATGTTCTGTGTTGTGTTGTGATGTTGTGGATTTGTCATGGTGGATAGCATTGTGCAATGGTAGTACAGTTTGTGTTTATTTATACATTTGATATTGCGGGGCGAGCGTCCAACTTGTGGACAGCCGTCACTGCCTGTTGTATAATATTCTTTTGGGGCACGACCAGGTTGCGGTCGATGTACCTATTGTACTATTTTTCATTACTGTACTAGGTTTTGCCCCGAGACGGAGTGCACGGATAGCCGGGTTCGGGAGGGCAACGGGTCCGCATCTCATGGCTTTGAGAGGCAGAGGGGTCCCACTCTAGAATTGGCAGACTATTCGCCGCACTCGTAGGGGGTACAGGTTGACCCAAGGAGGGGTGCTCAATTTACCGGATTCCGTGAAGTGCCGGGTGTTCCATTCACTATGCTGTGGGGACTACCTCGCTTCAGGTTTTGGCGGGTAACTTGCCGCACCCGTAGGGGTCTAGGTTTCATTGCACAGGCTATCCACACGACAGGGGAACGTCGGGTTTCAGCAGCGGCTCTGTGAAACTCGGGGATCCCAGAAATCTGTATTGTTCTGTGATGCTTATTACTTTTCTGTAATGTTGCATACTATCACGCCTGGAGCGATTATTGTATATTGGTTTATATACTATTAGATGTTGTATATGTTTTACACCCGCGCTAGTCCAGTCCCCGCTCTGTCGTTAGTTAAGTAACCTAACGGGTTATGACGGGACCCAGTGACGAATGCGGATGGCATCTACGTACATTTTATTTTCGTTCTTTTCTGGTGTGATTAAATGATGGGACTGCGTTGATTCTGATCAACGCAAAGTAAAAACAAACCTGTATACAGTTGTTGGAACAATTTAAAAGTGTTATTGCAAAGACGTTTCCTTTTGTTATGCATAGCGGTATTCAGTGGAATATCCTGCACCTCATTCGACGGGGCAAGGGCCGATATCCCTTCACCGGGACTGACCCCTTGGGCAGAAGTTTGCGTCAGGGTAATAACTTCACTATAGTCGATTACAAGTTGCTTTGCATAGCGGTATTCAGTGGAATATCCTGCACCTCATTCCACGAGGAAAGAGCCGAGATCCCTTTACCGGGAGTGACCTCTTTAGCAAAAGGTTTTCGCTACTATATTTTAAAAAGCTATCAGGTTCCTTCAGCGACATCAAGTTCACTACGCTAAAGGTTTTTCGCCAAAAACCAGTCGTAGCCCTCCGTCACTTCTTTTGGGTATTTAGTAGTATTCAAGCTATGCATTTTAGCCAAAGTTAAGGCATAGTGTTTGGTAGCTGCTGGGTATTCAATTGTTGCATAGATAGATGAGTTAGTTTGGGACAGTCGTTCTGCCGATTGGCCAAAGTCAGGGGCATGTGCGGGTGGGTTCAAATTGACAAGATAGTGACGGGTAGAACTTGGCATGTGACTTATGACACTTTGACCAAAGCCAAGGTTATAAGAGCATGGGGCAAAAATCATATCGGGAGTTTCTAAAGAAACTGAAACTTGCCAAGTATGCGCATACCTTCTGGAGTATGAGTAACGTGGATGCATTCCATCACGTTATCATGCGATGAGAGTTGGATCCTGATTCCCACTGATGAGTTGGTTTACTCTTCGGGTGATCCCGATTGATTCTTCTTTAGGTTTGGAGGAGAATTTGACAGGACAGTGGGAGGTTTCCGGATTAGATAAAGTGATGACCATTCTGATCTAGGTTAGAGTGCACGCAGAGTGTTTCTTTTCTCTCTCTCTCTTTGGCAGCGACCTTTGACCGACCCTAGACTATGACTCAGTGACCAGGTTGACCGAACCTTCTTAAAATACTGGCTTTTGGATTGTCTGAGTTGCATAAGTCATTGCCACTCCTTCTTCTACCCTTTGAATTTCTCAGAACACCCGTATTATTACGGATATCCACTTCCATTGGATAGATCCATCGTATGGTTATATACGAACTCGAAGGGACTTCTTCGGGGATGGATCCAGGTTCAGGAGAAATAGAATTGGTTTATTCAGTTGTCTTTTATTATCACCTTCTCTCAGGTTGCGAGAGCTCCTTGGTTTAGGAGAGTACACCTATTACGCCTATTGGATAGTCTTATTCCAAACCATAGGCTGGTGCCGAAAGGTAGGGAATGAAGAAAACCAATTAGCCTAAGTAGGGTGTGCAGAAGGTAATATGTAAAGACAAAATAAAGAGATTAGAAAGAAGGCAAAGTAAATTGCGACTGATATCATTCACGACCAAAACCGCGTACTTCATCGCCACTCCTATTTCACCTTTAAAAGAATAAGGTATTATTCAGTTGTCTTTTATCATCACCTTCTCTCAGTTGCGAGTACTCCTTGGTTTAGGAGGGTACACCTATTATGCTTACTGGATAGTCTTCTTCCAAACCATAGGCTGGTGCCGAACGGTAGGGAAGGAAGAAAACCATTTAGCCTAACGATGGTGTACAGAAGGTAACGACTAAAGACAAATAAAGGGATTTGGAGAGATGGCAATAAAATATACGGTTGAAGTCATGAATTGGATTATGCAAGAGGCATTGCTATGAATACCAGGATACCCCTACGAAACATTTTTATGTTTCAGTGCATTGTTAAAGGAAAAACTATTTTCCCAATTAGACACTAACTCCAAGGGTATGTATTTACCAGGTTTCATTCTCATATCTGTATGGTTTTACAGATGATGATTGGGAGTAAGATATTGGGAATTAGGTGATCATCCTCATTATATCGGAATTCGTTGTAATTGGTGATATTTGAGGAAATCGCCAGGGTACAGTTTTCCACCTACAACGCACAGGTTATGAGTTGTTCAACTCAGCGGACTTATACAGAGTATTGTATGTTGTCCAGTGTCCATCAGGACAAAGGGGTAGGTCCCCGTACTATGTTCTGTTTACTTATAACTTCTCTAGTATTTAGACGAGTGTTTCGTAGAAATACAAGGTCTAAGTTTTGAGAAGTTGTGGGTATAAGAATAAAGTAGAGAACCAGGTGTCACATGTATCGGGATTCTTCAAAGAGATCGAAGATGTAGATTCTTGTGATTGGTATTCAGATGATAGTGATGGTTTTGAGAAACGAGTTTTCTCTTTCAGGTTACTCATAAGTGGATGGATTCCTAAGTTGAGTAATGCTGGTTAGCCTATTTCCATTAAATTGATATGCACTGGAGACAGCTGCATGGATTGAACATGGTTCCAATTAAATTAGTGCCAAAGTTTCTATATTGGATATAGAATAGTTCATACCTTAAAAGAAATTAAGGTACGGGGAGTTGTCCAGCTTATGATTAAAACCAGACACTGGATAACTCAGGGCACGATTCTGTAATGGCTGTTTTGTGGGTTGACCCTGGCTATGACGAGGGTTGATATTCTACCATTTGGAAGATCAATAGTGATATTGTTCTTGACTCGCCACAGTTTTAGTAAAAATGGATCTTTTTCAGAAAACAGTAGTGGGAGTATGGTAGAACTGGAAGTGATTCCAGAACCGCGAACGATTACGGAAAATTTAATAGGACATATACATTCAATCAGGTTTGACATTCCAATAGCCGCTCCGCAGGTATGGTAGGTAACCTCAGACGCCCGAGAGGTACTTCGGTAGCCTCAGAGACGGTGACAGGGAGGTTCTTATCTACCAAGACTTGACACTACTGTTGTTCCAGGATATGAGACCCGGTAGGAGGGTTGTCGTAGTCAGTGGGAGCAGCGGAAGCATAGTGGGCAAGTAGCTTATATCTATTTATAGACTTGAGCAGTTATAGCGGAGATAGATCATCTAATTTTGATGTGACAGTCATGGGTTTGACTTCAATCAGAATAGGGGATGGATCAGTTAAGAAGGTAGTAGGGTGTGATGTCATGGTATCTGGATGACATACACAGAGTAGGAAGTAAAATTCCTATACTACGATCGGTTGTACTATGGTCGTCACACAGTTGTTTCTCCAGACAGGATATGGATATAATATTTGACATTCTGGTTTCTAGATCTATGATTTTAGATCTGGATTTGGGTAGTTTCCCAATGTGGGTACTTTGACAGATATTCTAATGGTTTTTGGAATAGTTGACTCCTAGCATGGTGGTGTACCAACAGATGATGGAGTCACCCTCTCTAAAGGTGTCTTACAGACTAAAGGGGAGAGGGATGTGCATGATTGGCAGATCACTTGCTTAGGCAATTGAGTCAATCATGAGATGTCAAGTACCATACCAAATGTTGGTTTTGCACTAGATGCAATAAGTTTGTATTAATCCAATCCTGGAGAAACATAAGGAAGCAGTTTTAGAACATAAGTACATGTTCTACGGATTTGATGACGGCAGCCTTCTTCGGGAGACGATTATCATTCCAGGCTTCAAAGGTGACATGGATGACAGAGTGATTGTCAGAGTTATAGTTTTCCCCTCTGACGAAGAGGGACAGTATTATGGACAGGTGGTCCAAGAGGATACTGTGGGAAGCAAGGTGCCCGATACTGATTAGGTTCAGTGATCGATTCAGTCTAAGAAGTTTGGATATGGAGTTCATTTATGAACTAAGGTCCCATCAGATATCCAGACATATTCTAAGACAGGTACTACTCAATTCAGGAGATGGTTTTCTCCGCGAACTTGAGATTAAGAGAGACATAGAAAGAAACTTCTAGGAGGATCCACTCACTGAGGCTATTTCTCGAACACAATAGTTTTACAAACGGGCTTTGTGAAACTGATTAGTAGAGGAGTTGGATGTTCGGTTTCACACGGGCTGTGAGTAGTCGACATCGCAATATTAGCCTTGAGTGCAAGGGGGAGATTGTTGGAGATAGTGCCCTCATAGTCAATTATTGGATCGCAGGTACGTGATTGCAATGATTGCGGAGGACCTATCCCGGTAGGACAGTCTTACTCGAGATGATAGTATGCTATCTGGTTTGCCTTTATCAGTCGTGTACATGTTTAGGTGACTGATTGCATGTTACACTTTGATAGAGCCCTTAGGATCTTGCTTTACTACCAACAGTATGATGGCGATCATATACGTGAGAGTTGGGTAGTTTATACGCATATCCTTAATTGTGGTCACTAGTCGTGGGAGTTTCGAGACAGGGCATCGATACTCCGGAGTAGACTAGTGTGTACAGTCGAGACCCCGACGAGGGGCGGTGGCCGGTCTCACAAGCCACTGATGTCAGTTGGATCACCTAAGATGTATACAGGTGCTCATTGGGTTATGAGTACACCGGACAGGACTCGCCGGGAATCTGCTAGTTAGTATTATATCTACCGTCAGATAGCAGTTCCCTGGTGACATGTGTACAGGTTAGTTCATCGACCTGAGGTCGTCATTTGTCTCGTGTGAGTTCCCACTGTGCTTTGATTTCTACCCTACCACGGCTCAAAGGAGTCGTGCAAACAGGTAGCTTTTGGGTACAGTCCCGAGCCATATGGAGGCACGTGAGCGGATCGGCAGGGGATTCGCCTCTCCCGGTATTGGGGGCGAGGTCGTGCTATGTCTAGGAGAGCCATTACACAAATCCATGGCCATGGTAGGAGATTTACTGGTAGGTACTCCAGTAGTATCTCAGGGTGTATTGAGGCTTCACTCCGACACGACTTATACTGTTATTGGGGGTCTGACGTTGCTAGCCCCCTAGACGGATATGCGATACTCATTGACGAACGGACCGGACTGTATATACATTGTCACTGTTAGGCTCAGTAGGGTTTTCGGAGGAGTTCGCTCATCGGTCTCCCTTGAGTTCGCTCCTCGGCCACCCTTGAGGTCAGTCCATGGGCAGCCGTTACGCATTGCTAGTGCCGCTGACGGTTTGTGGTTAAACCCACTGCCAGGGTGCTGACGAGTCATTAGAGTCCCCCACAGACAGTTTCCCAAGTTCGGGCGAAACGTTGTAGAGGCCGTATGGTTTTATGGCAGGGTTCGGAAAATGCACGTGCGTTTACGCACGTGTCGATTTTCGGACAGATGATACTGGTCGGCTTTGGTTTAAGCCGGATCCGAGTATTATATTGAGTAGGTATAATATCTTTGTCTCAGTTGCATTTGTATTCTGTCGTAATACAAATGCGGGTATATTTATACAGTTTCGGGGTTATCCTGAAAGTCGTTTCAGGATCACTTTTGAAAGTTGCCAGTTTCCAGTTTTCTATCAGCCGTCTTTTAACATTTGGTTAAAGATGGATTTATCTTTTCTTCTGATGAGGTGAGTCGTGCTTCTAGAAGGTTCTAGAATTTGGTGACTAGGTTTATTGGTGTTGTGTTCTAATTGGTTGCATTAAAGGTGTGATGAGGTATATTAGTGATTCATGCTTTTGCTTTAATGCTTCTTGTTTTCTTAAAGATATTTAGAAGTGAGAAGCTTTCTCTTGTGGTCACCCCCTCTCCTACGGTCACCTCCCTCTTGCTATATATGGCCGGCCCTCTCTCTCCTCACTTCACTTGATGTTTCATTTCGGTTAGAAAAGATTATGATAGTATTCGGGGTGTATGGAATTTTACAGTTCATTTCATTCCATCACCCGATTTCCACGGCAACTTCATTAACCGATCGTCCACGGACTTGGACGAAGTGAGACAAAGTCATCTACTCATTCTCTACATCATTCTTGGTCGTCTCTTAGGAAACTTGACGATCGAGTTGCCTCGAGTCAGAGACGGGAGCCCGTTTAAAGAACCGATCATGTGGTGCCACCTCGACGAGGAGATCGGAGATCGACGAGATCGGAGCAGCCGCAACGGAGCGTGGGATGATGGTTGAAGAACGAAGGACTCGGATCGTTCGGTATAACATTCCTACACTCTTTACAGTTTATTAGTTTAGCAATAATGGAAGATCCGGGTTAAAGTATACGATAGCGCCAGTTTAAAAGTTTTTGTTCCGCATTTGGCGTCTGTAGACGGCCGGGGCGCTAACGTAGACTTACAGTACAGAAGGTAATGACTGAAGACATATAAAGGGATTTGGAGAGATGGCAAAGAATTATACGGTTATAGTTGTGAATCTAGATAATGGAAGAGGCATTACTAGGAATACCGGGATACCCCATCGATACATTTCAATGTTTCAATTTCACTGTGTACTGTTAATAGAAAACTGATTTCCCAATTAGTCCTTACTCCAGGGTATGTATTTACCAGGTATGATTCTCACATCTGTATGGTTTTACAGATGATGAGTAGGAGTAAGTTATTGGGAATTGGGTGATCATCCTCATTATATCGGAATTCGTTGTAATTGGTGATATTTGAGGAAATCACCTGGGTTGTTTGCCGGACGGCAAATATTTGGTTTTGAATATCCGCTGTTATGCACCAATTTCAAATTGATATATCTGTACGTCTATTTTTATAGAGTGAGATACACCTTTTTGAAATTATGTCTATGACATTTACCTATATCAGTGGATGGTTAGGTAAGGAGCATTAAACAGCGGTGTAATTCTTATTAACCATAGGTACAGTTTTCAACCTACGACACACAGTGAATGAGTCACTAGACTCAGGGGACTTATACAGAGTATTGTATATTGTCCAGTGTCCATTAGGACAGAGGGGATGGTCCTCGTACTATATTCAGTTTACTTATGACTTCTCTAGTTTTTAGACAGATGTTTCGTAGAAACACAGGGTCCAAGTTTTGAGAAGTTATAGGTATAAGAGTAAAGTAGAGAACCAGATATTGCAAGTATCAGGATTCTTCAAGGTGATCGAAGATGTAGATACTTGTGCATGGTATTCAGTTGATAGTAATGATTAAGAGAACTTGCTTCTCTTTCAGGTTACTCATAATTGGAAGCATTCCTAAGTTCAGTAACGCTGATCGGCCTCCTTCCATTTAGTTGACATGCACTGGAGACAGCTGCATGATTTGAATCTGGTTCAATTAAATCAGTGCCTCTGTTTCTATATTGGATATAGAACAGTTCATATCTTAATGATGTTGAGGTACGGGAAGTTGTCTGGTTTATGCTTAAAACCAAACACTGGACAACTCAAGGCACGTTTCTGTAATGGTTGTTTGTGGGTTGACCCGGGCTATGACGAGGGTTGATTTTCTACCATCTGGAAGATCAATAGTGATATTGTTCTTGACTCGCCACAGTTTTAATAAAATTAAATTTTTTCAGAAAACAGTAGTGGGAGTATGGTAGAACTGAAAGTGATTCCAGAACCGCAAACGATTACTGAAGATTTGAAAAGAACCTAAAGATTCAATCTGGTTTGACATTCCATTGGCCACTCTGCAGATATGGTGGGTAACCTCAGGCGCTCGAGAGGTACTTCGGTATGCTCAAGGACGGTGGCAGGGAGGTTCTTGTTTACCCAGACTTTCCATTGCTGTTGTTCCAGACTGTGAGACCCGGCAGGAGGATGAGTATAGCGTCGTTCTAAAATAGCTTTAGAAGTGTACGTTTATATGACTCTGCCAGAGGGTTGTCGTAGTCAGTGGGAGCAGCGGAAGCATTGGTGGACAAGTGGCTTGTGTCTATTTATAGACTAAAGCACATATAGCGGAGATAGATCATCTATTTCTGATATGACAGTCAGGTTTGACTTCATCAGAATAGGGGATGGATCTGTTAAGAAGGTAGTAGGGTGCGATGTCCTGGTATTTGATGACATACACAGAGTAGGAAGTGATATTCATATACTACGATC
The DNA here is from genome assembly GCA_030015575.1 of Agapanthus africanus. NCBI lineage: Eukaryota > Viridiplantae > Streptophyta > Magnoliopsida > Asparagales > Amaryllidaceae > Agapanthus > Agapanthus africanus. Next base: position 18,715,989 of record JASDDO010000026.1, on the reverse strand, counting down.
GGTTATATTTTGGTTGTCACACAGTGGTTTCTCCACATAGGAATTGGATATTATATCGTACATTCTGGTTACTAGATCTATGGATTTAGATCTAGATTTGGGTGGTTTCCCAATCAGGGTACTTAGACAGCATTCTAAGAGTATTTAGAATGGACGACTCCTGGCATGGTGGTGTACCTGCAGGTGATGGAGTCACCCTCTCTAAAGGTATCTTACAGACTAAAGGGGGGAGGGATGTGGATGATTGGCAGATCACTTGCTTAGGCAATTGAGTCAATCATGAGATGTCAAGTACCACACCAGATATTGTTTTTGCACGAGATGCAATATGTTGATATTGATCCAATCCTGGAGAAACGATCGGAAGCAGATTTAGAACATAAGTGGATGTTCTAGGGATATGATGACGACAGCCACATTCGGGTGACGGTTATCATTCCAGGCTCCCAAAGTGACCTGGACGGCAGATTGGCTGTCAGAGTTATAGTTTTCCCTCTGACGAGGGGCAGTATTTTGGACAGGTGGTCCAGGTGGATACTGAGGGAAGGATGGCGCAGGATACTGATTAAGTTCAGTTGACGATACAGTCTAAGAAGTTTGGATTTGGAGTTCTTTTATGAGCTAGGTCCCATCAGACATCCAGACATATTCTAAGACAGGTATTTCTCATTTCGGGAAATGGGTTTCTCCGCGAACTTGAGATAAAGAGAGACATAGAAAGAAACATCACAGCGGATCCACTCACTGAGGCTATTCCTCGAACGCAATAGTTTCGCAAACGAGCTTTGTGAGACTGACTAGTAGAGGAGTTGGGTATTCGGTATCACATGGGCTGTGAGTATGCGACATCGCAATAATTAGCCTTGAGTGCAAGTGGGAGATTGTTGGAGATAGTGCCCTCAGAGTCAATTATTGGATCACAGGCACGTGATTGCAATGATTGAGGGAGGACCTATGCCGGTAGGACAGTCTTACTCAAGATGATAGTATGCTATCTGGTTTACCTTTATCATCGTGTACTGCTTTAGGTGACCTTACAGGTCACTATTGCACATTGATAGAGCCCCTAGGATTCTTGCTTGACTGCCAGCAGTATGAGGACGATCATATACGTGGGAGCTGGGGTCTATAAGCACATCCTTAAAAGGTCCCTAATCGTGGGAGTTTCGAGACAGGGCATCGATACTCCAGAGTAGACTAGTGTATACAGTCGAGACCCCGATGAGGGGCGGTGGCCGGTCTCACAAGCCACTGGTGTCAGTTGGTTCACCTAAGATGTATACAGGTGCTCATTGGGCTATGAGTACACCGGACATGACTCGCCGGGAACATGCTAGTTGGTATTATACCTGACGTCAGATAGCAGTTCCCTGGTGACATGTGTACAGGTTAGTTCATCGACCTGAGATCGTCATTTGTCTCGTGTGAGTTCCCACTGTGCTTTTATTACTAACCTGCCACGCTCAAAGGAGTTGTGCAAACAGGTTTTAGTTGGGTACAGTCCCGAGCCACATGGAGGCAGTGAGCGGATCTGCAGGGGTTCGTCTCTCCCGGTATTGGGGGTGAGGTCGCGCTGTGTCTAGGAGAGCCAGTACATGAAAGTCCTTAGCCAAGGCAGGAGATTTACTGGTAGGTATTCCAGTAGTATCTCAAGGTGTTCTGGACTACACTCCGACACGACTTGTACCGCTTTTGGGGGTCTGACTTTTACCAACCTCCTAGGCCGGCCATGCGATGCTCATAGACGAACGGACCGGACTGTATGGATATTATCACTGACAGGCTCAGTAGCGTTTCAGGATGAGTTCGCTCATCGACGTCCCTTTTGGTCAATAGCTGGTATCCCGTCACGTATGGCTAATACCTCTGACGTGCTAGTGGTTAAATCCGCAGCCATAGTATTGACGAGTCTTTAGAGTCCACCACACACAGTTACTCAAGTTTCGGGCGAAACGCTGTAGAGGCCGTATGGAGATATGGCAGGGTTCGATCAGATACGTGCGGTATTGCACGGATCATGATCGGACGGATAATACTAGCGGGCTTTAGTTTAAGCCGGATCCTAGTATTAGACAGTGTAGATTTTGTCTCTTTGCATTTGTATTCAGTGGGAATACAAATACGGGTATGTATATACAGTCGCGGGGTTTTCCTGTAATTTATTACGGGATCAGTTTTATGAAGTTGCCAGTTTGCATTTCGTTTCGGACGTTTTTCCTTTGTTCCTTCACGGCCGGACTTTTCGGTTGGAGGGGCTAATTTGCAAGTTCGCAAATTAACATTTGTGGAAGAGCTTATTTGTTATTGTGGCTTCATGATGGTTCTACCATGATGAGATTCTTTTTTAGTCTCTTCCATTGCATTAATTGTGATGGTGTGTGAAAGGATTTGATGAGAAATGGTGTGACCATTTTTAATTGATGTTTATCATTCATTTTCTTTCTTTGCATTATTGGATTTTTTCATCCACCATCTCTTTAGGGGCCGGCCACTTTGAGGGGGGTGAGAGAGAGAGTTCATTTTTCATGTGGGAGAAAATTATCATATCACATTATGCTTTGCCACAAAAATCCATACCCATCCCCAAAGCTTATTCTTCTTCTTCCCTCCATCTACAAAGGCAACTTCACAACCCCTAGAGGCAATGGATTCTACACTTGCCTACAGCAATTCTTGAGCACGTCGACTCGCCAGCTTCGTGCCCGAGTTGCCTCGGTCCATAGGTGGGAGCCCGTAAAAGAACCCGGCGATGTGGTGCCCGTTTCGACGAGGAGGCGACGACCAGAGATTCCGCGAGAAGATCGAAGTGGAGGCGAAGACCAAAGGACACGGATCGCTTGGTATAGCCTTCTATCCCATCTTGTAGTTTGCTAGTAGTTAGGTTAATGGTCCGATCCGGGATTTTTGTACGCGGTGGTGCCGATTTTCTAGTTTGAAAAGTTTTTCGTTTCCGCATTCCGGCGTCGGATTGACGGCCGGGGCGCCGCCGTGCACTTACAAATACAACAAGTAATATGGAAGGAAACTGTTAAGTTATACAGGTATCAGTTTATTATTCTAACGTAGTTGTTTGTAACTTGGTACAGAAGGTATCAGTGTATACGAGAGAAGTCCAACTGTCCTGTGGACTATGGTAACATGTAAGTACAAGGCCCCGTCAAAACCCACGGGACAACGGCACGAGAGTTCATGTAGGTGTCTTTTAGTGATCATCATCGTGCTACTTTTAATACATTCCGTACCAATCTACCCTGTTAACCCCATGTAATGTTTTATATAGATTATAATTATCAGACTTGCCGAGACCATGGATACAAGTTGTTCATGTAATCAGGTTCAGAATGTAAACAAGTAGTCATGTAATCAAGTCAAGTTATAGCCATAGTTCGGTCAGGTCGAGTCATGTTTGTATGTTGCTATTGTTCTGGTATTCTGGTTCAGGTTCAAGTATATATATTAGAGTTTGGATTCATGTTTGAATTAGATTCTGATTTGAGTTAGACTCAGATTTGATTTAGACTCAGACTTGAGTCAGACACTTTAATCTGATTTGGATCCTGAATTAGGTTCGGGTGTTGTCGATAACTACTGCACATGGACGGCAGGATTTGTGTCTTTTTCCAAGACAATTACCATTGATAACAACGTTAAGTTTTTCTACCTTAAATAGTCAAGCACTCACTTTCTCTGGCTCCCTGAGGCTCAAGAGAATTGATCCCGCTTAAACCTATATTTACTAAAGTCCTTAACAGTGTTTTATATAACTCGAGGGGATTTTATAAAAAATATTTTTTATATATAATTTCAAAATAAACCTCGAGAGTTATTTATATTATTTAGGGTTTCCATGAATGTGAATTTTAAGAATTTGAAGTATTTTAGTGATAAATATTTAACTTGGATAGTTCATGGAATTTTAATGTAAAACTTGTCTTTTGGATAATTTGAGGGTATTTTGGTGAAACTTGTCATTCTTTTATTTATTTATTTTTATAAAACATGGAATTTTATTATATCTTGAAAATATGTGGTTTGATAATTTTTATATATTTATAAAAAATTAATTTATTTATATAGAAAAATGCGTTTTTTCTTTAAAATCGTATTAGAAACCTTTCGAGACTGAATGCTCCGTGAGAAGGTCTGCATCTCGCTCTACTAGCCCAAGAATGTGCGATAATCTATACTATCCAATAGCGGGTTCCCCAAATGGCTTGTAGAGACTTATTTACAAAGGAATTTTAAAATACAATTCCAAAGAAAACCGTTTTTAATAGTAGATGGTATTTTAATGAAATATATTGTATTCGCCGCAAAGATATGTTCAAAGAGTATCTTGCTATGGAACCATGTGTGTTTGTGAGGGGTAGGTCATTACCCCATGAGGTTTTCTAAAGGTATGATTAAGCAAAACAATTAAATATGGTAGATACAAAGTTCACGGTATTTTAATATAAAAGTTGATTTAAAGCTATGTTTCATGATATTTTGAGTGAAAGTTTGTTCTAACTATTAGTTATATGATTTCAAACATAGGGTAAGAATATTGCCAAATATGTAAGAAAAGTGGATTTTATATAGAATAGAAGAAAATATCAGTATTAACTCTACTTCCGACATAGGTTTTGAAAAAGAACTTTTAGAGAAGAAGGGGAAGGATTGGAAGGGACTTACAAGTGAATTAGTTTAAGGAGGGATAGAAGAAGAGTGGGTTGTCGTCGTGGTGTCGCGGGGTCGCCGGAATAGCTTCGATTCCTCCCCGGAAGTTGGTCGTTGGTTAACTCCACTTATACTCTTCTTGTACTTGAGAAAATTTGAGAGTTTTGAATAGAATTTTCAGAATGGGGAAGGGTTAGGACATGGGTTAGTATTTATAGTGTAGAATTAGAGTTTTGAAATTAAAAAGATTAATTAAAATGCATTAAAAAGATAATAAATGGTGAATTGAGGGGTCTCTGTTTGATTGCAGAATAATCAAACGGTGGTAGCGGAAACAACACTTGTGCAAAGCACAAGCCTCATTGCCTACGGAGGGACCGTCGGCGCCGGCTAAAATGAAGATCTCGCCGGTCGAGTTGTGGAGGGGAGCCGTCGGATTTTGGCCACGTGTACATGTCCATGTTAACTCCAATGTGCACATGTTTGTTTTCTCTGGCCTTTCATTTTTATGTGCATTGCACGTGTAAATTTTTGGGCTTCCAAAAAGTTTAAAATAAAAATCTGAAAAAATATAATGTGTCTGATAGTGTTCGAAAACAGGGGCTACGTCACAGCAATGCAAGGCTTTACCAGTGAGCTACAAGTTATTTCTTGCTATTCTTAAACAAAATTAACTTATAAATTGTACTCAAGCTTGTAAACTCCTTTATGTACATTGAACTGAAAATTTTTGTACAGTGAATTCAGAATCGTTACAGTCGTGGGAAAATAGAAAAGAAGAAGAAGAAGAAGAAGAGCGGGGCCTGGGTCATGGGGTTTAGCCAAAGATAGAAAAAGAGAAGAGAAGTGGGGAGTTGAGCCAAGCAGGGTGTGGGTTTGGATTTTAGTACAGGAAAATAGTTATTAGGGTTAATGGAAAAATAGGATAGGAAAAATAGAGTTAGGGTTTAAATTAAAATAGGAATTTAAAAGAAGTTGGCTTTGAGAATAGGAATTAGAAATAATCAGTTAGGAAAATATTTTATTAAAAATACGGTTACCAGGAAAAATATTTAGATAATTATTAAAAGAAATTTTTATTAAAACATAAAATACTTCGTACAGCGGATACCGGTTATTACATCATACACCCCTTAAATAAAACTTCATCCCCGAAATTAAAATAATCAATAAGCTATAAAAGTCATGCGAAAGCAACTCAAAAAATCAAACATTACCATTTAGTAATTTTACGCAAAAATAACTAGATGAAAATCAAATATTTGTATGTAGAAATTAACGCAGCTAAATAGGAACAGTCATATGTAAGAACGAAGACATGGCAATTATTAGTAATAAACTACATATATACAAATATAAAGAAGAACAATAAATAACTATAGTGAAAAATTGGCTGATAAGCCTTAAGAACCGAAATTATTTCAGCATAACAACAAATCAGGCAATTATAAAATAGCTTAAGAATACTCAACAACAACAACTGAGCCTTTTATCCCAAGCATATGGGGTACGCTACATGAACCAACATGAGAATCACGCCGGGTCCAGCACATGAATCATCTGTCTCCACTCACTTCTATCGAACAATATACTTTCATTGAGTCCTTTGGCAACCATATCGTTTCGTATCACCTCCATCCATGTTTTCTTCGGTCTCCCTTTTGCCCTTTTGCCATTGCCCATATCGAGAGTATCTATTCGTCGAACCGGTGCTTCCATAGATCTGCGTCGCACATGACCAAACCATCTTAGCCGGTTTTCCCGCATTTTCTCCTCCACAGGTGCTACACCAACTTTTGTACGAATATCCTCATTTCGCACCTTATCTTATCTAGTGTTACCGCACATCCAACGAAGTATGCGCATCTCCGCTACGTGCATCTTCTGTGTATGATGCTTCTTAGGAGCCCAGCATTCTGTACCATATAATAAGGCAGGCCGAATAGCGCTCCGATAAAACTTCCCTTTCAATTTTAACGGAAAGTTACGATCACACAAAATCCCTGTTGCACTCTTCCATTTCAACCAACCAGCTTGGATCCTTTGATTAACATCACTATCGATCTCCCCATTCTTTTGGATGATGGAACCTAGATATCTAAACTGGTCGCTCGGTGATATCTCTTGCCCTTCCAATGTTATACCAATATGGTTTTGACTTCTCTGGCTACTAAATTTGCAGTGCATATATGCTGTCTTGGACCTGCTCAATCTGAATCCCCGAGATTCCAATGTTTGCCTCCATAATTCCAATTTGGCATTAACCCCTGCTTTCGTCTCATTTACTAGAACAATATCATCAGCGAATAGCATACACCAAGGTACCTCATCTTGGATAGTTCTAGTAAGCTCATCCATTACGATGGTAAATAGGAATAGGCTTAATGCAGATCCTTGATGTAAACCAATAGTAATCGGAAAATCACTCGTTAAGCCGCCGCAAGTTCTGACATTTGCCACTACTCCGTCGTACATATCCTTGATTATGTCAATATACTTGACGGGGACCCCCTTCTTCATCATTGTCCCCCATAATACCTCTCTAGGTATCTTGTCGTACGCTTTTTCTAAATCAATAAATATCATATGCAAATCTCTTCTCCTCTCTCGAAAGCGCTCGACAAGTTGACGAAGCAAATGAATCGCCTCTGTCGTCGATCGTCCAGGCATGAACCCAAATTGGTTCTCTGTTATCTTAATATCCTTCCTTAGCCTGTGTTCAATCACTCTCTCCCAAAGTTTCATGGTGTGACACATCAGTTTTATTCCACGGTAGTTTGAACAATTTTGAATGTCACCCTTGTTCTTGTAGATAGGTATAAGGATACTTTTCCTCCATTCATTTGGCATCTTTTTTGTCTGCCAAATCTTATTAAACAGATCTGTCAGCCATTTAATGCATATTTCTCCTAAGCATCTCCAAATCTTGATAGGAATCCCGTCAGTTGCAACCGCTTTTCTTAAACCCATTCTGTTCAAAGCTTCTTTAACCTCGGGAAGTGTTATTTTATGCATGAAATCACGGTTTATATCTTGAGATTGAATGACAAGTCCATCCAAATTTTTAGTAAAGCTCTCATTGAACAATTTGTCAAAATAATCTCTCCATCTTTCCTTGATATCCTCATCTCGAACTAAAACCTTCTGATTTTCATTTTTGACACACTTCACCGCACATAAGTCTCTAGTCTTCTTTTCCCGCATTCGAGCAATCCGGTATATATCATTTGCAGCCTCTTTAGTGTCTAATTTCTCGGTATATATCATTTGCTAGCCAGTGAGTACGAGTCGGTCCACAGGGATGTTGTGAATACTCATACGATAAAATACAGAAGAAGATAAAATGAAAACTATGTGGGCTAGTAAACAGATTAGATATCAAAAATTAACGTAAAGGCCAAGGCTAAACTATATATGCAAAAGTGTGGAGACAATACAATATAAAAAAAAAAGCTTAGATAATACCAAGATAATGATATATGTATAAGGAACAAAATGAATTAGCATAAAAAATAACCCTAATTTATTTTTCAGTAAATAGAAATTTTAAATCGATTGGAGCACAAGTATACGTAAGTAAACGTAAATAAAAGATAGTTAGCATAAATATGAACAAAGAAAAGGGGATATGAATTTTGAGAGTTAAACAAAAGAATATCAACTAACGAACGAATGTGAATGATAACATTATAACAAGCAATATAATGTTAAAGAAAAATATAAAGTAGAAGATAATCCGAACATCATGTAGTTAAAAGCAGAGGAAATTAAAATAAAAAGTATGAAAAACAGAACCGCGTATTAAAAGGACGATAACATGAAGAGCATTTGTAGAAACAATTTACTAGAAATAGAATATACGGTGTAAGGTTGTACTATTAAAATTTTGAAGGATAGTAGATCATTTGAAATAACGAAAGTAGTTAATAATGCACACTTTTTAGAAAACACAAAAATAGAGAAAAACCAAGTTTCAAACGCCACTAAATATAACTACAGTAATAGAAAATAATACCGGTGATGTATAGTAAACTAGCCGGAGCATGGATTGCGATAAGATACGACTTAATCGAAAGATGGAATCAGAAAGTGGTGCTCAACTATACTATCAATGAGGCCGGGGTCAGGTTACTACAAGATTCAAGAATGAGATAATAATAATAAGTCTCAATAACGGAAAGATATTATTGGAAGAAAGAACAATCAATGTATCATGCGGACTTTAAAGGTACAATACTCAGGAAAAATTTGCTCAAACCGAACTTTATTTTTCAGAAAATTTTGACATAGTACAATTGAGAGATAAACGTGGTTCTAAGCTATATATTGTTTTTATTTGGCCAGAAGAAAAGAAAATAAGTCGCGTCAGTCACGATTGCGGAAGTTCAACAAGTTACGATAAGCTCCCGCATTAAGATAGGGGTGTCAATTCCCTTAGTGCCTTGCAGGGATTGTTCCTTAAGATTTTTCAGTCTCGAGTTCCTCCTCACTCGAGATTTCATTCTCCGACTCTTTCTCGGCTGGAGCCCCGTTTTCGGACTCTTTCCCATGGCAGTTTCTTCTCCTGGTCTTTCTTCTTCGGCGAGAGCTTCCTCATCGGGGTCCTCTTCCATATTATCTTCTCTTCTGGATCCTCTACCACTGGGTCCTCATTAGGATTCGTCTCTTCAGGATCTTCATCTGGATTCTCTTCCACTTGGCCCTCCTCAGAATCCTCTTCTATTGGGTCTTCTTCGGGGTCCTCTTCTTCATCATCAAAGTCACTGATCATATTGATCTCTGGAGCTGCGACTGCGACTCTCTCGTCCTCGGAATCGCTGTTGTCGAACATAACCCGTGGGCTATCGATCTCGTCATCTGAACTTACTAGTATGCAGTCAGAAGAAATGCACAACCGAGTGTTCTCATCGAGAGGCAGCGCGGCCCCAGAATTGGCCATGGCCTGAAAAGAGAGGGCCATGATCAAATAGTGGAACATACAAAAAAAATCACTAAAGATGTGGAGCACATGGAAGATATAAGGTGGATAAAATTTAAAATCATAAACTTGAGTGATGATACAGCAAATAGTATATGAAAGTGAATGGTAAGGAAACGATATACAAATCACAATCCATATTTTTTTCATTTAGACCAAGAGGTTCAACAAAATACAAGGTTCAGACGAAAAGAAACGATTGCTAAAGAGCTTTTCAAATTAAAAAGCATACTTTACGACATTGGCTTTGCCTAAAGAGCTTTCTACAACACTTTTGATAAAAGCTCTTTTCGCAATAGCCCAACCAAACATGCTCTAATTCTTGTCCAAAACGAATATGCTTCAAATCTTTTTTTCTTCTTTTTTAATGAACTTCTTTTTTAATGAACTACATAGTGATTTTTTTTACCGCAAGGAAGCTCACCGGCCCCGCGTGGGCCCTCTTTGAAGCACTGAATGGGAGATTTTGGGTTCGATCCCAGGTTTCCCCCAAACTCCTATTGCCCAATACTGGGCTACGTGCCCCGCACAACCACATAGTAATTGAACCGGCAACCTTTCATTTGGAATAGAAAAATATTTACTACAGGGCTAGGACTTCCATGTTCCGGCATGGTATCATAAATCTACACTGCCATAAACCAGCGAAGAAATAAGTAGAATATAATACTTTTATAATGGAAGCGATGTGAGCCCATTTTGATGTCAAAGCCTTCGGATTTATTGTTAGAATCAAGCCATCCATTTCTCTAGCAAAACAACGTTTCTAAAGAATCATGTAATCTAAGGAGATAATTATTGAACCGTAGAACAAATAATTATTGAACCGTAGAACAACGATACTGATAAGAAATCCATTCCTAGAACAAACAAAAATAGTTATTCAAGTCCTCAGCTATTTGCATGAGTAATAAACAGTAGTTATCTTAAATGAAAAGGGCGAGCATATCTTAATACATTTTACTTGATTAAAAAAATAGATATCTCAAATGACCCACAGAAATCTCAAGACAAGATAGACAATTTACAATAAATACTGAATAAATCCAGCATAACAAAATAAAATGAATCTCTATCTACTACCTCAAAACAACATGCATAACAGAAGCAGCAATAATACACTCTTTGACGAGCACACACCATTACCTATTCACAAATGTTGCTAATTACTAATACACAGGAGACTCAAATCTCAATACTTCAATTTTCAAGAGGAACCTGGATTACTTCGTCGGGGACTTCCATAACTTCAATTGAACCAGCGCACTCAGGAATCACTTCATTTCCTTCAATTGCTTTCTCCGAAGAATCTTCTTCCATTTTAGCACAAGTTTCAGTTTCAGTTTCAGTTCCTTCTGCTTTATGCTTATCGGCCTTTTGCTTTTGGTTTGAGACCTTAGGTTTTGAGCCGAGGGATTTTGCTTCAGGCTTAGCTGCTGCTGATTTTTGGGATGGTAGCTTTGTTAGCAATTTCTGGGTCGGTTTCTTTAAAACTATTGCGCCACCATTACCATTTGATTTGACAGGGTTTGTGCTGAGAGATGAGACGCTTCCTTCAGGAGAATTGTTTGCCGCATTACTAGACGGTTTATGGCGTCCAAGCTTTGGAGATCTTGCACGTGTTGGTGGGATCTGAAGTATATGACAGATATAGATGCAACAAAATAAGAAAATGCAATCTTCATAGACATACATGAAATAGGAAAAAAAATTAAGTATAGAATAGTTTGATTCGAAGCAGGAAGTAAAGTTCGAAAATATAATTCAATTGAGCTCCAAGTAACAGGAAACCCAGAAAATTCCCGACTTTACCCTTTGACCACAATGCTCAAATTTAAATCACCTTTTCCTCAAGAAATGGACCAAGTTAAATTTTAGTACATACATATACATACACATATAACATAGCAGTGGAAGAATTGGTAGGGCACGAGAATTTTGACTAGGTCACAAATTTAGGGCATGCAACCGACAACAAAGAGGAGAATTGATCAGACCACATATTTACTCATATACATGCACAAACTTAAACGAACATCTATAGAATATAGCTACGGCATGTACATGTTATGTTAGATTCCAACAACAATAGTGAATTCTTTTAACGGCATCTTTTTTGGAGCCATAAGGTTGAACCCATATAGCACCCACCCCGAGCTGAACCCTTATCCCCTTATGTTGGAAGCCGTTTAGAGAAATCTTTGAGAAAGGGCACATGATGTCTTTTTTAGCCTTGGTCCTCTATTAAATTAGCATGTACTCTTTTTTCTATTGCCACAATCCATGTGCATTTAAGCCAGCAGTAGACCTAGCCACCAGAACCTACCGCTTCTACAGGTCATGATCCAGACTGTTTATAGTCTATACCAGTACTCCCCTCATTTTACCTTCATTATTATTATTTATTTATTTATTTGGGGATTGTAAATGGCTGGACCGCCCACCCCACCGCCATCCCAACCCTCACGCACAGGGTCCCTCAAAGATAGCCTACGAAACTAGTTTACAAGCCACAAGCAACAAAGAATTGCCACTTGAGTTACCCCAATCTCATTAAGGATGGACTCAATCCTCATCCTACGTAAAAAAAAAAAAAAGGTATTGCCACTTGTGATCCATAAAGACAAGAAATATGCACCAAGAAACAAGTAGGGTCAACTTGCAAATCCCTAACACTCATGGATGGATAAACTGCAATGCCAATAATGACAACTAAAACCAAGTTAATGAAGGGTTTGTTACTATTTGCATATATTTTACATTCATTATTATTTATTTATTTATTTTGGGATTGCAAATGGTGGAAAAAAACCACCCCCGCCCCCACCCCGCCCCCTGCATTCCCCTTAAAGATCACCTACTAAACAGGTTTGCAAGCCACAAACAACAAAGATTTGCCACTTATGGTAGCCCAAACTCATTAAGGATGGACTCAATCCTCATCCTACGTTAAAAAGTACTTCCGCTTTACTTGATTATATACACAGTTTTCTTGCTGTCTCTGAATCAAGCATATGATCCATAAAGCCAACAAATAAGTACCAAGAGACGAGCAGGGTCACCTTGCAATCCTAACTCTCATGGATGGATAAACTGTAATACCAACAATGACGACTAATACCGAGGTAATGGAGGATTCATTACTATTTGCATGTATGCTGATGATAAGGGGGAGAATATTCGTGCTTCTTAGATTTGACACTTTGCACTGAATCAAGACAAAGTGAGTCAAGATCCAAACAGATCAAAGGTGATCATCAGATCTAGCTCAGAACAAGTGGATATTCTGAAATAAAGGTATTCTGAAATAAAACATGTATTATTCAAGCATATACATCACTATAAGTTTATAACATATCGGGTGATACTTATGCATATCTTATTCAACATAAGAAATATGCATGTGACTATGAGGAACATATTTCTCAACAGAAAAGTGCAAGTGTAAGAACAACTTCCATCGATGAGAATCTACACTCAAAAGATGGGTTGTTTTCTTAATCTTAATTTCTTAAATGAAGAGATTTGCATGAAGCTACACTACACAAATGCCGATAACATAATAAGAGTATGTTAAACTTACTAAATGACCAAAAAAATAATCCAGACACATGTAATAAACTTTAGAGATGCGAAACAAAAAAACACTCCAACAGTCAAAGGACTTGTAACTTTAGATATGTGTCATTGCTGAAAGCGAGGAGCTATCCAAAGCTATATATATATTACTATGTCAATCAGAACTTCTCTAGCATCACTAGTACAAGCCTGCAAGGCGAGTTAAAAAGGTACAAAGTGGCATGATAATGTAAACCATGTTTAGTCAAGCATGAAACGTTAAATGGAAAATACACCACTACCTTCTTCAATTCAACCTTTGGAGGACCTGGTTCTTGATAAAAAGTTGGCATTGGTGAAGCTTTAAATGTCAAGCTCTTTCTCAACCTTCTAATTTCTGCCTCTTGGCTCTCCTACATTACATCAATTATTAGCAAACTTAGTTGAAAAACATACAATACAAAGCATTCTAGAAGGGCAATCCAGAAAAGCTTAAATGCAATGGAGAGCTTCTTACCTTGGACTTTTCCTGCAAGTTAGTTTTCTCCAATTCCTTTGCATGAATCTTCTCTTCTAGCTTCATGAAAAACTGATGAAAAAATTCCAGTTCACTATTTGAACTGCAATGATGGAAAATACATATGTAATGGGCTAAAAAGACAAAAAGGAAACACTGTTGCCTACCTCCTTCCGTTTCTCAGCACGCTCGTCCAGTCTGAAAGAAAAACTAGAACCAGTGCTCTTCGGATGAGGCATACCCTGAGGAGTTGTACTTCTACACATTGCATAGAAGAAAAATGAGACCCAATTGCAGAACAGATTCCAATAAGGCTAATGTCCTCTGACAAAGAAAAAGAGCAAGCACGAAATATTACGAGGTAGTGGAGTTGGCATCATCATCCTTTTTTGCTGGGATTGTTTGTTTCCCGGGCTTCATATCTCCGTTGTCGGACCTGTAATGACATGTTTTTCCTTGAAGTCGAATAGAGAGAATCTATAAAGCTCAACTGACAGTTAATATAGGTTGTGTGCTCATATCTAACATTTTTATAATATTTTGGCGTGTGCATTACAATATGAAGCACAATGAAATAGTTGCTCATAAGGTCTAATTCTGCTTCTGTGCAAGCCTAAACAGAAATAACATAGACATGTCAGCACAATTAAGCTTGGGGTGCAATCAAATTCGCATTGTGGACATTTAGTCCAATTCTGGTTGGTTCTTTTCTTGGTATAAAACGGAATAAGAATAAGCCAAATGATATGGAATCTCTCATCATTGAAAATGTAAATAATACAGATATTCTTTAATATGCATTAGATATAAGATTTTTAAAAGGGAATTTCAGTACAAAGACTCATCTCCGGTAATAATTAACAAAAGCTTACTTGGTAGGTTCAGAAGAAGCACCGTGGTCTATCAAGCCAGACTTCACAGGCTGATTGCAAGCAATGAATTGGACATAAGTAAGATTGACAGCATATTTTATGAACAAAAGCATAAAACCAAATCAAATCATACAAAGTCTCCTCCAACAAACAAAAATTCTGAGTTCATTAGCCAAAATAAAAAGGGCTTACAAATGACTTTCTTGATGCGGCGGTCTGCCTAACACTAGCCCCAGCTGCATTTGCATCCAATCAACTAAACAATCAGAAATTATATACCTATTTTTATTGATAAATAAACTGTGTAAATTAAAAGAGAGCTAACCATTAACAACTTCTAAACCATTTGATTGGGAAATTTTGGCATCCCCTTTTGCCTGCTTCACAATTGGGGCACTCTTCTTCAAAGCACTGGAAAGAGAACCCCTAGAGGGAAAGGTAAGGCTCTGGGAAAGCGCTGCCCTTGGATTTTTGCTTATCGCAGCCAACCCATTTCGACCCTTTCCGTCCTTTTGGGCCTTTGAAGATCCATTTTTCTACACAATTGGAGGCATCGCCTCAATAATGCAATCCTTGTAATTCAATGTCAGATAAAAACATCAAAAGTATAGATATTAAACATACCTTTGGAAGAGTTAACGCCTTGCTCTTGGGAGCAACAGCAGTAGCGCTTTCACTCCCAACTATTGATGAATTAAGACCTTCATCTATCAATGGTGGGTCATCGAGCACACCATTGCTAACTAGCAAGGCATCAGTGCTACTATCAATAATCCCATTTTCCTTATTAACACTCGAATTCAATTCAAAAGATGCTCGATCTCTCTCCAAACCACCATTGCTAATCTCTACCTCAACTCCATTAACAACTTCCATCGCCCAACCGAACGAAATCTAAGAAACAATTGTGGAAAACACTGCAACAAACAAATTGTTCTAAAGATCAAATCTTTCTCCAAAGAGCAGAATGATCTGGAATTGGAAGCCAATTTTACTGAATTAGATCAGAGAAAAACAAATAAAAGAGCATCTTCAGAAAGATCTATCTCCATTACCCCTTTCTAACAAAGATCCACAATAGGCAAAACTTCTCCTGATAAAATCTAGTGCCATTCTCACAATCCACAGAGAAAACCTCAAAGAATCAAGAATTACGCTAAAATCTAACAGATCAAGAACGAAAGAAAGCAATCGAATCATACCTATTGTTTTGAAACCCAACGTCAGTTCCCAAGATCCAAACACTTGAAATGAGACCCAAATCGATCATCACTCGCCATGTTCCGAACCAATCTACAGAGATCGAAGCTTCCCAAATCGATCTCGATCCCTCGATCTATTCGTACGAAACCCTAATTTCCCTCGTCGGCGATCTCAGATTCCCCCTCACTCCACACACTCTCTCTCTAGTCTAGGACTGCGTCGTATTTTTTTTTTCAAACTAAAGGGATAAACGAGCCCCACATTTACTAAACTGCCACTGTGGAGTATGACGAAAAGGCCCCCGCGTATATCCCCATAAATGCCGGTTGGTGGGGGCATTTCCGTCACGACGGCAGTTACTGCAGAGGCGGAAACGGCGTCGTGGCCATGTCGGAAGAACGTGGGGGGCGTCTCGTGAGCTGACGTGGCGGACGACGCGAGCTGGCTCGAACGTGGATCGGACGGCGGAGGATCGATCATGGGATGGATCTAGGCCGTCCGTTGGGGTTCAATCATTTCACCGTTCGAACAGCAGACATTTTGGCGGGTGGGCGTTGCCATCGTTCTGGCGTCTGGTGGTGATTGTACAAGAGACCGACACGTGGCTGTCGATTTGTCGCTTTCGTACAGATGAGGGCGGGGCCCTCTCATCTCGGCCGTTCGTTTTGTGAGCTATTGCGGCCGTTGGATCGAGATTCGACGGCGATTAGGAGTTGGAGGGATTAGGTGTCGGTGGTCTCGTCCCGTGTTTTACACCCGACGAAAGGGAATACCCACGTGTCTGGTGGGCCCTGGGTTCACTGTATGTCACGCTTCCATTGAGCCCATTTGGCGCGTGATGGATTGAAAATTTTAACCGTCCGTTATTTTTATGACCACCTTTTGTGCACGTTTTTTGCACCTGACCAAAAGAAGTCCGTAACTGTTTTATTTTAATTAGAATAAAACTGTTTCTTTCGAATTGATAATCCACAAATTTTCATTCTTTTTTTCCCCCTAAAAGTGCCATATTATGGCTTCTGTGCCCATGGTTTTATCAGAGTTCGAGACTGAACTCTAAAGTTGTAACCGAGACTTGTTTGGCAATCGAAATAGGGATTTCACAAACTGCGGTTATAAAAGTTTCGAGAGATTGAAACCCTTTTTTCTAAAACTGCTAAAGGACCAGAGCTTCGCAGAGTTTTAAAGCTATTTTTTATAAATCCTATTTTTAAACGAAACTCCGTTCCAATATTATGTTACCGGACAACCATATATTTTACGAAACCATATTTTTACAACACGACGGTTTGCATACATGCAAACCTCTGTTTTGTTGAAACCGGCCTTCTGAATCCTTGTTGCCAAAGTAGGCCTGAACAATAGAGATGTGAAGCATGATCTTATTTTTTAATAATGGGAAACGTGTAAGCTTAAAGAAGGAATTTTCTTTTAACTGAATGTCATTGAATATTATTGCAGCAGAAATGTTCAGGACTTGCACAAACTTTGCACAAAAAGAACTTGCTAGAGAAATAAAATAATAAAAAAAAATGGGGCAGAGCTTTTATATAATAATTAAATTTATAATGTGTTTTATAGCCAACCCCATAAACTTCGGGGAGATTGACATATATATCCTAATCTTCAAGATTTTTTTTAACTAGTCCGTATGTCTAAAATCCACACGGACGCGTCTAAAACCCACACGGGCGCACCAAAGAACCCATGAATTTATCCTAATTATGGTCAATTCCCTTTCTTGAAAAAAAACCATTTTCTTCCCATGAGTATAAGTGCCCTACCACCTTGACTATTGCTCATTGATTTCTTCATGTGTTGTCATTCTCAACAAACAGCAGAATATAGTGTGAAACAGTCACAAGGAGGATAAGGTTGCAATAAACCTTGAAAATTAAATGCCAATAACTATTCAGCTTTCTGTTCACTTACAACATGAAAGAGCAACTGGCATCTTTATACTGGAGAATTACAACATAATAAATTACACAAGTACATCTGACAATTGGGTGGCAGGGAGAAGACAAATGAACAAACATCACAAGCTAACAAGGACACATCTTGGACCTCTTGATTTCTAAAAGATATAAAGAAACCTTTACAACTCAACTCATATATAATTACATATGCCCTATAATAATAAATTTACATACATAGAGGGGTAAAACTTAGCTGCTCCTAGTTCAACCAAGCTGCAATGCTTCCCTAAAACCAATCTGTAAACCTTTCTTGCCAAAACCGGCGTTTCCCTGCATCATCGCGACAAACTCGCTGTAGTCGATGCGCCCATCCTACAAAAGAGTGCAATAAACAATAATTATATCCCTTGTCCCATGGTCGTATTTAAAATCGGCGTTATCAGGGTGGAAGGGTGCTGATAAGCAAGTTGAGTGGTAGTGGTGAATGAGATGTGGATGAAGGGCGTTATGTGCGATAATACTAAATTAACATGAATGGGTTATTGAAAAGTTTTAGAACTTACACTATCCTGATCGACTTCTCGCATCATATCTTCTATTCGAACATCTTCAACACCAAACTCATCACAAGCCTGTTGGAGCTCATCAGCGGTAATGAAGCCACTGCCATCTCTGTCGAAATATGAGAAGGCCGCAAACAAATGGTCTTCTCTCTCTATTTTGTTCAGATGTAGTGTTGCAGCTATGAATTCCCCGTAGTCTATCGCACCGCTGTTATCCACATCAGCCTGCAGTAAAAAGTTTGCAACATGAATTCATGAAACGGGTTTAATCATCAATGTTCTTCACATATAAATCTCCTTTAGTAAGGGGTGAGGGAAAACCCAATGTCATCCGGAACATGGAACCTTTCGGTACGTGGAAGCACGGAACGCCACTTGTCATATAACGTGGGGTAATTATCTTTGATACACTTTACGGATCGAACAAAAAACTTAGCTAAACATGGAGTGTTTTTTTGGGATAGTTTCTATGTGTGGGTATGCATATGTGAATGTACATAATATTAATATGAATTAAATGGGGATGAGGTCGAGACTGCGGTCGCGTGAGCCAGCTCCTGGAGGTCGCTCCCGTCCCAACTTAACCCTAAGGACCCAACCCTGTTATACCCTGTTCAGGGCTCAGCGACCGCAGCCTCATGGCTGCAAACAACGGCAACCCCATAAACCTCTATACATTCATATTAAATTTAAATTCTTTGCTATCTATTTAACTTTTTGAAAAAGAATTGAATATGTTAATAGTATAATTTTACAAAAACCCGATTTTATGCCTTTTAACTTAAGTTTTTAATGGGTTGGATTGGAATGGTGATTCTTCATTTCCATGACACTAGTGTTCCCCGATGGGCAATGCCCATTCCAAATTACAGATCTCTCGTGATTTAGTGATTTATGGTAAAACAGGAGGGGGGAAATTCTGTATGCATGTTTAGCTTGATGGTGTTTCGAAATGAGGACTCTAGAGTTGATGCTTAATTCTATTTTGTTTGATATGTTGGCTTAGTTTAGAGTCTAAGACTCATTTTGTACCTCGTCAAGAACTTTTCTCTTTTGTTTTTAACTATATTAATGATGGCAGGAATAAGGGCTGTTTTTAGCCCAGCTTCTTTGCTGAAGAACGTGCACATAAAAATTCCCTGCATCTTTCTTCTTATGTTATGCTCCAGTACGAAATCATTAAACAACTTAGTAAAAGTAGAATGTTGGTTGGGTTATCTAATTAAATAATGTATGATGATCACATGGCATGTTTTCTCTATAAAATAAGCTTTGGACAAAAACTTACTGCTTGCATTAGTGCATAAATTTCTGATTCTTTGAGATTAGCGCCCACTCTTTCCAAACCAACCTTGAGTTCTTCATAAGTGATCTGTCCACTGTTGTCTGCGTCTAACATCTTGAACATTTCTTTTAGGCCAGCAATTTCTTCTTCAGATAGGCTCTCAGCAATAACCTATAAAATAAATTTATTTGGCTCAGAACTTGACATGGCTAAACTGGTATGAACTTGCAAAATTAATAGAAGTACCATTATACCATAAAAACCAGAGTTTAAAAGCTAATAAACACAGCTAATTGGAATATAGAAAGAAATGGTACTGGTATAAAAAGGACCGAGGTTTTTGTCTCTAATACAAATGGATCGATTGCGTCAAATCATAAACAGTGCACAAGAAAGCAGAAGCAGTGTGGCATTGTTGTTATGAAAGCTATTCTTCCAGTCTATAAGAAACAACTCTGTATAAAGTTTGTCATTAACAGGAACGTCTGTTCCAAATTGGACGGTAAATCAAATGGAAGAAAACAGAAATTTGATACAAATGATTTATAAGAAATTTGTGAGGAAAATTCGCAACAATTGGAATGCAATGTCAGTGTGGCATCCCCATGTGGGCAATCGAATTATCTTCGTGATTTCATAAAAGTTCATGGTCATGAAATTTGTAGATGAATGCGACTGGAAAATAACATGGAACAAATGCATATTATCAAGTCCTCAAAATTCTCTTCCTAGCAAAATTCAGTTTTCTTTCCAATCACACATGTTCATCCAAGTGATCAACTCTATACTATAATTTCCCAATGCTGAGAAATTCAAGACAACATAATTTTGAAGATAGAAGCATCACATGACACTAATTATAATGCATAACCCACTTTTGTAGCATTTCTATATGACAGTAACTGGTACCTATTCAAATTGGATTTTTCTAAATCTCTGGACAAACTCCATATGCTTTTAAGACTTACTCTGAGGGCCATCTTTTTAAGTTTGTTCATAGCAGAAAATTGCTTCAGCCGAGATAAAACCGCAGAATCAAGTGGCTTATCAAGAGCTACACCCCCAACTAGGAGCCAAGGATGACCTGTACGAATATCGACACTAAATCCTTTGATAACTCTACAGCATTTTCTAGGATATAATAATATTTATACTAATTGCTATCAGATCAAATAAGAACTCACACAGAACTTCATGAGCGGTCAACCTCCTTCTAGGGTCTCTGACAAGCATTCTCCTTACTAAATCTTTGGCACTTTCAGATATGCTAGGCCACGGATCTGTTTCAAAGTCGAGATCGCCGTGTAAAACCTGTTCAAATATCCCTTGTTCGGTTTCTGGGGTTTATGCAAACATGACAACAACGGTCAATTAAAGTGATCGAAATATACAAGATCGATGAAATGAAAGAGAAGCAAAGGCCAAAGTACAAACCTCCCCAAAATGGGGGCACCCCACTCAACAAGATGTAAATGATGACTCCGGCACTCCATACATCGGCTTCTGGGCCATAACATTTTCTTAGAACTTCAGGTGCAACATAATATGGGCTACCAACAACGTCTGTGAATTTTTCTC
This sequence comes from Agapanthus africanus, assembly GCA_030015575.1. Classification (NCBI taxonomy): domain Eukaryota; kingdom Viridiplantae; phylum Streptophyta; class Magnoliopsida; order Asparagales; family Amaryllidaceae; genus Agapanthus; species Agapanthus africanus. The sequence goes on along the minus strand of JASDDO010000026.1, from coordinate 18,694,857 downwards.
CTGAAACAACAGATCTGTCAATACAAGATCAGATGTATATAGAAATTCATGTATCAGATTTTGCATCATGAAGAGAAGTATCATAAGAATTATCCATATCAGTGTTAGTGTATATGCCCTAGAGGCCATTACTGTATCATACTAGTTTGTATATTACTTGATGGAAGCTTGGGATATTCACAGTTGTATATACAATCTTGCTCGAAATGGTAGTATGCTACTTGGTTTGTCTCTACTTCAATGTGTGCATGTGTTTCTTTTAGCATATCGCTGAGATACATATTAGTAGAGCCCTTAGGATCTTTGCTTGATTACCAGCGTTGTGATGGCGCTCGCACTCGTGGGGGCTGGGTAATCTATAGGCACATCCTTATACAGGTCCCTGGTCGTTGGACTATCGAGACAGGGCATCGATACTCCGGAGTAGACTAGCGTATGCGCTTCTCATCCCAGTGTGGGAGACGGTCTGTCCCACAGCCGTCAGTACGTCGTACTTGAGATAGTATACGGGTGCTCGTTAGATTACGAGTACACTGGACAGGACTCGTCGGGAACTGTTGGTTGGTATTATACCTATCGTCAGTTATCAGTTCCCAGGTGACATGAGTACAGCTTAGTCCGCTGACTTGACACTGTCACTTCGCCTCGAGTGTGTTCCCACTGCACTTTGATTACTACCCTACCACGGCTCAAAGGAGTCGTGCAAACAGGTAGTTTTGGGGTGCAGTCCCGAAGCACTTGGAGGCAGTGACGGTTAGACAGGATTCGTCTCTCCCGGTATTGGGGATTGACATCGCGCTGTGTCCAGGAGAGCCATTACACGAGTAGTCCCTGGCCAGGGCAAGCGAGATATACTGGTAGGTTTCCAGTGTTATCTCAGGGTGTTCTGGGCTACACTCCGACACGACTTGTACCGCTATTAGGGGACTGACGTTCACCGTCCCCTAGGCCCGCCATGCGATGTATCAGACGAACAGACCGGATTGTACGGAGACTGTCACATACAGGCTCAGTAGGAGTTCAGATGGGGTTCACCTCGTCAGTCTTCTTATCGGCATCTACCTGGGGACCGTTACATACAGCTAGTGCCGCTTGCGGTCTGTGGTTAAACCCACTGCCAGCGTAGTGACGAGTCTTTAGAGTCCCACACAGAGAGCTATTCGCCTTTAGGCAAAATGAGTAGAGGTCGCATGGTTTTGCGACAGGGTTCGTTTGCATCCGCGCACTTGTGCACGTTTGCTGTCCGGACAGCTTATACTAGTGGGTTTTGGTTTAAGCCGGATCCTAGTATATGATTTGGGATTGGTTTTTCTCATTATATTCGTGTTCCTCGGATCACGAATACGGGTGCGTATGCACAGTTGCTTGAGACAGAGGGAGAGAACTTTGATTAGGGTTAATGACTATTGTCATTTTATTAACCCTAATGCTTTTGTGTGAATTATGGTTAATTAATATTAGTTTAATAATTGTGCATGGTTATGGTTGTTGACCTTTTGACCTATCTTGACTTGTTGACCTTGTTGACACTTTGACCATCATCATTTCATTTGGAAGATGCTCTTTGATCCTTGCAAATTGCATTAAAAATGAAATGATAATGGTCATGTCTTGATTAACCATGACAATTATCTAGCTAATTATCTAATTACAATAATTCACACATATATGTGAGAATGGTTTATTTTATTCTCATTCTATCATTCCCTTTCTCTCTTGTTCTTCCTCTCCCTCAAGCTCTCCCCTCTCATGTGTTGAGAAACACTTGAGCTTGAGAAAAACCCCTTCTTGATAATCTCTACTCTCATCTAGGGTTCAAGGATTAGCACTTCTTACACCCTAGTTACTTCTAGCTTGGAGTTGAAGCCAAAGGTTGAGGCTTTCGGGTGGATCCTTCTTCGACGTGAGAAGACGACAAAGATGACATCTTTCTACCACTCCAAGAAGCAAGGAGAGAAGGACATAAAGCCCTAGGTATAACCATTTCTACCCTTAGCTAGTTTCTAGTTAGCTTTAGCTTGTTTTTGTTTAGCAAAGATCCTTCTTTGTCTAGTCCATGTTATCTAAGTTGATAAAAATTTGATTTTTATTCCGTTTTCCGCCTCCCCGTAAGTACCGGGGTGAGCAACGTGGACTTGCAGTGGTATCAGAGCCTAACTAAACATAAACTAACTAGGTAGTGAAGTGTAACGAAGTTCGAATCGGAAAAATCGGAAAACCGAGTTTTCAAAACCCTATGTTTCTGTTAAAATTTTTTCTGTTCAAAACAAAATAAATCATACTCCTAAAATCATCTCAGGGTTTTGTGAAGAAAGCCACCAAAAATGATCCAGAGATTCGACCAAAGAGCCGCGGTTGCGCGGCAATAGCTTGGCTCGTCTCTGGGTCGATTTTGGTGCAGTGTCTTTCTGGCTTGGTTTTAGGATTTTTAAGATGGTTTATATGTGCCCAGATTTTCCAGAATAGAAATTTATTTTTTTGGGGCCTATAAATCCGTATTTTTTTTTCGAACTTCACTACACTTTGACTATAAGGGTTATATCTGTGATGTTTATATGTACTGAACGTCGGCTAATCGCTATATGTCGATTAGTCAGGGTTATACATATCTATGATCTGTATTTGATGATGGTATGTGTATATGAATGAGTTGGATTGTCGCGGGTGAATAGCCGGGGTGGATGTAAGATGAGTGTTGCTTTTTCTTTCATTCATTGTAATTTGTAAATTGATGTAATATTATTATTTGTATGGCCGCACAACCGGATCGGGGTTGTAGTCGTCATTGTATAATTCTTTTTACTGTTTTTGCTCCTAGAATAGACCCATGGAGGGGGTGCACAAACTACCGGGTATCTCGAAGTAGCCTACTCATGGTGTTGAGGGAGGGTGCTTCGCTTCGGGTACTTGGCGGGTAGTTTGCCGCACCCGTAGGGGTCTTGGATGGGGTATTGGCTATTCACCACGACCGTGTAATCCGCTTTTCGTTACAGGCTCGAACGGATTGCGGATTCCTAGTATATCCAATGTATTCATCCGTGATCTGTAATGTCTATCATTGCTATATATTTATATATGATAACTATTTAGGCGTTGCTTATGTTTTACAGCCGCACTAGCCCAGCCCCCGCTCTGTCGTTAGTTAAGTAACCTAACGGGTGATGACGGGGCCCCGTGGCGAATGCGAATGGCATAAGCGTACGTCATATTTTGGTTGTTTTCTGCAATGGTAGGATTAAATGATGGGACGCATTAAAAGAACTAATGCAAGAAAATAAACCAAGTAAAAGTCGATTGGAACACTTTGAAAACCACTCGGTTCTTTTCAAAACTAAACTTTTAAACGCGGAGCTTGAACCACTCCTTTTAAAAGCTATCTCGTTCCATCGATTATATCAAGTTCACTACGTTCACGGTTTCGCCAAAACCATCCGTAGCCCTCCATCATTCTACATGAATGGTCAAAAAGTATTCAAGCTATGTATTTTGGTCAAAGTCAAGGCATAGTGATTGGTAGCTATTGGGTATTCATGTGCAGCATAGATAGATGCGTTGGTTTGGGACAGTCGTGCTGCCATTTTGGCTAAAGTCAAGGGTAGGTACGAGTGGGTCCAAAATAAACCAGGAGAATGACGGGTAGAACTTGACATGTGACTTATGATATTTTGGCCAAAGTCAAGGTCATAAGAGCGTGGGGCAAAAAAATCCACATCGGGAGTTTCATAAGTACTGAAACTTGCTAGCGCTGCATACCATTTGGAGTTTGATGATTCTGGTAGGATTCCTTCGGTTTTATCACGCGATGATATTTGGATCCCGATCCTACTTTGAGTATATGCTACTCCTCGGGAAAACTCTCACTTAACGATCAATGCTATAAACTTAGTAGGTGTCTAGAAAGGTGTTAGCGGGGCTACGCCCCCAGGGAAAAGAGGTTCTTAAATTAAGGAACTTCGCGAAAGCGTTGGAAAACCTCTCTCGAAGTACCGACACTGGCCTGGCTGAACGGTTAAGCAAGTATTGTACGGTGAGATTGATCCTGACTAATCCTTTCTTTACGGTTTGAGAAAGGATTCGAGAGACAGTGGGAGCCATCCAGTTTAGACAAACTAAAAACCACTCTAAACTTGCAAGAGCATCATGCTAAAGTGTTTCTTTTCTCTCTCCTAATTGCAGAGACCATTCAACATGACCGGACTTAAGTTATTACTAGATAAAAACATATTGACAGGGCCAAACTACAAAGATTGGCTCAGGAATGTCAAGATGGCAATCACTTACGACAAGTTGGGGTATGTCCTTACCACCAAAGCTCCCCATGTCCCAGGTCCCACCTTCAGCGTCGCGGATAAGGAAATCCGTAAGACATGGGAGATAGATTGCGCGAAGGCCAAATGCCTCGTACTTGCCTCGATGGACAATGAACATCAGAGGAGGCACGAGAATATGGACCTAGAGTCCATATTTCTCCATACAAAAGAACTGTATGGAGAGCGGTCTCGTATCGCCAGATACGAAGTGTCAAAGAAGTTGTTTTCGGCAAGGTTGGCCGTCGGATCGTCGGTAGCGGAACACGTGCTTAAGATGATTGGCTACATAGAGGAGCTCGCGGACCTTGGGACCACGTTGGAGAATGAACTCTATACTGATTTGATTCTCCAGTCCCTTCCTTCCACTTACGCCCAGTTTATCCTTAACTTCAACATGCAAAGAAAGGAGGTTGAACTTTCCGAACTTCTGAACATGTTGAGGAGTGCTGAGAACACCCTACAGAAAGGTAAGGACATATCCACTTTGTTTGTAGGAGGATCTTTCTCTTCTAGATCCAGGGCTAAAACCAAGGGTAAGAAGAAGAAAGCCCCCGCCAAACCAAGAGGCGGTGTCGGTAAAGTGGATACGATGGGAAAAGGAAAAGCAACAAAGATAGCGGGGAAGCTAGTGGGGAAGGAAGAATGCTTCTATTGTCACAAAAGTGGTCACTGGAAACAGGATTGCAAGGCTTGGAAGGCCAGAACACAGGATTTGAAGCGAGTTGCGGCTTCAGCTTCAGGTGTGTATGTTATTGAAAACTGTCTATCAATAAACTCTACATCCTGGGTATTAGATACCGGATCAGGATCTCATATCTGTAATTCTTTGCAGGCATTGAGAAAGCGTAGGGTTTTGAAGGCAGGTGACATGACCCTCAGAGTTGCAAACGGTGCTAGCATGGATGCTGAGGCCGTGGGGGACTATCACCTGGGATTGTCGGATGGACATTTTTTGGTTTTGCGTAGTTGTTATTATGTACCAAATGCAACCTGTAATATCATTTCTGTATCTTTATTATCTAAAGAAGGTTATGAATTTGCATTTGTAAGTAATGTAGTGAACATTCACCTTAATCAGGTTTTGATTGGGTCAGGTACATTAAACAACGGTATATACGTATTAAACCAACCACGGATTTTCAATATCCAGAATACACACAAAAGAAACTCTCCAGAAATAAATAAAACTTTCTTATGGCATTGTAGACTGGGTCACATCAATGAGAGAAGGTTAACTAAGTTACATGCAGAAGGATATTTGGATTCGTTCAAATATCAATCATATGCAACTTGTCAATCCTGTCTCAAAGGAAAGATGACAAAGACTCCGCTCACTGGACACGGAGAAAGAGCGAGCGAGCTCTTGGGACTCGTACACAGCGACGTGTGCGGTCCAATGTCTACACATGTGCGAAGCGGTTATTCTTACTTCATTACTTTTACGGATGACTTTTCAAGGTACGGTTATGTCTTCTTAATGAAACATAAATCCGAGGCTTTTGAAAAATTCCAGGAATATAAGAATGGAGTAGAAAAACAAACAGGCAAAAGTATCAAGGCACTGAGATCTGATCGAGGTGGTGAATACTTGAGTGCCGAGTTCCTGGGTTACTTAAAAGAGAATGGAATTCTCTCTCAGCTTACTCCTCCATACACTCCGCAACATAACGGTGTATCGGAGAGACGGAACCGAACCCTATTGGATATAATACGGTCCATGATGAGTAACGCTGAGTTGCCGCGATCGTTCTGGGGATATGCGCTAGAATCAACTGCATAACTTTTGAACCGAGTTCCAACTAAGACTGTGCCTACTACACCATATCAGATGCGGTGTGGGAAGAGACCCTATCTTAATCACATTAAGACATGGGCATGTCCAGCTTTTGTAAAAAAGCAGCATGCGGACAAGCTCGAGGCACGCTCAGTACAGTGCAAGTTTGTGGGATATCCAAAGAGCTCCAAGGGATATTACTGCTATTGCGAAGAGGAACAAAAAGTCCTTGTTTCTCGCCATGCCCACTTTCTAGAACACCAGTTCATAGAAAAAGAATTAAGTGGGACCGCAATAGAACTGGAAGAAATTCCAGAACCACGAGCTATTACTGAAAGCTTGATTGAACCAGAGGGTTCAAAAGATCAGGACATTCCCACACCACTCCGCAGGAGTAGTAGGCAGTCTCATCCGTCCGAAAGATACTGCGGTTTTCTCATTGACGGGGATAGAGAGGATTGCATCATAGATTGTGATGAGCCTACTAGCTTCCAGCAAGCCATTCAGAGCGTCGACTCGGTAAAATAGCTGGATGCAATGCGGACCGAGATGGAGTCCATGTACACCAACAAAGTATAGACGTTAGACATTGCTCCAGATGGGGTAAAACCCGTAGGATGCAAGTGGATCTTCAAAAGGAAGATTGGTGTAGATGGACAGGTTGAGACCTATAAAGCTAGACTGATAGCAAAGGATTTTCGTCAGCGACCTGGTTTGGACTATGACGAAACCTTTTCTCCAGTAGCTATGCTGAAATCCATTCGGATCCTTCTTGCCATTGCTGCCTTCCACGATTATGAGATTTGGCAGATGGACGTAAAGACAGCTTTTCTAAATGGTCATTTAGAGGAGTGTGTCTATATGGACCAGCCAGAGGGTTTCATTCAGAGTGGGAGCAGCGGAAAGGTGTGCAAGTTGCTCAAGTCCATTTATGGACTAAAGCAGGCATCGCGGAGTTGGAACATCTGTTTTGATGAGACGATCAAGGAATTTGACTTTATCAAAAATCCAGATGAACCATGCATCTATTGTAGATTTGTAGCGAGAACTGTAGTATTCCTCGTTTTATACGTGGATGACATTCTCTTAATAGGAAATGGCATTCCTATGCTACAATCTGTCAAGGGGTTCTTGTCACACAAGTTCTCCATGAAAGACCTGGGTGATGCCTCATACATTCTGGGTATCCGGATCTACCGTGACAAATCCAAGAGGATATTAGGACTTTCACAGTCCAGGTACATCGACACCATACTGAAGAAATTCAGTATGGAAGATTCCAAGATCGGTAATCAACCGGCTTGTCACGGGATCACCCTCTCCAAAGAGATGTCTCCCAAGACTGATTTGGAAAGGGATCGCATGTCTATTATACCCTACGCTTCTGCGGTAGGCTCTATAATGTATGCGATGTTGTGTACCAGACCGGATGTGGCTTATGCACTGAGTGTGGTAAGCAGGTATCAGTCAAACCCTGGGGAGAAACATTGGATAGCAGTAAAGAACATTCTCAAGTACCTGAGAAGGACTAAGGAGATGTTCTTGGTGTATGGCGGAAAAGACCTGCAGATTGAGGCCTTTGCTGACTCCAGCTTCCAGAGTGACAAGGATGATTCCAAGTCCATGTCGGGTTTTGTCTTCACCCTCAATGGAGAGGCGGTGTGTTGGAAGAGTTCCAAACAGGAAACCGTTGCGGACTCGACTATGGAAGCGGAATACATCGCTGCATCTGATGCCGCAAAAGAAGCTGTCTGGATGAGGAAATTCTTGAAAGAACTTCAGGTGGTTCCGTCCATTGTTGACCCAATACCTCTGTATTGCGACAACGGGGCTATAGCTTTAGCGAAGGAACTCAGGTCCCATCAGAAATCCAGACACATCTTAAGGCAGTATCACCTGATTAGGGAGATCGTGGATCGCCAGGAGATCGAGGTCCGGAGGGTTGCTTCAGAAGATAACACAGCAGATCCATTCACCAAGGCCTTGCCCCAGACTCAGTTCGAGCGGCTGATCGAGATGATAGGTCTTCGATACGCCAGTACATGGCCTTAGTGCAAGTGGGAGATTGTTAGTGTATATGCCCTAGAGGCATTACTGTATCATACTAGTTTGTATATTACTTGATGGAAGCTTGGGATATTCACAGTTGTATATACAATCTTGCTCGAAATGGTAGTATGCTACTTGGTTTGTCTCTACTTCAATATGTGCATGTGTTTCTTTTAGCATATCGCTGATATACATATTAGTAGAGCCCTTAGGATCTTTGCTTGATTACCAGCGTTGTGATGGCGCTCGCACTCGTGGGGACTGGGTAATCTATAAGCACATCCTTATACAGGTCCCTGGTCGTTGGACTATCGAGACAGGGCATCGATACTCCAGAGTAGAGTAGCGTATGCGCTTCTCATCCCAGTGTAGGAGAAGGTCTGTCCCACAGCCGTCAGTACGTCGTACTTGAGATAGTATACGGGTGCTCGTTAGGTTACGAGTACACTGGACAGGACTCGTCGGGAACTGTTGGTTGGTATTATACCTATCGTCAGTTATCAGTTCCCAGGTGACATGAGTACAGCTTAGTCCGCTGACTTGACACTGTCACTTCGCCTCGAGTGTGTTCCCACTGCACTTTGATTACTACCCTACCACGGCTCAAAGGAGTCGTGCAAACAGGTAGTTTTTGGATGCAGTCCCGAAGCACTTGGAGGCAGTGACAGTTAGACAGGATTCGTCTCTCCCGGTATTGGGGGTTGACATCGCGCTGTGTCCAGGAGAGCCATTACACGAGTAATCCCTGGTCAGGGCAAGCGAGATATACTGGTAGGTTTCCAGTGTTATCTCAGGATGTTCTGGGCTACACTCCGACACGACTTGTACCGCTATTAGGGGACTGACGTTCACCGCCCCCTAGGCCCGCCATGCGATGTATTAGACGAACAGACCGGACTGTACGGAGACTGTCACATACAGGCTCAGTAGGAGTTCAGATGGGGTTCACCTCGTCAGTCTTCTTATCGACATCTACCTGGGGACCGTTACGTACAGCTAGTGCCGCTTGCGGTCTGTGGTTAAACCCACTGCCAGCGTAGTGACGAGTCTTTAGAGTCCCACACAGAGAGCTATTCGCCTTTAGGCAAAATGAGTAGAGGTCGCATGGTTTTGCGACATGGTTCGTCCGCATCCGCGCACTTGTGCACGTTTGCTGTCCGGACAGCTTATACTAGTGGGTTTTGGTTTAAGCCGGATCCTAGTATATGATTTGGAATTAGTTTTTCTCATTGTATTCGTGTTTCTCGGATCACGAATACGGGTGCGTATGCACAGTTGCTTGAGACAGAGGGAGAGGACTTTGATTAGGGTTAATGACTATTGTCATTTTATTAACCCTAATGCTTTTGTGTGAATTATGGTTAATTAATATTAGTTTAATAATTGTGCATGGTTATGGTTGTTGACCTTTTGACCTATCTTGACTTGTTGACCTTGTTGACACTTTGACCATCATCATTTCATTTGGAAGATGCTCTTTGATCCTTACAAATTGCATTAAAAATGAAATGATAATGGTCATGTCTTGATTAACCATGACAATTATCTAGCTAATTATCTAATTACAATAATTCACACATATATGTGAGAATGGTTTATTTTATTCTCATTCTATCATTCCCTTTCTCTCTCTTGTTTTTCCTCTCCCTCAAGCTCTCCCCTCTCATGTGTTGAGAAACACTTGAGCTTGAGAAAAACCCCTTCTTGATAATCTCTACTCTCATCTAGGGTTCAAGGATTAACACTTCTTGCACCCTAGTTACTTCTAGCTTGGAGTTGAAGTCAAAGGTTGAGACTTTCGGGTGGATCCTTCTTCGACGTGAGAAGACGACAAAGGTGACATCTTTCTACCACTCCAAGGAGCAAGGAGAGAAGGACATAAAGCCCTAGGTATAACCATTTCTACCCTTAGCTAGTTTCTAGTTAGCTTTAGCTTGTTTTTGTTTAGCAAAGATCCTTCTTTGTCTAGTCCATGTTGCCTAAGTTGATAAAAATTTGATTTTTATTCCGTTTTCCGCCTTCCCTTAAGTACCGGGGTGGGCAACGTGGACTTACAATCAGTGTGCACACATCCATATCATATCTTACTTAAATGTATGCATATCTACATCTATGGATATATGCATAAACACTCACATACAGATAGTACACATGCATATGCAAGCATGCAATCTGAAGGGAAATGTAATGCAAATCAGTGCGCATTCTCTAAAAAAAGTGGAAACTTATGATCAAAACAGATTTAGATGATGCACATTGTTCATATTGATCTCCGTACCTTGATACCTATATGGATGGGACATCAACTTCAAAAGCTATAACTCACACATCAAACAGGTGCAAAATGAATGTCTTCCAATAATAGAGCACAAATATCATTGCATGCATGGCTAAGATTTCTCCAAATCGTTTTGTTTACATGTATTTTAAGATATATTGAACAATGTAAACGGTGTGGCTCAACCGAGTTTTGTGTTAATAGTAAACCACTTGCAACCGAACATTCCCTATACATGTGTTAATAGTAAAATTACATTTTAATGAATATTGAAGTTTTAAGTACTTAACTGACTTGTCGATTTAGTACAAGGGGCAGTATGTTGTATTAATCATTGATGATCATATCTTCATTTTACATGATAAGATATAATTCAATAAGGATTCCAAACCAGAGAAATACCCGTTGCTATATGATGCTAAGGGGTTCAAAAAACCTCTATTTTCTCTATTGAGAGAATCTTAGGTATAATATCCAAAATTTATATTTATTAGTCTCACGATCATTATAAGGAATAGTTTTCCCGGAGTGAGATTTCTGACCCTACGCAGACACTTAACCAACTTGGATATTAAGATAAGCATTGCTTCGCAACATCGTATTCAATTCTCCCTTTTGGCAATATCTAACTTCTTTGACAATTCAGACAGACATATCAGTACATAACATATATACATACTATTATGAAACTAATCTGTAGCGCATATATGTCAATTCCAACAATGCATATCCAAATCAACAAGCAGCCAACTAAGGAAAAAAAGATTTACCTGGCTTAAAAAATATCGACAACCCGAAATCAATGGTCTTTAATGGTGACTCCTCCTGCTGATTAACAAACAAAAAGTTCTCCGGCTTAAGATCCCTATGCATCACCCCCAAAGAATGGCAAACTTCCACAACCTCCACAATCACCCTCGCAAGCTCTGCCGCCTTCTTCTCCGTATAATGGCCCTTCTCTATAATCCTATCAAACAGCTCCCCACCCGAACAAAGCTCCATCACCACATGAACGGCCGTCGCATCCTCAAACGCCCCACAAATCGTAATCACGTTCGGATGCCCCGACAAATGATGCATTATCTGAATCTCTCTCCTCACGTCCTCAACGTCTTCATCCGTAACCAGCTTCCTCTTCAAGATCGACTTGCAAGCGTAGCTTTTTCCTGAACCCTTCTCGAGGCACAAATATGTAGTCCCGAATTGCCCCTGCCCGAGCTTCCGGCCTAAACTGTAAATATCCTTCAAATTCTCGGTCTTCCTCCGCAACACTGAGTCTACTTGAAGGCCGGCGCTCGAGACTCTCCGCACATGGTGAGGTTTCTTCGGGGGTTTGGGAGGAGTCTGAGCTTGCGGCTGCGGGTCGGGGAGCTTGACGGGTACGGATCCATTCTCGGGCTCAGGTTTCGGGATGGTGATGGGTTGTGGGGGATCGGTGGCCGACGAGGGATGCGAGGGCTTCTTGGGGGTGGGGTTGGAGGAGATGGAGGGGTCGTTGGATCGAGCGCGGAAGAGATTGGTGGAAATGGATTGGAAAAAGCCTGATTTTGAACTGCGGCTTGGGCCGAGGCAAGCATTCCCCATGCGAGATCCTAGGATAGGGTTAGGGTTTGCAGAGGATTCGACATTGGGGTAGAATTTTTTTTTTGGGTTTTGTTTTGGGTGGGGGATCAAGCCCTGATCCTCAGGATTTGAGGAAAGGGAGAATTTGGGGATCTAGGGTTAGGGATTTGAACCAATGAAAGAGGAAGAAGAAGAGGAGAGGTTGCGATGATGGTTCATGAGGTCGCGGGAAAATAGGGCTCGGGAACTTGGAGAGAAGGGTAATTTGGTCTTTTGTGATGCTTCTGTTTGTGTTGTTCAAATAGAACGCGGTTTATTTTTTACTTATTGTTTTATTATTTTAGCATTCTAGCTAATTATTTAGCTGGTAGGGGTTAATAATAGAAGTTTTAGTCAAAAAAAATTATATTTCTTCCAGTGATGACTATCTTTATATGAATCTTTTAGAAATTCTTTTATTGAAAATTTATTTGTAATAGTTTGAAATAAAATAATTTGCAATGTCCCAAGAAATTTGAGAATTTATTTTATAATCAAAAAACCCAAAGGATCACTTTTCTATACTAAGAGTTTCTGCTAACCTTTTTGTTTGTATGTTGGTGGTGATATAGTTTTCGTATGAAACGTAGCTTTAAAACTTAAAACATCTTGACGACCCAATATCATCTAACTTTCTTGTGCTTCGAGTGGTTTTATTTACACATTTGAATGTTAAAAAACTATGAACTGCGATAGAGAATAAGTCGATGCTTGAATCTTAGTTGCCCTAGTCTTGTAGAGACACCACTAAATATATAAATAATTTAAATTACGACATTAATTTTCTTAAATAACAAGGATGTCATGAGTTCTGCAAGAAATATGAAGGATCAAACCATGATAAGCCTAGTAAGTCCCTGCACCTCAAAAAATCAATATCTAAAGAATGCTTCAAAGCATAGCAGGCCTTGTTAGTCCCTGCACCTCTCAAAGAGCAACAAAGTTGAGAATCACATTGCAGCGAAGGACTAGCAAAGCATTAATATCATGAAAGGCTTGAACAAATAAAAAATAATAACACTTGGGCAATTTTCCATGCCTTGAGTAAAAAATTATGCAAACCTGTTCTTCAGTCTAAAACAACTGAAATAAACTCATTAGACATGTAAGAGTACAGAAGGCCAATTAGTTTCCCAACAAATCACCGGCGTTCACCAATATCTAATACACTGGATACTTTTAATGCATTTCACAAACTGATGCATCGCAACATGCAAGTATAAATAGATTTAGACTTTATAAACAGCCATAAATGGCATAAGTACGGATCCGATCCAAAGTTCGCCATCTTTTTCCTCTACTTCACTCACTGCTCGAACAACTTTCCCTTGTCGGTCCTCCAACACTTGCAGCAACTCCCCGTTTGGACTATACTTGAGGATCATTGCATGAAGTCTGCCTCCGATTTGTATCAAGTAATGATACCTGGCTTTGATTGGGAGTTTAAGCACGAATTTTCTAAACCACGGAAAAATACTCATTATATGTGCATAAATTGTGCGGCGACAGTGAATGGCTACCCAAAATTCACCCTTCTCGTTAGTTCTCACATTATCCGGGAATCCAGGCAGAATAGCGAAAACCTCATGAGTTCCGGCCTTTTCACCTTTTATCCAGTATTGACTCAACCTGCACAGATATCAATGTAGTTAAAAAGAAGAAAGGCAGTGATCAAAGCAGTTATTTCAGTTAATTGATTGTACCTCAATTAGTATTCTTTACTATTAAAATAATATATTAAATGGTCCTTTGCAAACCAGTATGCAAAATCATAAACTGGAATCTTCATCAACAAAGATCTGAACATACATACCATTTACCTTAATTTCGTAATCCACATCTTTCAACCTATGTACATGGGAGGGAAAAAAAATTCAAATGATTTGAGGACCGCTACCATGCACTGGATGGAGTGTAATATTTTTGGAAAGGCGTTTATTTTGCACCAGCATGTGTTAATGGCCTTTAACTTGTTGCATTTTGCATGGATAAAGGTTTTAAGATACATATACCAAGGCGAACGATATGCATCCACATCTCTTTTTGATTAAAAGTTACCAATTTTTGTTACTGCACAAACCGGTTGCAATATGGCATTCCCCGGATTTCAAAGAGTGCTGTATGCACCTCGTAGAATGCTATACGGGTATCATTTATATATCATCTGTCAATCTGTACAGATATCAAAATTGATTAATGACCTACTATTGAGGAACCTAGGCGAACGATATGCATCCAAATCTCTTTTTGACTAAAAGTTACCATTTTTTATTACTGCGCAAACCGGTTGCAATATGACATTCCCCGGATTTCAAAGAGTGCTGTATGCGCCTCGTCGAATGCTATACAGGTATCATTTATATATCATCTGTCACTCTGTACAGATATCAAAATCAATTAATGACCTGCTATTGAGGAACCTAGCTCTGATACCATTCTGTCACGACCCACCCTCAACACAGACGGTATTGTCTACTCTGGCCGAAACCGCAAGGTTTTGTCCTTTGGAGCGAACCGGATCCGACCATGGGCTACTTCCCAGGAGGTCACCCATCTCAGAACTTCCCTTCCCTGCCTCGAGCATGCTTAACTATGGGGTTCTCAAGCTTTTGTAGTGCCGGTTCACTTAAAAGGCGCCTTTGCATTAAAGAGTGGTATCATTCCATTTATAGTACAGATCTACCCTCTTTCGGAATGTATTCCAAAGATTCCCCATTGTTCTACAGTGGATCTCACAGGCTCAAAAGGTGGCCCCCACGGATTCAAGATGTGGCCTCCGCCCTTTGACGTGGCACTTTGTTCCATGTGGTACTTTATTCCATGAGCAAGGACGGCCGGGGCCCGACATGACCCACGAATTTCTTTATATGCATACCTCAATCACTTGCTATTTTGCTTATGAACCATTCAAATATATAAACCCACCATAAAAAGATTATTCACAGAAAGAACGCTACTCTTAATCACTTTGTTCGGATGCAAGTCCTTATAAGTAACAAAATTTCTTAAAATAATTTTAGTAAAGATTAAAACTATAATTATCCCCCCCCAAAAAAAAAAACTTTTTCTGGTTGCATGTACCACATGATTAGTTACTAGAGACTGAAATAGAAGCCAACCTGCCACGTGATCCTTCACAGAACACAAAGAAGGATCCATCCTTGCTTAGAGACACGCCATTGGGAAATTGAAGGTTTCGAAGAAGGACTGTTGTTTCCTTTGTCACAGGGTTGTATTTCAAAAGCCGGCCTGATGGCTCAGCTGTGAACACAAGTTGCATGAAATTCCTGGAAACAATGCATAAAGGAAAAAACTTCAAGTTGGTTGTCGGAGAGAAAGGAGAAAAACAAAAACCTTATATCTAACTTACACTTGTTAGCAGCAATAGTAATTGACTAATTTCCTGTAATAATTGACTAATTGGGAAATTGCATACCTTCTTTGATAATTGGTGCTGCTGTCAGTAAAATAGATATTTCCTTCCTCATCAATATCCAAATCATTTGTGAAATTCAATGGGACACCTTCTGCCTCTGTAGTCAACTGTGTAGCCAAGCCACCTTCAGGCCCAACCTTTAACAATCCAAAATATGCATCAGCCATATATAACTCTCCTGTCTTTTTGTGAAACCTCAGACCAAGTGGTCGTCCACATATATGCTCGTTTTTCAAATAGCTCAAAGCTGAAGGTTTAGGGTCACAGATTTCTGACCTATACAGAAATGCATATTTTCGCTGTTAAGATAGCTAATGTAGCTTAGTTAATGAAGCAACTGAAATATATTGTGATTATTTATACTGTCGAGGTATTGTGCCCACAAGCATATATTTGTGTCATGAAAAGCAAAACTAAAGAAAAGAAATAAAGGATAAGGAATCAGCCAATACTTACTCCGATGTAGTCATAACAAAGTATGATGAAAGATAAGTATCATCTAAAGAACACACAAAAGTAAAATTGCAGAAGAAAGATACTATGCACCAAAACTGCTTCCTATCACCGTTAAGTTTTAACACTCGCAAAAATAATGAATATAACAATAAATTCAAGTTCAGTTACTTTGGCTGACCTTTATACAGATCAAAGTCCAAGCCCTACTTACGTGTTTAGAGCAATATTGTAGGTTTGTTTCAGCTAGCCTTATTGACCATCTTAGTACTCTCTATCTCCTCGAATTGATCCTAAACTCCGTTATTAGGATTTCAGCTCTTCTGTAGTAAAGTTTTTTTAGTTCACATTGAATGACTATTCCTTTAAAAAAAATCACATTGAATGACCTTTTTTTTTAATGAAAGAAAATATTTAGTCTAATTATTGAGGCGAAACATTATATTAACTTGAAACAACCCATCCAAAAGTTCTTTTTTGATCATATGAATCCTGACGAGAAAATACCGGCTATACCACTATTGCTATCGAGTTGCCGGAAAAAAAGTTCAGCAATGTACATATTCTCTATACTATGTTCGTCTTTTTATTCAGTTGAAATTACCTGTAGGACTTCTTTCACTTCATTCTACTTTACCACAGCATGGCATTTCACATGGTGTTCATTCTGAGGGTTGAATGCACAGGTGGTAATTAAACTAACATACCATTTTCTCTCTATCACGTTCCAAATGTCTACCAGTAATCGATATATAATATATTCCTCACCGTCTCACGCCAAAATAATGTGATGTTTAATGTATCCAGTCTCATCTGCTTATTCCTATAACGATAAATTCCCCAACTAAATAATCAACTAAAAAAGGTTTCAGTAAATTTTCTAAAAGTTGTGAAATTTATAGTTATACTCAATTTACAAAAGCCTCGTGGTTGATTTCCTGCTTAACAGTTAACTTCAATTCCCTTTTCCACTAAAAGGGCCTGCGATTCATGAAATTTTCCAACAAAATATAAGGAATTTTTTAAAGAAAACTCAAGGATTGGTTAACTGTCTTGAGATGCAACTGAACCCAAAATTTCAACGATTTTACTCAAAAACGAGATATTCAAAATTAAAAACACTTTTTGCCCCACAACCTATTAGGGGAAGTAATATATAGGACAATCAACTCCCAAAACCACCAATCGATTCTACACTAAGCTCTCAGCGAATTTGCCAAAAAAGAAAATGCAAAATTTATACTTAATACTAAACCTAGAAAAATCTCAACATCAAACCATCCCTTCATACCAAAACTGCAACTTTTTTCAGAAACTTGAAAGATTAGCCCTGGTCATTTGTTACCTATTAGGGGAAGTATAAGCGAAATCGACCCAGTCCTCGCCGTTCCAGAAGAGGACCCTGCCGTCGGCAACCCCAGTGTAGGGCCCACGCCCTAACGGGTCGAAGGCGACGCTCTCCGGTCCCTGGATCCGATCCAAGAACCGCACCTCCGCTTTCTGCAGCAGATTCTCGGCGTCCCTCGCCGTCGGAACCGCCGCCAGAGGCGGTAACTCCACCGCGTAGGTCTCGAACCCCGGAAATTCCACCATCGAGCGGTGGCCGAAGGGGTCGGTGCCGCAGTAGAGCGCCAGCAGAAGGAATATTCCGGCGAGCAATTTCATCGTGGGCGACATTATCGAGGAGCAGGTTTTGTGTAATGT
The DNA here is from genome assembly GCA_030015575.1 of Agapanthus africanus. NCBI lineage: Eukaryota > Viridiplantae > Streptophyta > Magnoliopsida > Asparagales > Amaryllidaceae > Agapanthus > Agapanthus africanus. Next base: position 18,677,251 of record JASDDO010000026.1, on the reverse strand, counting down.
GTGATTTTTTGGACGGTTTTGGTTTTTTCCCCCTCGAATTGTTATAGGAAAGAGGCAGGTAGCTCGTGAGGAGGAGATAGAGTTTTATTAGAGAAAGGGGTAGGTGAGAGATCGGTTTGATCGCTTTGTGCTATTAAACCCTTTGTTTTTTTTGTTTTTTTTTTATTAATTCAGTAGCAGGATTGAATGGAAATATTGATACTAACAACAATCACAAATTCCTGATCCACCTATAATTCCGCGGAGTCGAAAATTCAGATTTGGAGATCTGTTCAGAAAAAATCGGCAGGTATTCAGAAAAGATTCGGCAAGTGTTCGGAAAATGTCCGGAAAGGATTTCAAGCAAGAAATTAATATATGAGACGCTAGGTTTTGATTTTATGAATTATTTGATGTTTTGGGAATTATTGGCTGTTTTTTCGAATAATTCATGAATTATTCGCGAATTATTCGACGCGTTCGGCAACGGCGATTAAATCGGAAATTTAATCGGCCGATAAAAAATGCACGAATTATTCGCGAATTCGTGAATTAAGTGACTATGATCCTAACAAAAAATTTAGAGTAGATTGTCCAAACCCCCGGTATGGCTTTGGCAGACGGATAGGCACGAGACGGAGGAGGTCAATCATAAGCAATAACAATTTTGAGGGACAGATTATGTGGGGGAAGAGGTTGCTGCTTTATTTTTGCAAGAATAAAACATGTTTTTAGTTTTTTTACAAAGGACGTGTTATTCTCTGTATTTCTTTTCTTTTCTTTTTTTCATTTTTCCTTTAATTGGAGGCTTTTGATGTGGTTTCGTTAAATCGTTGTTCATACCATAATTTTGCATTATTTTATTCCCCATTCTTATTCATTTTACAAATAAACAGGTGTGTTTGACCCATATCTGCTACATAGTTGCAGGTTACAGGTTCTCGGAACAAAAACAGGGAAAAAGATGAAAAGACGATACAAAAGTGAGACTACGACCAACAAATGGAAAGATATTGATCATGCCTACAGTTTGAAAATTAAACGAAGATCAATGGAAAAAGGCAGCGCAAGGTTGAAGACTTCAACACGAAGCAAGCGGTAAAGTCCACGAAATTATTCACTGTAGAAATCTGGAAGAAAACTAGAAGACAATCTGAGAAACCAAAGGAAGAAACAAGTACCCAAATGCAACCAGACCAAACCCTAAAAAATCCAGCTCAAGAAGCCACTATACGGACGCGGATCCGCGGCCAAACATGGGGTTTGGCCGCGGAACCGCGGCCATAAGGGACACGTGTCGGTGGAGGCGGCGCGTTGACTAGTTCTTTTCTTAGGGGGTAAACTTTTAAAAACAGATATGACGCGATTGTAACCTAGGGTTTCTATGTTCTATAAATAGAAACCCTGAAACCTGTTTTAGGTTATGCCTCTTTTTATTTCATCTATTCAGATCTGAAAATTCCTGTGTAAATGTTTGGAGAGAGCTATCAATAAAGTAAGTAGTTTTATTTAATTGCCCTAGTTAATTTTTATTCTGCCTTAGTATAATTTTATTATTTGCCCTAGTTAGATAGATATATATGTTCTTCAATTCCCTAATGAGCGAGTAGTCTCCTTGCTTGTTAGGGTTAGGAATAGGGAAGGCTTAAGAGATGAAAATCTTTCATCCCTTTCTTGTCTATCACATATAATTAATAGGACTTCATGCATACATACACACACCGTTCCCTTCGGCACCTTACTCCACGAGGTAACGGTGATACCGTAGTATAAACGACAGTTTGTGTATGTTTTCCATGGAGGTTAGGATAAGAATTAAGAAAGGAAGGACTAGAACCTAGAGGAAAAAATATCGTTTCTTTCCGATGGTACTAATCCCCTTTATTAATTGTTACCATAACACCTAAAGAGATCTAAATTAGGGCATAGAAAGCGGTGAGAAAATCTTCAATTTCCAAACTTAACCTAAACCTAACCCTAGCAAAATTTTAGTATTAGTATAAATCAATTTAGTTTTTTAGCGATAATCCATTCACACCGTTTGGAATTAACTCGTTAGACCAAATTAGGAAATACACAACATCCATGTGGACCAACCCGTACTCACCGGCTAGCTACCAAGTGACGCCATTCTTCATTGCGGTAAAAAAAAATATTTTTGATATAAAAATCTCTCCAAATCAAATGGCGTCGTTGCCGGGAATGGCATAGTATTTTCTTTTTGCAATTTCGGGTTAATATAAAATCATAAAACTCATAAAAACTGAAAAATAAAATAATTTAAAAAAAATTATCATCTTGTTATTTTGTGAAGGGTATTTTCGTTTGAATTGTGTAGGAACGAAGAACAAATTCAAATCTGGAAAAATTCAGAGAGCAAAACAGAAAACCGTAGATCTGAACATCAGAGGAGTACCATAACAGAACAACAAAAGATTTTTGGAGGCTTGAACCGACCAGCCGACCGCGCTTCCGCCGCATTGACCCTTCTTTGACCGCACATCCGCGGCGCCCTTGTGACGTGTCCATATCATAATATTGCATTATTATATTTCCCATTCTTATTCATTTTACAAATAAACAGGTGCTTTTGACCCATGTCTGCTACATAGTTGCAGGTTACAAGTTCTCGGAACAAAAACAGTGAAAAAGATGAAAAGACGATACAAAAGTGAGACTACGACCAAAAAATGGAAAGATCTTGATCATGCCTACAGTTTGAAGACTAAATGAAGATTAATGAACGATTTCACAAAGAACAAAGGCAGTGCAAGGTTCAAAACTTCGACACGAAGTAAGCGGTAAAAGTCCATAACTTTATTCACTGTGGAGATCTGGAAGAGAACCAGAAGACATTCTGAATAACAAACTGAAGAAAATAGAAGTAAAAATGCAACAGAAGAAGCCCAGAGAAATTGAGCCCACAAGCCCACTCCATGGCCGCAGAACCGCGGCCAAACAGTGGTTTTGGCAGCGGATCTGCGGCCATGGTGTGCCCGTGTCGGTGCAGAACTCCTGTGTCGGTGCGTCGGTGCATTAGTTAGGTTTCTTAGGGGGTAAAATTGTAAAAGCGGATGTGCGTCGACTGTAACCCTAGGGTTTCTATAAATCTATAAATAGAATCCCTAAAACCTTTTTTAGGTTATGCCTCTTTTTATTCATCTATTCAGATATGTAAATTCCTGTGTAAATGTTTGGAGAGAGCCATCAATAAAGTAAGTAGTTTTATTTAATTGCCCTAGTTAATTTTCTTATCTGCCTTAGTTAGATAGATAGATAGATATGTTCTTCAATTCCCTAATGAGTGAGTAGTCTTCTCGCTTGTTAGGGTTAGATTTGGGGAAGGCTTGAGCGATGAAAATCCCTCACCCCTTTCTTGCCCATCACATATAATTAAATAGGACTCCATGCATACATACACACACCGTTCCCTACGGCACCCTACCCCCACGAGGTAACGGTGATACCATAGTATAAAAGACCGTTGCCCATCAAAGAATTTGTTAATCGCAATCAAGAACGGCGTCGCTTGGTAGCTAGCCGGTGAGTACGGGTCGGTCCACAGGAATTTTGTGTATTCTCGATTTGTTCTAACGAGTTAATTCCGATTGTTGTCGGATTGATTAAATCTAAAAACTAAATTGATCTAAACTAAAATCTTGCTAGGGTTAGGTTTAGGCCGGGTTTGGAAAATCAATATTCCTCACCGCTTTCTATACCCTATTTAAGATCTATGAGGTGTTATGGTAATAGTTAATAAAGTGGATTAGTACCATCGGGAAGAAACGGTGTTTCTTCCTCTAGGTTCTTGTCCTTCCTTTCTTAATTCTTACCCTAACCTCCATGGAAGACACGCGCAACCGGTCCTTTATACTACGGTATCACCGCTATCTCATGGGTTAGGGTGCCGTAAGGAGCGGCGTGTGCATGTATGCATGGAGTCCTATAAAAACGTATGATGGGCAAGAAAGGGGTGAGAGATCTTCATCTCTCAAGCATTCCCCAAATCTAACCCTAACAAGCGAGGAGACTACTCGCTCATTAGGGAATTGAAATACATTATATAACTATCTAACTAGGGCAGAGAATTAAATCTAAACTAGGGCAAGAATAGAAAATTACCTAGGGCATGGAAATAAAATTTAACTAGGGCAATGAAAAGAAAACTTACTCCTAATTTTTATTTGATGCTCTCTTCCTTCTTTACAGAAAATTACAGATCTGAATTTAGATAGATGAAATGAGGCACAAGAAGAGGCATACCTCAAAGAGAGGTTTAGGGCTTCTATTTATAGAACATAGAAACCCTAGGGTTACAATTGATTCACGTCTGCAATTACAAATTTACCCCCTAAGAAAAGAACTAGTCAACGCACCGCCAGCGACCATAGAAATTTTCCACCGACACGGGCGATGCACGGCCTTTCTGACAGATTTTTCACCGACACGCGCTTCTAATGGCCGCGGAACCGCGGCCAGAAGGCAGGTTTGGCCGCGGATCCACGGCCGTAGTGTGGCTTCTTGAGTTGGAATTCCTAGGGTTTGGTCTGGTCGCTGGTGTCTTCTATTTTCTTCAGTTTGTTCTTCTGGTTCTCTTCCAGATTTCCACAGTGAATAATGTAGTGGACTTTTACCGTTGCTTCATGTTGAAGCCTTGAATCTTGCTCTGCCTTTGTGCTTTATGAATTTGTCCATTGATCTTCGTTTAGTCTTCAAACTGTAGGCTTGATCAAGATTCTTCCATTTGTTGGTCGTAGTCTCACCTTTGTATTGTTTTTTCATCTTTTCACTGTTTTTGTTCCGAGAACCTGTAACCTGCAACTATGTAGCAGATATAGGTCAAAAGCACCTGTTTATTTGTAAAATGAATAAGAATGGGGAATATAATAATGCAAAATTATGATATGAACAAATACCCCCAAACTTATCTTTTGCTCGTCCTCGAGCAAACCTAGTTTTATTCTCGAAAAAGACCTAGCCTCACTTTCGCAGGGAAACGCGATTGCACTGAGCTCGTGCAATAAGCCGTTAAACCTCTAGGTGTCCCTAGTAGGAGGAGTGTTGTCTCCTGAGGGTTTTCAGCGGATACTACCCACAAAATCCTATCAATTTGGCTTATCGACTTTTATTCTCCAATTAGGTTTTCCAACAAGGAATTCTATTATCATTGGCTCGTAAATTATCCACCCGTATTCTTCACACTTCCTTATCATTTAACTTAAGATTATATATATTCTTGTGAATTTACTTAGATTTCGGCATCTTTTAAGTTTTCCTTCTAGGGTTCCATCTCAACTTAGGAATTTTTATCATCTCTATTAAAAATATAAGTGTTATCTTTCATTCCTATCTCTTATCTAAACTCCAATCACATACCCCTACGTGTGTGTGTGTGTATCACCCCTACATTTGGAAATTCAAATCAAGCTATTATACTCTTGTCCATCGTCCAAATTACTTTTCGATCGGTGAATTTTTAGATGAAATTGCTCACACATTCTTCATGAGACCGTTAATACTTCTTGAAATACCAACAACCGATTACAAAATGTGTTTGCACATTAAAGCATAATTCCTAGTCTTGTAACACCTAAGGCTTATAACAGTGACTCCCAAACCAGTTGGTCTAAGGCACTAGGTGATAAAGCACCCTCGCTAAATATTTTTTTCTATTAATGCAGCCTTAAGTAATTACAAAAACCAGTGTTCATTTTTTTTATTATCTCTTTATTCACACTTGTATTTTTATTTTATTTCCCTTTATACTAAGGACTTTAGACAAGAGCTTTTCAAGGTCTCTTCTACTATTCCAAGTTTCAAGGTTCGTGTTTGTGCAATTTGTAGGGTATATATTTTCAGAATTTAGACTTAAGCTTAGGAATTATTTTTCAGACTTATACTTTAATAAAAATTTCAATACTCTTCCCTTGTTTTAACTTAGTCCAAGAAGTCAACTCAAAATTTGCCTATTTCTAAATAGACTGCAAAGACATATACTTTCTACCGTTAAATTTTAAGAAAGGTTATTTTTAGGGTTTTTAATTCACTAAGTCTAAGATCTAGTTGTTCCTAGCTAGTTAACCGTCATGTCAAACTTAAATTAATTATGGCCAAAATTGAATGTTTTAATTTTTATAATTTTTCAAAATTTTCAATTTTTATGGATTTTAAAATAAGTATGCAAATGCAAGAATATACACATGAATGCGAAGGAAGAAAGCTTACCGAGCACACCCCCAAACTTAAACTTGACAGTGTCCTCACTGTCATGCAATACCAAGAGGGTCAAAATGTCGGCGCTCCCCTGTTTATTTATTTATAATTTTTTTTATTTTTAAACGAAAAACAAAAAAATATATATATACAACAAGGTCCCCCCCAAACTTAAGTGAAACAGTGTTTCCACTGTTTTAAGCGTTAAAGTTTAGTGCTAGGGAGGAAAAAAATCAAACTATACAAGGCCTTACACGGGCCAAAAGTTAGCACCAACCATTCAAAAAATTTATCGTTATAATGGTAGGGTTGGTGGAAGAATGGAGTGTAGAGAAATGAGTTGAGAAACACACGAGACCATATGCGAAGAAAGGTGGAATATGGTCTCGGTGGAGGAGAAGAATGGCGGAAAAGAGAAAGAAGTGTAGTACGAACTTGAGAGTGTAAATCGAGTGAATAAATTAGCGCAAATTGTAACACCCGAGCCCAATGCTACTATTTTCAGTTACTGTTTGAGCATAATGTGGTACTCATTTCATTTAATTTGCTTGTTTGTTGCTTACTGTAAAATTTACCCGGCAAAGTCATTTCTACATATAACAAATTTTAGCATCTAAAATGAAATTGAAAATATTCATCTTGGCCTACTTGACATCCTTAGCCTCGTGGTAGCGTCCGTGCATTGTGTTCTTGTCCCGTTCAGTGAAACAGGCGAGTTTGGATGGCTACGTGCACGTGCGTGTGTCCGTTTTGAGAGTATGCTTTTTAATCATAAAACATTTCATTTTAAAATTTGGAACCCGCTTAAAATCCTATTATTTGAATTTCGAATTTTGGACCCAACCCGGGCGCAATTTGGAAATGTTTCATTTGACGCCAAAATCCCAAATTTTAATATTATTAAAACCATCACATATATTTTTCTAACTAACCTGATATCTTACTGTTCATTACCTATCTTTTAAATCTTTAAGTTAACCATATAATATTTTTACAATCTTTTATATCCTTCTCAATTTATTCTCTCAGCCAATCACAACCTCCCCTTTAACCCCATGGGCCCCACTTTCTCTCTCTCCTTCTTCTCTCTCTTTCCACTTTCTCTCTCTCTCTCTACCCCTTATATATTCTCTCGTACTTCTCTTTATCATTTTTCTCTTCTTGCTTCATGTCTCGTTTCTCATTTCTTTTGACTGTTCTTTTGTTACCGGAATTCCGTCGTGGCGGTGACGTTTCTCGACGTTCCAGCGAGATACCCCGACCCGTGTAGTTCCTTTGTTCGTCGTTTGGGTTCATTCCGTGAACCGTGCGCCGTCGCGAGTTTTCCCCGCCGACGGTTAACGTTCCGTTTTCTCGATTCGCGACCCATCGAGGCAAGTTAATCTTGCTACATGCTATATACTTTTATAATCTTCATTTTATAATATTATACATTTGAAAATCTTATAGTTTACATATGAAATTTCGTTGAAAAATCGGATATGACAAATCTGAAATTTACTGTACACCTTATCTTATAAAATTCATTATAAATCATAAAAAAATCATTAGGATATGTTCTTTAGTTCGTTACGAAGATAATTCAGAATACTATAACTCTATGAAATATTTACTTGCAAAATAAATTGTTTAATTAACGTAAAATGCAAATGAACACGTCTCTAAACTGCTGTCCAGGGAAATTCCAGCAGCAAACTTTCAACTTTGAATATTCATAACTTTTTGTAGGGATAACCTGAGATGCTTATACTTATAAAAATGAAAACCTTATTGAATTATCTTTGTTTTGGTATAAGATACGTCTCTTTTGGAGAAGATTTGTTATTTTTAAGCTATTTTACAAATTAGGGTGACGCTAAATTTCTGAACGGAACCTTCTTGTGCATGGTTAATCAATACATCTTTTATAGTTACTAATCGCTTTGAATATGCTATCCATATTAATATTATTATATCAATATTTATATCACATATTGTTTAGTTGTACATCCCACATTACCATTTTATAGTTTTATAACTTTTCGGATACCCGTTTGCATCCATCGCATTTAAGATACATATAATTGCATCCATAGATCACATCACTACATAATAATGTGATATTAACACTCCATGTTTAATAAATTGTATCCTAATTAATATTGGAACTATAAATGTAACCCTAATTGATAACTGTGCATCCATATCCTTGAAATTATATCTATTGGCATATCATATTACATGTTCCAGTTATTGTTCTGATAGTACTCATGCTTGTTTATTTATACACATGTTTATGTTAGTTGATTATGAGCACCCACATGACATCTTGTGCTTCCTGACATGACCTGTTACACTTCCTACTTGACATGACATGGTACCGTACACTCTTGACTTGACATGACACCTTTATACATTACCTGGTTGACCTGATGTACCATGGCTTTACCTGTTACCTGATCTCATGCCTAATGCCAACAAACCTGACCATCCCTGATGTCTGTCCAGACAGACCTACTCTTACCGGATTTTGTGTTGGCATTAGTCCTTGACTACTGAATACTTGACCTGACATACATAGCTTGGGGGTATGGGGAAATCAAAGATGAACCTGACTTGTAACTCGACAGTTCACTACCGTTCGAGTGTACACATTCCTATTCTGTGCCTAACGGCATGTCTCGGTTTCAGCCGAGAATATTGTGGCCGTGATCCCGGGTATGTACGGGGTAATACCGAGTGTACACTTTCCTATTCTGTGCCTAACGGCATGTCTCGGTTTCAGCCGAGAATATTGTGGCCGTGATCCCGGGTATGTACGGGGTAATACCGAGTGTACACTTTCCTATTCTGTGCCTAACGGCATGTCTCGGTTTCAGCCGAGAATATTGTGGCCGTGGTCCCGGGTATGTACGGGATACTAACACTTTCCTATTCTGTGCCTAACGGCATGTCTCGGCTGCCGCTGAGAATATTGTGGCCGTGGTCCCGGGTATGTACGGGATACTATTGAGTTACATCGACGATTCATCAATTGGTTTCAAAGACTATAGAGTAGAAAACCTGATAGGACAGTTTAGTCGCCATTGCACATTACCCTGCTCTGTTATTTCTTAGTACTGCTTTATTCATGTTCATATTTGCATTGCTTATCACCATGTTTACATTATATACTTGATGTCATGACGCGCTGACGTCTGGGTTTTGCATGGCCCAGATTCTTTACCATTGTCGCCGACCGTGCAGGAGTACTTCAGCCAGCAGGCTGATTTGAGTTCTATAGTGGTTAGTTTGTTTGTTGCATTTTATTTCCAGGTGCGATCCCGCATTATGGGACGTACCTTTCTATTATTATATTGGATCATTTGCTTCCGCACTTATTGTTCATTGATTTCTTGTTATTATGGATTTGGACATGTGTTAGATTAGTACTTTATCTTGTTCTTGATATCCTTGCAACCGTAATGTGACTGTGGATGGATACTTCCTACCCACAGGTAGCATGGTTGGCTATGTCACGTGCCCAATCCTGCGTATTCTGGGAAGCGGGGCGTGACATGGTTCTTTTGGTATCAGAGACATAGGTTAGTTGGGTTGATTCTTTTGTAGTTGGGTATTGTACCCAATACACGAATCAGAACACCCGTGATTAGGAAACATGTCCAGCCACCTTGACCGTTTTACCATCTTTGAATCATTCTTCCGGATCATGTCGACATGCAAACTTACTTTGCATTATCAATTCGAAAAACTAATTCCTTGTTATCTCTAGGACTTAGGCGACTTGGGTGGAGTTAAGTAATTGCGGCTATGATACCGCGGCATAGCTACAATGCAGCACTCTATTTAAGTATCTTGGAGTTCTAGCCTTGATCCACATTCAGAATCTATTATCATGCTAATGTTGGGTGTTTTGAGTTCAGGATTATGACAGGTAAGAAGTTGAAGACGTACCAGAGGCGTGTGAACGAAGCCGCCATGCTTGGAGTGATAAGAGGAATGCTGGAAATCAAAGAAATAGCCCGAGCTGATCCAGCAGCAAGCGGACTCGTTTCAGGAAGGTTTGCAGATCGTTCAGCAGTCTGTGAACAAGATTGGAACTAGACCAGTTGACCGAGTAGGGACCGTGGCAGAGTTCAGACGTGTGGGTCCTACTACTTTCACTGGTTTGGAGGAGCCGTGCCAGCCGAGCAGTGGCTAGTCAGCACGGAGAATTTGCTGATTGCGGCACAGATTCCAGAGGACAAAGGAGTTGATGTGGTGCGCATTCAACTAGTGGATTACGCCGAGAGTGGTGGCTTGTGGAGGAGAACCGTTTGCCCAAGCCAAGCAGTTGGGCGGATTTCTCTAAGAGTTTCCTGGAGAAGTTCTTTCCGCGGACTGCACGGGAGGAAATGGAAGAGAAATTTATTGGGCTGAGGCAGAATGGAGCACCCGTGGACGTGCATGCAGCAGAGTGGACGAGACTCAGCAGTTTCGCTGGACCTTTAGTCGCCAACGATGCAGACAGGGCACGAAGGTCCATGCGCAGCTTGGATGTGGACATCCAAAGGCAAACCGTCTCCCTGGGTTTGACCACTTTCTCACAGGTTCTTACGGCAGCTCGAGAACAGCAGAGCATATCAGGAAAATTGGGAGTTCACAGCAGACAGCAGTTGCGGTAAGGAAGCAGTTCTGTCGGGCCGGTCGAGTTTAGGGCTAGGCCGACAAACAATGTTCTTGCATCAATGGAAGTGATGAAAGTAAAGAGCCGGCTGTTGTTCATGATTCTATGGACGTGTTTGAAGATATATCGGGCTTACCGCCGAAGCGAGACGTGGAGTTCACGATTGACCTTAGTCCTGGTGCAGCGCCAGTGTCTAAAGCTTACTATCCAATGGCACCAGTGGAATTGGAAGGAGTTAAGAAGCAAGTTGGTGAATTACTTGAGGAGGGTTGGATTCGAAGCAGCAACTCGCCTTGGGAGCTCCAGTTCTTTTAGTAAAGAAGAAGGATGGCACGAGAAGGATGTGCATTGATTATCGAGAATTGAACCGGGCGACTATTAAGAACAAGTACCCGATCCCTTGCATTGGAGGACTTTTGAGCAGCTTAGTGGCGCGAGAGTATTCTCGAAACTGGATTTGCGATCCGGATATCATTAGGTCCTCCAGATGTTGAGACAGGAAAAGCTTTATGCGAAGATGAGTAGTGCGAATTCTGGCTGGAAGAAGTGAAATTTCTGGGACATGTCGTGTCGGGTGATGGAATCGCCGTCCATCCCGAAAAGATTGCAGCAGTTCGAGATTGGCCTATTCCAAGGAATGTAGCTGAGATAAGAAGTTTCCTTGGATTAGACGGATACTACAGGAGATTTGTGAAGAACTTTGCTCGTTTGGCAGAACCGCTGACCAAGCTTATGCGTAAGGAGGTACCTTTTGTATGGACGGATAAGTGTGCGTTGGCTTTGAGACGTTGAAGCAGAAGTTGATAACCGCCCCTATCCTGACCGTACCAGACAATTCCGGAGGACTGATGATTCATAGCGACGCATCTGGGAAAGAATTGGGATGTGTTTTGATGCAGCATGGGAAGGTCGTAGCATACGCATCAAGACAACTGAAGACCCATGAGAAGAATTATCCAACTCATGACTTGGAGCTTGCGGCTGTGATTTTCGCTTTGAAGATTTGGAGACACTACCTTTTGGGCGTAAGAGTCGAAGTTTTTACAGATCATAAGAGCTTGAAGTACGTGTTCACGCGGAAGGAGCCTATCATGAGGCAGCATAGATGGTTGGAGTTGATGGCTGACTACGATCTTGATCTTAAGTACTATCCGGGGAAGGTTAATGTTGTACCGGATGCGCTTAGTCGGTTACCAGCAATTCAGGTATTAACTACGCAGAAGGAGATCATTGCAGATTTTCGAAGATTCGACTTGGAGGTTGTGCTACCACATTCTACGGGACAGTTGATGCAGTTGCAAGTACAGTCGTCCTTGGTTGAGAAGATTAAAGCGGCACAATCGCAGTATCCTAGACTGTAGAAGTTTCGAGAGCAGGTTGAGGCTAGACTACGAAGAGATTTACTGGTCCATGAAGATGGTTCGTTGAGGTATGGTAGCCGTTTGTGTGTGCCAAAGGATGATGTACGTGAAGAGCTTATGAAGGAGGCACACAGTTCAGCTTACTCTATACATTCGGAAGGTACAAAGATGTACCGAGATATTCGACAGTATTTCTGGTGGGAAGGCATGAAACGGGAGATTGCTCGCTTCGTGGCTAAGTGCTTGGTATGTCAGCAAGTCAAGGCTGAACACCAAAGGGTTGCTGGTTTGTTGCAACCACTTCCGATTCCTCAGTGGAAGTGGGAACATATAACCATGGATTTCGTGACGGCTTTACCGCGGAGTCCAAAGGGCAACAATGCAGTATGGGTGATTGTCGACCGGTTGACCAAGGCAGCTCACTTTATTCCTTTTCGGGTTGGTCAATCAACGGAGACTTTGGCAGAGCGGTACATGCAGGAGATTGTAAGATTGCATGGAGTACCGGTGAGCATCGTGTCCGATCGGGACACTCGGTTCTTGTCACACTTCTGGAGGAGTTTATAAGAAAGTTTGGGGACTCGATTGAAGTTCAGCACAGCCTATCATCCTCAAACTGATAGACAATCGGAGAGAACGATCCAGACCCTTGAAGATATGTTGAGAGCTTGCATGTTGGACTTCAAAGGTTCTTGGGAGGATCATCTACACCTGGTGGAGTTTTCGTACAACAATAGTTTCCAAGCGACAATTCAGATGGCTCCGTTTGAAGCGTTGTATGGTCGTAAGTGTCGTTCACCTGTTTGTTGGGATGATGTTGGTGAACGAAGGTTACTAGAACCAGATTTGGTGGTACAGACAGTCGAGAATGTGAATACAATCAGGAAGCATACGAAGGCAGCTCAAGACAGACAGAAAAGTTGGGCCGACACGTCAAGAAGACCTCTAGAGTTCGCCGTGGGTGATTTGGTATTCCTGAAGATATCACCGACTAGAGGGGTGATTCGCTTTGGAAGTCGGGGAAAGCTTAGTCCTCGATTCGTTGGACCCTTCGAGATTTTGGAGCATGTTGGAGAGGTATCGTACCGGTTGGCGTTACCACAGTCATTAGCAGGAGTTCACGATGTGTTTCATGTGTCTCAACTACGGAGGTATGTTCGTGATGAGACTCATGTCTTGGATCATTCGGAGTTGACTGTGCGAGAGGACCTAACCTTTGAGGAGCGACCAGTTGAAATCAAGGATCGAAGAGAAAAGGTTCTTAAGAACAAGGTTACCCCACTTGTGCTAGTTTCTTGGGGTAATCGATCGCATGGAGAATCCACTTGGGGAACGAGAAGATGAAATCCGGCAGAAGTTTCCTCACCTTTTCTTGTAGTTATCTATCTTTGTATTCTTGGAATTTCGAGGACAAAATTCTTTTTGTAGTTGGGTATAATGTAACACCCGAGCCCAATGCTACTATTTTCAGTTACTGTTTGAGCATAATGTGGTACTCATTTCATTTAATTTGCTTGTTTGTTGCTTACTGTAAAATTTACCCGGCAAAGTCATTTCTACATATAACAAATTTTAGCATCTAAAATGAAATTGAAAATATTCATCTTGGCCTACTTGACATCCTTAGCCTCGTGGTAGCGTCCGTGCATTGTGTTCTTGTCCCGTTCAGTGAAACAGACGAGTTTGGATGGCTACGTGCACGTGCGTGTGTCTGTTTTGAGAGTATGCTTTTTAATCATAAAACATTTCATTTTAAAATTTGGAACCCGCTTAAAATCCTATTATTTGAATTTCGAATTTTGGACCCAACCCGGGCGCAATTTGGAAATGTTTCATTTGACGCCAAAATCCCAAATTTTAATATTATTAAAACCATCACATATATTTTTCTAACTAACCTGATATCTTACTGTTCATTACCTATCTTTTAAATCTTTAAGTTAACCATATAATATTTTTACAATCTTTTATATCCTTCTCAATTTATTCTCTCAGCCAATCACAACCTCCCCTTTAACCCCATGGGCCCCACTTTCTCTCTCTCCTTCTTCTCTCTCTTTCCACTTTCTCTCTCTCTCTCTACCCCTTATATATTCTCTCGTACTTCTCTTTATCATTTTTCTCTTCTTGCTTCATGTCTCGTTTCTCATTTCTTTTGACTGTTCTTTTGTTACCGGAATTCCGTCGTGGCGGTGACGTTTCTCGACGTTCCAGCGAGATACCCCGACCTGTGTAGTTCCTTTGTTCGTCGTTTGGGTTCATTCCGTGAACCGTGCGCCGTCGCGAGTTTTCCCCGCCGACGGTTAACGTTCTGTTTTCTCGATTCGCGACCCATCGAGGTAAGTTAATCTTGCTACATGCTATATACTTTTATAATCTTCATTTTATAATATTATACATTTGAAAATCTTATAGTTTACATATGAAATATCGTTGAAAAATCGGATATGATAAATCTGAAATTTACTGTACACCTTATCTTATAAAATTCATTATAAATCATAGAAAAATCATTAGGATACGTTCTTTAGTTCGTTACGAAGCTAATTCAGAATACTATAACTCTATGAAATATTTACTTGCAAAATAAATTGTTTAATTAACGTAAAATGCAAATGAACACGTCTCTAAACTGCTGTCCAGGGAAATTCCAGCAGCAAACTTTCAACTTTGAATATTCATAACTTTTTGTAGGGATAACCTGAGATGCTTATACTTATAAAAATAAAAACCTTATTGAATTATCTTTGTTTTGGTATAAGATACGTCTCTTTTGGAGAAGATTTGTTATTTTTAAGCTATTTTACAAATTAGGGTGACGCTAAATTTCTGAACGGAACCTTCTTGTGCATGGTTAATCAATACATCTTTTATAGTTACTAATCGCTTTGAATATGCTATCCATATTAATATTATTATATCAATATTTATATCACATATTGTTTAGTTGTACATCCCACATTACCATTTTATAGTTTTATAACTTTTCGGATACCCGTTTGCATCCATCGCATTTAAGATACATATAATTGCATCCATAGATCACATCACTACATAATAATGTGATATTAACACTCCATATTTAATAAATTGTATCCTAATTAATATTGGAACTATAAATGTAACCCTAATTGATAACTGTGCATCCATATCCTTGAAATTATATCTATTGGCATATCATATTACATGTTCCAGTTATTGTTCTGATAGTACTCATGCTTGTTTATTTATACACATGTTTATGTTAGTTGATTATGAGCACCCACATGACATCTTGTGCTTCCTGACATGACCTGTTACACTTCCTACTTGACATGACATGGTACCGTACACTCTTGACTTGACATGACACCTTTATACATTACCTGGTTGACCTGATGTACCATGGCTTTACCTGTTACCTGATCTCATGCCTAATGCCAACAAACCTGACCATCCCTGATGTCTGTCCAGACAGACCTACTCTTACCGGATTTTGTGTTGGCATTAGTCCTTGACTACTGAATACTTGACCTGACATACATAGCTTGGGGGTATGGGGAAATCAAAGATGAACCTGACTTGTAACTCGACAGTTCACTACCGTTCGAGTGTACACATTCCTATTCTGTGCCTAACGGCATGTCTCGGTTTCAGCCGAGAATATTGTGGCCGTGATCCCGGGTATGTACGGGGTAATACCGAGTGTACACTTTCCTATTCTGTGCCTAACGGCATGTCTCGGTTTCAGCCGAGAATATTGTGGCCGTGATCCCGGGTATGTACGGGGTAATACCGAGTGTACACTTTCCTATTCTGTGCCTAACGGCATGTCTCGGTTTCAGCCGAGAATATTGTGGCCGTGGTCCCGGGTATGTACGGGATACTAACACTTTCCTATTCTGTGCCTAACGGCATGTCTCGGCTGCCGCTGAGAATATTGTGGCCGTGGTCCC
Organism: Agapanthus africanus; assembly: GCA_030015575.1. Taxonomy (NCBI): domain Eukaryota; kingdom Viridiplantae; phylum Streptophyta; class Magnoliopsida; order Asparagales; family Amaryllidaceae; genus Agapanthus; species Agapanthus africanus. The sequence goes on along the minus strand of JASDDO010000026.1, from coordinate 18,661,118 downwards.
GGGTATGTACGGGATACTATTGAGTTACATCGACGATTCATCAATTGGTTTCAAAGACTATAGAGTAGAAAACCTGATAGGACAGTTTAGTCGCCATTGCACATTACCCTGCTCTGTTATTTCTTAGTACTGCTTTATTCATGTTCATATTTGCATTGCTTATCACCATGTTTACATTATATACTTGATGTCATGACGCGCTGACGTCTGGGTTTTGCATGGCCCAGATTCTTTACCACTGTCGCCGACCGTGCAGGAGTACTTCAGCCAGCAGGCTGATTTGAGTTCTATAGTGGTTAGTTTGTTTATTGCATTTTATTTCCAGGTGCGATCCCGCATTATGGGACGTACCTTTCTATTATTATATTGGATCATTTGCTTCCGCACTTATTGTTCATTGATTTCTTGTTATTATGGATTTGGACATGTGTTAGATTAGTACTTTATCTTGTTCTTGATATCCTTGCAACCGTAATGTGACTGTGGATGGATACTTCCTACCCACAGGTAGCATGGTTGGCTATGTCACGTGCCCAATCCTGCGTACTCTGGGAAGCGGGGCGTGACACAAATTATGATGACCGATGTGTTAAAAGCGATTGTGCTAATTTATCAACCCGTCGAGAAATGGGGTCAAATCCCTCAAGATTCACAAGAAAACATGGGTACTTTGAACTTGGTAAAACATCCATTGAAAATGGAAACGCGACGGATTCTTGCGTGGTCGAAACGATGGAAAGGACGAAGGGGAGTGATTTAGGGATAGTCTTATTCTCACCTAAGTAATCTGTCTCGAACTCGAACGATTCCATCAATGGTTCTAAATGACTGTAAGCAACCGAGTCTGATGGTTCAACTAACTCATTAGAAAATTCAAAGGACTCAAACTCGGGCGGTGCGTTTTCAAAATCGTCCGCAAAAGTGAAACACTCGTAATCGATATCAGCTGTGAGAACTGTGTCAGATGTAAGTCTACGGTAGCGCCCCGGCCGTCTAACAGACGCCAAATACGGAACAAAAACTTTTTAATTGGCGCTATCGTATACTATAATCCGGATCTGCCATTATTGCTAAACTAACAAACTACAAAGATGGTAGAAAGGTTATACCGAACGATCCGAGTCCTTCGTTTTTTAACCATCATCCCACGCTCCGTTGCGGCTAATCTGATCTCGTCGATCTCCGATCTCCTCGTCCAGGTGGCACCACGTCAACGGATCTTTAAACGGGCTCCCGCCTCTGACCCGAGGCAACTCAGTCATCAAGTTTGCTAAAAGAGATGACCAAGATTGATGTAAAGAATGAGTAGAACACTTTGTCTCTCTTCGTCCAAAGCCATGGACGAACGGTTAATGAAGTTGCCATTTGAATCGGGTGATGGAATAAAAGGAGCTATGAAATTTCCATACACCAAAAACTATCATCTTTTTTAAACAACAACCATATTCTTTCTCCAAGAGGGGCCGGCCACATATATAGAAGGAGGGAGGTGAGTGTAGGAAAAGAGGGGGTGACCATAAGCAATACTTATCATGAAGAAATATCAAAGCAAAAACAAAAAGCATTAATGGTAAAGGTGACTCACTAATACACCTAGCAAATCATTAATGAACAATAATGAGTCACTAACCTAGTCACCATTCTAGAACCTTCTAGAAGCACGACTCACCTCATGACTCACCCAAGTGAAGAAAAGATAAATCCGCATTAAACCGAATGTTTAATACGGGTGATAGAAAACTGGAAACTGGCAACTTCCAAAAGCGACCCCGAAACGAATTTCAGGATAACCCCGTAATGGTATAAACATACCCGCATTTGTATTACGACCGAATACAAATGCAACTGAGACAAAGATATTATATCTACACAGTATAATACTCGGATCCGGCTTAAACCAAAGCCCACCAGTATTATCTACCCGAAATATGACACGTGCGTAAACGCACGTGCATTTTCCGAACCTTTCCATAAACCCATACGGCTTCTACAACGTTTCGCCCGAACTTGGAAAACTATCTGTGGGGGACTCTAATGACTCGTCAGTACCCTGGCAGTGGGTTTAACCACAAGCCGTCAGCGGCACTAGCTGTGCGTAACGGCTGCCCATGCACTGACCTCAAGGGAGGCTGATGAGCGAACTCATCCAGAAACCCTACTGAGCCTAACAGTGACAATGTATATACAGTCCGGTCCGTTCGTCTATGAGTATCGCATATCTGCCTAGGGGGCTGGTAACGTCAGACCCCCAATAGCGTTATAAGTCGTGTCGAAGTGTAGCCCAAAAAACACCCTGAGATACTACTGGAGTACCTACCAGTAAATCTCCTGCCTCGGCCGAGGGCTATGATTAATGGCTCTCCTAGACACAGCGCGATCTCAGCCCCAATACCGGAAGAGACGAATCCCCTGCCGATCCGCTCACTTGCCTCCATGTGGCTCGGGACTATACCCAAAAACTACCTATTTGCACGACTCCTTTGAGCCGTGGTAGGGTAGAAATCAAAGCACAGTGGGAACTCACACGAGACAAATGATGACCTCAGGTCGATGAACTAACCTGTACACATGTCACCAGGGAACTGCAATCTGACGATAGGTATAATACCAACTAGCAGATTCCCAGCGAGTCCTGTCCGGTGTACTCATAACCCAATGAGCACCTGTATACATCTTAGGTGATCCAACTGACACCAGTGGCTTGTGAGACCGGCCACCGCCCCTCGTCGGGGTCTCGACTGTATACACTAGTCTACTCCGGAGTATCGATGCCCTGTCTCGAAACTCCCACGACTAAGAACCACTATTAAGAATGTGCTTATGGACTACCCAACTCTCACGTATATGATCGCCATCATACTGTTGGTAGTCTAGCAAGATCCTAAGGGCTCTATCAACGTGTAATCGTGATCAGTCACCTGAACCTATACACGACTGATAAAGGAAAACCAGATAGCATACTATCATCTCGAGTAATACTGTGCTACCGGTATAGGTCCTTCTCAATCATTGCAATCACGTACCTGCGATCCAATAATTGACTTGAGGGCACTATATCCAACATCAGATTCAAAGAGGAACGCACTAGTGACGTCCGAACTGCTGTGATCGAACAGAAATTTTTCAAGCTCACAGTCCTTAAGCATGATCTCTTGCGTGGTCGGAACGATGGAAAGGAGGGAGGGTGATTTAGGAAGTATAACAGTTAAATATTCAGGAGGATGAATTGAAAAATCCGACACATCAAACAAAACTGGTTCATCCTCAATACTATCCTCATAATTCTCCTCAAAAGTTATCACATCCATGCAATTATCATCAAAATCAAGACGCATATGAGGTTCGGGAGAAACATTTAATGACTCGGGATGATGAATTGGAGAGAAAAATTCAGTCAAATCTGCGGATTCATCGTCCAAATTATTCCCCGCGTCAATATCCTCAATCAAGTGAAAATCAATTTTTTCTGACACCTCATCAAAAGCATGGATATTTATCAATTCAGGTTCTAGATTGGAGGTGTAAAGGTCGAAAAGATTAGTGATGGTTTCACTCGAAAGGGACCCTTCACAATCTGGCAAATCAAGCACTACAAAGTCACACAACTCATTAAACGTTTTATTTTCAACTGGTGAATCATTTGGGACACTTGTTTGAAAACCGGAATTGTGGGATTCAATTGAAGATGGGTAGGTTTGATTTGGAAGTGTGTAGAACTCACTCTCACCACTCAAATTCTCACTCTGTTCAACCGCCTCATCATACATTGGAAAATTTGGAGCTAGTTGGAAACTAACTACCGAGTCACTAGGTTGTCTAAGGGCGGCCATGGACGCATCCACATTCCTCATCATTTGGTTTGTCGCTACCATACAAGCTTCCAACGACTGTTCTAGATTAGAGATGGGTTGTGAAGGGGTTTCAGTAAAAGATTCAAAATTGTTTGGATTTTGGAAACTCCCAAATGGTTGTGTAGAAGCAATGTCTATGGAAGGTGTGAAAGTCGGGTAGGACTGGTAGGAATTGAATGGTTGGACATGAGTAGGATCAACATTTGGATAAAAAGGTGAATGGACTTGTTGATCCCAAGAACTGGAAGTGTTGAAAGGAGTGAAAGATCGGTTACGAGATTTTTCAATATGTTCAGCGATAGACATGGGTTTCGGAGTTACAACAAGATTCGAAAAAGGGGTATCAACATAAGAAGGTGGTGAAAGTTGAAATGGTTGATACAAAGTGGATTGTGGAGTCGAACTGTTTCTCCTAGACGCTTCTATTCGATCTTTCAAAGAAATTTTGGGCATGGAGGGATCGTCCGTAATTCGACCAAAACAATTCGCGTAAGAAGCAAAGTTTGGTTCAGGATGCCAAAGTTCGGCAAGAGTTTTGGAAGGTGGGGGTACCCATGATGTAAGAAATGAGAAGAAAAAGAATGTGGGGTGCACGGATTTCTTAGCGACAAGTTGCAAGTTTTAGTATTAGTATAAATCAGTTTAGTTTTTTAGCGATAATCCATTCACACCGTTTGGAATTAACTCGTTAGACCAAATTAGGAAATATACAACATCCATGTGGACTAACCCGTACTCACCGGCTAGCTACCAAGCGACGCCGTTCTTCATTGCGGTAAAAAAAATATTTTTGATATAAAAATCTCTCCAAATCAAATGGCGTCGTTGCCGGGAATGGCATAGTATTTTCTTTTTGCAATTTCGGGTTAATATAAAATCATAAAACTCATAAAAACTGAAAAATAAAATAATTAAAAAAAATTATCATCTTGTTATTTTGTGAAGGGTATTTTCGTTTGAATTGTGTAGGATCGAAAAACAAATTCAGATCTGGAAAAATTCAGAGAGCAAAACAGAAAACCGTAGATGTAACACCCGAGCCCAATAATACTATTTCTGTTACTGGTTGAGTGTTAGACATTGCTCATTTCAATTATCTTGCTTGTTTGGTTCTTGTTGCAAAATTTTAACCGGCTAAGTCATTTTTGCCTATAACAAATTTTAACACCTAAAAAGAAATTAAAAATATCCATATTGGCCTACTCGTCACCACTAGTCGCGTGGTAGCGTCCGCGCGTCGAGATTTCATCCCATTCGGTGAAACGGGCGAGTTTGGACGGCTACGCGCGCGTGCAAGTGTCCGACTTGGGGGCATGCATTTTAATCATAAAAGATCTCATTTTAAAATTTGGAACTCGCTTAAAATCCTATTATTTGAATTTCAAATATTTGGGCGCAACCCGGGCGCGATTTGGAAATGTTTCATTTAGCGCCAAAATCCCAAATTAATTAATTATACTAAACTATAAAATATATTCGAAATTTAAAACTGTTACAGGTTTAACCAATCAAATATTTTAGAAAATCCCTTTTAAATCTTTTAAATCTTTTTTTTATTTCCTTTTCAGAATCTCGCAGCCAATCGCGAGGCCCAATCCCTCGTGGGCCCCGCCGGTTATTCTCTCTCTCTCTCTCTCTGTTTCCCTATCTCTCTCTCTCTAGCGCTCTCTCTCTCTCTCTCTCTCTATCCAACATATATATATATTATTCCTCCTTCTTCTTCCTTCGGAGAAACCCCACGAGAACCCGTCGCGAACCCTAACCAAGCTCCATCCCTCTTTTCCTCGCCCTCGTCTCCACCTCCGATCACCCGCCCAGCACTGCAGCAACCTCCTCTAGTCCACCGCAAGCCTTATCTCTCCTCCTCACCTCACCGTCACCATCTCCCTTCAACCCTAGCCGTGACCGGCATCTTCACCATCTCCCTCAACCGAGAACCCATCAACACCCCACTGTCGTCGGCCCCTTCACCCTTAGACGATCCCAACCGCAGCCATTCCCCTCCTCGCTGTCAACCAAACTCGAGCACAAACCTTTACCCAACTCCCTGCATCGCCTGAGGCACCGCCGGCGACCACCTGCGCTGTCCCTGACCGTCGCCGACCATCCCTCTTCTTCATGGACACCTTCCTTCTCTCCCTTTTCTCCTTTCCCGATGCCTGCACGCCCGTTCCCGGCAACTCAAGAAACCCCGACGCCCGAGCCCTAGCCCTCTCTGCCGATCGCCGGCAACCCCTCGTCGTCACCATCTCCGTCTTCTCGCCTCTTTGCTAACCCCCCCCGACACTACAACCACCACAACAGTAAGCCTCACTTCCCTTTCTTCTTCTTCTTCTTCTTTCTTTTCTTTTCTTTAGTTTTGATTTTTTTGTATTTCTTGGTTCGCCGGAGCCGGGCTCGACGTCAACGATCCCGACGACCCAGCGAGTGTGCCTGACCCGTGCGATCACTTTGTGCGTTGCTTGGACCCGCTCCGTGTGCCGTACGTGCGTCGCGACTTTGCCGACAGCGGACACATATCCGTTTCACGTTCCGTCCAGGCAAGTATTACTTGCTACATGCTACGTTATACGAATTAAGTGTGCTTGACTCATAAAACCTGCAGAGATTAACTAGTGTTGTTACTTTTCTCATTTGGACGAAATATGATATATATATCATGATACAGTAACCTAAACCGTATTTTGCCACTGTAACCCTAATAACAAAACTACCAGTTAATCATTTTGCTATTTAAAGGACGATAATCGTACACATATAGCTTCATTACTTTCTGTTATTGATATTGCACTACCTTGTGATTATTGCACCCCAAGGGTGCTCGAACCTGTTAATATGATAATACAACTGCACCATATTAATGCACCATAGTGATTAAATGAACTGTTATTGTTGGTTACTTTATTTCCTGCTGTTACTCCTTATTCGATTATATACCTGTTGTGAGCACACCCTCGATTGCGTTGCATATTGACCTGACCTTGATACACATGACTTATACATATACCGATGCACCGGACATGGTACCCTTTACTACCAACTCAACCTGTTGTATCATGACCTGACTGTTACCTGATCTCATGCCTAATGCCAACAAACCTGACTTGGGGTCCACATGGACCATTCCTGTTGTCTATCCAGACAAACCTGCTTTTACCTGATCCTGTGTTGGCATTAGTTCTTGATTACTGAATACCTGACCTGACATACATAACTTGGGGGTATGGGGAAATCAAAGGTGAAACCGACTTGTAACTCAACAGTTCGATACCTGTTCTGATCAGTCTTACGGGCTCGGCCAGCCCGGGAGTGATGATGCTGACATCACTCGTCCATCCTGCTACCTGTTACTGCCTAGCGGCACGTCTCGGATTCAGCCCCGAGGGTCTTGACCGTGGTCCCGGGCATGCACGGGATACTATTGAGTTACATCGACGAGTCATCAATTGATTTCAAAGACTTTAGAATAGAAACCTGATAGAACAGTTTAGTTACCCACTGCACATTACCCTGCACTGTTGTTTCATATTATTGCTTTATTTATGTTTATTTCCCTGCATTGCTTATTACCATGTTCATATTATATTATTGGTTGACATGACGCGCTGACGTCTGGGTTTTGCATGGCCCAGATTCTTTACCACTGTCGCCGACCGAGCGGGAGTACTTCAGCCAGCAGGCTGATTTGTGAGTTCCTCGTGATTAGTTATTTATTGCATTTCATTTCCATATGTGAGCCCGCATTATGGGACGTACTTGTCTAATTATTGTATTGGATCATTTGCTTCCGCACTTATTTTTCATTGACTCTTGTTATTATGGATTTGGACATGTGTTAGATAGTTTATTTATCTTGTTCTTGATATCTCTACAGCCGTAATGTGACTGTGGATGGATACTTCCTACCCACAGGTAGCATGGTTGGCTATGTCACGTGCCCAATCTTGCGTACTCTGGGAAGCGGGGCGTGACATGGTTCTTTTGGTATCAAAGCCATAGGTTAGTCGGGTTGATTCTTTTGTAGTTGGGTATTGTACCCAATACACGAATCAGAATACCCGTGTTTAGGAAACATGTCCTGCCACCTTGACCGCTTTACCATTCTTGAATCACATTCTTCCTGATTATATCTTTTACGACGTGCAAACTTACTTTGCATTGTCGACCCGAAAACCTGTTTCCTTGTTATCTCTAGGACTTAGGCGACTTGGGTGGAGTTAAGTAATTATGGCTATGATACCGCGGCATAGCTACAATGCGGTACTCTATTTAAGTATCTTGGTGTTCTAGCCTTGATCCACATTCAGAACCTATCATCATGCTAATGTTGGGTGTTTTGAGTTCAGGATTATGACAGGTAAGAAGTTGAAGACGTACCGGAGGCGTGTGAACGAAGCCGCCATGCTTTGAGTGATAAGAGGAATGCTGGAAATCAAAGAAACAGACCGAGCTGATCCAGCAGCAAGCGGACTCGTTTCAGGAAGGTTTGCAGATCGTTCAGCAGTCTGTGAACGAGATTGGAACTAGACCAGTCGAACGAGTAGGGACTGTAGCAGATTTCAGACTTTTGGGTCCGTCTACTTTCACTGGTCTGGAGGAGCCGTTGCCAGCCGAGCAGTGGCTAGTGACACGGAGAATTTGCTGATTTCGACACAGATTCCAGAGGACAGAAGAGTTGATGTGGTGCGCTTTCAGCTAGTGGTTTTCACCCGAGAGTGGTGGCTTGTGAAGGAGACCCGCTTGCCCAAGCCAATCAGTTGGGCGAATTTCTCTAAAAGTTTCCTGGAGAAATTCTTCCCGCGGACTGCACGGGAGGAAATGGAAGAGAAGAGCCCGTGGACGTGCATGCAGCACAATGGACGAGACTCAGTAGTCTCGTTGGACCTTTCGCGGCCAACGATGCAGACAGCAGTTGCGGTAAGGAGGCAGTTCTGTCGGGCCAATCGAGTTTAAGGCTAGGCCGACACACAGTGTTCTTGCAGCTATGGAAGTTGATGGTTGTGAAGAACCGGTGGTAGTTCGCGATTTCATGGACATAGTAAAGATATATCGGGTCTACCACCGAGGAGAGACGTGGAGTTCGCGATTGACCTTTTTCCTGGTGCAGCGCCAGTATCTAAAGCTTACTATCCAACGGCACCAGTGGAATTGGAAGGAGTTAAGAAGCAAGTTGGTGAATTACTTGAGAAGGGTTGGATTCGAAGCAGCAACTCGCCTTGGGGAGCTCCAGTTCTTTTAGTAAAGAAGAAGGATGGCACGAGAAGGATGTGCATTGATTATCGAGAATTGAACCGGGTGACTATTAAGAACAAGTACCCGATCCCTCGCATTGGAGAACTTTTTGAGCAGCTTAGTGACGCGGGAGTATTCTCGAAACTGGATTTGCGATCCGGATATCATCAGGTCCGAGTGAAAGCAGAAGACATTTGCAAGACGACGTTTCGAACTCGATATGGACATTTCGAATATCTGGTGATGCCCTTCGGAGTAACGAATGCGCCGGCAATATTCATGGATTTGATGAACAGAATCTTTTCACCATTCTTGGACCAGTTTATTGTGGTATTCATTGACGATATTCTGGTGTACTCGAAGAGTCCGGAGGAGCATGCTGAGCATTTGAAGATCGCACTGCAGACGCTGAGACAGGAGAAATTGTATGCGAAGATGAGTAAGTGCGAATTCTGGCTGGAAAAAGTGAAATTCTGGGGCATGTTGTGTCGGGCGATGGAATCGCCGTCGATCCTGAAAAGATCGCAGCTGTTCGAGATTGACCTATTCCAAGAAATGTGGCTGAGATAAGAAGTTTCCTTGGTTTGGCCGGATACTACAGGAGATTTGTGGAGAACTTCGCTCGTTTGGCAGAACCGTTGACCAAGCTTACGCGCAAGGAAGTACCTTTTATTTGGACGGATGGATGTGCATTGGCCTTCGAGACGTTGAAGCAGAAGTTGATAACCGCCCCTATCTTGACCGTACCAGACAATTCCGGAGGACTGGTGATTCACAGCGACGCATCTGGAAAAGGATTGGGATGTGTTTTGATGCAGAATGGGAAGGTCGTAGCTTACGCATCAAGACAACTGAAGACTCATGAGAAGAATTATCCGACTCATGACTTGGAGCTTGTGGCCGTGATCTTCGCCTTGAAGATTTGGAGACACTATCTTTTGGGTGAAAGAGTCGAAGTTTTTACAGATCACAAGAGTTTGAAGTATGTGTTCACTCAGAAGGAGTTGAACATGAGGCAACGCAGATGGTTGGAGCTGATGGCCGACTACGACCTTGATCTTAAGTACCATCCGGGAAAGGTTAACGTCGTGCCGGATGCGCTTAGTCGGTTACCAGCGATTCAGGTATTGACTATACAGAGGGAGATCATTGCGGATTTTCGAAGATTTGACTTGGAGGTTGTGCTACCACATTCTACGGGACAGTTGATGCAGTTGCAAGTACAGTCGTCCTTAGTTGAGAAGATTAAAGCGGCACAATCGCAGGATCCTAGACTGCAAAGGTTTCGAGAGCAGGTTGAAGCCGGACTACGAACCGATTTACGGGTCCACGAAGACGGTTCGTTGAGCTATGGTAGCCGTGTGTGTGTGCCAAAGGGAGATGCGCGTGAAGAGCTTATGAAGGAAGCACACAGTTCAGCTTACTCTGTACATCCGGGAGGTACAAAGATGTACCGAGATATTCGACAGCACTTCTGGTGGGAAGGTATGAAACGGGAGATTGCTCGCTTCGTGGCTAAGTGCTTGGTATGTCAGCAAGTCAAGGCTGAACACCAAAGGGTTGCTGGTTTGTTGCAACCACTTCCGATTCCTCAGTGGAAGTGGGAATATATAACCATGGATTTCGTGACAGCTCTACCGTGGAGTCCAAAGGGCAACAATGCAGTATGGGTGATTGTCGATCGGTTGACCAAGGCAGCTCACTTTTTTCCTTTCCTGGTTGGTCAATCAACGGAGACTTTGGTGGAACGGTACATGCAGGAGATTGTAAGATTGCATGGAGTATCGGTGAGCATCGTGTCCGATCGGGACACTCGGTTCTTGTCACACTTCTGGAGGAGTTTACAGGAAAGTTTGGGGACTCGAGTGAAGTTTAGTACAGCTTATCATCCTCAAACTGATGGACAATCGGAGAGAACGATCCAAACTCTTGAAGATATGTTGAGGGCATGCATGTTGGACAGCAAAAGTTCTTGGGAGGATCACCTACACTTGGTGGAGTTTTCGTACAACAATAGCTTCCAAGCGACTATTCAGATGGCTCCGTTTGAAGCCTTATATGGTCGTAAGTGCCGTTCACCTGTTTGTTGGGATGACGTCGGTGAACGAAGATTATTGGGACCAGATTGGTAGTACAGACCGTTGAGAAGGTTAACGCCATCAGGAAGCTTATGAAGGCGGCTCAAGACAGACAGAAAAGTTGGGCTGACACGTCAAGAAGACCTCTAGAGTTCGCCGTGGGTGATTGGTATCCTTGAAGATATTACCGATTAGAGGAGTGTTTCGCTTTGGGAGTCGGGGAAAGCTTAGTCCTCGATTCGTTGGACCCTTCGAGATATTGAAGCGTGTTGGAGAGGTAGCGTACCGTTTGGCGTTACCACAATCCTTTGCAGGTGTGCACGATGTGTTTCATGTATCTCAACTACTGAGGTATGTTCGAGATGAAACCCACGTCTTGGATCATCCGGAGTTGACTGTACGGAAAGACCTAACTTTTGAGGAGCGACCGGTTGAAATCAAGGATCGAAGAGAAAAGGTTCTTAAGAACAAGGTTATCCCTCTTGTGCTAGTCTCTTGGGGTAATCGATCGCATGGAGAATCCACCTGGGAGCGAGAAGACGAGATCCGGCAGAAGTTTCCTCACCTTTTCCTGTAGTTCTCTACTTTGTATTCTTGGAATTTCGAGGACGAAATTCTTTTTGTAGTTGGGTATGATGTAACACCCGAGCCCAATAATACTATTTCTGTTACTGGTTGAGTGTTAGACATTGCTCATTTCATTTATCTTGCTTGTTTGGTTCTTGTTGCAAAATTTTAACCGGCTAAGTCATTTTTGCCTATAACAAATTTTAACACCTAAAAAGAAATTAAAAATATCCATATTGGCCTACTCGTCACCACTAGTCGCGTGGTAGCGTCCGCGCGTCGAGATTTCATCCCGTTCGGTGAAACGGGCGAGTTTGGACGGCTACGCGCGCGTGCAAGTGTCCGACTTGGGGGCATGCATTTTAATCATAAAACATCTCATTTTAAAATTTGGAACTCGCTTAAAATCCTATTATTTGAATTTCAAATATTTGGGCGCAACCCGGGCGCGATTTGGAAATGTTTCATTTAGCGCCAAAATCCCAATTTAATTAATTATACTAAACTATAAAATATATTCGAAATTTAAAACTGTTACAGGTTTAACCAATCAAATATTTTAGAAAATCCCTTTTAAATCTTTTAAATCTTTTTTTAATTTCCTTTTCAGAATCTCGCAGCCAATCGCGAGGCCCAATCCCTCGTGGGCCCCGCCGGTTATTCTCTCTCTCTCTCTGTTTCCCTATCTCTCTCTCTCTCTCTAGCGCTCTCTCTCTCTCTCTCTATCCAACATATATATATATATTATTCCTCCTTCTTCTTCCTTCGGAGAAACCCCACGAGAACCCGTCGCGAACCCTAACCAAGCTCCATCCCTCTTTTCCTCGCCCTCGTCTCCACCTCCGATCACCCGCCCAGCACTGCAGCAACCTCCTCTAGTCCACCGCAAGCCTTATCTCTCCTCCTCACCTCACCGTCACCATCTCCCTTCAACCCTAGCCGTGACCGGCATCTTCACCATCTCCCTCAACCGAGAACCCATCAACACCCCACTGTCGTCGGCCCCTTCACCCTTAGACGATCCCAACCGCAGCCATTCCCCTCTTCGCTGTCAACCAAACTCGAGCACAAACCTTTACCCAACTCCCTGCATCGCCTGAGGCACCGCCGGCGACCACCTGCGCTGTCCCTGACCGTCGCCGACCATCCCTCTTCTTCATGGACACCTTCCTTCTCTCCCTTTTCTCCTTTCCCGATGCCTGCACGCCCGTTCCCGGCAACTCAAGAAACCCCGATGCCCGAGCCCTAGCCCTCTCTGCCGATCGCCGGCAACCCCTCGTCGTCACCATCTCCGTCTTCTCGCCTCTTTGCTAACGCCCCCGACACTACAACCACCACAACAGTAAGCCTCACTTCCCTTTCTTCTTCTTCTTCTTCTTCTTTCTTTTCTTTTCTTTAGTTTTGATTTTTTTGTATTTCTTGGTTCGCCGGAGCCGGGCTCGACGTCGACGATCCCGACGACCCAGCGAGTGTGCCTAACCCGTGCGATCACCTTGTGCGTTGCTTGGACCCGCTCTGTGTGCCGTACGTGCGTCGCGACTTTGCCGACAGCGGACACATATCCGTTTCACGTTCCATCCAGGCAAGTATTACTTGCTACATGCTACGTTATACTAATTAAGCGTGCTTGACTCATAAAACCTGCAGAGATTAACTAGTGTTGTTACTTTTCTCATTTGGACGAAATATGATATATATATCATGATACAATAACCTAAACTGTATTTTGCCACTCTAACCCTAATAACAAAACTACCAGTTAATCATTTTGCTATTTAAAGGACGATAATCGTACACATATAGCTTCATTACTTTCTGTTATTGATATTGCACTACCTTGTGATTATTGCACCCCAAGGGTGCTCGAACCTGTTAATATGATAATACAACTGCACCATATTAATGCACCATAGTGATTAAATGAACTGTTATTGTTGGTTACTTTATTTCCTGCTGTTACTCCTTATTCGATTATATACCTGTTGTGAGCACACCCTCGATTGCGTTGCATATTGACCTGACCTTGATACACATGACTTATACATATACCGATGCACCGGACATGGTACCCTTTACTACCAACTCAACCTGTTGTACCATGACCTGACTGTTACCTGATCTCATGCCTAATGCCAACAAACCCGACTTGGGGTCCACATGGACCATTCCTGTTGTCTATCCAGACAAACCTGCTTTTACCTGATCCTGTGTTGGCATTAGTTCTTGATTACTGAATACCTGACCTAACATACATAACTTGGGGGTATGGGGAAATCAAAGGTGAAACCGACTTGTAACTCAACAGTTCGATACCTGTTCTGATCAGTCTTACGGGCTCGGCCAGCCCGGGAGTGATGATGCTGACATCACTCGTCCATCCTGCTACCTGTTACTGCCTAGCGGCACGTCTCGGATTCAGCCCCGAGGGTCTTGACCGTGGTCCCGGGCATGCACGGGATACTATTGAGTTACATCGACGAGTCATCAATTGATTTCAAAGACTTTAGAATAGAAACCTGATAGAACAGTTTAGTTACCCACTGCACATTACCCTGCACTGTTATTTCATATTATTGCTTTATTTATGTTTATTTCCCTGCATTGCTTATTACCATGTTCATATTATATTATTGGTTGACATGACGCGCTGACGTCTGGGTTTTGCATGGCCCAGATTCTTTACCACTGTCGCTGACCGAGCAGGAGTACTTCAGCCAGCAGGCTGATTTGTGAGTTCCTCGTGATTAGTTATTTATTGCATTTCATTTCCATATGTGAGCCCGCATTATGGGACGTACCTGTCTAATTATTGTATTGGATCATTTGCTTCCGCACTTATTTTTCATTGACTCTTGTTATTATGGATTTGGACATGTGTTAGATAGTTTATTTATCTTGTTCTTGATATCTCTACAGCCGTAATGTGACTGTGGATGGATACTTCCTACCCACAGGTAGCATGGTTGGCTATGTCACGTGCCCAATCTTGCGTACTCTGGAAAGCGGGGCGTGACAGATCTGAACATCAGAGGAGTACCATAACAGAACAACAAAAGATTTTTGGAGGCTTGAACCGACCAGCCGACCGCGCTTCCGCCGCATTGACCGCGCATCCGCGGCGCCCTTGTGACGTGTCCATATCATAATATTGCATTATTATATTCCCCATTCTTATTCATTTTACAAATAAACAGGTGCTTTTGACCCATGTCTGCTACATAGTTGCAGGTTACAAGTTCTCGGAACAAAAACAGTGAAGAAGATGAAAAGACGATACAAAAGTGAGACTACGACCAACAAATGGAAAGATCTTGATCATGCCTACAGTTTGAAGACTAAACGAAGATTAATGAACGATTTCAAAAAGAACAAAGGCAGTGCAAGGTTCAAAACTTCGACACGAAGTAAGCGGTAAAAGTCCATGACTTTATTCACTGTGGAGATCTGGAAGAGAACCAGAAGACATTCTGAATAACAAACTGAAGAAAATAGAAGTAAAAATGCAACAGAAGAAGCCCAGAGAAATTGAGCCCACAAGCCCACTCCATGGCCGCGGAACCGCGGCCAAACAGGGGTTTTGGCAGCGGATCTGCGGCCATGGTGTGCCCGTGTCGGTGCAGAACTCCTGTGTCGGTGCGTCATTGCATTAGTTAGGTTTCTTAGGGGGTAAAATTGTAAAAGCGGATGTGCGTCGACTGTAACCCTAGGGTTTCTATAAATCTATAAATAGAATCCCAAAAACCTTTTTTAGGTTATGCCTCTTTTTATTCATCTATTCAGATCTGTAAATTCCTGTGTAAATGTTTGGAGAGAGCCATCAATGAAGTAAGTAATTTTATTTAATTGCCCTAGTTAATTTTCTTATCTGCCCTAGTTAGATAGAGAGATAGATATGTTCTTCAATTCCCTAATGAGTGAGTAGTCTCCTCGCTTGTTAGGGTTAGATTTGGGGAAGGCTTGAGCGATGAAAATCCCTCAACCCTTTCTTGCCCATCACATATAATTAAATAGGACTCCATGCATACATACACACACCGTTCCCTACGGCACCCTACCCCACGAGGTAACGGTGATACCGTAGTATAAAAGACCGTTGCCCATCAAAGAATTTGTTAATCGCAATCAAGAACGGCGTCGCTTGGTAGCTAGCCGATGAGTACGGGTCGGTCCACATGGATTTTGTGTATTCTCGATTTGTTCTAACGAGTTAATTCCGATTGTTGTCGGATTGATTAAATCTAAAAACTAAATTGATCTAAACTAAAATCTTACTAGGTTTAGGTTTATGTCGGGTTTGGAAAATCAATATTCCTCACCGCTTTCTATGCCCTATTTAAGATCTATGAGGTGTTATGGTAATAGTTAATAAAGTGGATTAGTACCATCGGGAAGAAACAGTGTTTCTTCCTCTAGGTTCTTGTCCTTCCTTTCTTAATTCTTACCCTAACCTCCATGGAAGACACGCGCAACCGGTCCTTTATACTACGGTATCACCGCTACCTCGTGGGTTAGGGTGCCGTAGGGAGCGGTGTGTGCATGTATGCATGGAGTCCTATAAAAACGTATGATGGGCAAGAAAGGGGTGAGAGATCTTCATCTCTCAAGCCTTCCCCAAATCTAACCCTAACAAGCGAGGAGACTACTCGCTCATTAGGGAATTGAAATACATTATATAACTATCTAACTAGGGCAGAGAATTAAATCTAAACTAGGGCAAGAATAAAAAATTACCTAGGGCATGGAAATAAAATTTAACTAGGGCAATGAAAAGAAAACTTACTCCTAATTTTTATTTGATGCTCTCTTCTTTCTTTACAGAAAATTACAGATCTGAATTTAGATAGATGAAATGAGGCACAAGAAGATGCATACCTCAAAGAGAGGTTTAGGGCTTCTATTTATAGAACATAGAAACCCTAGGGTTACAATTGATTCACGTCTGCAATTACAAGTTTACCCCCTAAGAAAAGAACTAGTCAACGCACCGCCAGCGACCATAGAAATTTTCCACCGACACGGGCGATGCACGGCCTTTCTGACAGATTTTCCACCGACACGCGCTTCTAATGGCCGCGGAACCGCGGCCAGAAGGCAGGTTTGGCCGCGGATCCGCGGCCATAGTGTGGCTTCTTGAGTTGGAATTTCTAGGGTTTGGTCTGGTCGCTGGTGTCTTCTATTTTCTTCAGTTTGTTCTTCAGAATGTCTTCTGGTTCTCTTCCAGATTTCCACAGTGAATAATGTAGTGGACTTTTACTGTTGCTTCGTGTTGAAGTCTTGAATCTTGCTCTGCCTTTGTGCTTTATGAATTTGTCTATTGATCTTCGTTTAGTCTTCAAACTGTAGGCTTGATCAAGATTCTTCCATTTGTTGGTCGTAGTCTCACTTTTGTATCGTCTTTTCATCTTTTCACTATTTTTGTTCCGAGAACCTGTAACCTGCAACTATGTAGCAGACATGGGTCAAAAGCACCTATTTATTTGTAAAATGAATAAGAATGGGGAATATAATAATGCAAAATTATGTTATGAACAAATAAATATTTTTGATCTAAAAATCTCTCTAAAATCAAATGGCGCCGTTGCCGGGGATCGAACCCGGGTCACCCGCGTGACAGGCAGGAATACTCACCACTATACTACAACGGGAATCCGGGTCTTTTATACTACGGTATCACCGTTACCTCGTGGGGTAGGGTGCCGTACGGAACGGTGTGTGTATGTTTTCCATGGAGGTTAGGGTAAGAATTAAGAAAGGAAGGACTAGTACCTTGAGGAAGAAACATCATTTCTTCCCGATGGTACTAATCCCTTTTATTAATTGTTACCATAACACCTAAAGAGATCTAAATTAGGGCATTGAAAGCGGTGAGGAAATCTTTAATTTCCAAACTTAACATAAACCTAACCCTAGCAAGATTCTAGTCTTAGTATAGATCAGATAGTTTTTAGCGATAATCCATTCACACCGTTTGGAATTAACTCGTTAGACCAAATTAGGAAATACACAACATCCCTGTGGACCGACCCGTACTCACCGGCTAGCTACCAAGCGACGCCGTTCTTGATTGCGGTTATAAATATTTTTGATCTAAAAATCTCTCTAAAATCAAATGGCGCGTTGCCGGGGATGGCTTGTTATTTTCTTTTTGTAATTTCGGGTTAATATAAAATTGAAAAATAAAAAAAACTATAAAATAAAAAAAATTATCATCTTGTTTCGTTTGAAGGGTGTTTCGTTTGAATTTTGCAGGACCGACGAATGAGTGGAATAATCCAGAGAGCAAAATAGAAAACATCAAATATGAAAAAACAGAGGAGTATCACAACAGAGAAACAGAACAAACCTTGGGATCTGAACCGCCCACGTGACCGTGCTTCCGCCGCATTGACCTGGTCTTGACCGCGGAACCGCCGCATGGTGGTGACGTCATCATCTGGCAAAATCACTGTAAGTTTTCTCTCTTCTTCTCTACAAACCCAATATCTCTTCTGTAAATTTGCCTGCAGGATTCTTTGCGCTTAAAAATCTCCCCCTTCCAATAATTGATCTTGTGCAGGATTCTCTGCGCCGTGCTAAAAATAAATAATTGTTTGCAAGTGGTTGTTTACTGTTTTGCATATTTTAATTAGACTTTAAGGGGCTTGAAACCAATCCAGATTGGGTGGGGATTTCATCACCCTTCCCAGGACCCCAGAAATCACATAAGGCATATTGCATTGACCATCATTTAATTAAAAAAAGATTAGACTCAGCCCTATGGACTTCGCGCTCAATAGGACAAAAGGACTAGTTGTAGGCATCGACCGTTGATCCTAACCTGATTTTGTGGTGTCTAGACAAGTGTGTCTAAGGCAAGTGGTTACTTAATTAGGTCCACTACTTACGTGGTGGAGAGCCTCCCACTTACCCGGCACTTACCTGGCCATAATTGGCGGTGAAGAAGCGGATTGAGGTCCCACTTCTTGTCTTTTGGAACAGTTAGGAGCTGTCTAGCTGACCTAGGTGACCCTAGATCTAGGCCTGATTGTGCATTTGTGTTTGATTGAACGGTGTCTAAGCCTTTTATCGAAAATCTTTTTTGCAAAAAGCTCCACATAAAAGGAAAAAAAAGGAATTTTTTTTACAAAACTTGCAACTTGTCGCTAAAAATCTGTGCACTCCACTTACACCACTTTCTTCTCATTAACGTTTTCTTACCCCCACATTCTGTTTTTCACTTTTTGACTACACTACCTCTTTAGTGTATGTCCGGTTGGACCAGGGACACTAGTGCCCGATTAGTCCGTGTCTCGTTGGTACCGACCGACGACGCTTTCGACTCCGAAGTCGAAATTCCTTCCACTTCCTTACCTTCACCTTCACATTCTTCCTCCGAAGGGATGTCGGGATATAATCCTAACAACACCTTACCCACGGGACTGATTCCACCTCCGTTAGGTGCGAATAACCCGCAACACCCGCCTGTTGAAGCGCCCCAACGAATCGCGCTCCAGGATCTTTTCTACCCTGTCCGCACCGTCTTACCTACTTGTCTTTCACTCCCACCGGCAAATGGGGATAAGTTTGAGATCAAACCCCACTTCATCAATATGTTGCCAAAATTTCACGGACTGGAATCCGAAGATGCCTGTATCTTCATAAACAAATTCCAAAATGTTTGCGCAATGATGAAAACAACCCAATTATCAGATGATGCTATAAGGCTAAGGGTTATGTGACTTAGCCGAGAAATGGTTGTACAACACAGCATCACATTCAATTAAAAATTGGGAAGAGTTTGTTAAAGCTTTTCTTAAAAAGTTTTATCCACGTCACAAGACCGTGAGAATTCGCAATGAGATTATACAATTTTCCCAACTTCCTTCCGAACCCTTTTGGAAGTGTTTTGAATGATTCAAAGACCTACTTGTTCAATGCCCTCACCACGGGATCGAAAATTGGCAACTTTGCCAAACTTTATACAAGGGATTGAACCCAGTAACGAAGCAGTTGCTGGAAACCATTTGTCAAGGTCACTTTCTAACCAAATCTAGTGAGGAAGCTTGGCAGTTTCTCGAGAATCTTGCTGAACAAACACTTCAGTGGGAAAGCACTAAGACCACCCCATCTTCTTCTGTTGGTCAGTCTAGGGCAGGCATACATCAATTAGATATGTCGATTGCAATGAAGGCCGAAATGGCCGCACTTACGAAAAAGCTAGAAGCAATTGAGACCAAAATTTTATCGCCTTCTCCTGCCCCTGCTTTTCCCCCACGAATTGTTTGCGCTTGTTGTTCGGATCCATCACATCTTACCGAAGAGTGTCCTTACATTCCACCTGTTCAAGGACAAGATCAAGTCAATACTGCCTTTCAGCAACGACAAAGAAATGATCCATACTCTTCGACTTATAATCCGGGTTGGAGGAGTCACCCAAATTTTGCTTGGAATCAAAATCAGCAATTCCAAGGAAACAACAACTTTCAAAGGCCTCCTCCTCCACAACAACAAGCACAACAACAAACTCAATACCAGCAACCTTTCCAACCACAACCTTACCCAAATCAAACGAACAATTTTGTGCCTAACAACTTTTACCTTCAAAACAATTTTGTTCAACCAAATGATGATAAGGTTACCTAGCTAGAAAAAAGTCTAGATGTGTTTCTCAAACAATCTACACAATCCGCAGCAAGGTTGGAGACTTCCATTCAGTCTTTGGTGCACAACAATGCTTCACACGATCAAAGCATCAAATCTATTGAGGCACAAATTGCACAACTAACTGCTGCGTTGAGCGAGCGAGAAAAGGGAAAGCTTCCATCTCAACCATTGCCAAATCCTGGTCACACACACAACGCACATGTCGCATATGAATATCAAAATCATAATGTAAATGCGGTGACCGCGTTGAGATTTGGAAGAGTGTTGCAAAATAACGTGGGTATTAGTAATGACACCCCTGCCGGTGGTTCTTCTTCTTCATCTTCTTCTTCTTCATCGTCTTCTTCTTCATTTTCTTCGTTAGATCCTATTCTTCATTCTTCACAAGGCTCTTCTTCTTCTGATCCGAATGGATCCACATCTCACTTTACGAACACACCACCACTGGGATCCGTTCTAACTCCGCAATCTACTCCACAGACATTGGACTCAACAGATTTTCAAAATGCTCCTTTTCCAAACAGGTTGAGATCCAATAAACCAACTCCACAAATGGAGAAGATTGTGGAGTTATTTAAACAGGTTAGCATAAATATACCTCTCTTGGATGCAAACCAACAAGTCCCTTCTTACGTGAAAATCTTAAAGGGCTTATGCTCCTCGAAGAGAAAATCTCAAATACCCAAGAAAGTGCTAGTAGCTAGTGCCGTAAGCAATGCTATTAACCAACGTCAACCCTTACCCCAAAAACGAAAGGACCCTGGCTATCCTACAATTTCAATAACAATTGGGGATAAGAACATCAATCGAGCACTTTTAGATCTTGGGTCTAGTGTTAACCTGCTTCCCTACTCCGTGTACGAGCAATTAGGGGTTGGAGAGTTGAAACCCACTCGTTGTACTCTCTAAATGGCTGATCGATCAATCACCCATCCTAGGGGTGAGTTAGAGGATGTGTTGATCAAAGTAGGGGACTTCATATTCCCCGTTGATTTTATTGTTATGGACACACAACCTATTGCTAACCCATAGAACCAAATTCCTGTGATCCTCGGTCGACCATTTTTGGCCACTTCCAATGCCGTAATCAATTGTCGCAATGGCTCCATGACTCTATCCTTTGGGAAGATGTCTAGTGAGTTCAATATTTACAGGATAGGAACTCTGCCCCCCGTGCCTAAAACTAGTACACGAGAAGTTTGCTCGATTCACGAAATCACGCAGGAGGACTGCGAGCTTGAAAAATTTCTGTTTGATGACAACAGTTTTGACGCCACAAGTGCGTTCCTCTTTGAAACTAACACAATTGGCACAACCGATGTTGATTACGAATGTTTTACTTTTTCGGATGATTTTGACGACTCACCGCCCGAGTATGAGTCCTTTGAATTTTTGGATGAGTTAGTTGAACCATCCGATTCGGTTTCTTACAGCGATTTCGAGCCATTGTTGGAATCCTTTGAGTTCGAGGTAGATTCCCCAATTTTACCTTTGATTGTTTCGCCTCCGAAACTCGAACTCAAGCCCTTGCCGTCTCACCTTAAATACGCTTACCTAGGTGAGAATGAGACCTTTCCCGTTATCATATCGGCCTCTCTAGCCCTCGAGCAAGAGAAAGCCCTTTTAATGGTCTTACAAAATAACCGTCAGGCTTTTGGCTGGACAATGGCGGATATCAAGGAGATTAGTTCTCTCATAATTAAATATCATATGCATGTGATGGATGATGTCAAGTCAATAAAGGATCCACTGAAACATCTCGGGGATTGTGTGGATAATCAACCTCCTCCTTTAGAAGTTGAACCACCCCCTTTTCTTTTAATAAGCTACGAGAATGCCAATATTCCTCTGATTTCTGATCATTCACATTCTCGTTTTGATTCATCATCACCTCTTATCTCTTCACTTCTACGTACATACAGATACTTTCCATACCACCGCTTATCTCTTCCCCAATTCTTCTTAGCTCGGTACAACATGTTCTTCCACCAACCGATGCTTTACACAGATAAATTTTTCAACTGGTTGGTGTTGACGTTTGGTCTTTGCAAAGTTTGGCAATGACGTGTAACATCGTTTCATTGAAGTTTGGGGGAACCTTTTTTTCTTTTAACAATAAAAAAAATTGTAAATAAATAAACAGGGGAGTGCCGACATTTTGACCCTCTTGGTATAGCATGACAGTGAGGACATTGTCAAGTTTAAGTTTGGGGGTGTGCTCGGTAAGCTTTCTTCCTTCGCATTCATATGTATATTTTTGCATTTGCATACTTATTTTAAAACCCATAAAAATTGAAAAATTATAAAAATTATAAAAATTGAAAAGTTCAATTTTGGCTATATTTGACTTAAGTTTGACATAACGGTTAACTAGCTAGGAACAACTAGATCTTAGATTTCGTAAATTAAAAACCCTAAAAATAACCTTTCTTAAAATTTAACGGTAGAAAGTATAAGTTTATTTAGAAATAGGCAAATTTTGAGTCCACCTCTTTGGCTAAGTCTAAATAAAGGAAAAGTATTGATATTTTTATTAAAGTATAAGTTTGAAAAATAATTCCTAAGCTTAAGTCTAAATTCTGAAAATATATACCCTACAAATTGCACAAACACGAACCTTGAAACTTGGAATAGTAGAAGAGACCTTGAATGCTCTTGTCTAAAGTATGAAGGAAAATAAAACAGAAATACAAGTGTGAATAAAGAGATTAAAAAAATGAACACTGGTTTTGTAATTACTTAAGGCTGCATAAATAGAAGAAAATATTTAGCGAGGGTGCTTTATCACCTAGTGCCTTAGACCAACTGGTTTGGGAGTCACTACTAAAGCCTTAGGTATTACAAGACGAGGAATTACACCTTAATGTGCAAACACATTTTGTAATCGGTTGTTGGTACCTCAAGAAGTATTAATGGTCGCATGAAGAATGTGTGAGCAATTTCATCTAAAAATTCACCAATTGAAAAGTACTTTGGACGAGGGACAGGAGTATAATAGCTTGATTTGAATTTCCAAGTGTAGGGGTGATATATACACTCACGTAGGGGGTATGTGATTGGGGTGTAGATAAGAGATAGGAATGAAGAATATGACTTATATCTTTAATAGAGATGATAAAAATTCCTAAGTTGAGATAGAACCCTAGAAGGAAAACTTAAAAGATGCCAAAAGCTAAGTAAATTCACAAGAACATATATAATCTTAAGTTAAATAATAAGGAAGCGTGAAGAATACGGGTGGATAATTTCTAAGTCGACGAAAATAGAGTTTCTTGTTAGAAGACCTAATTGGAGAATAAAATCCAATATGCCAAATTGATAGGATTTTGTGGGTAGTATCCGCTGAAAACCCTCAGGAGACAACACTCCTCCTACTAGGGACACTTGGAGGCTTAACGGCTTGTTGCACAAGCTCGGTGCAATCGCGTTTCCCTGCGAAAGTGAGGCTAGATTTTTTTTCAAGAATAAAACTAGGTTTGCTCGAGAACGAGCAAAAGATAAGTTTGGGGGTATTTGTTCATATCATAATATTGTATTATTATATTCCCCATTCTTATTCATTTTACAAATAAACAGGTGCTTTTGACCCATGTCTGCTACATAGTTGCAGGTTACAGGTTCTCGGAACAAAAACAGTGAAGAAGATGAAAAGACGATACAAAAGTGAGACTACGACCAACAAATAGAAAAATCTTGATCATGCCTACAGTTTGAAGACTAAACGAAGATTAATGGACGACTTCACAAAGAACAAAGGCAGTGCAAGGTTCAAGACTTCGACACAAAGCAAGCGGTAAAAGTCCACGACTTTATTCACTGTGGAGATCTAGAAGAGAACCAGAAGACATTCTGAATAACAAACTGAAGAAAATAGAAGTAAAAATGCAACAGAAGAAGCCTAGAGAAATTGAGCCCACAAGCCCACTCCATGGCCGCGGAACCGCGGCCAGACAGGGGTTTTGGCCGCGGATCCGCGACCATGGTGTGCCCGTGTCGGTGCGTCGGTGCATTAGTTAGGTTTCTTAGGGGGTAAAATTGTAAAAGCAGATGTGCGCCGACTGTAACCCTAGGGTTTCTATGAATCTATAAATAGAAGCCCTAAAACCTTTTTTAGGTTATGCCTCTTTTTATTCATCTATTCAGATCTGTAAATTCCTGTGTAAATGTTTGGAGAGAGCCATCAATAAAGTAAGTAGTTTTATTTAATTGCCCTAGTTAATTTTCTTATCTGCCCTAGTTAGATAGATAGATATGTTCTTCAATTTCCTAATGGGTGAGTAGTCTCCTCGCTTGTTAGGGTTAGATTTGGGGAAGGCTTGAGAGATGAAAACTCTCACCCCTTTCTTGCCCATCACATATAATTAAATAGGACTCCATGCATACATACACACACCGTTCCATACGGCACCCTACCCTACGAGGTAACGGTGATACCGTAGTATAAAAGACCGGTTGCGTATGTTTTCCATGGAGCTTAGGGTAAGAATTAAGAAAGGAAGGACTAGAAGCTAGAGGAAGAAACATCATTTCTTCCCGATGGTACTAATCCCCTTTATTAATTGTTACCATAACACCTAAAGAGATCTAAATTAGGGCATTGAAAGCGGTGAGGAAATATTTAATTTCCAAACTTAACCTAAACCTAAACCTAACCCTAGGAAGATTCTAGTCTTAGTATAGATCAGTTTAGTTTTTAGCGATAATCCATTCACACCGTTTGGAATTAACTCGTTAGACCAAATTAGGAAATACACAACATCCCTGTGGACCGACCCGTACTCACCGGCTAGCTACCAAACGACGCCGTTCTTGATTGCGGTTATAAATATTTTTGATCTAAAAATCACTCTAAAATCATGACGTCGGCAATTGGAAAAATCACTGTAAGCTTCCTCTTCTTCTCTGCAACCCCAATATCTCCTCTGTAAAAATTTCCTGCAGGATTCTTTGCGCCAAAAATTTCTCCCCTTCTCAATAATTGATCTTGTGCAGGATTCTTTGCGCCGCGTTAAAAAAAATTGTTTGCAAGTGATTGTGTTTACTGCTTTGCATATTTAAATTGACTTTAAGGGGCTTTAACACCAATCCAGATTGGGTGGGGATTTCATTACCCTTCCCAGGACCCCAAAAATCACATAAAGCATATTGCATTGACCATCAAGTTAATTAAAAAAGATTAGACTCAGCCCTAAGGACTTCGCGCTCAATAGGACAAAGGAATAGTTGTAGGCATCAACCGTTGATCCTAACCTGACTTTGTGGTGCCTAAGCTAGACAGGTAGTGAAAGGTAACTTTAAAAGGCCCGTCTCACGGTGATTCGTGAGCGGATCCCTCCTTTCTCTACTTGTGCTTACCTGGCCACAATTGGCGGTGAAGAGGCGGTTTGAGGTCCTACTTCTTACCCTTTGGAACAGTTAGGAGCAGTCTAGTTGACCTAGGTGACCCTAGATCTAGGCTTGATTGTGCATTTGTGATTGATTGAACGCGTGTCTAAGCCTTTTATCGAAAATCTTTTTTGCAAAAAGCTCCACATAAAAAAAACACAAAAAGAAAAAAAAGGAAATTTTTTTTTACAAAAACTTGCAACTTGTCGCTAAGAAATCCGTGCACCCCACTTGCACCCCACATTCTTTTTCTTTCTTACATCATGGGTACCCCACCTCCCAAAACTCTTGCCGAACTTTGGTACCCTCATCCAAACATTGCTTCATACGCGAATTGTTTTGGTCGAATTACGGACGACCCCTCCATGCCCAAAATTTCTTTGAAGGATCGAATAGAAGCGTTTAGGAGAAACAGTTCGACTCCGCAATCCACTGTGTATCAACCGTTTCAACCTTCACAACTTTCTTACGTTGATACCCCTTTTTCGAGTCCTGTTGTAACTCCGAAACCCATGTCTATCGCTGAACATATTGAACAATCTCGTAACCGATCTTTCACTCCTTTCAACACTTCCAGTTCTTGTGATCAACAAGTCCATTCACTTTTTTATCCAAATGTTGATCCTACTCCTGTCCAACCATTCAATTCCTACCAGTCCTACTTTCACACCTTCCCTAGATATTGCTTCTACACAGCCATTTGGGAGTCTCACGTATCCAAACAACTTTGAATCTTTTACTGAAACCCCTTCACAACCCATGTCTAGTCTGGAACAGTCGTTGGAAGCTTATATTGTAGCGACAAACAAACAGATAAGGAATTTGGATGCGTCCATTGCCGCCCTTATGCAACCTAGTGAACCGGTAGCTAGTTTTCAACTAGCTCCAAAAATTCCAATGTATAATGAGGCGGTTGGACAGAGTGAGAATTTGAGTGGTGAGAGTGAGTTCTACACACTTCCAAATCAAACCTACCCATCCTCAATTGAATCCAACAACTCCGGTTTTCAAACAAGTGTCCCAAATGATTCACCAGTTGAAAATAAAACGTTTAATGAGTTGTGCGACTTTGTAGTGCTTGATTTGCCAGATTGTGAAGAGCCCCTTTCGAGTGAAACCGTCACCAATCCTTTTGACCTCTACACCTCCAATCTAGAACCTGAATTGATAAATATCCATGCTTTTGATGAGGTGTCCAAAAAAATTGATTTTCACTTGATTGAGGATATTGACGCAGAGAATATTTTGGATAATGAACCCGTAGATTTGACTGAAATTTTCTCTCCAATTCATCATCCCGAGTCATTAAATGTTTCTCCCGAACTTCATATGCGTCTTGATTTTGATGATAATTGCATGGATGAGATAACTTTTAAGGAGAATTATGAGGATAGTATTGAGGATAGTATTGAGGATGAACCAGTTTTGTTTGATGACTCGGATTTTCCAATTCATCCTCCTGAACCTTTAACTGTTATACTTCCTAAATCACCCCCTTCATCATTTCCATCGTTCCGACCACGCAAGAAATCACGCGGGAGGACTATGAGCTTGAAAAATTTCTGTTCGATCACAGCAGTTTTGACGTCACTAGTGCGTTCCTCCTTGAATCTGACACAGTTTGCACAACCGATAATGATTACGAGTGTTTCACTTTTTCGAACGATTTTGAGGACTCATTACCCGAGTTTGAGTCCTTTGAATTTTCGGATGAGTCAGTTGAACCATCCGAATCGGTTGCTTACAGTGATTTCGAACCATTGATGGAATCCTTCGAGTTCAAGACAGTTTCACCAATTTTACCTTCAATTGTTTCACCTCTGAAACTCGAACTCAAGCCAAGTCATTTCGAACCATTGATGGAATCCATCGTTTCGACCGTGCAAAAATCTGTCACGCTTCAATTTTCAATGGATGGTTTACCAAGTTCAATGTACCCATGTTTTCTCGCGAATCTTGAGGGATTTGACCCCATTTCTCGACGGGTTGATAAATTAGCACAATCGCTTTTAACACATCGGTCATCACAATTTGTGGTAATTTATTCACTCAATTTACACCCTCAAGTTCGTACTACACTTCTTTCTCTTTTCCGCCATTCTTCTCTTAATATACCGAGACCATATTCCACCTTTCTTCCCATACGGTCTTGTGTGCTTCTCATTTCTTTTCTCTACACTCCATTTTTCCACCAACCCTACCATTATAACGATAAAAATTTTGAATGGTTGGTGCTAACCTTTGGTCTGTGTAAGGCCTTATATAGTTTGATTTTTCTCCTCCCTAACTCTGAACTTTAACGCTTAAAACAGTGGAAACACTGTCTCACTTAAGTTTGGGGGGACCTTTTTGTACATATTTTGTTTTTCTTTTAACAATAAAAAATTATAAAAAATAAACAGGGAAGTGCCGGCCATTTTGACCCTTTTTGTGTAGCATGACAGTGAGGACACTGTCCAGTTTAAGTTTGGGGGTGTGTGCTCGGTAAGCTTTCTTCCTTCGCATTCATATGTATATTTTTGCATTTGCATACTTATTTTAAAACCCATAAAAATTGTAAATTTTGAAAAATTATAAAAATTGAAACATTCAATGTTGGCCATAATTGACTTGAGTTTGACAAAAAGGTTAACTAGTTAGGAACAACTAGATCTTAGACTTAGTAAATTAAAAACCCTAAAAATAACCTTTCTTAAAATTTAACGGTAGAAAGTATATGTCTTTGTAGTTTATTTAGAAATAGGCAAATTTCGAGTTGACTTCTTGGGCTAAGTTAAAATAAGGGAAAAGTATTGATATTTTTATTAAACTATAAGTTTGAAAAATAATTCCTAAGCTTAAGTCTAGATTCTGAAAATATATACTCTACAAATTGCACCAACACGAACCTTGAAACTTGGAATAGTAGAAGAGACCTTGAAATGCTCTTGTCTAAAGTCCTTAGTATAAAGGGGAATAAAATAAAAATACAAGTGCGAATAAAGAGATAAAAAAATGAACACTGGTTTTTGTAATTACTTAAGGCTGCATTAATAGAAAAAAATATTTAGCGAGGGTGCTTCATCACCTAGTGCTTAGACCAACTGGTTTGGGAGTCACTGCTAAAAGCCTTAGGGATTACAAGACTAGGAATTACGCTTTAATGTGCAAACACATTTTATAATCGGTCGTTGGTACCTCAAGAAGTATTAACGGTCGTATGAAGGATGTGTGAGCAATTTCATCTAAAAATTCACCAACTGAAAAGTACTTTGGACGATGGACAAGAGTATAATAGCTTGATTTTAATTTCCAAGTGTAGGGATGATATATACACACACGTAGGGGTATGTGATTGGAGTTTAGATAAGAGATAGGAATGAAGAATAGGACTTATATCTTTAATAGAGATGATAAAAATTCCTAAGTTGAGATAGAACCCTAGAAGGAAGACTTAAAAGATGCCAAAAGCTAAGTAAATTCACAAGAATGTATATAATCTTAAGTTAAAAGATAAGAAGGCGTGAAAAATACGGATGGATAATTTATGAGTCGAAAATAATAGAATTCCTTATTGAAAAACCTAATTGGAGAATAAAAGTCAATGGGCCAAATTGATAGGATTTTGTGGGTAGTATCCGCTGAAAACCCTCAGGAGACAACACTCCTCCTACTAGGGACACCTAGAGGTTTAACGGCTTGTTGTACGAGCTCAGTGCAATCGCGTTTCCCTGCGAAAGTGAGGCTAGGACTTTTTCGAGTATAAAACTATGTTTGCTCGAGGACGAGCAAAAGATAAGTTTGGGGGTATTTGTTCATACCATAATTTTGCATTATTTTATTCCTCATTCTTATTCATTTTACAAATAAACAGGTGCGTTTAACCCATGTCTGCTACATAGTTGCAGGTTACAGGTTCTCGGAACAAAAACAGTGAAAAAGATGAAAAGACGATACAAAATTGAGACTACGACCAACAAATGGAAAGATCTTGATCATGCCTACAGTTTGAAGATTAAACGAAGATCAATGGAAAAAGGCAGCGCAAGGTTGAAGACTTCAACACGAAGCAAGCGGTAAAGTCCACGAAATTATTCACTGTAGAAATCTTGAAGAAAACTAGAAGACAATCTGAGAAACCAAAGGAAGAAACAAGTACCCAAATGCAACCAGACCAAACCCTAAAAAATCCAGCTCAAGAAGCCACTATACGGACGTGGATCCGCGGCCAAACATGGGGTTTGGCCGCGGAACCGCGGCCATAAGGGACACGTGTCGGTGGAAAAACGTGTTGGTGGAGGAGGCGCATTGACTAGTTCTTTTCTTATGGGGTAAACTTGTAAAAACAGATATGACGCGATTGTAACCTAGGGTTTCTATGTTCTATAAATAGAAACCCTAAAACCTGTTTTAGGTTATGCCTCGTTTTATTTCATCTATTAATTCCTGTGTAAATGTTTGGAGAGAGCCATCGATAAAGTAAGTAGTTTTATTTAATTGCCCTGGTTAATTTTTATTCTGCCTTAGTATAATTTTATTATTTGCCCTAGTTAGATAGATATATATGTTCTTCAATTCCCTAATGAGCGAGTAGTCTCCTCGCTTGTTAGGGTTAGGAATAGGGAAGGCTTGAGAGATGAAAATCTCTCACCCCTTTCTTGCCCATCACATATAATTAATAGGACTTCATGCATACATACACACACCGTTCCCTACGGCACCTTACCCCACGAGGTAACGGTGATACCGTGTATAAACGACCGGTTGTGTATGTTTTCCATGGAGGTTAGGGTAAGAATTAAGAAAGGAAGGACTAGAACCTAGAGGAAGAAACATTGTTTCTTCCCGATGGTACTAATCCCCTTTATTAATTGTTACCATAACACCTAAAGAGATCTAAATTAGGGCATAGAAAGCGGTGAGGAAATTTTCAATTTCCAAACTTAACCTAAACCTAACCTTAGCAAGATTCTAATCTCAGTATAAATCAGTTTAGTTTTCTAGCGATAATCCATTCACACCGTTTGGAATTAACTCGTTAGACCAAATTAGGAAATACACAACATCCCTGTGGACCGACTCACCGGCTAGCTACCAAGCGACGCCGTTCTTCATTGCGGTAAAAAAAAAATTGATCTAAAAATCTCTTCAAATCAGTCGTCGTTTAATAAAAAAGCGGGGGTACTTAGCCTTCGTTTTAATAAAAAAAATCTGGTAGGGATTTTTGTAGTAGGTTTTTTTGTTAGCCACAAAAAACCCTGGACCCAGTTGTCGAAAACCCCTTACAAAAGTTTTTATACGGTATGTATACAGTTGCCTGCTAACCTGTCACGTCCCGCTTCCGAGTGTACAGAATCGGTGACGTGGTGGGCTACAACGTATTTACTAAGAAATAAGTACGTTAAGCGTAATTAAGCAATATATATAAAATGCACAAGAACGATAAGTGATATAAAATAATAAATAACAACTTTTATTTACATTCACTTACGTACAACTGTTTGAAAATAAAAGGATACAATGATATAAACAATGCCTAAATAATGGCATACAAACTGAAAGTAAATACAAGGAGAGCTAGAAGTACGGCTGGGCAGTGAGTTGGTCTAAGTCCTCCTGGTTAGGCTCGATCTCCTGAGAGTCCGGTCCTCCTGACGAACATTCTAAAGAAAGAAAAGACAGGAATATCGTCAGCGAACTAGCGCTCGGTAAGTCCCAAAAGAAGGAATTGAACAGAACAAGTAATGTTAAATGAAACTGTAAAGATGTACATGTATATGATTGTTATTCTAACGTAGTACAAAAGATATTTGTGTATACGAGAGGAGTCCATCTTACCCCGTGGACTATGGTAACATGTAGTATAAGGCCCCATCAAAACCCAAGGGACAACGGCACGGGAGTTTATGTTTGTGTCTTTTAGGTGACTATCTCGTGCCACGTTAATACGTTCCGTACCAATCTACCCTGTTATCCCCGCGTGATGTATTGTATAGTGTTATATTTACAGGTGTTAGGAATATGTATGCCCAAGAGGCCATTGTTTTATGATGTAGTGGATGCTTGGACATATATATAGAGGACTTTCTTGCTCGACATGATAGTATGCTATCTGGTTGCTCTTTATCTTAACATGTACACTTGTATTATTATACCGTCTCTCTGATACATGTTGATAAAGCCCTTAGGATGTTTGCTTGGCTACTAGGACTATGATGCGGACCATACTGCTGGGACTTGTGTAGTCTACAAGCACATCTTTTAACTGTTCCTAGTCGAGAGAGTATCGAGACAGGGCATCGATATTCCAGAGTAGACTAGTGTGTACATTTTTTGACCCTGTAGGGGGCGATGGTTGATTCCATAATCATTGGTGTTTGACATCAAAGATTGTACACAGGTGCTCATTAGAGCATGAATACACTGAACAGGACTCGCCGAGACTCCTAGATGGTACCATACCTATCGTCAGATAGCAGTTCTCTGGTGACATTGATACAGGTTAGTCTATAGACCTGAGATCGTCATAGTGTCTTGTGTGGTTCCCGCTGTGCTTTGATTTCCTCCCTACCACGGCTCAAAAGAGTCGTGCAAACAGGTGGATTTGGGGTACAGTTCCGAGTCACATGGAAACTGTGAGCGATGGGAGGGGTTTCGTCTCTCCCGGTATTGGGAGTTGATGTTGCGCTATGCTCGATTAGCTATAACAGTAAGTCCCTGGCCAGGGCTGATGAAATTTACTGGTAAGTATTATCAGTAGTTTCTCGAACCGTTATAAGCCATATATCGGCATGACTTATCAAGTTACTAGGGTCTGACGATTCCACCCCTAGACTTGATATGCGACATATCAGACGAAGAGACCGGACTGTATGGTAAGTGTTACTTATAGGCTTCATGGGAGTTTGGACAAGCTTGCTTGTTGATCTTCTATTCTCTCAATACCTGGGTAGCTGTTACGTTCAGCTAGTACTGCTGACGGCTTATGGGTAATTGATATGATCATTATCTACTGTTGGCGAATTGACGAGTCTTTAGAGTTTCACACAGAGATTTCATAGTTCAAACGAAACAAAGTAGGGCACATATGTTGAATGTGTGGGGGTCTGATTAAATACGAGTATGTGATACCGTATTCTAATCTGGCAGTAATTTGATATCGATTAGGTTATATGCGATATAACCGGATTATTGAATCAAGTGTTGATTTGATAATGTGATATAAAGATAAATGATATTGGTCGGTTATACATGATATAACCGGATTATTCAATCAAGTGTTGATTTAATAATATGATATATATATTTATATTTGATATAATTATATATTAACTAATATTATAGCTCACTAATTATTTTATACTCTTTATATATAATTATATATATTTATGAAGCATGGAATTTCTATTTTTGGAAAATAGAAATGAGGTGGAAAATGGGAAGATATTTGTGGAATGGTGAGGCATGGCTTGATCATTTTTTATTGGTTTTTCTTGCACTATTGAAGCATGGTTCCATTTTATTATTGAGAGATATTCCATGCTTCAATCTCATGTATGAGGTCATCGAAGATCTTCGTCATGGCCCTCTGGTAGGTGGCGTTTGCATTCTTCAAACCGAATGGCATCATCTTATAGCAGAATATGCCTAGCGGGGTCCGGAAAGCAGTGTGCTTTTGGTCTTCAGGATGCATCTTGATTTGGTTGTGCCCTGAGGATTCGTCCATGAAGGAGAAGACTTTATGGGTGGATGTGTTATCGATCATCAGTTCAGTAACATGCACTGGGAAGTCATCCTTCGGACAAGTTTTGTGGAGACCCCGAAAATCTACGCAGATGCGTACTGTCCCATTTTTCTTCATTACCGGAACGATATTGGCGATCCAGTCAGGGTATTGAACTTCTTAGATGAAGCCGGAGTCAATTAGCTTCTTGACTTCAGTATTGATACTCATCTCAAGCTCGAGCCGCATTCTTCTTGGCGCCTGTTTAACCGGCTTGACGTCCGGCGATATCGCCAGTTTATGCACAGCTACTCTGGATCTAATCCCGACATTTCGGAATAGTTCCATGCGAAGCAGTCTTTATACTGCATAAGCACGTCTTTTAACGTAGCCACCTGTTTCTCAGACAGCAGCTGTAATACCCAGTCCCTTTTGAATAATTTCCATATTTCAAAACAAAATTTCTAATTAATTTAAATATTTTATTTCCTTAAACCTAACTATAAATTTCTTAATATCCTGATTCTATTTTACCCAAGTCATATTTCTCCATGGCCCATTCCCAGCCCAAGCCCACGAAGACAACACCCTAAACCCGACCCGACCCAAGTGAACCCGACCCGAACCCTCACTCCACTCTTTCTCCTCCCCCCCTCATTCTTTTTCCTGCCACTTTTCGAGCCATGACCCATTCCTTTTCACCCCACGTCGTCCCGTTCTCGCGCCCACGACCGACGCCAACTGACCCCGCGACCCCATCTCCCTCGCGCTACCCCCATGACCCGCTCCTCTCTCAACGGCTCTCTCTCTCTCCCCCTTCACCCTCGCTTGCACCCTCACCTGAACTCCGACCTCCATGCAACCTCTCCCCGGCCACCTCACACCCAACAGCCCTCACCACGTCGCTGCACCTCGATCCTCGACCTCTCCTCCTTAACCTCGTCGCTCTCTCTCTCCCCCTACAAAACTCCCACCTCCTCTGCAGCCGCGACCACCGAGTCCCCACGCCAAAGACCACCTCGCCACCACCAGCTTTCCCCTCGCCTCCACAACCTCCCAACAACTCCATCAACACCAACCATAGCCATCGACTTCCTCCTCCTGCTCACCATCCTCCAAGCCCCTGCATCCGAACCCACTGAGCCCCTACACCCACTGCCTCCAGCTGCCACCCGAGCTCGCTGCGTCACCCGTCACTGCGACGCCACCATCCACGACTGACACCACCACCCACGACCACCGCCTGCTGCAACCGCCACGATCACCCCTACCGTCGAGCACCAACCTCCAGCTTCTCCAACAACGGCCCATAGCACCAACCGAGCTCACCTAACACCTGCAGCACCACTGGAGCTCCACCGCGACGCCGCCGGCCTCCTCCCTGCCATCTCCGTCACCACCCGCTGCACAGCAGAGCCCCCAAACTCCACTTCTAGCCGAGGCCAAACCCTAGCTGTCCAAGCGTTGTCATGCTATCTCCGCCGTTTCCGAACCACTGTCACCTATTCAAACATCGCCATTGAAGTCGTCATCGTCATTGCCCTAGCCGCCACCGAGCCAAAAACCAAGCCAAGCCGAGCGTGGTATTTCATCGAACACCTATGACCGTCGCCGCCACCGTTGCCCCAGTCGCCATTGTCGACGGCCGAGCCGTGGCCTCGGTCCCTGTAGCCGTCACGGTCGCAACGCAGTCACCATCGCAACACTGTACACATCCGTTATAGCCGTGTCATGTCCGTGCCACATCGTGCCCGCCTCCGTGCCATCATCGGGCCCACTCGCATGTCGCGCCCCGTACCCACTCCTCATGCCACGTCGGA
The DNA here is from genome assembly GCA_030015575.1 of Agapanthus africanus. NCBI lineage: Eukaryota > Viridiplantae > Streptophyta > Magnoliopsida > Asparagales > Amaryllidaceae > Agapanthus > Agapanthus africanus. The sequence continues at coordinate 18,625,840 of JASDDO010000026.1, read as the reverse complement.
CTCACTTCCCGTTCCATGACGTGCCAGCCCCCGTTCCACACCGTGCCCGATCCAGTGCACACGCCGTGCCGCTCCCGCACCACGCCCCGAGTCCAGACCGTGCTCGGTACCGTGCCGTGCCGTGTCACGTACCGAGCCAGAACCACGCCCACTACCGTGTCACACTCGCATCGTCACCGTGCCCAGCACCGTGTCGCGCCCACGTCATCACCAGGTCCACTACCATGTCGCGCCCGCGTCATCACCAGGTCCACTACCGTATCACGCCCGCGTCGCCACCACGCCTAGTACCGGATCTCCAGTATCGCGCCGTCTCGTGTGTCGAGACAAACTCTGCAGCGGCGTCGCTTCTATATCAAGCGACCGAAGGCAAGTGAACTCCCCCTCACTTGCTTAACATGCTATAGTTATCTTAATTAATATCGTTTCAACGTAATCTGACATTCCAATTGGTTACATAAATTCTGAAAATCACCGCACCCATCATGTCGTAAAATTAGTAGTTAATTAAATATAAATCCAATCATGGTGTTCCACGGCTAGTATAGAACCTAACTATATAACCTATAACCCCATGTAATTAGTTATTGAATATTGCAATTTCATGATACTGAAAAATGAGGAGGAACACAACTCTGGATTGCAGTCCGGGGCAGCGTTCGTTTTGGATGCCTGGCCTTGGGAACACCTGTATACCCTTTCCTTAAACTGAAAATGCGCGAAGCCTAATATGGTCATATAGATTATTTAGTTAGATAACCTCTGAATCTAGTCCCGTGTCGTTTCACCATCATTTGATATTTAATTTGTATTTTAGAATACCGTGGTGTTCTGCAGTTTTTGCAGTGACCTCTCTTACACCAACACCTTGAACATAACATAAATTATAATAAAGAATTGCTATCGATGATCCGTTTGATGCGTTGGATACATAACAGTAAAATATACAATTAGTTGAACTGTAGCATCGACTAATTATGCTCCCAACTGGGAGTAAAATATGTTACGAAACGGACATTCCAGTTCAGAAACCGGATTTCCAGCAGTGAACACTTAAATTGAAATGGTCGTATCTAGCAAACCTGAAACCCGATTGACGCGAAACCAATTTTGATGGCTAGATAATTAAACATACTATTTACCCCTTTTGTATTGTTTCACTTAATTCTTCATGTATGATTTATTGTGAATTATGCAAGTGCTAGGGCACTGACTGATGATATCTTATTCATACCTTAAGTAATGCATTCTCATCACATCATGTAGAGCTCATATATATTGGTAACCTAGTGATCGTGTATATTACCCAGTGTTAAATATTAGTATTTTGATTGTGGCAAGTGCGTAGTGATAAAGTGTAAATGAATAAGTGAAGTGACACGTACTCGTACACAATCAGCGGATCCAGTTAATTTATTGCATTGTCGACGCCTATGGGGCATATGTAAGTATAACTATAACTGGTATGGGACGGTTATGGAAGCACTTATATTAGTGTCATAGGTAAGTCACCAAACACTGTCCATTTGTCTTAGGTACCAGTCGAGACATGCTTGATGGAGATCCTGTCTCCAGTTCTCGCGTAGACTTGTCATGGACCAACTAATATTTGGGTTTATGGTCGGGGTTTGATGTAGACCACGGGGTGTGGGGTGGTTTGAGTGTGAGTTCAACGGAATCTCGGGAGTCCCATTGCCGGCATACACAGCGATTCTGGGAGTTATATGGGTGATATTACTGATTATTAGCGAGCGACTCGGGCCCGTGTTCCCTTGCCCCTGGGGTACTACCCTTGGGTGGGGGATACTCACGAGTGGTTGACTCTCATACTTGGACTGACAATAGGTTTAGCGACCTGGACAGTGAGATTTAGAGACTGATAGGTTTAGCGACATGCATTGATTACTGACTGATACACGTGTCTTACTGTTTACCCACTTTACTGTTTACCTGTACTGGCTCCTTCATGCTCCTATCATCATTCCATACTTACTGTTTCATATTCATCATTATTGCACTTGTTACATATGTATTTATATTTATTGCTATTGTGGCACTCTGACGACCTGAGTATGCATGCTCAGAGGGAGAAGTGGATTTAGCTTGGACCAGGACCTGACGTACCTCGAGGACATTGCGGACATCTTGATCAGCGACTCAGAGCTATACTTCCTTGATCTCTATCTGGTTAGTGTTTTGTATTTGTTTTGATCTAGTGACTGCATTTCTCATTACCTGTGCATTGATTACTGATTACCACGTAAAGCTAGAAGCCGAAGTGTGACTACGGCAGGATATTTCCTCGACCGTAGGAGCATGGATGGCCTTGTCAACCCCTCGTATTCCGTATTTTGGGAAGCGGGGCGTGACAGCAGCTCACTGATGAACGTTGGCCTTGGCTCGTTTACCGTCCCCAAGTCGATTTTTCTCAGGTTGTCTACTGTGGTGTGTATCCCATCTTCCAGATCTTTTGGTGTCGGTGGAAATTCTGAGATCGCCTCGTCTTCATCTTCATTTGCGAAGCAATGGGAGAGGTCATCCATATTCTCATGCTCTCTCTTATTTGAGAACGTTGTTACGTGGCAGGTATGAGTCCGTCTCTAAGACCGATGTTGATCTGGTTCTATTCTCGCCCTATAGATTGCTTTTGGCTCGTGCTTTCTTGGTGGGGCTACCCTCCAACTGTCGGATAGAGCAAACCTGCCTTGCTGATACTGATCTTCAACCCAGTCTTTGAAGCAGTCTTCAATAGGAGGTCCCACTACTCGGTGGTAGGAGCAATAATCTGAGTGACAGACCTCGTTTATCTGTTCGGGGTATTGAGACTCTGGGAGGGTCATCATTTGATGCTTCTTGACAAGGCTGAATATTTTCCTTGTCTTGTCTTGAGGGAAGGAATACTCTCGACCCATCTTCTTCATAAAAGACAGGTTCCAGCTGACTTTTCCTCGCTCGCGTGGCTTCTTGGATCCGCTTCGCTGTCTTTGAACACTGTCCTCGTTCTTGATCTTATCATTGCTTCTGCGTCGGACTTTTCCCTTGCCGTGAGAGCGCACAGCAGGCTGAGGGTGAAGGGGATTGTCATCCTCCGTAGCCTGCTGAATGATACATTGCATCCTGACTTTTTCGTAAATGGTCATTTCGCGGCTGTGGTCATCCCGAACCTTTTGACTTGCTTCTCTTATTAGCTTATCAATCTGTTCTTCGAATGACGGGCTTGGTATTCCCCCGGCTAGATTTCGCTCTGTTTCAATATCAGCGCTATCTGGAAAGGCATTCTCTTTTCCGCCGAAATCATTTATAATATGGCAGTCATGGAATCGCTCCCGTTTCTTGGACCGAACGTATCCAAGGTCAGTCGTCTCCATTCTCCCATTGGGCATCTTTCTCTGAGTCCCGGGAGTGTCCCAAATCTTGTTATAGAACTAGGCATGTCGAGCAGTCTGTTTGAAGTGTACACCTTGGCATCTCAATAGCCTTTTCAGTCCCTCTGCGCAGTATCTGGGCAGACGGATTGGTTGAAGTCTGTCGAGCGCAGGTTCGGCACCGTGCCATACTTCTTTCTCTATTTTAGTCTCCGTGGATTGGTAGAAAAGGATCGACTTTTCACCTCTTTGCTTAAGAGGGACGTAGAAGGTCTGCAGCTCTTGCACACTGTATGTATTAAGTGTATCAAGTTCTTTGTAATGCCGCTGCGGAACCATGGTAATTTGTAAACTTTGGTCAGCTCCAGCAAAGGTCTGCATTGACGGGCGGACGGAGAACACTGTGTTGGCCTCGTCTTCAGAGTCACTGCCGAAGACCAGAATAGGAGTAGATAGCTCTGTCCTGTTGCCTTAGGGTTGTCCCGAGTAGACCATCTCTTCGTCCTCCTCGGTATCTCTCCCAAAGATCGGGATAGTGGCGATAGCTTTTTGTTTATTCTCCGGTTTGCGACATCTTTCCATATCTTCGAAGTCTGGTAAGAAGTACTTAGCGTCTTCATATTTGCGGACTTCATTTATGGAGAATGGGTTCAGCTTCCCTGTAACTGTGTACTCGAGTCCATCCTTGAAGTACTTCATACACTGATGTTGTGTAGAGAGGATGATATTGTACTCATGTAACCAAGGCCTGCCGAGCAGGGCGTTGTAGCAAGTCTTGGCATCAATGACATAGAACTTGATGTTAGTGACGAGCAGCCCGAAGCGTAATGTCAGTATTACAGACCCGAGCGTTTGTGATGATTGGGAGTCAAAACCGGAGATGGTAATTTTATCCCCAGCTAGATGCTTCACGTTCATGCAAATCTCCTTCAACACCCTTACATTGAGAAGGTTGATGGAGGACCCGTTGTCGACCAGGATCTTCCCTATCTTGATATCGTGACAATACCCGGTTACATACAGCGGACGGTTGTGCTCACACGTTCCGTGAAGGAGGAGAGCTTAAGAAATATTTTGGTTACCCAGACAAAGAAAGCAGGAAATTGCGCTATCACCTTCTCATCTTTACATTCTGAAGGCTTTAACAACTTGCAAGCTAACATTAATACAGGATGCTCTAAGACTGTTGTAATCTTATTAAGTCATCCATTTGCTTAAAGAATGGTGAACAGTAATTACCATTCGAGGTCAACTAAAAGCCAAAATATAACAAACTTCATTAGAAAAACACCACATGCATGTAGCATTTCTTTAAACTAACGTGTGTTTTAACACCGTAGCATCAACGTAAAAGACGTCATATTCCAGAGACATGAATGTAAAAACATGTTGCGTCATGCATTAAGAAGTGCAACCTTCCTGCTGCTGACCTCATGGCTTTGCTCGGCCATGATTTGACTAGCATTAATGGACATTAACTCATTATATCAATTTTTCAAAAATCTTATAAAGTTGTGTCTCAAGCCATTTTTTAAAATTGCAGTAATCTGAAATATACATGTTTATTTTCTTTTTTATTTCTTTATTTTTGAGGGACAAAAAGAAAGTTGTTCTACGACAAACATTAGCATATCCGAACTTTGTTACATGAAACGGACGTGATTTGCGACTATGTTATCATCCATAGACAGCGATGAATGGCATCAGAACCGATCCAAGCCAAAGTTTCCCATCATGTTCTTCTACTTCGCTCACTGCACGAACCACTTTCCCTTCTCGATCCTCTAGAATCTGCAACAACTTCCCATCTGGACTATACTTGAGCACCATTCCGTGATGCTTGCCTCCGATATACATCATATACACGGACTGTGCTTTAATCGGAAGTCTGAGAAAGAGCTTCCTCAGCCTCGGCCACGTACTAATCATGTGCGAGAAAAATGTTCGACGGCAATGGATTGCTACCCAGAATTCACCTTTCGCATTTGTTCTCACGTTATCAGGATGCCCCGGCATTACGACGAAGATCTCTGAGGTCCCTGCCTTTTTGCCTTTCAACCAATATCTGCTAAGCCTGTAACGAAACAAAAGTCCGAAAGATTATGCTGTTTTGGGAATAACTCAGCTAAGAGAGCATCAAAATGAAAATTTGAAGATCACTCGCCACATTATATCAACAAGCACAATTTTTTAATATATAAAAAGAAGAACGCAGCATCTATATGGCAAGGAGAAATCGGTGACCTGCCAATCGGTCCCTCACAAAACACAATGAACGATCTGTCCTTGCTCAAAGACACGCCGTTAGGATTCTGTAGGTTTCGAACAAGAACTGTAGTTCTCTTTGTGATTGGATCATATTTCAGAAATCGTCCAGAAGGTTCTGCAGTGAACACTACAGCCAGATAGTTCCTAGACACGAGCAACGGGTTCAATTGATGTATGCATAGTCCCCTTGAAACAACTGAAAAGAAAAATACATACCTTCTCTCGTAATTGGTGCTACTATCGGTGAAATATATGTTACCCTCGTCATCGATATCCAAATCATTTGTGAACCTGAGTGGTTCCAGACCTTCTGGTTCTTTGACCAGTTGTGTAGCCAAACCACCTTCTGGGCCTACCTTCAAAATCCCAAAATATGCATCAGCGATGTACAGATCTCCTGTTTTCTTGTCGAACCGAAGACCCAGAGGCCGTCCACAAATGTGCTCATTTTTCAAATAGCTCATAGCAGAAGGCTTAGGATCGCAGATTTCTGACCTGTAAATACAACACTAATGTCTCAAAGATCATATATATGCTGCTACTTATCATATTAGCCATACAATCTTTAAGCACAAGACAAACAATCATGGTCAAGAACCATATTAACCTAATAGTTTAAGCTGTTAGGATGTGTGATAATTGATAACAATGTACATCAAGCTAACATAATCTTAACAATAGTCAACACATATACCTGTTGGGAGAAGTATATGCAAAGTCAACCCACAACGTCCCATTCCAGAACACAATTCTCCCATCTGCAATGCCGGTGTAGGGCCCACGACCCTGAGGATCAAAAACAACACTCTCCGGTCCCTGGACTTGATTCAAGAAGCTCACCTCTGCCTTTTGAAGAAGATTTTCGGGGTCACTTGCCCTCGGCAACTCTCTCCATGGCGGCAAATCCAAAGCGTAAGTCTCAAATCCCGGGAAATTTGCCATCGGGCGATGCCCGAAAGGATCAATTCCGCAATATAGAGCCACAATGAGGAATAATCCGAGGAAGAATTCCTTGGCTGATGGCAGCGTCAATGGTTTTGTTAGTTTTGCCTTCTTTTCATCTATGAAGTTCTGAAGTTGTTTCAGTGTTGATGATGCCATTTCTAATGGTTTGTTGAGCTTTGATCTCTTTTGCATGGAGTTGTTTATATAAGATGGTGGGATAGTTACATGCCGTAACTGAGAAGAATTCCATGGCATCGTTTTTAATATATGTAAGAAAGCTTTGCATTCTAGGGCGTGGGAAGGAATTAGTGTTTTGCTAGTTTTGGTGGGAAAACCACAAGGACTTCTCACTTGACTTGGTTCTTGTTAAAAAGTATGCATTAAGCTAACTTTGCAGGTATGTGCCCAAATAAATCATTCTAGGTTCACAAAAGTATTGCTCTGTTTGCATTATTCTTTTTTTCTTCATGTATTAATGGGTACAATTGAATATAAGTTTTTCTTAATATTAGGCTTAATATTTATGTTTTATTATAACAATTTTGAATCTGACATTGTACATGAATAATAGGAGTATGCAATTAGACGGGAAAGAATGTAACAATAAAATTCTGGACAAGAATAGGCTACTCTTATTTCTAAATTTTTGGGACATACCTATAGATATCATATAAACATACATTGCTTTGACTTATTTTCAGGAACATGTTGCATCACCTAGATTGGGCCAGATTTTTCTTCCCTTAGAAATAAAGAGCCTGAAAGAAAAATCAGGCTAGGGGCATTGTGATTTTATTGAGATGGAAACCTTCAACACTCCGCTGGGTCAAAAATTACACCCCTTTTGTCCAAAAATTCAAAGTCAAAAAATCAAGATCAATACCCAAGCAAAGCAGACCCGAGCCAAACATGAGGGCCGGCCCCATGCCAAAAGGAATTAGGCAATAAATAAATTTAATGTAATTTTTAGGAAATAAATATAAATTAAATGGGCAAGAAACCAAATTTTGTAAAGCTCATGGCTTATGCGCAAAAAGAAATGAACACGCAAGGCATGAAAAGGCACAAGTGCCATTTTGTAAAGCCCAAGAGCCAAAATGTAAAGTGTGTAGCCTATAAAAAATAAACATTATGAAGAAACTGATAACTTTGATTCCTCAATCAACCTAGGAGAGCCTCCTCTCTCCTCAAGATTCTTCCCCTTCTTCATTTTTTCAATTAAATTTAGATGTTAACCTCTCTCTTTTAAAAACTAAATAGATTTTAGCCATAAACCCATTGCGAGGAGTGAATTCTCTATCTAATCCCAAAAGGAGTGATTTTTATATCTCTCCTTCGTCCTTCCTAAGATCCAGAGAGGAAAAAGGAAAAAGGAAAAAGAAAAAGAACACATCTCCTAAAACTCATTTTTGATAAGATCCAAGACTTGAGGAAGGGGAAAAGGCCCCCTTTTCATTATCAAAATTCAAAAATCCAAACATTTGAAAACTCAAGATAGATTTTGGACTAAAATAGGAGATAGTTAGGTCTCTTTCCTTGTGGAAACCCCTGGGAGTTTAAACTCCTTAATCTGAAGCTTAAGTTTCCTCTAGGAACTCAAGTTCCATTTTTCCGAAACTTAAGCTTCCTACTTGTGCCAGCGGCAACCGACGGATGGCGCATGCGCCAATCCACTGTTGGCGCATGCGCCAATCCGTACGTGCCAACCGCGTCAGCGCCCGTGCAATGCAATGGAGCATGCGTCAACAGCGCCAACGCCTGTGCAATGCACGAGCGCATGCGTCAAACCTTTGCTTGCGCCATCGCAAGTAATAGCGCCAGCGCCCGTGCAACGCACGTGCGCATGCACCAACCGTGTCAGCGCCAAACCTTTGCTTGCGCCATTGCAAGTACTCCCTACTCTTTTCCCCTTTTCGGAAGCTCCTCGATATACTCAGAACACTTCTCCCGTTAGAAAAAATTTCTGACGGGGCGTTGCCCCGCATCCCGCAAAGGGCTACTAGCCCCATTGACTCCCAGCTCGCTATCCGGGTAGTGGGACCCTCATAAAACTCTACAAGACCCCCGATATGCCCAAAACACCCTTAAAATACAACACATGCATACTGCACATTGAGTTCGAATGATCCGTTCGACCCGTTAATTAGAGATTCTTTCGCTCCAAAAAACGAGGGATAATTAACGACAGTTTTGTCCGCAGCTGCCGGAGATTTGAATCCTCACAATCAATAAACCCATGTCCATCCTAGACAGGAGGAATCTGTATATGCCTGACAAGCGAAACGCATTTCTATCTCAATAGGGTGACGAAAAACACTCTTCACACTTGAGCACTATTTACTCAAAAACAAAAGGAAGAATCTACCAATGAGCAATAACTCAGTTGGTATGGACACTTCCTCTCATGGGGAGAGTGAAGGATCCGAATCCCAGGAATCTCAGGAGGGGAAGTGGTCACAGATTAACGCTTTCGGGGCAAATTCGTGGGTCTCCGGATGGGTGGGTGTGTTGTGTGCTTGTGTGTTGTGTGAGTGGATGTGTTTGTGTGTGTTGTGTGCATATGTTAGGGCTTATGGGCCAGTGCCAAAACAAAAAAACTCAAATCAGAAAAAGCTTTGATTTTTATGATTATGCACATGCAAATAACATGCAAAGATCATAATTATATGTATTTTGGATAGTTGATAATGATGTAGCACTTTTTTCATGTACACACATACTCATGCTGATTATTATGCAATGTGGTTTATATAAATGATTTAGGACATGGTAACTTGCTTCGTCATAAATGATATAGTATCAAGATGCACGAGAGCACTCAGACCACATAGAGCTTGTTGTGTATGCCTCCCATTCGATCCCTATTGATTTCCCATTGATCTGGCTGTCACGACCCAAGTTTGGATGTGACCGGCACTTAGATTTTGTATCATATCTAAAGATATGTACGAGTCCAAGTAAGCCGAAAACCAAGATCAATTACCTTATTGCGGAATTATTTATGAAAATTTAGTTTTTAAGTAAAAATCTCAATTTTCATAAATAATTCCGCAATAAGGTAATTGATCTTGGTTTTCGGCTTACTTGGACTCGTACATATCTTTAGATATGATACAAAATCTAAGTGCCGGTCACATCCAAACTTGGGTCGTGACAAAATTGGTATCAGAGCTTAGGAGTAACCTTACGGAATTCAGTAAGGGATTTCACTAGGTTTATGTAAGTCTGAGAGATAGGATGACCTTTGGTTTGATGGAGTGGGTGAATTAGGACGAATGCAGTACCGTACGTATGTTCCGCGGCATATTTACGTTATCGTATTCAGCCTAACTAACCTTAGGATGTTTATCTTGACCTATTCTTCCGTTAATTCTCCGTTATTGATTGCTTCTGTTCCCACACCTTATCAACTCTCGTTTCTTATTCTAGTTGCTATGGCTACGCGGGCTAGGCGAGCCGCAGCCAGGAATGCAGCTAGGGCGAGTCCGCCTGTGACGAGGACTGGTACACCGGACGTGCAGGCGGTGCATGAGCATGTTGATCCTCCTCCTCCAGATCGCATGACTAGGATTGAGGAGGGTATGTTGGGATTACAGCGAGTGGTGGGTCAGTTAGCTGAGACCACTCGAGCTTTGAGATCAGATCCAGCACCGACCGTAGCAGAGTCCGAGGTACAGCCTACACAGACGGTAGCGCCAGAAGATACGAGAGTGATGGAGGTATCACTTGCAGAGTTTATGAGATTGAGACCCCCGGTATTTACAGGGACTGATGTGGCGGAAGATCCTCAGTCGTTTCTTGATAGAATGGCGAGGATCGGCAGATCATTGCGATGTTCTGATGCGAGGTCAGTTGAGCTGACTAGCTTTCGTTTGGAGGGACTTGCACAGGAGTGGTGTGAGTCGATGGAGAGAGGGCGAGCTACGAATCTTCCTCCGATGACGTGGACCGAGTTTTCTACAGTCTTTCTTGCCAGATTTCTGCCCCAGAGTGTGAGGGATGCTAGAGCTAGCAGTTTCGAAGCGTTGAGGAAATCAGCAAGTATGTCAGTAGCCGATTATGACTTACGATTCACCCAGCTATCGCGATATGCCCCATACTTAGTACCTACAGAAGAGCTTCGGGTGAAAAGGTTCCTAAGGAGTTTGGACACACAGTTGTATCTGGCGATAGGCTCCCAGCATTTTGATACGTATGCACAGGCCATGGATGCGGCGATACGAGTAGATGAGCGTTTGAGCCAGTCAGGAGTTGTTCCGGAGCCAAAGAGGAGTGGGCCATTCGTGCCGACAAACAGACAGTTTGGCCGAGGGAGAGGGTCCTATCCAGGCAGATATACTTCAGGCCGCAGTGTTGGACGAGGTTGGACACAGGGCCAGATGTTCAGTTCTTATCCTGATGATCAGAGACCACCATCTACTTGTTATAGTTGTGGACTTCCTGGACACTTTGCGCGAGATTGTAGATCTCAGGGCGGGACCATTGCTCCACAGGCTGTTTTACCCCTTCCATCTCCTACACCGATGGCTTTACTTCCTCCCCCAGTTGGCGCTACACGCCAGGCAGTTGCACCACGAGGTCGAGGCTATGCAGGACGTGCTCAGAGAGGTAGAGGAGATAGAGGTAGAGGACGACAGGATGCGGGCAGGGGCCAGGCACGGGTTTTTGCGCTGACTCCACAGGATGCCCAGGCATCAAATGCAGTCGTGACAGGTACTCTTACAGTATGCTCATTAGAGGCACATGTCTTATTTGATCCCGGTTCTACACACTCTTATGTATCTTCACGATTCGCACTTTTATTGGGGAAGGAGTCGTCATTGTTAGAATTACCTTTGGTAGTGATTACTCCAGTTGGAGATTCCTTTATAGCTCGGCACGTATTCAGATCGTGTTCGGTGCGTATTGGCAGTAGAGATTCACTTGTTGATTTGATTCTCCTGGACATGTTGGATTTTGATATGCTTTTTGGGATGGATTGGTTAGCCGCTTGTCATGCCTATGTAGATTGTAGAGAAAAAGCGGTTAGATTCTGTTTTCCAGGTGAACCGGTATTTGTTGTGCAGGGGGATTGCAAGTTAACCCCTGTCAACATGATTTCTGCTTTTTGTGCGGGCCGGCTATTGAAGAAGGGTTGTCTTGGGTTCTTGGCTTTTATTCAGGACGTAGAGGTCGCTGAAGTTCTATTGGACCAAATTCCGATCATACGAGAATTTCCTGAGGTATTCCCAGCTGAGTTACCAGGATTGCCACCTGATCGAGATATTGAATTTTGCATTGACTTGATTCCGGGTGTCGGGCCTATTTCTATACCACCCTATCGGATGGCACCGACGGAATTGAAAGAACTCAAAAGCCAGTTGCAAGAGTTGTTAGATAAAGGACTTGTTCGTCCTAGTGTTTCACCGTGGAGAGCTCCTGTGTTATTTGTAAAGAAGAAGGACGGTAGTATGAGAATGTGCATCGACTACCGACAGCTGAATCGCGTCACTGTGCGAAACAGGTATCCATTACCACGAATAGATGACCTGTTCGATCAGTTGCAAGGAGCTGGATTTTTCTCGAAGATTGACTTGAGGTCAGGATATCATCAGTTGAGGGTTCGGAAGGACGATATTCCGAAGACGGCATTTCGTACGAGATATGGGCATTATGAATTTCTGGTGATGTCGTTCGGACTCACCAATGCTCCAGCAGCTTTTATGGATATGATGAACCGTATCTTTAGACCATTTATCGATCGGTTTATTATAGTATTCATAGATGATATTCTTGTATATTCTCGGAGTCAGACGGAGCACGAGCAGCATTTACGTATCACTTTGCAGACCTTGAAGGAGCATCAGCTGTATGCAAAATTTTCTAAGTGTGCTTTTTGGCTCGATAGTGTGGAGTTCTTGGGTCACATAGTTACGAGAGAAGGTATATGCGTGGACCCAAAGAAGATTGAAGCGGTACAACACTGGTCCAGGCCTATGTCAGTTACGGAGGCTCGGAGTTTCTTAGGTCTGGCAGGTTATTACAGACGCTTCGTACAGGATTTCTCACGGATAGCGGCACCTTTGACAGGATTGACTAGAAAGGAAGTTCCTTTTCAGTGGACAGATGCGTTTGAGCAGAGTTTTCAACAGTTGAAGACGCGTTTGACGACTGCACCTGTATTAGCTTTACCTTCCGGTTCAGGGGGTTTCGTCGTGTATTGCGATGCTTCTAGAGTGGGCTTAGGCTGTGTGTTGATGCAACACGGCAAGGTTATAGCATATGCTTCTCGACAGTTGAAGAGGCATGAACAAAACTACCCCACTCATGATCTAGAAATGGCTGCTGTAATATTCGCATTGAAGATTTGGAGACATTACTTGTATGGAGAAACGTGTCAAATCTTCACAGATCATAAAAGCTTAAAGTATATCTTTCAGCAGAAAGATCTGAACCTCAGGCAGCGTAGATGGATGGAACTGGTGAAAGATTACGACTGTGAAATATTGTACCATCCAGGCAAAACAAATGTTGTAGCAGATGCCTTGAGCCGGAGGCCTGGAGGTAAATTATCTCATTTGAGTATTTTGCAGAGACAGTCTTCTACAGACTGGCAGATCTTATATGATAGTCGTATACAGTTTGAGTTTACATCGACAGGAGGTCAGTTAGCACATGTTCGCACCAGACCTCAGCTATTGGATCGTATTCGAGATGCGCAGCCTACAGATACTCGCATGATGGAGATTATGGATCATGTTAGGCAGGGCAAGGAGACGGAGTTCATGATTGATGATTATGGAGTGTTACGTTTTCGGACTCGCCTCTGTGTGCCAGATTCTGACGGATTGAGGCGTGAGATTTTAGAGGATGCCCACAGATCAGTATACAGTATTCATCCTGGTTCCACCAAAATGTATCGTGATTTGAAGGATAATTATTGGTGGGAAGGAATGAAGAAGGATGTTACGGATTTTGTTTCTCGATGTTTGACTTGTCAGCAAGTTAAAGCAGAACACCAGAGGCCAGCCGGGGAGCTGCAACCATTACCCATTCCAGAGTGGAAATGGGAACAGATTTCTATGGATTTTGTGGTGGGTCTACCCAGGACTAGCAGAGGGTATGATTCCATTTGGGTGATTGTAGACAGGCTGACGAAGGCCGCTCATTTTCTTCCAGTAAAGACGACATATGGATTTGCTCAGTATGCACAGATTTATATCGATGAGATTGTACGTCTACATGGAGTGCCGACATGCATAGTATCAGATCGAGGTACCCAGTTCACGAGCAGGCTATGGCAGAAACTCCAGGACGCTCTTGGTACACGACTGAGTTTTAGTACAGCTTTCCACCCACAGACAGACGGTCAGTCGGAGCGGACCATTCAGATACTAGAGGATATGCTTCGGGCTTGTAGCCTAGATTTCGGTGGTAGTTGGGATCGTCACCTACCTTTGATAGAATTCTCGTATAACAACAGTTTTCAAGAGACGATCCAGATGGCACCCTTTGAAGCCTTGTATGGAAGGAAATGTAGATCACCTGTTTGCTGGACGGAACTTAGTGAAAGTGGTATATTGGGACCGCAGATAGTACAGGAAACTACAGAGAAGATTCAATTGATACGAGATAGAATGAAAGCGGCTCAAAGCAGACAGAAGTCATACGCAGATCGACGACGACGCAAACTTGAGTTTGATGTGGGAGATCATGTGTTCCTTCGAGTATCTCCAATGAAGGGTGTGATGCGCTTCGGGAAGAAAGGGAAGCTCAGCCCCAGATATGTTGGACCATACGAGATTTTAGAGAGAGTGGGCGCTGTGGCTTATCGGTTAGCACTTCCACCTGGTTTTCCCGACGTACATCCGGTGTTTCACGTTTCGATGCTTCGCAGATATCTTCACGATCCATCTCATGCGATCCAGCATCAGACTCTACAGCTTGAGCCAGATCTATCCTTCACAGTGCAGCCAGTCGCTATTCTGGACAGGCAGGCAAAGCAACTACGATCAAGGATACTGCCATCTGTAAAGATTCTCTGGCAAGGAAAGGATCGCGAGGAGATTACTTGGGAGACGGAGGACGCCATGCGAAAGAAATTTCCACATCTTTTCATAGGTATGTCTAGTAATTATTTTAAATTCGGGGACCGAATTTTCTTAAGGGGGGAATATTGTAACATTTAGGAAAAGCTAGAAATAAATAAAACTAATTAAATTAAGAATAAGCTGATAAATCACAAAATGGTTAAAATCAAATATGTCAATCTTCATAAGTTATATGTAATACAAATTAAATTAGAATTTTAGAATGTAATTTAAATAAGTTATAAGGGTTTTAATGAAAATTTTAGCTTCATTTTAACAAAAGATGTGTTTTATAATAAGTTAGTTGTGAGGGGTTAAATTGCAAAGTTAGGTTTTATGCAAATAGGGTTTTGTCAAGGGTTTAAATGAATAAATGGAATCATTTCAGTTCTGAAATCAAATTGAAATTTAAAAGGAAAATGGAAGATAAATCATTAAAACACCTCATGCTTCATGCCACCTTCAACCTACACCTCCTCCTTGCATGGAACATGCACACTCAAGCTCATGACACCTCCACCTTACCTTATCCCTTCCTCCTCCCACATATATAAATCATTTTCAGTTCTGAAACTTAAATTAAAACTCAAAGGAATTTATAAGAAAATCAAAAGAACAAGAAGAACAAGAGGAAGAAGAAGATGATGAGGAGCTTGTTCATGGAGATTGTTCATCCTCAAGCTAGGAGGAGCTTGTAGATCTTTGGAGGGTTATTCCTACAGCAATATAGGAGGGTAAGATTCTTATTCACAGTAGGTTAATTGGCTCTGTAGATCAATTAAAACAGATTGAACATGTCACATAATATTGTATTTTTTTAGCTAAACTTATAGTCTGCTAGAATCTGCTTTAATCTGGAACTTAATTAAATAAATTCAACAGAGTAGAAATGATGTAGGTAACAACTAGAACACACCACAAGAAGACGGAGGTAGGGGGCCGGTTTTGGGCCGGCGACAGAAGGAGTTTGGCCGGCGTCGCCGGCCATGTGGGAAGCTTTGGGGGTTTGGTCAATTGGGTAGTCTACAGTGTACAATTTCGGCTATTTTGGCACTGTTGATTTAACTTAGTTTCACTGTAATTAAAATCTGGGAAGATATATCGGTAAAAGAATCGTAAAACACTAAATACGACACGATGAAATCACGTCGTGTTTTAAGTTCTGAAACAGTGCAGATTTAGGGTTAAAATCCAGCAAGATTAGGGTTTAATAACTTGATATAATCAAATAGTAGATAACATGTAAGAGGGATAGCGTGTTTCTATTTCCGTTATATCGGAATAGCTGTTTGCTTATATACGTAAACTTGGTATATTTAGACGCGGATACGAGAAGTACGGAAACCGCGAGGAAAGGGAAGGGATTAGCGATTCCGGAGTAGATTCGACTTTCCGGTGAGTAGACTAAATATCTACCGGGGAATTTTGTAAAGATGGCGTGTTTCGCCCATGGTTTTACTTAATGTGATATTCATATCATCATGTATAAATGTTAGAATTTCATTCATTAAAATACTTGTATATTGCTTAGTTGTTAGAACACTTCACAATTATCGACGAGCCATGCCACGTGCATCTCTTATATGCTACACACACCTCGTCGATATTGCCATGTCACATACACTTAAATATCATACTTATTAACATGAATTATATCGTATTTCACATGTCAAGTATATTGGTAGATTCATTATTTACATCCTGTTGCTTTATGCGTATTTCTATGTTGGATATGAGATAGATACAGAATTGAGGATTTATGGTTTTGAGTTTTGAATACTATTATATAAATCCAGTATTTTCATGATTGATGTGACATGTCCACCATGAGATGATTTCTGTTTTTGGTTTTATTCCGGACCGAGTGGGGGAGATATACGGTCGCGGATTTACGTTATCCATACTGAGTGGGGGAGATATACAGTTGGATACATGGTGGACCCGGTCGAGACCGAGGGGCAGGATAGCCGTATTGAGACGGGGGAGCCTAGCGAGGTTACTCGATACCGGAGTTGGTTATAGAAATACGGCGTGTATCTAGAGGATAACGACCGATATTATGAGTATAGGATCATTCGGGGAATGATGCCTATAAGAAATGAAGATTTTGTGTCGTTGATGGACACCGAGAAATGATTTACTTGAGTTATGATTTCAGAAGTATAATGAGATTTATTGTTGGATTTCACATATACTCATATATCATATTGATTCATATTCAGTAGCATGATTGTCATATTTACTTTATTCGCCGTTATATGTTAGTCGTATTCACTGAGTTGGCAACTCATCCCCGTTGTGCCACAGTTCCTTGCAGGGATAGAGTGGACGGGTAGCTGCGAGGCAGAGATATTTTTGCCGTTGTATTCCATCTTTTGATAGGTAGGTTACATGTGTGGTAACCTTCCCTTTTGTACTTTTGTATCTAGAAAGACTCCATCAGACTTGTATTTTGACTTAGAAAGGAGAGATGGTATATATATGTACAGTTGAGATATGTTGATCAGTTTCATAGCTTCTTTCTATATGAGATTCAGTAATATTTATTATGTGTATATTCATGTTAAATTTTGATATCGTTGATTCCAACTAGGAATACAACCACACTTAACCTTTATTACTTGTTTAATGAATTAACTTCATAAATTGAGATTTTTACTTAAAAAACTAAATTTTCATAAATAATTCCGAAATAAGGTAATTGATCTTGGTTTTTGGCTTACTTGGACTTGTGCATATCTTTAGATATGATACAATCTAAGTGCCTGTCACATCCAAACTTGGGTCGTGACACTGGCGTTATCACGAAGTTACGAAGATTTAAAGTTATATGCAAGGCTCGGCCAGACGTCTGGCAGGACTCTGTATACACGGTATATTTTGGGCAGACGTCTAACGCGAAAGAGGTCATACGTATGTGAATTCTCTGTTGTTCTGAAGCCGGAAGACCAGACGTCTGAAGATCCTTCTTCAGACGTCTGGAAACACTCTATTGTTTCAAAGACTCTTGAGAAGACATCCGAGAATTCCTTCTTCAGACCTCTGCCGTGTTCTTGGGCCCGATATTTTCTAAGTTAGGAAATTAGTTATTTGGGTAAATCTTTTTTATACTATATATATTAAAGTATGTAGCAATCCTAAATGAGATAGCTTTTGATAATTAAAGAGAACCCTTCTGTTGTTTTATGAGAGCTGGGGTTTGAGGGATTTGTGTATTTCATCCACCGTTTGTACTTCTCCACTTTTGAATATTAATAAAAAATTTCCTTCGTCGGTTGGTTAGTACTGGTATTTCTTATTTGTTTGTGATTGGTTTATTTCTTCTTTATATTGTGTGTTATTTGTATTTGTGATCATCTTGCCTTGCCGTAACAAACCAATATTGTAACACCCTAATGCATTTATACTATTTATTTTGGGTATTTCAAATCTTGTGGCAAAATTCTTTGCTATTGTTGTTTTGGGTTGTGGATAATGCAATGAGTGGCTGTGGTTATTATCCGACCCGACCTGCATATTTGAAACTCATCATGGTTCAAAATTACATCAAATATTTACCAGTACAGAGTATCCATGCAAATATAGATTTTTATAAACATATATAATATATTTTAGAATCCACATATCTTTTTAAAATACAATATAAAACCAAATAATATATTTTCTTATCTAGCCTTGCATGTCATAGTACCCCATATCATATGGTTGCACCCATATATCATGATTCATATCCTAAGTGTTACACGGACTAGTATTTTGATCGCTACATATATTTACGTAGATCCATATTTGAGGGTATATATTTTTATTTACTGAATATCACATTATGATTTAAACTTTTACGTATATTCTCCATATTTAAACACTAGATTTTTGAATGGATACATGTAATATTTGGAGAGATCCAGTATTACCTGTAGAATCTCACCATATATATATTTTATATATACAGTATATATACACTGTTATAAATATATATAATATATTAAATTTTTTAAATAATAATAAATCTCTCCCGTCGTCCCCCTGTCCCCATCTCATTCTCTCTCTAATATATATATATATATATATATATATATATATATATATATATATAACCTCACCCTCTCTCCCTCCCTCGTTCTTCTTCTTTTCCGCTTCGCAAATCCTAACCCTCATCCTCGTCGTCGCCGTCCCGTCGCCGCTCCCTCTCATCACCGTCCCCCATCTCGTCCTCACCTCCTCTTCCGCACCGCCATCGCCTCTCCTCCTCTCCCCAACGACTTCAAGCCTCCAACCACAACACCGAACCCATCTTCGTCCAAACCCTCCCTCACTGGCAACCTCATCGTCTCCGAAAAACCGACCACCACCCCAGCATCCTGCCACCTCCTCTCGTCTCTCGGCAACCCCAGACCACCACCACACCTTGTCTTCCGCCTCTGCACATCCCCGAGCACGGCAAACTCACGGCGATGCCACCTCGCCGTCACCCCGTCGCCACCGTATCTTCTCTGTCCTCGCCTAATCTCCAGAACTCCAGAAACCCAGCAACCTCTTTTTCTTCTTCTCTTTTCTTAATCCTCAATCGTCTCGCCGGAGTTGCGCACGTCGCCGACGATCCAGACGATCCAGCCACCGTCGTCATCTAACTCAGCTACCATGTCATGCAGCTGCTCAGCCAGGTCAAGTCCTGCGTGCGTAAGTTTTGCATCATGGCTATTTCGACGTCGGAACGTAACATCTGTATCTCGACGTGAGATTCGATCAGGCAAGTTCTAAATTTGCAACATGCTATTTTGTTATATTAATATTTATACGATTAACTATAGTACATATGTTTTGATATTCAGCAAGTAGTATCAATTTACAGTTTTATAGCATCCGTCTGTATCCGTGCCGATAATAGTTTATCTAGTTGCATGCCGGATTGACACGATATTATTATACTACTATATCAATACAATATGTTATCTAGTTTACAATATATATGGTAATGAACGTATAATGGTTATTACAGATAGATACATATGCATCCTGACATCAATTGTGTTTACCGTGTTTCGATATTGGTTACAGTTTTACATATTGGCATCTATTTGGGTTAATATATTGCATGACATGATTCACGACACACTACCAGACTTGTTACTTGGATCTTATTACTAATACCGACAATCCTAACTTGTTGTTCCGACGGACGTGACTTGTTGTCTACATAGACAAGACATGTACCTGATTGATCATGTGTTGGCATTAGATTTATATTATTAATACCTGACTTGAACACAAAACCTTGGGGGTAAGAGGAAATCGATAATGAAACCTGACTTGTAACTCAACAGTTCGATACTCATATTGATCAGTCTTTACGGGCTCGGCCAACCCCGGAATGATGTTGCTGACATCATTCATCTGTACATGTTACATGTTTACTGCTTAGCGGCACGTCTCGGATTCAGCCCGAGAATCTTGACCGTGGTTCCGGACACGCAAGGGATACTATTGAGTTATATCGACGATTCCATTAAATTGATTTTAAAGACTTGTAGAATAGATAACCTAGAAGTACAGACTTTAGGATACATATCACATACATACAGCTCACTGTTTTATAACTGTGTTATTTATTTACATTCATATTTAATCATAGTATCATATCCCGGTTATCGCTATTATTTTGATATTATGACGTACTGACGTCTGGGTTTTGCATGACCCAGTTGCTCTATCTTTATCGCAAGCAGATCAAGAGTATTTTAGCAATCAAACCGAGCAATGAGAAGCTAGCTATTTAGTTTAGAGACTTTTAGTTTATTTATTTCAACAGTTTTAATTCTATTGATGTGTGCCCATATTGGGACGTGATTCAGATACTATTGTTTATTGGATCTTGATTCGTTTCCGCTTTATGCATTTCTTGATATTATTTATTGTAGCAGATGGACATGTGTTAGCTAAATTATATTTTACTGTTCTTGACATCCGATTGACAGCCGTAATGTGACTGTGGAGGAATGATTCCTAACCACAGGTAGCATGGTTGGCTCTGTCACGTGTCGTGTTTACGTATTTTATGAAGCGGGGCGTGACAGGTATTAGAGCCATTGTTGTTTCGGATCTTTTGTTTGAACCATTAGGTCTTCAATATTGCGATCTAGGTTAACGATGAGTAACGACGCTTGTGTCCTCTTCCCCACTTTCTTAGTTCGTGATTTTAAAGTTTTAGGATTCGTTAGCACTCAAGATGAGATTGATCCAGCGTCATATCTCCGACAATCATGAAGTTCGATATCAAGAAGTTTGATGAAAATATGAGTTTATATTTATGAGTAGTCCGTATGATTGTTGTATTGACTCAAAATAATTTGAGAAATACGATTCTTGAGAAGGATGCAAAGCGTTCAACTATGACGGAGGAAGCTTGAGAGGAGTTGGATGAAAAGACCCTCACGGCTATCCGGTTGTGTCTGACAAATGAAGTTTTGCAAGAAGTTTAGATAGAAAAGACGGCGACTGGTTTGTAGCAAAAATTGGAGCAGTTATATTTAAAAAAATCTCTCACAAATCGACATATGTTGAAGCAGCATCTCTACACACTTTATATGTCAAAAGGCTTGGCAATCAAATCTCACGTCGGTGAGTTTAATTCGATCATTACGGATCAGGGTAAGATCGATATTAAGATTGATGATGAAGATCAGGCTCTTCTTTTGTTATATTCGTTGTCACTCTCGTATAAGCACTTTCGTCACACCATGGTCTATGAACGAGATACAATCTCAATCAAAAATATCAAAGAGAATTTGATAAACAAAAAGAAGATCGACAAAGAGTTGACTTCTAGCGAAACTGATGGTTCATCTTCCGGCTTATTTGTTCGAGAGCGAGCGGAGAAGAGAGATTCGGAAGGTAATAAGAAGTCAAGGTCAAAGTCCAAAAATAAAAAGAACTTAACCTGCAACTATTGTAAGAAGCCGGCGCACTTTAATGTCGATTGTTTCAAATTGTAGAACAAGCAGAAGTTGAAAGGCAAATCAAAGGAGTCTTTAGCCGAATCTAGTATAGCGGAAGAAGAAAGAGATCTTGTGATCCTTAACAGCACACATCGATCTAAGGACGAGTGAATTATGGATTCGGATTGTTCCTACCACATGTGTCACAATAGGGATTTATTCACCGCCTATGAGTCTGTTGATGATGGAGTGATTTTGATGGGCAACAATAGTTCGTATCGAGCTATTGGTAAGGTGAAGATCCAAATCAAGATATTTCACGGTGTTGTGAGAACATTAGCGAAAGTCAGGCACGTACCTAACTTGAAGAAGAATCACATCTCTTTAGGTGCACTCGATGACAAGGGTTAAAAGTTTTCCGTTAAAGGTGAAGTTTTGAAGGTAACTAAAGGTGCTCTAGTTGCGATGAAGGGCTTGAAAAAGGGGTCCTTATATTCGTTGCAGAGTTCGACAACTACCGGATCAGCAGCTATTTTGTCATCCAAATCTATGACAGGTTCGGAAATAACCAGATTATGGCACATGAGACTCGGTCATATGAGTGAGAAGGAGATTCAGAATAGCTGCAACTATTGTAAGAAACCGGTGTACTTTAAGGTCGATTGTTTCAAATTGCAGAATAGGCAGAAGTTGGAAAACAAATCAAAGGAGTTTTCTGCCGAATCTAGTATAGCGGAAGAAGAAGCGGATCTTCTTATGGCTCTTGACAGCACACATCGATCCAAGGACGAGTGAATTATAGATTCGGATTGTTCCTACCACATGTAAACCAATAAGGCTTTGTTCACCACTTATGGATCCGTTGATGGTGGAGTGGTTTTAATGGGCCAATAGTTTGTATCGAGCTATTGGTAAGGGAACGATCCAAATCAAGATATTTTACGGTGTTGTGAGAACATTGGCGGAAGTCAGGCACGTACCTGACTTGAAGAAGAATCTCATCTCTTTAGGTGCACTCGACGACAAGGGTTACAAGTTTTCCACTGAAGGTGATGTTTTGAAGGTAACCAAAGGTGTCCTAGTTGCGATGAAGAGCTTGAAGAAGGGGTCCTTATATTCGTTGTAGGGTTCGACAACTACCGGATCAACAGCTATTTCGTCATCCAAATCTTTGACAAATTCGGAAATAACCAGATTATGGCACATGAAGCTCGGGCATATGAGTGAGAGAGGTATGGCCGAGTTGTCGAAATAGGGTCTATTAGGTGGAAGAGTACATCAAAGTTGGAGTTTTGTGAGCATTGCGTTATTGGGAAGCAAAAACGAGTCAGCTTTAGTTCGGCGGTGCACAACACAAAATGTACTCTTGATTATATCCATTCAGATCTTTGCGGACCCTTTCAAGTTGCTTTTAAAAGAAGCAGTGCCAAGTAATTACTTACTTTCATCGATGACTTTTCGAGAAAGGTTTGGGTCTGCTTCTTGAAGCACAAGAGCGATGTGTTTCTTACGTTCAAACAATGGAAGACGTTGATTGAGAAGCAAACAGACAAGCAGATCAAGAGACTAAGGACAGACAACATGTTAGAATTTTGCGGTGGAGATTTTAATGAATTCTGCAAAAATGAATGTATTGTTTGGTATCATACCGTTGTCTACATACCACAGTAGAATGGAGTCGCGTAGCGTAAGAATCAGACTGTTATGGAGAAACCTCGGTGCATGTTGTCTCATGCGGGGCTCGGTAAGGAATTTTAGGCAGAGGCGGTGAACACGGCATACTTCATTGTGAATCGATCACCTTACATTGCTAGGTAGTAAGACACCGGAGTAGGTATGGTCTGGAAAGCATTCCGATTATTCTACAGTTCGAGTGTTTGGTTGTCCCGCATATGCACATTGCCGTAAAGGTAAGTTGGATTCTCGAGCAAAAAATGCATATTTCTTAGTTATGCTACCGGCGTTGACGGTTATAAGTTGTGGTGTTCAGATCCTAAAACGTCTAAATTTATGGTTAGCAGATATATGATTTTTGATGAATCCGCTATGTTGAAGCTGAAAATTGTAGAATTTCCAGTTGAAGACGATTCAAAGAAGGATGAGCCGAGCGTTGATATTGATGTCAGTGAAAACTCGAGTTCGTAGGAGATCTCTCCTTCACCATCGTCTGAAGAAGCTCACGATGAGTAGTCCCATGATGAGTAGTTTTTGCTCGCTCGTGACCGATAAAGAAGGGATATTAGACCGCCACAAAGATATAGCTGCGATGATCTAGTGGTGTATGCTCTGTCCATTGCAGAGACAGTTGATAGTAGCGAGCCGACGAGCAATCAAGAAGCCATCTCATCCGATGAGTCGGTTCATTGGCTAGTCATTATTTATGAAGAGATTGAGTCTCTTTACAAGAACCAGACTTGGAAGTTCGTGAAACCCGAAAGAGGAAAGAAAGTACCAGGCTGCAAGTGGATTTTCAAAAAGAACGAAGGTGATCAAGGAACGGTTGATACGAGATACAAGGTACGGTTGGTAGCTAAAAGCTATTCACGGGTTCAGAGAGTTGCCTTCAATGATGTATTTTCGCCGGTTGTTAAACACACTTCTATATGTGTCTTGCTCGGTTTGGTAACTATGCAAGATTTAGAGCTCGAGCAGCTCGACGTGAAAACATCATTCTTGCATGGTGATTTGATAAAGAATATCTACATGCAGCAGCCCGAGGATTTTGAAGTTGAAGACAAAGAAGACCATGTTAGTTTGCTAAAGAAGTATATCTACGGTTTGAAGCAGTCATCTAAACATGGGTAGAAGAAGTTTGACTCCTTCATGATAGATATTGGATTTACGAGAAATAAGGGTGATAATTGTGTTCATTGTAAGAAACTCACCGATAGTTCTTTCATATACTTACTATTTTATATTGATGATATGTTGGTAGCAGCTACGTATATATGGTTGATATTTAGAATTTGAAGGAACGGTTGAAAGGCAAGTTTGAGACCAAGAATTTAGGAGCGGCCAAGAAAATACTTAGTATGGAGATAAGGCGAGATCACAAAGGAGGAAGGCTTTACTCGTCTGAACAGCGATATGTTGAGAAAGTTTTGGAGTGTTTCGGCATGATAGACGCTAATTTAAATACTCCGTTGGCAACTCATTTCAAACTTTCAGCTTGTTCATCACCGCAAATAGAAGATAAGATTAAGTATATGTCGAATGTTCCATGTTAGAGTGCGGTGAGTGGCATTATGTATGCCATGGTTTGTATCCGACCCGACATTTCACATGCAGATAGTGTTGTTAGTCGCTATATGGCATCTCCTACTAAAGGCCATTGGTAAACAGTGAAATGAATTTTACGATACCTAAAAGGTACGTCTGACATAGGGTTGGTGTTTGGAAGGAACAATGATAGTTTGATTGGATTCATATTTCTGATTATGCGGGTGATCACAACAGACAAAGGTCGATCACTGGTTATACATTCTCTTTAGGAGGATGTATTGTTTACCGTCGGAAACCGGACCGAGACGCTAGGAGTGCGTCCAACCTAAATCTAGGAGCATATGCTATAATGAACATATCCATCTATCTCTCCGAAAATGCCATGTTGATTTATGGCACCGTATATCGAAGGTTTGGGTGGATGCGACCGTTATAGCACACTTATCAGATTCTTCCTCATATGTGAGGGGTCTTTTTGATTGTGGGACGATTTTTCCTGCATGCGCAAGCTCCTGCAATTAATCACATTATCACTACGTAATAACAACTTTCACCTTCTCCATGTCTATCACTTCGTGTCGTGTTATGATTTATTTATTTTGGGGTTCTCCTTGAATTGTATACAGAGACTAATATATATCATCGCCTGTAGGGCACGAATTAGTCCAAATCCGTATATCTCAAATTTGGGTTGAATCTATGTCATATATTCCATCAGTCCAGGGTATATGTCCAAAGACCATTAGTCGTATATGGGACTAATACCAACTTAGGAAATATATTTAAGAGCGTTAATCTTGTTTTAGATTAAGGTTAACTTAAACTATATGAGCATATGGGCTCAAAGAATATCATGGAAGCTTAAACTACTTAGTCAATTTGCACTAAGAATTGGCTCTGGAACATATGCATTGGCGTCCGGAAGTTTTGACACATACCACGTGTCACACAGACAAAGATACATGGGTCTGTGACATATTAAATCATTGGCGCATCAGGGTTGTAGCGCATGCCATATACAATGGGTATTGACGCATGCCATTGACGTTTTGGTCTCTGGCACGTTAAATATTAACGTCCATGGGTTGTGGCGTATACCACGTATCGGGTCTCTGGTGCGTATGCACATATTGGCACATATCTTCATTGGCGCATATCTTCATTGGTGCATGGTCTTCGTATTGGCGCATGCCCTCTATTTTAGCGCATCTTTATGTGATGCATACCCATTGGTGCATATGTCTCTGGCACTTGACTGCTTAGGGTTTTTTATAGAGATTAATTTCTGCTCTTTTGAAACTTAAGGTTCTGTTAATAGCCATTTTGGCCATTAGTGATATCAAGATCGCAACTTTTGTGATCTGGAGTTTCTCTTTCCTTTTACATATAGATCATACGATCTGTTCTTTGGAAATTCAAATTTCTTTGTCCATCTTCATTATATTTTATGCAGGGGTTCGGTTCTTCTCTCAAACCCTAGATCTTAAGATCAAATAAATCCCACCGATGAAAACTTATGTTCTCTCAAAGCGAGGTTTGATCTAGAGATCCTAAGATCATTGGAAAAAACTTAAGTTCTGAATATGAAGGTTAACATTCTAATGGATGAGGCTAAGCTTATTATATCATGGAGATTATTTTTCTTTTCTCGCCTTGATTGATGATGGTAAGGAAAAAGACGAGAGTTGCGATTGCAAAGAACTTAAGTTCGTGATCAAGATTATGGAGTCGATTTCGTCTATGAAATTTGACCTCAAGGGTCCTTTATATAGGGTATAGATATTGTTAGACAAGTAAAGACAATCTCTCTTTGAGATTTCTCTAATTAATTTTAAGATCAAGCCGGGTGCTTAAGCACCTTTGGATTTTAGATCCAAGAGTTATTTGTGAATATAATTAATATCTTTCTTATTTAAATAAGATATTCAATTGATTCTTTTGTTTTAAAAGAAAATATGAAAAGAGTTAATATTAGCCCGGATGGTTAAATACCGTTGGATTATACATCTGAAGGTCCTTATTAACAAGATTTATATTTTTCTTTGTTTCAAAAAATATATAAGATTTATCTCTTGCTAACAAAATTATCTTTCTGTTTTAGAAAGATAGAGAATATCTTAAATAGCTTAAGCTATATATTTAGATCTTTTATTTGGAGATTTTCTGCTTAACCAGATTTATTCTTTCTGTTTGAGAAAAATAGGAAAAATATTTTTCCAAATATAGTTTAAACTATCAAAAAAGCGAGGGCCTCAAAGATTGGCGCAGCATCGGGAATTATTGGCGCATGCTTTTTAGTAACGCCCATCTTTCTGGTGCATGGACTTAAGTCCCATGAGTTATTGCTTATTAATTATTATTATTTTAGAGGGAACATGTGTCATTAGTTTGCATGTTTCGTTACAGTCTACGGTAGCGTTGTCTACGATGGAGACGGAGTATATGGCCGTTAATGGAGCCGTTAAGGAAGCAATCTGGTTGATGGGTTATTTAAAAGGATGCCATAATAGTCTGGTGTGATAGCCAAAGCGCGATTCACTTAACAAAAGATCAGATGTATCATGATAAGACGTGATGTACGGTACCGGTTTATTCAGGAAGTCGTTGAAAAAGAAAAGATAGTTGTGAAGAAGGTTGGCATGGCGGATAATCCGGCCGACATGTTGATGAAATTTCTTTTGATTGTTAAGCTTGAGTATTGCTTGAACTTAATTGGTGTGAGTCGCACTCATTGAGTCCTTTAAGAGTTTTGTAATGAAGGTGGGGCTATTATTAATTTTGTGGAGTGTTGTTGGGAATGCAAAGCAATGTGGAGATTTGTTGTGAATGCCTCTCATTCAATCCTTATTGATTTCTCATTGATCTGGTGTTATCACGAAGTCACGAAAATTTGAAGTTATCTGCAAGGCAAAGGGCCAGACGTCTACAAGTCATAACTTCAAACGTCTGGCAGCACTCTGTACACACGGTATGCTTTGGGCAGACATCTGACTTGAAAGAGTTCAGAAGTCTGCGAATGCTTTGTTATTCTAAAGCTTGAAAACTGGACGTCTAAAGATCCTTCTTCAGACGTCTGAGAATACTCTGTTGTTTAGGAGACTCTTGGGCAAACGTCTAAGAATTCCTTATTCAGACGTCGGTCGTGTTATTGGGCCGAATATTTGCTAAGTTAGAAAATTAGTTATTTAGGTAAATGTTTTTTATTCTATATATATTGAAGCATGTAGCAACCCTAAATGAGATAACTTTTGATAATTTAAGAGAACCCTTTGTTATTTTGTGAGAGCTAAGCTTTGAGGGATTTGTGCATTTCGTCCACCGTTCGTACTTCTTCACTTTTGGATATTAATAAAGTTTCGCCTTCGTCTATTGGTTAGTACCTGTATTTTTTATTTGCCTGTGATTGGTTTATTTCTTCTTCTCTATATCGTGTGTTATTTGTGTTTGCGATCTTCTTGCCGCAGCAGAGCTTACTAGGCCTATAATATAACACAGCTAGTTAGTTGCGGTCCGCACACCTAGCCATGGGTAAAACAAGGGGTGACCCTTATGGTTTAAACTGGACATAGCCTATCCTCCCCTATCGTCTTGAGGTAGGGCACTTAACGAGTCTGATTTCATTAATTCCATGCATGTGCGCGTTCAAAATATATTAGAAAGAATGGGTCTAACTCTCTGGGCTTGAAAAGCAATAGGAAAAATTCCATGGGTAAAAAATCTAGTGAAAAACTACTTGAATCAAAAAAGTTAAAGGTTTAAATCTCTATAATACAACCAACCACTTTTTACTTTTTAATATTCTTATAATACTCTTGTCGATTTCTGGTAAAAAAGTGCTAAACTTAGCGAGTAAACTGCTACACTTAGCAGATAGCTGCTACATTTATCAGATGTAGCAGTTTACATTAACTGCTACACCTAGCAGATAGCTACACCTAGCAGATAGCTGCTGCATTTATCAACTGTAGCAGTTTATCCGCCAAATATAACAGTTGTCTGCCAGAAGTTGACAAGGGTATTATGGAAATATTAAAAAATATAAAGCGGTTGGTTGTACTATAGGGACTCAAACCGTTAGCGTTTTGAATATAAGGAGTTTTTCACTAGATTTTTTTGCCCATGGAGTTTTTCCTATGGTTTCTAGACCCATTTTTCCCAAATATATTAAACAAAGCTAAGTATGTATCCATGTGTTTCATATATTATATCGTTGTCTTTCTATTCGTTAGAATTTACTGTTCATGTTTATTTGCTGACAAAGGGTACGCCCATAAAAAATCCATATGATCACATTAAGCCTGAGGATTGAAAAATTTATGCATAAATAATGTGATGGCCCAGATTAACAACATTAGCCCAAGATTAATTGCCGCAATGACTCTTGCCCTAATCACCCGAAAATTTCGGCTCCGAGACAATAACCAGGCATTCTCACCCAACTCGGTTCTTGCTAGAAAGTGTGTGATAAGCTAATTTTGAGGGTATATGCCCAAATAAATCATTCTAGGTTCATTTTGGGCATGTCGTCTTTTTTTTTTCTGTTTGATGTGTACAATTGAATATAAGTGCATTTTCTATCTATGTTTTGGCGAAAAGTTGAGATAGCCGTTTGGTTCCATTCAAGAGAAGATAACAAATCATCTCCGCAAACATTGAAAACAATATGCAGCATTGTAAGAAAACGGTTGAATAAACTGAGCAAGGTATACCTCTAAGAAAGTCAGTGGCATGCTCCTCGCCTTCAATTGACTCCACCTACGAGTTTCCTCTGCGACGTCAAAGATCATCAACCTCTTGATGCTCCCATTGCTCGTGAATCGCGTCAAACACCTCAGCATTGTCGTCGCCGCGATCAACTTCCGCCGGCAACATAACCGCTCCATTCAATCCAAGAAACATTGCTGGATCCCCCAAGCTTTGTAATGCAGCCGGAATCAAAATTCCCATCAGAAGCGGAGGTAGTCGGTGATGGAAGTGGTGGTGGTGAGGGTATTCGGTGACCGCCTTTGATTTCAAACCCAGACCCTAACCCTAACTGGAGTCCCGACTGATAGACGTCGGAATCGGGAGGAGAGCGACGAGGTTTGAGGAGTTGAGAGTGATTGGCCAATGAAGGGGCGAGCGGCGATGACGTTCGCAGTGGAGAAGGAATGGGGACCGTCGGTTTCAAGCGCCCTCCTTAGTTATGCGGTGGATTGCACTAAAATACCCTCAGAATATTTTTGGTTTTTTCCACTAAAAACAACTTACACTGATTATATTGCTCTAAAAATACCCTGACGTCGTTGATTGAGGCAATCTCCAAGAGTTATGTTTTACCGTTTTGCTCCTTTTGAATCAAATGTTTTTTTTATTTTTAACTGGTGTTCCGTAAACCTAGCTCTACGCACACCATACATAAGCATAAAGGACCTCACGAATTTGCCTCAAAAGCATTAAATTGTGGTTGATTCCCTTCCCGGAAATCAAACATGTTGTTCGGAAGGAGAATGAGTTGGGAGAAGAAGTCCACTTTGGTAGAAACGATGATGGCATTAAGGAGTTTGGAGCAGGACGGAAAGACTGTAGAGGTGAGAGAGAGAATGAGCATGTGGTGTTCATTAAGAAGAGATGGATAAGATAGGGGAGTAAAGAAGTAAGTGGGGAAGAAGCGGCAAAAACGGTGGAGGAGATGAAGAGGAGAAGGGCAGGGGAAGAAGAAAATGTGAAAAAGACGAAAAGGAAAGGAAAGGAGACCGTGAAATAGAAGATAGAATGAAGAAGGACCAAAAGGACGAGGGAAACATTAATTAAATCATATTATTTGATAGCGTGTTTTCCCTTTTTAAAAAAAAACACGGCAAAAATAATTATTATGCGAAATACCAACGGAGGGTATTTTAGTCAACAAATCAAATGACGGATCAAGGTATTTACTATAATCATTGTTTAGTATGTTTTCACTGGAAAAAACCTATTGCTAAGGGTGTTCTATTGTAATATACGCTTATTCTATTGTAATTTATCCTTATTAACACCGAGGCAAGCAGGAAATTCTAAGAAAAGGAAAATGGATGACTAGATCCATCGGTTCAACGACTTAATTTTTTTATCCAAGGGTTCGTACTTGATGGAGGTCCTTTTCGGATCTCCGTCAGATGTTGTCTTCCGTCGATCTCCCGGTGGTTCTTAGAGGTGATTTCCTGTTGCGTGTGAGTCTCAATGGGTTTTGAGGAGATTGGTGATTTGAGGAGTTTAACGCCGAGTACCTGCAAAGAAATCCCGGGATGGTTTGGTACCACCGAGGACCCTCCGACAATCAAGTTAGCACGAGATCCAAGCAGAGTAACGGCTAAGTGGCATCAAAAAATGGCTTACTTGACCCCTCTGTGATGGGGGTTTATATAGTGGTGGCGGCACGCAGTAGAAGGCGCGAGAATCTCGCCGAAAGTTACGCTCCCGACGTCACGCACGCGTAAAGAGCGAATCGTCCATTAATGGGGATCGTGATGGCGTGGAACGTGGGATGTTGCTGGCGGAGAATCAGCGCCTGGCGAGAATTGCGGAGCGGCGGTTACGCCTGTGAGTGGTGGAGCTGGTCGGTCGGAGGACCGAGGAAGATGGCCTCGGCTGGGGATCTCGGGGACGAGCGAGAGGGCCGAGGAGTCTTGGTCCTGTGGCAAATTGGGGCAAGCAGAGAGGCCGAGGAGGCCAAATTTCAGAGGCTCTGAGGTGAGCCAGCTTGTGCTTGTAGGTCGGGTATGGGGGTGGCCTGGTCGGCCCCCGTGGGCCCTTTCTTCTAAGTTCCGTGACACGTCATCTGCCACGTGTCCTGATCTTGGAAATCGTCAATATTGAGCATCATCATTATCCACCCACTCTTATCCCGACCAGCTAGCGGGTCGGGTCAGGAGTGGACTGCCGGGCCGTCTGGAGTGAGCTCCCTTTGTCGGGACGCGTCCCCGGGCTGTCAGCTGTCTTTTCTGCCAGCGAATCAGGGCGAGATATCTGCATTTAAGGAAGGTGCGCCGGTTTGTGCATCCTGCCACTGAAATGACGGTCCACGTGTCAAACGTCGGTTGGCCGACGCGACGTGTGCAGACCTGCGACGCCTGATGGGGTGCGGTCCAGTGTGGAAACGACAAGTGGAGCAATCGAAGCCATTGGACACGAGGAAGCGTTTTTGGCGGGAGGTGAAGGGCGCGGTTGGATGAGGTCGTTCGCGGTGATAAGTAGAGGTGGGGCCCATTCCAGGGCCCCTACTCTTTCATGTTTCCTTTCTTCTAAGTCTTGGCTGCTCGGCGCTCTTCTCCTTTCTTCTGCTTTCGTTTCCCGAGGATCCATCTTCCTTCTTTCAGGGAATCTGTAAATATCGTAGAAGTAGGTTCTAGGGACCCTTTAGTTGAGCCTGAGTCTTCTCGGGGAGCAGGGATCGGACCCTCTTCTCGGGATCGTACGGTGGGGGCAGCCCCCAGGGAGGAGGTGGTAGATGCTTCCCCGGGCGCCTCGTGTTGGGTGAGGCATGAGGACGAGCTCGCCAATGCTCGGGCCCGCTTCCACATCCCCTCACGTTATACGTTTCGTCTGGCCAAGAAGGGAGAGAGGGCAGACCAGGTACGGGGTAGGGAGATCGCCCTGTACTTAGAAGCTTTTTGGGGTGGAATGCGCCTGCCCTTCTCTCCCGAGGTCGTCGCAGCGTTGAACTTGTTCGGGTTAGCCTCTGGCCAGTTAGTCCCGAACTCATAGAGGATTCTCCTCGGGTTCTTTGATCCGCCTGAAGTTACAGGCGGTTCCTTTTAGCCTCTCCTTCCTTGATTCTTCCCTCGTTTTCAAAAATCATCCTAGGGGTCGAGCGGGTGACCCGAGGTGGGTCTACCTCTCCTTTAGAAAGTGACATGGGGGCACCGCCGGGACAGGAGTTGTGTCTCTGCCTTCTTCCATTCACGACTGGAAGAAGAAGAAGTTCTTCTTCGTTTCCCTTCCCGAGGGCGAGGACTGGCCCGTGCCTACCGAGTGGTCTAGGGAAAAATGCTTGCCGGGGAACCAGTCCAATGACCCCGCCGCGATGGGAGTGGCGTCGTGGGAGCCCATCCCCCGATTCGACATGCTGCTGTCTGAGAGGGTCCTGAATTGGGCCGGGCTCAGTCCCGTTGAGTTCGTCGGTAAGTTTAGGCTTGCTTTTTGGCTTGCATATTGCTTGTGTCATTGACCTCTTTGCATTTGGTTTTGTGCAGGACCCATGGATTTGGACGAGCTCCGAGCCTCCATGCGCCAGCCGAGGAAGGTCACGAAGGCTGGGGCACCTGCTCTTCTCGTGCGAAGCCTGCCCCGGCTCCCTCTCCTCCGGTGGTCGCGTCCCGTGAGCGTTCGGGGGCGGATCCCGCCCCGGGGCCTAGCAGAGCGTCGGGCCGGAAGCGGGCTCGGGTTTTGGAAGACCCGGCCTCGAAGGAGGAGATCGGCTCTCCATCGGAGCTGCTCAAGAGGGGTTCCCGGAGGTCTTCCCGGGGCCCGCCCTCGCCGATCATGGTGGAGAAAGGAGGCCCCCAGTTCGCGGTGCCCTCAGGGCTGTCTGTCGCGGATAGCCTGCTGCATGAAATAGAGAAATCGGTCGGACGTAGAGTCCCCGGGGGGACCTTCAGGGCTCAGATGGCGTCTATCGCCCAGGAGTCCGTGCAGGTAAGTGTTTGGTTTTTTTTATTGAGATTCGGTGCCTCCTTCATCTTTCTAATCTCTTTCCTATCTTTCAGGTTCTCCAGCACGTTGCCCCCTCCTTACGCATGGAGGCCGAGGTGATAGCCCCTGCGATGAAGGCTGCGGGCCAGCTCGTCTCGCTGGAAGAGAGCTCCAAGCGGGAGCTGGAGGCGGTGATGGCGAGGGTCGCCGTCCTGGAGGGCGAGGTGGAGGCCGGGAAGCGGGAGGTTGCCTGGTACCGCGAGTCCGCCGTGGCTGCCGAGGCCAAGCTTGAGGACGCTCAGGTGCTTGCCGGCAACCTGAAGAAAACAGTGAAAACCCTCCGGAAGGAGCTGGGGGCGGCGACCGAGTCGGCGAAGTCGGCCGACCTGAGAGCGGCGAAGTAGGCTGACCTCTCGGCGGCGAAGGCGGTGGAGGGATACAAGAAGTCGAAGGACTTCTATGATGACCTGGCCATAGCCACAACCCTCATCTGGCACGAGGCCCTCGACGCCGTTAAGGTCCGGATGCCGGGGTTCGCCGATGAAGAGCTCCGAGCGGAATACCCCCTTGCGGATGCCGATGAGCAGGGGAAGGAGATTCCCGACGAGGAAGTCGCCGAGGACCCAGCTCGTCTCGTGGTGGACGTCGAGGGCCCCGAGGTCGCTCCTGGACCCGAGGCCTAAAGCCCCCGTCTTCCTCCCCTCTTTTTATTTTGTTGCTTCTGGGATTTTTGTAAGCCTCTAGGCATTTTGTAAGGCTGGGGAGCCCAAAATACCCTTTGTAAAGACATTGTCTTTGGTAATAAAACTTTTTCTTTGGTTTCATCGGTTTGCACTTTGTCTTCTGTTTGTGAAGAATGCTTGTAAAATATCTCTGCTTGCACTGTTGGGCTTCCATGTCAGGTCGGCCTTCTGTCTAGCGATCGTTCGTTGAGTTGATTTCAATCACTTGCCAAGCGTGCCAAGTGCTGCCGAGAAGGAAGCATCTCCATGGCCCCGAAGTCGAGGGGGGATCGCTCGGACTTGGATAGACTTGATGCCCCTTGTTGGGGCCAAGGACCCTCTGCCTGTGATGGGCAGAAGGACGTCTGCCGTATTTGTGTCGAGCATGAATGGGCTCGGAGGCCTCGTTGTAAGGGCTACAAGCCTGCAGCGTCCGTTGGGCATGAACGAGCCGGGAAGCTGCTCGGTTACCCCTTGGCGAGGGCTTTGATCCCGGGATTTGCGAGTAGGGAAGCTACCAGCCAGGGATAACCGAGCAGGGTCTCCGCTCTGCTGCCTCTATGGAGGACTTTGATCCTTAGCGTTGGAGGGGCTATAAGAAGCCCACTAAGGATGATCGGGCAGTGAAGCTGCGCGGCTGCCTCTTGGCGAGGGTTTTGATCTCTGGCGTCGTGGGTAAGCAATTACCAACCTGGGATGATCGAGCGGGGTAGCCGCTCGGATGCCTCTTGCGAGGGCTTCGATCCATGGCGCCATGGGTAGGGAGCTACCAGCCGGAGATAGCGTAGCAGGGTAGCTGCTGAGCTGCCTCTAAGGAGGACTTTGATCCTTAGCGTTGGAGGGGCTGTAAGAAGCCCACTAAGGATGACCGGGCAGTGAAGCTGCGCGGTTACCTCTTGGCGAGGGCTTTGATCTCTGGCGTCGTGGGTAGGCAACTACCAGCCTGGGATGACCGAGTGGAGTAGCCGCTCGGGTGCCTCTTACGAGGGCTTCGATCCCTGGTGTCATGGGTAGGGAGCTACCAGCCGGAGATGACCGAGCATGGTAGCTGCTCGGTTGCCTCTTGCGAGGGCTTTGATCTTTCAGGACGGGGACCGAGCAGGGTTACTGCCCAGTGCCTTTTGGCGAGGACTTTGATCCCTGTCGGTTGGGGTAGGAAGCTACCAGCCGGGGATAGCCGAGCAAGGACTCGACTGCCTCTGGGAGGACTTTGGTCCTTAGTGCGGGAGGGGCTGTAAGAAGCCTACCAAGGACCCTTGGCCGGGCAGGGTTACTGCCCGGTGCCTCTTGGTGAAGGCTTTTGTCTTGAAGGATATCCGAGCGAGGGATCCTCGGGTTCGACTGCCTCTGGGAGGGCTTTTGATCCCTGTCGGTCGTAGTAGGAAGCTACCAGCCGGGGATAGCCGAGCAGGGTAGCTGTTGAGCTGCCTCTAAGGAGGACTTGGACCCTTAGCATTGGAGGGGCCTTAGGAGGCCCGCTAAGGATAACCGGGCAGTGAAGCTGCGCGGTTGCCTCTTGGCGAGGGCTTTGATCCCTGGCGTTGCGAGTAGGGGAGCTACCGGCCAGGGATAGCCGAGCAGGGAAGCCGCTCGGCTGCCTCTACGGAGGACTTTGATCCTTAGTGTTGGAGAGGCGGTAAGAAGTCCACTAAGGATGACCGGGCAGTGAAGCTGCGCGGTCGCCTCTTGGCGAGGGCTTCGATCCCTGGTGTTGCGAGGGGAGCTACCGGCCAGGGATGACCGAGCAGGGTAGCTGCTCGGCTAATTCTTCACGAGGTTTCGCCCGACCATCCAGTTGCAGGTATGGGGAATAGGAACGGTCGCGGTGAACGCGCGCACAACATGCGCATTGAATGTGGGGGGAGGCGAAGCGCCAGGGTCGCGTCATTTCAATTCCGCTAGGGAAGGCTCGATGATCGCCGCGTGGCAGCGAATTTTTGGGCGAAGGAGGGCGACTGTTGAGTTCTGTTGGCGGTTCCCAACGAAGTGGCCGAGGAACTGAGTAGCCAGCTCGTCAAAGGTCGAGATTGAGCGAGGCTCGAGTCCTCGGAACCAGTCCCGACCAGAGCGGATGAGGGTGGTTGGGAAGGCCCTGCACTGAGCGGCGTCGGAATGGTCCTGGAAGCTCATCCCCGTGGTGAAAGCATCCAAATGGTCTTTGGGGTCGGTTTTCCCGTCGAACAGAGAGACCTTCGGGGGCTTGTTGCACGAGGAGACGTGGACAGCGGGCAGTCCCTCAGTAAACGGCTTGGTGAACGAGTCGGCGGCGTACTTAGCCCTGTCGCCCGAGAGGTTACCTTCCCAGCGCATGCCCTCGATCTTCTTTTCGAGGGCGTCGAGTCAGCTATGGTACCCCGAGGATTTGGCGCATTGTGATCCCTGGCCTCTGTCGTGGGAGACCTGCGTCTGGGCGCGGCCCTTGTTCCTCTCGATGAAGTCCCTCAGATCCTCGGGCGGGGTGGCTCTCGAGCCGTCGTGGCGAGCCCCCTTCTGTGCGACCCCATCGAGGGAGGGGGTGTCGATCATGCCTGTGGACAGGCGAGGTGACCGGCATCTCCTCAAGGGGGTAAGGATCGCGAGGAGGCTCGAGGCAAGGCGCTCTGGCAGCAGATCTTGGTGTGGAGCCATGGGGCGCCCAACGGGCCTCAGGGAGTATCGGCCTGTGAGATCTGTGGACAGGGGTCATAACTTGCCGATGGTCAGCCATGCCGATGAGGGCAGAGCCTTCTGGAGGCGGAGGAGCGGCGATCCGGGGCCCTGGCTCGGCCGTTTGGACGCGGACAAGCGCCTCCACGAGGGACTATAGCCGATCTATTCGGCTGGCGAGGGGGTTGATGATGGTCGCAGGGGGGTTCATCCATGCCTCCGGTGTGGGGGAGGCGGCGGCTGGTACCTGGATCTTCAGGGTGGTCGCTTGCCGTGTGGATGGAGATCGGAAGGCCAACTTTGTTTTTTGTGGAGTTTTTCCCATAGACGGCGCCAACTGATGGAGGTCCTTTTCGGGTCTCCGTCAGATGTTATCTTCCATCGATCTCTCGATGGTTCTTAGAGGTGATCTCCTGTTGCGTGTGGGTCTCAATGGGTTTTGAGGGGATTGGTGATTTGAGGAGTTTAGCGCCGAGTACTTGCAAAGAAGTCACGGGGTGGTTTGGTACCACCGAGGACCCTCCGACAATCAAGTTAGCACGAGATCCGAGCAGAGTAACGGCTAAGTGGCATCAAAAAATGGCTTACTTGACCCCTCTGTGATGGGGGTTTATATAGTGGCGGCGGCACGCAGTAGCAGGTGTGAGAATCTCGTCGGCAGTTACGCTCCCGACGTCACGCCCGCGTAAAAAGCGGATCGCCCATTAATGGGGATTGTGATGGCGTGGAACGTGGGATGTTGCTGGCGGAGAATCAGC
Organism: Agapanthus africanus; assembly: GCA_030015575.1. NCBI lineage: Eukaryota > Viridiplantae > Streptophyta > Magnoliopsida > Asparagales > Amaryllidaceae > Agapanthus > Agapanthus africanus. The sequence continues at coordinate 18,588,258 of JASDDO010000026.1, read as the reverse complement.
GCCTGGCGAGATTTGCGGAGCGGCGGTTACGCCTGTGAGTGGTGGAGCTGGTCGGTCGGAGGACCGAGGAAGATGGCCTCGGCTGGGGAGCTCGGGAATGAACGAGAGGGCCGAGGAGTCTTCTTCCTGTGGCTGCTTGGGGCGAGCTGAGAGGCCGAGGAGGACAAATTTCAGGGGGCTCTGAGGTGAGCCAGCTTGTGCTTGGAGGTGGGTGGTCTGGTCGGCCCCCGTGGGCCCTTTTTTCTGAGTTCTGGGACACGTCATCTGCCACGTGTCCTGATCTTGGAGATCGCCAATATTGAGCATCATCAGTACTTGATTTGTCCATATCAATATTTTATATTCTAAATGCACCGAAGCTCGTTTCGTTTTATCGTTACAGTATTTATGGAGGGGTTTCTTTTAGTACTGGATCCTTAAAACTTGATTGATTCCAAAGACAACTTGTAAAATATTTCTTATTTAATATAGCCCCAAACTTCTTCGTTAATTAAATAAGTCACCCTTTAAGATAATCCGGGTTCATACTAAGATGAAGAGTAGCATGATTAAGTTGTAATAAACATATTCTCTTTTATCTTTTCCCTCAACCAAATTTCCATAGGGACCTCCGGACCATTACCTTGAATTCTTGGTTCTTCCGAAGCATTTATAGTGATAGTCCTTGTCATGCCCCGCTTTCCAAAATACGGAATACGAGGGTGACAAGGACAGCCATACTCCTACGGTCAAGTAATAATTCTGCCACAGTCACACTTCGGCTTACGTGGTAGCAGTAATATAATACAGATAATGATATAGTACAGTCACTAAAACTATCAAGTGAAAAGGAAACTGAGTGCAGCAAATACAACAACTAACCAGTGACAATAAAAGGAACGATAGAGGCGTCTCACTGGTCTAGATATCCACGGTCTCCTCAAAATCAGACGGGTCCACTTCTTTCACTCTGAGAATGCATACTCGGGTCGTCAGAGCGACACAATAGCAATATATATAACACGTACCACAATAATAAATATGAAGTAGCATGCACAAGTCAAAAAAATATGAGCACGAAATAGCATACAGAGGTAAACGCTATAACATGAGTATCGGATCAGTAAATCGATGCAAAGTCCATGTCACTAATCATATCAGCCTCTAGATCTCAATGTCCATGTCACTATTTTATCGTCAGCTTGAGCGTAAGAGTCGACCATTGGAAACACATGGCCCTTTCCTGTATTCAGTAACAATCAATAACACGCGTTCACGTAATGGGACCCTGAGTGGGGCCCTCTCCTGTATTCAATACACGCTCATGTAATGGGATCATGAGATTCTATTGACTGAACTCACGCTCAAACTATACCAACACCCATGATCTACATCAAGGTCCAACCACGAACCAAAATCCAATTAGCCATGACAAGTCTACTCGAGAATTGGAGACTAGTCTCCATCAAGCATGACTACGCCAACACCTTAGACAAGTGGCCAATTCCTAATGTCTTTTCTATGACACTAATACCAGTGCTCCCATAACCATCACATTCTGGTTATGGTTACACTCATATACGTGTCCCAGGCGTCGACAATGCAATAATTAAATGGTCGTGTTGATTCATGATCACTATTCGTTCACGCTTTTACGCCAACGTACTTGCCACGATCTAATCGCTAACGCTTTGGTAATCTAAAACAGTTGCTTGGGTATCGATGTAAATGATCGCTAGTTACAGAGGGTGTAGCATTCATGCAACATGACGGAGATGCAGTAAAATGCACTATTAATAATATATGAGCAGCCAGTATCATTTGGATTAAAAAATCGTATTAAATCACATGTGCATAATTTGGCATAACAATATAAAAGGGGTAAATAGTATATTTAAGTATCTGTACAGAAAAATTGGTTTTGAGTCGATCGGGTTTCAGGTTTTCATGTTACGGTCATTCCATTTCATGTGTTCACTGCTGGAAATCCAGTTTCTGAACTGAAAATCCGTTTCGTAACACGTTTTACTCGCTGTTGGGATCATAATTAAGCGACGCTACAGTTGGATATTATTTATATTTATCTGTTATGTTTCCAATGCACCAGACGGATCAATAATATCCACTATATACAGGGAGATATACACTGTCTAAGGTTAAGGTATACATCTTGTCTCTGCATGAAACTGCAGTGCACATCGACGGTTTAAAAATAGTTATAAATGCCAAAAGACATTGGAATGCAATGAGACCAGTACCGTTAGAAAGCTGATTCAATTATATATGCTTCCATGCATGGTTCTGCACACTTGCGCACTTAAACAGTGAGAAATATGCGTTCTAAAATAGGTAAAGGCAGAGATTCCTGCTCTGGACTGCAGTCCAGAGCCATGAATCGCCTCGGTTTTCATTGTCGTAGCTTATTAAAATTCAGAGATTAACTATGGTGTGCTGTAGTTTTAACTGTTCTTCGATACGAGGCATGGAACGCTAAGATCCGATATATAAATGATTTATTATGAATTTAGTGGTCTAGCATGTCCGGGAGAAATTCAGCTTTCGCAAAGGTCGTTGGGGTAACATTTACTGGGTGAAACGATGTAAATTTTCTACCAAATTTCTACAAGATAATCGTCAATAGAAAAAAGGGTTTAATGACCACAAGTTCCGTCGTTTTAAGGTATGTTTTGGTCTAGGGTTTTGTGTCGAGCACTTAACTAGTGTACGGGTTTCCAATGAAAGAGTCTGTTTAATATAATACTTACAATTCCACACAATATTGATATGATATTTTAGATCCGATTATGCTCAAAACTAGCATGCTAGAATTACTATGGGTTTCCATGAATATACGATAATGGCTTATAATATATATGCGATAATATACTCCTTAACACATGTACGTAAAAATCTAGGTAATATAATTTTAGCTCTAAATCATATATCTATATTCATAGCATGTAAAGCAAGCGAGGGTTTCACTTGCCTAGAATCGCTAAATTGAAGCGACACGGACGCGGAGATCGCCTCGTCACACGAGACGGCTACGAACGTTGCGGAATCAGGCACGGCGCGACGCGAGGCTCGAGCACGGTACGGACTGCGACGGACGTGTGCAGTGTTGTGACGGATACTGCGTTGATGACCGTGGTGGTTACCATGACCTAAGCCACAGCTTGGTCGGCGACAAAGGTGACGAGGGTAGCGGCTCAGGCGACGGATACACGTGCTCGATGAAATGCCGAAGGGTGGATAAGCTTGGGGCTTGCCTTAGGCTTAATGTAACGCCCTAGTACGTTTATACAATATAACTTGGTATTTTAAGTTTTTCTTTATAATTCTTTTATTTTTTATCTATTGGGTTGCGAATGATTCGAATAGCAGTAGTCGTTATCCGACCCGACCCGCATGTTTAGAACCCGATATGGTGCAAGATTATATTTGAGATTTACAAGTGTATCTATGTGAATATAGAATAATACCCACATTATATATATTTAGATCCTTATATATATATTTATATATCAAAAGTTATAAATAAAATAATTTTGTTGCTATCTCATACTGCATGGTATATCACCTCATATCTTATTACGCAAATCCTAAAATGTAAGTTCACAAATATTTAATAATCTTTATATCTTTAATTAAAGCTTTATATATGTTTATTTAAATTTTACTTGGGGGCATGTGTATTTAATATTGGAATGTCATATTATGGTTTAAGATCTTATCTATGGGTATATCTTTCGAAAATATATTTTTAGAGATTTTCGAGTGAAAGTTTGGTTACTATTGATATTATCTACAAATCATAATATAAATCAATAATATATATACTATACACACACACACACACTAACATATACTTTCATAATTTATTAATAAAAACTCTTTCTCTCCTCTCGTTCTTCTTCCCCCGCCCTTTCTCTAACCCATCTCCAAAACTTCGTCGCTGTTCACCTCTCCTCGTTGTCGTCATCCCTTCATTGTCACCTCTTTTCCTCGACGTCGTCATCTCCTCCTTCCTGAGATCTCGTCTGAGCTCCGATCCCCCACAACCGAACCCACATCCCTCGTCTTCCCCTTTTGCCGTCGTCTGAACCCGATCACCACCGCCATCACCCTCACCTCCTCTTCTTCGTCGTCGCCAGCACTCTTTTCACCACCTACCCCATCACCGGCATCACCTTCACTTTCTTTCTTCTTTCTTTTTCTTCGATCATCTCATCTCCTCATTTTCCCAACCTCGTCGACAACCCTACCACCTCCTCTTCTCACCTTCGACGTGACCCTGGGCCCTCATCCCGGCATCATCATTTTCTTCTTTTCTTTCCCTCTTGGTTCTCTGTCGTCGCTCGCCGGAGCCGACCGCCGCCGTCACCCTAGTTCCTCGCTGACGAACATGACCAAGACCTCATCTCCAGTCACCTTCTCTTTAAACCCTGACCCCCTTCATCTCTTTCTCTTTCTTTTCTTCTTTTCCAAGTTCGAAACTCGACCGCATCTCGTCGCCGACGAACTTTAACTCTTCGCCATTGTTTTCGACCCTGAACACTAGCCTCTGGGAATTCCACAGAGTACCAGCGGTTATCCCAGAGCATTACATAGTCGTTTATGGCCAAGGTCGTGTATACGTCGTGTTTTCGAACGTCGCCGTCGTTCGGAAAATCCGTATTTCATCGTGAGTATATCAATCGAGGCAAGTTTCTAAACTTGCAATATGCTATTTTACTTACACCAATTTTTATACAATTATTTTGAGTGTACGTGTTATATTGGTTAGCCAGTAATATCATTTTTCAATATTATGGTATTAATCCGTATTTTACTAATAACAAATTTATCTGATTGCATGCTAGTTCATGATAGTTTCAATATAATTCCATTGTAATTCGTGATCCTTTAACTATATGACCGTATATTTAGTAGCAGACATAAATGTTACACGCACAAGTTTATATATAATAAATCAGTAAATTAATTAATTTTACATTTTAAAAAAATACATTAGTTATTCATGCACTGTTTAAATGAACTGGTTATTGTTTTCCATCTAGTATTTATCATGTTAAAACACTGCCTGATATGTTCATGACGCGTTACGAGACCTATTACTTGGATTATTACCAATGCCCACTATCTTGAATTGTTGTGACTTGTTGTCTAGATAGACAATACATGTACCTGCTTGATTCTGTTGGTACTAGGCAGATATTGTTAATACATGACTTGAATACGAAATCTGGGGAAAAGGGAAAATCAAGAATGTAACCAAAACGTAACTCAAGAGGATATTATTATTGTTTGTCGTTATTCCAGGCGTGAATGGAATCACCATTGTTTATTGTGTCGTGGTCCCGTGGGGGTATGAATGGGATATATTGTGCTGCAATCCCTTGGGGGTATGAACGGGATATATACTGTTGAGTTACAATGAGAATTATATTAATTGATTTCAAAGACTTGTATAATAGATAATCTAGAAGCACGGACTTCAGGATACACGTGACATACCTACAGCTTACTGTTTTACACCTGCGATGATTATTTATACTCATGTTTTATCATAACTTTTTGTTTTGGTTATTATTATCGCTATTGATATTTACGACGCACTGACGTCTGGGTTTTGCATGGCCCAGTTTCTTTGACCTTGTCGCGGGAAGATCAAGAGTATTTTAACAAGTAAGCCGAGCAGAGAGGAGCTTGATGATTAGTTTTAGAGATGCTTAGTTATTTTATTTCTGTAGTTTAAATTTTATTGATGTGGTCCCATAAGGGACGTGATTAGGATATTATTTCGTTATCGGATCTTTATTCATTTCCGCTATATATATTTCTTGACTTTTATCTATTGTAGCAGATGGACATATATTAGTTAGATTTTATTTACCGTTCTTGATATCTAATTGACGACCGTAATATGACTATGGAAGGATCTTTTCTCGCCATAGGTAGTATGGTTGGTTTTGTCACATACCGTATTTACGTATTTTGGGAAGGAGGGCATGACAAGGTTTTGTTGGTATCGGAGCCATATGTTTTAGGATTAGTCGGGTTTGATTCTTTTGTAGTTGGGTACTAGACCTAGTACACTAATGAGGAAACCCGGAATCAGGAACATATCTTGTCACATTACTGCTTTACCAGTCTTAAATCTATAGTTATCAATATCTTATTTATTGAATCATGTTTACCGTTACTAATCCTCTTCAATGTCCTTGGCTTCAGAATAACAGCAGATAAGGATTTACGGTCATACCAGAGGCGTGTAGATAACGTCGCATTACTTGGAGTGGTACATGGTGAAATTGTATCTTAGCACCACCAAAGGGTTTCAACCGGCATCAAGCATGCAATTTTAAAATTTTCATGGTGCTAAGCAACACTATCCAAAGCTCTAACTAGATTATTAGGGTTTATGTTGATGATATCACAAACTAATCTAAGTGAAAGAAACAACAACCTTTGAAGACCGCGTCCTTTACTTCTATAGCTCCGGGTAGTAGTCCCTACGACTCCTCTAGGCTCCACTTGAAGAATGAACAAGTTTCCTTTGCGATCTTCGTGTCGAAAATGATCCACCCGAATCTCCTCTAATTCAAGCTACCTCTTCACTAATCTTTTATTAGAGAAGGAAACACCCTAATTCAAATTGTTAATCTAAAGTAGGATGATGAAGTAGGGGTTCTAAGCTCACTTAGGCTTATCCAAAGCCTTATGGTTCACATCACATGTGAGGGGTAGGTATTTGAGGAGGAGGAAGAAGAAGATGGAGAGAGCTAGAGAGAAAAAGAGCTAAAGCAAATATGATGAAGTGAAGAATGACTCTTATATTCCTATCACTTATTGAAGCATGGATTTTTTCCCAATAATAAAATCCAGCCATACTTTAATAGTGAATGAAAATGAATATAAAAATGAACAAGTCATGCTTTACACCATACCACAAATATCTCTCCAATTTCCACTTCTTTTTCTATTTTCTCAAAATAGAAAACCATATTTCATAATACACACACACACACACACACACACACACACACACATATATATATATATATATATATATATATATATATATATATATATCACACATATATATAATAATATACATATAAGAAGGAAATAATTAGAGAGCTTAATATTAGTTAATATATAATTATATCAAATATAAATATATATTAAATTATTAAATCAACACTTGATTTAATAATCCGGTTATATCACATATAACCGACTAATATCATTTATCTGTATATCACATTATCAAATCAACACTTGATTCAATAATCCGGTTATATCACATATAACCTAACGATATCAAATATCGCCAGATTAGAATACGGTATCACATACTCGTATTTATCAGGCTCTCGCACATATCAATATATGTACCCTACTTCGTTTCGCTTGAACTAGAAAACCTCTATGTGGGACTCTAAAGGCTCGTCAATACGCCAGCAGTAGGTAATGATCACATCAGTTACCCACAAGCCGTCAGCGGTACTGGCTGGACGTAACGGCTAGCCAGGTATTGAACGATAAGAAGATTAATAAGCAAGCTTGTCCAAACTCCCATGAAACCTATAAGTAACACTTACCGTACAGTCTGGTCTCTTCATCCAATATGTCGCATATCAAGTCTAGGGGTGGAATCGTCAGACTCCAGTAACTTGATAAGTCATGCCAATGTATGGCTCATAACGGTTTGAGAAACTACTGATAACACTTACCAGTAAATCTCATCAGCCCTGGCCAGGGACTTACTTTTATAGCCAATCAAGCATAGCGCAACATCAACTCTCTATACCGGGAAAGACGAAACCCCTCTTATCGCTCACTGCCTCTATGTGACTCGGGACTGTACCCAAAATCCACCTGTTTGCATGACTCCTTTATGCCGTGGTAGGGAGGAAATCAAAGCACAGTGGGAACCACACAAGACACTATGACAATCTCGGGTCTACAGACTAATCTATACCAGTGTCACCAGAGAACTGCTATCTGACAATAGGTTTGGTATCATCTAGGAGTTCTCGGCGAGTCCTGTTCGGTGTACCCATTCTCTAATGAACACCTATGTACAATCTTTGATGTCAAACGCTAATGGTTATGGGATCAACCATCGCCCCCTACAGGGTCAAGAAACGTACACACTAGTCTACTCTGGAATATCGATGCCCTATCTCGATATCCCCCCGACTAGGAACAATTAAAGGATGTGCTTGTGGACTACACAAGTCCCAGTAGTATGATCCGCATGATAGTCCTGGTAGTCAAGCAAACATCCTAAAGGATTTATCAACATGTATCAAAGAGACGGTATAATAATACAAGTGTACATGTTAAGATAAAGAGCAACCAGACAGCATACTATCATATTAAGCAAGAAAGTCCTCTATATATATGTTCAAGCATCCACTATATCATACAATAATGGCCTCTAGGGCATACATATTCCTAACACATGGTATGTTGGAAAACCAAAAGCGTCAAACTGAGCTGAATCAGCGGCATGCCAAAATTTTCCAAGATGGTCTGAGCACGGTCCAATAGACTGTTGTCACAGCAGCTGATAGGGCAGCAGCTCCCAGACCAACACAGTGTGAGGGCACTGTGGTGGACTTCAGGAAGCTCGGTTCGTCCATCTTTATAGGATTAGAAAAGTCATTACCAGCGAAGCAGTGGCTAGTAGATACAGAAAACCTTCTTATTGCCGCGCAGATTCTAGACGAAAAAAGGGTGGATATAGTGCAGGGTTACCTAAGACGGCAACAAGGTTTCGGGAGGCATCGTCCATGCCAAATTCAATTTTTTGTCGTTTTATCTAACCCTAACTAAGAATCGTTAACTAGAAATCGACGGAAATTTAAATGCAAACACTTTGTAGGTCTAGTGAGCAAGGAATACAACCTTTGTAGACCGGTCCTTCATTTCAATAGCTCCATGTAGTAATCCCCTTCGCTGCGATCGTGAACTCCGGACTCTAGAAAAGGCTCCCTTGAAGAAACGAGTATGCTTGCTTCGAAGACTTCGAGGCCGAAGATGATCTACGTCGAGGAGACACTAACCCAAGCTATCTCTTTACTAATTACGGAATTAGTGAAGCAAACACTCTATACTAAATGGCAAGTAGTATAGGATGATGAAGTAGGAAGTTTGCTCACATTAGAAATGATTTTCTCACTCATTTTCTCATACCTCCATTGAAACTAGAAACCTTTTGAGGAAGAAGAAGAAGAAAAGCTAACTCATCATATGAGTTAATCCCTATGAATTATTGCAACCATGGGTGAGTTAAGCCCTCATGCCTAATGCATGTAGAGAATTAACCAAGGGGAAAGGTTAAGGGTTGGGTTAACAAAAATATCCTAAGGAATGACAAAAGAGTGGACTTTGTCAATATTTCTACAAGCTTCATCCAAGCTTGACAACATTGACCAAGTCTTCTCTCTTTTGTTATTCTTAAGAAATAAATAAAACCCTAACTTAACCCTAGCATGGTTTAAGTCTCATACAACCATCTTGCATGTATCATATGACACAAAATAATGTACACTTGCATATATCACTCATATACAATGTGCACAAAGTGAGTGAGAAAAGAATCATAAGTGAGCTAATACTAGTTAATGTAATGTAATATATCTAATATATAATTATACATTAGATTATCAAATCAACTCTTGATTTAATAATTCGACTATATCACATATAACCCACTAATATCATGTGTAACAACTTATCGAATCAACCCTTGATCCGATAACCCGGCTATATCTCATATAACCGACCAATGTTAAAAATCGCAAGAATATAATACGGTATCTCATATCGTATCAACCTTGGTCCCGCACATATCACATATGTGCTCCTATTCCGTTTCGCTTGAGCCAGGAAACCCCTGTGTAGGACTCTAAAGACTCGTCAATACGCCGGCAGTAAGTGGTGATCATATCAAACACCCACAAGCCGTAAGCGGTCTGCTAAACGTAGCGGCCACCCAGGTATTGAGCGATCAGAAGATCAATAAGCAAGCCTGCTCACACTCCTGCGAATCCAATAACACTACCGTACAGTCGGGTCTCTTCGTCTGATATGTCGCATATCTCGTCTAGGGGTGGTAAACGTCAGACCCCGGTAACTCGATAAGTCGGGTCGATATGAGGCTCATAACGGGTCGAGAAACTACTGATAACACTTACCAGTATATCTCTGAAGCGGCCTTGGCCAAGGACTTCCTGTTATAGCCAATCGAGCACAACGCAACATCAACTCCCAATACCAGGAGAGACGAAACCCCTTGTTCCCTGATTAAAAATCAGGAGTTACCTTAATGAGGTATCACGTGCTCACACGTGACCAAGGGTCACGTGTTGACACGTGATAGTTAAATTCTAATCAAACAGAAGTGTAAACGAATAGCTAAGGAAGGACTCCAATGGGGCGTCACGTGCTGATAAGTGATGGTCTTTAGCCCAGTCATAAGACAGAATTAAAATTCTGAATGAGGAGGGGTCACGTGCCAACACGTGATAGGCTTTGAAGGCCTTATAAATTGATAGAAATTCTAATTAAAGGAAATCAAAGATCCTAATTGGGAAAGTATTTCTCCAAATCTTTCCAAATAAAAAAGGATTATGGGGGACCGTTGGATTAAAAATCCAAGGGTGATTAAAAATCACCAATTTATGGAAAGATTTTAGACAAGGAAAGATTTCCCTAAATTTCACCAAAAATAACAAACAGAATATCTTTTGGATTAAAATCCAATGGTGAATAAAATTCACTTAGTGATCTGAAAGATCATATTAGTTACAAAAAACAAACAAAATCTTTCATTGAAAGATTTATTAAATAAATTGATTCTTTTCCTTCTCCTATAAATAGGAGCCAAGAGGAGAAGAAGTATATAGAATTTTGGGATCTTGAAATTTTCTAAAGGCAAATAGCAGAGAGAAAAGAAAGGAGAATTTAATTCTCAAAAAAGAAAACCCTAGGTGAGAAAAGAGAAAGGGATCAAAGCTTCATAAAACATAAAAGAGAATTTAATTCTCAATCTAAGAGTTTAACTCTTCTGCAAAAGAAACTTAGTTCTTCAACTGATTGAAGATTCGCAGAAGCAAATCTCCCCACAGGTTGAGAATTTAATTCTCATCGGGGAGATTCTGCCATGCAAATCCAAAACTTAGAGGGAGAATTGAGTTTAGAGAATTTTAATTCTCCCAACTTACAGGAATTTAATTCCTCCAAGATAAAATTAGGGTTTAACCCTATATAAGAATTTAATTCTCACAAATTTACAGGAATTTAATTCCTCCAAGATAAAACTAGGGTTTAACCCTGTATGAGAATTTAATTCCTCAAACTCACAGGAATTTAATTCTTTCAAAATAAAATTAGGGTTTAACCCTATATGAGAATTTAATTCTCTTAAAGTTATAAGAATTTAATTCCTCCAAGACAGAACTAGGGTTTAACCCTATATAAGAATTTAATTCTTTCACAAACATGGAAATTTAATTCCTCTAAAACATAATTAGGGTTTAACCCTACAGAGAATTTAATTATTAAAAAATAAAGAGACTTGAAAGATCTCCATGTATGTAAAGAACTAGAGCCGCGTGTCCCCACGTGACCCCTGAAAAGATCCTCTAAAATAAGAAGGAATTAGCCATGAGGCAATGCCTCACGTGCTCCCACGTGACCTACAGAACAAAAAGAATAAAAGCAAAGGAAATGTTGGCTTTGGGCGCTCTCACGTGTTACCACGTGACCCCTAATAAATGCTTTAACAACCAATGCACAGATATCCATCACGTGCCAACACGTGATGGCTAGAAAATCAAAAGTGTTTAACACTTATTTACAGAACAAAGTAAATGAGATATGGCTCCCACCTTTGGGTGCCCTCATGTGTTCCCACGTGACCTCTTCCTCTCTAGTGTTTAACACTAATTTGAGAGTTTTATTCCCAATGCTTAACACTGTTGTCTTCTAGTGTTTAATACTACTCTGAGCATTTCATTTCCAGTGTTTAACACTGTTGTCCTTTAGTGTTTAACACTATTTTTAGCCAAATTGGCTAAGTTTCTAGAGGCAAAAAAACCTCTCCTTTAACTAAATCTCAAAATTGAATAAAACTCAAAGCTATAATGTTTAATGCTCAATCAAAGACAAAAATGTTATCAGAGCCTTCAAACTCTGGTTTAGCATTGCTAAATAATGTGGGTTTGAACCCAGACAAGTGTGTGATGGTCCAACAAAGAGCCAATATTTCTAATCTAATTGGACTTAGCCCAAATTGGCCATAAGTCCTCAATTCAGATTTAACTGAGTCAATGAGCTCATAATCTAATTAATTGATCTTAGCTCCAAATTGGACTACATATCCCCAATCAACCTTGGTTCAAGGGTACATCTCTTCACTCCTTTGATATTTGTCGTTGTAATCCCTCAACGTCTTCAAAGAGGTGACGGGTCCCGACAACCATACATTTACAGACTATGACGTCTCTAAACTACGGACTGTGGGGTCCTTAAACTCACGGACTATGATGTCCTTAACCTCGATCGTGATGTCTTTAAACTAACATTGGACTGTGGGGTCCTCAAACTCATAGACTATGATGTCCTTAACCTCGACCGTGATGTCTTTAAACTAACATTGGAATGTGGGGTCCTTAAACTCATGGACTATGATGTCCTTAACCTCGACCGTGATGTCTTTAAACTAACATTGGACTGTGGGGTCCTTAAACTCATGGACTATGATGTACTTAACCTCGACTGTGATGTCTTTAAACTAACATTGGACTGTAGGGTCTTTAAACTCACGGACTATGATGTTCTTAACCTCGACCGCGATGTCTTTAAACTAACAATGGACCGATATGTCCTTAAACTAACATTGGACCGTAATGTCCTTAAACTAATCGACCGCAATGTCACTAAACTAAACAATAGAGCCCAATTACTCTCTTGTTGGATCTAAACGATCCCGTTAAGTTGATCTTAGTCTAAAATGAGACTAACGTATCCTTAATAAACATTTAAGTTGATCTTAGTCTCAAATGAGGATAACGTATCCTTAAACCCAACCCCCCAAACCCAAATCTAAGAAAGATACGGATTTAGACTAGTCCACGCCCTACGGGCGACAAATTAGTCTCCGTATACAATCCACGGGCAACCAAACACAAAACAAACACCCACGACACGAAGTGACCATATGGAGAAGGAGAAAGTTGTTACCGCAATGCGGTAGCGTAATTAACTGCAGGGGCTTGCGCCTGCAGGGAAGAGCGTCCCCACAATCAAAACCCCCTCAAACGAGGGGGAATCTGACGAAGTCTGCTACATCGGCCGTATCCGTTTAAACCTTTGATACATGGTGCCATAAATCAACTTGGCATCTTCGGAGAGGTGGACGGATAGCACCAATTAGCATCTGCCCCGAAATTCAGGCTAGACGTTTATCGCGTCTCCGCGTTTCGGAGAGGAACAGATTCTGGCACGCCCGGTGGGACCTTTTCCTCTTTCCGCTCCACACTTCGTGTGTCGTGTTCGCGAACGAATCGCGGTTTGCTAATGGTTGCCCTTGGGTTTGAGGTACTAAGATTTGGCGTTTTGCTTGGTGCAGAAAGTGAAGGATCAATGGTGTCCACTTGCGCGAAGTGTTCCAGCTGCAACTGCAACTCACGTTCCGCCTCATCTGGAGGCATAGCTTACGGGCCCCAAGCGGCTTCCTTGTTCACGATGCCGGTGGAACAGGTCACTCAGGCCACCACTGGATTGTTTTTCGGGACCATGCTCCCGCCAACGAGCTTTAGCGCTCCTGTACCAACACAAGAAGTTCCCAAGAAGTCGGTCTTTGGTCGGCTTACAACTACGGCGGCCCCTCTCAACGGGTCGTCCAGCTCCAGCGCGTCGGTCTTCGCCAGATTGGGCCAAAGTTCCTGTGGGCCCATGATGAAGCCTGCAATTCAAGAAAAGGCTATTCCGAAAAGGATAGCCATCCATGCTCCCGAAGTCGTCAAAACGGCTTCTCCTGCTAAATGGTCGGTCTTCACAAGACTGACTGTTCCGGCTCCCGCTCCAGTCGAAGTCCTCAAAGCTACTTCCCCCACCCAGAGGTCTGTCTTTGACCGGTTAGACACTCCTACTCGACGGACGTCGGTCTTCAAGAGGCTGGTACCAGCGGCGCCTCACCAAAACAGGGGGCATGACGAAGTCACCCCTCAAGCTGAAACAATCCCAGCAGCTTGACACGCTCGACGTCGCCACTGGCGCCGAGTAAGGAAAGCTGGGGGCAACTCCCCCTCTGGGCTAACTCCACCGGCCCCAATGGTGGAAGTCAATGCTGCTGTTCCAACCAGAAACAGCTTCGAACTGCTGAACAAAGCACGCAGGAACTCTCCTACCGCCGTACTGAAAAGATCTCCTCCATCGGTGGAGAATATTACAGAAATAAAGCCGGATCAGCCCCCTCAATGGCTGTCCTCCAAAGTTTACAAAGTCTGGCGACGGGTCCAAGAATCGGTGATTGATTAAGACTATCTCCGTCGACAGAAAAAGCTGAAAGTCCAGCAGGAAGAGAACCGTCCTAGCAAGCCACAAAGGACGACAACCACCTGGGTGCCCGCTACAACGGCCCCCTCAACGTCAACTGCTCAAAAGAGAAGGAGGCCAGAGAAAGCCTCTGTGACTACGGCAGATCGCAAAGACACTGAGCCCAAACGACCCAAGTCTGGGGGCATAACGGTCCATACTGTTTACATGGCTTCCGGAAAAGAAGAAAGCCGCACTTCGACGGGCCACCGACCGCTCACCCGATCAATAACAAGGGCTCATGAACAACAACAGCAGAAGCTTCAGGAGATGCTGACTGCAATGGCCGCATTCACCGGACCAAAAGAAAGCCCGGAGGCGTCATCGGAGCAGCGTCACGAACAAGAAACCGATGCTGACTTCCTACGCAGAGTCCTCGAAAAGAAGGACAGAGAAGCTTCGGAACAAGCTGCCAACATAAAATGAATGACACTTCTCTTCCAAGACATGGTCGGGATGATGTTACAGCCGGATCCTCTAGCTGAAGACCCTCCGATCATTATTGAAGACGACAGAGGGGAGACGTCGAATCCTCCTCCGGCTCTTTCAGCAGCCAAAGAGGAAACTATTTCCAAGGCTGCTCTGGATGACTATATTGCTTAGCAAATACGAGCTCACCAGGCAAATGAAGCGGCTGGCCAAGTCGTTAAAACTGGGCAACCGTATCCAGGCTGGTATGACCAAATAAAGTACCCGCCGGGATACACAATCCCCAAATTCCATGTGTACAAGGGGACAGGCAATTCCCATCAACATGTCGCTCAGTTCAGGGCTCTTTGCGGCAACACCGGGGGTGATGATAAGCTTTTGCTCCGCCAATTCGTCGGCAGCTTATCGGAGACGGCATTTGAGTGGTACTCCGAACTTCCAAACGACTCTGTCAAGACTTTCGCAGAAATGGAGTTGTTATTCACCCAGCGATTCGCGAGTGCTAGTGAACGCACCCCAATAACGGCATTGATCAATGCTAGGGTAAAGTCAGGCGAGACGTGGGTTCAATACGTAATCCGATGGCGGAATCTGTGGTCGAAATGCGAACAACGCATCGAAGAAGCACCAGCACTGGGCATGTTCGTGGGCACCCTAGACCCTCATACAACTATTTCATAATTCATGATGTTCTTCAAACCGACCACGTTCCAAGCTTTAATCGACAAGCTAGCCCAGATGGACCAGATGGGTCATAGACCGTCTCCTTCGAAGCCAAAACCGCGGAACGAAAAGGGTAAAGGGAAGGCGGCCTTCGTTGCGAATACCCAACAACAGCCCAGTGCCCCAAAACTAACGGATCAACTGGAAGAGAGACGGCGATACTACAATGAGAAAATGAAGCGTCCTTATTCGTTCCCTCGGGACAAAATGAAGAGACTGTTCGAACTGGCGATGCGCAACAGGCTCATCAATCTGCCAAATCCTAAGCGACCATTGCAACCCGGCGAGGCTAATAGTCCCAATTATTGCCCTTACCACCAAACGGTAAGCCATCCAATCGAAGACTGCTTCGTCTTTAAGGGATGGATCGAGGATCAGTACCAACAAGGCAAGTTTGCGCTATCTGAGGAGCGGAAAGTAAGCCCACCACAACTACACACTCCTAAGAAGACGGACACACTGGGGGCATCGTGCTCTTTTATTGAAGAAGCTCCATGGGAGGTCGATCTTTTAGCCAAAACTAAAAGAATGCTGAACGATCTCCAGACATGCCCGGCAATCAGGTGGAAGAATCCGTTGGAACCTGAGATCATCGAAGGGATGCTGAAGCCGCGCCCAACTCCAAAGATTGGTGATGATAGCCAAAGCGTTCACACCCAGCCGTCGAAGTCTTCGAAGAAGAAGAAGAAGATCAAAAGCCCGTGAAGCCTGGTGACAAGCACACGGACCTGCAAAAACCGATTGACGCGCTGGAAGAGTATAACCAGAAAGCGCGGACTCCAGTCACACTCCAAGAATTTCTCAGCCACGTCCTTGAGGACAGAGATGATGGAGAAGATTCGTTGGATGAATCTGAGGGTTACGTAGCAAGCTGCCATATGATCTCTCACTCGTCAATAGATGATGAAGAAGCTCCTTGCACCGAGAAACTGGGAGCAAATCCTGAGCCGGAACTTTTAGGGCCATCAGACGAAATGATTGATGCATTCCTGAATGAAGCTCTTCTTAAAAGCAAAGCTGCTCGAGAGCGTAAGATGACCATATTTGAAAAAGCCAAGTGCCGGGGACTGGACAAAAGGGTTGAAACGCTCCCGCCAAATCAAAGTGCATCCGCCGCGAATAAAAGCAGGTTCAAGACGAGGAAGAGGTTCGCCAAAGCCATATCAATGGGGATGAAGTTGCTACCCTCCGAAGGAAACATTCTTAGTGAAGCAGAAATGCATCCTAGCTACTGCTTATATCATCGAAAGATTGCGCACCCCACCGAAGAGTGCAACGCTTTTAAAAGATGGTGGTAGGGATATGTTGCTCACCGACAACATTTTAAGCAGATAAAACGCAAAACTCGTCGGGAGTGAAGAAGTACGACCGAAGGGTTTAGAGGAACTACCGGCAACTGTCGCATGGCTAACGCCGGAGGATCGCAAGTTCTCACCTTCGGAAGCGACTCTGACGAAGAGATGACTCTTGGCGCTCTCTTCAAAGAATCCACCTCGGGAAAAGAGGAAGAACCAAAGACCTGTGAAAATATTCAGCTGCGCAATCGTACGCTGCCCGAAAAGAATCTCGGACCCACAAATAGAAAAGATAAGGGAAAAGAAAAGGTCCCTGAGGATATCATCCTTGATGACCAAGCCGTCGAAAAGCTGACAGCCAAAGACCCGCCGAAGAAGAGCAAGGTGGACTACAACGTTCTGGCACACTTGAGGAAGCTACCCTCGCAGCTAAGCATTCTCGACGCCCTTCTGCTATCAAAAAAAGCAAGAGATTCTTTGATCAAGGCACTGCAGGAGCCCGAGCAATTCCAAGCGTTCTTATCCGAAGAAAAGATGAAGGACGAGCTCGAAGAAGTGCACACAGCCGATATCACCTTCGGCGATGAAGATCTCCTCCTCGGGACGTGCGAGCACAACCGTCCCCTTTATGTCTCCGGATACTGTCACGATATCAAGATTGGCAAAATCCTGGTCGACAATGGGTCCTCCGTTAATCTCCTTAACGTAAGGGTGTTAAAGGAAATCTGCATGAGCGTTCAACACCTCGCTCGTGATAAAATCACCATCTCCGGTTTCGACTCCCAGTCATCACGGACTCTCGGGTCTGTGATACTGACGCTGCGCTTCGGGCTACTTGTCACGGATATTAAATTTCACGTCATCAATGCTAAGACCTGCTATAACGCTTTGCTCGGCCGGCCCTAGTTACACGAGTACAATATCATCCCTTCTACACAACAGTGTATGAAGTATTTCGAGGATGGTCTCGAGTACACTGTGATGGGAGAGTTAAACCCATTCTCCGTGAATGAAGTCCGAAAATACGAAGATGCAAAATACTTCTTACCAGACTTTGAGGATACGGAGAGATGTCACAAACCGAAGAACAAAGCTATCACCACTATTCCAGTCTTCGGGACCGAGGAGGAAGAAGAGATAGTTTATTCAGGGCCACCACAACGCAACAACCCGGGACCGCCCGCCCCTATCTTGATTTTCGGCAGCGACTCGGAAGACGAGGTTAACGCTATATTTTCCGCTCGGCTATCAATACAAGCCTTCGCTGGCGATAATCAGAGTTTGCAAATCACCATGGTTCCACAAGAGCATTACAAAGAGCACGATGCACTTAAAACTTATAGTGTGCAAGCACTGCAGACATTCTACGTCCCTCCCAGGCGAAAAGGTGATCCTATTCTACCGATCCGAGGGAACCAAAACGGAAAAAGAAATTTGGCATGGCGCCGATTCTACGCTCGATAAGCTCCAACCCATCCGTTTGCCTAGATATTACACGGAAGGCTTGAAAAGGCTATTGAAGCGCCAAGGTGTACCCTTCAGACAGACTACTCGACAAACTCGATTCTACAATAGCATTTGGGATGTCCCCGGAACTCAGCGCAAGTTGCCCAACGGGAGAATGGAAACGATCGGGCTTGGATATGTTCAATCCAGAAAACGGGAGCAAGTCCATGGCAGCTACGTCATACATGACTTCGATGAAGAAGGAGATGTTCTATTAAAAGATGCCGACCCTGAACCAAAACGAGATCCTACCATCAAAATGCCGAGTCCGTCGTTTGAAGAACGGATGGACAAGCTAGTAAGGGAAGCGGGTCAGAAGATCCGGGATGACCATAGCCGCGAGATGGCCATTTACGAAAAAGCCAGGACGCAGCGCCTCTTTCGACAGGCCGCGGAGAATGACAATGCTCTTCCTTATCAACCCGTCATACAAAAGGCCCGACGTAGAGGCAAAAATAAATTAAGGAGCGTTAAAGGCGTTCGACAGCGACAAAGCGGGACCAGCAAGCCACGTGATTGGGAATCGAGCAATCCGGATTCGTCTCTTATAAAGAAGATGGGTCGAGCATACTCTTTTCCCCAGAACAAAACACAGAAGATACTTGATCTTGCCATAAAATATCAAATGATTACACTTCCGGAGTCCAAACACCCCAATCAAGTAGGCGAAGTCAATCACCCAGATTATTGCTCATATCACCGAGCAATAGGACATCCTCTCGAAGACTGCTTCACCTTCAAGAACTGGGTCGAAGACCAATATCAGCTCGGCAGGTTTGCTCTATCCAGCAGCTGGAGGGTAACCCCGCTGCAAAAGCATGAACCCAAAGCCGCGAGAGTAGAACCAGATCAACATCGGTCATGGAAGCGATCTCGTACTCGTAATATGATAATGTTGTCAGAAGAAGAGCCCGAGAATATGGATGAACTCCCCTGGTGCTTCGAAAACGATGATGACGAGGTAATCTCAGAATTTCCACCGGCACCAAAAGAGTTGGAAGATGGAATACATATTACTGCGGATAACCTCAAGAAAATTGATTTGGGTACGGCAAGTGACCCGCGGCCGACGTTCGTCAGTGAGCTGTTATCTGAAGAAAGGGTGGCTACGCTAAAAGACGTGCTCATGAAGCATAAAGATTGCTTCGCATGGAACTATTCCGAGATGCTAGGATTAGATCCAGAGATTGCTGTGCACAAATTGGCGATATCTCCGGACGTCAAGCCGATCAAGCAAGCGCCGAGAAGAATGCGGGTCGAGCTTGAGATGAGCATCAACGCCGAGGTCAAGAAGCTAATCGACTCCGGCTTCATCCAAGAGGTTCAATATCCTGACTGGATCGCCAACATCGTCCCAGTGATGAAGAAAAATGGAACGGTGCGCATATGTGTGGACTTTCGAGATCTCAACAAAGCTTGTCCAAAGGACGACTTCCCAGTACCAGTCACTGAGCTAATGATAGATAGTACGTCCACTCATGAAGTCTTCTCCTTCATGGACGGATCGTCAGGATACAATCAGATAAAGATGCATCCCGGGGACCAGAAGCACACCACTTTTCGGACCCCTTTGGGCATATTCTGCTACAAGGTGATGCCTTTCGGTCTAAAGAACGCCGGTGCCACCTA
This sequence comes from Agapanthus africanus, assembly GCA_030015575.1. Classification (NCBI taxonomy): domain Eukaryota; kingdom Viridiplantae; phylum Streptophyta; class Magnoliopsida; order Asparagales; family Amaryllidaceae; genus Agapanthus; species Agapanthus africanus. The sequence goes on along the minus strand of JASDDO010000026.1, from coordinate 18,568,081 downwards.
TCAGAGGGCCATGACGAAGATCTTCGATGACCTCATACATGAAATCGTCGAATGCTATATCGACGACCTCGTGGTGAAAAGCAAATCATACGAGGAACATTTAGAGCATATGAGAATCGTGTTTCAACGCCTTTGGCAATACAACTTGAAGATGGACCCTCTCAAATGCGCGTTCAGAGTTTTCTCGGGCAAGTTCCTAGGATTCATCGTCCGACACCGAGGCATCGAGATAGATCCGTCAAAAATTAAGGCGATCATGGAAATGCCCCCGCCAAGGACTCTCAAGCAATTGCGGCTCTCCAAGGGAAGCTTGCGTATATCCGGCGATTTATAGCCAATCTCTCAGGCAAGTGTCGTCCTTATAGTCACCTGATGAAGAAGGGAACCCCTTTCGTCTGGGATCGCAAGTGCTAAAACGCATTGGACGAAATCAAGCAGTACCTGCAGAATCCGCTGGTGCTAGCCGCTCCCGTTAAAGGAAAACCTCTCGTCCTGTACACAACAGCCCTCGAAGGTTCTCTAGGCGCGTTATGGACACAAGAAAATGACCAAGGGAAGGAGAGAGCCCTTTATTATCTGAGTCGAGTTCTCCTGGGGGCAGAAAACAACTATTCTCCCATCGAAAAACACTGCCTAGCGTTGATCTTCGCGATAACGAAGCTCAGGCACTATGAGTTGGCGCATGAAGTCCGCCTCATATCGAAGGTGGATCCTCTTAAATATTTGATGTCAAAGGCCATATTGACGGTGCGGCTCGCTAAATGGGCCCTGCTCTTGATGGAGTTCTCGATAACTTATCAGCCTCTTAAGGCAGTGAAAGGCAAGGCCATTGCCGACTTCCTCGCTGAGCATCCGATACCTGCCGATTCTCCTTTGAATTGCGAACTGCCAGACGAACATGCGTTTGACATGATCGACGGGGATGATACCCGGTGGGAACTCTATTTTGATGGGGCATCTTCTATGCAGAAGCGTAAACAAAGCACCCCTATAATCAAATCGGGGGTAGGCCTCATCTTCTTAACTCCACATGGAGGGATAATGCGCTTCGCCTTCTCCTTGACAGAGCCGAGGACAAACAATGAAGCCGAATATGAAGCTTTGATAGCAGGTCTCGAGATCGCCATCGACATGGGAATTGGAAACCTCCTCATATACGGAGACTCCCAACTGGTCGTTAGTCAAGTAAACAGCGACTATCGAACGTGCAAGCCAGAGTTGGTAAAGTACGGCGAGAGAGTACAACAGCTGCTGACTCAAATTCCTTCCTACACCTTGGAAAGCATACCGCGTGCGGAAAATAGCAAGGCGGATACATTAGCCAAGCTCGCTAAGGAACTGGCTGACGAAAATCTCGATGACGTGAGGATCATTGTATAAAGCCGTCGGGTTCTTGCACTGGCAAAAATATCTCCGGAGTCATCCAAAGAAAAGGGAGCGACCGAGCGAATGGCACTGCAAGTAAAAGACCAGGAAAAGGTTGAGGATTGGAGAGAAGTCTTTATAGACTACTTCAAATCCCATCGAACACCCGAAGATGCGTCCTCAAAACATCAGCTCATGAAACGAGCTCTATCTTTCTATTTCGTCAATGATACTCTGTACAAGAGGTCATTTAATTCTCTGTGGTTAAGATGCCTGGGACCTGAAGAAGCAAAAAGAGTCGTCCAAGAAACTCACGACGGACTCTGCGGTTCTCATTAAGCCGACCCGAAGATGAAGCTGAAAATCAAAAGGGTGGGCTACTATTGGCCCACGATGATCCAGGACTGCCTCGAATACGCGAAGCAATGCCACTCGTGCCAGATTCACGGGGAATTTATCCATCAACATCCAAACCCACTGCATCCAACGGTGGCTAGCTGGCCTTTCGAAATGTGGGGAACCGACATAATCGTCCCCATCGAACCAGCATCGTCCAGAGGACATCGATTCATTTTGGCGACAATTGATTACTTCTCTAAATGGGCAGAAGCAGTACCGCTGAGGGAAGTGAAGACGGAGAATATCCTCCATTTCTTCAAGACATACGTCATTTATCGGTTTGGCACTCCGCGATGGATTATTTCCGATAACGGGCCAGCCTACAGAAGCCACAAGATCAGCCGCTTCGCACAACAGCACAACATAGACTGGAGATACTCCTCAGTCTATAATTCCCGAGCTAACGGTCTAGCTGAGGCTTTCAACAAAACCTTGACAAAGATCGTGAAAAAGACGGTGTCCCGAAATAAGAAGGACTGGCACGAGAGACTGCATGAAGCTCTCTGGGCGTATCGAACTACGTTCAAAACGGCCACGAATACGACGCCGTATGCATTGGTATTCGGTACAGAAGCAGTACTCCCCCTCGAGATAGAGCTACCCTCTTTACGAGTGGCAGTTCATTACGAGCTAACAAACGAAGAGAATGCTCACCTTCGGCTTGAGAAGCTCGATGCCCTTGATGAAACCCGGCTCATAGCGCAACAAAATCTGAAGGCTTATAAAGCAAAGATGACTCGCTCATATGAAAGATTGAATAGGCCGAGGACATTCCGCCATGGCGAACTCGTGCTAGTGGTCAAAAGACCTATGATCCCTAATCGCGCCAAACGAGGGAAATTCGAGCCGAACTATGAAAGCCCGTATATCATAGACAAAGTCTACCAGGGTGAAGCCTATCTACTCATAGACATGCATGGTGAAAGACCTTCAGGACAATAAACGGTCGCTTCCTGAAGAAATACTACGCCTGACGAGTCACGGCCTAGGTCAACGATAGATGACGACGCCTATGTCCGCTTGCTATCTTCCTAAGCCCAAACTCTATAAGTAGTAGCTGAACCACGGACCGAAACGTCCTTAAACTAACGACGGACCGAAACGTCCTTAAACTAACAACGGACCACTATGTCCTAAAAACTGGTTGTTGACCGAGACGTCGATAAACTACTGTAGATTGCAGCATCCCAAAGCTGACACAAAAAAAGAAGAATAAAAGAATAAGAATAAAAAAAAAAGAAAGAAAGAAAAACGGTATGTCCATAAGCGAAATGGGCACGGATGAAAACCCGAAAGGGGTCCGTGAGTAAAAACAGCAGGGCTACCGGCGAGTTTTGTGAAAACCCGAAAGGGCGCAATCTCGTTAAAAGACACTCGCAAGGTCCTCTCGACTTTGTAAAGAGAATCCACCTGCGTGAGATCCTTACGACTCAAAAAGGAGCAACACACTTAGGGATCCCCACGATTCCTAAGGAGAAATTACACTTGCGAGATCCTCACGACTCGTAAGGGGAACCCTTTTATGGGACCCTCACGGCTCATAAGATTCAAAAGTCTTAAGCTACAGAGCAGCCCCCCACAACCTCCAATACTGCCCTACAAGCGGCTCAATGCTGACCCTTGTATATAATCCACGGGCGCGAATAAACATTTCCCTAACGAAGTCCCATCCGTGACTAGGGATATGTCTACACGATGAACACCCCTTGTAAGTCCTCTCGATTTATAAGGAGAAAACCCTCTTGTAAGATCCTTACGACTTATAGGAGAACATGCACTTAGGAATCCTCATGATTCCTAAGGAGAAATTACACCTACGAGATCCTCACGACTCATAGGGAGAAATACCTTTACGAGACCCTTATGGCTCGTGAAGTCAAAAGCCTTAGTCGACAGGATCTTAACCCTGTTTACTAAGCCACCTTTGTTCGTCATCGACAGAGGCAAATGATGATTCGCTCCTGACAATATCCCGGTTGTAGCGGTGCTGATGCCGAAATCAGTGTCTAATTCCAAGCTTGCAGCGAAAAAAGCTAGCAAACCACACATGCATACGAAATAGCCGAAATGATAGGGCAACTTGCAAACAAAATCAGCAAGTAAAAATGTATGCATGCAAAATAGCCGAAATGATTGGGCAGCTCGCAATAAAAAGCAGCGAGTAAAAATAAAAAATATATATAGCCGAAATGATTGGGCACCACGAAAAATAGCCGAAATGATTGGGCAATCGCGACTTGCGCGATACGAAAAGCTGAAATGATAGAGCATCGCGGAAAAAAAACAAAAAATATACATATGAAATGAAACTTTTGCCCTATAGGTGATATCACATCAATCCCTGTATACAATCCAGGGACGCAAACAAAGAAGGAATCACACCTTTCCTCCCCAGGTTTCATCAGAAGAAGAAGCCAAATCTCAACGGTTCACAGATGGCCTCGAGATCATCTCAACATTTGTCTCATTACAACAAACACAACATCAAGCAAACCGGAACAGCGGCGACCCCCAGTTCCATGACTCGACGGTGCACAGATGACCGAGAACCCCGACTCCGTTAAATGCGGATAAAGTCAACTCTTCCTGGTTACGTGGAACACGGCTTATGTCAATCCTGACCCCATGGGAAACGTCCAGAGCGGATCCCGGTCCTCGCAGAGCACGGCAATGACCCCATATGAAGCATCTAGAGCGGAGCCTGGTCCTCACAGAACACGGCAGTGAACCCGTGGGAAGCATCCAGAGCAAATTCCTGGTTACGTGGAACGCGGCTTATGTCAATCCTGACCCTGTGGGAAACGACCAGAGCGGAGCCTGGTCCTCGCAGAACACGGCAATGATCCCGTGGGAAGCATCCAGAGCAAAATTCCTGGTTACGTGGAACGCGGCTTATGTCAATCTTGACCTTGTGGGAAACATCCAGCGCGGAGCCTGGTCCTCACAGAACACGGCAGTGAACCCATGGGAAGCATCCAGAGCAAATTCCTGGTTACATGGAACGCGGCTTATGTCAATCATGACCCCGTGGGAAACGTCCAGAGCGGATCCTGGTCCTCACAGAGCACGGCAATCACCCCGTATGAAGCATCCAGAGCGGAGTCTGGTCCTCGCAGAACACGGCAGTGAACCTGTGGGAAGCATCCAGAGCAAATTCCTGGTTATGTGGAACGTGGCTTATGTCAATCATGACCCCGTGGGAAACGTCCAGAGCGGATCTTAGTCCTCGCAGAGCACGGCAATGACCCCGTGTGAAGCATCCAGAGCGGAGCCTGGTCCTCGCAGAACACGGCAGTGAACCCGTGGGAAGCATCCAGAACAAAATTCATGGTTACGTGGAACGCGGCTTATATCAATCCTGACCCCGTGGGAAACGTCCAGAGCGGATCCTGGTCCTCGCAGAGCACGGCAATGACCCCGTGTGAAGCATCCAGAGCGGAGCCTGGTCCTCGCAGAACACGGCAATGACCCCGTGGGAAGCATCCAGAGCAAAATTCCTGGTTACGTGGAACGCGGCTTATGTCAATCCTGACCCCGTGGGAAACGTCCAGAGCGGATCCTGGTCCTCACAGAGCACGGCAATGACCCCGTGTGAAACATCCAGAGCGGAGCCTGGTCCTCGCAGAACACGGCAATGACCCCGTGGGAAGCATCCAGAGCAAAATTCCTGGTTACGTGGAACGCGGCTTATGTCAATCCTGACCCCGTAGGAAACATCCAGAGCGGATCCTGGTCCTCGCAGAGCACGGCAATGACCCCGTGTGAAGCATCCAGAGCGGAGCCTGGTCCTCGCAGAACACGACAATGACCCCGTGGGAAGCATCCAGAGCAAAATTCCTGGTCACGTGGAACACGACAATCCTGACCCCGTGGGAAACGTCTAGAGCGGAGCATGGTCCTCGCAGAACACGGCATGACCCCGTGGGAAGCATCCAGAGCAACCCCTGATTCCGTGAAATGCGGATGATGATAACTTCACCCCTCACTTACGGGTCCTCACGACTCGTAAGGGAGCAAACTCTCTTGTGAGATCCTTACGACTTTCAAGAGAAAACACACTTAGGAATCCTCACGATTCTTAAGGAGAAATTACACCTGCGGGATCCTCTCGACCTGTAGGGAGAAAATTGTTTATGAGACCCTCACGGCTCATAAAGTTGAAAAGTCTTAGGAGGCAGATCTTAACCCTGAATCCTAAGCCACCGTTGTCCTGCAAAGAAATCGAGATAGACTATCCACAGAATACATTTAATAAAAAGGGACACACCATCGTGAAGAAAAATATATCTTTTATTCATGAATCAAAATGAATACAAAGTACAATTCAAGAACAAAAAAAATATACTCTCATTCAGGAGTATGTACAAAGGAAGAATAAAAAATATATATATACAATTCTTCAGGTCGGCGGGCGATTCAGTAGGTTGGCCAGTTCACCCCTTTGTCGCTGGACTTCGGCTTCATGATTTAGTATCGTCAAAAGACGAGCCTCCGCTTGAGCCTGATGGGCCTGGTAGGAAGCAAGCTGGCCTTCAAGCTCTTTTTCAGTGACTTTATGGGCTTCGACCATTTCACGAGTGAACACGGCGGCTTTATCGATGGCTACCACCTCCTTGATGGTCTCTTGAAGCACTCGCCATAGTTCATACGCTTTATTGGCCTTGGCCGTAAGGTTGGCATGAAGCTCCTTCAGCGCTTTAGAAGCCAGCTCCCTCTCTGAAAACTTGCGGCCGAGCCTCTTCTCACATGATATCATATTCGCCGCACACCGCTCAATTATACCTCGTAAGCTCGCTTTCGCAGCCACAACCTCCGAAGAAAGGCGTGTACATTCAAGCACATGCAAGCAAGCCTCCACCTGCCGACAAAACTCAACCTAGACTTGCACCACTGTTTTACTATGATAGGTGGCAAGAAAGGGAAGAGAGACGTTAGCTTCGGTAGCAAACGCTTTGGCCGTGATTAGACTGCCAGCGCGAAGTTCCTCAATCAAGGATGACAGGGAGTCGATGCTTAATTTGGCCATCCGTTCCGAGGCTCGCAGGGCATAGGGGTCGGGTGGCATGGCGATGCGTGACTCTAGCACAGTGAGAACTGGAAGAGCTGTTCAGATTTATAAACAGTCAGCTGAACGTGTAAGCAAAAGAACAAATGGAACAACGTTGGGACTTTACTTACCCACAGTCATGCAAGAGGGATCTGAAGGCTCCCCAGGCCCTTCAAGAATCTCAACCTCGTCGTCGGCCTCCAGAACTGTAAAAGACATCAATATCATTTTATGAAATAGTAACAATGCTGTGAAAAGAGGGTAAACAACACTAATCTTGCCCGGAAGAGAGGACGATGCGTTGAGGAGATATCACTTGCGGAGCAGCCATCTCCAATAGGCGCTGAAAAGACTGCCTGGGAGACAGATCAGCGATAGAGGCCGCCAATCCACGCAATTCTGAAAAGACAGAAGGGTTCAGATAATGGAAAGATTACTAATTTAAAATATAGAAAGCTACCTTCGACGCTCCTCCCATTCTGAGCCGGAGGGATAGCAGCTTCAACGGCCTCCTCCATGGCCTCGGGCACATCATCGGGGATGCGGACTAGTGTAGCGGCCTCTGAGCAAGGAGCAGCGGCTGCCACTGCAGACTCCAACGAAAGGATGGTAGCCTCGACTACATGTGCCCTAGTCTCTGAGTCGCCCTCAGGAAGATCCATTGGAGCAGCGACCGACAAAGGTGCCTCCCCCGAGGGAGCAAGTGCTTTGGGAGCGGGAACCGCCGAGGGAGACTCTATCGCAAGAGCAACAGTTGCATCGACACCCTCCACACCGATTGGTGTTTCACTGGGGATATCAGCAGAATCTATAGTCAAAGCGCGACTTAGAGCCTCCACCACCGCCGAAGTCCCTGCAAAGTTGGTACAAGGATAAGGATACATATATGCAAGCAATATGAAATATTACAAAGAAATACAGGAACATACCGATGTGCAAGGGAGCTTCTAGTATGGCTTGTTCAAGCCGACGCTCCTTCCTAAGGAGGTGTGCTCGCCGAGGTCCGAGGGTGGACTCGTGGCCACCGATCCACAGTGAAAGCGCATCCTCGGTGTCGGCCGAAACAGCCTGTTTAAGCGCCCTTTCGCCCCATTCTTCCAAAGGGCCTATGAATCGTCGCCGTATCCATGAAGGGTCTTCGTAAAAGATAAAGGCAGGGTAGGGCTTCTTCGGAATCCTTACGTTCTTCGATTCATCTTGCAAACGTCTTATAGCCTCAGCCAATTGTGCGGCTTCCTCGGCAGATGAACTCGGGAAAAGTAGGTCACCATCCGATTCTTGCATAGCCAACGGTTCATCCTGAAGAATAGGCTCAGACTCTATTAAAGAGTCGAGCAGATTGGTAGCCGTCTTCCTCCGCCTCTTGGACCCAGAACCAACCGCCGAAGATGATCGTTTCCTCCCCCGTGGAACTTTGGCATGACGCTGACCCACTTCACCTTCAACGCCCTCGCTTGGCGGTGCTACCGAGGACGACACGGCCATTGTCGACGCTGCGGACGATGATACTGCTACCGGCATCCTATTAGCCCTCGATTGAGCCCGAGTACCCAGTGGCATACCAGCTGTGGGAGTGAAGTCCACTTCCGCCGCCTCCGGAATAAGCGCAACACTGGTGTCCCTCAGGGAAAAGCGAACCGATGCACGCGGTCACAGCGGAACTCCCGTGGCTTGAACCGGAATGGGAGCGATGTATCCAAGAAGCACCCTCTTCTCCTCAGCAATAATTGGACTGATCCGATGAAGGTACCAGCCCGTGAAGGACCCCACACATCGGGGAATATGGTCAGCTTCAGGAATCATGAAGCGAGAACCAGTGTTCAGCCTCACAAAATGATGAGCAGCGTCACGAACAGCTTCAGGTGATGGGTTGGGTGCAACTGTAAATGCCTCGAAAGGGACGCCCTGATCATATCCAAGTTGCCGGGCAAAGCGGTGTGGGTTTTACCGCATAAAAAGGGCCGCGCTGTTATGATGAAATACTAGATAACCTGGTCTGATCGCATACAGGTGCATGGCTTCCCTGGGCTTCAGAGAAGGTACCTCCTCTTTCGACAAGTCACAGAGTTGTTGAATCGGACCTGAAGGAGCAGATATGGCCCGATCAATGAATACCATTCCGTCCGTCTTAGCATAGGGAGCGATCAATACGCGAATAGCCCCAGACTGAGTCGGGTCAGGAGCAGAAGTGTCCACCAGCCGCATGAGTCGCGGAAAAGTGTAGGCATCATAAAATTTGGGTCTCTGGTGCGCAGCAAAGGCCCCCAACACGTGCATCTCAATCCAAGATGTAAAGTAATGAAGAGAGAAATTTACCACATCTACACCTGGAGTTGAGGTATTAGCCGCGGCGCCTAACCCATGATAAAGATGCGCTAGCGCTGGCATGCCCACCGCTAGCCGTGTTCCCTCAGCAATACGATGAGTAGGGTAGATAACCGAGGCTCTCATAAAACGGTGATGCATGGGAATGACGAACCAACTAAGCCAAACGCTGATGAAGCCCACAAAGAAAGTCTCCTCATCCATGCCAGGAGCTGCAATCGATTCGAAAGATACCGCCGACATGATAGGAATGTAATACTGCGGCAAGTCCTCTTCCTTAAGCGGCCGCCTGTTTAAACCAAACCCAAAGGGGTCATTAATGTTCGCGAACTTCGGAGCCGTCTTCGATAGGACACCCTCGCGAAGGAAGCAAGCAATAAAACTTTTAAAAGTGATGCCCTGCTCCTCTGACTCTGTGAACAGTTTGTCAAAAATACCCAGGGTCTTGATCAAACTCGGGCGCTTGTGGCGGACGGCGTTCTCGGTAGACGGCCGTCAAGCATTGCAGGCTCGGTTTCAAAGACATACTCATCGGGAGGCAGCAATTCTTCATAAAGTGTCCCCCTGACCGGCAGCCCCGAGATCTCGCGAAATTCTTCTAAGGAAATCGAATCTTCGCGGTCCCCTAGAAGGAAGGTGTTGGTGGGAAGATTCCATTGGTTCAAGAAGGCCTTAACCCACCAGACATGAGGAGATTGGTAGTGGAAGAGGGACGCATATATCGCCTGATAAAGCCCAACCCTCTGCAGTCGCGCACGATGGGCGGACAAGATGTAACGAGCCCAAAGAAGGTAGCCCGTGAGGTGTCGAAGGGTAAGCCCTATCTTATAAATTTGCCCCCATGGCTGAGCTTCGCCCTGGTAAATGCGGCGCCCCAAAATATCTATAGCCGGTACCGGATGGTTCGGAATACCAGTTGTTGAAGGCTCAAGCCGTCCCATGGGGTCCAATTCGGCATCTCCACAGTAAAGACAGTCCGTGGAGGATCCATCGGCAGGAATGGATAGGTAGGCTCCGTCGGTGTCTCATAAAGAAAACTGCGGCGGCCGCGGATGATGTGACCGTACCAAGTACCCCACAGAAGCAAGTTGGTGCGGTTCGGGTCATGAGCCCTGATCATAGCCATTACTTCCTCGTCAGACGGTGACTGAGGAAAAGCAGCTTCCGAGCGAGTGAAGGGGAAGTATGGAATAGATGTCATTATGCCTGAAATAAAAGAAGGGGAAACTATTAAAGCTAAGCCAACAGTGTGTATATATATATGTTTATAAATGTATATATATAAAAAGACAGTGAAAGAAAGCGACAGGGGACTTATTTTATAGGACCATTGGTTACAAAACACATGGGTCCCACAAAATCAAGATGGTGGCTTGCTAATGATGAGGCAAAGCAATTACAAGGAGATAAAAAGAAGATTCTCAATAAATGAACAGTGGATTTTAAATAACCCTACGTATTCCCCAAAAAGAAATCCATCTTGGACTCTGCAACAAATCAAGCAGAAGCTAAGGAATTAAATTCCCAGAAAACACCACTGCAAATATCTTCTTCTTGGTCGCAAAGAAACAACTCAGGGCAAGAAAACCCCAAGAAGTTCTCTGGGAAGAACTAAGTTCTTCATAGGAATTAAATTCCTTTTGAAAAGGGGAATTAAATTCCCTGAAAACATTTTTTCAGAGCCGAAGCTCTTTGAGGTGGAATTAAATTCCACAGAAAAGACAAACGCAGCCATTGATTCCTTAAGAACAGAGAAACCCTGGCAAAAGGGGTTTATTCTTTAAAAAATTGGACATCTCTGAAGAACTCAGAAAGATGGTTTCGTTAAAGGGAAAAACCCTTGGTGTGGATTTAAAATCCAAAGAGTTTTTTTATATGTATGAAAGTTCTTCGATCGTTCAAAGCCATTACCTGAAGAAAAGATTCTTTCTTGAACAGAGTTAAACTCTGAAGATTTTGGAACAGAGAACTAAGCTCTGAGAAAGAGAATTAAATTCTCAAAGAAAATGAACAAGGAAGAAGATGAAAGAGTGGAGGCGCTTCTGAAGAGACCCCTGCATTTATAGGATGTGATGGGAAACGTTTCATCTCCCCTATTCCCTAGACAAATCCAACGGTCATAAAAGTGACAGCGTTGCACTCACGTGCAGACACATGAGAGCAACGCTATGGGGGAATTTATTCCCTGATTAAAAATCAGGAATTACCTCAATGAGGTATCACGTGCTCACACGTGACCAAGGGTCACGTGTTGACACGTGATAGTTAAATTCTAATCAAGCAGAAGTGTAAACGAATGGCTAAGGAAGGACTCCAATGGGGCGTCACGTGCTCACACGTGACCAAGGGTCACGTGCTGACACGCGATGGTCTTTAGCCCAGTCATAAAACATAATTAAAATTCTGAATGAGGAGGGGTCACGTGCCAACACGTGATAGGCTTTGAAGGCCTTATAAATTGATAGAATTAAATTCTAATTAAGGGAAATCAAAGACCCTAACTGGGAAAGTATTTCTCCAAATCTTTCCAAACAAAAAAGGATTATGGGGGACCGTTGGAATAAAAATCCAAGGGTGATTAAAAATCACCAATTTATGGAAAGATTTTAGACAAGAAAAGATTTCCCTAAATTTCACCAAAAATAACAAACAGAATATCTTTTGGATTAAAAATCCAATGGTGAATAAAATTCACTGAGTGATCTAAAAGATCACATTAGTTACAAAAAACAAACAAAATCTTTCAATGAAAGATTTATTAAACAAATTGATTCTTTTCCTTCTCCTATAAATAGGAGCCAAGAGGAGAAGAAATATATAGAATTTTGGGATCTTGAAATTTTCTAAAGGCAAATAGCAGAAAGAAAAGAAAGGAGAATTTAATTCTCAAGAAAGAAAACCCTAGGTGAGAAAAAGGAAAGAGATCAAAGCTTCATAAAACAAAAAAGAGAATTTAATTCTCAATCTAAGAGTTTAACTCTTATGCAAAAGAAACTTAGTTCTTCCTCTGGTTGAAGATTTGCAGAAGCAAATCTCCGCACAGGTTGAGAATTTAATTCTCATCGGGGAGATTCTGCCATGCAAATCCAAAACTTAGAGGGAGAATTGAGTTTAGAGAATTTCAATTCTCCCAACTTACAGGAATTTAATTCCTCCAATATAAAATTAGGGTTTAACCCTATATGAGAATTTAATTCTCACAAATTTACAGGAATTTAATTCCTCCAAGATAAAACTATGGTTTAACCCTATATGAGAATTTAATTCTCTCAAACTCACAAGAATTTAATTCTTTTAAGATAAAATTAGGGTTTAACCCTATATGAGAATTTAATTCTCTTAAAATTATAGGAATTTAATTCCTCCAAGACAGAACTAGGGTTTAACCCTATATAAGAATTTAATTCTTTCACATACATGGGAATTTAATTCCTCTAAAACATAATTAGGGTTTAACCCTACAGAGAATTTAATTCTTAAAAAATAAAGAGACTTGAAAGATCTCCATGTATGTAAAGAACTAGAGTCACGTGCCCCACGTGCCCCTTGAAAAGATCCTCCAAAATAAGAAGGAATTATCCCTGAGGTAATGCCTCACGAGCTCCCACGTGACCTCCTGAACAAAAAGAATAAAAGCAAAAGGAAATGTTGGCTTTGGACGCTCTCACGTGTTACCACGTGACCCCTAATAAATGCTTTAACAACCAATGCACAGATATCCATCACGTGCCAACACGTGATGGCTAGAAAATCAAAAGTGTTTAACACTTATTTACAGAACAAAGTAAATGAGATCTGGCCCCCACCTTTGGGTGCCCTCACGTGTTCCCACATGACCTCTTCCTCTCTAGAGTTTAACACTAATTTGAGAGTTTTATTCCCAGTATTTAACACTGTTATCTTCTAGTGTTTAATACTACTCTGAGCATTTCATTTCCAGTGTTTAACACTGTTGTCCTTTAGTGTTTAACACTACTTTTAGCCAAATTGGCTAAGTTTCCAGAGGCAAAAAACCTCTTCTTTAACTAAATCTCAAAATTGAATAAAACTCAGAGCTATAATGTTTAATGCTCAGTCAAAGACAAAAATGTTATTTGAGCCTTCAAACTCTGGTTTAGCATCGCTAAATAATGTGGGTTTGAACCCAGACAAGTGTGTGATGGTCCAACAAAGAGCCAATATTTCTAATCTAATTGGACTTAGCCCAAATTGGCCATAAGTCCTCAATTCAGATTTAACTGAGCCAATCAGCTCATAATCTAATTAATTGATCTTAGCTCCAAATTGGACTATAGATCCCCAATCAACCTTGGTTCAAGGGTACATCTCTTCACTCCTTTGATATTTGTCGTTGTAATCCCTCAACGTCTTCAAAGAGGTGACGGGTCCCGACAACCACGCATTTAATAGACTATGACGTCTCTAAACTACGGACTGTGGGGTCCTTAAACTCATGGAGTATGATGTCCTTAACCTTGACTGTGAGGTCTTTAAACTCACGGACTATGATGTCCTTAACCTCGACCGTGATGTCTTTAAACTAACATTGGACTGTGGGGTCCTTAAACTCATGGACTATGATGTCCTTAACCTCGACCGTGATGTCTTTAAACTAACATTGGACTGTGGGGTCCTTAAACTCATGGACTACGATGTCTTTAACCTCGACCGTAATGTCTTTAAACTAACATTGGACTGTGGGGTCCTTAAACTCATGGACTATGATGTCCTTAACCTCCCGTGATGTCTTTAAACTAACATTGGACTGTGGGGTCCTTAAACTCATGGACTATGATGTCCTTAACCTCGACTGTGATGTCTTTAAACTAACATTGGACTGTATGGTCTTTAAACTCACGGAATATGATGTCCTTAACTTCGACCGCGGTGTCTTTAAACTAACAATGGACCGAGATGTCCTTAAAGTAACATTGGACCCTAATGTCCTTAAACTAATCGACCCCAATGTCACTAAACAAAACAATAGGGCCCAATTACTCTCTTGTTGGATCTAAACGATCCCGTTAAGTTGATCTTAGTCTAAAATGAGACTAACGTATCCTTAACAAACGTTTAAGTTGATCTTAGTCTCAAATGAGGCTAACGTATTCTTAAACCCAGCCCCCAAACCCAAATCTAAGAAAGATACGGATTTGGACTAGTCCACGCCCTACGGGCGACAAATTAGTCTCCGTATACAATCCACGGGCAACCAAATACAAAACAAACACCCACGACACGAAGTGACCATATGGAGAAGGAGAAAGTTGTTACCGCGATGCGGTAGCGTAATTAATTGCAGGGGCTTGCGCCTGCAGGGAAGAGCGTCCCCACAATCAAAACCCCCTCAAACGAGGGGGAATCTGACGAAGTCTGCTACATCGGCCGTATCCGTTTAAACCTTCGATACATGATACCATAAATTAACTTGGCATCTTAGGAGAGGTGGACGGATAGCACCAATTAGCATCTGCCCCGAAATTCAGGCTAGACGTTTATCGCGTCTCCGCGTTTCGGAGGGGAACACCCCTCCTCTCGCTCATTGCCTCCATGTGATTCAGGACTGTACCCAAAAGCTACCGTTTTGCACGTTCTCTTGAACGTGGTAAGGTGGAAATCAAAGCACAGTGGGAATCACACAAGAATCTATGACGATCTCGGGTCTACAGACTAATCTGTACCAGTGTCACCACAGAACTGCCATCTGACGTTAGGTATAATACCATCTGGGAGTTCTCGGCGAGTCTGTCCAGTGTACCCAGTCTCCACTGAGCACCCGTATACTGTCTCTGATGTCAAACACCAATGGATATGGGATTATCCATCGTCCATCTACATGGGTCGAGAATCTATATGCTAGTCTACTCTGGTATATCGATGCTCTGTCTCGATACACCCTCGACTAGGAACATTTGAAGGATATACTTAGCGACTACACTATCCCCACTAGTATAATCTGCATCATAATCCCGGTAGTCAAGTACTCATCCTAAGGGCTTTATCAACATGTAATATAGAGACAATCAGCATACATGTTAAGATAAAGAGCAACCAGATAGCATACTATAATCTCGAGAAAGAAAGTCCTCCCTATATATGTCCAAGTATCCACTACAATATATATCGTATGTACAGTAATGGCCTCTAGGGCATACATACTACTAACAATCTCCCACTTGCACTAGGGCCATCTGTTGTAGTATCTCATACCCAACAATCAGCATTGGTTGAAGTATCACTTACTCAACTATCCCATAAAAGTCTCTCCTGGGAATAGGCCTTTGTGAGTGGATCCGCCATGTTGTCCTCTGTATCTACTCTCCTTAACCTCGATCTCCCTGGAAATCAACCATCTCCATGATTAGGTGATACTGCCTAAGAATATGTCTGAATCACAGATGGGACGGGGGTTCCTAGGCCTAAGCCACAACTCCATTGTCACACAATGGTAGGAACGAAGTTCATCTCATGAACTAGTGTATATCCAGACTACCTCTTTGGTAGCATCTTTGGTAGCAATGTATCCAGCCTTTATCGTCCAGTATGCCACGGTATCTAGCTTGGAACTCTTCCAACATACCGTCCCTCCACTGAGGGTAGAGACAATGCGTGTGACTGATATTCAGTCGACCTTACCACCCTGGATGCTATCCAGCGATTCTCCCCAGGATCGATTAATACCATCTCACTACACCTAGTGAGAATCCTAACATCCATTTAGATCTATCTCATAGATCCAAAACCCAGAATTTAAGATGTATCACCTTGATCCTATATGGAGAATCCTTGTGATAAGAGGAGATTGACCGAGCGTAGCATAGGAAACTCCTATCCTATCAAGAATATGTCATCCACGTACAATACGAGGATCGCCACTATACTCCCTACTACCTTTTTGTATATACAAGGTTCATCTACCATTTTGATGAAGTCAAACTCTTAGACTACCGCATCAAAACAGATATTCTAACTCCGC
This sequence comes from Agapanthus africanus, assembly GCA_030015575.1. Classification (NCBI taxonomy): domain Eukaryota; kingdom Viridiplantae; phylum Streptophyta; class Magnoliopsida; order Asparagales; family Amaryllidaceae; genus Agapanthus; species Agapanthus africanus. The sequence continues at coordinate 18,551,969 of JASDDO010000026.1, read as the reverse complement.
GATGCCTGTTTTATCCCATAAAGCAACTTGAACACGTTTCCGCTGCTCCCACTGTGTATGAAGCCCTCTGGCTGTGTACTTATAGATGCTCTCTTCTAAATCACCATTTAGAAAAGCAGTCATGACACCCAACCGCCAGATATCGTAGTCATGGTATGTAGCAATGGCAAGTAGGATCCGGATGGACTTAAGCATAGGGACTAGAAAAGTTTTCATCATAATCCACACCTGGTGGATGAAGAGAACCTTTTGCAACAAGTCTTAGCTTTGAAAGTCATAACTTTTCCATGTACACCAAGTAATCTTCTCAAGATATACTTACTCCTTATGGGGATTTAACCCTTCAGATAAAGCAACTAAAGTCCATACTTTGTTGGTGTACATAGATTCCATCTCAGATCACTTAGCATCCAGCCATTCTCACAGAGTCCCCACTCCTGATGGCCTGCTCGAAACTAGTTGTGTCATCATCTCATGATGCAATCCTTGCTCCCACTGTCATAGAGAAAACTGAAGTATCTCCTAGGTGGATGAGGAACCCTACCAGATCGGCGGAGAGGCTGAGGTTCGTCGGGAACTATTGAATCCTTCGGTTCTACCAAATCATCAGTTGCGGTTTGTATAGCTGGAACTCCTTCCAGTTCTACCTCATGACCACTAATTTCTTCACAAGAAATTCCCTTTCACAAAGGTGGTATGCTGAGAAACAAAACACATTTTGTTCCTCAGTGTGGTAGAAGATATTCCCTTGCGAATGCTTGGGATATCCAACAAACTTCCACAGAACTGAACTTGCCTCGAGCTTGTCCGGATTTTGCTTTTAGACATAGGCCGGACAACCCTAAATCTTAACATCCTTAGGAGATGGGCTCTTCCCATACCATATCACATATGAAGTGGTAGGCACTTAATTTTATTGGAACCCTATTCAATAGGTATGCAGCTTCACAAGTGCATAACCCTCAAAAGGAAATAGGCAACTCAGTAGTACTCATCATAGAGCACACCATATCACATAGGGCGCGATTGCTCTATCCCGATACACCGACGTGCTGTGGTGTATACAGAGGAGTAATGCTGAGAGAGAATCTCATTCTCCCTTAGAATATTTCAGGAATTCCGTGCTCAAGTATTCACCTCCCTGATTACATCAAAGGACATAATACTTATACCCATTTTGGTTCTCTACTTCTGATTTATATTCTTTGAATATCTCAAAAGGCTCAGACTTGTGTTTCAACTGGAACATATGTCCGAATCTTGAGAGATCATCAGTGAATGTAATAAAGTACAAAGAACTAGTCCTGGCATGTATAGACATGGGACTTACATAATCATCATGTATCAATCCCAAGAGTTCATCTAACTCTTTCTCTGTTTCCAATAAACGGAGCTATGGTCATCTTATCTTTGTGACATGACTGGCAAGTTTCACAAGATGTAAATTCAAACTGATTTAAATATGCATCTTTATGTAACTTCAGCTAGTCGGGTGGCATTGATATGACCTAGTCTACAATACCTCAAGAAGGATTCGTCCATTTCTGAACTCTTCCCCTTGTGTGTGTTCTGTACGTTAAGAATTGTGGTTTGATTTAGAACGTATATGTCTTTAGATAACGTGCCTGAACCGATCAACTTTTGATATAGGAAATGTTCAAAACATTATCCAACAATACAAAATTATATCATTCTTTACTAAATAAAGAGACTGATATGATGTTGTATATCATGTTCGGTATCTAATAACATTCGTTCAGAATCAATGTATTTAGTAATACAGGGTGATAACTGCCAACAACTTGGCTACAACACTTGCACCATTTCCAACTCTTGAAACTTATCACCCATTTTCTGTTCTCTACCTATCTGTAGCCCATGTAACATATTACATATGTGGGATCCTGATCCGGTATCTCATACCCAGGACGTAGAGGATACTGAGAAATAGTTCTCGGTAATGAACACACCCGAAGAAGATGTATCATCATGCACTTTCTTCGATTGGGCGGCACAGGAATCCTGGTATTCCCTTATTTCCTGCTCGGTCTTATAACAATTATAAGTTGGAGCGGGACCGACGTTCCCCAGCTTAGTATAACAAGCGGGTTCAGTCAATACATCCATATTATTATCTTGATTAAGGCGTGACATGGTCGCTACCTGGAGAGAGATAGAAGAAAACACTCAGTGTATGTTCTTGCAAGATTATATTGGTTATTAATTTATCTAATCATGATGGATCCCACTGTTTTAGTCAAATCTTCCTTCAAACCCTAAAAGGAAAGACTAGCCGGGATTAATTACATCTTACAAATTCGCCAATCTTTCGGCTAGGCCAGTGTCGGTACTTTGAGAGAGGTTCCCCATGCTTTCGCACGGACCTAATTAAAATAAATCTCGTTTTCCCAGGGGCGTAACTCCGTTGACACCTTTCTAGACACCTACTTGATCGGCTAATTATAATGTGTAAAACTCTCCCAGGAGTAACTCTTACTCGCAGTGGGTATCGGGATCCAACTATCTCATAGAATGTATGCAATCTCATTGCAAATTTCAACACTTGAAATTCCCGATAATATTTTGGCCCTAGCAACTTATGACCTTGGCTAAAGTCAACAAATCATAAGCACTAGCCAAGTTCAACCCATCATTTCCCGATCTAAGACATCCCTCGGTCTAGGTTGTAAACTTGTTATTCTTGATCCATATTCACATGGTGTGTTTCGCTATCCATTCGCTAGGGTTTCAGGTGACTTGGCAAAGTTTCGTGGTTGTAATAGTGAACTACATCACGGTTACACTACCATACTCTGTTTAAGTGACTTAGAGTCATACAGTTGATTTTCCACTTGTAATGAATTTCATCATATCTGATATTCTTGAATCTTTGTCCAATCCATATTATATTTGATTCTTATAGCTTGTGCCTTATATCATCCTCAAAATTATTGTTTCAGGATCATGTCTTCCAACGACTCTTCCTCTATCTCCACTCCCCAGAATCAGACCATTGAGATTCTGAGTGTACTGTAAGGTCTGAAGGAAGCCCAGGAGCGGACGAACGACTTGTTAGCTGAAGGACTGAGAAGGCAGGTGAATCAGGCACCAGCGGGAGTCTCAAATTTTAAAGGGATTCCTGTTAGACGAGGAAAAGAGAAGAAGATGAAGAGCCAATTTGTTTCCCCGCGACAGAAACAGCAGAAGACCCCATGTTGTGGGTACTGTAAGAGGCCAGGACATCTTCAGAGGGACTGTCGCCGCGCCCAAGGGAAATGTCTGATTTGCGGATCCAGCGAACATCTCATCAACGGTTGCCCAAAAAGGAAAGAGCTACAGGGAGGAGACTCGTCCACACTCCCCACTTCTGCCAAGTGATGATTATTGCGTAGTTCGAACTTCGAGGATAAGGCGGACCCAGCGCAGGATTCAACTCGCGTGACGAGAATGCAGCGGTCTAGTAATCAAAGAAGAATTTTTCATGTTTTCTACTTTCAGTAGCGATGTTGTCATCCTCTTATAAACATTTCTTTTCGTTTGAAATCTTGTATCCGTCGAACTTTTAGTTGAATGCAATAAAACTTTGAATCGTCATGTATGTATCACCCTCTTGCTTTTTCCGTACTTATACTATTCATTACCACAGCATTTCTAATTTTGATTCTTCAGTTCCTACCCATCGCATATTTTTCCTGTACTCCGAATCCTTAATTGTTTGCTTGATGTGTTCTACTGTCTAATCATGACTCTTTCTTTTCAGGCCATGGCCCACCTTGGAGCAGCGGCGCATCTAGATGGGGATGCACAGTCATGCATTTCCTTAGACCGCACGCTGATGAGTTCTGACGATGAGATCAACGGTCCCCAGGTCATTTTCAGAAACAGCGATTCCGAGGACGAAAGGGCAGCCGCCCCAGAGTTCGACATGATAGACGATTCCGACGAAGAGGAAGGAGACCCTGAAGAGAACCCGATAGAGGAAGATCCCGAGGAAGATTCCGAGGAAGACCCGATGGAAGAAAATCTAGTGGAGGAAAATCCCATGGGAGAGAATCCAGAAGAAGAGAACCACATGGAAGCAGACCTTGATGAAGAAGCTCCAGCCGAGGGAAAAGGACCAGAAGAATAAGACCCTGCGGTGGAAGAACTCCCAATGGCGATCCCTGCGAGGCGCTATGGAAATGGACGCCCCTACCTGAGCGCGCGAGCCTACCGCAACCTGCTGAATCTCCACAACCGCAACTGACGGGATTTCTTTTTAGATGTTGTCTTCTCTGGCCAAATAAATCTGTGTATAGTTTAGGCCACTTATCGTTTTTGAGAATGCTTTGTTCAAAATCTTCTGGAATGAAATAAATTGCTGAGTTCACAAATCTTTCGATCTTCTTAGTTCACTCGATGCTTTGATTTTTCCTTTACCGTTTTTCCTCCTGAGACCCCTGACTGTCCACCCCGATCCCCTGTGCTGTTTCGACCCTCACTTAGACTAACAAGTACCGCACCCTGATCTTTGGAATGGGCCACTTTTCATCCTTCGTATATGTCTCGTTTGAAATCCTTCTGGGAGGGAAATTGATAGTGAAATTTCCAAGTTAACTGACCCTTCGAAATTTCTGATTCACAAAATGTATCGACCGTTATCCTCCCCATATTTTTTCCCTTGAAGCCCTTGATGCTCACCCTTACTTCCTGTGCTGACCCGACCCCAATCTCTTCGACTTTCAGTCTAAAGCCGTCACACTCCGACCCTTGAATGAGCCACACTCCATTATAGTCCCTACCCTAGCTAGCCCTATACATATTTGTGTTTTCTTTGTTACCCTAACTATATTTAGGGACATTATTATTCGAAATTTGGTTTTCATTATTTTGTATTTATCGAAGAGTGTGTTTTATTGACTATCCCCGTTTTACGCATTTCAAGTACTTCATTACTAGCTTTCCCATTATTTTTCGATAGCGCAACCTTACATCGTGCATATTTTTCGTTCCATGTTTCTTATTTTCACTATATTAGTTTTCTACGTTATCTGACCGATACATTATCCTAAAATGTTTTAACCTACCGACTGATCTTTCACTATTTTATTGTCGTTACTTTATTTTCGGGTATTGTGCCTATGATTACTATTATAAATGGTTGTGCCTTATACTTATTAATTCTGCTTGGCTACTTTTGATATACTTATATGTGCACATATTTAGATTTTGAGTTTACCGAACACGCTTTGAGTATTATTGTTCGTTATTGTTATCTATATTCTCGTATACATGTAGTTACCCTTATGGTTGTTTCTGCCTTATACCTTTTTAGACCTATCTTTTGTATGTTGTTCTTACATATATATACCTTCAAAATTTTATCCACCCGTTTTAAGTAAATCATTATGTATTAGCGTTCGATGTGGTAACTTTTCGCTTATTATTTTGTAGCCTGTCGTTTCTTTTAAATTTCGAGGACAAAATTTTTGTAAGGGTGGTATGATGTAATACCCAACCCCTTTTTATACCAATATCCGTATTACTTTTGTTACCCTTAAAATTCATTTATTTACATCTGTAAACTATGTTAAATATTTTGAAACTCCCAATCCATTTTATCTCCCCCTCTCCCTTCTCAAACCCTAATTCCAATTCCTCATTTTCTTTTCCCATTTATATAAACCTCTATTCCGGCCCATCTCTTTTCATATTTTTATTTAAACCCAAAACCCTATTTTCCCTTCAACCCATTTTTTCTATTCATTAAAATTAAACCCGGCCTGTTTCTCATTTTTCCCCCAGCAGCCCATTTCTTTTTTTAAAATAAACTTATTTTCTTTTCCCCAAAGACCAAGCCCATTCCTTCACTTCTTCTCCATTTCCCAGCCCGGCCCTTCGTTTTCTTTTTCCCTTTTATTAATTTCCCAGCGGCCCAGCTCCTTAGCCCAAACTAATTGAAAAATGGAATTTATTTTAAATTATTTTCCCGGCCCGTTCATTCAGCCCACACACAAAATTAAATTTTAAAATGAATTCTTTTATTAAAACCGCCGGCCCAGCCCACCTCATCCAAGCCTACGCCCAACTCCCCCAGCCTTCACCCGACCCGACCCGCTTCGCACCCATCTTCCCCAACGGCTACTTCCGCTTCCCCCGCTCGCGATCCGTTTTCTCCGCCGACTCCTCCGCCCACGCTCGCGCCCACGTCGCAGCGACGTTACCCCTCGCGATTTCCCTCAATGTTCTCTTCTCGTCTCCCCTCATTACTCACTCGCTCAAAATCTCCCTCGTTCACCCAAAAAAAAAACTCACCTGCATCCTCCTCACCCCGAGCACCACCACCCTCGCCGTCGACGACGACGACGACAAATCTCTTCCCTTCCTCCTCCACCAACTGAGCCCCTCACCACTCCACTACGTCGACCACCACCCTGCCAAACTCCCCTACACACCCAACCTACTCACTGCACCCGAGCTCGAACCCCGCACCCTCTCGCCGGCGAGCCCCATTGCATCTCGTCGACCGCATCATCATCATCATCGCCATCATCCTCTCTCTTTCTCTCCTTCTCCGGTTCTCTCTCACTCTCTCTGTTTCCCTCTCTCTGTGTGCCTCTCTCTCTGTCCCTCTCAAATTTCCCCCCCCTCTCTCTCTCTCTCTCTCTCCACCTCACCCCCTCACCGAGCCCCTGCAACTTCAGCCGCCACCAAGTTTCCCTGCACCCATCTCGGCCGCCATCGCACCATGACTTAAACTCCCCGCCGACGAGTTCCCCGCGGCCACATCCTTGACGCCAACTCCATCTTCAATCACTGTCGATTGCATCTCCTAACTCCATCACTGAGAACCCATCGTCTTCTTCTCCAAGACGCAGCCCGAATATCCAAGCTCGCCGACACCCGCAGCCGCAAACACATTCACCGTCGACCACCTCCCGTGTCACCGTTTCCGTGCCCGTGCTGTACTTCGCTGCCGTGCGTCTCCAGGCAAGTTCCATACTTGCTACATGCTAATTTGTATTAGTTACGAACTATAATCTTTTAGATTCCGTACTTACTATCCTCGATAAATTATACGACGCGACTGTTCGATGCATGATCTCAATGGAAATCCTCATTTAATTTGACGTAACTCAATTGTATAGTCTGGCCCGTATGGCTGTGAATTTAGTGTGTGAATTTCATTGGAAAATATGACCGTTAAATGACTAAAACGAATACCCCCAAATACAGCCGTAAAACTGGAAATTTCTCGTATCTGAAAACGGTTAAAATCACCATAAATTATTTACATACTGGAATGATGCGTTAGAGGGCTCAAATCGAAGCCGACTCGACGAACTATAACCCTATGCAAGTTTCTAATGATTTCTGTACTTAAATTGTGATGATATTTTGATCGGAGTGCGACTCTGGAATGCAGTCCAGAGCGACTTTAATTATTATTTACTGTTCCATAGTGCGTGCCACCTTATTTCCTGAACTCGTAGACTGCGGAACTCCATAGTTTATTAAAGGTGAATCTGTTAGCTAGATAACACAAGTGGTTTCATTCTGTTTCGTCATCGGTTGCTATTTAATCTGTAATTTAAAAGATCGGGACGTATAACAGTCCCAACAGAATCAGAATTGACATACTAGTATTGAACATCGTATAACTCATAACGTACATACGCGATTGAGGATTCGTCTATTGTGTTGAAAACCTTACTGAAAACCCTAGATTCCATTCAACTGTAGCATTGCTAAATTCTGATCCCAACTAGGATTAAAATGCGTTGCGAAACGGACTTCCGATTCTGAAACCGGATTTCCAGCCGTGAACGCTTAAAATGAAATGGCCATAACTAGTGATCCTGAAACCCGATTGACGTGAAACCAAATTCGCTGGATAAATAATCAAATATACTATTTATTCCCCACTCATCGTTTCGCTAAACTGTACACGTATGATTCATGATAAATTATGCAAGTGGTAGAATACCGATTTATGATATTTTAATCATGCTTTACATACTGTTTACTCATCATATCATACATATGTCACTGCATTGATAACCTAGTGATCATGTGCATTACCCAGTATTAGGTATTAGTGATGATTGTGGCAAGTACGTTAGTGTTCGTGCATGAGTGAATAAGTGAAAGTGACACGTACTTATACACAATCAGTGAACCTTATTATTCTATTGCATTGTCGACGTCTGTGGGACACGTGTACGTGTGACTATAAGTGGTATGAAACACTTATGGAAGCTCTTGCATGGGTGTCACAGATAAGGCACCAGACACTGCCATTTATCTTTAGTATCGGTCGGGACGTGCTTGATGGAGATCCTGTCTCCAGTTCTCGTGCAGACTTGTCACAGATCAACTGGTATTTGAGGTTATGGTTAGCGTTTGATGTAGACCACGGAGTGTGGGGTAGTTTGAGTGTGAGTTCAACAGAATCTCGGGAGTCCCATGCCGGCTTATATATATGGAGATTTACAGGGTACATGATTATTACCGTGAGTTACATGTTGGGCCCGTGGTCCCTTGCCCTTGGGTTCTACCCTTGGGTGGAGGACACTCGCGAGTGGTTGACTCTCACACTTGGACTGACGATAGGTTTAGTGACCTGTACAGTGAGACTTAGAGACTGATAGGGATAATGGCATTGGTATACATTACTTACCGTTGTTGACATACAAGGCATATTATTTTACTGCTTTACTGTTCACCTGATCTATTAGACACTTCTTTGGTTACTACATGTTCATACTCATACCGTCTTGATTTACTGTCATATGTTTCTATTATCACTGCTCGAGTTGTCACTTGTATATATATATTATATTGCTTTTGTGTCACTCTGACGACCTGAGTATGCATGCTCAGTGTGAGGAGTGGATTTAGTTGGGACCAGGACCAGACGCACTTCACGGACATCTTGGTTAGCTATCCAGAGTTATACCCTTTTGTTTCCCATCAGGTCAGTCCTTTATATTATTTTGTTTCAGTTACTGCATTCCTCATTACCTGCGCATTATTTACTGTTTACCACGTAAACCTAGAAGCCGAAGTGTGACTACGGCAGGACATTTCCTTGACCGTAGGAGCATGGCTGGCCTTGTCAACCCCTCGTATTCCGTATTTTGGGAAGCGGGGCGTGACAACCGTCGACGAAGTGCACTAAGGCTGAACACCGCTGCCGCGAGCACCCGAACGGATGCTTTTGGCGACGGGGTTCTCCTACAGTCACTTGGTCGGGGCTATGGGGCGTGGCTATCTAATAAGGTTACCCGGCGAGTATCCGCATACGCTACGTGATTGCGACAGACTTTTGATCACATCAAAATCCCGTGGCAACCGATCAGATGAGACTAAACTGCTAGATTTATAAAATTCAAACTAGTTATCTTATAACTACTTGTGGATTCCGAATATTGTATCCCATCACATAATATCCGGAAGAGATTAAACTTTTCGATCGATTCATCGAAGTCCCACAATTTCCCGACAGCTCAACACTTGAGCACGGTTTTAATAATACCTAGAATATGCCACAGTACCTATGCACGAGCCGTAGAAGGGCAAACCTAAGCCTCACTCATGTCGACACGGAACTACGGCAAACCCTAGGGTTTGACTGCGGTTCCGCGATCCAAAAAAGTCGAGTTAGGGTATCATTCTTCTAGAGGGTTCATAGGATTACTTGCATGTTCTTCCGAATACGTTAAACATGGAAAAATGGGTTTTTGACATTCGATCGAACTTTTTAACTTCGCCTAGACAATATGTGAATAACCCGAAACAATGTTAAAAATACGAATACGAAATACTCCAAATTGTTTATAGTGTAAGATTACATCACATGCAAAATTAGCAAAAACAAACAACACCTGAAACATCAAACCCAAGTCACTGGAACACACAAAAATTTTTAGGGGATGTGCTCGGTTTTGGCCGAGATCAGGGTATATGTGGCCGGCCATTTTTTTTTGCTTTTTGCCTGAAATTTTTATGGTGTTCATGATATATCTCATATATCACTCTGTACTTGTTTAAAACTTTTTTGAACAACTTTTAAAATCGACAGAAACTAGGGTTTCGCATTGCAAGTTTCGGAATTGTTTCGGTTTCGTAATTCTAACAAAATCCGTCTAAATTTCAAGCATTGCTCTGATACCAATGCAGGGTTACCTAAGACGGCAGAAAGGTTTGGGGAGGTATCGTCCATGCCAAATTCAATTTTTTGCCGTTTTAGATAACCCTAACTAAGAATCGTTAACTAGAAATCGACGGAAATTTAAATGCAAACACTTTGCAAGTCTAGTGAGTAAGGAATACAACCTTTGTAGACCGGTCCTTCACTTCAATAGCTCCGTGTAGTAGTCCCCTTCGCTGCGATCGTGAACTCCAAACTCTAGAAAAGGCTCCCTTGAAGAAACGAACATGCTTGCTACGAAGACTTCGAGGCCGAAGATGATCTACGTCGAAAAGACACTAATCCAAGCTATCTCTTCACTAACTACGGAATTAGTGAAAAAACACCCTATACTAAATGGCAAGTAGTAGAGAATGATGAAGTAGGAAGTTTTCTCACATTAGAAATGTTTTTCTCACTCATTTTCTCATACCTCCATTGAAGCTAGAAAGCTTTTGAGGAAGAAGAAGAAGAAGAAAAGCTAACTCATCATATGAGTTAATCCCTATGAATTATTGCAACCATGGGTGTGTTAAGCCCCCATGCCTAACTCATGTAGAGAATTAACCAAGGGATAAGGTTAAGGGTTGGGTTAACAAAAATATCCTAAGGAATGACAAAAGAGTGGACTTTGTCAATGTTTCTACAAGTTTCATCCAAGCTTGACAACATTGACCAAGTCTTCTCTCTTTTGTTATTCCTTAAGAAATAAATAAAACCCTAACTTAACCCTAACATGGTTTAAGTCTCATACAACCATCTTGCATGTATCATATGACACAAAATAATGTACACTTGCATATATCACATATATACAATGTGCACAAAATGAGTGAGAAAAGAATTATAAGTGAGCTAATACTAGTTAATGTAATGTAATATATCTAATATATAATTATACATTAGATTATCAAATCAACTCTTGATTTAATAATCCGGCTATATCACATATAACCGACTAATATCATGTGTAACAACTTATCGAATCAACACTTGATCCGATAACCCGGCTATATCTCATATAACCGACCAATGTTATAAATCGCGAGAATAGAATACGGTATCTCATATCATATCAATCTCGGTCCCGCACATATCACATATGTGCTTCTACTCCATTTCGCTTGAGCCAGTAAACCCATGTGTAGGACTCTAAAGACTCGTCAATACGCCGGCAGTAAGTGATAATCATATCAAACACCCACAAGCTACAAGCGGTCTGCTAAACGTAACGGTCACCCGGGTATTGAGCGATCAGAAGATCAACAAGCAAGCCTGCTCACACTTCTGCGAATCCAATCAGTAACACTACCGTACAGTCCGGTCTCTTCGTCTGATATGTCGCATATCTCGTCTAGGGGTGGTAAACGTAAGACCCCAGTAACTCGATAAGTCGTGTTGATATGAGGCTCATAACGGGTCGAGAAACTACTGATAACACTTACCAGTATATCTCTGAAGCAGCCTTGGCCAAGGACTTCCTGTTATAGCCAATCGAGTACAGCGCAACATCAACCCCCAATACCGGGAGAGACGAAACCCCTCCTATTGCTCATTGCCTCCATGTGACTCGGGACTGTACCTAAAAGCCACCGTTTTGCACGTTCTCTTGAACGTGGTAAGGTGGAAATCAAAGCACAGTGGGAATCACACAAGACTCTATGACAATCTCGGATCTACAGACTAACCTGTACCAGTGTCACCACAGAACTGCCATCTGACGTTAGGTATAATACCATCTGGGAGTTCTCGGCGAGTCCGTCCAGTGTACCCAGTCTCCACTGAGCACCCGTATACTATCTCTGATGTCAAACACCAATGGATATAGGATCATCCATCGCCCATCTACATGGGTCGAGAAGCTATACGCTAGTCTACTCTGGTATATCGATGCCCTATCTCGATACACTCTCGACTAGGAACATTTGAAGGATGTACTTAGCGACTACACTGTCCCCACTAGTATGATCTGCATCATAATTCTGGTAGTCAAGTACTCATCCTAAGGGCTTTATCAACATGTAATAGAGAGACAATAAGTGTACATGTTAAGATAAAGAGCAACCAGATAGCATACTATCATGTCGAGCAAGAAAGTCCTTCCTATATATGTCCAAGCATCCACTACAATATACATCGTATGTACAGTAATGGCCTCTAGGGCATACATATTACTAACATATAGTAAGCATCCAATTGGTAGATTACGCCCGCGAGTGGTGGCTTGTTGAGGAGATCCATCTTACCAAGCTGATCAGCTGGGCAACCTTTTCACGATGTTTCTTAGAGAAGTTCTTTCCGCAATCTGCTCGAGAGAAAATAGAAGAGAAGTTCATTAGCTGAAGTAGAATGGTGGATCTATTGATACACATGCGGCAGAGTGGACTCGGCTCAGTCGATTTGCGGGGCCCTTGGTTGCCAATGAGGCAGATAGGGTAAGGCGGTTTATGCGTAATCTAGATGTGGAGATTCAGATACACATCATATCTTTGGGATTGACTACCTTCTCCCAAGTTCTCAATGCGGTTAGGAAGAAGCAGAGTTTATCGGTAAAAGCAAAGGGTAATCTATAACAAGAGGTTCCAGTGCGGAAGACTGCGTTTGCACCAACCAGAGCTTCTATACGTAGAGGCATTCTGATGAACAAGCAGGGGGCAGTACCTATGAAGAGGACCTTTGTTTCAACACAGAAGAAGTATGTGATTTGTGATTACTGCCATCGACCGAGTCATTACCGGAGGGAATGCCGGATGAGGCTTGGACAATGTCTGCTTTGCGGGGTAGCTGATCATCGGATAAATACTTGTCCATCAAGAATTCAATTGAAGGGTGATGCTCCGAGAGCGCTGCAGAAGAAGATTACTCAGAGGCCTAATCAGGCACGGGCCTTCACCTTGACGGCTGAGGATGCCAAAGCTTCAGACGATATTGTCTCAGGTATCCTACTTATTTATAATTTTCCTGCATTAGCATTGTTCGATTCTGGTGCATCTCATTACTTTATGTCGTCCAAATTTATTAGTGTACACTCTCCCACACACGGCTCTATCTAGTTCTTGGGACATACACACTGGAAATGAGAGAATTATATCTAGTAGTGAGTGCAAGGGTTGCTCGATTGTTATTTGCGGACGAGAGTTATTCGCGGATTTCTTGGTGATTGATACGGGCAGCTACGATGTAGTATTGGGAATGGATTTTCTCGGCATTTTCCATGCTCACATTGATTGCAGGGCAAAGAGAGTGATTTTTTGGATTCCCGAACATCCGGACTTCATATTCTTGGGAGGTAGCAGATCTGTCGGGCCAGTCGAATTTAGGGCTAGGTCGACGAGCGTCGTTTTTTCGTCGATGAAAGTAAACAAAAAAGAAGCACCAGCAGTGGTTCGGGATCTCATAGATGTGTCGAGGACATCTCGGGTTTACCGCCGAAACGAGATGTAGAGTTCGCGACTGATCTTATTCTTAGAGCAGCGCCGATTTCAAAGGCTTATTATCCAATGGTACCGGTGGAACTAGAAGAAGTAAAGAGACAAGTTACCAAATTACCAGAGAAAGGCTGGATTCGCAGCAGCGGTTCACTATGGGGAGCTCCAGTTCTTCTAGTCAAGAAGAAAGATGGCACGCAAGGATGTGCATTGACTATCGGGAGTTAAAGGGTGACTATTAAGAACAAGTAGCCAATCCCTCGCATAGGCGAATTATTCGATCAATTCAGTGGCGCGAGGGTATTTTCAAAGTTGGATTTACGATCAGGATATCATCAAGTTCGGGTGAAAGCAGAAGACATTTACAAGACGGCGTTTCGAACTCGATATGGGCATTATGAGTATTTAGTGTTGCTATTTGGAGTTACCAACGCACCAGCAATATTTATGGACTTGATGAACTGGATCTTTTCACCATATCTGGATCAGTTGGTAGTGGTGTTTATTGACGATATTTAGTCTATTCGAGGAGCAAAGAAGAGCATGAAGAACACTTGAGGATCGTACTACAAACGTTGAGACAAGAAAAGTTGTATGCTAATATGAGCAAGTGCGAGTTTTGGCTCGAAGAGGTGAATTTTTTGGGTCATGTTGTATCCGGGGATGGAATTGCAGTCGACTCCGAAAAGATGGCAGCTATTCATGATTGGCCAATTCCAAAGAATGTGGATGAGATCAAAAGTTTTCTTGGACTTGCTGGATATTATAGAAGGTTTGTGGAGAACTTCGCTCGGATAGCAAAACCACTGACCAAGCTAATACGTAAGGAGACACTGTTCGTGTGGACCGAGAAGTGTGCGTCGGCTTTTGAAGTGCTGAAGCAAACATTGACTGCCTCTCCTATTCTGACTATACCACATGGTTCCGGAAGACTAGTTATTCACAGCGACGCCTCTGGGAAGGGGTTGGGATGTGTTCTGATGCAGCATGGGAAGGTTATAGAGCATGTGTCAAGGCAATTGAAGACCCATGAGAAGAACTACACAACTCATGATTTAGAGCTAGCAGCAGTGATCTTCACGCTAAAAATTTGGAGACGCTACTTATTGGACGAAAGAGTTAAAGTGTTTACGGATCACAAGAGCCTAAAGTATGTGTTCACTCAGAAGGAGCTCAACATGAAGCGGCGTAGATGGTTAGAGCCGATGACTGACTATGATCTTGACCTAAAGTATCATCCGGGAAAAGTTAATGTGGTGCCTGACGCTTTAAGTCAGTTGTCAGTGATACGAATGTTGACTGCACAGAGGGAGATTAGAGCTGATCTCCAGAGGTTCAAGTTGGAGATTGTACTAACAGATTATTCGGGACAGTTGATGCAGTTACAAGTACAGTCATCCTTGATCAATAGTATTAAGGCAGCACGGTCGCATGACCCTATATTGCAGAAGTTTTGAGGACAAGTGGAAGCGGAACTTCGAACAGATTTGTTGATTCATGAAGATGGCTCATTAACATATGGAAGTCATTTGTGTGTATCTAAAGGAGATGTTTGTGAAGTAGTCATAAAGGAGGCTCATAGTTCCGTATATTCAGTACATCCGGGAGCCACAAAGATGTACAGAGATTTGTGGCAATATTTCTGGTGGGAAGGCATGAAAAGGGAGATTGTTCGATACGTATCGAGGTGCTTGGTGTGTCAGCAAGTCAAGGCTGAATATGAAAGGGTAGCTGGTTTGTTGCAACCACTTCCGATTCCTCAATGGAAATGGAATCATATAGCCATGGATTTCGTGACAGCCATACCACGGAGTCCAAAGGGCAATAACTGTTGGATATGTATGCCCTAGAGGACATTATTGTATATGTATACATGTGGATGCTTGGACATATATATGTACAGGATAGTCTTGCTCGATATGATAGTATGCTATCCAGTTTGACTTTATCTTAACATGTGTATGTTTTACTTGCTATTATATATCTTATATACATGTTGATAAAGCCCGTAGGATTATTTCTAGACTGTCTGCATTGTGATGGCGATCATACTTGTGGGAGCTGGGTAGTCGGTACGCACATCCTTAAATGGTCCATAGTCGTGGGAGTATCGAGACAGGGCATAGATATTCCGGAGTAGACTACTGTATACGTTTCTAGACCCCGACGAGGGGCGATAGTATGGTCCCACAACCATTGGTCTTTCGCACCTAAGATTGTATACAGGTGCTCACTGGGGGTGAGTACACCGGACGGACTCGCCGAGAACTTCCAGATGGTACAATACCTATCGTCAGATGGAAGTTCTCAGGTGACATGAGTACAGGTTAGTCTTTAGACCTGAGATCGTCATTTGTCTCGTGTAAGTTCCCACTGTGCTTTGATCACTACCTTACCACGGCTCTACTGAGTCGTGCAAACAGGTTTTGGTTGGGTACAGTCCCGAGCCACATGGAGGCAGTGAGCGATTGTCAGGGATTAGTCTCTCCCGGTATTAGGAGTCGATATCGCACTGTGTTCGATTAGTCAGGACTATAAGACCTTGGCCAAGGCAGTTAGGATTTACTGATAGGCCAATCAGTAGTTTTCCGGATTGGTCCTGAGCCGCATCAGCACGAATTACCAGGTTATTAGGGTCTGACGTTTATCACCCTCTAGACCCGGTATGCGATACTCTCAGACGAAGAGACCGAACTGTACGTAGATTGTCACAGATAGGCTCGGTAGGGATCCGGATGAGTTTGCTCGTCGGCCTTCCTTTTTGACAGGTATCCGGGTAGCCGTTACGTACAGCTAGTGCCGCTGACGTGCTTGTGGTTATGGATTTATCAAGTAACTCACCGCCGACGTACTGTCGAGCCTTTAGAGTCCCACACAGAGGGTTTCCTTGGTTTAGGCGAAATGATGTAGTAGCCGTATTGGACACGTGCAGGGTTCCGATCGATTGATGTACTTTGTACCTGGACTTTCGATCGGACAGTTGGTAATACTAGCCGGCTCGGGTTTGAACCGGATAATTAAATCAGGTATTGATTTGATTATTTATATATATGTATTTCGATATGTATATTCTAGTATTGCGTTCTTCATGTTATTCTATCTCTTTGGGCATTCGTGTTTTTATCCGAATGCAGGTATGTATATACAACAGACTGTAATCCGTATTTTATTATAGATTTCCTTCTAGAAGGTGGCCACCTCATTATGCTTTTTCCATTTATTTGATAAATGGAAATGAGGTGTAAAGTGTGAGGTATGAGAGGAATGGTGATAACCATGCTTCAATAGTTAACAAATGAATTTTTAATTCATTTGTAATTACTATTGAAGTATGATTGTTGATTGTTTATTCAAGAAATTCATACACAAAACCATTGTGTTGATTTTCTCTCACATGCGTGCTTTATTATTTTTGAGCTCCCATTTTTGCTTCACCCTCCTCCCTCCTCTTGAGTTTCCTCCACCTTCATCATCTTCCTCTTCACTACCCTCTCATGAGTTGAGAAACAAATGAAGAGGCAAGAAAGAGATAGCAAAACACTTAGATCATCACACTACATCCTAGACTACTTGGTTTAGCAACCCAAGTTCTCTAGTTGCTCCACTTGATATATAGTGCAGAGCTAAAGCCATGGATCATATCCCTTGGGTGGATCATCTACGCCAAAGGAGGACTGGAGAACAAGCTCGATCCCGGAGAACCGATGGAGCGGGAAAAGAAGATCAAGCATGTTCAAGGTGGTCACTTGGAGCTAACGGCGAGGAAAGAAGACCGAAGGACTTGGATCATTTGGTGAGACTTCTTTCATAGTAGTTAGTTCATCTCATTTAGTTTTGCTAGATAGGTTTATGGAAAGATCCGGCTTTTCATTGGGTTAACTTAGCGTCGTTTTTAAACTAGTAAGAAAATTTTTGTTCTGCAAACCGCCATGTTCGATGGCTCCGACATTGAGGTAACCCAACATGGTATCAGAGCCAGGTTATAAACTCTACACTAGCAAGTTTAAACAATATTAAAACAACGAAACCGAAACAGCTCCAAAAGATTGAAACCAAACTTTCAGTTTCTGTCGATTTTTTAAAAGCTTCAAAATTTTTTTAAGCAAGTGCAGAGTGATCCTTTGACTGTGAGATGAACCCTGAACAAAAAACGAATCAATTCTACCAAGTTTTGGCAGGCCACACCCTTAAAAAATCCGGCCTCACCGGTTTTCTTGTGGTGGATTGCCTCGTGTTTTGGTTTGTGTTCTTATCTTGTGGAGTTTGGGTTTCATGTGTTGTTGGTTTTTTGCCCAAGTTTGATGTTCTGTTGTTTTTCAGTTTGGGGCAATTTGGAGTGTTTCGAAGTCGTTATATTTAACACTGTTTAATAGTTTACAGTACATTCACTTTTATCGGTGACCGTGAATGTTATTCGATCGATACAACTCGTCTGATTGCTATATGTTCTTTTAGACGGGTTTGCGAACATGACATTCACGTTGATGTTTTGTGCTTGTGCTGTGATTGTGGTTGAATAGTCGTGGTAGATAGCATGTGGTGCAATGTTAGTGGTACAATTAAAGATTCATTTGTATATTCATATTGCGGGGCGAGCGTCCGACCTGTGGACTGCCGTCTTTGCCGAATTGTATATTATTTGTTTGGGGCACGACCGGATTGAGGTCGATATCACCATTTGTACATATTATTTTCATTTTCTATACTAGGATTACCCCACGGTGGAGTGCACGAATAGCCGGGTTCTAGAAGGCAACGAGCCCGCATCTCATAGCGTTGAGACGGAGGGGGTTTCATTCTAGAATTAGTGGGCTATTCGCCACACTCGTAAAGGGTATAGGATGACCCATGGAGGGGCGCCCAAGTTACCGGATTCCGTGAAGTGCCGGGTGACCCATTCACTTTAGGATTGCCTCACTTATGGGATTGGCGGGTAACTTGCCGTGCTCGTAGGGGTCCAGGTTTTCATTGAACAGGCTATCCACACGATCGGGAACGTCGGGTTTTATTTGCGGCTCAAATAAAACCCGGGGCTCAAAGATTATCCACCTTTTTGTATTGTTGGCTGAGATTCTGTGATGTTGCTTATTATCATGCCTGGGACTAATGTTATATATACTAATATAAATACTAGTAGATGTTGTATATGTTTTGCACCCGCGCTAGTCCAGTCCCCGCTCAATCGTTAGTTAAGTAACCTAACGGGTGATGACGGGGCCCCGTGGCGAATGTGGATGGCATATACGTACATCATATTTTCGTTCTTTTCTGGTGTGATAAGTTAAATGACGGGACTGCATTAATTTTGATTAATGCAAGAAAAGAAACCTAAAAGATGTTGTTGGAACAAATTTCGAAAAACTGCAGTTATATTCTTTCGCTTTGCACAGTGGTATTCGGTCATGAATATCTAGCACCTCATTCCAGGAGGCAAGAGCCGAGATCCCTTCACGGGGAGTGACCTTTTGAGCAAAAGTCTATACCGTAGATTACTCGGTTAAGGCGGAGCCTAAACCACTCCTTTTCAAAAACTGCTCAGGTTCCTTCAACGATATCGAGTTCATTACGTTAATGGATTTTTCGCCAAAAATCTAGCCGTAGCTCTCCGTCATTTCTTACAAGTGTTGCTTAGTATTCGCGCTACGTATTTTGACCTAGTCAAGACGTAGTGTTCGGTAGCTGAGTAATGCTTGTTTGTTGCAGGTATTGCGATTATTTAGGACAGCCGTATAACCATTTTGACCTAGTCAAGGGTATATACGGGTGGGTCTAAGTTAATCTAGGATAATGACGGACTGAACTTGACTAGCGGCTTATGATATGTTGACCTAGTCAAGGTCATAAACCTCTAGGGGCAAAAACCACATCGGGAGTTTTAAATATACAGGAAACTTGCAGATTTAGCATATCTTCTGGAGTGCGATGACTAGAGTGGATTCCATCTAGTGCATCATACAATGATAGTTGGAACCCGAACCCACTGATGAGTATGATTACTCTCGGGAGATTATCTCACTTAACAATCAATGCTATAAACCAAGTAGGTGTCTAGAATGGTGTTAGCAGGGCTACGCCTCCATGGAAAAGAGGTTATGTAATTAAGGAACTTCGCGAAAGCGTTGGAAAATCTCCCTCGAAGTACCGACATTAGCCTGGCTGAAAAGTTAAGCAAGAATTGTGACGTGCGATTAATCCTGACTAGTTCTTCTTTTAAGATTTGAAGAAGAATTTGATGAAACGGTGGGAGCCATCCTGGTTAGATAAATCAATAACCAATTTAATCTTGCAAGAGCGCACGCTGAGTGTTTCTTTTCTCTCTCCAGATAGCAACCATTTCACGCCCTAATCAAGATAATAAATTGTATCGCTTGACCGATCCAAATTCTTATTCGAGACTGGGGAACGTCAATTTGGCTCTATATTATAAGTATGAGCAAAGGAAAGAGGATTGCATGAATTCCTTGATGACCCCAACGAAGAAGAAGCAAACTATTGCGTCTTCTTCAGGTGTTTTTGTTATTGAGAACTTTTTTTTGGTCAGTTCTACCTCCTGGGTACTAGATACCGGGTCAGGATCTCATATTTGTAATTTATTGTAGGGACCGAGAAAAAGTAGGATAGTTGGACCCAGGATATGTCCCTCAGAGTAGGGAACGGAACACAGGTTGATATTGTCGTCGGTGAATATCACCTAGTGTTGCCAAAAAGTAATACTATGATTTTGAACAATTGCTACTATGTACCTTCTATGGTTTGCAACATCATATCGGTTTCTTTACTCGATAAAGACGAATATAAGTTTGTTCTTGATAGAAATATCATGAACATTTACCTTAATCAGGTATTGGTTGCAGAAGGTACACTGTGTAATGGTATCTATGTTATAAATTAAAACGCAGTTTTCAATGTACAAAACACACGCAAGAGAAAAAGTTCAGATACGAACGAATCCTACTTGTAGGGATTCTTTAGCACCATGCCTAGGTTTAAGGTTGCATCACACATGCTATAACAAAAATTTAAGGGGGTGCAAAACAATTCCAACCATGAATCGAACTAGAAAAATAGAGTAACAACATACTAGTATCATATACTACAAGTGTCTAACACTAAGTAGGGAGAAATACAACCTTTGTAGACCTCCTCCTTAACTCCTTGGATTGAGTGGGGTTTGAACCTGTTGGCTTGTGTTCTTCCAAGTCTACGATGATCCACCACGAAGTCCCTTTGCACCAAACTCCAAGCTTCACTTGATCAAGGATGAAGATGAAGCAAACACTTCAAACTAGTGGGCTAGACTAAAGTGGAATGATGATGTGGGTTTGGATCTCACCACAAAACCTTTTCTTTTTAATTCTTTCTCTTTCTTTTAAAACTTTGGAGAGCTTTGAGAAGAGAGAGGAAGACGGAGATGCCACAAACTAAACTCAAGAGAATAATATGATAACTCTAACTAAACTCATGAGAGTAAGTGAGAGTGATCCATGCTAAACTATGGTTACAAAATATCTAGATATTTTGTAACTTGAGTTTAAGCAAAACCATGGGCTAAAACCATGGGCAATGAAACCATTGAGTTTTGTCAACTCAAGAGAGTTGAATAGTCAACCATGATTTTAATCCCATTTTACTTTTCTCAAATAATCAAAATATCTAAATATGTTACCATGTGAGTCTTGCATTGCCGCCACCATTGTATCATCAACCATGACACATGTATGCTTGCATGTGTGCATCCATATCAACATATACATACACTCATGCATGCATCATAAAGAAATAGGTTTTAATAAATGAGCTAATGGACTTAATATTAAATCAACACTTGATTTAATATCCCGGTCATATCTCATACGACCCGTCCAATAGTAAACGCCCGATTAAAATACGGTATCCAATACACGCATTTAATCGAGCTCCCGCACATATCACATATGCACCCCACATCTTTTTGCCTGAGCTAGGAGACCCCTTTGTGGGACTCTAAGACTCGTCAATACGCTAGCAGTAGGTAGTGATCACATCACATGCCCACAAACCATCAGTGGCACAAGCTGTACGTAACGGCTTCCAGGTATTGAGCGATCAGAAGAAACACAAGCAAACCTGCTAAAACTCCCGTCGAGCCAACTGGTAACACTTACCGTACAATCCGGTCTCTTCGTCAAATATGCTGCATATGTGAGCCTAGGGATGGTATCGTCGACCCCAATAACCCAATAAGTCAAGCCGGTATATGGCTCATAACAGATCGAGAAACTACTGATAACACTTATCAGTAAATCTCAGCAAACCTGGCCAGGGACTTCCTGTTACAGCCAATTGTACATGGTGCGACATCAACCCCCAATACCGGGAGAGAAGAAACCCCTCCTATCGCTCATTTCCTCTATGTGCCTCGGGATTGTACCCAAAATTCACCTGTTTGCACGACTCAGTAGAGCCGTGGTAGGGTGGAGATCAAAGTACAGTGGGAGGACACACAAGACTCTATGACGATCTCGGGTCTACAGACTAACCTGTATCAGTGTCACCTGAGAACTGCTATCCGACGATAGATATAATACCACATAGGAGTTCTCGGCGAGTCCGTTCAGTGTACCCAGTCTCACTGAGTACCCGTATACGGTCTTTGGTGTCACCACACCAATGGATATGGAATCATCCATCGCCCATCATATGGCACAAGAAACGTATACGCTAGTCTACATTGGTAATATCGATACTCAGTCTCGATACACCCATGACTAGAAATATTTCAAGGATATGCTCATAGACTACACATGTCCCACTAGTATGATCCACATCATAATCTCAGCAGTCCTGCATATCCTAAGGGCTATATCAACATGTACCAAATGAATGAAAGCATGATCAAATGAACATGTTAAGATAAAAAGTGCAACCAGATAGCATACTATCATGTCGAGCAAGAATGTCCCCTGAATACACACACACACATATCGGTACATACACTATCATATAATGACCTCTAGGGCATACATATATCCAACAATACTTGTGGCATTGTAGACTTGGCCACATCGGAGAGAAAAGACTAAGTAAGTTGCATAAAGATAGACTTTTGAATACGTTCGAATTTTCATCTTATGAACTTGTCAGTCTTGTCTCAAAGGAAAAATGACCAAATCTCCGTTCACAGGACACGGAGAAAGAGCAGCAGAGCTCTTGGGACTCATACACAGTGATGTATGTGGTCCAATGTCTATACACGCAAGAGGT
This sequence comes from Agapanthus africanus, assembly GCA_030015575.1. Classification (NCBI taxonomy): domain Eukaryota; kingdom Viridiplantae; phylum Streptophyta; class Magnoliopsida; order Asparagales; family Amaryllidaceae; genus Agapanthus; species Agapanthus africanus. The sequence continues at coordinate 18,529,127 of JASDDO010000026.1, read as the reverse complement.
GGGTTCTCTTACTTCATCACATTCACCGACGATCTCTCTAGGTTTGGATATGTGTATCTCACCAAGGCCCTTTCTCAAGCACAGTTCGAGAGACTTTTTGAGATGTTGGGTATGCGGTACGCCAACAGCTGGCACTAGAGCAGACGTTGGATACTCGGTATGCCAATGTTGGCCTTAGTGCAAGTGAGAGATTGTTGGATATGTATGCCCTAGAGGCCATTATTGTATATGTATACATGTGGATGCTTGGACATATATGTATATGACAGTCTTGCTCAATATGATAGTATGCTATCTGGTTTGACTTTATCTTAACGTGTGTATGTTTTGCTTGCTATTACATATCTTAGATACATGTTGATAAAGACCGTAGGATTATTGCTAGACTACCTGCGTTGTGATGGTGATCATACTTATGGGAGCTGGGTAGTCGGTACGCACATTCTTAAATAGTCCTTAGTCGTAGGAGTATCGAGATAGGGCATCGATATTCTGGAGTAGACTAATGTATACATTTCTAGACCCCGACGAGGGGCGATGGTATGGTCCCGCAACCATTGGTCTTTCGCACCTAAGATCGTATACAGGTGCTCACTGGGGGTGAGTACACCGGAAGGACTCGCCGAGAACTTCCAGATGGTACTGTACCTATCGTCAGATGGAAGTTCTCAGGTGACATGAGTACAGGTTAGTCTTTAGACCTGAGATCGTCATTTGTCTCGTGTGAGTTCCCACTGTGCTTAGATCACTACGTTACCACGACTTTACTGAGTCGTGCAAACAGGTTTGGGTTGGATACAGTCCCGAGCCACATGGAGGCAATGAGCGATTGTCGGGGATTCGTCTCTCCCGGTATTGGGAGTCGATATCGCACTGTGTTCGATTAGTCAGGACCATAAGACCTCGGCCAAGGCAGTTGGGATTTACTGATAGGCTGATCAGTAGTTTTCCGGATTGGTCCTGAGCCGCATCAACACGAATTACCAGGTTATCAAGGTCTGACGTTTACCACCTCCTAGACCCAGTATGCGATACTCTCAGACGAAGAGACCGGACTGTACGGAGATTGTCACATATAGGCTCAGTAGGGATCCAGATGAGTTTGCTCGTCAGCCTTCCTTTTCGACAGGTACCCGGGTAACCGTTACGTACAGCTAGTGCCGCTGACGTGCTTGTGGTTATGGATTTATCCAGTAACTCACCGCCGACGTACTGTCGAGTCTTTAGAGTCCCATACAGAGGGTTTCCCTGGTTCAAGCGAAATGATGTAGTAGCCGTATTGGATACGTGCAGGGTTCCGATCGATTGATGTACATTATACCCGGACTTTCAATCGGACAGTTGGTAATACTAACCGGCTCGGGTTTGAGCCGGATAATTAAATCAGGTATTGATTTGATTATTTACATATATGTATTTCGATATGTATATTCTAGTATTGCGTTCTTCGTGTTATTCTATCTCTTTGGGCATTCGTGTTTTTATCCGAATGCAGGTATGTATATACAGCAGACTGTAATCCGTATTTTATTACAGATTGCCTTCTAGAAGGTGGCCACCTCATTATACTTTTTCCATTTATTTGATAAATAAAAATGAGGTGTAAAGTGTGAGGTATGGGAGGAATGGTGATAACCATGCTTCAATAGTTAACAAATGAATTTTTAATTCATTTGTAGTTACTATTGAAGTATGGTTGTTGATTGTTTATTCAAGCAATTCATACACAAAACCATTGTGTTGATTTTCTCTCACATGCATGCTTCATTATTTTTAAGCTCCCATTTTTGCTTCACCCTCCTCCTTCCTCTTGAGTTTCCTCCACCTTCATTATCTTTCTCCTCACTACTCTCTCATGAGTTGAGAAACAAGTGAAAAGGCAAGAAAGAGATAGCAAAACACTTAGATCATCACACTACACCCTAGACTACTTGGTTTAGCAACCCAAGTTCTCTAGTTCCTCCACTTGGCATATAGTGTGGAGCTAAAGCCATGGATCATATCTTTCGGGTGGATCATCTACACCAAAGGAGGACCGGAGAACAAGCTCGATCCCGGAGAACCGATGGAGCGGGAAAAGAAGATCAAGCATGTTCAAGATGGTCACTTGGAGCTAATGACGAGGAAAGAAGACCGAAGGACTTGGATCGTTTGGTGAGACTTCTTTCATAGTAGTTAGTTCATCTCATTTAGTTTTGCTATATAGGTTTATAGAAAGATCCGTGTTTTCATTGGGTTAACTTAGCGTCGTTTTTAAACTAGTAAGAAAATTTTTGTTCCGCAAACAGCCACGTTCGATGGCTCCGGCGTTGAGGTAACCCAATAATAACGCAGTTTGGGTGATTGTCGATCGATTGACGAAGGCAGCTTATTTCATACCATTCCAAGTTGGTCAGTCGACGGAGGCTTTGGCAGAGCGGTACATGCAGGAGATTGCGAGATTGCATGGAGTATCATTTAGTATTATTTCTGATCGTGATACTCGATTCCTATCATACTTTGGAGGAGTCTCCAGGAGAGTTTGGGAACTCGTTTGAAGTTTAGTACGGCTTATCATCCTCAGACAGATGGACTGTCCGAGAAGACGATTTACACTTTTGAAGATATGTTGGGAGCATGCATGTTAGACTTCAAGTGTTCGTGGGAGGATCAATTGCATTTAGTGGAGTTTTCTTATAATAACATTTTTCAGGCGACCATACAGATGGCTCCATTTGAATCATTGTACGGTCGTAAGTGTCGCTCACCTGTCTGTTGGGACAATATTGGAGAAAGAAGATTGCTGGGACCGGATCTTATTGTGCAAACTGTGGAGAAAGTTAACTTGATCCGTGATCATATGAAGGATCGAGAGAAAAGTTGGGCTGATACTGGAAGAAGGCCTTTGGAGTTTACTGTTGGTGATCTTGTGTTCTTGAAGATATCACCGACTAGGGGAGTAATCCGGTTTGGTAGTCGAGGCAATCTTAGTTCTCGATTCGTGCGGCCTTTCGATACCGTTGAGCGTGTTGTAGAGATAGCTTATCGATTGGTTTTACCACTATCCTTGGCGGGTGTTCATGACGTGTTTCATGTATCTCAACTCCGCAAGTATGTTCAAGATGAGACGCACACCCTTGATCACTTGGAACTGACAATGAAAGAAGATTTAACCTATGAAGAGCGACCAATGGCTATCGTGGATCGACGAGAAAAGGTTCTTAAGAATAAAGTAATACCTCTAGTACTCTTTCATGGGAAAATCGTTAGCGCAGAGAATCTACTTGGGAACGTGAAGACAAGATTTGACAAAAGTTTCCACATTTTTTCCATTAGATTCTTATCTTCTTGTCTTTTCCTGTTCCGTGAATTTCGAGAACGAAATTCTTTGTAGTTGAGTATAATATAACACCCTAGTATGTTTATACAATATAACTTGGTATTTTAAATCTTGCTTTATAATTCTTTTATTTTTTATCTATTGGGTTGCGAATGATTAGAATAGCAGTAGTCGTTATCCGACCCGACCCTCATGTTTAGAATATAATATGGTGCAAGATTCTATCTGAAATTTACTAGTGAAATGTATATATATGAATCTAGAATAATATCCACATTATATATATAGTTAGACCCTTATATATATTTATATATCAAAATTTATGAATAAAATAATTATGTTGCTGCCTGACATTGCATGGTATATCATCTCATATCTCATTTCACTCTTATCTTTTATGTGCAGATCCTAAAATGTAAGTTAACAAAATATTTAATAATCTTTATATCTTTAATTAAAGCTTTATATATGTTTATTTAAATTTTACTTGGAGGCATGTGTATTTAATATTGGAATGTCACATTATGGTTTAAAATCTTACGTGTGAGTATATCTTTCGAAAATATATTTTTAGAGATTTTCGGGTGAAAGTTTGGTGACTATTGATATTATCTATAAATCATAATATAAATCTATAATACATACACACACACACACACATATAATAACATATACTTTCATAATTTATTAATAAAAACTCTCGTTCTATCTTTCTCTCCCCCCGTCATTCTCTCTCTTCTCTTGTTCTTCTTCCCTCGTCCGAGCCTTAACCCATCTTCAAAACTTCGCCGCTGTTCACCTCTCCTCGTTGTTTTCATCCCTTCATGTCACCTCCTTTTCTTCGACGTCGTCATCTTCTCCTTCGCGAGACCTCGCCTGAGCTTCGACCCCCCACAACCGAACCCACTTCCTTCATCTTCCTCTCTCACCGTCGTATGAACCCGATCACCACCGCCATCACCCTCGCCTCCTCTTCTTCGTCGTCGCCAGCATTCCTTTCACCACTTACCCCATCTCCGACATCACCTTCTCTTTCTTTCTTCTTTCTTCTTTCTTTTCTTCTTCGATCACCTCATCTCCTCGTTTTCCCGACCCCATCGTCGTCGACACCCCATCACCTCGTCGACAACCTTACCACCTCCTCTCCTCACCCTCGACGCGACCCAGGGCCCTCATCTCCGGCATCATCTTCTTTTTCTTTTCTTTCCCTCTCGGTTCTCTATCGTCGCTCGCCGGAGCTGACCGCCATCGCCACCCTAGTTCCTCGCCGACGAACACGACCCAGATCTCATCTCTAGTCACCCTCTCTTCAAACCCAGACCCCCTTCATCTCCTTCTCTTTCTTTTCTTCTTCTCCAAGTTCGAACGTCGCCGGCGCCGGCGAGCCCTGACTCGTCGCCGTCGCCTTCGACCCTGAACACCAGCATCTAGGAATTCCACAGAGCACCGGTGGTTACCCCAGAGCATTACACAGTCGTTTGTGGCCAAGTTCGTGTATATGTCATGTTTTCGAACTTCTCCATCATTTGGAAAATCCGTATCTCGTCGTGAGTATATCAATCGAGGCAAGTCCCTAAACTTACAACATGCTATTTTACCTACACCAATTTTTATATAATTATTTAGAGTGTACGCATTATATTGGTTAGCAAGTAATATCATTTTTCAATATTATGGCATTAATCCTTATTTTACCAATAACAAATTTATCTGATTGCATACTAGTTCGTAATAGTTTCAATATAATTCCATTGTAATTCGTGATCCTTTAACTATATGACCGTATATTTAGTAGCAGACGTAAATGTTATTACGCACATGTTTATATATAATAAATTAGTTAATTAATTAATTTTACATTTTTTAAAAATACATTAGTTATTCATGCACTGTTTAAATGAACCGGTTATTGTTTTCCATTTAGTATTTATCATGTTAAAACACTGCCTAACATGTTCATGATGCGTTACGAGACCTGTTACTTGGATTATTACCAATGCTGACTATCCTGAATTATTGTGACTTATTGTCTAGATAGACAAGACCTGTACCTGCTTGATTCTGTTGGCATCAGGTAGATATTGTTAATACCTGACTTGAACATGAAACCCAGGGAAAAGGGAAACTTAAGAATGTAACCAAAACGTAACTCAAGAGAATAATATTATTGTTTGCCGTGATTCCGGACGTGAACAAAATAACCATTGTTTATTGTGTCGTGGTCCCACGGGGGTATGAACGGGATATATTGTGTTGTGATCCCTTGGAGGTATGAACGAGATATATACTGTTGAGTTACGATGCGAATTATATTAAATGATTTCATAAACTTATAGAATAGATAACCTAGAAACACAGATTTTAGGATACACGTGACATACCTATAGCTCACTGGTTTACACCTGCGATAATTATTTATACTCATGTTTCATGATACCTTTTTATTTTGGTTATTATTATCGTTATTGATATTTATGACGCACTGACGTCTGGGTTTTGCATGGCCCAATTTCTTTGACCTTGTCGCAGGAAGATCAAGAGTATTTTAACAAGCAAGCTGAGCAGTGGGGAGCTTGATGATTAGTTTTAGATATACTTAGTTATTTTATTTCTTTAGTTTAAATTTTATCGATGTGGTCCCATAAGGAACGTAATTAGGATATTATTTCGTTATTGGATCTTTATTCGTTTCCGCTATATACATTTCTTGACTTTTATCTATTGTGGCAGATGGACATGTGTTAGTTAGATTTTTTTTACTGTTCTTGATATCTGATTGACAGCCGTAATGAGATTATGGAAGGATCTTTTCTTCTCATAGGTAGCATGGCTGAATTTGTCACGTATCGTATTTACGTATTTTGGGAAGCGGGACATGACACTTAAGCAACGGGGTGCTCGGTTATTGGCTGCTTGTTGTTGCAACCACTACTTTTGTCTCTGACGTTGGCGACAGAGGCCTGGACAACGGCGACTGGCGGAGGCGGTGGAAGCTTCTTGAGGAGAAGCGGTAGGGCTACTGGTGGTTGGATGATGGTGATGGATTCGTAGTGGTGGTGGGGTTGTTAGTGGTGCCAGGGTCTCGTCAGCTAGGGGCTCTGAAGGGAGTGGTCGCGGCGATGGCAGTGAGGTCGACGGTGATGGGATTGCGATGGTGACGATGTGCAGTGGAGGAAATTGGAGTTAGTTTGAGAAGGAAGAAGTTTAGGGAAGCTCGGTTTGGAGCTAGGTGGCGCGAGGCAGTGGCTGCAGCGTCGCCGGTGGTCGCGGAGCTAGGTCGAAGTCGATGGAGATGGTCGGCAAGGAGGAGGTTTGTGGTGGTGGTGGGGGCAGCTAGGGGCTGGGTTTGAGAGGAGTAGGCTCGGGCTCGTGGGTTCAAGGGGTGGCTTAAGATGTCGTTGACGGTGTTTGTGGCGTCGCGGTGGTGGTCGGAAGTGAGCCGGAGGTAGCGGGAGATGGCGGGTGTGGTGCTTGGGGTGTGGAAAGTTGCAGGGAGCTTGGTGAAGGAGGCGGGTTCGGTGGTTACGCGGGTTTCGGGGTAAGAGGCTTGCGAGGGTCGGTGGTGGTTTGAGGGGAGGTTGGCTACGGAGTTGTGAGGCAAGATGAGGGGACGGCGACAGGGGAAGACGTGGAGGTGGGCACGTCTTGTTGGAGATGGCTCATGGTGATGGTGGAGGGCTGCGCCTTGGAGATAGGCTTGGTGAGTTGTGGAGGGAGGAGTCCGTAGTGGAGGCAGTTGGGAGGTTGGAGAGAGGAGGGGGCTCGAAGATGAAGCTGTGAAGGGGAATGAGAGAGAGAGAGAGAATGGGAGAACGGGAAACAGAGGGAGAAAGCTAGAGAGAGAGTGTGTGTGTTGTATATTAAAAAGAGAGGAAGAGAGGAAGAGATATGAGTATTAAGAGAATTAAAGGTGAATTAAAATTCGGTTTAATAGCGATTAATGGGAAATTAAGGAGGGGATTTCGGTTGAGATTTAGGGTATTTTGAATTTGAAGAAGATGAAGCAACGGTGACAATAAAATAGAAGAAGATTGGGCCGATTTTACATGTGGTTAGAGTTTGGTGGAGATTTGGGAGCTTTGGGTCATGCGGGCCGTGGGTTTGATGGAAAAAAGAAAAATAGATAGGTTGGGTATGTGGGTTGAGATTTTAAATAGGATTTGGGTTTGGGTAGGGTTTAATTTTTGGATAGTAAAATTTGGAAATATGGTTAGGGAAAATAATTGAGATCAAATATGGAAAATATAATTGGAAGTCATTTGAAGTAAATTAAATAGAAAACATAGGGAAAATATTTGGAAAGTATTTATAAAAATACGGATACTGTATCAAGAAGTCCGGTTATTACAGTCCCGATGACGATGCATGCTTGATGTTCTAAACGCTGCAAGCTTATCAAAGACGCAGAAGCTTGAAGAAGAAGAAGCTAGGGAAAAACGACAGCTACAAGAACAAAAACAGCAGATAAGCAAGGACAGAAGAGAGGCGTAACTCTACTGATTAATGGGGTTTTTTAATGCCGAGAATAAATCTGTTAAGGGGCACCTTTGTCATGCTAACCTCTAATGCCTAAAAGGATAGAACACCCTAGTTCATTTATACCAGTTCTATTTTTTTGGGTATTTCTTTATTTATGACTATTTCTTGATTTATTGTTGTTTGGGTGTGAATAGTATAATTGACATCTGTATTCGCATCCGACCCGACCCGCTTGCTGGAAACCCGTCTTTATTCATGTTTATGATTTATCCCGGCTAATTATGAGAATCCGTGCACTTTCTTATTTTACATCCTGCATACCTGCATTATATCTAGCATCCACATTTTTACGATACAATTATAATCTAATAATTCATTTAAAAAATATCTTGCATGGCTTGTATCATACCCCTAACCCTGTTGTAGTAGCCGCACATCGTGTTCTCGTCCCGTTCAGTGAAACAACCCCGTTTGGATAGCTACGTACATGCTACGTATATCCGTTCTTGGGGGTATGCATTTTTCGTAACTCGGATATCCTATTTTGGTTTTGGTTCATACAAACATTATCCGTATTTTTAAACTGTAATTTTAGATCCGATCCAGGCGTATTTTAGAGTAAGTTTGTATTTTCCAAAATCTCAGTTTTAACTAATATTATATTCTTATAATATATTTTTAATATATATTCAGTTATAATTTTACCCCAAACGAATATATTCAAAAGTATTCTAAAATCCTAAATCCTACTTAAACCCACAGCTCTCTCTCTCTCTCTCTGCATTATATTTTTTTTGTTAAAATCCTACCCAATCACACACAGAAGCTTTCACTCTCTCTCCTCCTCTTGTATATTATATATACACTCATTATTTTAATAACCCAATCCCCACGTCTCTCTCGCTCTCCCTCTTCTTCTCGCTTCTTCTTCCCGCCTCCATCGCGAGAACCTTACCTACGCCCTAGCCTCGTCTCGCCTCGTCGCCGTCTTCGTTTCCACCATCACTTCGCTTCTCCTCCTCAACCTCATCTCTTCCCTCCAACCCCGAGCTCACCTGCACACCAATTCCTGACCTTCCCCTTCCCTGCACACCCAACCGCAGCAGCAGACCCATCATCGGCGCCGTTTTTGACCTCACTTCATCATCACCTCTCTCTTCCCTGACCTCCCATCACCACCATCACCTTCACCCCTCAACAACCCAGACTAACCTCCCTGCACAGCACCCGACCACAAGAACCTGAACACCCGCAACCCATCGCCTCCATCGCCGGCGACCCACGACTAGTCGTCACTATCCCCGTCGCTGTTAGTTATATGTATGCCCTAGAGGCCATTACTATACATAGGATGTATATTGTAGTGGATGCTGGGACATATATAGGGAGAACTTTCTTGCTCGACATGATAGTATGCTATCTGGTTACTCTTTACCTTAACGTGTATACTGATTGTCTCTCTATTACATGTTGGTAAAGCCCTTAGGATGTGTACTTGACTACCTGGACTATGATGCGGATCATACTGGTGGGGACATGGTAGTCCATAAGTACATCCTTCAAGGTCACTAGTCGTGGGTGTATCGAGACGGGGCATCGATATACCAGAGTAGACTAGCGTATACCTTCTCGACCCATACAGATGGGCGATGGATGATCCCATATCCATTGGTGTTTGACATCAGAGATGATATACGGGTGCTCAGTGGAGACTGGGTACACTGGACGGACTCGCCGAGAACTCCCAGATGGTATTATACCTTACGTCAGATGGCAGTTCTCTGGTGACACTGGTACAGGTTAGTCTGTAGACCCGAGATCGTCATAGAGTCTTGTGTGATTCCCACTGTGCTTTGATTTCCACCTTACCACGTCCAAGAGGGCGTGCAAAACGGTGGTTTTTGGGTACAGTCCCGAATCACATGGAGGCAATGAGCGATAGGAGGGGATTCGTCTCTCCCAGTATAGGGAGTTGATGTTGCGCTGTGTTCGATTGGCTATAACCGGAAATCCCTGGCCAGGGTTGCTGAGATTTACTGGTAAGTGTTACCAGTAGTTTCTCGAACTGTTATAGACCTCATATCGACACGACTTATCGAGCTACTGGGGTCTGACGTTTACCACCCCTAGGCAAGATATGCGACATATCAGACGATCAGACCGGACTGTACGGTAAGTGTTACTGGTTGGATTCACAGGAGTGTGAGCGGGCTTGCTTGTTGATCTTCTGATCGCTCAATACCCGGGTGGCCGTTACGTTTAGCAGACCGCTTGCGGCTTGTGGGTGTTTGATATGATCATCACCTGCTGCCGGCGTATTGACGAGTCTTTAGAGTCCTACACAGAGGTTTCCTGGCTCAGGCAAAACGAAATAGGAGCGCATATGAGATATGTGCGGGACCGAGAATAATACGTGTATGTGATACCGTATTCTATTCTCGCGATGAATGTATCGATTGGTTATATGCGATATAACCTAGTTATCGAATCAAGGATTGATTCGATAAGTCGATACATTGGATATTAGTCGGTCATATGCGATATGACCGGATCGTTAAATCAAGTGTTGATTTAATGATTTAATGTATAATTATATATTTGATATATTACTTTACATTAACTAGTATTGGTTCGCTTAAGATTATTTTCTCACTAGATTGTGCACATTGTATATATGATATATTTTTGTGCACTTGCTTGTATCATGTTTGATGATACATGCAAACTTGGGTATGTGTTTGCTTTAAACTATGATTAAGTTAATGGTTAGGGTTTGGTTTATTTGTTTTGTTTATTTATTTATTCCTTTTGGCAAAAACAAAATGGGAGGCTTTCTTTGTTTTACACTAGAAGCTTCATGATAGTTTTGACAAAGTCTTAGCCATTTTGTTTTTATCCTTAACCTAACCATTTAACTAAACCCTAGTTTATTCTCTACACTCACCTATGGTTGCATCATGATAACCATCACTTCATTTTTCTTTTTGGAATTAATTCATAATTCTTTTTCTTCTTCTTCAGCTTCTTCTTCAAGTGAAGAAAAGAAAAGCTTTCTAGAAAAATGTCAAGTGATGAAATCAAGTGAGAAATCCAAATCCAAAGTGAACCCACTTCCTATTTCTTCATCCTCTACCACTTGCCATGTAGTAGAGTGTGTTATCTTCACAAGTTTCATGACCTAGTGAAGGTGGAGCTTGAGTTTGAGTCGCCTCAACGTAGATCATCTTCGGCATCGAAGTCAACGACCTAGCCCGCCCATTTCTCCGATGAAATCGACGCAAGGGTCCGGGATTCCGATGATTGCAGCGGAGGGACGTCAACACGGAGCTAGAGAAGTGGTGGACCGGATCTACAAAGGTTGTATTTCCATTCATTTAGCAATAAAGTTGTTTACTTGCATGTTTCGCCTTTGCCTCTAGTTAACGATCTAGCATTAGGGTTTCTCGGCACAAGAATTTTTTTGATTTTGGCATGTTTGATCTGTTGTGGAACCTCTTGAGTATGCCTAGGAACCCTACAGTGGTATCAGAGCCTAGCTAGAACCTTAGGCGATGCGTAGACGATGTTAGAAACCCGATCGAACCCGAAACCCTAATCCAAGACCCCTTTCTGTACATTTTCTGAAATTGTGGTTTTTTCTGAATTAAAAATACCTGAAAAATTCAGCAGGGAAATATAAGAATTGTGGTGAAAAACGACGGCCTAATCCGTACATTCCACCGCGGAACCGCGGCAATACCCTGCTTGGGCCGCGGTTCAGCGGCCGTACAGAGGAGATAGGCCATCATTTTTACACCATAATTCCTATTTCTGTGATTTATATTTTATGGGTATTTTTATTATGACTCAAGAGTTGAGTGTTCTGGGGTTGTATTGGGGACTCAATAATTCGATCGGATTGTTTAACTTTGTCTATGTGTTTTTCCGGGTAATTTTAGAATATGTTAAAAAGTTCGACCGGATATAAATACCCACTTTTTCCCCTGCCGGGAAATTTCCAATTGTTGGATTTTTCCGTAGTTTAATGACGTTCTAAGTAGTGCAAGTAACGCGATGGTCCCTCTAGAAGACAACAAACCTTAACTCGATTATATGACCGTCTTGAACTGCCCTTTGAACCTTAGGGTTTGGGGCAGTACGGCGTGCCACATGTGAGGCGTTGGCTTGACCCTTCTACGGCTGGACCGTTGGTACTGAGGCATGAACTGGATGTTTTTAAACCTATTTCATGTGTTGAGCTGTATCGGGAAAACTTGGGTGTTTGGTTGTTCGATCGGAAAGTTTGACATTTTCTATTTATCTGGAATGTGATACAATATTTGGAATCCACAAGTAGTTATGAGATAACTGATTTGGATATTATAAACATAGCACTTTAGTCTCACTTGATCGGTTGCCACGGAATTTTGATGCGATCAAAAGTCCGTCGCAATCACGTAGCGTACGCGGATACTCGCCGGTAAACTTAATAGATAGCCATACCCCATAGCCCCGACCAAGTGACTGTAGGAGAACCCCGTCGCCGAAAGTATCCGTTCGGGTGCTCGCGGCAGCGGTGTTCCGCCTTGGTGCATTTCATCGACGGTATCGGGGGTGCGGCCGCCTACTAAAGTTTGCGACGAGCATTCGATCAGGATGTCGGGTATCTTGTTGAATTGCCCGACTAGATATTGAAAAGAGTTTTCGATAATGAGACTAAAATGCGGGGTTTATAATTGTTAGGCATGCGATGTCTAAGGAATTCATTTGATTAGGCATGCGATGTCTAAAGAGGTTGCGGATTCCAACTGTTGTAGTTTTACACTTTCTTTTCTGTGACCGTAAGTGTAGTATGTAGTGGTATTGCCGATTGTCGTTGCTATATGTCAACGACAATCGGTGTATACATACTTACTTACGTTGATGACATGTGATGTTATGTGTTGCTGGATATGTTATATTGGATCGTCGTGTTTGAATAGCCGGGGTTTTTTATGTGAGATGAGTGTTTTTCATTTTCATTCATGTAAAAACTTGTATGTAATATTCTTTTATTGGGGCACTTCCAGGTTGCGGAAGCTGTCACCGTTGATGTATATTATTTACTTTTCCGCACTAGGATAGACCCAAGGAAGAGGGCACAAGTAACCGGGTTCTGGAGTCCAGTGGGAGACCAACTTGAGGAGTCGAGCCCGGGTCTCCTAACTCTAGAATTGGTAGGGTTGCTTACCACTCTCGTAGGGGTCTAGGGGTGTGGGTTTGGCTATTCATCGCGACCGTGGAATCCGTGTTTTATACTGGCTCGTATTAAAAACACGGACGTCCTAGTATATCCAATGTTTCATATGATTCTTCTGCTGCAATATCTGTGATGTGATCATTTGATATGCTGTGATGTATACTGTATATAGTATATATGATATATTATATAGACGTTGCTTATGTTTTACACCCGCGCTAGCCCTGCCTCGCTCTGGCGTTAGTTACCTAACCTAACGGTGCAGACGGGACATCGAGACGAATGCGGATGGCATAAGCGTAGGTTGTATTTATCTGTGATGTTTAGGTGCTTAAAAGATGGGACTTCATTAATAATATTAATGAAAGAAAAGAAACCTAAGATGTTGTGGAATCGAATTTCAAAAAATAAAAAAAAAACAGGTAGCTACAGTTCTTGCTTTGCGTTGCGGTGTTCCTTGTAGAACATCCTGCACCTTATTCGATGAGGAAAGGGCCGAGATCCCTTCACCGGGAGTGACCCCTTTAGCAATAACTGGCAGATACTACATACTTGGTTTGTCTTTTGATTGCTTCTATTGTTTATGCTTTGCACAGTGATATATATGATATATCCCGCACCTCATTCGACGAGGAAAGGGCCGACGATCCCTTCACCGGGAGTGACCCCTTTAGCAAAACTAGAAAAGCCTCAGAAACACTCCATTTTAAAATCATTTGATTCTACAACGATATCAAGTTCATTACGCAATAGGTTTTCAGAAAAACCTGTCGTAGCCCTCCGTCATTTCAGATAAGTCATACTTAGTATTCGTGCTACGTTTGTTGACCTCCGTCAAGGCGTAGTGTGCGGTAGCTAACTAGTATTTATCTGCTTATGCATATGATGCAGATTGGATTAGGGTAGTCGTACGGCCTTGTTGACCTCCGTCAAGGGTCGTGCGGGTGGGTTTAATTCAATCAAGAAATGACGGGTTGAACTTGACTAGTAGCCTATGGTTTGTTGACCTTCGTCAAGGTCATAGGGTGCTAGGGGCAAAATTATCGGGAATTTCAAGTGTTGAAATTTGCAATGAGATTGCATACCTTCTATGAGATAGTTGGATCCCGATACCCACTGCGAGTAATTATTAATCCTGGGAGAGTTTTACACATTACATTTAGCCGATCAAGTAGGTGTCTAGAAATGTGTTAACGAGGTTACGCCTCTGGAAAAACGAGGTTTACATTAATTAGGTTCGTGCGAAAGCACGGGGGACCTCCCTCAAAGTACCGACACTGGCCTGGCTGAAAGATTGGCGAACTTGTAGCGTGTAATTAATCCCGGCTAGTCTTTCCTTTTAGGGTTTGAAGGAAGATTTGATAAAAACAGTGGGAGCCATCCTGATTAGATAAAATAATAACCAATCTGATCTTGCAAGAGCATACGCTGAGTGTTTTCTTCTCTCTCTCTCCAGGTAGCGACCATGTCACGCCTTAATCAAGATAATAATACGGATATTGACCGAACCCGCTTGTTATACTGAGCTGGGGAACGTTGGTCCCGCTCCAACTTATAAATGTTATAAGACAGAGCAGGAAATAGGGGAATGCCAGAATTCCTATGCCGCCCAAACGAAGAAAGTGCATATGATGCATCTCCTTCGGGTGTGTTCATTACAAAGAACTGTTTCTCTGTATCCTCTACGTCCTGGGTATTTGATACCGGATCAGGATCCCAGATATGTAATCTGTTACATAGGGCTACAGATAGATAGAGAACTGAGAACGGGTGATAAGTTTCATGAGGCAGAAAACGGTGCAAGTGTTGCAGCCAAGTCTGTTGGTCACTGTCATCCTGTATTACCAATACATTGATTCTGAACAAATGTTATTAGATACCGAACCTGATATACAAAATCATATCAGTCTTTTTATTAGTAAAGAAATGATAAAATTTTGTATTGTTGGACAATGTTTTGAACATTTTCTATATCAAAAGTTGATCGGTTCAGGCACGTTATCTAAAAGCATTGATGTTCTAAATCAAACTACAGTTCTTAGTATACGGAACACACACAAGAGGAAGAGTTCAGAAATGAACGGATCCTTCTTAAGGCATTGTAGACTAGGTCATATCAATGCAACCCGACTGGCTCAAGTTACATTTAGATGCATATTTAAATCAATTTGAATTTACATCTTGTGAAACTTGTCAGTCATGTCACAAAGATAAGATGACCATAGCTCTGTTTAATGGAAACAGAGAAAGAGTTAGTGAACTCTTGGGATTGATACATGTTGATGTATGTAAGGTCCCCTGTCTACACATGCCAAGACCGGCTCTTTATACTTCATTACATTCTCTGATAATCTCTCAAGATTCAGTCATATGTTCCTGTTGAAACATGAGTCCGAACCTTTTGAGATATTCACAGAATATAAGTTAGAAGTAGAGAACCAAAAATACGGGTATAAGTATTATGTCCTTTGATGTGATCGAGGAGGAGAATACTTGAGCACGGAAATCCTGGACTATTCAAAAGGAGAATGAGATTCTCTCTCAGCATTACTCCTCCGTATACACCATAGCACAACGGTATATCGGGGCAGAGCAATAGCACCCTATGAGATATAATGTGCTCTATGATGAGTATTACTGAGTTACTTATTTCCTTTTGGGGTTATGCACTTATGAAGTTGCATACCTATTGAATAGGGTTCCGATCAAATCAGTTGCCTACCATTTCATATGAGATATGGAAAGGGAAGAGCCCGTCTCTTAAGACAGTTAAGATTTAGGGTTGTCCGGCCTATGTCTAAAAGCAAAATCCGGACAAGCTCGAGGCAAGGTCAGTTATGTAGAACTGGAAAGGTTCCGGCTATACAAACTGCATCTGATGATTTGACAGAACCAAAGGATTCAATGGTCCCCGACGAACCTCAGCCTCTCCGCCGATCTGGTAGGGTTCCTCATCCGCCTGAGAGATACTTCGGTTTCTCGATGACAGTGGGAGCGAGGAATGCATCATGAGATGATGACCCAACTAGTTTCGAGCAGGCCATCGAGAGTAGGGACTCTGTAAGAATGGCTGGATGCTTAGCGATCTGAGATGGAATCCTTATACACCAACAAAGTATGGACTTTAGTTGCTTTATCTGAAGGGTTAAATCCCCATCAGGAGCAAGTATATCTTGAGAAGATTACTTGGTGTACATGGAAAAGTTGGGACTTTCAAAGCTAGACTTGTTAAAAGTTTGCATCATTGACCAGGTATGGATTATGATGAAACCTTTTCTAAGTAGCTATGCTTAAGTCCATCCAGATCCTACTTGCCACGGCTACATACCATGACTACGATATCTAGCGGTTGGGTGCCATGACTGCTTTTCTAAGAGAAGTTTTAGAAGAGTGCGTCTATAAGTACATAACCAGAGGGCCTCGTAGACAGTGGGAGCAGCGGAAACGCGTGCAAGATGTTTTATGTAATGAAGCAGGCATCGCGGAGTTGGAACATCTGTTTTGATGTGGTAGTCAAAGAGTTTGACTTCATCAGAATGGTAGATAAACCTTGTATATACAAAAAGGTAGTAGGGAGTATGGTGGTGATCCTCGTAGAGTACGTGGATGACATACTCTTGATAGGGAAGTAGTTTCCTATACTACGCTCGGTCAATCTCCGCTTATCACAATGATTCTCCATGTAGGATCAAAGTGATACCTACTAAATCCTGGGTTTTGGATCTATGAGATAGATCTAATTGGATATTAGGATACTCACTAGTTGTAGTGAGATGGTATCAATTGATCCTGGGGAGAATCACTGGAAAGATTCCAGGGTGATAAGGACGACTGAATGTCAGTCACAGGCATTGTCTTTACCCTCAGTAAAGGGACGGTATGTTGGAAGAGTTCCAAGCTAGATACCGTGGCATACTAGACGATAAAGGCTGGATACATCGCTACTTAAGATGCTACCAAAGAGGCTGTCTGGGTGTATATTAGTTCATGAGATGAACTTAGTTCCTCCCATTGTGTGACAATGGAAGTGTGGCTTTGGCCCAAGGAACGCCCGTCCCGTCAGTGATCCAGACATATTCTAAGATAGTATCACCTGATCATGGAGATGGTCGACCTCCAGGGGATTGAGGTTAGGAGAGTAGACTCAGAGGACAACACGGCGGATCCACTCACAAAGGCCTTTTCCCAGAGAGAGACTATAACACCCGGCCCCTTTGTACCAAAATCTGTATTTTATTACTTTAGAATTCAATGTATTCTTATTTATAATTGTATTCATTTTATTTATAATCGTATTTCTTCTAAACCGCATATCTCTTTTATTACAACCCAAACCTAATTCCCTAATCCTATATTTTTTCACTTACAAATCCCCGAGCCCAGCACACTTTTTCTCAGCCCATCACCCTTCATTAATTATTCCAAATTCTCCAGCAGCCCACCAGGCCCGGCCCTTTCTTTTCCGCCTTTTCTATTTATCTCCCGGCCCGTTTCTTCCATTCAAATCAATTTCTTTTTCGTTTATTTTTGGCCCGACCCCGCTCAGCCCACACACATTTATTTTAAATAAATTCCTAAACTATTCTTCCCCAGCCCACTACTTGGCCGCTCCTGTGCATCTCCCCAACGGCTTTCCCCCCTTCCCGCGCGCGATCCACTTCCTCCGCCACGCTCCTCGCCCCCGCCCCCCGCGCTCCTCGCCCCCGCCCACGCCCACGCCCACGCGTTGCCGTTTCCCCTCGACTCGCGTGATCTACGCTGCCCACTCCACTCTCTAACACCTCTGCCAATCTCCCTCTCTCATTCTCTGTTCTCCTGAACCCATTGAGCATCGACCCCGCCGCCGGCCGACCTCATCATCACCGACGATCCACTTCTCCACCCGAGCTTCCCACTTCCTCTCTCCCTCGACCCAACTGTAACAACCGCTGCCTCCTCTCGTTCCACTCCCGCTCACTCGACCCACACCACACCGATGCCACCATCGCCTTCATCACCTCCAGCATCCCTCCGACGACCTAACAACCCTCGCCTCTATCTCAAACCCCCACTCATCCACCCCCGCACCCGAGCTCCACCCCCTGCACACTCTCTACTTCCTCTCTCCCCCTCTCTGCTTGCCTCTCCCTCTCTCTACTCTTTCCCTCTGTCCGATCTCTCTATCTCTCTATCACTCTCTCTCTCCTTCTCTCACCATTCCTCTATTCTGATCTCTTTCCCTCCTCTCATTCTCTCTCTCTTTCTCCCCTCTCATATTTCTCTCTCCTTCGCCCCTCACTACTATATTCACGAGCCCCCTCTAAGCCAACCTCCTAAACGATGACCCAACCCCATTGCACTCCGTCCATATCCTCCTGCCGATGGCGAGTTCATGATCCTCTACCCCACTTCAACCTCTACCCCTACCGCGACCCACCTCGTCACAACAAGCAGCCCTACTATCAAAAGCTGCGACCACCGCAGACACCCCGACGACGCCCCGAGCCCCCGCTGGCCGAGAGCAGACCCGAGCTCACCCGGAGCCGTTACCGTCGCGGTGCAAGCTCATCGCGCGCCCGTACTGTACCTCGCTGCCGTGCGCCTCCAGGCAAGTTCTATACTTGCTTCATGCTATTCTATTTATGTTACAAATCCAAATCATTTAAGTTGCTATGTTACTATTCCTGAAAAGTACACTAATTGCCTGTTCGACGTGTGTTCCCAGTGAGAATCCTTTCCTAATTTGGCGGAACTAAATGGTTTTGTTTGGCCCGTATGTCTGTGAACCTAGTGCAAGAATTTCGTTGGATAATTTGATCGTTAATGACCAAAACAACTACCCCCAAGTTTAATCGTAAAACTGTAATTTTATTGTACCTGAAAACCGTTAAATTCACCATAAATCATATACATACTGGAATGGTGCGTTCGAGGGCTCAAATCGAAGCCGACTCGACGAACTTTAACTCTATACTAGTTTCCTGATATTCCTGTACTCAAATTGTGATGATAATTGGATCGGAGTACGACTCTGGACTGCAGTCCAGAGCGACTCCAGTTGTTGCTCGCTGTCCCGTAATAGGTACCACAGGATTTCCTGAACTCGTAAATTGTGTAACTCCACTGTATATTGTAGGTAAATCTGTTATCTAGACAACACAAGTGTTTTCATTCTTTTTCGTTACCGTTTGGTATTTAATCTGTAATTTAATAGATCGGGACGCATAACAGTCCCAGCAGAATCAGAACTGACATATTAGTGTTAAACAGTGTAAAACTCCCGACGCGCAGATGCGATTGACGATCCGTCTATTGCGTTGAAAACCTTACTGAAAACCCTAGATTTCATCCAACTGTAGCGTTGCTAAAATCTGATCTCAACTGGGATTAAAATGCGTTGCGAAATGGATTTCTGATTCTGAAACCGGATTTCCAGCCGCGAGCGCTTAAAATGAAATGGTTATAATTAATGATCCTGGAACCCGATTGGCTTGAAACTAAATTAGATGGATAGATAACGGAACATACTAATTATTACCTGTTTATCGTTTCGCTGAACTATATACGTACGTTTCATGATAAATCGTGCAAGTGATAGAACACCATTTTTATGACACCTTAATCATGCTTCATATATTGTTTAAATATCATATCATACCCATATCATCGCAGTGATTACCTAGTGATATCGTGCATTTACCCAGTGTTAGATTTTAGTGATGATTGTGGCAAGTACGTCAGTGTTCGTGTATCCGTGATTAAGTGAAAGTGATACGTATGTGTACACAATCGGTGACCCTATTATTCTTTTGCATTGTCGACATCTGTGGGATGTGTGTACGTGTGACTATAAGTGGTATGGGACACTTATGGAAGCGCTTGCACGGGTGTCACAGATAAGGCACCAGACACTGCCATTTATCTTAGGTATTAGTCGGGACGTGCTTGATGGAGGTCCTGCCTCCAGTTCTCGCGCAGACTTGTCACGGATCAATTAGTATTTAGGGTTATGGTTAGCGTTTGATGTAGGCCACGGGGTGTGGGGTAGTTTAGGTGTGAGTTCAACAGAATCTCGGGAGTCCCATGCCGGCTTATATATTTAGGGAGATATATGGAGATTTACAGGGTATGTGATATACACCGTGATATACATGTTACATGTTGGGCCCGTGATCCCTTGCCCTTGGGTTCTACCCTTGGGTGGAGGACACTCGCGAGTGGTTGATTCTCACACTTAGACTGACGATAGGCTTAGTGACCTGTACAGTGAGACTTAGAGACTGATAGGGATACTGGCATTTATATTCCTTATATACTGTGTTGGCATACGTGACATATCGTTCTACTGCTTTACTGCTCCGCTGCATTGATTACTGCACATTCATATTCATGCTGTCATTGATTTACTGTTTCACATATCTGTTACCACTGTTAGAATTGTCACATGATTTTATATATATATATATTACATTGCTATTGTGTCGCTCTGACGACCTGAGTATGCATGCTCAGTGTGAGGAGAAGATTTAGCCTGGACCAGAACTAGGCGTGCATCACAGACTTCTTGACTTGCCATTCCGAGTTACATTCGTTTGTTCCACTTCAGGTCAGTTTATATTATTGTTTCTTTCAGTTACTGAATTTCTCATTACCTGCGCATCATTTACTGTTTACCATGAAAAACTAGAAGCCGAAGTGTGACTACGGCAGGACATTTCCTTGACCGTAGGAGCATGACTGGCCTTGTCTACCCCTCGTATTTTGTATTTTGGGAAGCGGGGCGTGACATGGTTTAGTTGGTATCAAAGCCATGTTTTGCATCGATTGGGATTGCAGTTTTCCGTGTATAGTTTGGCAATCTAAGACATCCCTCGGTCTAGATTGTAAACTTGTCATTCTTGATCCATATTCACATCGTGTGTTCAGCTATCCATTCACTATGGTTTCGGGTGACTTGACAAGGATACGTGGTTGCAATTGCACTACCGTACTCTAATCAAGTGACTTAAAGTCATACAGTTGATTCCCCACTTATAATAAATTCAGCACCTCTTATATTTTTGAATCTTTGTCGTATCCATATTATATTTTGATTCGTATATCCTGTGACTTATATCATCCTCAAAATCATTGTTCAGGATCATGTCTTCCAACGACTCTTCATCCATATCCGCTCCCCAGAATCAGACCATCGAGATTTTGAGTGTACTGCAAGGTCTAAAGGAAGCCCAGGAGCGAACGAACGACTTGCTAGCTGAAGGACTGAGAAGGCAGGTGAATCAGGCACCAGCGGGAGTCTCCAATCATAAAGGGATCCCCGTTAGACGAAGAAAGGAAAAGAAGATGAAGCGTCAATTTGTTTCCCCGCGACAGAAGCAGCAGAAGACCCCATGTTGTGGGTATTGTAGGAGACCAGGACATCTTCAGAGGGATTGTCGCCGCGCCCAAGGGAAATGTCTGATATGCGGGTCCAACAAACATCTTATCAACGGTTGCCCAGAAAGGAAGGAGCTAAAAGGAGGAGACTCATCCACACTCTCCACTGCTGCCAAGTGAGGACTATCGCGTAGTTCGAACTTCGACTATAAGGCGGATCTAACGCAGGATTCAACTCACGCGACGAGAGTGCAACGTTATAGCAGTCGAAGAAGGATTTTTCATGTTATCTACTTTCAGTAATAATGTTATCATCTTTTTATGAATATTTCTTTCCGTTTGAAATCTTGTATCCGCTGAACTTTTGATTGAATGCAATGAAAATTTGAATCGTAATATATGTATCATTATCTTGTTTTCTATTTATCTAATTCTATTCATTATCACAGCATTTTAATCCTGATCTTTCAGTTCCTACAACCGCATATTTTCCTATACTTCGTATCCTGAGTTCTTCCTTGATGCATTCCACTGTCTAATCATGACTTTTCCTTTCAGGCCATGGCCCACCCCGGAGCAGCGCCGCATCTAGACGAGGATGCACAGTCATGCGTTTCCTTGGACCGCACGCTGATAAGTTCTGACGATGAGATCAACGGTCCCCAAGTCAATTTCGGAAACAACGATTCAGATGACGAAGGAGCAGCCGCCCCAGAGTTTAACATGATAGCTGATTCCGACGAAGAAGAAGGAGATCCTGAAGAGAACCCGATAGAAGAAGATCCCGAGGAAGATCCGATAGAAGAAAATCCAGTGGAGGAAGACCCCATGGAAGAGAACCCAGAAGGAGAGAATCACATGGAATCAGATCTCGATGAAGAAGCTCTATCCGAAGAGGAAGGACCAGAAAATCAAGACCCTGCTGTGGAAGAACTTCCAATGGCGATGCCTGCGAGGTGATATGGAAATGGACGCCCCTACCTGAGTGCGCGAGCCTATCACAACCTACTGAATCTCCACAACCGCGACTGACGGAATTTCTTTTGATGTTGTCTTCTGGCCAAATAAAATGTGTATATTTTAGGGCCATTTTCCATCTTTAGAGAATGCCTTGTTTCAAATTTTCTTGAATGAAATAAATCTTCTGAATTCGTAAACCTTTTGATTATTGGTTCACTTGATACTTGTTTACTGCCCATATCCATTTATTTTTCTGCTGAATTCCCTGAATGTCCACCCCTACTCATTGTATAGTTTTCACCCCGTTTCGATTAGGAAGTACCGCACCCTGATCCTTGGAATGTGCCACCCTCCATCCCTCGTCTGTGCCCCGTTGAGATCCTTCTGGGAGGAGAAAATTTTAGTGAAATTTCCGAGTTCGCTAACCCTTCAAATTTTGATCCATATGATGTACCGACCGCTGTCCTCTCCATACTTTTCCCCTTGTAGTCCTTGCTGCTCACCTTTACCCCAATCTCTTTGACCGCTAGCCTAAAATCGCCATACTCCGACCTTCTGATTGAGCCACACATCCTTGAAATCCCTGCCCTAGCTAGCCCTATATATATTTTGTGTTTCCTTTTACTATAAATATAGTTTGGGACCTTAGTATTCAAATTTGGTTTTCACTACCTTGAACTTGTCGAAGAGTGCGTGTTATTGACTACCTAGTTCTATGTATTTTAAAACACACTACTATTATCCTTATAAATTTTTTTTGTAGTGCAACCATACACCGCGCATATTTTGTTCCATATTCTCATTTTCTTTATATGAGTTTTCTAGGTTACTTTAAAAACTATTCGATCGATAAATTACCTTAAAATGTTTTAACCTATCGACTAAGCTTTCACTACCTCATTGTCGTTACTAGTTTTCGGGTGTTGTGCCTATATTTACTATTATAAATGATTCTGTCTTATACTTATTATTTCTACCTTGCTACTTTTGTTATGCTTATATATGCACATATTTGGGTTCGATTCTATCGAACAAGCCTTGAGTATTATTGTTCGCTATTGTTATCTAAATTCTCGTATACATGTATTTATCCTTATAGTTGTTCCTGCCTTATACCTATTAGACCTACCCTTCCGTATGTTGTTCTTACTTATATATATATTTTCAAATTTCTTCATCCACGTACTGCTAATAAATCTTTTGTGTTAGTGTGCAATCTAATAGCTTTCGCTTATGTTTGTATAATCTATCGTTTATTTTAAATTTCGAGGACGAAATTTTTGTAAGGGTGGTATGATGTAACACCCGGCCCCTTTTGTACCAAAATCTGTATTTTATTACTTTAGAATTCACTGTATTCTTATTTATAATTGTATTCATTTTATTTATAATCGTATTTCTTCTAAACCGCATATCTCTTTTATTACAACCCAAACCTAATTCCCTAATCCTATATTTTTTCACTTACAAATCCCCGATCCCAGCACACCTTTTCTCAGCCCATCACCCTTCATTAATTATTCCAAATTCTCCAGCAGCCCACCATGCCCGGCCCTTTCTTTTCCGCCTTTTCTATTTATCTCCCTGCCCGTTTCTTCCATTCAAATCAATTTCTTTTTCGTTTATTTTTGGCCCGACCCCGCTCAGCCCACACACATTTATTTTAAATAAATTCCTAAACTATTCTTCCCCAGCCCACTACTTGGCCGCTCCTGTGCATCTCCCCAACGGCTTTCCCCCCTTCCCGCGCGCGATCCACTTCCTCCACCACGCTCCTCGCCCCCGCCCACGCCCACGCGTTGCCGTTTCCCCTCGACTCGCGCGATCTACGCTGCCCACTCCACTCTCTAACACCTCTGCCAATCTCCCTCTCTCATTCTCTGTTCTCTTGAACCCATTGAGCATCGACCCCGCCGCCGGCCGACCCCATCATCACCGACGAGCCACTTCTCCACCCGAGCTTCCCACTTCCACTCTCCCTCGACCCAACTCTAACAACCGCTGCCTCCTCTCGTTCCACTCCCGCTCACTCGACCCACACCACACCGACGCCACCATCGCCTTCATCACCTCCAGCATCCTTCCGACGACCTAACAACCCTCGCCTCTATCTCAAACCCCCCACTCATCCACCCCCGCACCCGAGCTCCACCCCCTGCACACTCTCTACTTCCTCTCTCCCCCTCTCTGCTTGCCTCTCCCTCTCTCTACTCTTTCCCTCTATCCGATCTCTCTATCTCTCTATCACTCTCTCTCTCCTTCTTTCACCATTCCTCTATTCTGATCTCTTTCCCTCCTCTCATTCTCTCTCTCTTTCTCCCCTCTCATATTTCTCTCTCCTTCGCCCCTCACTACTATATTCACGAGCCCCCTCTAAGCCAACCTCCTAAACGACGACCCAACCCCATTGCACTCCGTCCATATCCTCCTGCCGATGGCGAGTTCGTGATCCTCTACCCCACTTCAACCTCTACCCCTACCGCGACCCACCTCGTCACAACAAGCAGCCCCACCATCAAGAGCTGCGACCACCGCAGACACCCCGACGACGCCCCGAGCCCCCGCTGGCCGAGAGCAGACCCGAGCTCACCCGGAGCCGTTACCGTCGCGGTGCAAGCTCGTCGCGCGCCCGTACTGTACCTCGCTGCCGTGCACCTCTAGGCAAGTTCTATACTTGCTTCATGCTATTCTATTTATGTTACAAATCCAAATCATTTAAATTGCTATGTTACTATTCCTGAAAAGTACACTAATTGCCTGTTCGACGTGTGTTCCCAATGAGAATCCTTTCCTAATTTGGCGGAACTAAATGGTTTTGTTTGGCCCGTATGTCTGTGAACCTAGTGCAGGAATTTCGTTGGATAATTTGATCGTTAATGACCAAAACAACTACCCCCAAGTTTAATCGTAAAACTGTAATTTTATTGTACCTGAAAACCGTTAAATTCACCATAAATCATATACATACTGGAATGGTGCGTTCGAGGCTCAAATCGAAGCCGACTCGACGAACTTTAACCCTATACTGGTTTCCTGATATTCCTGTACTCAAATTGTGATAATAATTGGATCGGAGTGCGACTCTGGACTGCAGTCCAGAGCGACTACAGTTGTTGCTCGCTGTTCCGTAATAGGTACCACCGGATTTCCTGAACTTGTAAATTGCGGAACTCTGCTGTATATTGTAGGTAAATCTGTTATCTAGACAACACAAGTGTTTTCATTCTGTTTCGTTACCGTTTGGTATTTAATCTGTAATTTAATAGATCGGGACGCATAACAGTCCCAGCAGAATCAGAACTGACATATTAGTGTTAAACAGTGTAAAACTCCCGAGGTGCAGATGCGATTGACGATCCGTCTATTGCGTTGAAAACCTTACTGAAAACCCTAGATTTCATCCAACTGTAGCGTCGCTAAAATCTGATCTCAACTGGGATTAAAATGCGTTGCGAAATGGATTTCTGATTCTGAAACCGGATTTCCAGCCGCGAGCGCTTAAAATGAAATGGTTATAATTAATGATCCTGGAACCCGATTGGCTTGAAACTAAATTAGATGGATAGATAACGGAACATACTAATTATTACCTGTTTATCGTTTCACTGAACTATATACGTACGTTTCATGATAAATCGTGCAAGTGATAGAACACCATTTTTATGACACCTTAATCATGCTTCATATACTGTTTACGTATCATATCATACCCATATCATCGCAGTGATTACCTAGTGATATCATGCATTTACCCAGTGTTAGATTTTAGTGATGATTGTGGCAAGTACATCAGTGTTCGTGTATCCGTGATTAAGTGAAAGTGATACGTACTTGTATACAATCGGTGACCCTATTATTCTTTTGCATTGTCGACGTCTGTGGGATGCGTGTACGTATGACTATAAGTGGTATGGGACACTTATGGAAACGCTTGCACGGGTGTCACAGATAAGGCACCAGACACTGCCATTTATCTTAGGTATTAGTCGGGACGTGCTTGATGGAGGTCCTGCCTCCAGTTCTCGCGCAGACTTGTCACGGATCAATTAGTATTTAGGGTTATGGTTAGCGTTTGATGTAGGCCACGGGGTGTGGGGTAGTTTAGATGTGAGTTCAACAGAATCTCGGGAGTCCCATGCCGGCTTATATATTCAGGGAGATATATGGAGATTTACAGGGTATGTGATATACACCGTGATATACATGTTACATGTTGGGCCCGTGGTCCCTTGCCCTTGGGTTCTACCCTTGGGTGGAGGACACTCGCGAGTGGTTGATTCTCACACTTAGACTGAAGATAGGCTTAGTGACCTGTACAGTGAGACTTAGAGACTGATAGGGATACTGGCATTTATATTCCTTATATACTGTGTTGGCATACGTGACATATCGTTCTACTGCTTTACTGCTCCGCTGCATTGATTACTGCACATTCATATTCATGCTGTCATTGATTTACTGTTTCACATATCTGTTACCACTTTTAGAATTGTCACATGATTATATATATATATATATATATTACATTGCTATTGTGTCGCTCTGACGACCAGAGTATGCATGCTCAGTGTGAGGAGAAGATTTAGTCTGGACCAGAACTAGGCGTGCATCACAGACTTCTTGAATTGCCATTCCGAGTTACATTCGTTTGTTCTACTTCAGATCAGTTTATATTATTGTTTCTTTCAGTTACTGCATTTCTCATTACCTGCGCATCATTTACTGTTTACCATGAAAAACTAGAAGCCGAAGTGTGACTACGGCAGGACATTTCCTTGACCGTAGGAGCATGGCTGGCCTTGTCTACCCCTCGTATTCCGTATTTTGGGAAGCGGGACGTGACTTTTATGGGATGGTTGAGTATGAGATACTGCAACCACTGCTACAGATGGCCCTAGTGCAAGTGGGAGATTGTTAGTTATATGTATGCCCTAGAGGCCATTACTATACATAGGATGTATATTGTAGTGGATGCTGGGACATATATAGGGAGGACTTTCTTGCTCGACATGATAGTATGCTATCTGGTTACTCTTTACCTTAACGTGTATACTGATTGTCTCTCTATTACATGTTGGTAAAGCCCTTAGGATGTGTACTTGACTATCTGGACTATGATGCGGATCATACTAGTGGGGACATGGTAGTCCATAAGTACATCCTTCAAGGTCACTAGTCGTGGGTGTATCGAGACAGGGCATCGATATACCAGAGTAGACTAGCGTATACCTTCTCGACCCATACAGATGGGCGATGGATGATCCCATATCCATTGATGTTTGACATCAGAGATGATATACGGGTGCTCAGTGGAGACTGGGTACACTGGACGGATTCGCCGAGAACTCCCAGATGGTATTATACCTTACGTCAGATGGCAGTTCTCTGGTGACACTGGTACAGGTTAGTTTGTAGACCCGAGATCGTCATAGAGTCTTGTATGATTCCCACTGTGCTTTGATTTCCACCTTACCACGTCTAAGAGGGCGTGCAAAACGTGGTTTTTGGGTACAGTCCCGAATCACATGGAGGCAATGAGCGATAGGAGGGGATTCGTCTCTCCCGGTATAGGGAGTTGATGTTGCGCTGTGTTCGATTGGCTATAACCGGAAATCCCTGGCCAGGGTTGCTGAGATTTACTGGTAAGTGTTACCAGTAGTTTCTCGAACTGTTATAGACCTCATATCGACACAACTTATCGAGCTACTGGGGTCTGACGTTTACCACCCCTAGGCAAGATATGCGACATATCAGACGATCAGACCGGACTGTACGGTAAGTGTTACTGGTTGGATTCACAGGAGTGTGGGCGGGCTTGCTCGTTGATCTTCTGATCGCTCAATACCCGGGTGGCCATTACGTTTAGCAGACCGCTTGCGGCTTGTGGGTGTTTGATATGATCATCACCTACTGCCGGCGTATTGACGAGTCTTTAGAGTCCTACACAGAGGTTTCCTGGCTCAGGCAAAACGAAATAGGAGCGCATATGAGATATGTGCGGGACCGAGAATAATACGTGTATGTGATACCGTATTCTATTCTCGCGATGAATGTATCGATTGGTTATATGCGATATAACCTAGTTATCGAATCAAGGATTGATTCGATAAGTCGATACATTGGATATTAGTCGGTCATATGCGATATGACCGGATCGTTAAATCAAGTGTTGATTTAATGATTAATGTATAATTATATATTTGATATATTACTTTACATTAACTAGTATTGGTTCGCTTAAGATTATTTTCTCACTAGATTGTGCACATTGTATATATGATATATTTTTGTGCACTTGCTTGTATCATGTTTGATGATACATGCAAACTTGGGTATGTGTTTGCTTTAAACTATGATTAAGTTAATGGTTAGGGTTTGGTTTATTTGTTTTATTTATTTATTTATTCCTTTTGGCAAAAACAAAATGGAAGGCTTTCTTTGTTTTACACTAGAAGCTTCATGATAGTTTTGACAAAGTCTTAGCCATTTTGTTTTTATCCTTAACCTAACCATTTAACTAAACCCTAGTTTATTCTCTACACTCACCCATGGTTGCATCATGATAACCATCACTTCATTTTTCTTTTTGGAATTAATTCATAATTCTTTTTCTTCTTCTTCAGGTAAAGAAAAGAAAAGCTTTCTAGAAAAATGCCAAGTGATGAAATCAAGTGAGAAATCCAAATCCAAAGTGAACCACTTCCTATTTTTTCATCCTCTACCACTTGCCATGTAGTAGAGTGTGTTATCTTCACAAGTTTCATGACCTAGTGAAGGTGGAGCTTGAGTTTGAGTCGCCTCGACGTAGATCATCTTCGGTATCGAAGTCAACGACCTAGTCCGCCCATTTCTCCGATGAAATCGACGCAAGGGTCCGGGATTCCGATGATCGCAGCGGAGGGACGTCAACACGGAGCTAGAGAAGTGGTGGACTGGATCTACAAAGGTTGTATTTCCATTCATTTAGCAACAAAGTTGTTTACTTGCATGTTTCGCCTTTGCCTCTAGTTAACGATCTAGCATTAGGGTTTCTCGGCACAAGAATTTTTTTGATTTTGGCATGTTTGATCTGTTGTGGAACCTCTTGAGTGTGCCTAGGAACCCTACAGTCGCAACCATCACATCTCCTTCCTTATCACCTCCCTCTTCCTCTCCCCTATCCTGAGCACCACACCACAGAACCAGAAAGGGCATGCCTTCTTCTTCTTCTACTTCTTCTTCTCTTTCTTTTCTTGTGTTCTTGATTTTCCGGTCATCGCCGGAGCCGTGCCGTTGCCGATGATACGGGCGACCCAGTGGATGTTCCCAGCCAGTGTGGTCACCTTCTTGCTTTGCATGGTCCTGTTCTGTACGCGCGCGCGTGCATTGTGACGTTTACCCGACGTCAGACGCTGCGTACGCATCCCGTATTGAGATCCAATCAGACAAGTTTATCTCGCTACATGCTATGTTATTATATTTGCATCCATATGAATAAAAATATCATATGTTTACTGCATTGTGCATCCTATGTTATAGTTTTACAATATCCGTTCACATCTGTACAGCTTATTACATATCTAGTCGCATGCAATTTTATTTCGCTACAGGTTATGTAACGTATTTTACATCCATAGGTATAGAATTATTACATGTTCATTGCATTTCACATCCATGTTACAGTTTACCATTTCTCCGATATCCGTGTTATTGATTATATATCTAGTTGCATGCCATGTCATATTATGTCATGTTACCGTTATGTTAGCACCCCATGCTTGATAATGTGCATCATACTTAGTCATGGAGTTATAGATGTGATCCCTGATAAACACTTGTGCATCCGTGTTTTACTGTGCATCCGTACTTGCTACTTGTTACTTTTGGGCATCCGTTTGATACATTGTGCACTACCTGCCATGACACGATACACCACTACTTGACCTGTTACCTGATCTTGTTACTAATGCCGACAATCCTGACATGTTGTCCTGACGGACGTATCCTGTTGTCTGCATAGACAAACCTATACCTACTTGATCCTGTGTTGGTATTGGCTCCAAATTTATCAATACCTGACTTGAACACATAATCTTGGGGTAAGGGGAAATCAATGATGAAACCTGACTTGTAACTCAACAGTTCGACACTTATACTGATCAGTTTTGGGGGCTAGGCCAGTCCCGGGATGCTGCTGCTGACATCATTCATCTGTAAATGTTTTCTGTTTGTGCTTAACGACACGCCTCGGTTTCAGCCTGAGAATCTGGCCCGTGGTCCCGCGCATGCACGGGATACTATTGAGTTACATCGACGATTCATTAAATTGATTTCAAAGACTTGAGAGTAATTAACCCAGTAGCATAGATTACTCACCGCATGCACATACACTTCACTGTTCCATATTCGTGTTACTGTTATACACTTACTACTGTTCATACTCATACCCGCATATCTTGTTACTTCCTAATTATATTTTATTGTTTGATATCATGACGCACTGACGTCTGAGTTCTGCATGGCCCAGATCCTCTGTCTCTTTCGCAGGATGATCAGGAGTATTTCCGCCATCAGGCAGAGCAGTGAGGATCCTGTTAGTATCTAGTTCAGTTTAGTTTTATTTCCGTACTTTCATTTCCTGATGTGAGCCCGTATTTGGGACGTACTTTCCATATGTTATTGCTTATTGGATTTATTGCTTCCGCACATTTATATTTCTTGACTCGTTTATTCTGGCATATAGACATGTACTAGATAGTTTATTTTATTTCTACTGTTCTTGATATCTTATAAACAGCCGTAATGTGACCGTTGATGGATGTTTTCTAACCACAGGTAGCATGGTTGGCTCTGTCACGTGACGATCTTAGCGCACTCTGGGAAGCGGGGCATGACAGAAGTCATGTAGCCCTGTTTAATATATTAGAAGTTTTAAATATTTTTCATAAATTAACCTTAATTTAATAAATAATTCCTAAAATAAGACCGCCGCAAAGTATTTTCGAGAATAGACCTCCATAAAGAAGAAAACGCTATCGGCAATAGCGTTTTCTTCTTTACGGAGATGTTGATTTTGATTTTGTTCAGGCTGTTTTGGATTTAGATTCTGATCTTATTGAAATTGTAATAAAATTGACCGAGGGTAGATGAAAAAAGTCTCATAGATAGAAATCTATATACCAACTAAATTTATTCTATTATCAAAAAATTATGAGATTTATTTCATCCGCTTTTTGTCAATTTTGTTAGAATTTTAATAAAATAACAATAAAAATAAAAAACAATATTAACAAAACCAAAATCAATATATTCAAATGAAAACGCTATCAACAATAGCGTTTTCACTTTGAGCAAAATCCTATTGCCAATACCGTTTTCATTCCAAAGAAAATGCTATTGTCAATAGCGTTTTCTTCTTCGACATGAGGACTAATCCTACATGACGTATGAAGGTCCATTCTCATAAATGCTTTTGGGCCAGTATTATATTGGGAATTATTTATTAAATTAGGATTAATTTGGAAAAAAATTCCAACTTTCAAGGGTTATATCTAGAACTAGTCCCATATAGAAAAAACCATTTTGGAAGAAATGAAATACTAGCCATGCAGCTCAGTTTCACAAACACTTCTGCAGTAGGTGTGTAAGCTCAATAGAATTTCGGAGGCCAAGCATCCTCTTTTTGTAAGCGTGAATTATGAAAAAACCTTCGGCCGGCTCGGGAGTTGTTTAAAAACCCCTGATGTTTTCAAAATTGCTGGGAATGGCTTATCGTTCAAAATCTACTCTGGGTCCTTCAACCGTTTAGATATTACAAACAACTGTTTATATATTACAGATAACCTTTTAGATATTACAGATAAAGAGGCTTTTAATTGGGCCAAGTTTTTTTTTAACAAGAGCAAAAGGACCAGGAGTTTTTACAAAAGTTAGAAGCGGGCCAGCGGCTAATTAATAATTTTCCCTATTTATAAATTCATATTTTCTTTTCGGCCCAACATCAAGTCCATAGAGGCTCTGCGCATACGCGTTATATCCGCACGAGCATCGCACATGCGAGAATCCATGGCCCTAAAGGTCCGTTTGGTTGTAGGATTTAGAGATTTGGATTCCAAAATAGTACAGTTGAAAATTTCTGGATTTGGTAATTTGTTGTTTGGTTGGTTTTGGATTCCTAGTATTGGATTTGTAGATCCTTGTAATTTTTGTTTGGTTGGTGAAAAGAAACTGAGATTTGGATTTAAGAATTTTAGAGAGAGATAGATAGAGAGAGAATTATTAAATAAATAAAGTACCACGGATCGTATCTAAAAGTATAATGAATAATGCCTAATCTTAAAAAGAATTTAGGATTCAAGAATCCATGTTTTGAGGTGGCCCCACAAAAAATAAAGGAATTCTAGAAATCCAAATTTATCAACCAAATACAAATCCCAAATAATCTCGCAAAGGAACGGGCTGTAATCAGCCGAAAAAATCGGCTCCGAGAAATAGAAAGACCTGGGAGAAAGCACGCGACAGTCAGCGGTGTCGCAGGCGGTTGGATTCAATTTTTCATTAAATCCCCTCAAAATTCGATTCCCCTTTCTCTCTCTCTCTCTCCCCACTTCATTAAACACCAAAAGCCCTCTTTTTTATCCCCCCCTCTCTAAATTGATTCAGTTCGATTCAATTCATCTATGGCGCCCGTTGAGTATGACGGCGGGATCGGCGGGAAATTCCGAAAACGCCCCTTCAGAAGAGCCCAATCGACCCCCTACGATCGCCCCCAAACCTCAAACAGAAGACTAAACCCTAACCCTAATCCTAACGGCAATGGCTGGATTTCGAAGATCGTCGACCCCGCTTCTAAAATCATCGCCCGCGGTGCCTCCAAGTTCTTCGCCTCTGTCTTCCAGAAGCCCCTCACTGCTCCTTCGCCTCAACCTTCAGGTTCAATTGCTGTGCTAATTGGTTATTGTTTTGATTTTTAGGGTTTTCAAGATTTCTAGGGTTTTGGTTCCTTTCATGTTGAAATTGGCTCAAAGCGTGATTTTTTCCTCCCCGACATTTGGATATGCAACTCCGGTTCATTTAGTGTTAAATTTAGCTAATTTATAAACCCATACAATAAAATCGTGAAAAATAGACATATACTATATGAACTGCCTTTAGCCTTTCCTTTTACTGACATTTTACGGTTATTCTTACTCTTTCTTGGTTGCGGTGATTGCACTGATACTTGTGAATTTCTATTTTTTTCCATGGCATTGGCTTAATTTGGTTAATTTATACTTCATGGATCTCAAAAGACGTCTGCTTGTGTCTTTATCATGATCAAATTAATGAATCCAGTCAAATCTGGCTATAATTTGCCATTTACTTCTTTTTATGGGTTTTTGTTTGTTTCATCTTGAAATTGGCTTGTTCAGGGGAAGTATAGATAAAGTCTGATCCCCCCTGCCCCCCGCCCCCCCCCCCCCCCCCCGCCATTTTTATATGCTACTTGTGGTCATTTGGTTTTCTAAGTTCTTGTTAAATTCTGCTAATTTGTGAATCTATGCACTAGAATTGTCGAGAGTATAGTAGGAAGATTTGAGCTTACCATGTCCTTTACTTTTGTTGACATTCCAGGGTTTGATATATTTCCTCTTTCTTGGTTGTTGTGAGTATCCCATTCTTACTTGTTTTCTTTTTCAGTGTACTGTGGTTAATTTGTACTTGTGGTTCCCAAAAGATGCGTTGTTGTTTCTTTATCGTGATCAAAATAATGAATCCAGTCTTCTAGCTTAGGGAGAAATTTGACTACAATATACCATCTTGTTAAGACGATGGTGTATTTGGTGTACTTCAGTTGATTATGGCCTTTTCTTATGCCTGCATGGAATTTATTATATTTTGCTCCGAGTTAGATTGGTTTTTGAATTTTCAGGGTTTTGGTTTAGTTGATGTTAGAATTAAGTGTATGGTGGGTTTCCATAGTGGTTTCATCGCTGAGATTGACTATGGGGTTAGGATTATTGGGTTTAGACATGGCAATTTGGGAAAAGAAATTGGATATATAGAAGAAGAGGAGATGAGATTTAGACAAGAGGCAAAGAACCGAGAGAAGAGAGAAGAAGGCTATCAAAAATTAGGGCTAACAAATTCTTACATCATAAATTCTCAACATAACCGCTCTTTAGATCTCACTCTCTTTTATAATGCATGAATTACTTGAAATAAAAAACGACAGTAAAAAATAACAGAAAGGATAAATGCTCATATTCCTCCAGCTCCTTGGTGGGTCCCTTGTCAGATGCCTTCTCACGCTAGGAATTAACCTCTTGTGGTGGGTCCCTAGCTGTTAAGTCGGTTCTCTCTTCAGCCCCTGCAGGTATGTTGTGGCCCCCGTAACCGTTGGCCTATTTGGATCCGAATCCTCTGTAGCAATGCACTCTAAGTGTTTGATCTATGTCTCCTTCACCGTGCCTCCCTTCTGCTGAGCCGAGGCTCCAGCCATAGTACCTTGAGGTGCATCAACTACTCCCCATGGCACCTTTGATCTCATATCGAGATCGAATGAAGGGAATCTCTTAACGAGATCCCAATAGCTCTCCCATGTTACCTCCTCGGGTTCGAAATCCTTCCATTTGATCAAAGCCTCAGAAATTAGTCTGCTTCCCTTAATTGTCGAGTGCCTATCTAGAAAAGCCTTGGGCTCCCAAACAGTTTGAATTTCATGGGAAGGAATCGAAATCTGGACTGGTATGCTACGTCCCAAATGCTTCTTCAACCGGGACACATGAAAAACTGGGTGGATTCGAGACGTGAGAGGAAGCTCTAATCTGTATGCAACTTGGCTAATGCGTTCCAGAACAAGGCAAGGACCATGGTATAAGGGGAGAGTTTCCTAGTCCTCCTTGCTTGTACTGAGATTTGTCGATAGGGCTGAAGTTTCAAATAAACATTGTCCCCCACATTGTATTTTTTTATTATATTATCTTTACATCCATTTTTTCTGAATATGAATCTAAATCTTAGATTCATCTAAAAATGATTTAAATTTATCTTTTAATACAATTGTTATATGACAAATTGACCTTTTTATCGGATAACTACGTCCTCGAGCCCTAGGTCTTAACTTTTTCACAAAAGGACCTCCATTGACTTCGGCTTTACTAATGAATGAATCAGCTTCGTTCAAACCCATATTATGACCAGCATTTGCTGCTGCAGAATAAACCAATTTTAAAATGGGATAAGATGCTCGATAAGGCATGAGTTCCAGTTCCATAAGGGTTTCTTCATAAGAACGTCCACGAATCTGATCAATTACTCTTCGTGCTTTGAGAACAGAATCGCGCCGATGTGTATCCATTTGCTTCTTCATGCGCTCCTGGGCGCTATGTAGGCTATCTTTCAGTAGCCGGAGTACTAAATCTCATTAGTTCAGCATCAACACCGCCAATTGATAACGAGTGAGGAACATAGGAGGTGACCGTAGGAGGCCGCTTACCAAAAAGCACTTGGTACGGACTCAATTTTGTAGCACTATGCCAAGACGTATTGTACCAAAACTGCGCCCAAGGTAGCCATTTCACCCAATTCTTAGGTTTGTGAGATGAGAAGCAATGGAGGTAAGTTTCGAGGCACCGATTAACTGCCTTGAACTGTCCATCTGTTTGTGGGTGGTATGCGGTGCTGAATTTCAGTTTAATACCATATGCTTTCATGTATTCAATCATCACTGTGCTTGTAAAAGTTGGGGCTCGATCACAAATAAGGGTTTGTGGCAAGCATATAGTTTAAAGACTTGATCTAATAGTAATTGCGCTATCTTGAAGGAAGAGTAAGGGTGGGATAGTGCAAGGAAATGAGCAAACTTAGATAGCCTATCGACAATCACCAAAATCATCGATTTACCTTGACTGAGAGGGGAGCCTTCAATAAAGTCCATGCTAGCACTTTCCCACACTTGGTTGGGTATGGGTAGGGGTTGTAGAAGGCCAGCAGGATGTTGATGTCATGCTTGTTAGTTTGACAAATTGTACAATGTCTAATGTACTCTGCAATATCTGATTTCATGTCGGACCACCAAAAGTCATGCTTCACCCGTTGGATTGTCTTGTCGAAACCAGAGTGGCCAGCTATTGGAGTGTCATGGTACAAGGATATAAGTTGCCTGAGGGGAGAAGATGGACTGATGAGGATCTTTCCTTTGTAATAGCGCACACCATGTATCTGGAGGTATTTTATAGGATCAGCCTTGCCAGCATGTTGTTTTTGTGTCAATTCTGTATAATAGGGATCCTCAGCGTTGAGATTTTGTACATCAGTCCACCAATCGAGGTGAGCTTCAGTGGTCAAGTTGAGAGTAGGGTCTTCAAGTCGACGAGATAAAGTATCAGCTACGGTGCTGTCCTTGTCTTTCTTGTATTCCACTCGATAATTGTACCCATGATGTTTTGCAATCCATCCCATTTGAGATTCAGTTGTCATTCGTTGGTCCAAGATGTGCTTGAGTGGTTTATGCCCGGTGCGAATTAAAAATTCCCTTCCAAATAAATATTGCTCCACTTTTTGACCGCCAAAAAGATAGCGAGCTTTTCTCGTTCATACGCTGACCAATACATGCACTTTCCTTTCAAGGCTTGACAAATGTAAGCAATCGGATGGCCACTCTGAATGAGTACAGCCCTAATCCCTATTTTGGATGCATCACACTCGAGAATAAAGATGCCGTTGAAATCATGTAATCTGAGCACAGGAGCAGAAACTAGAGCTTGTTCTCAAAGGAGCGTTGAGCATCTGGGTTCCAAGCAAAAGACATTCTTCTTTGTTAACGTGTGGGGTGCATCAATTGAACCATATCCCAGGATAAACTTCCTGTAATACCCTGTGAGGCCTACGAATCCTCACAGGGCCTTGAGAGATCGAGGGAGGGGCCAATCCGTGACCGCATGCACTTTTCTGGGATCAACAACAACACCATCTCGAGACACAATATGGCCCAAGTAATCCACCTCTCCTTTGCCAAAGTAGACACTTTGAAAGCTTGGCACAGAGATTGTTCTGCTTCAAGATAGAGAGAACAACAATTAAGTGATGTAAATGTCCAGACCGGGATTTACCGTAGATAAATATATCGTCAAAGAACGAGAGAACAAATTTTCGAAGCCATGGTCTAAAGAGACCATTCATAAGAGTTTGAAATGTTGACGGAGCATTGCTGAGTCCAAAGGGCATCACCAAGAATTCATAATGACCCGAGTGAGTACGAAAAGCCGTCTTATGAATATCATGTGTATGCATTCGAATTTGATGATAACCCGATTTCAAATCTAATTTCGAAAAGAATTAAGAACCAAATAACTCGTTTAATAAATCATCAATCAAGGGGATCAAATACTTATCTTTGATAGTTTGCTTGTTGAGTTCTCGATAATCGATACACAAGCGCCAAGTACCATCTTGCTTCTTTACTAGAACCACCGGAGAGTAGGAACTTTGGCTTGGTCGAATGATCCCCTGATCAAGCATCTCTGACATCAGCTGTTCAATAGCATTTTTCTGTTCAAACGAGTGCTGAAAAGGTCGAATGCAGACTGGTTTGGCAATAGGAATGAGAGGAACGTGGTGGTCACACCCTCGTTGAGGCGGCAAACCCTGTGGAGACTCAAAGACATCAGAAAAGTCAGATAATACATGAGATAAATCAGCTGGCAGGGGTTGCATTGAGGTTTGCTCTACAGAGCTATCAATGAGATGAACAAAGCCCTTGGCACGATTCTGTAAGCTCTTATCAGCATTTTTCTCAGTGTGAGAGACATAAGGCCTGAGAGAACCCTTTGGAGAGTCCAGGGAATGCTATTGGAGGTGAAAGATGGCCTCTTAAAATTCATATCCAAGGTAACTGCTGACATTTGTTTCGGCCATTGGTCCCCCAACACTAAATCATAACCGCCAATAGGGGAAATGAGGAAGTGACCTGTGTAACAATAGCCTTGGCAACAAATCTCAACACCTGGACACATACACCGGTGCCCTTCAAAAGACCACCCTCTGCAACCCTAACAGAAAATTCTTGCTCGAGATTGAGAGGTAGGTGTAAACGGTGCACAAGGAGGGATCAATGTAATTATGTGAAGCCCCGCTGTCAATCAAGATAGAAATGGGAGTTGCTGCTAAGGTACCCTGAAGAACTAAAGTGTCAGGTGAGTCGTTACCAATCATAGCACTTAGAGAAATGGAGTGTGCAGATATATCAGGTTGGGTGGCAGCTATAACAGCAGCAAGGGTGTCATCTTTACTGATATCTAAAGCTTCAATATCCCAGTCCCCTTCAATGACAAAATTGGTTTTGGATTTGCAAACATGGCCTTTAAAGTACTTTTCATCACAATGAAAACACAAAGCCTGGTGGCGCCGGAGGTAATTGTCGTTTTGGGTATTTTTTTTTTGAAAGGAACAGTAGGTTGGTGTTGTGTATTGGTATCAGTTGATGGGTGGGAGTGGGTGGCTGTGGGTGATTTGTAAGGAATGGTTCTGTAAGCTTTTTTGGTTGCGGCCAATTTGGGTTCATATTTATAAGCAATTTTGAAGAAATCAGCTAAAGTTTGGTGCTTACACAACGAGACATGTCGAATTTCTTCCTTCAACTCACCAATGCATGATTGCACTAAATAGGGTTCTGGAACTCCATCAACCAAGCAATGCAATTGTTCAAATTTGTTTTTGATAATCTTTCACAGTGGTAGAGTGTAAAAGCTTAGAAAGTGATTGTGCAGCATCTATATACTCTTGAGTGCCTAAACGATCCTTGATGCCTAATTTAAATTTGTTCCAAGTGATTACCCCATCATTATTTTGGAGGAACCGACACCACTGGAGAGCGCTATCTTTCAGATAGAAAAAACTGATCCTCACTCTCTCGTCAGCAGGGACTGTATAAACCTCAAAATAGTGTTCGATTTGATAAAGCTAATTCAAAATATCCCTATTGTAATGAACCAGATCTATTTTAGGGTTTTTTGGTGGTTATAATCTGTGATCCTGAGCTCCCCTATCAATATGATGCAATGCATTGTTGGGTAACTGATACAAGGCAGGGGGAGGAGA
Organism: Agapanthus africanus; assembly: GCA_030015575.1. Lineage (NCBI taxonomy): Eukaryota > Viridiplantae > Streptophyta > Magnoliopsida > Asparagales > Amaryllidaceae > Agapanthus > Agapanthus africanus. Next base: position 18,489,738 of record JASDDO010000026.1, on the reverse strand, counting down.
ATATGCCTCATCAAAACCCTCGTCAAAACGCCTCGCCCTTGGAGGATCCGTCATGGTGGGGGGCGTGGTAGCGGTTACTGAAGCTCCAAGGAAGAGAGAGGGAGGGTTGGTGGGTGGGATCTTAGATCTAGCCTCCAATTTTGATGAAAGATTCGCCACCGCCTTGATAAGCTCCTTGATCTGCAACTTTTTTTCTACTAGCATCTGTAGCTAGTTGCTTCAATGCTTGGGCCTTAATGGGATCGGGCCCCAGGACTCCTTCAGCGATGGTGGAGCTCACCATCGGCCGTTGCTCTGATACCAAATGCGACACCCCTAGGGTTTCATTGCTGAGATTGACATCGGGGTTAGGATTATTGGGTTTAGACATGGCAATTTGGGAAAAGAAATTGGATATTTAGAAGAAGAGATGAGATATAGACGAGAGACGGAGAATTGAGAAAAGAGAGAAGGCTATCACAAAAATTAGGGCTAACAAATTCTTACAAGATAAATTCTTAACACAGCCTTTCTATGTAGATCTCACTCTTTTATAATGCATGAATTACTTGAAATAAAAAATGCCAGCAAGTAAAAAATAACAGAAAAGATAAATGCTCATATTCCTCCAGCTCCTTGGTGGGCTCCTCGTCAGATGCCTTCTCGCGCAAGGAATTAACCGCTCGTGGTGGGTCCTTAGCTCTTAAGTCGGTTCTCTCTTCAGCCCTCTGTGGGTATGTTGTGGCCCCCGTAACCGTTGGCCCATTTGGATCCGAATCCTCTGTAGCAATGCTCGCTAAGTGTTTGATCTGTGTCTCCTTTACCGTGCCTCCCTTCCGTTGAGCCGAGGCTTCAACCATTGTACCTTGAGGTGCATCATATTTGGTGTACTTCAGTTGATTATGGCCTCTTTTCTTATGTCTGGAATTTATTATATTTTGCTCTGAGTTAGACCGGTTTCAGAATTTTTAGGGTTTTGGTTTAGTTGGTGTCAGAATTAAGTGTTTGGTGGGTTTCCATAGCGGGAATGTAGAATGACCGTCTTTTTCCATCTTTAGTAAGCTTTTCAGTAAGCTTAGGAGAGGATACATACTACCATAGTGTGATTGGTGTCCCCTTCTTCATGTTACTTGCACTTCATACAAGTAGAAATTAAAAAAGTTAAAAGCCCTAAATATCCTCAAGTTGCACGTTCAATTTGTGTGTTTTGAAAATTCTACTATCAATATTTAGTTCGGATGCTGTAATATGGCATCATCATGTTCATCAATCCCTTGTCCCCATAAAAATGGAATCATTACAGAGCACTGTCCATGGTATAGGTTGCTATATTCTAATTAATAATGGTTTGCAATCGTTTACCTAATGTAAACTATCCAATTTCTTTGTGCCAAATTCCTTGCCATGATAACTTAGAATAGAGGGCCATGGCATAGAAATAGTTAATTGGTGGGCTGGTAACTGTAAAGTGTTTATTTTTTCTTGTATTAAGCCTCTAGCCCTCTATAACCTTTATCACAAAAATTCTTTAAAGATGATGGAAGCTGAATTTTGTTTAGGGTTTTATAATCGGCATGCCAATGCTTATATACAGAAGAGATTGTTTCCTTTTCTGAAAGTTTGGGTTAGGGCTTTAAACTTTAGGGCATTATCTTCTGTCATCTTTGGTCGAATGGTTCTCGCGTTGTCTTCACCTATGTGCATAGGCTTTTCGAGTGGATTCACTTGAAAATTTTATTATTCTCGGGCAAAATTATTCTGCTTTGGAATCAAGGTTGTAAAAAGCGTTAGACGGAGTTGAGCAGTATCTTAATTTTCATTAAAATTATATTTCATATATATACATAAAATGACAAAAATCACGAAAAAATCTAGATAAAATATTAGTAGAAAATCTACAAATATAGCAACTTCATATTGAATGAAGTGTGTAGTATCAAAAATTATAATACATGACATTAGATGATATATAATGATAAATTATGATTTTCTAACTGAATTTTCAGCTTGCAAATTACATACCTCGTGAGATGAAATTGGAAAATAGAAGCGAGACATGAGAAGAATATAAATCAATTTAGACAAAATTACGTAGCGTTTTTGCCATTGATCCTTTAAAGACTTGAGAGGAGAGTGACGGTAGAAACGCCAACGGGAATACTTTAGGGTTTTTTCATTCGTGTAATTTGAAATTAAATCGAGACGTGTATAGTTTTTTATAAAGGGTTTTGGGTCAAGGTTTTTTAGAAGAAACTTAAAACCCGATTCATGAAGCTTGTATTATAGTCCATTTAAGCACTCATCACGACGGAAGAACCCACTTAAGAGCTTAAGGCGCCTAGGCTGTTTAATATAACAGCTTAGGATGAAAGCGGAGCGACTTGGGACTACTTCCGCAGCTTCGCTAAGCGGCCGTCTAGACCGCTTTCAAAACTTTGTTATGAATATTAGATACCTAATACTTATGAAATCATTTTGCCTGGCCTTATCCGTGGCTTATATTTGAATTTATCTTTGCACTATAGTTCTGTATTTGATACGTGCAGCGTTCAAGGTGCTCTTATAAGTTTCTCTTCAATACAACCATTTTTTCTTCTTGTCCTATACATGTGCGACAAACCCTTGAAACTGATTTGCATAGATGACGATTATTTTAACTATCATTTTCAATGTAGTTCAAATTTATTATTGTTGAAGGGCTTAGCCGGAAAGGATATAGATTTGGCCAAATGTCCTCATTCTAATAAGGATTGATATTAAGGCCTTGTTTGGGAATGTAAAGTTTTCTAAACCGCGGTTTCATGAAGTTAGGAAGACTCAACTCTAAAAGCCTAATTTTGTCCTGTTTAGGGCTCATTTTGGAGTTGAGATAATTATAAATATCTCACATTTGAAAGTGAGAAAATTGCAGTTATCTAAACTCCAATTTGATCAATGTTTGGATAACTCCATTTTTGGAGTTTGAGGCTTGCAAACCACAATTTGCATTTCTTTACCTCCACGTAAAAATAAACCATGGTTTTCTAAACTCCATTCCCAAACCGGGCTTAATAGGTTGAAAGAAGGGCAATGCTATGTTTTTATTAAAAATAAAAAGGACAAGGGCGCGCCATGTCTTTAAATTGAGTTATTAGCTTCTCAGAAATTGCAAACTCCCGTTTAAGCAGTTTGTGTTAGAACATTATTAGCTTAGCAGTTGGGGTACTGCTTATCGTCTATCCGCCGTCTAAGCAGATTTTTTTATTTTTCATTAAATTATGTCACACACAAAATAGCAGAAGCCACACAAAAATCTAAAAACAATAAGTAGAAAATATACTAAATTTATATAGCTAATTAACATTGAATGAAGTGTGCAGTATAAAAAATTATAATGCATGACATTAGATGAAATATAATGATAGATTATAAATTTCTAACCGAATTTTCGACCTGTAAACTATAGACCTCGTGAGATGAAATTGAAAAATAGAAGCGAGACATGGGAAGGATGTAAATTAATTTGGACAATTATTTAGGGTTTTTATCAGCGATCCTTTAAAGACTTGAGGGGAGAGTGACAAGAGAAACGCCAACGAGAATATTTTAGGGTTTCTTCATTCGTGTAATTTGAAAATAAATTGAGACGTGTATTGTTTTTAATAAAGGGTCTTGGGTCATGTATTTTTAGAAAAACCTAAAACCCAAAGTTGTAAAAAGCGCCAGGTGGAACCGAGCGGTTGGGGTACCATCTAGCACCTAGCCGTCGCCGAAGCGCCGTCTAGGTGTTTTTTAATTTAGGTTAAAATTATATTTAATATACATATTAAAATTTCAGCAGTATTTTGATACTTGGTATAGAAAACAATATATTGAAATTTTAGCAGTAGAAATAGAAATGTATTGATAATTTATCATAATAACCGGTAACATTGATGTTTTAATAGTAAAGGTAAGCAAAAATTAATTTTGAGCTATATAACTAAAAAATTATTCAGAAAAAGGAGATACTAAATTTATTTCATTAAGTTTAGGTTTGGGTCAGATATGGTGAAAAGAGAACAAACCCGATCCATGGTGTTTCAAAAATGACTAAATTTAATTACATTAAGTAGGCTGGGTCTGTTTAAGCGGTCTGGTCGGCGTAAGCACCTATTAAGCGCTTAAACTGCCTTTTTCAACCACCTAAGGCTGAATTGGAGCGGCTTCACACCGCTTCCATTTAGTCGGCCGTCTAGGCTGGTAAAACCCAATCCATGAAGTATGTATATATAGCCCATGTAAGACTCAACATGAATGATGAAATCCATTTAAGAGCTTAAAGTGCCTAGGTCGTTTAATACAATCGCTTAGGATGAAAGCGAAGGGACTTGGGATTGCTTCCGTTGCTTTTGCTTAAGCGGCCGTCTTGACCGCTTTTCAGAACTCTGTTATAAATATTAGCACCTAATACTTATGCAATCATTTTACCTAGCTTTACCTGGGGCTTACATTTGAATTTAGCTTCATCTACACCACCTTTTGCACCATAGCTCAATATTTGATATTTGTGTAGCATTGCAGGTGCTCGTATAAGTTTCTTTTCAATGCAACCGGTTTTTCTTCGTGTTCTATTCATGTGCTACAAAATCTTGAAAATATTGCATAGATAACATTCATTATTTTAACTATCATTTTCAATGCAGCTGTTCAAGTTTATTATTCTTGAAGCGCTTAGCAGAAATGGATATGGATATGGCCGTATGTCCTCATTCTAATAAGGATTGATATTAATATGCTGAATACAATGTTTTGTTTTTATTAAAAATAAAAGGGGACGTGTGCGACATGTCTTAAAATTGAGCTATTAGCTTCATGAAAATTGTAAACTCCCTTTAAAGGGGTTTGTGTTAGAACAATAGAGCCATCCTTTGTTCACTGTTGCGGAAAGCGTAGCGATGCGGAAGGGCATGATTTTAGCTTTAGCGGCAAGAAGCGTCGAGACGTTTTTAAATAGTAATGATGGAAAATTAGATTAATAGAAACTCTTAGAAACAGAATAATATAAACACAACAAAGATATCTTATTTTCATAAAGTCTGCATGTAATAATAGAAATATATCGAACAATTTAAGAAATTGTCACCCATATAAGGTATGAAAGAGAATGTTGCAGATTAAAGCCAATAATGATATTTAATTATTCGATCATTTGATATGATAATTTATAATTTTAAAGAAAATAATGACTTCCATTTGAATGCGTAAAAGCGGATTTAAACGGGATTTTCAAGCAAAAGCGTGCCAAAGTGGGAGTTTCAAGCCATTAACGCAGCACAAAGGCGCTTTATGCAAAAATGAAGTGCTTCATGGCCGCTTTCCGCTAAAACGGGGCTATAACGGAGCTTTATAAGGCTTTTTACAATAGTGCCTTTGTTGCATTTGGTAATAGTGTAAGTCCATATATACTAGTTTTTTTAATTAAAAAACCGGACTTTATACCTTCCATTGCCAAACACTGAATTTGTAGTGTGTAGGCTTTCATCTACCTGATATGGATATCATTTTCTCTTATAGGCGTCTTTAGCCTTTATAATTTGTCTTTGGTTGTTTCAAGGTTTAAGTGTCACGAATAATTCAGTAAATGTTGCTTTCAGCTAAAGCTGTGATTTCTCTGGTAACTTGGTACCTTCGAGGCAGAAATTTGCTTATACCAGAAAATGGGATAGCATATTAGCCTTGTGGTGTTCTCGAACAATAGATTAGTGTTAAAAATGACAATTGAATTTTATCCCTTGGCGAAGTGTGAACTTTCTCATCTTCAATTCGTTGTTTAAAGAATTTCCTCTACACATAATGTTCTATGACAGTTGATTAATATTTCCATTCTTCTCTACAACCTGATGCATTTTAGCTTAGGCAAAATGATTCTTGGCTATACACTGCATCTATTGTTTTAGTAGCTGATCAATTTTATATATTCCATCATTCTTATGTTTATATGTTTTTATGTGCAGAGGAAAATCTTCTTTCCAGAAATGAAGCTCCTGAAGCTGTTCTGAATGTAAGAGGAGCGTTTTTTAAAATAAAATTCTTATTTGCATGTTTGGTTCTTTTTCCTTTTATTATTTTTTAGGTTATTCCTCGAGTTGTACCGGACAATTTGGTTACTTTTTTTTTATTACCCTTTTTACATTTAGGATAACTACCTGTATGTCTAGATGAATTCTTACATTATACTCTTTTATGGTGAAAACGGCCATCATTCTTGAATTAACACACTTTTATCTTTCATTATGGAGCCAACAATGTCGTGCTCTTAAACTTTCTCGATATTGTCATCTTATTGTTTTGTGTAAACTGCTTATAATACTCTTTGAAAAGAATATTGTGATTTTAACAAGTCTATTGTATCTCCAGGGGTGCACTTTTGCAAATCGTCATGCCACCCTTGAAGCTTTCCCCTCAAAAGCAATCTTATCTGTAGCTCTTTAATAATTTACCTTATGTTCAAACCTGTGATTTAAATGGGATAGGATTTTTTCAAGGTAAGCAAGGTCTTTAAGGGGTCTCCTTCATGGGACATGACATGATTTAACAGTTTTCCGATGACTGGCGTGCCGCTAGAGATGGAATAGAGATGTTAAATAAACAATCTTTTAGAGGTTTGTTATCTTCTTGGTCTTGGCCACCTCTGATGGATCTTCTTTAGATACCAATATTTGATGATTATCAGCTGGTTTACTGTGGAGAAAATTATAGAACAATATCACTAAGAGCCTTTTTGAAAATAAATATAGTCTTGCGATATTTATCACACACTGACTTTGTGATGCTTATATCAGCAGTGTTGTATTTAGGTTCTGTCTTTGATTGAGCTGCTACTTCCTGCTGTCTAACTGAAGTCCGTTTGTTGGTTCATTTATATGCATTGAGGAAACCCCCTTCCCCCCTCTCTTCCAAATTTTAAAAAAAAAAATCTTTATCTGTTCTTTACTCTTCTTTATTTAATATTCATGGAACTAAACCATCAAATTCAAATTCAAAAAATATATAAAATTGCTTTCGCTGTTTTTTTTGTCTTACGATGTCGAGTAGGTTGCAATGATAGATGTTTCTCCTTACTCGATCTACTCCCTGCTTGCTATCTGTCTCTTTTCTTTTCCTGTTAGAAAGTAGTTTTTAATTTTGGTTATGCAATATGACTCGTTCATTTGATATTTCCTGTTGTTTCTTTTCAGAATATGGTGGTACAAAAACCATCAGATAATTTGCTTGAGCAGGATGTCAATGCTGGAGAGGATGTGCCAAATCATCATGTCACCTTTGGATCCCAACAAGAAACACTTTCTAGTACAAATGGATTCTCTGAAGTTGAACAGTTTCTGAAGAAGAAAACCTTCACAAGGAAAGTATTTATACATAATTCCTTTCCACTTGTGGAAATTTTAGTCTATCTACCATCTCATTTACTGATGCTTAACCCTGTTATTTCAACCATTTATTTCTTTCCCATACGGTTACTGCATTATCTTTCTTCTATAATCATGCAAGGGTTCTTGTTAAGAAATTTAATTAATGTAGTAATAGAAAATTTTATTTTTTATAAAAAAAATATGCTCCCTTTGGCCAAGTGTTATAAGAACATTGTTGAAGTTCTCTAATAAATAACCGTTCCAAGTTTCATGCAAGGGTACTTTACTGTTGGCTTGTAGCATGTGTGGGTGAGCATGTTCTCTGATAAGTAATTTAAATTCAAGGATTAGTATGAACTATGATGAAGACATTTATCATTCTACTTTCATGTGATAGATTAATTGCTTCTCATCTTTCTAGTTATTTTTCTTATGCTGTCTTCCCAGCCCACCTCCACCCTCCACCCACCTTTATTCTTATAATATTATCTTATCAATTATTATTCTATATAGTCCTGGAACAGAGTAAATCCGTCAAACATTGTTGAGGTTCTCTAATAAATAACCGTTCCAAGTTTCATGCAAGGGTACTTGACTGTTGTCTTGTAGCATGTGTGGGAGAGCATGTAGTTCTCTGATAAGTAATTTGAATTCAAGGATTAGTATGAACTATGATGAAGACATTTATCATTCTACTTTCATGTGATAGATTAATTGATTGTCATCTTTCTAGTTATTTTTCTTATGTTGTCTTATGTTGTCTTCCCATCCCATCTCCACCCTCTACCCACCTTTTTTCTTATAATATTAAATTATCAATTATTATTCTATATTTCTAATAAAACTTTTGTCATTTGACAGAGCTGAGTTTGACCGCTTGACGGATTTACTCCGTTCCAGGACCGTAGAACCAAGTACATCAAACCTTCCAGTTGATTATGAGAACAAAGAAGATGCAATCATCACATCTCAAGTAAAGCACAATGGACAGTCGGATATTGAACCAAGTACATCACAGCCAGGAGCCAGTTACAGAAGCAAGGGAAAGGCAAATGTTGCAGAACACGATGGAGGGAAGTCCTCAACTTTACGTGGAACCATCACAAATTCCCCTGCCAACTCACATGTAAGAGAACGATCCTTTTAATCATATATAGTATTCTGTTTTGTTCATGCACTCTTGGTTAGCTTGTTCTTATGAACTCTTAAGGGGTGAGTATAGTTGGTAGGGCATGAAACATGTGACAAGGTCATACATTTAAGGCAAGCTACTCACTAAAGAGGAGATGAGATCAACCTACTTATTTAGGGAGGGAGTGGATCTCGTTGATTTAACCTTTTAACTAAACAAATTAGTCCTTGTGAAATGTGTATTTTATTTTCCTCTTTCCCAAAGATTTTGTTGGCACTTTGATTCCCACTTTATCAACACTTCTAGGTCGCGAACTGTATATTTACCTTACAGTGACATCTATTCTTTTTTAGGAAACTGGCAACTGTCGTGGATATTGTCTGTTCATTGTGAAGAAATAGATAAACTTTAACTTCCTTTTCCATCTTGGTTTTCCCCAGATTCGAGGACTGCCTTTTGGCAGTAGATGAAAACTCTTAGATTGGTTGACCTTTTGTTGGAATTCTGGTTTAGCACATCTATCCTTCTTTGTGTGAGCTCTATGATCAATATAGAAATCTTAGAAACTCGAAACCGGTAAGTTCAATAGCAATCTCCTCTCCTAATACTTGTGTTTGCGATGAGCCTAGGAAATAAATAATTGATATTGATTAAGAACCAATTAATATCAGGCACTATCCGGTGGTAAGGGTTCTGTACTTTGAATAAAGCCAAGCCCCATATTTGGTGGATATGGTTAAGGCACTTTATGGAATTTGTCTATATATTCATGTTTTTAGTTATTAGTTTGAATTGAAATCACTGAGTGGCCCTGGTAGTTATTATTTGTTGTTATTGTACTTGTATTCTTATATCATACTGTATTCGATTTTCAGATACCTGAGGAAGAAGCTGTTTCACCTATGGAAATTGCCAGGGCATATATGGGTTCAAGGCCTTCAAAAGTGTCACCTTCCTCTTTGAGTGTGCATAGCCAGATAATTCAGGATGATGCAACTTTGACGACTGTTCCATATGCAAAGAAGGCATCGACAGCTTTAGTTACTTCAAGACGTACTGTTCATTTCTCTGGAATTACCAAATATTCTGAAAATGGATATATGACTCCTAGTCCTCGTGGGAGATCAGCAGTATACAGAACATCTCGTTCTCCATATTTTAAGGCCCATCAAACCCCTAACATCAGGGTACGTGTCAATGAGTGTTGAACTGTTCACAAGTTTTTATTTGTTGAAATTGTAGAGAATACTGTAAGGTTACGCTTTATTGCATATTTAATTGTTTATAAAATCTTGATATGCACTCAGGGTGGTAGACCTGTCATGAATGGTTTAGTTTGTTCCTTGGCATCATCTTCATTAGGACAACAACAATTTATGCTTTCTAGTGGTAAACAGGTCAGTTTCACTGTTGCCTACTGGTCTTTTTAACTTTTCTATGGACTATGCAGCCCATTACTTTTTTTTGAAAGGTTTCAGTATCTATAATCTATATAGTTCACATCAGATGGATATCCTGGACTGTGGGTTCACTCAGGTTCCACCGCTTCCATTTCTTTCTGGCCTTGGTAGTTGAGCCAGTGTGTTATTTTCGGTATACACTTTTCTGGCCTTGTAGTTGAGTCAGTGTGTTATTTTCGGTCTACACTCTAAGACGCCTAGGCTTCCTTTTTAAGGGAGCATGTACTTTAAAACTGCTTTTAGGTGGAATGCTTTAGTGCTTTCCAGAGCACTGGCTTATTCATGATTCAATAACGATTAAGCTACAGTAGAAGTGCATATATAATTCATCTATGTGCCCATCCCTTGCTCTCTTTTTCAGTGGTCTCTAGGTAGAAAGTTGCATCTTTAGCCCTAAATTGATGTTGTATTGTATTGGGTTTTGGTGGGAGTGTTTTACTGATTTCATAAGTCAAACAGTTTATTTCTAGTTATCGTAAATAAATTAACCTTTCGTTTCCATGTGCCTGATTTTATCTTTCTTTTAATTTTTCTCCTCCATTTAATTTATTGTTCGTCACTTCACGGTCTGAATTTTAGCTTCTTTTATTTCGTGAGACAGGTATTAAAAACGGGGAGTTCAGTGTCAGATAGCGACTTTGGATCAGTTGGTCCTATACGTAGAATACGCCAGAAATCTGATTTGACCTCTCCTTTTAGTGAGAGGCGCACCTCTCCTTTAGGATATCTTCCTCTTCCCCTCACAACTCCACCTGTTCAAGATGTTAATCGAAGACCTTCAACTTCAACTCAAAAAACTTTTACAAGTGTGGCTTCTGTTCCTCGCCAGTCAACTGAGATGGCGAGGAAAATCATTCAAGAGCTTGAGAAACTTGTACCGTCTCCAAGAGAAAAATCATCTGAAAAGAAAGGTATTTATTCTTGATGCATAACCATGTAAATCAAGTTACTGGTGTGGAAGGAAACATAAAGTATATAAGTTCATCTTATATATTTGTTTAAAAACTTGCAAGGTAATGGAGATATTGAGGTGGCAGCTGATTCTCCTGTCCAAGGACTTAGAAATTCCATTTCTCCAAAGCAGGACAGCATCAAGGAGAATGGCCCATCAGATGCCAAATCGACACGTGAAATTGTTGGGATGGAGAATTTAGTTTCTTCTGCATCAGATATCAATTCTAGCAAGAAAATCGCTGATATTGTCATTTCAGGTTCAGCTGCAATTCCCCTAAAAGAGGAGTCAGCTTTTCAAATTACTATGGCTAAGGTAAATAATTATGGTATGCCTTTCCTATTTCCCATGCTGATTGTGGTCTCTTTCATATCATATCTTTGTGCATTTTTTTGTCTATTAGGAATCTCCAGAGTTAAGTGCTATCAAGTACAACGCTGCTAGTACTTCTGGACTATATACTACTGAAAATGGTAAACTTTCTGAGAAATCTTCAGCTTATCCCTCTAAAAGCATACTTGCTCCAAGCTCTATGTTCAATGGTGAGACTGATGTCAAAGCTTCTGATGGGCCTTCTGCTGAGGAAGGAGTCGATAGTATGTTTTCTGCTGCACCCTCTATACCTTCTTTCGCTGATAGATCAGTTCCAAAGAAAGAGTTATCTTCTCCTGCGTGTAAATTGGCTGTGGATGTTTCATCGATCACAACTGCTGAACCCGCAAGTCTGAAAGTTGTTGCAAGGTTAGACACAGAACTATGGTGATATATGATAATATTTCCTATGCACTCTTCTAGATGCTATTAGATCTATAAAGATCTTCAATGTTTTAAAAAAAAATTATCCGCTTGCATTTTTATGTTGCAGTGCTACCCGTACACCAGGTAATATACTACAAAACCCGAGTTCTGATGAAGGGGGCAATAGTCAGAAGGCTGATGACCTGTACATATCATTTGGAAATACTACTTTCTCAGGTTTATCAACATCAACTAGCTCTGCCTTGTTTGCCTTTGGAGGTTCGACTGGCCCAAATCAGAACAATGGCTCTCTAACTTCCACATCTTCACTTCCTGTTTATGTTGCCTCGACCCCTTTGTTTCAATTTAGTTCTGGCATCTCAACTGGCTTCCCCAGCTCGGTTCCTTTGTTTGGGGATAAATCTGGCACAGGAGATTTGGACAAAAAATCTACAGAGCCATCCCCTGTCACCATAAGTAGTTCCATTGTCCCAGGGACATCAAATTTATTTTCAAACACAAACATAAGTTCTGCTCCTGCAACCTCATCTCTATTCTCAAGCATATGTGGTAGCTCCTCTGCTCATGCAACTTCATCAGCCTTTTCAAGTCCAGTTAATGGAATCTTCAATTTCAGCTCTACAGTGCAATCTAGCATCCTAAGCTCATCATTGGCTACCAACAGTTTCTCCAACTTTGGAAGTGGGGCCACGAGTTTTCCGACATTTGGGTTGAATCCCTCGTCCTCACCGAGCTCTGGCACTTCATTATTTGGTTCAAACAGCGGTTTCTCTTTCACCGCTTCTAATTCTTCCAGTTCTACCACCATCCCATCCTTTGCACCTGCAGCTATCACACTACCATCCACAGGCTTTTCATTTACAGCCCCATCTTCAACTTCAAGCAATTTGACTTCATCAGTTGGGGCATCATCAGGGCCAGTATTCTCATTCTCTGCTCAAAGCGTGCTTAGCTCAGGCTCACCAGGAGCCGATCAGATGAATGTAGAAGATAGCAGCATGGCAGAGGACAGTATCCAAGCTGCTCCTCCTCCTCCTCCGGTTCCTTCATTTTCGACTCCGGCTTTTCAATTTAATGCTCCAGCTGCTAATTCTGGAGCACCACCAGTTTTTCAATTTAGCAGCCAGCCTAATTCTATTGTTCCTCAAAACCCATCGCCGTTCCATGCGGGTGGAAGTTTTGAGTTCTCTGGTGGAGGTAGCTTTTCTTTAGGCAGTGGAGGCGGCGGCGGCGACAAGTCAGGTCGGAGAATTATAAGAGTAAAACGAGAGAAACGAGGCCGGAAATAATCAGGGCAGATTATTCTCAATAGACAGAAGGAGCTCTTGCGGGGAATACCTTGGCTGGTGTATTTGGTTACCTTTCCAAGACTTAAAGCCTTAGCAAGTCGAGTGTGTGAGGTTATTTTTACAATATACACCGGTGAATTACCTGCTGGTGACAAGAAAGTCGGTCATTTAACCTTTTCTTTTCTTTTCTTGTTTTACGGCTTTTTTTCTTTCAATTTTGGCGTAGTTGTCATTGATGTATCCATGAAGGAATTGCAATGAACTTTGGTATCAAGGATCGGCAATGTATTGCTGATGGACATTTACTTTTCTTGTAACATAAACGAAACTATAAATGCATTGAAGTGTAATGTGTGTTAAATTACTCAGTTTTATCAGATGATTATTTGTGTTCTTTTCAGATTGTGGTGAAAATGTATGTTTGGCTTCTTGGTAGAAACCGCATCATCTGCTCTTTGCTCACCAGTTACAATTAGTAATGTTTCTCCAGAAAAAGATTTTTGAGTATAGGTTTTTAATACTCGGTCAAAAATTACATCCGGTTGACCAAGTTAAAGTCAATCCCAAACCAAGTGGCTTAAGTTTGAATCCAAATTCAAGCAAGAGGATCTATGTCTAAGTCGGGCATAAATATAAAGAGGCTGGCCTTTCCATGCCAAAGGAATAATCGTTAAAGCATAAACATGCTTAATGTAATTTCTATGAATAAATGTAATAAAATGGGCAACAAACCCAAATTATTTAAAAGCCTATGATTTATGTGCAAAAGAAAGAAAGCACATGACATGGAAAAGACACATGTGTCATTTTGAAAAACCCAAATAACCTTATGCAAATGTATAGCCTATATAAGGCATCATGATGGATGATGATAAAAAAAAGATTCTTCCCATATCAATCTAAGGTTTTGTGTCTCCTTCTTTCCTTATTCAAGATTCAAAGACTCTTTTTTTGAATTAAATTAAGAGTTTAACTCTTATTTTCTCAAAATGAAATAGTTTTCTACCATATAATCTTTGAAAGAGAGTCCAATACCCCATCAAATCTTAAATCTTACTACTCCCAAAAAAAGAGGAGGAAGGAGAAACCCATTTCTTAAAAAAAAAATCTCCACCTTGGAGTGGATCTAAGGCTCAAAGAGAATAATGTGTGTTTTCTCATCACCCAATATGTCTTGAAGTTTCAAATGATCTTTTTTTCTTTTAGTTTTCTTTTAAAATAAAATTCTTTTAGGAATTTAACTCCAAAGCAAGATCTTTTAGGAGTTTAACTCCAAAATAAAATCTTTTGGGAGTTTAATTTCAAATAAAATTGTTTTGGGAGTTTAATTCCATCAAAATCCTTTTGGAATTCAACTCCATTTAAAATTCTTTTAGGATTTTAACTCTAAAGTAAGATCTTTTAGGAGTTTAACTTCAAAATAAAGTCTTCTGGGAGTTTAACTCCAAATAGAATTGTTTTAGGAGTTTAACTCCAAAATAAAATCTTTTGGAGTTTTAACTCCATAATAAGGTCTTTTTCGGAAGTTTAACTCCAAAACAAAATTTTTGAGAGTTTAACTCCATATTCGAGAGTTTAGCCTCCTTTCCGGTCCGTGCTCGTGCTCCGCGGACACCCTCCGCTTCCCCAGTGAGAGGGAGGCTCTTCCCTTCACGTGAGGGAGCTCCCCACTCTTAGTGGGAGCCCCTGCTCCCCTTCACGGGAGGGAGAGGCTCCTACTTAGTGGGAGTCCCTCCCCTCTCTCACGTCGGTGGGTGTTTTTTCTTTTTCTTTTAATAAAAAAATATAAAAACATAAAAAAAATAAATATAAATAATAAATAAAATAAGACTTTAAAAAAATGTTTCTTTGAATAAAAAAGATCTCTTGCCACAAATAGGATAAATAAAAAATGAAATAAACACGCACTTCTGCATTATTTTCAAACACCGACGCCTCACATTGAGTTCACATGACTAGTTTGACCCGTCAATCGGAGGTTTTTTCGCTCCAAAGACGAGGGGTAATTAACGGAAGTTTAGTCCGCGGCTGCCGGAGATTCGGATCCCCACAATCAATAAACTCCAGCCTACCATGGACAGGAGGAATCTGTACACGCCTGACAAGCACGCATATTCCTATCTTAATAGGGCGACGAAAAATACTCTATAGATTCTGGCACGCCCGGTGGTACCTTCTCTCTCCTACCATATTTCGGGTCAAGTATTCATGCGAGCTCAATTAATATATATTGATTGTTTGTACTGAAATTCTATTCCTTTGCACAAATTAACATCTCTCGATTTCAGTTTTCGGACGCAACAAAGATTCTCTTCGGACGCAACAAAGATATCTCTTCGGACGCAACACAATTCTCATCTCCCACACGATGAATATGGATGACAGAACGGTCCACCCGGCCAGTCTCAGGCGATAGTAGGAGGAGCCGCTGCTACAGTTCGGCTCTATTCTGTTCATGCCAGCTAACACTATCTGAGCTCCTCAAGCTCTGGTAACAGACAAACCGGCCTCGAAAGGCAGGAGGCCAAATGTGGTGGTTTCGAGGGCTCCCCAACCCAAACGCATGTTGGTATTCGAACGGCTCTCCTTGGCCCTAGCTGGGGGTAAATCCATCGAAATGAAAGAAGTCACCAAACGTCACGGGCAAGCTTAGGCGATGCCTACGACGAGTGCGCAACCAGATGTCTTTTCAAGGCACTCTATCGGCCGACCCACGGCGGCTTCCCGAAGGGCAAAAGTCCGCCAGGAACTCAAAACAAAAAGCTAAGGCAGAAGCGGCTCACATATAGAGCCAACAAAAAGGCGCGGACTTCGGCCAAGCTGGATTTTATGAAGTTCCAAAAGCCAAGTTATCCTGCAAAGACGACCGTCTTGGTCGTAAAAATCTGCAACTCTTTTGTACCTCTAAGATGGGTCAAGAGAAATTCTATGACTGCAAAGATCAAAAGGACGACAATTCGTACAATGCTGCGAAGGGACGTGTCCAAACCCCAACATAGAAAACCTGACACTGTCTCTTCAAGCGTTTACCAGGTATTTCGTGCAGCGCGAAAGTAGCGAGGCAAGGCCCGAAAAGAAGCGCCAGCACCACTCGATAACCCTGTCAGGCCAACCGTCTTCATTCGATTGTCCTTTTCCGAAACGAAAGGGCCACGACAGCGGTCCGCAAAACCAGCCGCTGGAAGCAAAAGGATGGCCAGCTATGTTGTCCACACGGTCTACATGGCGGGTACGCGCCCCGGTGACAACCTTCATAGTAAACGTACGCGCCCCGGCTTGAATATGGCTGCCCCTTCCCAAGATCAGCCTCCTCCGCAGGATGATGAAAATCCTCTCGATGAGGTCGATAGGCAGAAGGATCCCTCAGTCGACATGGAATCAAGCTCGGATAGCGAAGAAGAGCAGACCTTTTGCGCTTGGACCGCAGAACATGAGCTCCTCCAAGAGCTCCGAAAACAACTTCGAAGCAAAGATA
This sequence comes from Agapanthus africanus, assembly GCA_030015575.1. NCBI lineage: Eukaryota > Viridiplantae > Streptophyta > Magnoliopsida > Asparagales > Amaryllidaceae > Agapanthus > Agapanthus africanus. Next base: position 18,473,319 of record JASDDO010000026.1, on the reverse strand, counting down.
AGGAGATGGCCAAGCTATACTCCAAAATTGACGACTTGACGAACGTCGTGATGCAGCTCATGGCTCAAGTTGCTTGGGTGATCTCCAATCAAGCACAAGTCTCTATTCACGAGCCGGACGAAAACGACCCGAAGCGACCGATGCATGTCTCTTCAGGTCCGAATATGGGCGAGCTACACAAAAGCCGATCGTACTCCGCTTCTGGGGACGCCCTGGCCTCAGATGGTGCCATTCCGCTGACGCAAGATTGGATAATGGATTTGGTCACCAACAAAGTTAAAACATTGGTGGCCGAAGATGAGGCTCAGAAAGACATTGGCAGCAGTGGGAGGCCGTACCCTGCACAACACAATCTGATCGAGTTACCTAGCGGTTACGTCATCCCTAAATTCAGGAGATCCGACGGGACAGGAAATGCGAATCAACATGTTGCCCACTTTAAAGCATCATGCAGAAATACATGGGCAACGATACACTTCTTCTCCGTCAGTTTGTCAACAGCCTAACAGGTGTTGCTTTCGACTGGTACACGAGCATACCAGACAGTCCCGTCACTACTTTCGTCCAGATGGAGTCTCTATTTCGGCAAAGATTCATGAGTGTCAGCTACAAAATCTCCATTGTTGATCTTGTGAGGACCAAGTCGGGGAAGAATGAAAGCAACACGAACTTCATTGGCCGATGGCTCAATCTCACCGTCAAGTGCGAGCCGCCGTTAAAACATGACCAATTCGTTAGCCTCCTCATTGGGAACCTTAGCAATTGGATGGTCTCATTCTTATGTACAACGTGCCTCAAAATGTTCTAGGAGCTGGCCAAGAAGGTTGAACTGTTAGAGTGTTCGAAGCAAGAGTCTACACAGGACTCTCAAAATGACAAATCTTGGAAGAGCCGAAAGGATGACTATCGTAAAGCTGAGAGCTCTAACAATACCAACGTCTTCAATGCGTTTGACAATGAAGACAAGAGAAGGGTAGGCGGACAAAAAACCGACCAATCGCAAAAGCCAGTACTAGGAGGAGAAGATCGACTCTGGATGAGAGAAAAAGCAAGGTCTACTCCTTCAGAAGGAAAGAGGTCCAGAAGATATTTGTAACACCCGAGCCCAGTGCTACTAATTTCAGTTACTGTTTGAGCGTAGTGTGGTACTCATTTCACTTATCTTGCTTGATTGTTATTTACTGTAAATTTTACCCGGCAAATTCATTTCTGCATATAACAATTTTTGGTATCTAAAATAAAATTAAAAATATTCATCTTGGCCTGCTTGACACCCCTAACCCCGTTGTAGCGTCCGTGCGTTGTGTTCTCGTCCTGTTCAGTAAAACGGACGAGTTTGGACGGCTATGCGCACGTACGTGTGTCCGTTTTGGGGGTATGCTTTTTGATTGTAAAACACTTCATTTTCACTTTTGGATCCCTTTTAAAATTTTATTATTTCAATTTCAAATTTTTGGACCCGACCCGGACGCGATTTGGAAATGTTTTACTTTGCGCCAAAATCTTAAATTTTAATATATTTTAACCGTCGCATATTTTCCTTAACCTTATAATATATTACTGTTCACTTAAAACTTATAAATCTTTATTTTAAAGATTTTCCTAACCTATAATCCCCCTCAACCAATTGCGATCCTCCATCCCGTGGGCCCCACCTCTTTACTCTCTCCCCCCCGTCTCTCTCTCCCCCGTCTCTCTCTATCTTTCTCCACTTTCTCTCTCTCCCCGTATCACTGTAACACTCGAGCCCAATACTACTAATTTCTGTTACTGTTTGAGCATATTGTGGTACACATTTCATTTAACCTACTTGATTGTTACTTACTGTAAAATTTTACCCGGCAAACTCATTTTTGCATCTAACAAATTTTAGCATCTAAAATAAAATATTCATCTTGGCCTACTTGACACCCCTAACCCCGTTGTAGCGTCCGTGCATCGTGTTCTCGTCCCGTTCAGGGAAACGAGCGAGTTTGGGCGGCTACGTGCACGTACGTGTGTCCGTTTTGGGGGTATACTTTTTGATCATAAAACACTTCATTTTAAATTTTGGATCCCGCTTAAAATTCTTTTAATTCAATTTCGAATTTTGGACCCGACCCGGGCGCGATTTGGAAATGTTTTACTTTGCGCCAAAATCCCAAATTTTAATATATTTTAACCGTCGCATATTCCTTAAACCTTATATTGTATTACTGTTCCTTAAAATCTAATAAATCTTTAATAATATATTCCTAAACAAAAGTAATCCTTCCAACCAATCCCAACCTTCTCTTTACCCCGTGGGTCCCTCTCTCTCTCTCTCTCTCTCTCTCTCCCCCTCTCCCTCTCCCGTATCTCTCTCTCCCCCCCATATTTTCCCCTTCTCTCTCCCCTATATCTCTCTCTTCTCCACGTACATTTCCCTTCAGCAGAAACCCAAACCCGTGCAACCCTAGCCGCGCCTCGCCCCCGCCGCTGCAACCCCGATGCCCACGACCTCGTCACCACCACCCCATCACCTTCATCACAACCTCCTCCGCTTCCTCCTCTTTCCTTTCTATCCCCGAGAACCTTCGACCCCGAGCACCTGCAACCCAAGAACCCTCATCTCCGGCGACTCGCTGTCGCCACCACCCGACTTCACCCTCGTCTCGTCGCTCTCTTAACCACCTCCTCTCCCTCTACTTCTTTCCCCGACGAGATCCATGCCACCCTCGACAACCCATCGACCTCGACCTCAACTTACACCCTCACCGCCGATCACCCACCACCTCGTCGACCTTACCTCGTCGCTGTCATCCTCTCATCCTTCTCCTGCTTCTTCCTCGACACCACTCCAGATCTCGATACCAACAATCCCTACCCGAGCCGACCCCAAGCTCTTTCAAACAAACCTCTTCACCGGAGCTCCGATCCCTTGCCGTCGACATCACCACCGCCTCTGCAAATGCAGAGCACTAGCATGGTAAGCCTTCTTCTTCTTTCTTCTCATTCTTCTTCCTTCTTCTTCATTCCTCATTTTCTCCATTCTTGAATGCTTGTTATCTGTAGTTCGCCGGAATCCGGCCATGCCGGCGACACGTCCCGACATTCCAGCGAGGTACCCTGACCCGTGTGGTTCCACTGTTCCTCGTTTGGGTTCATTCCGTGAACCGTGCGCCCGTCGCGAGTTTTTCCCGCCGACATTCTACGTTCCGTTTTTTTCCGGTTCACGACCCGTCGAGGCAAGTACCCCTTGCTACATGCTATACAATATTTACATATAAATTATGACACCCTAAACCTGTAAATTTAACATTGGTACTATCATTTCTCATTTTCATGGACAATATTGTTATATATCATTTTATCTTTAAAACTTGGAACCTACAGTTTGCAATTGAACCTAATAACTACATTTACCTGTTTAATCACATTTTTAATATTGACGTAGCTTATGGAATTTATCTCTGTAGTTCTGTTCCATTTGGACACTCGTGTGCATGTTAACCTGTAATAGCTGTATTGAACCTTTATATAAATCATTGCACCTATAAAGTTCTTAAACTTGTTATAACATGATTAAAAGACCATAATTGTCATACTGCATTCGCATAACATTGAAATCATCTCTGTGACACACCTGACAACTGTACTGCTAATTCAGTGAATCTGCCCATTGCTTATTTCATTGCTTATCTCATGTTGTAGATACCCATGTTTGATTATATGTCTGATTGTGAGCACACTCACGATATTGTTTACATCTTGACCCGGCATTGCTACACATATATGTATATTGATATACCTGACATGGTACCGTATACTGTTGACTTAACCTGATGTACCATGGCCCGGCCCGTTACCTGATCTTGTGTCTAATGCCAACAAACCTGACATGTAGTCCTCATGGACCGTTCCTGTTGTCTATCCAGACAAACCTGCTTTTACCTGATCCTGTGTTAGCATTAGTTCTTGATTACTGAATACCTGACTTGACACACATAACTTGGGGGTATGGGGAAATCAAAGGTGAAACCTGACTTGTAACTCAACAGTTCGATACCTGTTCTGATCAGTCTTACGGGCTAGGCCAGCCCCGGAGTGATGATGCTGACATCACTCGCCCATCCTGCTACCTGTTACTGCCTAGCGGCACATCTCGGATTCAGCCCCGAGGGACTTGACCGTGGTCCCGGGCATGCACGGGATACTATTGAGTTACATCGATGATTCATCAATTTGGTTTCAAAGACTCTAGAATAGAAAACCCGATAGAACAGTTTCGTTACCCACTGCACACTACCCTGCACTGCTTGATTCACATTATTGCTACTCTCGTTTTATTCATGTTTATATTACATTGCCTGCTACATTGTTCATATTATATTACTTGATGACATGACGCGCTGACGTCTGGGTTTTGCATGGCCCAGATTTTGTATCGATGTCGCCGTCCGAGCCGCAGTACTTCAGCCAGCAGGCTGAGCTGTGAGTTTAGTAGTAGTTAGTTTTATTTCCTGCATTTACTTCCAGATGTGAGCCCGCATTATGGGACATACATTTCAGTTATTTGTATTGGATCATTTGCTTCCGCATTTATTTATTATTGACTCCTGTTATCTTGGATTATGGACATGTTTAGATAGTTTTATTTTGTTCTTGATATCTCTACAGCCGTAATGTGACTGTGGATGGATACTTCCTACCCACAGGTAACATGGTTGGCTATGTCACGTGCCCACTTTAGCGTACTCTGGGAAGCGGGGCGTGACATGGTTCTTTTGGTATCAGAGACATAGGATAGTCGGGTTGATTCTTTTGTAGTTGGGTATTGTACCCAATACACGAATCAGAATACCCGTGTTTAGGGAAACATGTCCTGCCACCTTGACCGTTTTACCATTCTTCCTGATTATATCTTTTACGATGTGCAAACTTCCTTTACATATCGATTCGAAAACCTGATTCCTTGTTATCTCTAGGACTTAGGCGACTTGGATGGAGTTATGTAATTGTGGCTATGATACCGCGGCATAGTTACAATGCGGTACTCTATTTAAGTATCTTGGAGTTCTAGTCTTGATCTATATGTTGAATCTATCATCATGCTAATGTTGGGTGTTTTGAGTTCAGGAGTATGGCAGGTAAAGACGTGAAGACGTGCCAGAGGCGTGTGGACGAAGCCGCCATGCTTGGAGTGATAAGAGGAACGCTGGAAAATCAAAAGAGACAGGCCGAGCTGATCCAGCAGCAAGCAGACTCGTTTCAGGAAGGTTTGCAGATCGTTCAGCAGTCTGTAAACAATGTTGGAGCTAAACCAGTTGACCGAGTAGGGACCGTAGCAGATTTCAGACGTTTGGGTCCGTCTACATTTACTGGTTTGGAGGAGCCGTTGCCAGCCGAGCAGTGGCTAGTTGACACGGAGAATTTGCTGATTGCGGCACAAATTCCAGATGACAAAAGAGTTGATGTGATACGCATTCAGTTAGTGGACTACGCCCGAGAATGGTGGCTTATGGAGGAGACCCGCTTGCCCAAGCCGATCAAGTGGGCGGATTTTTCTAAGATTTTTCTGGAGAAGTTCTTCCCGCGGACTGCACGGGAGGAAATGGAAGAGAAATTTATTGGGCTAAGGCAGAATGGAGCACCCGTGGATGTGCATGCAGCAGAATGGACGAGACTCAGCAGATTCGCTGGACCTTTAGTTGCCAACGATGCAGGCAGGGCACGGAGGTTCATGCGCAGCTTGGACGTGGACATCCAGAGGCAGATTGTCTCCCTGGGTTTGACCACTTTCTCACAAGTACTTGCGGCAGCCGAGACCAGCAGAGTTTATCTGGGATGAAAGGGAGTTTGCAGAAGACAACAGTTACGGTAAGGAAGCAGCAGTTCTGTCGGGCCAGTCGAGTTTAGGGCTAGGCCGACAAATGGTATTCTTGCAGCAATGGAAGTTGATTTAAGTGAAGAGCCGGCTGTGTCCGCGATTTTATGGACGTGTTTGAAGATATATCGGGTTTACCGCCGAAGCGAGACGTAGAGTTCGCAATTGATCTTATTCCTGGTGCAGCGCCAGTATCCAAAGCGTATTATCCAATGGCACCAGTAGAATTGGAAGAAGTCAAGAAACAGGTTGCTGAATTGCTTGAGAAGGGTTCGAAGCAGTAACTCGCCTTGGGGAGCTCCAGTTCTCCTAGTAAAGAAGAAGGATGGCACAAGAAGGATGTGCATCGACTATCGAGAATTAAACCGGGTGACTATTAAGAACAAGTACCCTATCCCTCGCATTGGAGAACTTTTGAGCAGCTGAGTGGCGCGAGGGTATTCTCGAAGCTGGATTTGCGATCCGGATATCATCAGGTCCGAGTGAAAGCAGAAGATATTTGCAAGACAGCGTTCCGAACTCGGTATGGACATTACGAATACTTAGTGATGCCCTTCGGAGTAACGAATGCGCCGGCAGTATTCATGGACTTGATGAACCGAATCTTTCACCGTTCTTGGACCAGTTTATTGTGGTATTCATTGACGATATTCTGGTTTACTCGAAGAGTTTTGAAGAGCATGCTGAGCATTTGAAGATCGCACTGCAGACGTTGAGACATGAGAAGTTGTATGCGAAGATGAGTAAGTGCGAGTTTTGGCTGGAGGAAGTAAAGTTTTTGGGGCATATTGTGTCTGGCAATGGAATTGCCGTCGATCCAGAAAAGATTGCAGCAGTTCGAGATTGGCCGATTCCAAAGAATGTTGCTGAGATAAGAAGTTCCTTGGATTAGCCGGATACTACAGAAGATTTGTGGAGAACTTTACTCGTCTGGCGGAGCCGTTGACCAAGCTTACGCGCGAGGAGGTACCTTTTGTATGGACGGACGAGTGTGCGTTAGCTTTTGAGACGTTGAAGCAGAAGTTGATAACCGCTCCTATCCTGACCGTGCCAGACAATTCCGGAGGATTGGTGTTTCACAGCGACGCATCTGGGAAAGGATTGTGATGTATCTTGATGCAGCATGGGAAGGTTGTGGCGTACGCATCGAGACAGTTGAAGACCCATGAGAAGAAGTATCCAACTCATGACTTGGAACTTGCGGCTGTGATTTTCGCTTTGAAGATTTAGTGACACTACCTTTTGGGCGAAAGGGTCAAAGTTTTCACTGATCATAAGAGTTTGAAGTATGTGTTCACACAGAAGGAGCTTAATATGAGGCAGCGTAGATGGTTGGAGCTGATAGCTGACTACGACCTTGATCTTAAGTACCATCCGGGGAAGGTTAACGTCGTGCCGGATGCGCTTAGTCGGTTACCAGCAATTCAGGTGTTAACTACGCAGAAGGAGATCGTTGCAGATTTTCGGAGATTTGACTTGGAGGTTGTGCTACCGCATCATACGGGACAGTTGATGCAGCTGCAAGTACAATCATCGTTGATCGAGAATATTAAAGCAGCACAATCGCAGGACCCTAGACTGCAAAAGTTTCGAGAACAGGTTGAAGCCGGACTACGAACAGATTTATTGATCCACAAAGATGGTTCGTTGAGGTATGGTAGCCGTTTGTGTGTGCCAAAGGGAGACATTCACGAAGAGCTTATGAAGGAGGCACACAGTTTAGCTTATTCTGTACATCCAGGAGGCACAAAGATGTACCGAGATATTCGACAGCATTTCTGGTGGGAAGGCATGAAACGGGAGATTGCTCGCTTTGTGGCTAAGTGCTTGGTGTGACAGCAAGTTAAGGCTGAACATCAAAGGGTTGCTGGTTTATTGCAACCACTTCCGATTCCTCAGTGGAAGTGGGAAACATATAACCATGGATTTCGTGACGGCTTTACCGCGGAGTCCAAAGGGCAACAATGCAATATGGGTAATTGTTGACCGATTGACCAAGGCAGCTCACTTCATTCCTTTTCGGGTTGGTCAATCAACAGTGACTTGGCAGAGCGGTACATGCAAGAAATTGTAAGATTGCATGGAGTACCGGTGAGCATTGTGTCCGATCGCGACACTCGGTTCTTATCACACTTCTGGCGGAGTTTACAAGAAAGTTTGGGGACTCGATTGAAGTTTAGCACAACTTATCATCCTCAAACTGATGGCCAGTCGGAGAGAACGATCCAAACTCTTGAAGATATGTTGAGAGCATGCATGTTGGACTTCAAGGGTTAGTGGGAGGATCATCTACATTTGGTGGAGTTTTCTTACAACAACAGTTTTCAGGCAACTATCCAGATGCTCCGTTTGAAGCTTTGTATGGACGTAAATGCCGTTCACCTGTTTGTTGGGATGATGTCGGTGAACGAAGATTATTGGGACCAGATTTGGTTGTACAGACAGTTGAGAAGGTTAACACTATCAGGAATCATATGAAGGCAGCTCAAGACAGACAGAAGAGTTGGGCTGACACGTCAAGAAGGCCTCTAGAGTTCGCCGTAGGTGATTTGGTGTTCTTGAAGATATCACCGACTAGAGCGGTGATTCGTTTTGGGAGTCGAGGAAAGCTTAGTTCCCGATTCGTTGGATCCTTTGAGATCTTAGAGCGTGTTGGTGAGGTAGCGTACCGTTTGGCGTTACCGCAGTCCTTGGCTAATGTGCACGATGTGTTTCACGTATCTCAACTACGAAGGTATGTTCGAGATGAAACGCACGTATTGGATCATTCGGAGCTAACAGTACGAGAAGACTTGACTTTTGAGGAGCGACCGGTTGAAGTTGTGGATCGAAGGGAAAATGTTCTTAAGAACAAGGTTATCCCCCTTGTGCTTGTTTCTTGGGGTAATCGCTCGCATGGAGAGTCCACTTGGGAACGAGAAGATAAAATCCAGCAGAAGTTTCCTCACCTTTTCTTGTAGTTATCTATCTTTGTATTCTTGGAATTTCGAGGACGAAATTCTTTTTGTAGTTGGGTATAATGTAACACCCGAGCCCAATGCTACTAATTTCTGTAACTGTTTGAGCATATTGTGGTACACATTTCATTTAACCTGCTTGATTGTTACTTACTGTAAAATTTTACCCGGCAAACTCATTTCTGCATATAACAAATTTTAGCATCTAAAATAAAATATTCATCTTGGCCTACTTGACACCCCTAACCCCGTTGTAGCGTCCGTGCATCGTGTTCTCGTCCCGTTCAGGGAAACGGGCGAGTTTGGGTGGCTACGTGCACGTACGTGTGTCCGTTTTGGGGGTATGCTTTTTGATCATAAAACACTTCATTTTAAATTTTGGATCCCGCTTAAAATTCTTTTATTTCAATTTCGAATTTTGGACCCGACCCGGGCGCGATTTGGAAATGTTTTACTTTGCGCCAAAATCCCAAATTTTAATATATTTTAACCGTCGCATATTCCTTAAACCTTATATTGTATTACTGTTCCTTAAAATCTAATAAATCTTTAATAATATATTCCTAAACAAAAGTAATCCTTCCAACCAATCCCAACCTTCTCTTTACCCCGTGGGCCCCTCTCTCCCTCTCCCCCTCCCTCTCCCGTATCTCTCTCTCCCCCCATATTTTCCCTCTCTATCTCCCCTATATCTCTCTCTTCTCTACGTACATTTCCCTTCAGCAGAAACCCAAACCCATACAACCCTAGCCGCGCCTCGCCCCCGCAGCTGCAACCCCGACGCCCACGACCTCGTCACCACCACCCCATCACCTTCATCACAACCTCCTCCGCTTCCTCCTCTTTCCTTTCTATCCCCGAGAACCTTCGACCCCGAGCACCTGCAACCCAAGAACCCTCATCTCCGGCGACTCGCCGTCGCCACCACCCAACCTCACCCTCGTCTCGTCGCTCTCTTAACCACCTCCTCTCCCTCTACTTCTTTCCCCGACGAGATCCATGCCACCCTCGACAACCCATCGACCTCGACCTCAACCTACACCCTCACCGTCGATCACCCACCACCTCGTCGACCTTACCTCGTCGCTGTCATCCTCTCATCCCTCTCCTGCTTCTTCCCCGACACCACTCCAGATCTCGATACCAACAATCCCTACCCGAGCCGACCCCAAGCTCTTTCAAATAAACCTCTTCGCCGGAGCTCCGATCCCTTGCCGTCGACATCACCACCCCCTCTGCAAACGCAGAGCACTAGCACGGTAAGCCTTCTTCTTCTTCTTTCTTCTCATTCTTCTTCCTTCTTCTTCATTCCTCATTTTCTCCATTCTTGAATGCTTGTTATCTGTAGTTCGCCGGAATTCGGCCGTGCCGGCGACACGTCCCGACATTCCAGCGAGGTACCCCGACCCGTGTGGTTCCACTGTTCCTCGTTTGGGTTCATTCCGTGAACCGTGCGCCCGTCGCGAGTTTTTCCCGCCGACATTCTACGTTCCGTTTTTTTCCGGTTCGCGACCCGTCGAGGCAAGTACCCCTTGCTACATGCTATACAATATTTACATATAAATTATGACACCCTAAACCTGTAAATTTAACATTGGTACGATCATTTCTCATTTTCATGGACAATATTGTTATATATCATTTTATCTTTAAAACTTGGAACCTACAGTTTGCAATTGAACCGAATAACTACATCGCCCTCGTCTCCTCCTCGCATCCCTCTCCACGTCCCGGCCTTTTAAACCGCTGCCACCTCCCTCTACAGACCCCACGGCCACGACTGCACACCGTAACCCACTGCCCTTCGCCGGAATTTCACCACGCCGTCAACCCTCATCGTCGTCGCCCCGTGCCGCCTCCCCTGAATTCTCAGAACACCCTACGAGTAAGATCCACTCCTCCTCCTTTCCTTCTTCTTTGTTTCCTTTTCTTTTCTTGTTGCAATTCTTGATCATCGCTGTTTTTGCATCTCGCCAGAATCTGGCCGTGCCGGCGACATGTCCCGATGCTCCAGCGTGGTACCCCGACCCGTGTGGCTTCACTGTTCGTCGTTTGGGTTCATTCCGTGAACCGTGCGCCCGTCGCGAGTTTTCCCCGCCGACGGTTAACATTCCGTTTTCCCGATTCGCGACCCATCGAGGAAAGTAACCCTTGCTACATGCTAAACAATATTTACTTATACTTAATGACACCCTAAAACCTGCAATTTAACTTGGGTATTATAATTTCCCATTTTTCGTGTTCAAGATTGTTAAATATCATTTATCTTTCAAACTTGGAACCTACCTGTTGTAATTACTAATTTGGAACCTAATAATCACATTTACATGTTTTAATTACACTTACACTGATGGCGTAGCCTATGGCACATTTTCTACCGTTTTACTTCATTCGGACACTCGTATACATTTAACCTGCTTAAACTGTGATTTCATTCGTGGAACCTATATACACGTATAACATTGCATCTATGAAGTCTTAAACTTGTTAACATGATTAAATGGCTATAATTGTCTTACTGCATTCTTGAAAACATCTCTGTGACACAATTGATAACGGTATTGCTAATTGAATGAATCTGCTTATTGCTTAATTCATTGCTTATCTCATGTTGTTGATACCCATGCTTGATTATATAACTGATTGTGAGCACACCTGGGATATCGCTTGCTTCTTGACATGTCTTGCTATCTACACATTGATTGACCCGACATGGTACCATATACTGCTTGACTTGACATGATGTACCATGACCTGACCCGTTACCTGATCTTGTGTCTAATGCCAACAAACCTGACATGTAGTCCTCATGGACCGTTCCTGTTGTCTATCCAGACAAACCTGTTTACCTGATCCTGTGTTGGCATTAGTTTCTTGATTACGAGATACCTGACTTGACATACACATATAACTTGGGGGTATGGGAAATCAAAGGTGAAACCTGACTTGTAACTCGACAGTTCACTACCTGTTCTGAGTGTACACATTCCTGTTTCGTGCCTAGCGGCATGTCTCGGTTTCAGCCGAGAATATTGTGGCCGTGGTCCCGGGTATGTACGGGATACTATTGAGTGTACACGCTCCTGTTTGGTGCCTAGCGGCATGTCTCGGCTTCAGCCCGAGAATATTGAGGCCGTGGTCCCGGGTATGTACGGGATACTATTGAGTTACATCGATGATTCATCAATTTGGTTTCAAACACTTTCGAATAGAGAACCTGATAGAACAGTTTAGTTTACTCACTGCACACTACCCTGCACTGCTCTGATTCATATTATTGTTACCCTTGCTTTATTCATGTTTATATTCGCATTGCCTGTTTATTATGTTATTACTTGATGACTTGACACGCTGACGTCTGGGTTTTGCATGGCCCAGATTCTTCTACCTTGTTGCAGACTGATTAGGAGTTTTGCCGCTGTTAGACGAGTGGTGAGGTTCCTGTCGGTACGTAGTTTCACTCCAAGTGGTTCATTTATTGTATCTTTTGGCTTCCGCATATTGTTATCTCTTGACTCTTTTACTCTGGCTTATGGACATGTACTAGATAGTTAGTTTACTTTCCCGTTCTTGATATCTCCACAACCGTAATGTGACTGTGGATGGATATTTCCTACCCACAGGTAGCATGGTTGGCTATGTCACGTGCCCATTTTAGCGTACTCTGGGAAGCGGGGCGTGGCATGGTTCTTTTGGTATCAAAGCCACAGGTTAGTCGGGTTGATTCTTTTGTAGTTGGGTATTGTACCCAATACACGAATCAGAATGCTCGTGTTTTGGAAACATGTCCTGCCACCTTGCCATTTTACCGTTCTTGAATCACATTCTTCCTGATTATATCTTTTTACGATGTGCAAACTTCCTTTGCATATCGACTCGAAAACCTGATTCCTTGTTATCTCTAGGACTTAGGCGACTTGGGTGGAGTTATGTAATTGTAGCTATGATACCGCGGCATAGTTACAATGCGGTACTCTATTTAAGTATCTTGTAGTTCTAGCCTTGATCTATATTTCGAATCTATCATCATGCAAATGTTGGGTGTTTGATATGGCCGGTAAGAATTTGAAGACATACCAGAGGCGTGTGGACGAAGCCGCCATGCTTGGAGTGATAAGAGGAATGCTGGAGAATCAAAAGAAACAGACCGAGCTGATCCAGCAGCAAGCGGAATCGTTTCAGGAAGGTTTGCAGATCGTTCAGCAGTCTGTGAACAATGTTGGAGCTAAACCAGTTGACCGAGTAGGGACAGTAGCAGATTTCAGGCGTTTGGGTCCGTCTACATTTACTGGTCTGGAGGAGCCGTTGCCAGCGGAGCAGTGGCTAGTTGACACAGAGAACTTGCTGGTTGCGGCACAGATTCCAGATGAGAAAGGAGTTGATGCGGTACGCATTCAGTTAGTGGATTACGCCCGAGAATGGTGGCTTATGGAGGAGAACCGTTTGCCCAAGCCGATCAAGTAGGCGGAGTTTCCAAAGAGTTCCTGGAGAAGTTCTTCCCGCGGACCGCACGGGAGGAAATGGAAGAGAAATTCATCGGGCTAAAGCAGAAGGGAACACCCGTAGATGTGCATGCAGCAGAATGGACAAGACTCAGCAGATTCGCTGGACCTTTAGTTGCCAACGATGCAAACAGGGCACGGAGGTTCATGCGCAGCTTGGACGTGGACATCCAGAGGCAGATTGTCTCCCTGGGTTTGACAACTTTCTCACAAGTACTTGCGGCAGCCGCGAGCAGCAGAGTTTATCTGGGATGAAGGGGAGTTTGCAGCAGACAGCAGTTGCGGTAAGGAAGCAGTTCTGTCGGGCCAGTCGAGTTTAGGGCTAGGCCGACAAACAATATTCTTGCATCAACGGAAGTGATGAAAGTGAAGAGCCGGCTGTTGTTCATGATTTTGTGGACGTGTTTGAAGATATATCGGATTTATCGCCGAAGCGAGACGTGGAGTTCGCAATTGATCTTATTCCTGGGGCAGCGCCAGTATCCAAAACGTATTATCCAATGGCACTAGTAGAGTTGGAAGAAGTCAAGAAACAGGTTGCTGAATTGCTTGAAAAAGGTTGGATTCGGAGCAGTAACTCGCCTTGGGGAGCTCCAGTTCTTCTAGTAAAGAAGAAGGATGGCACAAGAAGAATGTGCATCGACTATCGAGAATTAAACCGGGTGACTATTAAGAACAAGTACTCGATCCCTCGCATTGGTGAACTTTTCGAGCAACTTAGTGGCGCGAGGGTATTCTCGAAGCTAGATTTGCGATCCGGATATCATCAGGTCTGAGTGAAAGCAGAAGATATTTGCAAGACGGCGTTCCGAACTCGGTATGGACATTACGAGTACTTAGTGATGCCCTTCGGAGTAACGAATGCGCCGGCAATATTCATGGACTTGATGAACCGAATTTTTTCACCGTTCTTGGACCAGTTTATTGTGGTATTCATTGACGATATTCTGGTTTACTCGAAGAGTTTTGAAGAGCATGCTGAACATTTGAAGATCGCACTGCAGACGTTAAGACATGAGAGGTTATATGCGAAGACGAGTAAGTGCGAGTTTTGGCTGGAAGAAGTAAAGTTTTTGGAGCATGTCGTGTCTGGCGATGGAATTGCCGTCGATCCAGAAAAGATTGCAGCAGTACGAGATTGGCCGGTTCCAAAGATTGTTGCGGAGATAAGAAGTTTTCTTGGACTCGCCGGGTATTACAGAAGATTTGTGGAGAACTTTGCTCGTCTGGCGGAGCCGTTAACCAAGCTTACGCGCAAGGAGGTACCTTTTGTATGGACGGAAAAATGTGCGTTAGCTTTTGAGACGTTGAAGCAGAAGTTGATAACCGCCCCTATTCTGACCGTGCCAGAAAATTCCGGAGGATTGGTGATTCACAGTGACGCATCTGCGAAAGGATTGGGATGTGTTTTGATGCAGCATGGTAAGGTTGTAGCATACGCATCGTGACAGTTGAAGACCCATGAGAAGAATTACCCAACTCATGACTTGGAGCTTGCGGCTGTGAATTTCGCTTTGAAGATTTGGAGACACTACCTTTTGGGCGAAAGGGTCAAAGTTTTTACTGATCTTAAGAGCTTGAAGTATGTATTCACACAGAAGGAGCTTAGTATGAGGCAGCGTAGATGGTTGGAGCTGATGGCTGACTACGATCTTGATCTTAAGTACCATCCGGGGAAGGTTAACGTCGTGCCGGATGCGCTTAGTCGGTTACCAGCAATTCAGGTGTTAACTACACAGAAGGAGATCATTGCAGATTTTTGAAGATTTGACTTAGAGGTTATGCTACCACATTCTACGGGACAGTTGATGCAGCTGCAAGTACATTCATCATTGATCGAGAATATTAAAGGAGCACAATCGCAGGACCCTAGACTGCAGAAGTTTCGAGAACAGGTTGAAGCCGGACTACGAACAGATCTGTTGATCCATATAGATGGTTCGTTGAGGTATGGTAGCCGTTTGTGTGTGCCAAAGGGAGATATTCGTGAAGAGCTTATGAAGGAGGCACACAGTTCAGCTTATTCTGTACATCCAGGAGGCACAAAGATGTACAGAGATATTCGACAGCATTTCTGGTGGGAAGGCATGAAACAGGAGATTGTTCGCTTTGTGGCAAAGTGCTTGGTGTGTCTGCAAGTTAAGGCTGAACATCAAAGGGTTGCTGGTTTATTGCAACCACTTCCGATTACTCAGTGGAAGTGGGAACATATAACCATGGATTTTTTGACGGCTTTACCGCGGAGTCCAAGAGGCAACAATGCTGTATGGGTGATTGTTGATCAGTTGACCAAGGCCGCTCACTTCATTCCTTTCCGGGTTGGTCAATCAATAGAGACTTTGGCAGAGCGGTACATGCAAGAGATTGTAAGATTGCATGGAGTACCGGTGAGCATCGTGTCCGATCGGGACACCCGGTTCTTATCACACTTTTGGCGGAGTTTATAGGAAAGTTTGGAGACTCGATTGAAGTTTAGCACAGCTTATCATCCTCAAACCGATGGTCAGTCGGAGAGAACGATCCAAACTCTTGAGGATATGTTGAGAGCATGCAGGTTGGACTTCAAGGGTTCTTGGGAGGATCATCTACATTTGGTGGAGTTTTCTTACAATAACAGTTTTCAGGCAACTATCCAGATGGCTCCATTTGAAGCTTTGTATGGTCGTAAATGCCGTTCACCTATTTGTTAGGACGATGTCGGTGAACGAAGATTACTGGGACCAGATTTGGTTGTGCAGACAGTTGAGAAGGTTAACACTACCAGAAATCATATGAAAGCAGCCCAAGACCGACAGAAGAGTTGGGCAGATACGTCAAGAAGACCTCTAGAGTTCGCCGTGGGTGATTTGGTATTCCTGAAGATATCACCAACTAGAGGGGTGATTCGTTTTGGATGTCGAGGAAAGCTTAGTCCTCGATTCGTTGGACCCTTTGAGATCTTGGAGCGTGTTGGTGAGGCAGCGTATCATTTGGCGTTACCGCAGTCCTTGGCGAATGTGCATGATGTGTTTCACGTATCTCAACTCCGTAGGTATGTTCGAGATGAAACGCACGTATTGGATCATTCGGAGCTAACAATACGAGAAGACTTGACTTTTGAGGAGCGACCGATTGAAATCGTGGATCGAAGGGAAAAGGTTCTTAAGAACAAGGTAATCCCTCTTGTGCTTGTTTCTTGGGGTAATCGCTCGCATGGAGAGTCCACTTGGGAACGAGAAGATGAAATCCGGCAGAAGTTTCCTCACCTTTTCTTGTAGTTATCTATCTTTGGATTCTTGGAATTTCGAGGACGAAATTCTTTTTGTAGTTGGGTATAATGTAACACCCGAGCCCAGTGCTACTAATTTCAGTTACTGTTTGAGCGTAGTGTGGTACTCATTTCACTTATCTTGCTTGATTGTTATTTACTGTAAATTTTACCCGGCAAATTCATTTCTGCATATAACAATTTTTGGCATCTAAAATAAAATTAAAAATATTCATCTTGGCCTGCTTGACACCCCTAACCCCGTTGTAGCGTCCGTGTGTCGTGTTCTCGTCCCGTTCAGTGAAACGGGCGAGTTTGGACGGCTACGCGCACGTACGTGTGTCCGTTTTGGGGGTATCCTTTTTGATTGTAAAACACTTCATTTTCACTTTTGGATCCCGCTTAAAATTCTATTATTTCAATTTCAAATTTTTGGACCCGACCTGGGTGCGATTTGAAAATGTTTTATTTTGCGCCAAAATCTCAAATTTTAATATATTTTAACCGTCGCATATTTTCCTTAACCTTATAACACTTAAAACTTATAAATCTTTATTTTAAAGATTTTCCTAACCTCTAATCCCCCTCAACCAATCGCGATCCTCCATCCCGTGGGCCCCACCTCTTTACGTCTCTCTCCCCCGTCTCTCTCTATCTCTCCCCCGTCTCTCTCTATCTCTCTCCACTTTCTCTCTTTCCCCGTATCACTCTTTCTCTCTCTCCCCATATATCTCTCTCTCTCTCTCTTATATATATTTCCTTTCCCTCTTATATTTTCTTGCTTCATGGAAACCCATCGCCGTGCCCTAGCCACCGTCTCCCGTCGCCGCCGCAGCCCCAACGCCGACACCACCATCACCAGCATCGTCGCCTCCTCGCCCTCGACCAGTCCACCGTGCCTCCTTCCTCATTTCCCCACGTTCCCGAGCGCCTGCACACCCCGACGAGGCCACCAGTGCAAACCCCCGCGAGCCCAACCTCGCCGGTGACTCGCCGTCATCGCCCTTGTCTCCTCCTCGCATCCCTCTCCACATCCCGGCCTTTTAAACCGCTGCCACCTCCCTCTACAGACCCCACGGCCACGACTGCACACCGTAACCCACTGCCCTTCGCCGGAATTTCACCACGCCGTCAACCCTCATCGTCGTCGCCCGGTGCCGCCTCCCTCGAATTCTCAGAACACCCTACCAGTAAGATCCACTCCTCCTCCTTCCCTTCTTCTTTGTTTCCTTTTCTTTTCTTGTTGCAATTCTTGATCATCGCTGTTTTTGCATCTCGCCGGAATCTGGCCGTGCCGGCGACATGTCCTGATGCTCCAGCGTGGTACCCCGACCCGTGTGGCTTCACTGTTCGTCGTTTGGGTTCATTCCGTGAACCGTGCGCCCGTCGCGAGTTTTCCCCACCGACGGTTAACATTCCCTTTTCCCGATTCGCGACCCATCGAGGCAAGTAACCCTTGCTACATGCTAAACAATATTTACTTATACTTAATGACACCCTAAAACCTGCAATTTAACTTTGGTATTATAATTTCCCATTTTTCGTGTTCAAGATTGTTAAATATCATTTATCTTTCAAACTTGGAACCTACCTGTTGTAATTACTACTATGGAACCTAATAATCACATTTACATGTTTTAATTACACTTACACTGATGGCGTAGCCTATGGCACCTTTTCTACCGTTTTACTTCATTCGGACACTCGTATACATTTAACCTGCTTAAACTGTGATTTCATTCGTGGAACCTATATACACGTATAACATTGCATCTATGAAGTCTTAAACTTGTTAACATGATTAAATGGCTATAATTGTCTTACTGCATTCTTGAAAACATCTTGTGACACAATTGATAACGGTATTGCTAATTGAATGAATCTGCCTATTGCTTAATTCTTTGCTTATCTCATGTTGTTGATACCCATGCTTGATTATATAACTGATTGTGAGCACACCTGGGATATCGCTTGCTTCTTGACCTGTCTTGCTATCTACACATTGATTTACTCGACAAGGTACCATATACTGCTTGACTTGACATGATGTACCATGACCTGACCCTTTACCTGATCTTGTGTCTAATGCCAACAAACCTGACATGTAGTCCTCATGGACCGTTCCTGTTGTCTATCCAGACAAACCTGTTTACCTGATCCTGTGTTGGCATTAGTTTCTTGATTACGAGATACCTGACTTGACATACACATATAACTTGGGGGTATGGGGAAATCAAAGGTGAAACCTGACTTGTAACTCGACAGTTCACTACCTGTTCTGAGTGTACACATTCCTGTTTCGTGCCTAGCGGCATGTCTCGGTTTCAGCCGAGAATATTGTGGCCGTGGTCCCGGGTATGTACGGGATACTATTGAGTGTACACACTCATGTTTGGTGCCTAGTGGCATGTCTCTGCTTCAGCCCGAGAATATTGAGGCCGTGGTCCCGGGTATGTACGAGATACTATTGAGTTACATCGATGATTCATCAATTTGGTTTCAAACACTTTAGAATAGAGAACCTGATAGAACAGTTTAGTTTACTCACTGCACACTACCCTGCACTGCTCTGATTCATATTATTGTTACCCTTGCTTTATTCATGTTTATATTCGCATTGCCTGTTTATTATGTTATTACTTGATGACTTGACGCGCTGACGTCTGGGTTTTGCATGGCCCAGATTCTTCTACCTTGTTGCAGACTGATTAGGAGTTTTGCCACTGTTAGACGAGCGGTGAGGTTCCTGTCGATACGTAGTTTCACTCCAGGTGGTTCATTTATTGTATCTTTTGGCTTCCGCATATTGTTATCTCTTGACTCCTTTACTCTGGCTTATGGACATGTACTAGATAGTTAGTTTACTTTCCTGTTCTTGATATCTCTACAACCGTAATGTGACTGTGGATGGATATTTCCTACCCACAGGTAGCATAGTTGGCTATGTCACGTGCCCATTTTAGCGTACTCTGGGAAGCGGGGCGTGACAATATTTAGGGACGCCTTGAGGAATGGTTTACAATTGCCGAACCCAAAGTGGGTGCATGAAGCAAGCATGACCAACAACTCTCTGTATTACCCATACCATAGAATGCTGGTTCACGTCATCGAGGATTGCTACGCATTCAAAGATTAGGTCGAGAAATAGTACAAGGGCGGGAGAAATCTCATTGTCCCCTGGCGTGTTGACAAATGATCAAGCCGCAACCGCCAACTTCATACAGACAGAAGCTGAAGCCCTTTGGATTCATGCCACTAAACTGTTTGCCCCATGAATTGAGGACAACGTGTCGCAACCTCCGTGCGATGTATACATGTCCAAGAAGACGGAGAAAATGCTAAAACTGCTCCAGAAAGAACTCAGAGTCGGGTAGGAAGGGCAAAAGGAGCCCACTGTCTCGTCCATCAATCCGAGGCGGGCATGCTCGAAGTCCAAGAAGCTCAGAAAGAAGAAAAAGAAAGACGCGGCTCAACGCGAAGACGAGTGTGCGAGGAGAATGACCATTCAAAAACATGTCGATTCCCTCGAAGACTATGTACAAAAAGAAAGGACCTTTATCCAACTGAAGGAGTTCTTCCCTATAGAAGCCACATAAATCTTGGAAGAATTGGAAGATGGCGCTGATGATGGGGCCCCTACTTTGACTTGCTACGCCATCTATCTCGGTAGCGATTCTGAGTAGGAGCTCTATTTTCACGAAGAGGACGATGGGCTCACCACAAAAGCCAACCAAATCCTGCTCAGAAGCGGTAAGGCTCTAGCGCCAAAGCAAGGCAATGCCCCAAAGGAAAAGGAAAAACAGGTGGCTAATGAAGAATACGGGAGAGATCCGACTCATGGAGACTCGAGCTCTTCCTTGGTAGACTATAACGTCTTGGCTCACCTTCGGAAGCTTCCATCCATCTTAAGCATCTATGATGCTATGGTTCTATCTAAAGAGCTTAGGGACATCCTAATCTATGCTCTGCAAAACCCCGAGCAGTACCAGGCGCGCTTCGCGAAGATCAATATGCCGCTCTGCACACAGCTGCGGTTGCATTTAAAGATGAAGACCTGCTACTAGGGACAGCTGAACATAACCGGCCGCTTTATGTGACAGGGTACAATGAAGAAGATCTGATTAATCGCATATTGATTGATCTGGGGTCCTCAGTGAACATCCTGAACTTGTGGACTCTAAAGAGTTTATCAATGGACGTCCGATACCTGTCAAGAGAGAGGATTGTCATCCGTGACTTCAATCAAAATTGCCAGCAAGTTCTGAGATCTATAGCTTTGCCAATTAGGTTTGGGGACCTGCAAACCGAAGCTAAGATATACGTGATTAACGCCGACACGTCCTATAAGATTCTCTTGGGACGACCGTGGCTTCATGATTATAGCATCATTCTTTCAACACTGCATCAATGCATGAAGTATACCAGAAATGGCGAAGAAAGACGCATTGACAGAGCCATACATCCGTTTGGTGTACATGAAGTCCGATATAAATATTCTCGGTACTTTATGAAACCCCAGAATGCCGAGCCGCAGTTGACTAGAGACAAGAGGGCCTAGAGTCTCAAAAGCAAACTAAGCTGCGATCAACTAAAAGCAAGAAGGCCCAGAGTCTCAAAAGCCAATGTAAACCGGTCGTCACTTTTAAAAGCCAATGTAAACCGGTCGTCACCCTAGTGCGCCCGTATTTCGGCAGTGACACTGATGAGTCCGATACTGGAAGTCCATCCTTCCATAAAAATCGCCCTCATTTCGGTAGTGATACCGACGAGTCTGATATTGAAGGCCCATCCAGCAGCAAAGTTCGCCCTCATCTCGGCAGTGATACTGAAGAGTCAGAGGAGGACTCGTCTTGTAGCAGTTGTACAGGTCGGATTCTCACACAAAAAGCAAAGCTAAGAGATACCTTTGAAGTCACAGAGGGATCCTTGGCCATCACCAAGGTTTCGGAATAGACGCGTAAGGAGCTCGACGTGTTGTTGATTTCACTGTGGACCAACTGACAACCTTCTACGTTCCCAGAAGAAACATTGGACAGAAGGGCATCCTGTTTTATTGGTCGAACCCTGTTGTGCACTTGGACGATTTATCCGTAACGTGCCTTCCCTATAAGAGAGGCATAAGAGCCATTTTAAACCCCAGATATTATGCACCCGGGATGCGGGAATATTTTAAAAGGTGCGGATGTCAGTTATACGAGACAGACTCTGAAGCAAAATTTAATGAGAGGCTAGGCACCCGCCTTAGGTCCGATCTCTCATCGAGGGGTGAGTTCCAGATAGACGGGGCCTAGGTTATATCCACGTTGGCGAAGCCAGCGAAGAGTCGAATGATGACGGCTGTTTACCGCCGAAAACAGAGATGGACTGGGATTGATCGTCTTGCCTAAATTTGGGGGAAGTACTATTTGGACATATCTATCCACCTCTCCGAAAATACCAAGTTGATTTATGGCACCGTATATCGGAAGTTTGGACAGATACGACCGATGTAGCAGACTTCATCAGATTCCCACTCATCTGTGAGGGGTTTTGGATTGTAGGGATGCTCTTCCTTGCAGGTGTAAGCCCCTGCAGTTAATTACGTTATCGCATTGCGATAACTATTTTCTCCTGCTCCAGAATGTCACTTCGTGTCGTGTTGTATTTGTTTTATTTTTGTTGCCCGTGGATTGTATACGGAGACTAGTTTATGTCGTCGTCCGTAGGGTGCAGATTGGTCCAAATCCGTATATTTTAGATTTGGGGATTGAACTTAGGTTGTATGTTCCGTCAGTTCAAAAAATATTTTGTTTTATTTAAGGATCGTTTTTTTAAGATTAAGATCAAACTTAAATATATGAGCATTTGAGCTCAATTTATTTTAACTAAGGATATGTTAGTTCTATTTGAGACTAAGATCAACTAAGCAATATTTTAAGAATTATTTTTTTATTTAAGATCCAACAATAGAGCATTTGGGCTCAGTTGCAAGCAACTTCAGAGACTTAGCTAATTTGGGCTTAGCCTACTCGGTCTTGGGCTTTCCTTCCTTTTTTTTCCAGAAGTGCAAAGCACTTATTTGTGGTTCTGGCGCTCACGTGGGAAGCACATGAGGCGATCAGACATGGACGCTGCCCAATCAGTGCTAAACATTTAGTCATTTTGACTAAATTTATAGTGCTAAGTATTTTGTATGGTTCTCATTTGGGGAGCACTTGAGGCGCCGAGCATTTATTTTGGGCGCTCATGTATGGAGCATGTGAGGCATTGAGCGTTCTGTTTTGTTGGGTGCTCACGTGTGTTTCATATGAGGCGCTGAGCTCCTTTTTGTTTTGGGCGCTCATGTGGGAAGCATGTGAGGCGCCGAGTCTTTTGATTTGGGCACTTACGTGGGAAGCACGTGAGGCGCCGAGTCCCATTTAAGGGAATCTTTTGGGCGCTCACGTGTGTTTCACGTGAGACGCCAAGTTATTTTCTTTTTAGAGATTTAATCTCTGTCAATATTTTCTGAAGAAATTTTAACTTCTGTTAATAACATTTTGACCATTAGTGATCACCAAGATCTTTGTTTTGAGGATCAGGGATTTGTTTTATTGGAAAACTAAGTTCTTATGTTCTTTTTTGTAAGAACTAAGTTCTTTATGTAGAGTTAAACCCTGTTTGCAAAGGAATTAAATTCTTAGAACATACGTTCTCTTCTCTCCTTTTCTTTTAATCTAGTTTTTTCTCCTAGATTTTGAGTTTGAAGAACAGAATCTCTCCGATGAGAATTAAATTCTCAACTTATAGGGAGATTTGCTTTGCAAATCTCATATCAGAGAAAGAACTAAGTTTTTTTTATGAAGGGTTAAACCCTTGTTTTCTTTATGCTAGGCAAATGAGATACATTTGACCTCTTATTTTTTTTCCTTTACCTAGGGTTTGGAATGAGCAAGGATCTTCTTGTTTGAGAGGAGAATTGAATTCTCAGTTTTGTGGCTTCTGGCTTTTTTTTTAAAAGCTTGGGGGTCGATCTTTTTTTTTTTAGACTTGAAGTCTCCTATCCTTTATATAGGTGATGTAAATTGTTAATTAGTTTGAGAAAATCTCTCATTTGAGAGATACCAATTGATTTAATTGGCCTCACAAATTATTCGGGGGATTTTATCCACCGTTGGATCTTTGATCCAGAGAATTTCTGTTTTACAAAATATGCATTCTTATTTTTAACAAGATTAGGAAAATATTTTTCCATATACAGAATTTAATTCTGTCAAGCGGTGATTTTTAATTATCATTAGATTTTTAATCTAAGGATTCAAAATTTATTTTTCTCATTTAGAAAGATTAGAGAAATATATTTCCATATTAGAATTTGATTCTATTGTTGGATTTTTTATCCAACAACTCTCTGTTTAATAGAGAAGATCTTTTTTATGTAAAAAAGATCAGGGCGATATTTTCCGCCTATAGAATTTAATTATATCATTTAATGATTTTAATCACCATTAGATTTTTGATCCAACGGCTCTGTTTAACAGAGAATATCCCCAGATTTAGGGAAATAATTCCCAATGTAGAATTTAATTCCACTTTCTTTAATTTGGACGTTGACGCTCATGTGCTAAACACATAGGCGCCGCCTAAGAATTTAACTCTTACGGAATCAGGCACCACGTGCCTTGCATGTCGGTGCTCATGTGAGATTCACGTAAGGCGCCACTGTAGAATTTAATCCTATCAGAGGTCGGCGTTGGCGTTCACGTGGGCAGCACGTGAGGCACTGCCTTATTTATGAAGGCTTCTTTTCGCCTTCTTTCTCCGCTTTTCCTGAGTCAACACTTTCTTCTCGGAAATAGTTCCACCTTGCACAACATTTTCTGTGCCGAGAATTAAATGTTTCTCTTTGTAATCTGAAGATATGTTCATCTTCTCTCTCACATTCTCGGAGAACCATTTTAACAGAGAAGAGTCATGACTTGCAATCGTCCACATGCTCATCGGCAGCCATGGGAGGTGTCTATCGAGGAAATTGTTTCTCGTTTTGCTGCATGCTTGGTGAATCCTGCTCTCACGGATGACCAACGCGACACGGTAATGCACGAGCTCCTGACCCGTAGAGGATCTCCTCTCCCCATCAGCTCCATTTGGGTTCGGATGATCTTCCTGTCTGTGCTCGATGACATTCCCCCTCATTCAGCAGAGATGACTCCGGTGATCCTCGAAGCAGCGGAGAACAAGATCAAGTGCTTTCATTAGGCACATTTGATTACCAAGCTTCTGAGGGATTGCTTCGTTTAGTTGCTAAGCCAGATACGGGCTCAGCGGGCCATCATGGCTTCTTTTGTCGATGAACATGACACTGATCGATGGGGAGCGACTTCTCGCGAAGACCGCCGTTTAGATATGGTGGAGAATGCTGAAAGAGCTTTAGCAAACTTTATTTACTGTTTTCCTAACCCTTGTAACTTTGATCCCATATTTGATGATCTCTTTCCTGTAGAATAAAATGTTTATTTTAATGCATTCCGTTTATCGTTGACTGCTGAATACTTCATTTCCAACACATGTTCTTCCTCTGATTGTATCGTTTAAACATATATGCATCCTGCATGTGTGCACGTGCACTTCACCCTTAGAAATTTTTGCTAAGTGCGAACGTCATCGATGTGCATGTGTCATGCACTAACCCTCTACATGCGTATATGAATCGGCATGCTTTCAACGCTATTTCTCATCCAAGTATGTATATATTTATAAGTGAGCACTCAAACAGGTGTGAACAAATTCCCCCCACTACTTTGCTCACGGAGGTATATACGTGACTGAAGTAGTGTAGAGTAATGCATAGCATATGGCTAGTTTTCGGGCTGGCGTATCGTACACAACTTTTAGAATTTCAATCCGAGAAGATAGCGAGAGGGCACCGACGCCATCATCTATCATTGCCTCAAATCTCAATTCTTAAGAAATGTAGTTCTAAGTCCTGAGGCCCATGAGTTGCATCTTTCTGTTTTGATTGCGACGTCTTTTACCAATTTTGTCGAATGTGGCCTGTGGATAGTATACATGAGTCAGTCTTGACCTCCTTGTAGGGAAAAAAATACTTAGGAAACAGGTTGATATTCCCGTCGCCTAAGGCTTTTCACCTCTATTAGTTTCGAGGGTCTTATAAAGATGTTTTTCCGTACGAGTCGAGACGAGTCGAGAGGATCTCGCAGGTGTATCCTAACGTGAAATATAGATATCCCCTTTTTTGATAGGGGTCCGTTAAGTTTGTGGTACTAGGTTTAAATCCAACATACCGTCGCGTTGGCTGATGTATTTATCGATATGCAGTCCTTTAGGTTGCTGCTCGAGTAGCCCTGCGACTGTCGTGTCTCTGATCCCTTCTGAGGCTGGACAAGACGTCCTCAAGTAATCTTCTTAGGTTAGAGTATCTGTATTACCGTCGGAAGAACAAATGTTAGGTATTTGCCGTGGCACTTTTTACTTGAAATTAGGCTTAATTTGAAGCCCCGATGAGTCATAATTGCACCCTTCTAAGGTGGGATGATCTCCAATGGTCTTTAGGCCTTGTATGTATTGCCGTCAAGACCCGAAACTAGAAATATGCCATCATTTCGTTTTTGCTTTAATGATGTCGCGCCGGTTTTTTGGTGAAATAGGATAGACATCCGTATGACCTCTATGCTGAATGTATTGCAATTGAGATCTGGAGCGAGAAATATGCTATTGCTCCAATTTCATTTGATAGTTACATCTGCACCTTGCTGAAATGAAAAGGAACGTCGAGATGATCTCTAGGCTATAGATATTGCCATCGAGATCTATAGTTAGGAGTTTGCCCTTGCTCCCATTTTATTTGACACTTGGGTCCTTGTTGACGCCGCGTCTGTACTTTGCTGAAGCAGGAAGGACGTCCAAATAGTCTCTAGGCTGTAGATGTGCTATCGAGATATGGAGTTAGGAGTTTGCTATTGCTCCAATTTTATTTGACCCTTGGGTCCTTATTGATGTCACGTCTGTACTTTACCGAAGTAGGAAGGACATCCAAATTGTCTCTAGGCTGTAGATGTGCCATCGAGATCTATTTTTCTTTTGACGAAGCGTGGTGGGAAAATATGGTTCCATTTCTTTCATTTATGCCTATGTATCGTATACAAGAGTCAATATGGATCTACTTGAAGGGCATAGGAAATTATATTTTATTTTCATTTCCACGATTCTCAATCTTTTCAGCTTTTCATATTGCGAAAGTCTCGATTGCATAATCATTTCGGATTTTATCGCGGTGTCCAATCATTTCGGCTGTTTTTTTTATTCGCTGCTTTTTATTGCGAGTTGAGAATTTGGAATATGATACCAATCTTGGCATGAGCATCGCTACAACTGGAATATTACCAGGAGAGAATCATCATATGTCGTGAGAGAACTTGGAGTTTGACACCTGTTTAGGCATCAGTATCGCTACAACTGGGATATTGCCAGGAGCGAATCAACATTTTCCTTTGTTAATTTGAACAAAGGTGACATAGCAAACATGGTTAGGATTCTGTCGGTTATGTTTTTTAGCTTTATGAGCCGTGATGGTCCCATAAAGGTATTTTACCCTACTAGTCGAGAGGATCTTGTAGGTGTATTTTCTCCTTAGAAATCGTGGGGATTCCTAAGTGTGTTTTCTCTTGCAAGTCTTAAGGATCTTACAAAAGTATTTTCTCCTCGCAAGATCGAGATGACCTTATAAGTGTCGTTCACCATATGGGGATATTTTTCGCTATTGGAGGAACTTGGTGGGGAATATATTTATTTATACCCGTGGATTGTATAAAAGAGTCGATATTGGACCACTTGTAGGGAAAAAAAGTTTTGTGGGGTTTTGGTGGCTTAAGAACAAGTTCAGATCCCTGTATCTTAAGGCTTTTGAATTCTATAAATCGTGAGGGTCTTATAGAGAGTATATTCTCCTTACGAGTTGTGAGGATCTTGTAAGTGCATTTTCTTCTTAGGAATCATATGAATTCCTAAGTGTGTTGCTCTTTTGTGAGTCGTAAGGATCTCACGCAGGTGTTTTCTTCTTGCAAAGTCATGAGGACTTTGTAAGTGTATTTTTTTCGCGCCCTTTCGGGTTTTCACTAGCTCGCCGGCAATCCTGCTATTTTTACTCACGGTGCCCTTTCGGGTTTTCATCCATGCCCATTTTGCTTGTGGGCGTACTGTTTTTAAAATTTTTTTAGGCGGTCCGTAAGGTAACATACCATTAGCTGTAGGCCCCGATCTTTTTCGAGGGACTGCATCATATAGGTCCTGTGAGAATTGTGAATCGTTTATGCCCATGGATTGTATATGGTAATCAATATGGGGATCCATCGTAGGGCTCAATGTATTAGTTTAAGGAGATGACGGTCCATTATCGCCGTATTTTGGGACGAGTTTCTGGTTTAAGGACCTTTTGGTCCAATATCACCGTATTTTGGGGCAAAATGCTAGTTTAGGGACGTTCCGGTCCATTATTCCCATGTTTGGGGGAACACACTGGTTTAAGGACGTTTCAGTCCATTATTAGTTTAGGTATTTCTCGCTCCATTATTAGTTTAGGGACTTCTCGGTCCATTATCTCCGTTTTGAGGCGACGGGGCTTTTTTAGTACTACTCTCAGAGTTCTGACTCATGAAGATAGAGAGCAGATACAAGCATCGTCATCTATCATTGACCTAAGTCATGACTCATCAAACGTAGTACTTTTTGAGGAATCGGCCGTTTATTGGCCGGAAAGGTCTTTCGCCATGGATATCCATAAGCAGGCTCCACCTTGGTAGACTTTGTCTATGACGTATGGGCCTTCATAGTTCGGCTCGAACTTTCCCCGTTTTGCACGATTGAGGATCATTGGTCTTTTGACGACTAACATGAGTTCTCCTTGGCGGAATATTCTCGGCCTGGTCAATCTTTCAAATGACCGTGTCATCCTTGCCTTATAAGCCTCCAAATTTTGCTGTGCTATAAGGCTGGTTTCGTCAAGGGCGTCGAGCTCCTCAAGCCTAAGATGAGCATTTTCTTCGTCTGTCAGCTCGTATTGAACCGCTACTCGTACAGAGGGGAGTTTATTTCCAATAGGAGCATTGCCTCCGTGCCGAACACCAATGCGTATGGTGTTGTATTCGTGGCCGTCTTGAACGTTTTTCGGTACGTCCAGAGAGCTTAGTGTAGCCTTTCGTGCTAGTCTTTTTTGTTTCCGGATACTGTTTTTTATAATCTTGGTCAGGGTCTTATTGAAGGCTTCTGCTAGACCATTAGCCCGAGAATTATAGACTGAAGAGTATCTCCAATCTATTTTATACTGCTGTGTGAAGTGGCTGATTTTATGGCTTCTGCAAGTTGGTTCATTATCTGAGATAATGCGTCATGGAGAGCCGAACCGATAGATGACATGTGTTTTGATGAATTGGAGGATATTCTCCGTCTTCACCTCCCTTAGTGGTACTGCTTCTTCCTACTTTGATAAGTAATCGGTCGTTGCCAATATAAACCGATGTCCTTTGGAGGACACTGGTTCGATGGGGCTAATTATATCGGTTCCCCATATTTCGAACGGCCAGCTGGCCACTGTCGGGTGCAACAGATTTGGGTGCTGGTTTATGAAGTCCCCGTGAATTTGGAACGAGTGGCAATACTTTGCATATTCGAGACAGTCCTAAATTATCGTGGGCTAATAATAGCCCATTCTTTTTATCTCCAGCTTCATCTTTGGCCCAGTTTGATGAGAACCGTAGAGCCCGTCGTGAATTTCTTGGGTGAATTTCTTTGCTTCCTTTGGCCCTAGGTACCTTAGACATAAGAGGTCGAATGATCTCTTATATAGGGTATCATTGACGAAGGCAAATGACAAAGCTTGTTTCATGAGCTGATGTCTAGACACCGCATTTTCGGGCGTTCGTTGGGACTTGAAGTAGTCTGTGAAGACTTCCCTCCAGTCCTTGACCTTTTCTCCATCCTCTATTTAAAGGTCTACTTGTTCGGTCGTTTCTTTTCCTTTGGATGTCATTATCAGTCCTTCCGAAGATGTATTTGTTGGCGTGAGAACCCTGCGGTTTTATACAATGATCATTATGTCATCGAGATCTTCATCAGCCAATTCTTTAGCCAATTTGGCCAACACATCCGCCTTGCTGTTTTCTGCTCGCGGTATGCTCTACAGGGCATAGGAAGAGATTTGTGTCAACAATTGCCGCATTTTTTCGCCATACCTTATCAGATCTAGTTTGCATATTTGATAATCGCTGTTTACTTGACTAACGATCAGCTGGGAGTCTCCATATATGAGGAGGTCTTTGATTCTCATATCGATAGAGATTTTAAGACCGGCTATTAAAGCTTCGTATTCAGCTTCTTTGTTAGTCCTTGGCTTCGTTAAGGAGATGGCGCAATGCAATATCCCTCATTGCGGGGTCACGAAGATAAGGCCCATCTCGGTTTTGATTATAGGGGTGTTTCGCTATCGCCGCTTCATGGAGGATGCTCCATCGAAGTAAATCTCCTATTTAAGCTTATCTTCTTATTTTTTTACTTCAATTGCATCGAATGAGTACTCATCCGGCAACTCGCAATTTAAGGGGGAGTCGGCTGGTATTGGATGTTCCGCGAGAAAGTCGGCGATGACTTGTCCTTTTACTGCTTTGAGGGGTCTATATGTTATCGAGAACTCCATCAGGAGGAGGGCCCGTTTGGCAAGTCTACATGTCAGCATGGCCTTTGACATCAGATATTTGAGAGGATTCATCTTCGATATAAGGTGGACCTCATGTGCCAAGGCATAATGTCTGAGCTTCGTTATTGCGAAGATCAGCGCCAAGCAGTACTTTTCGATGGGGGAGTAGTTGCTTTCTGTCCCTAGGAGAACTTGATTTAGATAGTAGAGAGCTCTCTCCTTTCCTTAATCATTCTCTTGTACCCACAATGCGTCTAGAGAACCCTCAAGGGCCGTTGTATATAGTATAAAGGGTTTTCCCTTAACCGGTACTGTCAATGCTGACGGATTTTGCAGGTATTGTTTGATTTCGTCTAGTGCGTTGTTCCCGCCAAAATTTTCGGCCAAGAGCTACTTGTTCCCTTATAAAAAAAGGGGGAGATTTCTCAAAATTTGGCCTCACGTGTTAAACACGTGGGCGCTCATATGCAAAGCATATGAGCGCTGAAAACAAATAACTAATGGCCAAACATGCCTCACGTGCTAGACACGTGAGCACTCATATGTAAAACATATAGGCGCTGAAAATAAACTAAATAAAACAATTAATGACCAAACATGCCTCACGTGTGAAACACGTGAGTGCTCATATGCAAAGCATATGAGCGCTGAACATAAACAGGCTAAAACCCACACTATTGGTCACTTGTTAAACACGTGAGTTCTCTTGCCGCTCACATGTAAAGCATGTGAGCACCCCAATTTAAAATGCTCCTATCAAATTCTAGAATTAAATTCTATTTGGGAAATATTTTCCTGATTTTCCTCAAAACTAGAAAGATCTTCTCTGTTAAACATAGGACCCTTGGATCAAAGATCCAGCGGAGGTCATATGATAGAAT
Organism: Agapanthus africanus; assembly: GCA_030015575.1. Lineage (NCBI taxonomy): Eukaryota > Viridiplantae > Streptophyta > Magnoliopsida > Asparagales > Amaryllidaceae > Agapanthus > Agapanthus africanus. Next base: position 18,442,221 of record JASDDO010000026.1, on the reverse strand, counting down.
AAGATTCTATCATACGAAAATATTTTCCTAATCTTGTTAAACTAACAAGATATTCACATGAAAAGAATAAAATTCTATGTTAACAAGATATGCATATTAAAAAAATATATTTATGATCTTGTTAAACTAAAAAGATATGATAGAATAAAATTCTAATCTTGCTAAAACTAACAAAATATTCATAATCTTGTTAAACAAACAAGAAATCTTTTCTGTTAAACAGAGAGCTTTTGGATTAAAAATCCAACGGTGAATAAAATTCACCGATTGATCTAAAAGATCATGAAATCAATCAAGATCGCTCAATAAGAGATTTTCTCAACAAATTGATTTTTTCTCTTCTCCTATAAATAGGAGCAAGAAGGTTAAATCTAAAAAAGAGGAGACCATCCCAAAAGCTTCTAAAAAAATATACAGAAGCCTCCCAAAAGCTCCCACAAAACAAAAGATAATTTAATTCATAAACCAAGAGTTTAACTCTTCTAAAAAAACTTAGTTCTTCCTCCGGTTGAGGTCTGCAGAAGCAGATCTCCCCACAAGTTAAGAATTTAATTCTCATCAGGGAGATTCTGTTATGCAGACTCAAAACTTAGGGAAAAGAAATAAGTTCGAAGAATTTAATTCTTCCAAACGTATACAGGAATTTAATTGCTCTGATAAAACTAGGGTTTAACCCTGCAAAAGAATTTAATTCTTTTAAAGAAAAGGGCCTGAAATTCTTAAAACTCAGAGCAAAATCTCTATACATATAAAAGAAAAGACTGGTCACGTGCTCTCACGTGAGCACCTCTGAGGAACAAAAAGGAAGGACTAAGATCTAATCACGTGCTCCCACGTGACCCCTTAAAACGAGCGCTCTGTTAGTGTATATGCCCTAGAGGCCATTACTGTATCATACTAGTTTGTATATTACTTAATGGAAGCTTGGGATATTCACCTTGTATAAACAATCTTGCTCAATATAGTAGTATGCTACTTGGTTTGTTTCTACTTCAATGTGTACTTGTGTTTATTTTACTATATCACTTATACGCATTAGTGGAGCCCTTAGGATCTTTGCTTGATTACCAGCGTTGTGATGGCAGTCACACTAGTGGGGGCTGGGTAATCTATAAGCACATCCTTATACAGGTCCCTAGTCGCAGGACTATCGAGACAGGGCATCGATACTCCGGAGTAGACTAGCGTATGCGCTTCTCATCCCAGTGTGGGAGATGGTCTGTCCCACAGCCATCAGTACGTCGTACTAGAGATAGTATACGGGTGCTCGTTAGGTTACGAGTACACTGGACAGGACTCGTCGGGAACTGACAGGTTGGTATTATACCTATCGTCAGTCATCAGTTCCCAGGTGACATGAGTACAGCTTAGTCCGCTGACTTGATACTAACACTTCGCCTCGAGTGTGTTCCCACTGCACTTTGATCACTACCCTACCACGGCTCAAAGGAGTCGTGCAAACAGGTGGTGGTTGGGTGCAGTCCCGAAGCACTTGGAGGCAGTGCCGGTTAGACAGGATTCGTCTCTCCCGGTATTGGGGGTTGACATCACGCTGTGTCTAGGAGAGCCATTACACGAGTAGTCCCTGGCCAGGGCAAGCGAGATATACTGATAGGTTCCAGTGTTATCTCAGGGTGTTTTGGGCTTCACTCCGACACGACTTGTACCGCTATTGGGGGACTGACGTTTTACCGCCCCCTAGGCCCGACATGCGATGTATCAGACGAACAGACCGGACTGTACGGAGACTGTCACATTCAGACTCAGTAGGAGTACAGATGGGGTTTCACCTCGTCAGCCTTCTTGTCGGCATCTACCTGGGGACCGTTACGCACAGCTAGTGCCGCTTGCGGTCTGTGGTTAAACCCACTGCCAGCGTAGTGTCGAGTCTTTAGAGTCCCACACAGAGGGTATTCGCCTCTGGGCAAAACAGAGTAGAGGTTGCATGGTTTTGCGACAGGGTTCGTTCTCCTCCACGCACTTGTGCACGTTTGGAGTCCGGACGGATATTGCCAGCAGGCTCTGGTTTGAGCCGGATACTGGTATATGTTTTGGGGTTGCTTTTATCTCTCAGTATTCATGTTCCTTGGAACAAGAATGCAGGTGTGTATGCACAGTTATTTGAGGAGGAGGAAGATGACTTTCATTAGGGTTTCGGAACGGGTGCGTATGCACAATTGACAGTTATCATTTTCCAAACCCTAATGGATTTATGGATTATCTATTAATAATAGTAATTAAATGAGAATTATGTTATGGTTGATTTTGTTGACTTGTTGACCATGGTTGACTTGTTGACCATGGTTGAATATTGACCACCATCATGCTTTGTAAAGATCCTCCTTGATTCATGCTTACATTTCATTAAATGAAGCATGATAGTGGTCATTCCAAATTACCATCAACTATTCTTATTTTGAATTATTATTATTTAGTTAATTCTTTTTCTTTTGGCATTATGGTTGCAAGAAAGAAAAAGATAGCTCATTATCTCATTTAGCTTCTCTCTCCTCTCTTCATCTTCTTCTTCCTCTAGAAAAGAGAAACCTTCTCATGTGTTGAGAATCCTTCTCTTTTAAAAGAAAAGCACCCCTTAAACACTCTCTACTCATTCTAGGTTCAAGGTTTAGCAAGCCGGAAACCCTAGTTCACTCAAAGATCGAGGAAGAGCCCAAAGGTTGAACCTTCGAGGTGGATCCATCTTCGATGGAAGAAGGCTACAAGGCAAGAACCATCAACCTCTACAAGGTTTGAAGAAGAAGGAGTTCAAGTTTAGGTATAACCTTCATCCGAGTAGCTAAGACTCTTTAGCTTGTATGCTAGTTTAGTTTAGACACGATCCCGACCTTGTTTAGTCCATGTTGCCTCTTGCGATAAAAATTTGTTTTTTATACCGTTTCCGCCTCCCCGTAAGAACCGGGGGTCGCAATATGGACTTACAGTGGTATCAGAGCCTATCTAAACTTAAACTAGCTTGGTAGTGAAGTGTAACGAAGTTCGGAACCGAAAAAGTCACAAAACCGGAAAAACAAAACCCTAAGTTTCTGTTAATTTTTTTTCTGCTCTAAATGAAAAACTTTATACTTGTAAATTCGGCTCAGGGTTTTGTATGAACACCCAAGAAAAACGATGCCCTAATTCATCCAAACCGCCGCCCTTCCGCCGCACGAGGTGGGTATTTGCCGCGGAAGCGCCGCGCTTTGTCTTCTTCTGTGCATCGTTTTTTCGTGCAGTGTGTTTGTGTGTTGGTTTTGGGATTTTTAAAATATATTATATGTGCCCAGATTTTCCAGAACAGAAATTTGCTTTTGGGGTCCTATAATTCCGTATTTTTTCCGAACTTCACTGCACTTTGACTATGATGGTTATATCTGTGATGCTTGCATGTATTGAACGTCGGCTAATCGCTATAAGACGATTAGTCGGGGTTATACATGATCTGTGTTTGATATTGGAATGTGTATATGAATGTATTGGACTGTCGCGGGTGAATAGCCGGGTTGGATGTGAGATGAGCTTTTGTTTTTCTTTCATTCATTGTAAATGTAAATTGATGTAATAATTATTATTTGTTTGGCCGCACAACCGGGTCGGGGTTGTAGCCGTCATTGTATAATTCTTTTTACTGTTTTTGCTCCTAGGATAGACCCATGGAGGGGTGCACAAACTGCCGGGTACTTGGCGGGTAGTTTGCCGCACCCGTAGGGGTCTTGGGTGGGGTATTGGCTATTCACCGCGACCGTGTTATCCGCTTTTCATTTCAGGCTCGAAAGGATTGCGGATTGCTAGTATATCCAATGTATTCATCTGTGATCTGTAATGTCTATCATTGCTTTCTATTTAGGCGTTGCTTATGTTTTACAGCCGCGCTAGCCCAGCCCCCGCTCTGTCGTTAGTTAAGTAACCTAACGAGTGATGACGGGACCCCGTGGCGAATGCGAATGGCATAAGCGTACGTCATATTTTGGTTGTTTTCTGCAATGGTAGGATTTAAATGATGGGACGCATTAAAAGTACTAATGCAAGAATATCACACATTAAAAGAACTAATGCAAGATAATAAACCAAGTTAAAATCGTTGGAACACTTTCGAAAAACCACTCGGTTCTTTTCAAAACTAACTTTTAAATGCGGAGTTTGAGCCACTCCTTCTAAAAGCTATCTCGTTCCATCGATTATATCAAGTTCACTACGTTCACGGTTTCGCCAAAACCATTCGTAGCCCTCCGTCGTTTCATATGAATATTCAACGGTATTCAAGCTGTGTTTGTTGGCCTTAGTCAAGGCACAGTGTTTGGTAGCTGGTGGGTATTCATATGTTGCATAGATAGAATGCGTTGGTTTGGGACAGTCGTATTGCCTTGTTGGCCATAGTCAAGGGTAGATACGGGTGGATTCAAATTAACCTGGATAACGACGGGTAGAACTTGACATGTGACTTATGATTTGTTGGCCTTAGTCAAGGTCATAAGAGCATGGGGCAAAAATCCACATCGGGAGTTTCATAAGTACTGAAACTTGCTAGATTTGCATACCATTTGGAGTGTGGTGATTCTGGTAGGATTCCTTCAGTTTCGTCACGCGATGATATTTGGATCCCGATCCTACTATGAGTATATGCTACTCCTCGGGAAATTTCTCACTAGACGATCAATGCTATAAACCTAGTAGGTGCCTAGAAAGGTGTTAGCGGGGCTACGCCCCCAGGGAAAAGAGGTTATTTAATTAAGGAACTTCGCGAAAGCGTTGGAAAACCTCCCTCGAAGTACCGACACTGGCCTGGCTGAACGGTTAAGCAAGTATTGCACGGTGGGATTGATCCCGGCTAATTCTTCCTTTGTGGTTTGAGGAGGGATTCGAGAGACAGTGGGAGCCATCCTGTTTAGACAAATTAAAAACCATTCTAAACTTGCAAGAGCATCGTGCTAAAGTGTTTCTTCTCTCCCCCCTGCAGCGACCAAATCGAAATGACTGGACTTAAGTTGATTCTAGATAAAAACATATTGACAGGGCCAAACTACAAAGATTGGCTCAGGAATGTCAAGTTGGCAATCACTTACGACAAGCTGGGGTATCTTCTTACCACCAAAGCTCCCCCCGTCCCAGGTCCCACCTCCAGCGTCGCGGATAAGGAAATCCGTAAGACTTGGGAGATTGACAGCGCGAAGGCCAGGTGCCTCGTACTTGCCTCGATGGACAACGAACATCAGAGGAGGCACGAGAATATGGATTTGGAATCCATATTTCTTCATACAAAAGAATTGTATGGAGAGCAGTCTCGTATCGCAAGATACGAAGTGTCGAAGAAGTTGTTTTCGACAAAGTTGGCCGTCGGATCATCGGTAGCGGACCACGTGCTTAAGATGATTGGCTACACTGAGGAGCTCGCGGAACTTGGGACCACGTTGGACAGTGAACTCTACACGGATATAATTCTCCAGTCCCTTCCATCCACTTACGCCCAGTTCATACTGAATTTCAACTTGCAAGAAAAGGAAGTTGAACTTTCAGAACTCCTCAACATGCTGAGGAGCGCAGAGGGCACCCTACAGAAGGGTAGGGAAACACCCGCTTTGTTTGTAGGAGGATCTTCTTCCTCTAGGTCCAAGGCGAAAGCCAAGGGAAAGAGGAAGAAAGCCCCCGCCAAACCAAGAGGCGGTGTTAGTAAAGTGGGTACGAAGGGAAAGGAAAAGGCAACAAAGATTGCGGGGAAGCTTGTTGGAAAGGAAGAATGCTTCTATTGTCATAAGAGTGGACACTGGAAGAAAGATTGCAGGGCTTGGAAGGCCAGGACACAGGAACTGAAGCAGGTTGCGGCTTCAGCTTCAGGTGTGTATGTTATTGAAAACTGTCTTTCTATAAACTCTACTTCCTGGGTATTGGATACCGGATCAGGATCTCATATCTGTAATTCTTTGCAGGCGTTGAGAAACCGTAAGTTTTTGAAGGCAGGTGACATGACCCTCAGAGTTGCGAACGGAGCTAGCATGGATGCTAAAGCCGTGGGGGACTATCACCTGGGAATGACAGATGGGCATGTTTTGGTTTTGCGTAATTGCTTTTTTGTACCCAACGCAACTTGTAATATCATTTCTGTATCTTTGGTTTCTAAAGAAGGTTATGAATTTGCGTTTGTAAGTAATGTTGTAAACATTCACCTTAATCAAGTTCTGATTGGGTCAGGTACACTGAGCAATGGTATATACGTGTTAAACCAACCACAGATTTTCAATGTCCAGAATACACACAAAAGAAAGTCTCCAGATATCAATCAGGCTTTCTTATGGCATTGTAGACTGGGTCACATCAATGAGACACGGTTGACTAAGTTACATAAAGAAGGATACTTGGATACGTTCGAGTATCAGTCTTATGCCACTTGTGAATCTTGTCTCATGGGAAAGATGACAAAGACTCCGTTCACTGGACACGGAGAAAGAGCGAGCGAGCTCTTGGGACTCGTACACAGCGACGTGTGCGGTCCAATGTCTACACATGCGCGAAGCGGTTATTCATACTTCATTACTTTCACAGACGATTTCTCTAGGTATGGACATGTCTTCTTAATGAAGCACAAATCCGAGGCTTTTGAGAAATTTCGGGATTACAAGAATGAAGTTGAAAAACAAACAGGCAAAAGTATTAAGATTCTAAGATCGGATCGAGGTGGAGAATACTTGAGTGCCGAGTTCCTGGACTATTTAAAAGAGAATGGAATTCTCTCTCAGCGTACTCCTCCATACACTCCGCAACATAACGGTGTATCGGAAAGGAGGAATCGAACCCTATTGGATATGGTTCGTTCCATGATGAGTAAGGCTGAGTTACCGCGATCTTTCTGGGGTTATGCACTGGAAACAGCTGCACATCTCTTGAACCAAGTTCCTACTAAGACAGTGCCTACCACACCATATCAGATGTGGAGTGGGAAGAAACCCTGTCTTAAATCCTTTAAGACATGGGGATGTCCGGCTTTTGTAAAAAAGCAGCATGCGGACAAGCTCGAGGCACGCTCAGTACAGTGCAAGTTTGTGGGATACCCAAAGAACTCCAAGGGGTATCTTTTCTACTACGAAGAGGAACAAAAAGTTCTTGTTTCTCGTCATGCCTACTTCTTGGAAACTGAGTTTTTGGAAAATCAGATAAGTGGGAGCGCAGTAGAACTGGAAGAAGTTCCAGAACCACAAACCATTACTGAAATCTTAGAGGAACCAGAGGGTTCGAAAGAACAGGACATTCCTACGCCGCTCCGCAGGAGTAGTAGGCAGTCTCATCCGCCCGAGAGATACTACGGTTTTCTCATAGATGGGGATAGAGAGGATTGCATCATAGATTATGATGAGCCTACTAGCTTCCAGCAGGCTGTTCAGAGCGTTGACTCGGTAAAATGGCTGGATGCAATGCGGACCGAAATGGAGTCCATGTACACCAACAAAGTATGGACGTTGGACATTGCTCCAGACGGGGTAAAACCCGTAGGATGCAAGTGGATCTTCAAAAGGAAGATTGGTGTAGATGGACAGGTTGAGACCTATAAAGCTAGACTTGTAGCAAAGGGTTTCCGTCAAAGACCTGGCTTGGACTATGACGAAACCTTTTCTCCAGTGGCTATGCTGAAATCCATTCGGATCCTTCTTGCCATTGCTGCCTTCCACGATTATGAGATTTGGCAGATGGACGTAAAGACCGCTTTTCTGAATGGAAATTTAGAGGAGTGTGTCTATATGGATCAGCCAGAGGGTTTCATTCAAAGTGGGAGCAGCGGAAAGGTGTGCAAGTTGCTTAAGTCCATCTATGGACTAAAGCAGGCATCGCGGAGTTGGAACATCTGTTTTGATGAGACGGTCAAGGAATTTGACTTTATCAAAAATCCAGATGAACCATGCATCTATAGTAGATTTGTAGCGAGAACTGTAGTATTTCTCGTTTTATACGTGGATGACATTCTCTTAATAGGAAATGACATTCCTATGCTACAATCTGTCAAGGGGTTCTTGTCACACAGGTTCTCCATGAAAGACCTGGGTGATGCCTCATACATCCTGGGGATCCGGATCCATCGTGATAGATCCAAGAGGATATTAGGACTTTCTCAGTCCAGGTACATCGACACCATAGTGAAAAGATTCAGTATGGAAGATTCCAAGCGCGGTAACCTACCGGCTTGTCACGGGATCACCCTCTCTAAAGAGATGTCTCCCAAGACTGATTTGGAGAGGGATCGCATGTCTATTATACCCTACGCTTCTGCGGTAGGCTCTATAATGTATGCGATGTTGTGTACCAGACCGGATGTAGCTTATGCACTGAGTGTGGTAAGCCGGTATCAGTCAAACCCTGGGGAGAAACACTGGATAGCGGTAAAGAACATTCTCAAGTACCTGAGAAGGACTAAGGAGATGTTCTTGGTGTATGGCGGAAAAGACCTCCAGATCGAGGCCTTTGCTGACTCCAGCTTCCAGAGTGACAAGGATGATTCCAAGTCCATGTCGGGTTTTGTCTTTACCCTCAATGGAGGGGCGGTGTGTTGGAAGAGCTCCAAACAGGAAACCGTTGTAGACTCGACTATGGAAGCGGAATACATCACTGCATCTGATGCCGCAAAAGAAGCTGTCTGGATAAGGAAGTTCTTAAAAGAACTTCAGGTGGTTCCGTCCATTGTTGACCCAATACCTCTGTATTGCGACAACAACGGGGCTATAGCTTTAGCAAAGGAACCCAGGTCCCATCAGAGATCCAGGCACATCTTGAGGCGGTATCACCTGATCAGGGAGATCGTGGATCGCAAGGAGATCGAGGTTCGGAGGGTTGCTTCAGAAGAGAACACTGCAGATCCATTCACCAAGGCCCTACCCCAGACTCAGTTCGAGCGGCTGATCGAGATGATAGGTCTTCGATACGCCAGTACATGGCCTTAGTGCAAGTGGGAGATTGTTAGTGTATATGCCCTAGAGGCCATTACTGTATCATACTAGTTTGTATATTACTTAATGGAAGCTTGGGATATTCACCTTGTATAAACAATCTTGCTCAATATAGTAGTATGCTATTTGGTTTGTTTCTACTTCAATGTGTACTTGTGTTTATTTTACTATATCACTTATACGCATTAGTGGAGCCCTTAGGATCTTTGCTTGATTACCAGCGTTGTGATGGCAGTCACACTAGTGGGGGCTGGGTAATCTATAAGCACATCCTTATACAGGTCCCTAGTCGCAGGACTATCGAGACAGGGCATCGATACTCCGGAGTAGACTAGCGTATGCGCTTCTCATCCCAGTGTGGGAGATGGTCTGTCCCACAGCCATCAGTACGTCGTACTAGAGATAGTATACGGGTGCTCGTTAGGTTACGAGTACACTGGACAGGACTCGTCGGGAACTGACAGGTTGGTATTATACCTATCGTCAGTCATCAGTTCCCAGGTGACATGAGTACAGCTTAGTCCGCTGACTTGATACTAACACTTCGCCTCGAGTGTGTTCCCACTGCACTTTGATCACTACCCTACCACGGCTCAAAGGAGTCGTGCAAACAGGTGGTGGTTGGGTGCAGTCCCGAAGCACTTGGAGGCAGTGCCGGTTAGACAGGATTCGTCTCTCCCGGTATTGGGGGTTGACATCGCGCTGTGTCTAGGAGAGCCATTACACGAGTAGTCCCTGGCCAGGGCAAGCGAGATATACTGATAGGTTCCAGTGTTATCTCAGGGTGTTTTGGGCTTCACTCCGACACGACTTGTACCGCTATTGGGGGACTGACGTTTTACCGCCCCCTAGGCCCGACATGCGATGTATCAGACGAACAGACCGGACTGTACGGAGACTGTCACATTCAGACTCAGTAGGAGTACAGATGGGGTTTCACCTCGTCAGCCTTCTTGTCGGCATCTACCTGGGGACCGTTACGCACAGCTAGTGCCGCTTGCGGTCTGTGGTTAAACCCACTGCCAGCGTAGTGTCGAGTCTTTAGAGTCCCACACAGAGGGTATTCGCCTCTGGGCAAAACAGAGTAGAGGTTGCATGGTTTTGCGACAGGGTTCGTTCTCCTCCACGCACTTGTGCACGTTTGGAGTCCGGACGGATATTGCCAGCAGGCTCTGGTTTGAGCCGGATACTGGTATATGTTTTGGGGTTGCTTTTATCTCTCAGTATTCATGTTCCTCGGAACAAGAATGCAGGTGTGTATGCACAGTTATTTGAGGAGGAGGAAGATGACTTTCATTAGGGTTTCGGAACGGGTGCGTATGCACAATTGACAGTTATCATTTTCCAAACCCTAATGGATTTATGGATTATCTATTAATAATAGTAATTAAATGAGAATTATGTTATGGTTGATTTTGTTGACTTGTTGACCATGGTTGACTTGTTGACCATGGTTGAATGTTGACCACCATCATGCTTTGTAAAGATCCTCCTTGATTCATGCTTACATTTCATTAAATGAAGCATGATAGTGGTCATTCCAAATTACCATCAACTATTCTTATTTTGAATTATTATTATTTAGTTAATTCTTTTTCTTTTGGCATTATGGTTGCAAGAAAGAAAAAGATAGCTCATTATCTCATTTAGCTTCTCTCTCCTCTCTTCATCTTCTTCTTCCTCTAGAAAAGAGAAACCTTCTCATGTGTTGAGAATCCTTCTCTTTTAAAAGAAAAGCACCCCTTAAACACTCTCTACTCATTCTAGGTTCAAGGTTTAGCAAGCCGGAAACCCTAGTTCACTCAAAGATCGAGGAAGAGCCCAAAGGTTGAACCTTTGAGGTGGATCCATCTTCGACGGAAGAAGGCTACAAGGCAAGAACCATCAACCTCTACAAGGTTTGAAGAAGAAGGAGTTCAAGTTTAGGTATAACCTTCATCCGAGTAGCTAAGACTCTTTAGCTTGTATGCTAGTTTAGTTTAGACACGATCCCGACCTTGTTTAGTCCATGTTGCCTCTTGCGATAAAAATTTGTTTTTTATACCGTTTCCGCCTCCCCGTAAGAACCGGGGGTCGCAATATGGACTTACACGCTCAACAATTACATGAAAAAGGGAATAGACCAAAAGATAGTTCCCATTTTAGGGCACCTCACGTGTTCCTACGTGACCCCCGAACAGTTGCTTAACACTTATATGGAAAAGGGAAAAATTCCAAAGACAGCGCTCACATTTTGAGCATCTCACGTGTTCGCAAGTAAGCATTATATGAGCTAAGCGCTTAGCACTTATAAAAGGAAGAGGGAATAAATCCAAAGAGGCAGTGCCCAACCTTGGGGCGCCTCACGTGCTCACACCTGAGGGCCATAGGAATTAAGTGTTTAACACTTGTATATATAGATGGGGATTTGAACCCAAGGGCACAACACCAACTTTCAGATGTCTCACGTGCCACACGTGAGCTCCCCAAGTTTCAGTGTTTAACACTGCTTTAGAGACTCATGTGAGAGCACGTGATCACCGAGCATATATTAGTGTTTAACACTATAAGAAGCCAACTTCAGCCCCAAATTGGCCAAGTCTTCTTGAGATTAAAACGTCTTGGATCTCCAAATAGACTGAGCCTCTATGCTCATGACTTCCCAAACTAATTGACCAGAAAGATGTCCATCACACATCTCCTAAGTTAATCTTAGTCTCCCAAAAATGACTAATGATGGTCCACCATGATCTCTCCCCTCAATCTGGAATTTGGTTCAAGGGTACATCTCTTCACACCTCTGATACACGTCATTGTAATTCTTCAACGTCTTCAAAGAGGTGAAGGGTCCCGAAAATCAATAACTATTTGGTGCACTCCCAAACCGATGAGCACATCCCAATGGATCGAAACGTCCTTAAACTAGCTATGGACCGCAACGTCCTTAAACTAAGCTATGGACCACAACATCCTTAAACTAACAATCGACCGAGATGTCCCTAAATTAACAACGTACCGCAACGTCCTTAAACTACAATGGACCGCAATGTCCTTAAACTAGCTGTGGACCGTAACGTCCTTAAACTAAACTCTCACCCTAAAAATGGTGATCTACGGACCGTAACGTCCCTAAACTAAAACGATAGAGCCCAAATGCTCTTTTGTTGGATAAAAAATTATCCCAAACCCCCGTTTAGTAGATCTTAGTCCAAGATCAGACTAACGTATCCTTAAAAAATATTTAAGTTGATCTTAATCTCAAACAAGGTTAACGATCCTTAAATCAAACCAAACCCAGATCTAAGAATATACGGATTTGGACTAATCTACGCCCTACGGGCGACAACATAAATTAGTCTCCGTATACAATCCACGGGCAACCAAAAGTAAAACAAACACACACGACACGGAGTGACCTTCTGGAATAGGAGAAAGTGGTCACCGCGATGCGGTAGCGTAATTAACTGCAGGGGTTTATGCCTGCAGGGAAGAGCGTCCCCACAATAAAAAACCCTCCACAAATGAGAGGGAATCTGACGAAGTCTGCTGCAACGACCGCATCTGCCCAAACCTTCGATGCATGGTGCCATAAATCAACTTGGCATTTTCGAAGAGGTGGACAGATAAACCCAAATAGCATCTGCCCCAAATTCAGGCAAGACGTTTGCCTTCCCGGCTTTCGGTGGTGAACAGATTCTGGCATGCCCGGTAGGACCTTTTCCTCTTTCCACTCCACACTTCGTGTGTCGTGTTTTTCCGCGATCAAATAATCGCGGTATATATGTTTGTGGTTGCCCTTCGGTGATGGGATACTGAAGCCGGCGTTTCGTCTCGATGAAGAATGGTGTTTGCTTCCACCCTAGCAACTCAGGCTCTGTCATATCCGGTGGAATCAAGTATGGGCCACTTGCAGCCTCAAATCGCTGCAATCCGTCTCTTCAAGAAATCAATGGGCTTCTCTCTGGGTTGATACTACCACCTCCCACCCTCGGTGCCTCAACGCCGATGGAGGAAGCCCAGAGGAAGTCTGTCTTCTATAGGTTGGCTCCCCAAGCAACAGTTTTGCCGACGGAATCAGTCCTCAAACAACTGACACCTACCAAGGACCAAGGTCGACGCAGGGGGAAAAATATTCAAGCTCTCAAAGGAAACAGGGGGCAGGCTCAGCAAAATCCTGAGGCTAATCAAATCCCGGCCATAAGAAACAGTCGACGTCGATATCAGCATCATACAAAATGAGTTGGGGGTAGTTCTCTGTATGGTCCTGTTTCAGCCCCAGTAGTGAATGTTGTTGTTCCAACTGGGAACAGCTTCAAACTGTTGCGAAGGGTCAGACAAAATTCTCCCACCGCAATATTGAAGAAATCTCCGTAGCCCGTGGAGATCCCACGAGAGCAGAAACCAGTTCGCTCCCCATAACAACTTTCATCATCTATATATAAGGTGTGGAAGCAGGTGAAGGACTTAGTCGTTAACCGTGGCTCTTTCTGTAGACGTCATCCAAATTCTGACAAATCCCCTTTCAAATACAAGGGGACTCATCCCAAGACGAATCCTGATACAGCGGTTCCTCCCAAAACCAAAGCGGCTTTTCATAAAAAAGAGAGGCCTAATAAAGCTAAGTGCCCGAAGCAAACTCCAAAGGCCAAAAATCCAAACACTCCAAGTATGGGGGCATGGTAGTTCACATAGTCTAAGCGGTGAATTCCAAAGACGAGGTTCGAGCTTCTACTATTCACCGCCCCCAAACTCGGTCCCTGACAAAAGTTCAACTGCAACGTGAAAAGCTGCAGGAGATGCTCGCTCAGGTGGCAGCAAACGCTAATCCATCGCCTAAGGAAAATTCCGAGGACGCACCCGAAGAAAGAGTAGAGGATTCGGATATTGATTTCCTAAAGCGCGCTCTGAAAAAGAGAGATGAAGAAGCGGCAGAAATGTCCACTAAAATGAACCAGATGGCCCTTTTGATTCAGAATATGGCTGGAATGATGGTTCAATTGGAACCACTGACAAATGAACCGCTGGTAGTCGGTTTTAAAGATAAGGATGACATTTCAAATCCTCTGCAAATCTCATCAATGGCTGAGGAGGAAATGATTCTTAAAAGAAAAGCTGGACACATATATCGCTCAGCGAATCAAAGCTCACTACGCCAGTGAAGCCGCAAATAGATCAATCAAGACTGGTCGACCGTATCCGACGTGGTACGACCAAATACAGTACTCACCAGAGTACACACTTCCAACGTTCCACATGTATAAAGGAACTGGGAATCCTCTCCAGCACATTGCGCGATTTAAATCCATGTGTGGAAATACTGGAGGAAATAACATACTATTCCTCTGACAGTTCATCAGCGGTCTGGCGGGCATCACCTTCGTATGGTATGCAGGACTCCTAAATAATTTCATGAAGAGCTTCAACGAAATGGATATGCTCTTCAGTCAGGAATTCGCTAATGAGAACGAACATACTACCGTGATGGCGCTGGTCAACGAAAGGGTTAGACGGAATGAGACTTGGGTTCAATATGTAACCCGATGGCAAAATTTTTGGTCAAATAGAAGCAACGCATCGATGAAGTTGCATCCATGGGAATGCTCATAGCCACCCTTGACCCAAATTCAAAGGTGCCCTCGTATATGGCCCTCTTCAAGCAGACGACTTACCAAGAACTCATGGATAAAATGGCTCGATTGGATCAAATGGGTCAAGACTCTTTTTCATCCGATGATGACGAGTGAAAAGCGGAGGCAAGATGGTGTTTGTCGCCCACGCTCAACAAAACAAGTGGCTCTGAAGCAACCTGTTGCCAAAATAGCGTCGGCGTGGGTACTCGCTCCCCTCTGAGATATACACAGAGGGCATATTTCTCACTGGCGGAAGAATCTCTATGTAGAATGGTCCTTTCTTCTCAAAGGACAGGAATGATATTAAGGGGCCTACAAATAGGTCCTACAATATAGTGGAATGCCCCGCTAAAAAAAAAAACAAGAAAAAACAGTTGTTTACCGCCGAAAGACGCGACCGGAACGTTAGGACGTCTGGCCTGAATTTTTGGGGCAGATACTATTTGGATTTATCCGTCCACCTCTCCGAAGATGCCAAGCTGATTTATTGCACCGTGTATCGGAGATTTAGACTGATGCGGCCGTTGTAGCGAACTTCGTCAGATTCCCCCTCGTTGTGAGGGGTTTTTGATTGTGGGGAGCTCTTCCTTGGCGATAACCACTTTCTCCTGCTCCGGATGGTCACTTCGTGTCGTGTGTATTTGTTTTATTTTTGGTTGCCCGTGGATTGTATACAGAGACTAATTTATGTTGCTGCCCATAGGGCGTGGATTAGTTTAAATCCGTATATTCTTAGATTTAGGTTTGGGTTGATTTAAGGATCGTTAATCTCTTTTGAGATTAAGATCAACTTAAATGGTTATTGAGGATACGTTGGTCTAATTTTAGACTAAGATCTACTCAACGGGATTTATGATCATTCAGATCCAACAAAAGAGCATTTGAGCTCTATTGTTTTGATTTAAGGACGTTTTCGGTCCATAGTTAGTTTAAGAACGTTGCGGTCCGTTGTTAGTTTTAAGGACGTTATAGTCCATAACCAGTTTAAAGACATTTCGGTCCGTAGCTAGTTTAAGGACGTTGCGGTCCGTTGTTAGTTTAAAGACATTACGGTCCATAGCTCACCATTTGGCAGTGAGTTCGTAGTTTAAGGACGTTGTGGTCTACAGCTAGTTTAAGGACGTTGCGGTCTACAGCTAGTTTAAGGACGTTCCGGTCCGTTGTTAGTTTAAGAACATTACGGTCCATAGCTCACCATTTGGCAGTGAGGTCGTAGTTTAAGGACGTTGCGGTCTACAGCTAGTTTAAGGACATTGCGGTCCATAGGGATGCGCTTATGGGTTTTGTGTTGCACTAAAGAGCTGTTGGTTGTCAGGACCCTCCACCTCTCTGAAGACGTTGAAGAACTACAGCGACATGTATCAGAGGTATAGAGAGATGTGCCCTTGAACCAAATTCCAGATTTTAGGGGAAAGATCATAGTGGCCCGTCCAAGAATCATTAGTCGTTTTTGAGAGACTATGATTAACTTAGGAGATTGGGGAATCATCATCAGTTTGGGAAGTCATGAGCATAGTGGCTCGGTCTATTAGGAAATCCAAGATGTTTTAATCCTCAGGGAGACTTAGCCAATTTGGAGTTGGAGTTGGCTTCCTATGGTGTTAAACACTAATGTATACTCAGTGCTCACGTGCCCCCACGTGAGACTCCAAGGCAGTGTTAAACTCTGAAATTTGGGGGAGGCTCATGTGTGGCACGTGAGGCTCTTGAAAGTTGGCGCTGTTCACTTGGGTTTATTCCCTTGTTCTTTTATAAGTGCTAAGCACTATTGAGGATCACGCGGGATTACGTGAGGCGCCCCAAAATGGGAACTGTCTTTTATTTATTCCCCCTTTCCTTTAGAAAGTGCTAAACACTATTAGGGGGTCACATGGGATCACGTGAGGCACCCCAAAATGGGAACTGTCTTTGATTTATTCCCCTTTTCCTTTTGAAAGTGCTAAGAACTATTAGGGGGTCATGTGGGATCACGTGACGCGATGCCAGTTGTTCCTTTTTGTTCCTCAGAGGTGCTCATGTGGGAACACGTGATTTGTTACGTAGCGTTTGAACGCTAATGAATCATCAGGCTGTTCATCTATGGTTCTGAGGAATCATGTTCTCCTTTTGTTCTTTGCAGAGATTAAATTCTTTTTAAAGGGTTAAACCCTAGTTTCAAAGCAATTAGATTCCCATACGTTTTGTAAGAGTTAAACTCTTTTGAACTCAGTTCTTTTCCCTAGGTTTTGAATCTGCATGACAGAATCTCCCCGATGAGAATTAAATTCTCAACTTGTGGGGAGATCTGCTTCTGCAGATCTTAACTAGAGGAATAACTAGGTTTGAGAAGAGTTAAACTCTTGGTTTGAGAATTAAATTCTCTTTTTGTTTTCTGGGAGCTTTTGGGAGGGGTTTCTCTTCTTTCTAGAGAATTAAATTCTCTCTCTATATTTTTCTTCCCCTCTCTGTGTGTTTATCTCTTGCTTTTCTCCTCTCCTTGCTTCTATTTATATGAGAAGAAAAATAATCAATTTGTTAAGAAAATCCCTCATTGAGAGATCATGATTGATTCCATGATCTTTTAGATCGATCGGTGAATTTTATTCACCGTTGGATTTTTAATCCAAACGCTCTCTGTTTAACAGAGAAGATTTCTTATTTTTTTAGCAACATTATGAATATCTTGTTAGTTTTAACAAGATCAGAATTTTATTCTATCATATCTTTTAGTTTAACAAGATCAGAAATATATTTTCTTAGATATAGAATTTAATTCTATCATATGGATATCTCGTTAGTTTAACATAGAATTTTATTCTTATTATATGAATGTTAGTTTAATAAGATTAGGAAAACATTTTCCTATGATATAACTTTATTCTACCAGATGATCACCGTTGGATTTTTGATCCAAAGGTCCTCTGTTTAACAGAGAAGATCTTTCTAGTTTGAGAAAGATCAGGAAAATATTTCCCAAATAGAATTTAATTCTAGAATTTGACAGGAGAATTTTAAATTGGGGCGCTCACATGCTTTGCATGTGAGTAGCAAGAGAACTCACGTGTTTAACACCCTAGTGTGGGTTTTAGCCTGTTCATTTTCAGCGCTCATATGCTTTACATATGAGCGCTCACGTGTTTTGCACGTGAGGCCTGTTTGACCATTAGTTGTTATCTTTTAGCACTTATATGCTTTGCATATAAGCGCTCACGTGTTTAACACGTGAAGCCAAATTTTGAGGACTCCCCCTTTTTTTATAAGGGAACCAGTAGCTCTTGGCCGAAAATTTTGGCGGGAACAAATGCCCCCCACTACTTTGCCCTTGTTAGTATGTACGTGGGTGAAGTAGTGCATAGTTATGCATGGCCATAGAATTGATGGCTTAGGAGACTAGTTTAGGGTCCTTATAGCTAAGACTTTTTTTTATTTTCATGAGCCGTAAGTTCTCGCAGGAACATTGTTTTCCTTACGAGTCGAGAAGAATCGAGAAGTTCTTGCAGGAACATTGTTTTCCCTATGAGTCGAGACGAATCGAGAATTTCTCGCAAGGATAATCAGAGAGAAATACTCCATTCAAAATTCAAAATTTGAAATGAGGCAGCGCCAAGAGCGCCAGTGCTAAGAGTCAAAGACTCTGAGGCAGCTCTCACGTGCAAAGCACGAGAGTGCTAGCGCAAAGAGCGCCAGTGCTAAGAGTCAAAGATTCTGAGGCAGCGCTCACGTGCAAAGCACGAGAGCGCCAGCGCTAAATACTCTGAGGCAGCGCTCACATGCAAAACACGAGAGCGCCAGCGCTAAAAACTCTGAGGCAGTGCCTCACGTGCAAAGTACGAGAGCGCCAGCGCTAGAACAAAATGTTCTCCACCATTGGATCAAAGATCCAACGAAGATGATAAATCATCAATTACCAGAATAAAATTCTGTTGAGAAAATACTCCTCAAAATCTTTCCAAACAGGAAAGATTGTGCTCTGTAAATCAGAGCACCCTTGGATCAAAAATCCAATGGTGATTAAAAATCACTCAGATACAGAATAAGTTTTGTATAGGAAAATATTTTCCCGATCTTGCTAAAACAAGAAAAACGTCTTCTGTAAGACAGAGGCTCTTGGATCAAAAATCTAATGGTGGGGAACACCCCCAAATCATTGAGAAATCTCTCAATGCGAGATTTCCTTAGCTGATTCAACAAATCAGCCTCCCCTATATAAAGGACCCAAGACTTCAAGTCTCGGAGAGAAGAATCCCCCCATAAACTTCAAGTTCTCAGAAAAGAAAAAGAGAAGAGCAAGCTCTAAGAAGAAGAACCTTCTTCAAGATAAATAAAAAGAAGGGAGATCATAACATCTCCTCTATATATTTGAGAGTTTAATTCTCATATCAGAAGAACTTAGTTCTTCTTCCAGATCAAATTTCTCAGAGAATTGAATTGGGCAAAATAAAAAACTCAGTGCTTAGCACTCAAATCTCCACGTGCTCCTCACATGGGAAATATTTAATAAGAAGTGCTTAGCACTCAAATCTGACGCTCAACGCCGAGCGTTCCACGTGCTCCTCACGTGGGCGCTGCTCAATAAAGAGCGCTCAATACTCAAATGAAGGCGTTCAGCGCCAAGCGCCCCACGTGCCCCTCACATGGGCGCTATTTAACACAGAGCGCCCTCCGCTCCTCAAGAAGCGCCTTAGCACTCCAAGTCTGGTGCTCAGCGCCAAACGCTCTACGTGCTCTTCACGTGGTCGCTATTTTATAAGAAGCGCCTTAGCGCTCTAAGTCTTGCGCTCAGTGCCAAGCGTTCCACGTGCTCCTCACGTGGGCGCTATTTTATAAGAAGCGCCTTAGCGCACCAAGTCTGGTGCTCAGCGCCAAACGCTTCACGTACTCCTCATGTGGGCGCTATTTTATTAGAAGCGCCTTAGCGCTCCAAGTCTGGCGCTCAGCGCCAAGCGCTTCACGTGCTCCTCACGTGGGCACTATTTTATAAGAAGCGCCTTAACGCTCTAAGTCTGGTGCTCAGCGCCAAGCGCTCCACATGGGCACTAAGGAATTTCAAAAGGTTCTGTAAATAAAGCCCCAACGCCATAAAAAGTGTTCAACACTCAATAAAAGACAAAAAGAAAAAGGGGTGTCAGAACCCAAATCAATGCTCAGCATTATTGAATAAAAAGGGGCTAAGCCCAAACAATTATTCAACATTTTAGTCAAAATGAGTGGACTGAGTCCAAACAAGTGTTCAAATACTTTATTCAGAACTGAGTGGACTGAGCCCAAGTTGGCCACAGGTCGCCAATTCAAATTAACCGAGCCCATATGCTCATAATATTTTTAATTGGTCTTAGTCCCAAACCTGACTATAGATCTCCCAACCAACATTGGTTCAAGGGTACATCTCTTCGTACCTTTGATACATGTCGTGGTAATTCTTCAACGTCTTCAGAGAGATGGGGGGGGGTCCCAATAACCAATAACTTTTGGTTCATTCCCAAACGGTTAAACCAAAACCTTACAGACTATGATGTCTTTAAACCAGACTATGATGTCTTTAAACCATACAGACTATGATGTCTTTAAACCGTACAGACTATGATGTCTTTAAACCTTACAGACTATGATGTCTTTAAACCAGACTATAATGTCTTTAAACCATACAGACTATGATGTCTTTAAACCATACAAACTATGATGTCTTTAAACCTTACAGACTATGATGTGTTTAAACCAGACTATGACGTCTTTAAACCATACAGACTATGATGTCTTTAAATCTTACAGACTATGATGTCTTTAAACCAGACTATGATGTCTTTAAACCGTTCAGACTATGATTCCTTTAAAACAGACTATGAGGTTTTTAAACCTCATAGACTACGATGTCTTTAAACCAGACTATGATGTCTTTAAACCATACAGACTACGATATCTCTAAGCCTTACGGACTATGAGGTCCTTAAACTCATGGACTATGATGTTCTTAAACCTAATGGACCGCAATGTCCCTAAACTAAAACGATAGAGTCCAAATACTCTTTCTTTGAATATAAATGATCCTAAAACCTTGTTAAGTAGATCTTAGTCTAAAATAAGGCCAATGTATCCTTAACAAGCATTTAAATTGATCTTAATCTAAAACAAGATTAACGATCTTTAAACCAACCCAAACCCAAATCTAAGAAAATACGGATTTGGACTAATTCACGCCCTACGGGCAACAACATAAATTAGTCTCCGTATACAATCCACGGGCAACCAAAAACAAAACAAACACACACGACATGAAATGATCATTTGGAGAAGGTGAAAGTGGTTACCGCAATGCGGTAGCATAATTAACTGCAGGGGCTTGCGCCTGCAGGGAAGAGCATCCCCACAATCAAAAAACCCCTCACAAGTGAGGGGGAATCTGACGAAGTCCGCTACAACGGCCTCATCCGTCTAAACCTTCGATACACGGTGCCATAAATCAACTTGGCATCTTCGAAGAGGTGGACGGATAAAACCAAATAGTATCTCCCCCCAAAATTCAGGCCGGATGTCCCAACGTCCCGGTCGCGTCTTTCAGCGGAGAACAGATTCTGGCACGTCCGGTGAGACCTTTTCCTCTTTCCACTCCACGCTTCGTGTGTCGTGTTTTTACGTGATCAAATAATCGCGGTATGTATGTTTGTGGTTGACCTTGGGTGATGGGATACTGAAGCCGGTGTTTCGTCTCTATGAAGAATGGCGTTTGCTTTTACCCTAGCAACTCAGGCTCTGTCATATCTGGTGGAGTCAAGTATGGGCCACTTGCAGCCTCAAATATCTGTAATCTGGCTCTTCAAGAAATCAACGGGCTTCCCTTTGGGTCGATACTCCCACCTCCCACCCTCGGTGCCTCAACGCCGATGGAGGAAGCCCAGAGGAAGTCTGTCTCCCACAGGCTGGTTCCCTATGCTGCAGCTTTGCCGACGGAATCAGTCCTCAAACAACTGGCACCTGCCAATGACCAAGGTCGACGCAGGGGGCAGAATATTCAAGCTCCTAAAGGAAACAGGGGGCAGGCTCGGCAAAATCCCGAGGCTAATCAAATCCCGGCCATAAGAAATGGTCGACATTGATATCGGCATCATACAAAATGAGCTGGGGGCAGTTCTACGTATGGTCCTGTTTCAACCCCATTGGTAAATGTAGTTCCAACCGGGAACAGCTTCAAACTGTTGCAAAGGGTCAGACAAAATTCTACTACCGCAATATTGAAGAAATCTCCGCAGCCCATGGAGATCCCACGAGAGCAGAAACCAGTTCGCTCCTTAAAGCAACTTTCCTCATCTATATATAAAGTGTGGAAGCAGGTGAAGTTCTCTGTCGTCAACCGCGGCTCTTCCCCTAGACGTCAGCAGAATTCTGAAAAATCCTCTTTCAAATACAAGGGGACTCATCCCAAGACGGATCCTGATACAGCGGTTCCTCCAAAAACCAAAGCGGCTTTTCACAAAAAAGGGAGGCCCAATAAAGCTCAAGTGCCCGAAACAAACTCCTCGACAAGCTCAGTTCTACAACAGGATCTAGAACGTCCCCGGAACGCAGCAAAAATTGCCCAACGAAAAAATGGAAACGATTGGGCTTGGATATGTCCAGTCCGAGAAACGGGACCAATACCATGACTGCCATGTCATAAAGGACCTTGATGAAGAAGAGGATGCTCTTTTAAAAGACGCTGACGCTGAGCCAGAACGCGGTCCTGCTATATAAATGCCGAGTCCGTCGTTCGAAGAACAGATAGACAAGCTAATACAGGAAGCGAGTCAAAAGGTTTGGAATGACTACAGTCGCGAAATGGCCATTTACGAGAAAGCCAAGACGCAGCGCCTCCTTCAGCAGACTACGGAGGACGACAATGCCCTTCACCGTCAGCCCGCCATGCATTCCCAAGACAAGAAAAAGGCCCGAGGCAGAGGCAAAAACAAGTCAAAGAATGGAAAAAACGTTCGACGGCGGCAAAACGGATCCAAAAGACCACGCGATCAAGAAAAGGTCAGCCGGAATCCGTCTTTAACGAAAAAGATGGGTCGAGCATATTCTTTCCCTCGAGACAAGACAAGGAGAATCTTTGACCTTGTCATGAAATATCAAATGATGACACTCCCGGAGTCTCGGTACCCCGATCAAGCAAGTGAGGTTCATCACCCAGACTATTGCTCCTATCACCGAGCGATATGACATCCTTTTGAAGACTGCTTTACCTTCAAAAACTGGGTTGAAGACCAGTATTAACTCGGCAGTTTCGCTCTATCCGACAGTTGGAGGGTAACCCCACCACAAGAACACGAGCCAAAAGCAACGTATATGGCAAGAGTAGAACCAGATCAACATCGGTCTTGGAAACGGTCTCGTACCTGCCACGCGATAACGCTGTCAGAAGAAAGAGTGCACGATAATACGGGTGAACTCTCCTGGTGCTTCGAAAATAAGGATGAAGATGAGTTGATCTCATAATTTCCACCGGCACCAAAAGAGTTGGAAGATGGAATACATACTACCGCGGATAACCTAAGGAAAATCGACTTGGGGACGACAAATGACCCGTGGCCAACGCTCGTCAGTGAACTGCTGTCTAAAGAACAGGTAGCTATGCTAAAAGACGTGCTCATGCAGTATAAAGACTGCTTCGTATGGAAATATTCCAAGATGCCGGGGCTGGATCCGGAAATAGCTGTGCATAAATTGGCGATATCCCTGGACGTTAAGCCAGTCAAATAAGAACCAAGAAGAATGCGGCTCGAACTTGAAATGAGTATCAACGCTGAAGTCCAGAAGCTAATCGACTCCGACTTCATCCAAGAAGTTCAATACTCCGACTGGATCGCCAACATTGTCCCAGTGATGAAGAAGAATGGGATGGTGCGCATCTGCGTGGAATTTCGGGACCTTAATAAAGCCTGCCCGAAGGATGATTTTCCCATACCGGTTATCGAGCTGATGATAGACAACACGTCCACTCACGAAGTCTTCTCCTTCATGGACGGCTCATCAGGGTACAATCAAATAAAGATGCATCCCGAAGACCAGAAACATACCGCTTTCCGGACTTCTCTGGGTATATTCTACTACAAAGTGATGCATTTCGGCTTGAAGAACGCCGATGCTACCTATCAGAGGGCCATGAAGAAAATTTTCGATGACCTCATACATGAAATCATCAAATGCTATACCGATGACCTCGTGGTGAAAAGCAAATCATATGAGGAACACTGGGAGCATTTGAAAATAGTGTTCCGGCGTCTTCGGAAATACAATCTGAAGATGAACCCTCTCAAATGCGCGTTTAGAGTTTCCTCGGGCAAATTTCTGGGGTTCATCATCCGACACTGGGGCATCAAAATAGATCCATCAAAGATCAAGGCGATTATGGAAATGCCTCCGCCAAGAACTCTGAATCAATTGCAGTCTCTCCAAGGAAAGCTCACATATATCCGACGATTCATAGCCAATCTCTCCGGCAAGTGCCGCCTCTACAGTCACCTGATGAAGAAGGGAACCCTATTCGTTTGGGATCGCAAATGCCAAAGTGCACTCGACGAAATCAAGCAATACCAGTAGAATCCGCCGGTACTGACTGCTCCAGTTAAGGGAAAGCCCTTCATCCTATACACAACCGCCCTTGAAGGTTCCTTAGGCGTGCTATGGGCACAGGAGAACGTCCAAGGGAAAGAAAAAGCCCTTTATTATTTGAGTCGAGTTCTCCTGGGGGCAGAAAACAACTACCCCCCTGTCGAAAAACACTGCCTAGCATTAATCTTTGCGATAACGAAGCTTCGGTATTATGCTTTGGCGCATGAGGTCCATCTCATATCAAGAGTGGATACTCTCAAATATTTGATGTCGAGAGCTATACTAACGGGACAACTCGCTAAATGGGCCCTACTCTTAATGGAATTCTCGAAAACATACCGACTGCTCAAGGCAGTGAAAGGCCAGGCCATCACCGACTTCTTTGCTGAGCACCCGATACCTGCCGGTTCACCCCTAAATTGCGAATTGCCATACGAGCACGCGTTTGACACGATCGACGGGGAGAGATGCGGGGGTGATACTTGATGGGAACTATATTTCGATGGAGCATCTTCCATAAAGAAGAGAAAGCACACCACCCCTATAATCAAATCGGGGATAGCCCTTATCTTCGTGACTCTACAAGGAGGTATGATTCGCTTTGCCTTTTCCTTAATGGAGCCAAGAATGAACAATGAAGCAGAATATGAAGCTTTGATAGCAGGTCTCGAGATCACTGTCGACATGGAAATTGAAAACCTCCTTATCTACGGAGACTCCCAGCTGGTAGTTAGTCAAGTAAACAACGGCTATCAGACGTGCAAACCAGAGTTGGTAAGATACGGCGAAAGAGTGCAACAATTGCTGACTTAAATCCCTTCCTACATTTTGGAAAGCATACCGCGTGCGGAAAATAGCAAAGCAGATGCGTTGGCCAAACTCGCTAAAGAACTGGCTGATGAAAACCTTGATGATGTAAGGATCATTGTACAAAGCCGCCGGATTCTTGCACCAGCAGAAATATCTCCGGAGTCGTCTAAAGAAAAAGAAGCAACCAGGCAAAAAACCCTACAAATAAAAGACGAGGAAAAGGCTAAGGATTGGAGAGAAATTTTTATAGACTACTTCAAATCCCGTCGAACACTTGAAGATGCATCCTCAAGACATCAGCTCATGAAACGAGCTCTGTCTTTCGCCTTCGTCAATGATACTCTGTATAAGAGATCGTTCGACTCTCTATGGTTAAGATGCCTAGGACCGGAAGAAGCAAGGAAAGTCGTCCAAGAAACTCACGAAGGACTCTGCTGTTCTCATCAAGCCGAGCCAAAGATGAAGCTGAAGATCAAAAGGATGGGCTACTATTAGCCCACGATGATTCAGGACTGCCTCGAATACGTGAAGCAGTGCCACTCTTACCAAATTCATGGAGGATTCCACCAGCATCCAAACCCGCTACACCCAACGATGGCTAGCTGGCCGTTCGAAATGTGGGGAACTGACATAATCGGACCCATCGAACCAGCGTCATCTAGAGGGCATCAGTTCATATTGGGGACAACTGATTAATTCTCTAAGTGGGCAGAAGCAGTATCGCTAAGAGAAGTGAAGATGGAGAACATTCTCCATTTCTTTAAGACACATGTCATCTATCGGTTCAGCACCCCGCGACGGATTATCTCGAGCCGGCCTATAGAAGTCACAGAATCAGCCGCTTCGCACAACAGCATAATATAGACTGAATATACTCTTCGGTCTACAATCCACGAGCTAACGGTCTAGCTGAGGCTTTCAACAAAACCTTGACGAAGATCATAAAGAAGACGGTGTCCAAAAATAAAAAGGACTGGCATGAGAGACTGCATGAAGCTCTCTGGGCTTACCGGACCACATTCAAAACGGCCACAAATACAACGCCATTCGCGTTGGTATTCGGCACTGAAGCAGTACTCCCCTTGGAGATAGAGCTACCCTCTACGAGTGGCGGTTCATTACGAGCTACCAAACGAAGAGAATGCTCATCTTCGGCTCGAGGAGCTCGACGCCCTCGATGAAACTCGTCTCATGGCGCAACAAAACTTGGAGGTGTACAAAGCAAAGATGACACGCTCATACGAGAGATTGACCAGGCCGAGGACATTTCGCCTGGGCGAACTCGTGCTAGTGATCAAGAGACCTATGATCCCCAATCGTGCCAAACGGGATAAATTCGTGCCGAACTATGAGGGCCCGTATATCATAGACAAAGTCTACCAAGGTGGGGCTTACTTGCTCATAGATATGCATGGCGAAAGACCCTTCGGGCCAATAAACGGCCGTTTCCTGAAAAAATACTGCGCCTGACGAGTCACGGCCTATGTCAATGATAGATGACGACGCCTATGTCCGCTCGCTATCTTCCCAAGATCAATCTCTATAAGTAACCGTTGTCTCCAAAACGGCAGCGATGGACCGAAACGTCCCTAAAACTAACAATGGACCGAAATGTCCCTAAAACTAACAATGGACCGAAACGTCCTTAAACTAATAATAGACTGTAATTTCCTAAAACTAGTTACGGATCGCAATGTCTTGAAACTAGTGATGAACCGAAACGTTTTTAACTACTACAAACCTCAGCATCCTTGGGCTACATAGAAAAAAAAACGGTACGTCCATAAGCAAAATGGACACGGATGAAAACCCGAAAGGGCTCCGTGAGTAAAAACAGCAGGGCTACCGGCGAGTTTGTGAAAACCCGGAAGGGCGTAGGCTCGTAAAAAAAATTCATGCACACTTGCGAGGTCCTCTCGACCTTGTAAGGAGAAAATACCCGCGTGAGATCCTTACGACTCACAAGGGAGCAACACACTTAGGGATCCCCACGATTCCTAAGGAGAAATTACACTTACGAGATCCTCACAACTCGTAAGGAGAAACCTCTTATGAGACCCTCACGGCTCATAAGATTCAAAAGCCTTAAGCTACAGGGAGCTGAACCTGTTCTTAAGCCATCACATTTCCCAGACTTCCCTACAAGTGTGTCCATATTGACCCCTGTATACAATCCACGGGCACAAATAAACGTCTCCCCCACCCGGCTCCACCAATGGCGTGAAATTTCCTCATGTGGTGAATGACACTTGTAAGCCCTCTCGACTTATAAGGAGAAAACACACTTGTAAGATCCTTACGACTTATGAGAGAACACACACTTAAGAATCCTCACGATTCTTAAGGAGAAAACGCACCTACGAGATCCTCATGACTCATAGGGAGAAACACCTTTATGAGACCCTTACGGCTCATGAAGTCAAAAGCCTTAGTCGACAGGATTCCAACCCAGTTTGCTAAGCCATATTTGTTTAAATCGACAAAGGCAAATGATGATTGTTTCCTGGAAATATCCCAGTTGTAGCGATGTTGATGCCTAAATCGATATCAAATTCCAAGTTCTTTCACGGAAAATGATGCTTCGCTCCTGGCAATAATCCAGTCGCAACGATGCTGATGCTAAGATTGGTATCAGATCTTGAGTTCCATACTCGCAAAAAAAATGCATATGAAATAGCCGAAATGTTTGGGCAACTCGCAATAAATCAGCGAGTAAAATATATGCATATAAAAATAGCCGAAATGTTTGGGCAACTCACAATAAAAATCAGCGAGTAAAGAAAAAGAAAAATAGCCGAAATGATTGGGCACCGCGAAAAAATTGCCGAAATGATTAGGCAATCGCGACTTTCGCGATATAAAAAGCTGAAATAATAGAGTATCGCGGAAATAAATAAAAATGAAATGAAAGAATGAAACTTTTGCTCTGCAGGTAAGTCCATAATGACCCCTGTATACAATCCATGGGTATAAACGGAAAGAGAACCACATGTCCCAACAAACTCTGTCAAAGGGAAAGTCAGATCTTGACAGCAACATCTGCATCCCAGAAGACCAACAACGGCGTTCCTTCTCATGCCAGCAGGGCACGGACGCGACACCACCAATCGGAGCTACGACAAAGTCCCCAGTTCCAAGACTCTACGGTTCACAGACAACCTAAAATCAGCCCTGACACCGCAGAAAACGGAGCAAGTCAACCCGACACCGCAGAAAGCGGAATACGCCATCCAATGATCCCGTCGCGGAAACACGTCATCCAATGACCCCATCACGGAAACACGTCATCCAATGACCCCGTCGCGGAAACACGTCATCCAATGACCCCGTCACGGAAACACGTCATCCAATGACCCCGTCTCCGAAACACGTCATTCAATGACCCCGTCACGGAAATACGTCATCCAATGACCCCGTCGCGAAAACACGTGATCCAATGACCCCATCTCGGAAACACGTCATCCAATGACCCCGTCGTGGAAACACGTCATCCAATGACCCCGTCACGGAAATACATCAGCAAATGACCCCGTCACGGAAATACGTCAGCCAGTGACTTCCGTCTCGGAAATACGTCAGCAAATGACCCCGTCGCAGAAACACGTCATCCAATGACCCCGTCTCGGAAATACGTCATCCAATGACCCCGTCACGGAAACACGTCATCCAATGACCCCGTCACGGAAACACGTCATCCAATGACCCCGTCACTGAAACACGTCAGCAAATGACCGCATCACGGAAATACGTCAGCAAATGACCCCGTCATGGAAATACGTTATCCAATGACCCCGTCGCGGAAACACGTCATCCAATGTCCCCGTCGCGGAAACACGTCAACAAATGACCCCGTCGTGGAAATACGTCAGCCAGTGACCTCCGTCTCGGAAACCAGTCAGCCAATGACCCCCCGTCGGAGCAATGCTTCGACTCGGAAACAAGTCAACTCACCAACCATTTACGGGTCCTCTTGACTTGTAAGGGAGAAAATTCTCTTGTGAGATCCTTACGACTCTTAAGAGAAAACGCACTTAGGTATCCTTAAGATTCCTAAGGAGGAAATACACCTACGAGATCCTCTCGACTCGTAGGGAGAAAAGTCTTTATGAGACCCTCACGGCTCATAAAGTTGAAAAGTCTTAGGCATCAGACTTGAACCTTTTTCCTAAGCCATCGCTACCCTACAAAGAGTTCAAGATGAATTGTTTCTATCATCTACAGGCTACACTTGCTAGAGTAACATGCCAACGACACAACAGAGAAAAGAAAGAGATAATAGGAGATAAAAAATGTGTCTTTTATTCATAAATTCAATTGAATACAAGATACATCATAAAAAAATGAATGAATGAATGAATACATGATATTCATAGATTACAAATTTTCACTCGATACAAAGACAGTTATTGAGGAGAAGGCGTTCACAACAAATCAGCAAGCCACTCGCGCACTCCTCTCAACTCCTTTTCATGGTTAGCCGGCGAGACCAGCTCCGCTTCGACTTGGGCCCGCTGTTGCAAACACGACGAAAGCTTTTCGTCAGTTCCCAGCATGACAGCTTCGCAGTCCTGCACAACCCGCTCCGCAGAGTCAAGCGCCCGTCTCAGAGTCAACCAATCCGAAATGCACCGTTGAAGATTGTCAAAGACAGCTTTCAACTGCGCAGCGTTCGCTTCAACCTGGGTGCGCAACCGGGCGGATTCGCTTAGAGCTACTTCATGATCCTTTCGCCTCAAGGTCATCTCTCGTTCAAAATGGCGGATGAAAGGAACACTTTGCTCAACCCATGCAGACCGCTGGGAGTTTAAAGCTGATACTTCAGTAGCGGGACGCTTGAGCTCAATCTCATGCAGGCAGGCCTCGAACTTCCTACAGTAATTGACCCAAGTCTCGACGACGCCTTCATCATGAAAGTTTACGAGCGTCGCCAGCATGGGATTAACCTCAGCAGCAAAGTCTGCAGCAGATGCGAGGGCCTCGGCGTCAAGATCCTTGACGAACTCGCTTAACATTCGCATGCTCGTCACAGCGCCCCTGGAAGATGAACGTCTAGAAAAGGGCTCTGCTGGCATTAAGATGCGAGACTCAAAGGGAGCTGGAGCTGGTGCGATTGCTGCAAAACAAATCACGGTCAAATGTCGACTCGGGAGGTAAAAGAAAATACATGAGCGATGGAATCTACTATACCGGCTATGGTTGATGGATGAGTTGGGAGTACCAGAGGCAAGGCTATTCTCTCGTCCCCTCCTCCGATCCATGGCACTGCAATCAATACAAGGAAGGCTTAGTAACAACATGACTATTCGTAAAAGAAAGAAAGAAACAATAGCTGAAGGATATACTAACCAACACCAGCGGGCAAAGTGACTTCCGACTAGAAGGAGAAATGCGGGTTCAGCACCTGATACAGATGATCAAAAAGGACTCCTGCAAAGTTGTGACAATATACTATCAGGGGGATGATACCCATAATGAGATCGATAAATCGCAAACTTATACCTTCCAGCATTTCGGAGGGCATAGGAGAAGGCGAGGGAACAACAACCGTTATGGCGGCGACCGGAGGTGCTTCAAATGGCATGATCTCAGCATTCGCTGCACCTACAAAACATCGTCAGAATAAGCTGAGCGAGATTGTGAAATAAAAAGAACAGCGACTCAGGATTTACCTGACGGGTCACCAACCAAAGCCGCGACGAAAGCATCACCGGGCGCAGCGGCTTCTTCGCTCTCCTTTAGTGGAATAGTTTCGGCGCCCGTGGCTTCATCCCCTGATTCGACAATAGCAGTCGTTACGCTCGTGATGCCCGCCGATATCATGGAGCCACAAGGGGAAAGAGCGGCAGTTTGGGCAGTCCTAGACTCCCGAGAGAGAGTAGCTTCTTCGGGCTCTGTGGTCGCCGTTCTCTCACCTGCCATCTCATCGTCAGGACTTGGCCCTGCAGGATATGGTATATAAGAATTTGAAGATCAAGTTCTAATAAAAAAGACTCAGCGTTACGTTACCTTCGGGCAACTTTTCGGTTTCTTCACGAGCTGCGCGCGCAAGCTGTCTATGGGCGGTAGATAGGACAGCTGAAGCATCCTCTGGAGGAATAGTGATAGGGGGAGCGCTGCTTGAGCCTGCACCTACAGCCAAGGCGGCATCACGTTCTTTCGCTGCATACCTCCTGCGCTTCTTTTCGGTCTGGGCCATGAGAGCTGACCTTCTCAGGACTTCCGACAAGGGTATACCATCATCTGAACCAAGCTCTGCCTTCGGCGCCATTACGACATCCATCATCGACTGCTTTAGCAAGACCTCTTGTGGTGACTTAGGGATAGCCGTAGCTGCGGTAGCCGGCTCTAACGATGTCGCTACGTCACCACTCGCGATTGGTACCACACTTAGAATAACCTGAGTCAAGGTGGTCTCTGCAGCAAAATAAAAGAGAGGTTCAAACCATGAATAAAGAAAAAAGGGAATGAAGGCATAATGAGCCGAAGTATACCAAAGCCCAAGGAAGCGCGGAGTCTCTCTTCCTCTTCAAATGTTTTGAGGGAAGCCGCGAGAGCCTCTTCGGCAGAGATACCTGGTGAAGAAGAAAGCGTCAGTAAAAGCATAATAAAAAAAGGATAACCGCGGAAAGATACGACTGAAGTCTACCTGACTGTGCGATAGCGATCAACGCTGCTTCATTGTGAGCCAGTCACTCGGAAGCCACAAGGGCAGCTTGAAGATCAGTATCATCCACAGGCGCGATAAATAGGCCCTCATTGGTCCTATACTCGCACAAACCCTCGCTGTAAGGGGAATGTGGCTCCTGGACGAGTACAATGTCAGCAAAAAAGAGTGACTTTTTCTTTTTCTGCGACCGAGCGTCAGAAGCCGACGACAGGAGCTTGCGCTTGGCGGGCAACTTTGGGCGACGGGTCCCGATCTCCGTACCCACGTCAGACTTAGGAAACGCTGCAGCCACCACTTCTATAGGCACACGAGGTAGAGCCTTATCAGGAAAGGCGTACAGGACCACAACTATACCGGCTTCTTTTACGGAAGGACGAACAATGGTCCGTTCCTTCAAGGGGACAGCGGGATTACCAGCAGGGGCTACACTCTTGCGATCAAGCAGTAACCGCCTTTCTTCCCTAATGATAGCACTCATCGCATGCGACTACCGTGCCACGTATGCGTTCGAGATTCTCGGAATGCAGCTCGGCTTGCTGATAAAGAAGTTGGACCCGGTGTTCAGCCGCATGAAATAGTGTAGCGCGTTGCGGATACCCTCCTCCGTAGCGACGGGCTCAGCTAAAAAGGGTTCTAGCGGGACACCTTGATTGTAGATAGACTGTTGGGCGAAACGGTGCGGGTTGTACCTTTATTGAGAGCTGTTTTGCATGCGTGCGTTTTAAAATCAAAGTTAAGAATATACCGCAATCAAGACGGTGTCGCTTGGTAGCTAGCCGGTTGAGTACGGGTCGATCCACAGGGAGAAGGATTCCTTTTCTTTATGTTTTAACGAGTTAAGTCCAAAAAATTGGTGGTTTTGTTTTAAGATCTAAGAATGAGATAAAAATTGATAAAAAGCTTGCTAGGGTTAGGATTAGGTTAGTTCGAGATAGGGATCTTCTCGCTTCTATCAATGCCTTAGTTATGAATAAAGGTGTTAGGGTAATCGGCAACAACGGGGATTAGCACGACTGGGAAGAAACTAAGTTTCTTCCTTTTGGTCCTTTTCCGTCCGTTCTTGGCTCTTAGCCCTAATCTCCAGTTAATTCAATCACACCCGGTCTAACTAGGGAATCACCGCTATCACGTAGGATATGGTGCCGTAGTGAGCGGTGTGTGGTTGATTTAAAAAGAGTCATTTTAATAAAATTATATGGGCAATGAAAGGAGTGAGAGAGATTTCCATCTCTCAAACCTTCCCTATCCTAACCCTAACAAGTGAGGGATTACTCACTCATTAGGAAGTTAACAATGAAATTCATTTTTTTAATAATTTTTATATTAGAAAACTAAATTGCAGATATTAAAAGAACAGATAAAAATTGCAAGAATTAAATTCAGATAATAAAAGAATGGGAGATAAAAATAAAAACTCCTACTTTATTGATGACCTCAAGAACGCATTACAATTGAATTTAGATCTAGAAAAAAAAGCAAAGAGAGGCATCCTAAGAAAGGCACCCTCGAATAGGCACCCTTATTTGGCTTTGAGCCCTCCTACTTATAGATAAGAAAAACCCTAGGTTTACATTCTGATCCATACATGAAATTACAAAACATTCCTAAAGACCGAGTCAAAGCACCGACACCCCACCGACACGTGCATTGCACGACCGCGGAACCGTGGTAGAATAGCCTGTTTGGCCGCGGATCCGCGGCCATTTGGTGGGCTCATGGGCCCAATTCTTTAGTGTTTTTTCAAGTTGCTTTTATCTTCTATTTTCTTCACTTGGTCTCTCAGAATCTCTTCAATTCTCTTCCAGATATTCAACAGTGGACTTTTTACCGTGAGCTTCATGTTGAAGTCTTGAAATGGTGGGCGGCATCATACGAATTCATCTATTGTTGGTCGTAGTCTCACATTTGTAGCGTCTTTTCATAAATTTCACTGAAATGATCTGAGAACCTGTAACCTGCAACTATTTAGCAGACATGGATCAAAAGCACCTATTTATATGCAATGTGATTAAGAATATGCGATATAAAAATGCAAAAATCTGATATAAACAAATACCCCCAAACTTATCTTTTGCTCGTCCTGAGCAAAGCCAATTTTATTCTCGAAAAATCCTAACCTCACTTTCGCAGGGAATCGCGATTGCACTGAGCTCGTGCAACAAGCCGTTAAACCTCTAGATGTCCCTAATAGGAGGAGTGCTGTCTCCTGAGGGTTTTCAGCGGATACTACCCACAAAATCCGATCAATTTGGCCTGTTGATTTTCATTCTTCAATTCGGTGTTCTAGCAAGAAATTCTATTTTCTTCAACTTAGAAATCATCAACCCGTATTTTTCACACTCACTTATTATTTAACTTAAGATCGTATATGTTCTGCAACTTTATTAAGCTTTCAGCATCTTTTGAATTTTCCTTCTAAGGTTCCATCTCAACTTAGGAATTTTTATTATCTCTACTGAAGGTGTAAGCCCTATCTTTCATTCCTATCTCTCATCCAAACCCTAATCATATACCCCTACGTGTGTATATGTATCACCCCTACACTTGAAAATTCAATTCTAGCTATCATACTCTTGTCCATCTTCCAAATAGTTTTAGTTGGTGAATTTTAGATGAAATTGATCACACATATTTCATGCGACCGTTAATACTTCTTGAGGTACTAACTACCGATTGCAAAATGTGTTTGCGCATTAAGGCGTAATTCCTTGTCTTGTAATACCCAAGGCTTTAGCAGTGACTCCCAAACCAGTTGGTCTAAGGCACTAGGTGATAGAACACCCTCGCTATATATATTTTTATTTTACGTAGCCTTAAGTAATTACAAAAACAGTGTTCATTTTTTTTATATCTCTTTATTCACACTTATACTTTTATTTAATTTTTTCTCATACTAAGGATTTTAGACAAGAGCATTTCAAGGTATTCTCTACTATTCCAAGTTTCAAGGTGCGTGTTTGTGTAAGTTGTAGGGTATATATTTTCAGAATTTAGACTTAAGGTTCAGAATTATTTTTCAAACTTACACTTCAAATAAAAATTTCAATACTCTTCCCTTATTTTGACTTAGCCCAAGAACTGAACTCAAAATTTGCCCATTTCTAAATAAACTACAAGGACATATATTTTCTACAGTTAAATTTTAAGAAAGGTTATTTTTTTGGGGTTTTTAATTTACTAAGTTTAGGATCTAGTTTTTCCCTATTATTCAACCGTCATGTTAAACTTAATTCAAATATGGTCAAAATTGAACTTTTCAATTTTTATAATTTTTTCAATTTTTATGGGTTTTAAAATAAGTATGCAAATGCAAAAAATATACATATGAATGCGAAGGAAGAAAGCTTACCGAGCACACCCCCAAACTTAAACTTGACAGTGCCCTCACTGTCAGGCTACACCAAGAGGGTCAAAATTGTAGGCACTCCTTTTTTTTAATTTTTATTATTAACAGAAAAATAAAATAAAATATATATACACAAAAAGGTTCCCCCCAAACTTAAGTGAAATATTGTTTCTACTGTTGCCATTTTTAAAATCTCATAAACTTGTAAACTTGGGTGGAAAAATTTATTAACGGGGACATGAAATATGATCGTGAAAATCTCCCCCAAACTTATTTTTGGCTCACCACTTTGAGTTAGAAAAAATTATTTTCGAGAGCCAAATTATACCCCCCAAACTTGAGTTAAACAATGTTAAGCTTTTAAAGAGGGGGTTCAAAGTTATTGGTCAATACCAAGCTTTGTAAAGACCAAAAGTCAACACCAACCATTTGAAGAATTTATCAATGTAATGTATAGGTCGGTGGAAGAACATGTTATATAGAGCCAAGAAGAAGTGGGGAAGAGATAAGTGGTGGTATGGAAAGGGTTTGCGTGAACGTGAATGTGAGGAGATAAGAGGCGATGATAAATAAAAACGAGAATGTGAATGATTAGAAATGAGTGGAATATTGACATTCTTGTATTTTATAAGAAGAAAGGGTGGTGGTTCAACTTCTATATATGGAGGTTGATTAATCACAAAATCCTTGTTGTTTAGGAATGCAAGTTCGTCAGCGAAAAGTTCTTCAAAACTCTCATCGATGTAATTGAACATTTTACTGTCAGTAAGTTTTGTGCCAGAATTTATCATACTTGATTTGTCAAACATTATGGAGGTAGGAGACTCGAAAAACTTATCTACCTCATTTTAAAAAGTATCCAAATCAAGTTGGCTTTCTGGAATGATCAAACTTGAATTATCGGATTATGATTCATCAACACTCACTGAAATTATAGGAAGAATAGAAGAAAAACCCGAGAAAGTGGGAGAAAGAAGTTGAATACGAACTTGAGGGTGGTGATGGAGTGTATAAATTAGCACAATTTGTAATAACCGATGTGTAAAAAGCGATTGTGCTAATCTATCAACCCACTGAGAAATGATGTCAAATTCCTTAAGATTCGTGAGAAAACATGGGTACGTCGAACTTGGTAAACCAGACATAAAAAATGAAAGTGCAACGGTTTCTTGTAAGGTTGGAATGAGGATGGAGGGAAGTGATTGAGGGAGGGTATCGGTTAAAGATTCAGGAGGGTGTGTGCAGTTAATGAAAGGGATAGAATGAATTGGAAAATCTGACTCCTCAAGTAAAACTGCTTCATCCTCAATAATTTCCTCAATACTCTCCTCAAAATTTAGCTTATCCATGCAATTCTCATCAAAATCAAGACGCATATGAAGTTCGGGAAAAACAGTTAATGACTCGGGATGATGAATTGGAGAGAGAAACTCATCCAAATCTGTGGGTTTATCATCCAAAATATTCCCAGCGTCTATATCCTCAATCAAGTGAAAATCAATTTTTTTAGACACCTCATCAAAAGCATGGATATTAATCAATTCAGGTTCTAGAGTGGAGGTGTAGAGGTCAAAAGGATTGGTGATGGTTTCACTCGAAAGGGACCCTTCACAATCAGGTAAATCAAACACTACAAAGTCGCACAACTCATTAAACATTTTATTTTCAACTGGTGAATCATTTGGAACACTTGATAGACATTCAAAACCGGAATTGTGGGATTCAATTGGGGATGTGTAGGTTTGATTTGGAAGGGTGCATAGCTCACTCTCTCCACTCAAATTATCAAATTTTCCAACCGCCTCATCATACATTGGAAAATTTGGAGCTAGTTGGAAACTAGCTACCGGGTCACTAGGTTGTATAAGGGCGGCCATGGACGCATTCAAATCCCTCATCTGTTGGCATGACGCTACCATAAATTCTTCCAACAACTGTTCCAGACTAGACATGGGTTGTGACGGGGTTTTAGTAAAAGATTCAAAGTTGTTTGGATACGTGAAACTCCCAAATGGCTGTGTAGAAGAAATGTCTAGGGAAGGTACAAAAGTCGGGTAAGACTGGTAGGAATTAAATGGTTGGACAGGAGTAGGATCAATATTTGGATAAGAAGATGAATGGAATTGTTGATCCAAAGAATTCGCAGTGGTGAAAGGAGTGAAAGATCGGTTACGAGATTGTTCAATATGTTCAGCAATAGACATGGGTTTCGGAGTTACAACAGGACTCGAAAAAGGGGTATCAATGTAAGAAGATGGTGAAGGTTGAAATGGTTGATATTAGGTGGATTGCGGAGTCCAACTGGTTGTCCTAGACGCGTCTATTCGATCTTTCAAAGAAATTTTGGGCATGGAGGGATCGTTCGAAATTCGACCAAAACAAGAAGCGTAGGAAGTAATGTCTGGTTGAGGGTATCAAAGTTCGGCAAGAGTTTTGCGAGGTGGGGTACCAATGATGTGATGAAAGAAAGGAAAAGAATGTGAATTTTTTTTATTTTTTATTTTTATCTTTTTCAATTTTTATTATTAATTTTTTAAATATTTTTTTTATCTTTATTTTTTAAAAAAAAATTGTTTGTTTTTGGAGTTTTGAAATTTTTGAAAGTGTTTTTCTAGAAAGAGTTTTTGCAAAAAATTGTACGGAACTACGACACAATCACAATTTAAGCATGCACAATCAAGCCTAGAGGTAGGGTCTCCTAAGTCAACTAGACTGCTTCTAACTGTTGCAAAGGGCAAGTTGTGAGATATCTCTCAAATCGGCTCTTCACCGCCAATTGTGGCCAGGTAAGCACAAGTAAAGAAAGGAGGGATCCGCTCACGAATCACCGTGAGACGGGCCTTTTAAAATTACCTTTCCCACTTGTCTAACCTAGACACCACAAAATCAGGTTTAGATAAACGACCGATTGCCCACAAGCTTCCTCTGTCCTAATGAGCGCGACAGTCCTTAATTGGCTGAGTCTAAATATTTTTTAATTAACTCGAGAGTGATGCATATGCTTTATGTGATTTCTGGGGTCTTAGGAAGGGTAATGAAATCCCCACCCAATCTAGATTGGTGTTATAGCCCCTTAAAATTCCGTATTAATTATGCAAAGCAGTTAACACACCAAAAATCTAAAACACTTTTAAAATTTTTTATTTTGCAGCGCAAAGAATCCTGTATAAAAACAATTTATTGGATAGGAGAAAGAGAATCTGTGCAAAGAATACCTGCAGGAAAATTTGTCAGTGGAGTTCAGGGAGTAGGAGAGAAGAAAAAAGATACTCACAGAAAAAAATAGGGTGCTGATATCACAGGTTGACCGCGGTTCCGCGGTCAAATGCTTGAATCGGCCGCGGTTCCGCGGTGGTTTAGTTGGTTTAGATCTCCAAATTTTTTTCCTGTGTTGTTTGGATTCTCCCCTGTCTGTTCAGATCCTCTGTTTCTTGATTTGTTCACTGGGTTTGCTCCAGATCTGAAACAGAGTTTGCTTCAAGCCTGCACACTTGCACAAAAACCTTTCAAAAAGAACAAGATGATTTTTATTTTTATTTTATTTATTTATTTTTGTTTTAAAATTTTAAATTTTTTATAATTTTTAAATTTTTTATTTCTTTATTTTAACCCGAAATTACACAAAGAAAGAGACTACCGTCTCCACAGCAACGACGCCATTTGATTGAGAGCTGTTTTGCGTGCATGCGTTTTAAAATCAAAGTTAAGAATATACCGCAATCAAGACGGTGTCGCTTGGTAGCTAGCCGGTTGGGTACGGGTCGATCTACAGGGAGAAGGATTCCTTTTCTTTATCTTTTAACGAGTTAAGTCTAAAAAATTGGTGCTTTTGTTTTAAGATCTAAGAATGAGATAAAAATTGATAAAAAGCTTGCTAGGGTTAGTATTAGGTTAGTTCGAGATATGGATCTTCTCGCTTCTATTAATGCCTTAGTTATGAATAAAAGTGTTAGGGTAATCGGCAACAACGGGGATTAACACGACTGGGAAGAAACTAAGTTTCTTCCTTTTGGTCCTTTTCCGTCCGTTCTTGGCTCTTAGCCCTAACCTCCAGTTAATTCAATCACACCCGGTCTAACTAGGGAATCACCGCTATCACGTAGGATATGGTGCCGTAGTGAGCGGTGTGTGGTTGATTTAAAAAGAGTCATTTTAATAAAATTATATGGGCAATGAAAGGAGTGAGAGAGATTTCCATCTCTCAAACCTTCCCTATCCTAACCCTAACAAGTGGGGGATTACTTACTCATTAGGAAGTTAACAATGAAATTCATTTTTTAAATAATTTTTATATTAGAAAACTAAATTGCAGATATTAAAAGTACAGATAAAAATTGCAAGAATTAAATTCGGATAATAAAAGAATGCGAGATAAAAATAAAAACTCCTACTTTATTGATGACCCCAAGAACGCATTACAATTGAATTTAGATCTAGAAAAAAAATCAAAGAGAGACATCCTAAGAAAGGCACTCTCGAAGAGGCACCCTTATTTGGCTTTGAGCTCTCCTATTTATAGATGGGAAAAACCCTAGGTTTACATTCTGATCCATACATGAAATTACAAAACACCCCAAAGACCGAGTCAAAGCACCGACACCCCACCGACACGTGCATTGTACGGCCGGGGAACCGCGGCAGAATAGCCTGTTTGGCCGCGGATCCACGGCCATTTGGTGGGCTCATAGGCCCAATTCTTTAGGGTTTCTTCAAGTTGCTTTTATCTTCTATTTTCTTCACTTGGTCTCTCAGAATCTTTTCAATTCTCTTCCAGATATTCAACAGTGGACTTTTTACCGTAAGCTTCATGTTGAAGTCTTGAAATGGTGGGCGACATCATACGGATTCATGTATTGTTCGTCGTAGTCTCACATTTGTAGCGTCTTTTCATAAATTTCACTGAAATGATCTGAGAACCTATAACCTGCAACTATTTAGCAGACATGGATCAAAAACACCTATTTATATGCAATGTGATTAAGAATGGGCGATATAAAAATGCAAAAATCTGATATGAACATACCTCATGAACAACGCCGAGTCGTTCTGCCTGAAGACTAAAAAGCCTGGCCTGATCGAGTACAGATGCAGAATCTCCCGAGCCGTCAAGGTAGGAGCCCCGTCTTTGAAGGTGTCGCGCAGCGACTTCACCGTTTTAGTAGATTCCTTGCCGATAGTTAAAATTATATCGACGAAAGTCATGCTATCTCCAACTGTACGCGGGCGAAGGACTAGGCCCCGAGCTTCCCGCTGTGACGGATTTAAAGAGGAAGCATCGACTAAGTGCATAATCCGAGGGAAATTATAATTTTCGAAGAAGCGAGGCCGTTTATGAACTCCGAAAGCACCGAGCACATGCAACTCGATCCACGAAGTGAAATAGTGCAGTGGGAGAGTTATGGGCTGTACCTTTAGCTCAGTAGTGTTTACCGCTAAGCTGAGACAATGATACAAGTGAGCCAGCCCAGCAATCCCGACGGCTACTCGTGTTCCCGCAACCATGCGGTGGGCTGGGTAAAAGACCGACGGCCTCATATAACGAGGGTGCATCGGAAGCACGAACCAGTTCAACCACAAGCCAATAAACCCCAGTAAGAACGTCTCTTCATCGATGTCTGAAGCAGCAAGCTCTGTGAAGGGAACGATATGGGTATCCGGAATAAAGAAGCTCCTTAAATCCGCTTCCGCTGTCGGCTGGTTATCCAAACCAAAACCAAACGGATCTTCGAGCTTGGCGAACATCGCAGCTTGCTTTAATAAGACTTCCAGGCCAAGAAAGCGAGCAATGAAACCCGCGAAGCTGACCCCGTGTCCTCCGGATTCGAGAACCAGACTTTTATAGATGGTTAACACCTTAATCAGACTTGGGAATCGATGTTGAATGGCATTCTCCGGGGTAAGGCCCATCACCACTGATTTGGTGGTAAAGATGTACTCGTCTGGTGGAAGTAGCTCCTCGTAATGTTCTCCCTTGACGGGTAAGCCAGAGATCTCCGCGAATTCCTTCAAGAAGATTGAAACATCCCGGTCTGACAGAAGGAAGGTATGAGTTGGAATATTCCATTGCTCCAAAAAAGCTTTGACCCACCATACAGAGGGTGCAGAATACTGGAAAAGAGACACGTAAACGGCGGGGTACAACCCAAGCTTCAGTAGCAGTGATTTCTTCACTGATAAGATGTACCGAGCCCACTGCAGATACCCAGTTGAATGGAGAGGAGTCAAGCCAATCATATACGTTTGTCCCCAGGGGCGCGATTAGACTTGACATATACGCCGCCCCAAAATATCCAAAGCCATCGGCGACTGTATAGGTATTGAGGCCATAGAAGGCTGAAGGTAACCCTTCGAAGTCCAGTTGACCTTCTCTACGGCATAGTTCACCGGGGGTGAGTCGGCGTAATGGATCG
This sequence comes from Agapanthus africanus, assembly GCA_030015575.1. Taxonomy (NCBI): domain Eukaryota; kingdom Viridiplantae; phylum Streptophyta; class Magnoliopsida; order Asparagales; family Amaryllidaceae; genus Agapanthus; species Agapanthus africanus. The sequence goes on along the minus strand of JASDDO010000026.1, from coordinate 18,400,891 downwards.
CCGAAATGGGCTCCGAAGGCACCGCACAAGAGAAGCTGTGTCGACCCCGGATGATTTGATTGTACTACGACCCCCATAAATGAAGAGACTTTTGCTCCGGGTCGTGATCTCTGATCAGCGCGAAGACTTCCCTATTCACGGGTGCATCAGGGAACGCGCTTCCCGGACGAACAAATAGGAAAGAAGTGTCAAAAGACATAGTACCTGCGCGAAAAAGAACAAGAGTTAGCTGTCAAGGCTACAGTTCAAATTCTGACACTTGGTACTTTAAATTTTGTACCGCACTGCAATGCAGTGGAAAGGGACCAGAGGGGACCCATAAAATCAAGATAACGACTCATCATTGATGAGACAGTCACTCATTAAATAGGAAATCCTAAAAGGATTCTCATTTAACGAGAGGCCCCTCGGGCCAAGGAGTTAAACTCCCTCGAGAGCAACGCTCTGCAGACAGGAGTGACATTTGTCAACTCTAATCATGAGAGGAATAAAATTCCCTAAAAATTTCAAGAGCTATGCTTTGTGAAGACGATGGAATCATCCATCAAACCCTAAAAAAAGCAAAGCTTTTGCAGAGTAAAAACTCCAAGATCTTCAAGATCCGTGAACGAACTCTAAGAGTTCTTCATGGAAGATGAACAGTGTTCCAGTTCATGGGTTAAAATCACCCTAAAAAAATTATATCTTGAAGATCTATGATCTAAAGATGAGCGCGGCTCTGTTAATGGGTAAAACCCTAAAACATTTTAAGATCTACGATCTAAGAAGAGCAAAGCTGTGTTAATAAGTTCAATCCTTATCAAATTTTGGCAGAGTTTTGACTCTAAGAGATTTCTTAAGGCAGAGAGCTTAGCTCTGAAGGCCAATTAAATTCTCAAGAACAAGAAAACAAGAAGATGAACAAGCAGTCATCTCAAGGGCCAAAGGCCCTATTTATAGGCGCTGGAAGTCGATTCAACTTCCAAGTTGATCCAACGGTGGAAAAGTTTCCACCACTGCACTCACGTGTAAACCACGTGAGCGCAACGGTAGGGGGGGCATTTGTTTCCCCCAATCAGAGAGCAATGCTCCATTCAAAATTTGAAATTTGAAATGAGGCAGCGCCTCATAAGAGCGTTAGCGCCAAGAGCGCCAGCGCTAAGAGTCAAAGACTCTGAAGCAGCGCTCATATGCAAAGCACGAGAGCGCTCGCGCTAAGAGCGCCAGCGCTAAGAGTCAAAGACTCTGAGGCAGCGCTCACGTGCAAAGCACGAGAGAGCTAGCGCCAGAGCTAAAAACTCTGAGGCAGCGCCTCACGTGCAAAGCACGAGAGCGCCAGCACTAGAACTAAATGTTCTCCACCCTTGGATCAAAGATCCAATGAAGATGATAAATCATCAAATTACCAGAATAACATTCTGTTGAGGAAATACTCCTCAAAATCTTTCCAAACAGGAAAGATTGTGCTCTGTAAATCAGAGCACTGTTGGATCAAAGATCTAATGGTGATTAAAAATCACCCAGATACAGAATAAGTTATGTATGGGAAAATATTTTCTCGATCTTACTAAAAACAAGAAAAACGTCTTCTGTAAGACAAAGGCCCTTTGATCAAAGATCCAATGGTAGGGAATACCCCCAAATCATTGAGAAATCTCTCAATAAGAGATTTCCTTAACTGATTCAACAAATCAGCCTCCTTTATATAAAGGACCTAAGACTTCAAGTCTTGGAGAGAAGAATCCTCCCATAAACTTCAAGTTCTTAGAAAAGAAAAAGAGAAGAGCAAGCTCTAAGAAGAAGAACTTTCTTCAAGGTAAATAAAAAGAAGGAAGATCATAGCATCTTCTCTATATATTTGAGAGTTTAATTCTCATATCAGAAGAACGTAGTTCTTCTTCCAGATCTCAGATCTATAAGACGAAGGGAGAACCAAATTTCTCAGAGAATTAAATTGGGCAAAACAAAAAACTCAGTGCTTAGCACTCAAATCTGGCGCTCAGCGCCAAGCGCTCCACATGCTCTTCATATGGGCGCTATTTAATAAGAAGTGCTTAGCATTCAAATCTGGCACCGAGCGCTCCACGTGCTCCTCATGTGGGCGCTGCTCAATAAAGAGCGCTCAACACTCAAATGATGGCGCTCAACGCCAAGCGCCCCACGTGCCCCTCACGTGGACGCTACTTAACACAGAGCGCCCTTCGCTCCTCAAGAAGCGCCTTAGCGCTCCAAGTCTGGCGATCAGCGCCAAGCGCTTCACGTGCTCCTCACGTGGGCGCTATTTTATAAGAAGCGCCTTAGTGCTCCAAGTCTGGCGCTTAGCGCCAAGCGCTCCACGTGCTCCTCACGTGGGCGCTAAGAAATTTCAAAGCGCTCTGTAAATAAAACCCCAGCGCCATAAAAAGTGTTCAACACTCAATAAAAGACAAAAAGAAAAAGGGGTGTCAGAACCCAAATCAATACTCAGCAATATTGAATAAAAAGGGGCTGAGCCCAAACAATTATTCAACATTTTAGTCAAATTGAGTGGACTGAGTCCAAACAAGTGTTCAAACACTTTATTCAGAACTGAGTGGACTGAACCCAAATTGGCCATAAGTCCCTAATTCAAATTAACCGAGCCTATATGCTCACAATATTTTTAATTGGTCTTAGTCCCAAACCTGACTATAGATCTCCCAACTAACATTGGTTCAATGGTACATCTCTTCATACCTTTGATACATGTCGTTGTAATTCTTCAACGTTTTCAGAGAGACAGGGGGTTCTAATAACCAATAACTTTTGTTGCATTCCCAAACGGTTAAACCAAAACCTTATAGACTATGATGTCTTTAAACCAGACTATGATGTCTTTAAACCATACAGACTATGATGTCTTTAAACCAGACTATGATGTCTTTAAACAATACTGAATATGATATTTTTAAACCAGACTATGATGTCTTTAAACCGTACAGACTATGATGTCTTTAAACCAGACTATGATGTCTTTAAACCATACAGACTATGATATCTTTAAACCTTACAGACTATTATGTCTTTAAACCAGACTATAATGTCTTAAAACCATACAGACTATGATGTCTTTAAACAATACAGACTATGATGTCTTTAAACCTTACAGACTATGATATGTTTAAACCAGACTATGATGTCTTTAAACCATACAGACTATGATGTCTTTAAACCAGACTATGATGTTTTTAAACCATACAGACTGTGATGTCTCTAAGCCTTATGGACTATGAGGTCCTTAAACTCATGGACTATGATGTCCTTAAACCCAATGGACCGCAATGTCCCTAAACTAAAACGATAGAGTCCAAATACTCTTTCGTTGGATCTAAATGATCCTAAAACCTTGTTAGGTAGATCTTAGTCTAAAATTAGGCTAACGTATCCTTAACAAGCATTTAAATTGATCTTAATCTAAAACAAGATTAATGATCCTTAAATCAACCCAAACCCAAATCTAAGAAAATACGGATTTGGACTAATCCATGCCCTACGGGCGACAACATAAATTAGTCTCCGTATACAATCCACGGGGAACCAAAAACAAAACAAACACACACGATACGAAGTGACCATTTGGAGAAGGAGAAAGTGGTTACCGCGATGCGGTAGCGTAATTAAGTGCAGGGGCTTGCGCCTGCAGAGAAGAGCATCCCCACAATCAAAAAACCCCTCGCAAGTGAGGAGGAATCTGACGAAGTCCGCTACAACGGCCGCATCTATCTAAACCTCTGATACACGGTGCCATAAATCAACTTGGCATCTTTGGAGAGGTGGACGGATAAAACCAAATAGCATCTGCCCCCAAAATTCAGGCCGGACGTCCCAACGTCCCGGTAGCGTCTTTCGGCGGAGAACATACACTAATTTCCTTATGAGTCGAGACGAATCGAGAAGTTCTCGTAAGGACATTGTTTTCCCTATGAGTCGAGACGAATCGAGAAGTTCTCGCAAGGACCCTAATTTCCTTACGAGTCGAAACGAACCGAGAAGTTCCCATAAGGGCACTAATTTCCTTACGATTTAAAACGAATCGAGAATTTCATCGGCGAATGTGGTTTTGGCAAATGTGGCCCGTAGATAGTCCATCTTGACCTCCTCGTAAAGCAGCGATGGCGTAGGAAACAGGTTTGGATCTGCCGCCTAAGACTTTTCAACTTCATGAGTCGTGAGGGTCTCATAAAGGTATTTCTCCCTACGAGTCGAGATGATCCCGTAGGTATATTTTCTCCTTAGGAGTCGTGAGGACTCCTAAGTGTGATTTCTCTTGAGAGTCGTAAGGATCTGACAAGAGAATGTTTCCCCTTACAAGTCGAGAGGACCCGTAAGTGGTTTTTTCCCTCCTTGTCCATTTTGAACCTACTTGTAGGGCAACGATGGCTTAGGAAACATATTCAGATTTGTCGCCTAAGACTTTTCAACTTTATGAGCCGTGAGGGTCTCATAAAGACTTTTCTCTCTACGAGTCGAGAGGATCCCGTAGGTGTATTTTCTCCTTAAGAGTCGAAAGGATCCCTAAGTGCATTTTCTCTTGAGAGTCGTAAGGATCTCACAAGAGAATTTTCCCCCTTTACAAGTCGAGAGGACTCGTAAGTGGTTGTTTCCCTCCTTGTCGATATTCGACTTTGGAGAGTGTGACCTGCGAATAATATGCAATAGTCCCTCTTGGACCAACTTGCAGGGCCCCAGTGCTTAGGAAACAGGTCCTTATCCCCATTGCCTAAGGCTTTTCCTTACGAGTCAAGACGAATCTAGAAGTTCTCACAAGGACACTAATTTCCGTACGAGTCGAGACGAATCGAGAAGTTCTCGCAAGGATGTCCTAACGTCACAGTTAACTCCTGCTAATAGAAGTCCGTTAGGGTCTGTGGTACTAGGGTTTTTTACCCATCGTACCGCCGCGTTGGCCAGTGTATTCCTCAATACTCAATCTTGCTGTTCGAGTAGCCTTGCGACTGTCGTGTCTCTGATCCCTTCGGGGGCTGGACAAGACGTCTTCAAGTAATCTTCCAGGTGATATTACTGTCGAAAGAGCAAGCGTTAAGGATATTCCATGTCGCTTTTTACTTGAGGTTAGGATCAGTTTGGGAGCCCCGATGAGTCATGACCACTCCGTGCTGGTGTGGGATGATCTTCGATAGTCTTTTTAGGTCTTATTTGAGTTGCCGTCAAGACCCTGAAGCGAGGGATTTTCCTTGGCTTCGTGTGTTGACATTGTGTCTGCAATATTGCAACGAATGTCGTAGTTGTCTCTAGGTTGTCTGTGAACCGTCAAGATTTGGAACTAGGGGACTCTGCCATGGCTCTATTTATTGATGTCACGTCTGCCTCCTGCTGGAGGGAGGAAAAACGCTGTTGTTGATCTCTAGGCCATAGATGTAGCCATCGAGGCTTGGAACTAGGGACTCTGCCATGGCTCCGAAGTAGTCTCTAGGTTGTTCGTGAACCGTAGAGATTTGGAACTAGAAGACTTTGCCATGGCTCTGTTTGTTGATGTCGCGTCTGCATCCTGCTGGGGGTAAAGAAGAACGCTGTTGTTGATCTCTAGGCTGTAGATGTAGCAATCGAGGCTTGGAACTAGGGACTCTGTCATGGCTCCGAAGTAGTCTCTAGGTTGTCCGTAAACCGTCGAGATTTGTAACTAGGGGACTTTGCCATGGCTCCGTTTGTTGATGTTGCGTCTGCATCCTGCTGGAGGGAGGAAGAACGCTATTGTTGATCTCTAGGCCGTATATATCGTCGTCGAGACTTGGAACTAGGGACTCTGCCATGCTTCAAGGTAGTCTCTAGATTGTCCGTGAACCGTCGAGATTTGGAACTAGGGGACTTTTCCATGGCTCCGTTTGTTGTTGTCGTGTCTGCATCTTGCTGGAGGGAGGAAGAACGCTATTTTTGATCTCTAGGCTGTAGATGTTGCCGTCGAGACTTGGAACTAGGGACTCTGCCATGGCTCTGAGGTAGTCTCTAGGTTGTCCGTGAACCATCGAGATTTGGAACTAGGGACTTTGCCATGGATCCATTTGTTGATGTCACGTATGCATCTTGCTGGAGGGAGGAAGGACACTATTGTTGATCTCTAGGTTGTAGATGTTGCCATCGAGACCTATCTTCCCTTTGACGAAGGCCGGTGGGGCAACATGGTTCCCTTTTCGTTTGTGCCCATGGATTGTATACAGGGGTCAATGTGATCTCACCTGCAGGGCAGAAGTTTTATTTTATTTTATTTCTTTCCGCGATGCTCTATCATTTCAGCTTTTTATATCGCGAAAGTCGCGATTGCCCAATCATTTCGGCTATTTTTCGTGGTGCCCAATCATTTTGGCTATTTTTCTTTTTCTTTACTCGCTGTTTTTTATTGTGAGTTGCCCAATCATTTCGGCTATTTTTATATGCATATATTTAACTCGCTGACTTTTGTTGCGAGTTGCCCTATCAATTGGGCTGTTTTTATATGCATATATTTTACTCACTGATTTTTGTTGCAAGTTGCCCTATCATTTCGGCTATTTCATATGCATTTTTGGCTAGCTGATTTTCATTGCGAGTACGGAACTTGAGGCCCGATACCAATCTTAGCATCAGCATCGCTGCCAGGAGCGAATCATCATTTGCCGTGAAAGGAGTTGGAATTTGATACCGATTTAGGCATCAGTATCGCTACCACTGGGACATTGCCAGGAGCGAATCATCATTTGTCTTTATCGATTTGAGCAAAGGCGGCGTACCAAATAGGGTTTGGATCCTGTCGACTAAGGCTTTTGACTTCATGAGCCGTAGGGGTCTCATAAAGGTGTTTCTCCCTACGAGCCGTGTGGATCTCGTAGGCGCGTTTTCTCCTTAGGAATCATGAGGACTCTTAAGCGTGTGTTCTCTTATAAGTCGTAAGGATCTTACAAGAGTGTTTTCTCCTTATAAGTCGAGAGAACTTATAAGTGTCGTTCACCATATGGGGAAATTTCGCGCCATTGGTGGAACTTGGTGGGGGAAGCATTTATTTGTGCCCGTGGATTGTATAAAAGGGCCGATATCAGACCGCCTGTAGGGCAACTTGTGGAATGGGATTGCTTAAGAACAGGTTCAGATCCCTGTAGCTTAAGGCTTTTTTTTTGAATCCTACGAGCCATGAGGGTCTTATAGGGGGAATTCTCCTTACGAGTCGTGAGGATCTCGTAAGTGCAATTTCTCCTTAGGAATCGTGGGGATCCCTAACTGTGTTGCTCCCTTGTGAGTTGTAAGGATCTCACGCAGGTATTTTCTCCTTACAAGCTCGAGAGAACCTTGCAGGTGTCTTCATTTTAACGAGATTGCGCCCTTTCGGGTTTTCACAAACTCGTCGGTAGTCCTGATGTTTTTACTTACGGTGCCCTTTCGGGTTTTCATCCGTGCCCATTTCGCTTGTGGACATACCTTTTTTTTTGGCGAGGAAACTCTTGAGAATAGTTTCGCCGCATGTGGCCTATTTGTTCGCCGGAGGGATTTGAGTCGCAGTCCTCACCGCTGGAACTTGTGGACTTGCACTCCACTATCGCCGTGTTTGAGGCAACGTTGTTAGTTTAGGGACTTCTCGGTCCATTGTTAGTTTAATGACATCTGGGTCCAATGTTAGTTTAAGGACATCTCGGTCCATTATTAGTTTAGGGACATCTCGGTCCGTAGCTAGTTTAAGGACGTTGTGGTCCGTAGCTAGTTTAAGAACGTTGCGGTCCGTTGTTAGTTTTAAGGACGTTACGGTCCATAGCTAGTTTAAGGACGTTACGGTCCGTAGCTCTCCATGTTTGAGACGGAGTACTGTTGGGTACTACTCTTAGATTCTTGGCTCAAGAAGATAGCGAGCGGACATAGGCGTTGTCATCCTTCATTGACCTGGGCCGTGACTCGTCAGGCATAGTATTTTTTAAGGAACTGGCTGTTTATTGGCCGGAAGGGTCTTTTGCCATGCATATCCACGAGCAAATAGGCCCCACCTTGGTAGACCCTGTCTATGATGTACGGGCCCTCATAGTTCGGCTTTAATTTCCCCCGTTTGGCACGGTTGGGGATCATAGGTCTTTTTACGACTAGCACGAGTTCGCCTTGGCGAAATGTTCTCGGCCTAGCCAATCTTTCGTATGAGCGCGTCATCCTTACTTTGTAAGCTTCTAGGTTTTGTTGCGCCATGAGACGAGTTTCATCTAGGGCATCGAGCTCCTCAAGTCGAAGATGAGCATTCTCTTCGTCCGTTGGTTCGTACCGAACCGGCATTCGTAGAGAGGGTAGCTCTATCTCCAAGGGAAGTACCGCTTCTATGCCGAATACTAACGTAAATGGCGTTTTGTTCGTGGCCGTCTTGAACGTAGTCTGATAGGCCCAGAGAGCTTCATGCAATCTCTCGTGCCAGTCTTTTTTATTTCTGGACACCGTTTTCTTTATGATCTTTATTAATGTCTTGTTGAAAGCCTCAGCTAGACTGTTAGCTCGGGGATTATAAACTGAAGAATATCTCCAATCTATTTTATGCTGCTGTGCGAAGCGGCTGATCTTTTGGCTTCTGTAGGCCGGCCCGTTATCAGAGATAATCCGTCATGGAGTGCCGAACCGGTAGAGGACGTGTGTCTTGAAGAAATGGAGGATGTTCTCCGTCTTCACCTCTCTTAGCGGTCTTGCTTCTGCCCACTTAGAGAAGTAATCGGTTGTTGCCAATATGAACCGATGTCCCCTGGACGATGCTGGCTCGATGGGCCCAATTATATCGGTTCCCTACATTTCGAACGACCAACTAGCCAATGTCGGATGTAGCGGATTTGGATGCTGATGGATGAAGTCCCCATGAATTTGGCACGAGTGACACTGCTTCGCATATTCAAGGCAGTCCTGAACCATTGTGCGCCAATAGTAGCCCATTCTTTTGATCTTCAGCTTCATCTTTGGCCTAGCTTGATGTGAACCACAGAGTCCGTCATGAGTTTCTTGAATGACCCTTTTTGCTTCTTCTGGTCCCAGGCATCTCAGCCATAGACAATTGAATGATCTCTTATAAAGAGTACCATTGACGAAGGCGAAAGACAGGGCTCGCTTCATGAGCTGATGTCTTGACGACGCATCTTCGGGTGTTCGATGGGATTTGAAGTAGTCTATGAAGACTTCTCTCCAATCCTTCGCCCTTTCTTCATCCTCCAATTGGAAGGCCTCTTGTTTGGTTGCTTCCTTTCCTTTAGACGTCTTCGGAGATATCTCTGCTGGTGCGAGAATCTGGCGGCTTTGCACAATGATCCTTACGTCATCGAGGTTTTCGTCGGCTAGTTCTTTAACGAGCTTGGCTAATGCATCCATCTTGCTATTTACCGCACGCGGTATGCTTTCTAGGGTGTAGGAGGGGATTTGCGTCAGCAGTTGCTGCACTCTTTCACCATACCTGATCAGTTTCGGTTTGCATGTCTAGTAGTCACCATTTACTTGGTTAACGACCGGTTGGGAGTCTCCATATATGAGGAGGCTTTCGATGCTCATGTCGACAGCAATCTCAAGTCCTGCTATCAAATCTTCATACTCAGCCTCATTGTTTGTTTTCAGCCCTGTTAAAGAAAGTGCAAAACGCATTATCCCTTCTTGTGGAGTCACAAAGATAAGGTCCACCCCGGCTTTAATCATGAGGGTGTTTTGCTTTCGCTTCTTTAAGGAGGACGCTCCATCGAAGTAGAGTTTGTAAGTCCACGTTACCTCTCCCGGTTCTTTCGGGCTTGCGGAAATGGTGAAAAACGATTTTTAGGGTTTGGGTAACATGGACTACAAAAACGGATCTTGGCTAAACTACACACTAGAAACCTAACAAGAGATTTTTCTACTCGGTTAGGGGTTATACCTCACTTGAACTCCTTCTTCTTGAACTCTTTGTAGTGGTTGGATGGTGCTTTCCTCGTCGCCTTCTTTCGTCAAAGATGGATCCACCTGAGGGTTCAACCTTGGGCTCCTTTCTCGAACTTTGAGAGAACTAAGGTCTTTGGCTTGCTAGACCTTCAACCCTAGAGTGAGTAGAGAGTGGTTTAGAGTATTTTATCTCAAGGAGAGGTTTCTCAACACATGAGAATGGATCTCCTTGAACTAGAGGAGGAGGAAGAAGAAGAGAGGAGAGAGAATGGTTATGATAGAATGAAATGGTTTTTTACAACCATAACAATATCTAGTGAATTATCAAATTAATAAAATTAATCTAAATGAAAAGTTGATGGAAGGTTTGATAAGACTATTATCATTTCACATTAAATGGTTTTGCTAGAATCAAAGAGCATCTTTGATGTGTAATGATGATAGTCAATGTTTCAACCATGGTCAACAAGTCAACCTTGGTCAACAAGTCAACAAACCCAACCATGACACAATTTCATTTAATTAATATTATTAATTGATATATCACAAATTCATTAGGGTTTGGAAAAAGACGACTGTCAACTGTGCATACACACCCGTTCCGAAACCCTAATGAAAATCCTCTTCCTCCGCCTCAATCAACTGTGCATACACACCCGCATTCTTGTTCCGAGGAACATGAATACTATGAGATAAAACTAACCCCAAAACATATACTAGGATCTGGCTCAAACCAGAGCCCGCTAGTAATATCCGTCCGGACGCCAAACGTGCACAAGTGCGCGGATGAGAACGAACCCTGTCGCAAAACCATGCGACCTCTACTCTGTTTTGCCCAAAGGAGAATAGCCCTCTGTGTGGGACTCTAAAGACTCGACACTACGCTGGCAGTGGGTTTAACTACAGACCGCAAGCGGCACTAGCTGTGCGTAACGGTCCCCAGGTAGATGTCGATAAGAAGACGGATGAGGTGAAACCCATCTGAACTCCTACTGAGTCTGAATGTGACAATCTCCATACAGTCCGGTCTGTTCGTTTGATACATCGCATGGCGGGCCTAGGGGGCGGTAAACGTCAGTCCCCTAATAGCGGTACAAGTCGTGTCGGAGTGAAGCCCAGAACACCCTGAGATAACACTGGAAACCTACCAGTATATCTCGCTTGCCCTGGCCAGGGACTACTCATGTAATGACTCTCCTAGACACAGCGCGATGTCAACTCCCAATACCGGGAGAGACGAATCCTGTCTAACCATCACTGCCTCCAAGTGCTTCGGGACTGCACCCAACTACTACCTGTTTGCACGACTCCTTTGAGCCGTGGTAGGGTAGTAATCTAAGTACAGTGGGAACACACTCGAGGCGAAGTGACAGTATCAAGTCAGCGGACTAAGCTGTACTCATGTCACCTGGGAACTAATAACTGATGATAGGTATAGTACCAACCAACAGTTCCCGACGAGTCCTGTCCAGTGTACTCGTAACCCAACGAGCACCCGCATACTATCTCCAGTACGACGTACTGATGGCTGTGGGACAGACCACCTCCCACACTGGGATGAGAAGCGCATACGCTAGTCTACTCCGGAGTATCGATGCCCTTTCTCGATAGTCCTGCGACTAGGGACCTGCATAAGGATGTGCTTATAGATTACCCAGCCCCCACTAGTGTGACTGCCATCACAACACTGGTAATCAAGCAAAGATCCTAAGGGCTCCACTAATGTGTATAAGTGATATACTAAAATAAACACATGTACACATTGAAGTAGAAACAAACCAAGTAGCATACTACTATATTGAGCAAGATTGTCTATACAACTGTGAATATCCCAAGCTTCCATTAAGTAATATACAAACTAGTATGATACAGTAATGGCCTCTAGGGCATATACACTAACAGAGTTCCCATCGGGTATCATTCCCTTCTTTCTCCCTGTCAATTGCGTCAAACGCGTGTTCGTATGGCAACTCGCAGTTCAAGGGAGAGTCAGCAGGTATCGGATGTTCAGCAAAAAAGTCGGTGATGGCCTGGCCTTTTATTGCCTTGAGGGGTCGATATACTATTGAGAACTCCATCAAGAGGAGGGCCCATTTGGTAAGCCTTCCTGTTGGCTCTTGACATCAAATACTTGAGAGGATCCACCTTTGATATAAGATGGACCTCATGTGCCAAGGCGTAATGTCGGAGCTTCGTTACCGTGAAGATTAGTGCTAGGCAATACTTTTCGATTGGGGAGTAGTTGTTTTCTGCCTCCGACTCAAATAGTAGAGAGCTTTCTCCTTCCCCTGGTCATTCTCCTGTGCCCATAACATGCCTAAAGAATCTTCAAGGGCTGTTGTGTACAGGATGAGGGGTTTTCCCTTGACCGGCGCGGTCAGTATCAACGGGTTCTGCAGATATTGCTTGATTTCGTCCAGTGCGCTTTGGCATTTACGATCCCTAACGAACGGGATCCCCTTATTCAATAGATGGTTGTAGGGACGACATTTGCCGGAGAGGTTGACTTTGAAGTTTGACACCTGTTTAGGCATCTATATCGCTACAACTGGGATATTGCCCAGAGCGACTCATCATTTGCCTTGAGAGGACTCAGAATTTGATACCGATTTAGGCATCAATATCGCTACAACTGGAATAGTGCCAGGTGCAAATCATCATTTGCCCATGTCGATTTGGACAAAGGTGTCTTAGTAGACAGGGTTAAGATCCCGTCGACTAAGATTTTTGACTTTATGAGCCGTAAGGGTCTCATAAAGATTTTTCTCCCTACGAGTCGTGAGGATCTCGTAGGCGTATTTTCTCCTTAAGAATCGTGGGGATTCCTAAGTGATGTCTTCTCTTATAAGTCGTAAGGATCTTCCAAGAGTGTTTTCTCCTTATAAGTCGAGAAGACCTACAAGTGTTATTCACAATATGGGGACATTTCTTGCCATTTGCAGAACTTGGCAAAGAAATATTTATTCGTGCCCATAGATTGTATACAAGGGTCAATATGGACCGCCTGTAGAGCAATTTGAGAGATATGACGGCTTAAGAATAGGTCTAGATCCCTGTAACTTAAGGCTTTTGAATCCTATGAGCCGTGAGGGTCTCATGGGGGAAATTCTCCTTATAAGTCGTGAGGATCTCGTAAGTGTATCTATTTTAACGAGGTTGCGCCTTTTCGGTTTTTCACAAGCTTGCCGGCAGTCCTACTGTTTTTACTCACGGCGCCCTTTCGGGTTTTCATCCGTGCCCATCTTGCTTGAGGACATACTGTTTTTTTAATTTTTTAATGAGATTGCACCCTTCCGAGTTTTTACAAGCTCGCCGGCAGTCCTGCTGTTTTTACTCACGGCGTCCTTTAGGGTTTTCATTCGTGCCCATTTTTCTTGTGGACGTACCGTTTTTTTTGAGCGGGATATTCCACTAGATTGTAGGACCTGTTTGTAGGCCCATTAATATCCTTCCTGTTCTTTGAGAAGAAAGGACCATTCTATATAGAGATTCTTCCGCCAGTGAGAAATATGCCCCCTGTGTATATCTTAGGAGGAACGAGTACCCATGCCGTCGCTATTTTGGCGACAGGTTGCTTCAGAGTAGCTTATTTTTGTTGAGCGTAGGCGACAAACGCCATCTTGCTTCTGCTTTTCACCCGTCATCATCGGATGAGAAAGAGTCTTGACCTATTTGATCTAATCGAGCTATTTTATCCATGAGTTCTTAGAAGGTCAGAAACGCCTTTAAATTTGGTTCAAGTGTGGCTATGAGCATTCTCATGGCTGCAACTTCATCGATGCGTTGCTTGTATTTGACCGGAGATTTCGCCATCGGGTAACATATTGAACCCAAGTCTCATTCGGTCTAAACCTTTCGTTAACCAGCGCCGGCACGATAGTATTTTCGTTCTCATTAGCGAATCTATGACAGAAGAGCGTATCCATTTCGTCGAAGCTCTTCACGAAATCATTTAGGAGTTCCGCATACCATTCGAAGGTGATGCCCGCCATACCACTGACGAACTGTCAGAGGAGTAGTATGTCATTTCCTCCAGTATTTCCGCACATGGATTTAAATCGCGCAATGCGCTGGCGAGGATTCCCAGTTCCTTTGTACATGTTGAACGTTGGAAGTGTGTACTCTGGCGGGTACTTTATTTGATCGCACCGCGTTGGATACGGTCGACCAGTCTTGATTGATCTATTTGCGGCTTCACTGGCGTAGTGAGCTTTGATTCGCTAAGTGATATATGTGTCCAGCTTTTCTTTTAGGAATCATTTCCTCCTCAGCCGTTGACGAGATTTGCAGAGGATTTGAAATGTCATCCTTATCTTTAAGACCTATTACCGGCGGTTCATTTGTCAGTGGTTCCGATTGAACCATCATTCCAGCCATATTCTGAATCAGAAGGGCCATCTGGTTCATTTTAGTCGACATTTCTGCCACTTCTTCATCTCTCTTTTTCAGAGCGCGCTTTAGAAAATCAATATCCGACTCCTTCTCTACTCTTTCTTCGGGCGCGTCCTCAGGATTTTCCTTAGGTGATAGATTAGTGTTTGCTGCCGCCTGAGAGAGCATCTCCTACAGCTTTTCATGTTGTAGTTGAACTTTTGTCAGGGACCGAGTTTGAGGTCGGTGACTAGTAGAAGCTCGAACTTCGTCTTTGGAATTCACTACATAGACTATGTGAACTACCATGCCCCCAGGCTTGGGGTGTTTGGAGTTTTGGCCTTTGGAGTTTGCTCCGGGCACTTGAGCTTTATTAGGGCTTTTTTTTTGTGAAAAGATGCTTTGGTTTTGGGAGAAACCGCTGTATCAGAATCCGTCTTGGGATGAATCCCCTTGTATTTGAAAGGGGATTTGTCAGAATTTTGCTGACGTCTAGGGGAAGAGTTGCGGTTAACGATAGAGACCTTCACCTGCTTCTACACCTTATATATAAATGAGGAAAGTTGTATTAGTGAGAGAACTGGTTTCTACTCTAGTGCGATCTCCATGGGCTGCGGAGACTTCTTCAATATTGCGGTGGGAGAATTTTGTCTGACCCTTCACAACAGTTTGAAGCTGTTCCCGGTTAGAACAACAACATTCACCACTGGGGTTAAAACAGGACCATACGGATAACTGCCCCCAGCTCGTTTTGTATGATGCCGATATCGACGTCGACCGTTTCTTGCGGCCGTGATTTGATTAGCCTCAGGATTTTTCCGAGCCTGCCCCCTGCGTCGACCTTGGTCCTTGGCAGGTGTTAGTTGTTTGAGAACTGATTCTGTCGGCAAAGTTGCAGCTTAGGGAACCAACCTGTGGAAGACAGACTTCCTCCGGGCTTCCTCCATTGGCGTTGAGGCACCGAGGGTGGGAGGTAGGAGCATCGACCTAAAGAGAAGCCCGTTGATTTCTTGAAGAGCCGGATTGTAGAGATTTGAGGCTGCAAGTGGCCCATACTTGACTCCACCATATATGATCATCTCCATCGGGTTAAGATCAAAGACAGCCTGAATTGTTAGGGTGGAAGCAAACTCCATTCTTCATAAAGACGAAACATCGGCTTCAGTATCCCATCATCCAAGGGCAACCACAAACATATACACCGCGATTATCTGATCGCGGGAAAAACACGACACATGAAGTGTGGAGTGGAAAGAGGAAGAGGTCCCACCGGGCGTGCCGGAATCTATTTACCGCTGAAAGACACGACCGGGACGTTAGGACGTCTGGCCTGAATTTTGGGGGCATATACTATTTGGATTTATCCGTCCACCTCTCCGAAGATGCCAAGCTGATTTATGGCACCGTGTATCGGAGGTTTAGGCGGATGCGACCGTGTAGAGGACTTCGTCAGATTCCCCCTCGTTGTGAGGGGTTTTTGATTGTGGGGACGCTCTTCCTTGCAGGCGCAAGCCCCTGCAGTTAATTACGTTACCGCGTAGCGATAACCACTTTCTCCTGCTCCTGAAGATCACTTCGTGTCATGTGTGTTTGTTTTATTTTTGATTGCCCGTGGATTGTATACGGAGACTAATTTATGTTGCCTCCCGTAGGGCGTGGATTAGTCCAAGTCCGTATATTCTTAGATTTGGGTTTGGGTTGATTTAAGGATCATTAATCTTGTTTGAGATTAAGATCAACTTAAATGGTTGTTGAGGTTACGTTAGTCTAATTTTAGAATAAGATCTACTTAATGGGATTTAGGATCATTCAAATCCAACAAAAGAGTATTTGGGCTCTATTATTTTAGTTTAAGGATGTTTTCGGTCCATAGCTAGTTTAAGAACGTTGCGGTCCGTTGTTAGTCTTAAGGATTGTTCCCCTCCGAAAGACGGCGCACAAGACTGCAAAGTCCTGACGCTGAGATTCGGGGCAGATGCTATTTGGTTTTATCCGTCCACCCCTCCGAAGATGCCAAGTTGATTTATGGTACCGTGTATCGGAGATTTAGACGGATGCGGCCGATGTAGCAGACTTCGTCATATTCCCCCTCGTTTGAGAGGTTTTTGATTGTGGGGACGCTCTTCCCTGCAGGCGCAAGCCCCTGCAGTTAATTACGCTACCGCATCACGGTAACAACTTTCTCCTTCTCCAGAGTTTCACTTCGTGTCGTGTGTGTTTATTTTGTTTGTGGTTGCCCGTGGATTGTATACGGAGACTGAATAATGCCGTCGCCCGTAGGACGTGGATTAGTCCAAATCCGTATTTACTTAGATTTAGGTTTGGTGTTTTTAGTTTAAGGATACATTAGCCGTATTGAGGCTAAGATCAACTTAAACGTTCGTTAAGGATACGTTAGTCCTGTTTGAGACTAAGATCGACTTAACGTAGTGATCCATTTAATATATGGCCGTCGGGACTCGTCACCTCTCTGACGATGTTGAAGGATTACAACGACAGGTGTCAGAGGAGTTCAGAGATGTACCCTTGAACCAAAGTTGATTGGGAGTTTTATAGTCTATTTGGATGTTTAAGGATACGTTAGCTGTGTTTGGGGCTAAGATCAACTTAAACGGGATCGTTTAGATCTGGCAAAAGAGCATTTGGGGGCTCTATTGTTCCAGTTTAGGGACGTAATGGTCCATATTCCAGTTTACGGACGTGGTGGTCCATATTCCGGTTTACGGACGTGATGGTCCATGTTCCAGTTTACGGACGTGATGGTCCATGTTCCAGTTTAGGGACGTGTCCGTGTTCCAGTTTAGGGACGTGGTGGTCCGTGTTCCGGTTTAGGGACGTGGTGGTCCGTGTTACAGTTTAGGGACGTGGTGGTCCATCGCCGGTTTAGGGACGTAGTGGTCCATCATTAGTTTAAGGACGTTTCGGTCCAACATTAGTTTAAGGACGTCTCGGTCCAATATTAGTTTAAGGACGTTTCGGTCCAGCATTAGTTTAAGGACGTTTCGAACCACGAGTTTAAGGACCCCGCAGTCCATATTGATGTGTGGTCGTCGGGACCCGTCACCTCTCTGACGTCGTTGAAGGATTACAACGATGGGTGTCAGAGGAGTTCGGAGATGTACTCTCGAACCGGTCGTAAATTGATTTAGGGAGCAGCCGTGCTCAGTCAATTTAATTTAAGGACTTACGGCCAAAATTAGGCTAAGTCCAGTTGAAAATGTTCACATTTTGTTTGCATTTGGCCTGTTAGACCTTTGTTTGGGCTTTCCCCTTTTTAGAATGATGCATAGCATTTATGCCTATTTTGAATGGGCTCTGCCCTTTTTATTATAATGCAGAGCATTTGTTTTGGTCCATTGGACCTCTCAATTGGGCTCTGCCCCTTTAAATAATGCATAGCATTATTTTTGGTCTGTTTAGACTTTTAACTTGGGCCTGGCCCTTTAGGAAATGCATTGCATTTATCAGGCGCTTTGCGCCAATCAGAGAGCGCAAGCACTTATAGTGTTGACACGTGTTGCGCAGTGCGCTGCGCTAATGCGCTGCGCCTGCGCTGCTGACACGCGGCGCGCTCTGGTGGCTTGTGCCAATCCAGGAGCGTAACATCGCAGTTTGCAAGTGCAAGGCACTATGATTTAAGAATCTTTTAGATTCAAGAACCAATGGTTCATAAGAAGAAGTGCAAAGCACTATTCGTTTCCTTGATCTAATTTAGATCAAAGAAAAAAAAGTTTTTCTTTTTATTTCAAGAACCAAAGGTTCATAAAAGTGCAAAGCACTATTTTTTTATTTTTGTTTTTTCTTGTTTTAAAGAACCAGTGGTTCATAAGAAGTACAAAGCACTGTTTATTATATGAAGATCATTGATCTGGTTTTTAGATCAATGATCTATTAGAAGAAATTTCTTCTCTCTTGTGAAGGTTTTTACCTTTTTCTTGAAATTTTTCTCAGAGTTCTCTCTGTTTGAAGCTCTTGATTTTTCAAGAAATGTTGATCCCTTTGAATTGAGGTCTAGGGTCCTTTTTATAGTGCCCATAAATTAGTTAAATTTGTTAGAGAGATCTTTCTCTGAGTGATTCCCCACCGTTCGATCTTTGATCCAAAGGCCTCTGTTTTACAGAAGAAAATCTTCTTGTTTTAACAAGAATAGAAAAGATTTCTTTAAAATCTCAATTCTGTTTTGCGCAAACGTCTCAGCGCGTGACACGTGTCAAGCAGCGCACAGCGCAGCGCAACTGCGCTAACGCATCTGCGCTGACACGTGTCGCGCAGCGCAAAACGCAGCGCAACTGCGCTAGCGCATCTGCACTGACACGTGTCGCGCAGCGCAGCGCAACTGCGCTAACGTATCTGCGCTGACACGTGTCGCGCAGCGCAAAACGCAGCGCAACTGCGCTAGCGCATCTGCACTGACACGTGTCGCGCAGCGCAGCACTTGCGCAACTGAAGCGTTGCTTCCTTTAATTTTACTTAAAATAGAGCTTTGCTCTGATTGGGTGCGCTGTCTTGGGAGCTGCGCTGATGTGTCAGCGCCTGACACGTGGCGCGTTGCGCCCGGGATTTGAAGCGTTGCTTCAAAATTTGAAATTTGAATTTCCAGCAGAGGTTTGCTCTGATTGGGGGAAATAAATGCCCCCCCACCGTTGCGCTCACGTGGCGCGCACGTGAGTGCAGCGGTGGCAAGCTCTTGACCGTTGGATCAAGGGGTGAGCTGAAGGGGCGCAAGCGCCTTATAAATAGGACCTATGACCCTTAGGAAATCTTCACCATTTCAAGATTTTGATTTTCCAGAGCTTTGCTCTCACTCAAGAACTTCAGAGCTTTGCTCATTTTCAAAGTTAGAAACTTTAGGTAAAAATTAATGTAAATCAAACTAATTTAAATTAATCTCAGCCAAAGGGCTTTGCTCTCACAGATCTTTTGATCTAAGGAGATCCCCATTGGGGTTTCATAAATAGAGCTTTGCTCTCAAAAAACTTATAGATCTGCAGAGATCTTGTTCAT
The DNA here is from genome assembly GCA_030015575.1 of Agapanthus africanus. NCBI lineage: Eukaryota > Viridiplantae > Streptophyta > Magnoliopsida > Asparagales > Amaryllidaceae > Agapanthus > Agapanthus africanus. Next base: position 18,381,676 of record JASDDO010000026.1, on the reverse strand, counting down.
GGGTTCTAACCCATGAACAGAGCTTTGCTCTTGGATTAAGAGTGAATCTTTTAGATCTGTAAAATGAAGAACTTATTATAAGTTTTCATGGATTTTTCTAAGTCCCAAAAAATTTTAAAATTTTTAGGTGTTAAAATTTTCTGATGGATCTTTCCATTATTATCACAGAGCTATGCTCTTTTAAGGAATTTTATTCCTTTGAGACCAGAATTTGACAAGTGTCATTCTGTGACAGAGCTTTGCTCTGAAAGAGGAGATTTTCTCCTTGTCTCTAGGGATTCCCTACTGATGATAATATTCTCTTGGGGATCTTTTCTTTAACTGACAGTCTCACCCAATGATGAGGCTGTCTTATTAAATGAGGCATTTTCATCCAGATTTTGTGGGTCCCCATTTGGTCCCCTACCCACTGCATTGCAGTGTGGTATGATTAATTTTAATTTAATTTGATTCATTTTTAATTTATTTAATTAATTAGTGAAAATTTTCCTAAACGCCAAGCGTTGGAATTGTAGCACCGACGGCTATTTTGTTCTTTTGCAGCGATCATGTCTCTCGACACCTCGTTCCCGTTTATTCGTTCAGAGGAGGGATTTCCCGAGGCGCCCTTGGACCGTGAGGTCCTGGCCATGATTAGGGACTACGACCCGGAATATAAGAGTCTCCACCTTTGGGGGTCGTGGTATAACCAGATCATCATGGATCGACGGAGCTTCACGTGCGCCGTAGCGTCAGAACCCATCACGGCGATTCACTATGCTACCCCATCCTCGGTGCAGTATGCCGTGGAGATGGTTGATTGGACCTCAAAGGGCTTTCTTCATCCTGCTATGGATGCGATTTCGGTCCAGCGTCCTATGGTTTTGGATATCCTAGGACGCCGTATTTGTCAGGGCGAGGTGCGACCTTGGGGGCAATCATATAACATTGGTCTGATCCCCCGTCACCCGATCGGTTATCTGCCGTGGGCCCGGTACATCCTGTCGACGAAGAAGTCGCAGTTGATAAAGTTAGGGTTGTATACCGCGGTGTACGTCTCTCTGTTCCAATATCCTATGCTCCCCACCTGGTGGTTCAAGGCCTTCGTGGAGCAGTGGAACATCCCTACCCACACTTTCCTCGCCATGGATCGGGAAGTGTCAATTTCTCTGGAGGAGTTCACGGAAGTATCCGGCTTACCAGTCATAGGGGAACACTATGAGGAGTTGTTCCCGACAGATGAGTACGTCTTCGGCGCTAAGCCGGTGGTAAGGGGGCTCACGCCGGAGAATGCTGTTTCAACACCAATTCCCAAGCTTAATTAAAGTGTTGAACATTTATGAGGCCCTTTTTATCGAACATGGGAGTCGCGGAGTTAGCTTCGAGGATTTCATCGCTCGGTTCCTTCGCCCAAGTGTCCTCTCATCAGAAGCTGCCAAGTTTGCTACCCTGGATGACCCTTTCGGTCTAGGCTTGGATAACCTGCCGGCGAAGGAGATAGACCAAAAGGGTTTTTTCCTTCTGGACTTCCCGACCATGTCTTTTGAAGAGATTGCAGCCCCTGGGATAGACGAGGAGGCTTTTTTCTTAGGATTTCTCGGGTTGTGGCTGAGTTGGTTTGCGATCCCAATGCACTCTCACCGTATGCGGCCCTCTGTCTTTTACCCAGCCCACCGGATGGCCATTGGGGTAAAGGTGGCCGTTGGGATCGCTGGCTTGGCACACCTATATCATGGCCTCAGTCGAGCAGCGGATGCTAATGAGCCCGGGGTACTGCATGTGGTCTTCTCGATGCACTACTTTATATCGTGGCTCGAGCTACACACGGCGGGTGTCTTCGGCATGCACAAAAGGCCCTCGTTCTTCGACAAGTGCGGTTTCCCTCGCATTACACAGCTAATCGGTGTATCAATTGTGACCCCATCACCACGGAACGCCAGGGGTTTACTCCTTCTCTCTCACACCTTTGGAGCCGGGATGTCCTTTATTGACAAGGTGCTTACTATTGAAAAAGCGTCCACCACCGCGGTGCGACCATTACAAGACTCCTTTAAGGATGGAGCATCAGTTTTGACGGCCCGGGAGACCCTTCACTTATACTCTATTAGACCGGGCTTCCTAGTCTTCTGGCAGAATGGTGCGGCGATTTTCATGAGATATAACTCGCATCGTTTTGCCCAACAACTGGGCTACGATCAAGGGGTCCCCTTGGAAGCTTTCCTGCTGGAACCCGCTGCCACTGAAGAAGGGATGGAGAACGCGCTGCATCATTTCATGCGCCTGAATACGGGTTCTCATTTCTTTATCAGTGCGCCGGCTTGCGCTCCACGACTCCTCAACGTATACAAAGACTGGTATAATCATGCGACAGGAGCCGTTATAAAGGAGGAAAGGCGACTGCTGGTCGACCGTAAGGGTGCGCCTCCAGGCAGTGACCGCAACGCTCCTTTGGTCCCGAGGACTCCAGTAGTTGCCCCTCTAAAAGAGGTTAGAACCGGGCCATCGCGTGCGCAAAGTCCTCCGCACGGATTGCCGCTTCCCGATACTACAGATGCAGCCCCAGCGCCCTGTGCTCTAGTGGAGACAGTGGTTGTAGTTTCGCCGGAGTCTGGCGTGGGTGCAGACATCGGGACCCGCCGTCCCAAGGTAGCTGCTAAATGGAAGTCGATCCCACGTGCACCTAGGGTCGGAGGGCAGAAGAAAAAGAAGTTGCTCTTCGCTGCCGACGTCGTGTTCGGTCAGGAACCCCACGCTCTCTATGCCGAGGGCCTGAGTGAATACGGGACTAACGAGGGATTAGTCATGCCGCCACCGGATGATACGGACTTGGAGGCCGCTCTCGAAACTTCAGCGTGGTTGGCAAGGCGTGACGCATGGCTGGCTAGGCTTGCGGATTCAGGTAATCACTAGTCGCATTTTTTATTGCATCATATCTTTATTATTTCCTTTGACTAATATTTTTCCTTCTTTTCTTCCAACAGGCATCACCACTGAAGAAGCCATTGCCGCTTCACTCAAGACCTTCTAAGAGGAGGAACGCCTTAGAGCGTCTTTAGGCCTTAGTAAGTTTCGATTCATCAAGTTTTTATTCTCCTTGTGTTATGGTCGATCTAATCTCTCCCTTTTTTATTGCAGAAACCTTAACGCCGTTACCGCCAAGTGACGCAAATGTTTTGCCTGCTGCCGATGTTCCTGCTTCCTCTGGACCACTGCAGGAGGCTCGTCTTGAAGAGCGGATGAGAGACGCCTTAAAGGCTCTGGAGGCATCTTTAAATGAGGACGACGATGCTTCGATAAAGGAAGCGTCAAGGAGGTCCATCGTGACAGACCGGGAGGAACGGAAGCGGTCGAGGCGCGAAGCAAAGGCACGCAGGGCTGCCTTGGCCATTGGAGCGGGCCCAAGCACCATCCCTCGTGCCGACACCCCGTCAGAAGAGCCCCCGGTCGCCCTGTCTACAGCTCATAGACAGGCGATCCACGCCAATAGAGAGGCTAATGACAAGTCTACCTCAGGTAATACTTCTTTCAGAATTTCGTTATAAGACTTATAAAGCTGTCGGTTCTTATATGTTCTACCCTGCAGGGCCAAGTCCAACCGAGGGGGAGGTGGAGACTGTCGAACCGGAGGGGCTGAGGGGAGAGACATTGGTCGAGCCCGAGTCGGTGGCGGATGACATAGCTGGGATTGCTGGGCCCGAGGTAGTGGCTGACGAACTGGTCATATCTGCTATGCCTGAGCAAGCGGTTGTTGTTGAGCCCGAGGTAGCAGCGGGCGGAGTGCCTGAGGCTGTTGATCTTGCGGTGATGGTGGACGAGATAGCCGTGACTGCTGAACCCGAGGGAGCAGCGGGTGAGGTGGCCATGATTCCTGAGGACGAACCAACCGCTCCTTCTCAGGAATCCGGCAATGCTCCAGTCATAGCCCTCCCTGTCTATGGTCCTCCGCCGTCTCCAGGTCTCGTGAGCACGACAACGGCTCCTATTGAGTCGGGTGATTAGGCCACGGGCGGTGGCCTCATGTCGATGGAGGAGGGAGTCGCCTCCGTTTCGGCCGGCAGCTCAGTAGGTAAATCCCAAGTTATTGTCTTTTTTATCTTACAATCCTTTTTGACAAGTTCACATTTGTTCGTAACGCAGGTGCAGTCAGTGCCGACGCCCCATTGCTCGAGGGAGCGCCTTCAACTACTGCCTTGGCGGTGGTCACCTCTCAGCCCTCTCTCATACCGTCAAAGATGTTGGTGTTAGTGTATATGCCCTAGAGGCCATTACTGTATCATACTGGCTTGTATATTACTTGATGGAAGCTTGGGATATTCACAGTTGTATAGACAATCTTGCTCAAAATGGTAGTATGCTACTTGGTTTGTCTCTACTTCAATATGTGCATGTGTTTCTTTTAGCATATCGCTTATATACATATTAGTAGAGCCCTTAGGATCTTTTCTTGATTACCAGCATTGTGATGGCGCTCACACTCGTGGGGGCTGGGTAATCCATAAGCACATCCTTATACAGGTCCCTAGTCGTTGGACTATCGAGACAGGGCATCGATACTCCGGAGTAGACTAGCGTATGCGCTTCTCATCCCAGCGGGGGAGACGGTCTGTCCCACAGCCGTCAGTACGTCGTACTTGAGATAGTATGCGGGTGCTCGTTAGGTTACGAGTATACTGGACAGGACTCGTCGGGAACTGTTGGTTGGTATTATACCTATCTTCAGTTATCAGTTCCCAGGTGACATGAGTACAGCTTAGTTCTCTGACTTGACACTGTCACTTTGCCTCGAGTGTGTTCCCACTGTACTTAGATTACTACCCTACCACGGCTCAAAGGAGTCGTGCAAACAGGTAGTAGTTGGGTGCAGTCCCGAAGCACTTGGAGGCAGTGACGGTTAGACAGGATTCGTCTCTCCCGGTATTGGGGGTTGACATCGCGCTGTGTCTAGGAGAGCCATTACACAAGTAGTCCCTGGCCAGGGCAAGCGAGATATACTGGTAGGTTTCCAGTGTTATCTCAGGGTGTTCTGGGCTACACTCCGACACGACTTGTACCGCTATTAGGGGACTGACGTTCACCGCCCCCTAGGCCCGTCATGCGATGTATCAGACAAACAGACCGGACTGTACGGAGATTGTCACATACAGGCTCAGTAGGAGTTCAGATGGGTTTACCTCATCGGCCTTCTTATCGACATCTACCTGGGGACCGTTACGTACAGCTAGTGCCGCTTGCGGTCTGTGGTTAAACCCACTGCCAGCGTAGTGTCGAGTCATTAGAGTCCCACACAGAGAGTTTCCCTGCACTGAGCGAAACGTGTAGAGGCCGTATGGTTTTACGGCAGGGTGATTGTTAGGATACGTGCGTGTTCAAGTTTAGTTTTAAATACCGCAATCAAGACGGTTTCGCTTGTAGCTAGCCGGTTGAGTACGGGTCGTCCGCAGGGAGATGGGAGTCTTTTTCAAAGTGTTTTAACGAGTTAAGTCCGAAAGTTCAGATTTTGTTTGATTATCTAAGTGTTGAGTTAATATTTAAAGAGAGCTTGTTAGGGTTAGGATTAGGTTAGTTTGAGTTAAGAGTCTCCACATCTTTCGTTGCCCCACTTAATATCGGTGTTACGGTAATCGGCAACAACGGGGATTAGCACGACTAGGAAGGAACTTGCGAGTATAAGCTAGGCTTTCCAACGCACAGTCCTTCCTTTTGGTGCTTGTCCGTCCGTTCTTGGCTCTTATCCATAACCTCCGGTTAATTCAACCACAACCGGTCTCACTACGGAATCACCGCTATCATGTAGGATAGGGTGCCGTAAGGAGCGGATTGTGGTTCAATTAACGGGAGTTGATTTAAGTTGTTAGGCAAGGAAAGAGTGAGAGAGATTTCCTTCTCTCAAACTTCCCTTATCCTACCCTAACAAGTATAGAACTACTCACACTTCATAATACGGAAAAATAAAACAACAAAAGAGGAGGATAGAAAGGAGGAGACTAGAAGAATACGACTAACTATTTGCGACCTCACCTTGGCGAGGATCAAGCGTAAGTATCATTGTCGTATGTAAAGATAAAGAAAAAGAAAGAAGAAAGAAACAACAAGGAAATAACAACAACTACTTAACGAATTTAAAGTTACAACAATTATAACAAAAGTAAGACAAGCATGATAATAAATGGTTCTTCTTTATTCATCACTCTTCACTCAAAAGCTCACTACAAGTTTAATGGAGAAGAGGTGAGAAGAGGAAGAAGAAACACACTAAAACTAGGCAAAATGAAATACAAGAATTGGACCCCTTTCCTTCACAGAATTCTGGGCTATTTATAGGCTGGAGAATGGAGATCTAGGGCAACCAACAGAGCACATAGGAAAAGACCAAAGTGCCCCAGAAAACCCTAACCGTTTGGCGCCATAACGGCCGCGGAACCGCGGCCAAGACCCCCCCTTGGCCGCGGTTCCGCGGCCGTTCTGTGGAGTTGGACTTGGGGACTTTTTGTGGTGGCCTGATCTGCAGTGCCCTTCATTCTGGTACATACATTTTCTCATAATTTCTTCACGAATTTTCCAGAATTTCTGTTGAGGGAAAGGTGGACTTTTTTTCAAGATTTTGTCATGATTGCCTCGAGCTCCGTGTAGATCTCTTGGATTTTGTGCTACCATTGAGCCTTGTGCATGAAGGTGACATTGATTTGACCTTTTGTCTTCCTAAACTGGTATCTGGCAACATACGGATGAAGAGCGGAGACCGTGTTTTATCTGTGGTTAGCAGGAACCCGGACTTTTTTCGTGTTTTCCATGAATTTCACCGTTTTAGAACCGAGAACCTGTAACCTGCAATTGACTAGCAAACACGGCTCAAGAGTATCTACCGATATGCAATGTGATAAAAATTGGGCGGTATGAAAATGCAAAAATCTGATATGAACAAATACCCCTAAACTTATCATTTGCTCGTCCCGAGCAAAGTCCATTTATTCACAAAAAATTTTCTAACCTCACTTTCGCAGGGAACGCGATTGCACTGAGCATGTGCAACAAGCCGTTAAACCTCTAGGTGTCCCTAGTAGGAGGAGTGTTGTCTCCTGAGGGTTTTCAGCGGATACTACCCACAAAATCCGGTCAAGTTGGTTTTGTAAAATAACTAAGCTTCAAACCCTAAAGTTTTGTTTTAGAAAATAACAATTCTATAATCCTAAGTCTAGACCATCGAACCTTTATTTTTCACACCTCGCATCTTATTTAACTACAGATTTTATATGTCTTTACGTGCAGTGCAAATAGTGTCGTTAAGTTCCCGAAAGGTCGATTAAAGTCATCATGTCGCACAATAAATCCCAGATACAATTTTAAAAGGATCAAATAAGTTTTATAGAGAGTTAAGCATTTTTCAAGTTTCGTTTTCCAGTAAGGTTTCAACTTCAGAATTTCTATCTTCCTTAACAGGAAACTAAGTCGTATTTTTCACTCCACCTTTTTCTTGTTTTCATTTCATACACACCTCTGTGAACGTGCAATAGTCTTTATCAAAGAGTAAAACCTTCATATCTCCGTTAAATTTTTTTATAAAAGCCTGTCTTTTATCAAGATTATTCTCACACAAAGAACCGTTAGGAATTTTAACTCGGAGAGAACACTTGCTTGACTTTGTTTTAAAACTGGACTTTCTAGGCTTCTTAGCGAGCTTTGGGCCAATGCACCCAAACCAGTTGGTTTTAGGGCATTAGGTGTAGAAACACCCCAGCGGACTTAATTACTCAAGTTACCTAGGTCCAAAAACAAAAGACAGATTGGCGTGAAAATCAGATGATTTAATACGAACGGAGATATAACCGGCAGTTCAAATATTTTTTTTGGATAAAAGACGTGTCTAGTGGGTTTGGTGTGTAATCATTCCAATCAAGTTTCAGATGGGTTATTTTTCAGACTTAGCTCTAATTACGGCATCAATAACATTCCTTCATATTCGCTTTACTTCATAAACTATTCTTGACATTACTTATTTCAGAACAAACTTATTTGATCCTCAGAAAATCAATTATCTGTTTAAAAGTTTAAACATGAAAGACTTGTCATCTAATTCCCAAAATCTTACGACACGTGTAGTGTGATGTAAAGACGTATATCAGCTATAGTTAACTTCAAAGGAGAGTTATCTTTCAGGTTTTTAAAATCCAAACATAAGATTTAGTTATTCCTATTTTTTTCAAACAAAAACCGTCGAAATGTTGAATCAAAGTTCTTCCACAAGCTAACTTGACAAAAAAGTTTTTATATTTTTTAGAAAATTTTCAGATTTTTATGGATTTTATGGATTTTAATATGCAGATGCAAAATATACATATGAATGCGAAGGTAAGAAATGCGTACCGAGCGTACCCCCAAACTTAAACTGGACAGTGTCCTCACTGTCGTTGCATGAAGAGAGCAGTTGGAAGGTTCAAAATTTTCGGTTAGTGATACACAATTTTTAGTTGTTTTTGTTTTTAAAGAAAAGAAAAAGAATATACATAAATATAAACAAAATGGTTTGTACATACCCCCAAACTTATTTGGAACAGTGTCTACTGTTCTTGGCTGGATAACCGAAGTTTGGAGGTAGGCAGAGGAAGATCATGCAGGGTAAACCGGCTCCTGTAAGAACAGGAGCTCCTCTGTTGGTTCGGCGCTAAGGTACGGTTTGCATCGGTGTCCGTTTACCTTGAAGAGTGAACCGTCCTTTGGATTTTCCAAATCCACAGCGCCCCGCGGATACACATTCCGCACAAAATACGGCCCTATCTAGCGAGATCGGAGCTTTCCAGGATGGAAATGAAGTCGGGTGTCGTAAAGAAGTACCTGTTGACCAGGTACGAAGGTTTTGCGCAAAAGGTGTTTATCGTGAAACACCTTCGTTCGATTCTGAACGACAACCGCGTTGTCGTAAGCCTCATCCCTAAGCTCGCTCAGTTCGTTCAGCTGCAGCTTCCGATGGCTGCCCGCATCCTCCAGGGACAGATTCAGCTCCTTTATCGCCCAAAACGCGCGATGCTCGATTTCGACAGGAAGGTGGCAGGCTTTTCCGTACACAAGCCGATAGGGAGACATGCCAAGGTCGGTCTTATAAGCGGTTCTAAATGCCCAAAGGGCATCAGTGAGTTTCAAAGACCAATCCTTACGGTTCTTGGAAACCGTCTTCTCCAGTATCTGCTTGATTTGCCGATTTGAAACTTCGGCCTGCCCGCAGGTTTGGGGGTGGTAGGGCGTAGAAAGCTTATGATTAATGGAGTATTTCCGCATCAAGGCTTCAAAAGTTTTATTGCAGAAATGACTTCCATTGTCGCTAATGATCGCTCGGGGGTGCCCAAACCGTGAGAAAATGTTTTCTTTAAGGAATCTAACGACAACCTTGTTGTCGTTAGTTCGGCTGGGCACAGCCTCGACCCATTTAGAGATGTAATCAACAGCTAGAAGAATGTACAAGTTCCCAAAAGAGTTGGGAAACGGCCCCATGAAGTCTATCCCCCAAACATCGAAAATCTCAACAACCAAGATCGGTTGGAGCGGCATCTCGTTCCTCCGGGATATCCGGCCCATGTGTTGGCACCGGGAGCAAGTCTTGCAATAGTCGTGAGCGTCTTTGAAAAGTTGTGGCCAGTAGAAACCACATTGCAAGATCTTCTCAGCTGTCTTTCTGGGCCCAAAATGCCCGCCACACGCTTGATCGTGGCAAAATGACAGCACACTCTTGAATTCCTCATCGGGGACACACCGACGAATAATCTGGTCGGGACAGTACTTGAACAAGTAGGGTTCGTCCCAGTAAAAGTGTTTTACTTGGGATAAGAAGCGAAGTCTGTCCTGACTAGACCATTTGGTCGGTAGTAATCCCGTGGCCAAATAGTTCACAATATCTGCGAACCAGGGTTCGCAAGATACTGTCAAGAGTTGTTCATCCGGGAAAACGTCGTTTATCGGAATTGGAAGCGAAGGCGAAGAAGGAAGTCGTGAGAGATGGTCGGCAACCACGTTTTCACATCCTCGTTTGTCCTTAATGACAAGGTCAAACTCTTGAAGCAAGAGGATCCAACGGATTAACCGAGACTTGGCATCTTTCTTCGCAAAAAGATGGCGCAGAGCTGAATGGTCCGTGTAGACAATGACTGGAGAGCCGATGAGGTAAGGCCTGAACTTTTCTAAAGCAAATACAAAAGCTAAGAATTCCTTCTCAGTTGTTGTATAGTTAAGTTGGGCGTCGTTCAGGGTCCGGCTCGCGTAATAGATCACGTGCGGCATCTTGTTGATGTGCTGTCCAAGAACAGCACCGATGGCAAAGTCGGATGCATCGCACATAATCTTGAATGGGTGCGTCCAGTCAGGGGAAGAAAGAACGGGAGCAGAAGTGAGAGAGCGTTTCAGTGACTCGAATGCAGTCACACAGCTCGAGTCGAATGTGAAAGGCGTGTCCTTGGCCAGCAAAAGCGTCAAGGGCCTAGCAATCTTGCTAAAGTCCTTGATAAACCGTCTGTAGAAACCGGCATGGCCAAGGAAGGCTCGGATATCTTTGACGCATCGGGGAGGAGGCAGATTGGAAATGACCTCAATCTTTGCTTTGTCAACCTCTATGCCATTTTGCGAGATGATATGTCCTAAGACAATACCTTCGCGCACCATGAAGTGGCATTTCTCCCAGTTCAAAGTGAGATTCTTGTCCTTACATCGGGTAAGGACAGCGTCGAGATGCAGCAAACACTCGTCAAAGGAGTCGCCGAAGATGGAGAAGTCATCCATGAAAATCTCCAGAAATTTTTCCACCATGTCCGAAAAAATTCCCATCATACACCGCTGGAAGGTAGCGGGCGCATTGCATAACCCAAAGGGCATGCGACGATATGCAAACGTGCCGAAAGGACAAGTGAATGTGGTCTTGTCCTGGTCTTTTTCGGCGATGGGAATTTGATTATAGCCAGAGTAGCCATCAAGAAAGCAATAGTACTCATGTCCGGCCAATCGTTCGAGCATCTGGTCAATAAAAGGTAGCGGAAAGTGGTCTTTCCGCGTTGCAGCGTTGAGTTTTCTGTAATCAATGCAAACTCGCCACCCAGTTTTGGTTCGAGTAGGGATTAACTCATTCGCTTCGTTGGTTATGACCGTGATGCCCGACTTCTTGGGGACAACGTGAATGGGGCTAACCCACTGGCTATCAGAGATAGGGTAAATGATACCACTATCTAGACATTTGACGATCTCCTTCTTCACAGCCTCCTTCATGACTGGATTAAGACGTCTTTGTGGATCCCGGGCTGGTTTGGCATCATCCATCAGATGAATGTGATGCTCAACGATCAGGGGACTAATCCCCTTGATGTCTTCCATGGACCAGCCAAAAGCTTGCCTGTTGCTGTGCAAGACCGCGAGAAGGGCTTTCTCTTGCTCGGGAGCTAGAGAAGCCGAAATGATGACAGGGAGGGTCTCATTCTCACCTAAGTAAGCATACTTAAGGTGAGATGGCAACGGCTTGAGTTCGAGCGTTGGAGGTGAAATGATGGAAGGCAAGACTGGTGCAAAGGTCTCGAACTCAAAGGATTCCAGCAAAGGTTCAAAACGAGTGTAGGCAACCGAGTCGGATGGTTCAGGTAACTCATCCGGAAAGTCGAAAGATTCGAACTCGGGTTGTGCGCGGCTAAGATCGTTCGAGAATGTGAAACACTCGTATTCGTTATCGGGTGCAGAAACAGCAGCAGGTTCGAAGAGAAACGCACTAGTGGCGTCAAGATTATCGTGATCAAACAGAAACTCCTCGAATTCACACTCTTCTGGTGTGATCTCCTGGATCGAGCAGACATCCAGTATATGAGCATTAGGTTCGGCGGGCTGATTCCCTAACCTAAAAATGTTGAGTTCAATCGTCATGTTTCCAAAAGAGAGGTTCATCGAACCATTGCGACAATTGATCACAGCATTTGAGGTTGCGAGAAATGGGCGACCGAGTATCACCGGAATTTGATTCCGGGGGTTAGCTACAGGCTGTGTATCTAATACAATGAAGTCAACGGGGAATATGAAGTCCCCGACTTTTATCAACACATCCTCTAGCTCACCCCTAGGGTGGATGATCGATCGGTCGGCCATTTGGAGAGTGCAGTGTGTGGGTTTCAACTCTCCGACGCCTAATTGCTCGTATACTGAATACGGAAGCAGGTTAACACTGGCACCAAGATCTAATAGTGCGCGGTTGATGTTCTTATCCCCAATGGTAATTGAAATCGTAGGACAGCCAGGGTCCTTCCGTTTTTGTGGTAAAGATTGGGTAAGGGCATCACTCACAGCACTAGCCAAGAAAACTTTCTTGGGTACCTGAGACTTCCTCTTTTTCGTGCACAAGTCCTTTAAGATTTTCGCATAGGACGGGACTTGTTGGACAGCATCTAAAAGAGGAATATTAATGTTAACCTACTTGAATAACTCCAGAATCTTCTCCATTTGAGGATTTTGTTTATTAGACCTCAACCGGTTTGGAAATGGAACATTTTGAAAATTGGTTGAGTCTAATGCTGGAGGAGGAGATTTTGGAGTTGGAACGGATCCCAGAATAGGTGTTTTCGTGGAGTGAGAAGTGGGTCCGTTCAGAGCAGAAGAAGAGGAAGGAGAGCCTGTTGAAGAACGGAGAATAGGCTCGGAAGACGAAGAAGAAGAAGGAGAAGAAGCGGCGGCCGGGGTGTCATCGTTGATTCGCTTGCCAATGTTATTTTGCAGCATCCTTCCCGATCTCAGTGTAGTCACGGCACTCACATTATGGTTTTGTTGTTCAAGAGCAACATGTGCATTATGTGGGTGACCGGGATTTGGAAGTGGCTGGGACGGGAGCTTCCCCTTCTCTCGCTCGCTCAAGGCCGCGTTCAGCTGTGCAATCTGGGCCTCGATGGTCTTGATGCTCTGCCCGTGTGCGGCGGTGTGTTGCACTAAAGATTGGATCGAAGACTGGATGTTGGCGGTGGATTGAGTCGATTGTTTAACAAACGCCTCCAGACTTCGCTCGAGCAAGGAAACCTTATCAGTGTTTGACGGAACAAAGTTGTTATTTGGTGGAAAAGAATTGTTTGGTGCAAAATTGTTCGTCTGGTTTTGGTAAGGTTGGGGTTGGAAGGGCTGCTGATACTGAGTTTGTTGTTGCGCTTGTTGTTGCGGTGGAGGGGCCCTTTGGAAATTGTTGCCCTGGAATTGATTCTGATTCTGATTCCAGGCGAAATTGGGGTGGTTCCTCCAACCGGGATTGTAGGTGGAAGAGTATGGATCATTCCTCGGTCTTTGCTGGAAGGCAGCATTAACCTGATCCTGTCCTTGCGAGGGTGGATTGTAAGGACACTCTTCGGTCAAGTGGGAAGGATCGGAACAACAAGCGCAGATGGTACGAAGGGGGAGAACAGGGGCAGGAGCAGGAGCAGAAAATTTGCTCTCTATCGCTTCAAGCTTTCGTGTTATTGCAGCCATTTCAGCTTTCATCGCGATAGAGACATCGAGTTGGTGGATTCCTACCCTAGACTGACCGGTAGAAGTGGAGGTAGAAAAAGAAGAAGTCGGTCTTGTGCTTTCCCACTGTAGCGTTTGCTCCGCAAGATCGTCAAAGAACTGCCACGCTTCCTCGTCAGATTTCGATAGGAAGTGGCCCTGACAGATGGTTTCCAGCAACTGCTTCGTTGCTGGGTTCAGTCCCTCGTATAAGGTTTGGCAGAGCTGCCATTTCTCTATACCGTGGTGAGGACACTGAACAAGAAGGTCTTTGTACCGGTCAAAGCACTTCCAGAAGGGTTCAGAAAGAAGCTGGGAGAATTGGTTGATTTCATTTCGAATTCTTGCGGTCTTATGATTTGGATAGAATTTTTTTAGAAACGCTTTAACAAACTCGTCCCAGCTGGTGATTGAGTGGGAAGCGGTGCTATACAGCCATTTTTCAGCGAGATCGCATAAAGTGAACGGAATGACCCGTAGACGTATAGCATCGTCCGACAGCTGGGTTGTTTTCATCATGGCACAGACATTTTGAAATTTGTTGATGAAGATATAGGCATCTTCAGATTCAAGCCCATGAAAACGTGGAAGCATGTTGATGAAATGGGGCTTAATTTCAAAGTTGTCCCCATTGGCCGGAGGAAGAGAAAGGCAGGTGGGAAGTGCAGAACGGGTGGGGTAGAAACGATCCTGGAGCGCAATTCGCTGCGGCGCTACAACAGGCGGAGGTGGTGGGAGATTGGTCTCCGTAGGAGGTGGAGCCAATCCAGCGGTGGTCAAAGAGATGTTCGGATTGAATCCCGACATCGCGGAAGAAGAGGTTGGTGAAGGTGAAGGTGAAGGTGAAGATGTGTGAACAGAATTCCGGTCAACGTCGGAGTTGGCCGGCAAAGGAAGGGGTGAAAGAGGAGTGGACGGAGTATCGACTTCGGAGTCGATCGCGTAGTCGGTCGCGACTAACGTAACGCGGACTAGACGGGCGCTAGTGTCCCGAGTCCAAGCGGACATACACTAAACGAGTTTAGTATAGTCAAAGCGGAGAAGGTGCGGGTAAGAAAACGTCAATGGAGAAAGGCGATGGGTGGTGGGTGAAAATGGATTTGGCGACAAAGGGCAAGTTTTTATAAAAGTTTTTGATTTTTTTTTTTAGAAAGAGATTTACAGAAGTATGTACGGAAATACGGCTTAAGCAATCACAAACAAGATATGCAGAATCACACCTAGATCTACGGTCACCTAGGTCTAACTTGATTTTCGAAGTTAAACAGTGTCGAGAAACAGGCTTAAAAATACACCGATCACGGGGCCAGGTAAGTGCAGAGATAAGGGGAGGTTGTCCAACGCTTTCGCGAAGTTCCTTAATTAAATAACCCTTTCTCTTTCGGCGGTTGCGCCTTTAACACTTTCCTAGACACTCCGTAAACAATGTACGGTTAAGCGAGGTTCTAAACACGGTTTATCTTCTCCTAATGAGCGCGAAGTCCTTAGGGCTGAAGTCTAGTATTTTTTAAGTTACAATGGACAATGCATATGCTTTAGTGATTTTTGGGGTCCTGGGAAGGGTGATGAAATCCCCACCCAATCTGGATTGGTTTCAAGCCCCTTAAGTCCGTATTAAAGAATGCAAAACAGTAACAAATCAACTGCAAACAATTTTTATTTGCGGCGCAAAGAATCCTGCACAAGAACAGTTTATTGGAAGGGGGAGAAGAGTTTGCGCAAAGAAGCCTGCAGAAAACACAATTTATTGGAGTTCAGAGGAGTGGAGAGAGGCAGAGAACTTACAGAGAAATTTGAGGCTCTGAAGCCAACAGATGGCCGCGTTTCCGCGGCCAAACGCATGCAATGGCCGCGGATGCGCGGCAGTCCTGGGGCTTTGGGGCTCTGGAAAACTTTGGTGTTCTCTGTTGGGTGTCCTCTTCTTGCCTGGATGTACTGAATCTTGATTTGCTCAATGTTTTTGCTCCAGATTTGTACAGTAGACCGGATGCTTCATTTTGTCCGTCGCGGTGTAGCCGCGAAATGTGGGTCTATCTTCCCACGTCTTTGGCACTGTACTTGAACTCCGTATTATCCGACGTCTATTGCGCCGATCTTGAACTTCGTATTTTCCTGCGCACTTGCACAAAAACTAATCAAGAATAACAAGATGGTTTTTTTTTACAAAGTATGTATATTTTTTTTTGTTTTTCGGTTAGATTTATACTTACAAATTAACCCGAAATTTCACAAAGAAAATAAACTACCGTCTCCCCGGCAACGGCGCCATTTGATTGTTAGGATACGTGCGTGTTCAAGTTTAGTTTTAAATACCGCAATCAAGACGGTTTCGCTTGTAGCTAGCCGGTTGAGTACGGGTCGTCCGCAGGGAGATGGGAGTCTTTTTCAAAGTGTTTTAACGAGTTAAGTCCGAAAGTTCAGATTTTGTTTGATTATCTAAGTGTTGAGTTAATATTTAAAGAGAGCTTGTTAGGGTTAGGATTAGGTTAGTTTGAGTTAGGAGTCTCCACATCTTTCGTTGCCCCACTTAATATCGGTGTTACGGTAATCGGCAACAACGGGGATTAGCACGACTAGGAAGGAACTTGCGAGTATAAGCTAGGCTTTCCAACACATAGTCCTTCCTTTTGGTGCTTGTCCGTCCGTTCTTGGCTCTTATCCATAACCTCCGGTTAATTCAACCACAACCGGTCTCACTACGGAATCACCGCTATCATGTAGGATAGGGTGCCGTAAGGAGCGGATTGTGGTTCAATTAACGGGAGTTGATTTAAGTTGTTGGGAAAGGAAAGAGTGAGAGAGATTTCCTTCTCTCAAACTTCCCTTATCCTACCCTAACAAGTATAGAACTACTCACACTTCATAATACGGAAAAATAAAACAACAAAAGAGGAGGATAGAAAGGAGGAGACTAGAAGAATACGACTAACTATTTACGACCTCACCTTGGCGAGGATCAAGCGTAAGTATCATTGTCTTATGTAAAGATAAAGAAAAAGAAAGAAGAAAGAAACAACAAGGAAATAACAACAACTACTTAACGAATTTAAAGTTACAACAATTATAACAAAAGTAAGACAAGCATGATAATAAATGGTTCTTCTTTATTCATCACTCTTCACTCAAAAGCTCACTACAAGTTTAATGGAGAAGAGGTGAGAAGAGGAAGAAGAAACACACTAAAACTAGGCAAAATGAAATACAAGAATTGGACCCCTTTCCTTCACAGAATTCTGGGCTATTTATAGGCTGGAGAATGGAGATCTAGGGCAACCAACAGAGCACATAGGAAAAGACCAAAGTGCCCCAGAAAACCCTAACCGTTTGGCGCCATAACGGCCGCGGAACCGCGGCCAAGACCCCCCCTTGGCCGCGGTTCCGCGGCCGTTCTGTGGAGTTGGACTTGGGGACTTTTTGTGGTGGCCTGATCTGCAGTGCCCTTCATTCTGGTACATACATTTTCTCATAATTTCTTCACGAATTTTCCAGAATTTCTGTTGAGGGAAAGGTGGACTTTCTTTCAAGATTTTGTCATGATTGCCTCGAGCTCCGTGTAGATCTCTTGGATTTTGTGCTACCATTGAGCCTTGTACATGAAGGTGACATTGATTTGACCTTTTGTCTTCCTAAACTGGTATCTGGCAACATACGGATGAAGAGCGGAGACCGTGTTTTATCTGTGGTTGGCAGGAACCCGGACTTTTTTCGTGTTTTCCATGAATTTCACCGTTTTAGAACCGAGAACCTGTAACCTGCAATTGACTAGCAAACACGGCTCAAGAGTATCTACCGATATGCAATGTGATAAAAATTGGGCGGTATGAAAATGCAAAAATCTGATATGAACACAGGGCTACGATCACTTACGTGCACTTGTGTGCGTATGCTGTTCGGGCAGGCAATACTAGTGGGCTTTGGTTTAAGCCAGATCCTAGTATTGCACAGATGGATTTGTTTTGTCTTCTGTGCATTCGCATTCTACGGAATGCGGATGCGGGTGCGTATGCACAGTTTTGAGGAGTGATGAAGGAGGAGGTGCCCCATTAGGGTTTTGGCAGTTGGTTCGGCCAAAACCGTAATGTGGCACACTCATTAGGGTTTTGACAATTCGTTTGGTCAAAACCGTTATGAGTGGGAGACATTGTTTACTAATCCTTTTAGTGACAGATTAGTGATGGCTAATTGCATTGACCATTTGACCACTTAGACCCCTCTTGACTTTGTTGACCCGTTGACCGTGTTGACCATTGACCTTCAAGAGGGATCTACACTCTTCTTTTATTTTCTTTTTAATTCTTGAGTTATGATAATGGTCAATTCAATGTGCCATCAACTCTTTCATGATAGGATTAGTAAAGATGATTCTTGTGTATTATTGCAACCATGGTTCATTTCATTTGGCTTAATCCTTTACCATTATTCTTTTCTCATTCTCTCTCATGAAGTGAGAAGAAAAAGAAAAGCTCCATGGTTGCAAACTTTCTCCTTCTTCCTCCTCCTCTTGATCTCTTCTTTTGATCTCATGTGTTGAGAGAAAAAGAATCCACATAGACAAACACTTCCATCTTTCTCTTCTACACAACCTAAGGCATTTAGATTAGCAATCTCTTTGCCCTAGTTGCCTTGGCTTGAGGCGAAGCTTAGTGTACAACTCTCGGGTGGATCGTCTCCGACTCAAGAAGGCCGCGGAGGTGCCCAAGGTCCGGATCGACGCTTGGAGCTTGGATGGACGAGTGGGACAGTGGGATGAAGACCCGAAGGACCGGTTCCGTGAGGTATACTTTCTACAACATAGTAGCTAAAACCTCTAAGTGTTTACTAGTTTCTAGTTTAGTCAAGATCCCGACTTTTAGTCCATGTTGCCTTGCGCCAAAATCATCGTTTTTCGCCGTTTCCGCCTCCCCGTAAGAACCGGGATGAGCAACGTGGACTTACAGCTGGAAGGTATAAGTCTGCAACTCATTAATCTCACTTTTCAGACGTATAGTTCATGTACTAAAGTCATACTGTTGTGTCTTTCAGGAGTGCTTTTTGACCATCTTTATCAGGTGTTGCTCCCACACTTCTCCTTCCCATCCGAACTCGCTTCTTCCTCTGGTGGCGCTGGTGAGTATGATTTCCATTGATATCTTTCTTTTTTATTGATGGAATTACTTCTAACCCTTTTTTATCATTTCGACTGCAGTTCTACAGATTGAAGGAGGGGATAAAAGATCGGCCGCGCCACCGGCCCTTCCGACTTTACCACCTGTCTCAGCTGGTACGGCGACTATCACATTGATAACTCCCCCCTTTTTATTTTCTGTACTGTTATCTGATCACATCCTGTTTCTTTTCAGCTGTCGTCCCGGTCTCGGCGCCCTTCGAGACTCACATCACAATGCCGGCAGGTCCATATCTGAGACGTCCGTCTTCGAAAGGCGCCGCGAATAGTCTGCGCATGTTGAGTGACTACGTCGAGGAACTCGACGTTGAAACTCCTACATCTGCCGCAGACTTCGCTACGGCGGTTAACCCGATGCTAGTGATACTCGTGAACTTTCATGACGAGGGTATCATCGCATCTTGGGTTAACCATTGCAGGGAGATCGAGGCCCGCCTGCATCAGTTGGAGTCGCTGCGTCCCGCTCCCGAGACCTTGGCCGCCAGCAATCAAAGAGCAGTGTGGATTGAGCGGAGTGCTTCTTACTTCCGCCATCTCGAACCAGAAGTCATTTCAAGGCGTAAGGAGCACGGTGAGACTTCGAGCAAGTCTGCCCAACTGCATGCTCGGGTGGAGGCCAATGCTGCACGGCTGAAGGTTGTCTTTGAGGGTCTTCTGCAATGTCTTTCCGAAGGGTTATCCTTGAGGCAACAGCTTGACGTTGTCGAGCGGGATGCACCCAGCCAAGAAGCAGCCCATAAGGCGGCCGAGGAGCAACTTTCATCCTTTTTACAGCAGCGGGCCCGGGTGGAAGCGGAGGTGGCCGCGGTAGCCACTCAGGAGGAGGCGCTGAAGGAAGTGCGAGAGCAGCTTGTGGATTTACTAAAGATACTTCCTCCTCAGAAGCTATCCCTCTTTGTATCGTTTGTACTTGTAGATAAAAAAGAATGTGTATATATATTTTTTTATTTAACATAATGTATCCTGTACCCAATCAAGTTTATGAATAAAAGATACACATTTTTTTTGTAATGTCTTGTGTCATTTTCTCCGTCTTTTCTTTCTTTTATTATCAGCATGCCACCTTAGTAAACACGGTTGACGGATGATAAGAGCGAGTATCTTGACTTTCTCAAGAAATAGCGATGGCTTAGGCCGCAGGTTCAGATCTGCTGCCTAAGACTTTTTAACTCTATGAGCCGTGAGGGTCTCATAGAGCTTTTTCTCCCTACGGATCGAGAGGATCTCATAGGTGGATTTTCTCCTTGGGAATCATGAGGATTCCCAAGTGCGTTTCCTCTTATAAGTCGTAAGGATCCTATAAGAGAATTTTCCCTCTCACGAGTCGAGAGGACTCGTAAGTGTTTGGTGAGTTGACTTGTTTCCGGGTCGAAGTATTACTCCGACGGGGAGGTCGTTGGCTGACTTGTTTCCGAGACGGAGGTCGTTGGCTGACTTGTTTCCGCGACGGAGGTCGTTGGTTGACTTGTTTCCGAGACGGAGGTCGTTGGTTGACTTGTTTCCGCGACGGAGGTCGTTTGTTGACTTGTTTCCGAGACGGAGGTCGTTTGTTGACTTGTTTCCGAGACGGAGGTCGTTGGTTGACTTGTTTCCGCGATGGAGGTCGTTGGTTGACTTGTTTCCGAGACGAAGGTCGTTGGTTGACTTGTTTCCGCGACGGAGGTCGTTGGTTGACTTGTTTCCGCGACGGAGGTCGTTGGTTGACTTGTTTCCGAGACGGAGGTCGTTGGCTGACTTGTTTCCGCGACGGAGGTCATTGGCGACTTGTTTCCGAGACGGAGGTCATTGGCTGACTTGTTTCCGCGACGGAGGTCATTGGATGACTTGTTTCCGAGTTGGAGGTCATTGGATGACTTGTTTCTGCGACGGAGGTCATTGGCTGACTTGTTTCCGAGACGAAGGTCATTGGCTGACTTGTTTCCGAGACGGAGGTCGTTGGTTGACTTGTTTCCGCGACGGAGGTCGTTTGTTGACTTGTTTCCGTGATGGAGGTCGTTGGTTGACTTGTTTCCGTGACGGAGGTCGTTGGTTGACTTATTTCCGAGACGGAGGTCGTTGGTTGACTTGTTTCCGCGACGGAGGTCGTTGGTTGACTCTAGGTTGTCTGTGAACCGTAGAGTCTTGGAACTGGGGACTTTGCCGTGGCTCCGATTGGTGATGTCACGTCCGTGTCCTACTGGAATGAGGAGGAACGCCGCTGTTGGTCTCCAGGCTGTAGATGTGGTCGTCGAGATCTGACTTTCCTTTGACGCAGCCTGGTGTGGAAATGTAGTCCCCCCCTTTTTTTTGTTTATGCCCATGAATTGTATACAGGGGTCACTATGGACTTACCTGCGGGGCAAAAGTTTCATTCTTTCATTTTTTTTATTTCTTTCTGCGATGCTCTATCATTTCAGCTTTTTACATCGTGAAAGTCGCGCTTACCCAATCATTTCGGCTATTTTTCGCGGTGCCCAATCATTTCGGCTATTTATTTTATTTTTACTCGCTGCTTTTTATTGCGAGTTGCCCAATCATTTCGGCTATTTCGTATGCATACGTTTTTACTTGCTGCTTTTTATTGCAAGCTGCCCTATCATTTCGGCTATTTCGTATGCATGTGTGGCTTACTGGCTTTTCATGGTAAACCTGAAATTAGACACCGATTTCGGCATCAGCACCGCTACAACTGGGATATTGCCAGGAGTGAATCATCATTTGCCTTTGTCGATGTCGAACAAAGGTGGCTTAGCGAAGAGGGTTAAGATCCTGTCGACTAAGGCTTTTAACTTCATGAGCCGTAAGGGTCTCACAAAGGTATTTCTTCCTACAAGTCGTGAGGATCTCGTAGGTGTGTTTTCTCCTTAGGCACCGTGAGGATTCCTAAGTGTATGTTCCTCTGTAAGTCGTAAGGATCCTACAAAAGGGTTTTCTCCCTGTAAGTCGAGAGGACTTATAAGGGTTGTTCATCATGCGTACATATCCCCGGTCACGGATGGGACTTGGTTAGGAAAATGTTTATTCGCGCCCGTGGATTGTATACAAGGGTCAGTATTGAGCCACTTGTAGGGCAATATCGAAAGTTGTGGGATTTGCTTAAGCACAGGTTTAGGTCTCTGTAACTTAAGACTTTCAAATCTTATGAGCCGTGAGGGTCCCATAAGAAAGTTCTCCTTACGAGTCGTGAGGATCTCGCAAGTGTATTTTCTCCTTAGGGATCGTGAGGATCCCTAAGTGTATTGCTCCCTTGTGAGTCGTAAGGATCTCACGCGGGTGGTTTCCCCTTACAAGGTCGAGAGGACCCTGTAAGTATCCTTTAACGAGGTTGCGCCCTTTCGGGTTTTCACAAACACTCGCCGGTAGTCCTGCTGTTTTTACTCACGGAGCCCTTTCGGGTTTTCATCCGTTCCCATTTTGCTTATGGAAATATCATTTTTTTAATTCTTTTAATTCTTTTTTTTTTTCTAACGAGGTTGCGCCCTTTCGGGTTTTCACAAGAATCGCCGGTAGCCCTGCTGTTTTTACTCACAGAGCCCTTTCGGGTTTTCATCCGTGCCCATTTTGCTTATGGACATACCGTTTATTATATTTTTTTTTTGTATTTTTTATATATATTTTTTTTATTCATCTTGTCAGCCTAAGGATGCTGCGGTAGTAGTTTAAAGACGTTTCGGTCCTTCGTTAGTTTAAGGACGTTTCGGTCCGCCATTAGTTTAAGGACGTTTCGGTTCGTCATTAGTTTAAGGACGTTTCGGTCCGGTATCCAGTTTTAGGACGTAGTGGTCCGGTATCCGGTTTTAGGACGTAGTGGTCCGGTATCCAGTTTTAGGACGTAGTGGTCCGTTGGGCTTTCTCTATGAATGAGCATGATGCCCCCGACATATCCCTCTTTTTCGGAGCATGTGGTTGTGGCGGGCTCACCTTCCATCTGTCGGATAACGCGAACTTGCCCTGTTGGTACTGGTCTTCAACCCAGTTTTTGAAGACGAAGCAATCTTCGATCGGATGACTTACTGCTCGATGGTAAGGGCAGTAATTAGGATCGTTTACATCTCCTGGTTGTAGTGGACGTTTCGGATTCGGCAGATTGACGAATTCGTTGCGCATTGTCAGTTCGAACAGTTTCCTTGCTTTATCTTGGGGAAACGAGTAAGGACGTCCCAGCCTTTCCTCGAGTGATGGGCGTAGACGCATGTTGTTTTGGCGAACAGCCGATTTTGAGTTGCTCGGCTGTTGTTGAGTATCGGCGACGAAGGTCATTTTTCCCTTTCCTTTATCTTTTTTGTTCGCTCCGTCATTCGCGGTTCCGAGATTCTTTCCGGATAATATGACCTTGCATGGATGAACGTTCTCATAATTCTTCAATTCTTCGGAGATAGATTCCTTGAAGAGAGGGTTGAAGGCTGTTTTTTTTATCGGGGTTGTTCTTATGACAATCGCCGGTGACTCTTTTATGCTCATATGTCGTATTTTTTGGCCTTCTTCGAGCTTCCCGCTTTGTTTTGTTGACGTAATGCTTGTGAGCGACATATCCCTGCCACCAACACTTAAAGGAGTCGCAGTCTTCAGTAGCGTGTGCGATCCTTTGATGATATAGGCAATAATTAGGATACATCACTATTCCATCGAGAGTGTTTTCTTCAGAGGGTGGTAGCTTCATTCCCATCGATATGGCTTTAGCAAACCTTTTCCTCGTCTTGAATTTGTTTTTATCGGCAGCGGATGTCTTTTGATTTGATGGGAGTGTCTCGACTCTTTCGTCCAGTCGTCGGTGTTTGGCTTCTTCCAGTATGGCCATCTCACGCTCTTGATTGGCTTTAACTTTCAGACGAATCTCATTCAAGAAGGCATCGATCGTCTCATCTGACGGCCGCAGAATTTCTGGTTCAGGGTTCGCCCTCGGTTTCTCGGCGCAAGGGGTCTCCTCGTCGTCCGTCAACGAATAGGAAATCATATGACAGCTCGCCACGTATTCCTCAAATTCATCCGACGAACTTTCTCCCTCATCTTCCTCTTGAAAGACGTGGTTGAGAAACTCTTGGAGTGTAATGGAAGTCTGTGTTTTCTGGTTGTATTCCTCCAGCGCGTCAATTTGTTTTTGCAAGTCCGTGCGCTTGTCGCCTGGATTTATGGGCTTCTTTGATTTATTTTTCTTCTTCTTCGAAGATTTTGACGGCTGGTTGTGAGTGCTTGGGCCATTACTATCGATCTTTTGAGTTGGACACGGCTTCAACATTCCCTCAATGATCTGAGGTTCCAATGGGTTCTTCCACCTAATCGCCGGGCATGCTTGAAGATCATTCAACATCCTCTTTGTTTTAGCTGATAGCACAACCTCCCATGGAGCTTCTTCGACGAGAGAGCATGTTGCCCCCGGCGTATTCATCCTCTTAGAGGTGTGGGGCTGCGGCGGATTCACCTTCCATCTGTCGGATAACGCGAACTTGCCCTGTTGGTACTGGTCTTCAAGCCAATTTTTGAAGACGTAGCAATCTTCAATCGGATGATCCAGTACTCGGTGATAGGGACAGTAGTTGGGCTCGTTTACATCATTTGGTTGCGATGGACGTTTTGGCTCCGGCAGACTTATGAGTCGGTTGCGCAATGCTAGTTCGAACAATCTTCTCGTTTTATCTCGGGGAAATGAGTAAGGACGTCCTAGTCTCTCCCCAAGGGGTACCTATGGACGCATATTATTTTGATGAACAACCGGCTTCGAGTTGCTCGGCTGTTGTTGAGCATTAGCGACAACGATCGCTTTCCCTTTCCCCTTCTCATTTCGGGAGTCCGGCTTTGGAAGAGGAGGTTTATGGCCCATCTGATCCATTTGCGCTAGCTTGTCAATCAAGGCCTGGAAGGTAGTCGGCTTGAAAAACATCATAAATTGCGAGATGGTTGCTTGTGGATCAAGGGTTCCCACAAACATACCCACTGCGGGAGCTTCTTCAATGCGCTGCTCGCACTTCGACCATAAGTTCCGCCACCGTATAGCATATTGAACCCACGTCTCGCCTGGTTTTACCCTGGCGTTAATCAGTGCCGTCATCGGTGTGCGTTCACTGGCGCTTGCAAAACGCTGAGTAAACAGCAGCTCCATCTCTGCGAAGGTCTTAATAGAGTCGTTCGGAAGCTCAGAGTACCACTCGAACACCGTATCTGATAAGCTTCCAACAAACTGGCGAAGCAACAGCTTGTCATCACCGCCGGTGTTGCCGCAGAGTGCCCTGAACTGGGCAACATGCTGGTGAGGATTGCCCGTCCCCTTGTAGACATGGAACTTGGGAATTGTATAGCCCATCGGATACTTGATCTGGTCGTACCAGCTCGGATACGGTCGCCCCGTTTTTACGACCAGACCTGCTGCTTCAGTTGCTTGATGAACACGGATCTGCTGAGCTATATATTCGTCCAGGTCGGCTTTGGAGATCGCCTCCTCCTTGGCTGCTGACAGGGCTGGCGGAGGATTTGACGTCTCTCCCCTATCGTCTTCAAGGACGATCGGAGGATTTTCGGCCGGAGGATCTTGTTGTATCATCATCCATACCTTGTCTTGGAAGAGGAGGCCCATACGCTGTATGTTGGCTGCTTGTTCAGCAGCCTCTTTGTCCTTCTTTTCCAATATTCGATGAAGGAATTCGGCGTCGGTTTCTTCTTCCTGGCGTTCATCCGAGGACGTTTCAGGGTTTTCTTTTGGCCCTGTAAGTGCGGCCATAACGTTCATCATCTCTTGGAGCTTTTGTTGTTGCTCCTGAGCTTTGGTCACTGATCGTGTAAGCGGTCGATGACCCGTAGATATGCGACTGTCCTCCTTACCAGACGCCACATAGACGGTATGAAATACAATGCCCCCTGACTTAGGGTGTTTGGGTTCACCACCTCTGATATTTGTCGCCGGCGCGGGGGTTTTCTCCAGCCTCCTTCTTTTATGGGCCGTTGAAGTTGAAGGGGCCGTTGCAGTGGGCACCCTAGCGATTGTTGTCCTCTGCTGTTTAATAGGACGGTCATTTTCTTTTTGCACCTTCATCTTCTTTTGTCGACGAGAGTGATCTGGGTCGATCACGGAGTCTTGAACCCTTCGCCAAACCTTGTATATTTTTTAGGACAGCCGTTGAGGGGGCTGCTCCTACTTCGTTTCCGGAACTCTCTCCGTAGGTGGAGGAGATCTTTTCAGTGTAGCGGTTGGAGAGTTCTTACGTACCCTCCTCAGCAGTTCAAAGCTGTTCCCAGTTGGAACAGCAGTGTTGACTTTCACCACTGGAGCCGGTGGAGTTAGCCCTGAGGGGGAGTTGCCCCCTGCCTTCCTCACTCGTCGCCAATGGCGACGTCGAGCATGACGAGCCGTTGGGACTGGCTCGGAGATTGAGACAGCTTCTTTTTGCCCCCTGTCTGAATGAGGCGCCGCTGGTGTTAACCTCTTAAAGACTGAGGCTGTCTTTTGAGGGGTGATATTCAACCTGTCGAAGACGGATCCTCGAGCAGGGGCAGGAGTAGGAATCGTCAGTCTTGAAAAGACTGACTCTTTGACAGGGGAAGCCGCCTTGACGACTTCTGGAGCAGCAATTATTGCCTTCCTTAGGACAGCCAATTTAGAGTTCTGATCCAGCCTGGCGAAAACAGAGGCTGTTGGTTTGGTAGTGGGCGACCCGTTGACAAGGATCGTCATAGCAGTGAGCCGGTCGAAGACCGGCTTCTTGTTCACTTCCGGCACAGGTATTGGCATAGAGAAGCTTGTAGGCGGGATCATGGTCCCGAAAAACAGGCCGGTGGTAGCCTGGGTCACCTGGTCTACTGGAAGAGCGAGGAAGGAAGCCGCTTGGGGCCCATATGCTACACCTCCGGGGGAGGTGGAGCATCCGTTGCAGTGGCACTTCGAGCAGTTGATGCAGTTAGAGGCCATTGATGCTTGAGTTCTGCGCTAGGAAAAAGACCAAATCTTAGTAACTTGAAATCCAAAGGCAACTATTTAACAAACCGCGATTGGTTCGCGAGGACGACACACGAAGTGTGGAGTGGAAAGAGGAAAAGGTCCCACCGGGCGTGCCAGAATCTGTTCCCCTCCGAAAGACGGCGCACAAGACTGCGAAGTCCTGACGCTGAGATTCGGGGCAGATGCTATTTGGTTTTATCCGTCCACCTCTCCGAAGATGCCAAGTTGATTTATGGCACCGTGTATCGGAGGTTTAGACGGATGCGGCCGATGTAGCAGACTTCGTCAGATTCCCCCTCGCTTGAGGGGTTTTTGATTGTGGGGACGCTCTTCCCTTCAGGCGCAAGCCCCTGCAGTTAATTACGCTACCGCATCGCGGTAACAACTTTCTCCTTCTCCAGAGTTTCACTTCGTGTCGTGTGTGTTTGTTTTGTTTGTGGTTGCCCGTGGATTGTATACGGAGACTGAGTAATGCCGGCGCCCGTAGGACGTGGATTAGTCCAAATCCGTATTTACTTAGATTTGGGTTTGGTGTTTTTAGTTTAAGGATACATTAGCCGTATTGAGGCTAAGATCAACTTAAACGTTCGTTAAGGATACGTTAGTCCTGTTTGAGACTAAGATCGACTTAACGTAGTGATCCATTTAATATATGGCCGTCGGAACTCGTCACCTCTCTGACGACGTTGAAGGGTTACAACGACAGGTGTCAGAGGAGTTCAGAGATGTACCCTTGAACCAAAGTTGATTGGGAGTTTTATAGTCCATTTGGATGTTTAAGGATACGTTAGCTGTGTTTGGGGCTAAGATCAACTTAAACGGGATCGTTTAGATCTGGCAAAAGAGCATTTGGGGGCTCTATCGTTCCAGTTTAGGGACGTAATGGTCCATATTCCAGTTTACGGACGTGGTGGTTCATGTTCCAGTTTACGGATGTGATGGTCCATGTTCCAGTTTACGGACGTGGTGGTCCATTTTCCAGTTTAGGGACGTGGTGGTCCATGTTCCAGTTTAGGGACGTGGTGGTCTATGTTCCAGTTTAGAGACATGGTGGTCCGTGTTCCAGTTTAGAGACGTGGTGGTCCGTGTTCCAGTTTAGGGACGTGGTGGTCTATGTTCCAGTTTAGAGACGTGGTGGTCCGTGTTCCAGTTTAGGGACGTGGTGGTCTATGTTCCAGTTTAGAGACGTGGTGGTCCGTGTTCCAGTTTAGGGACGTGGTGGTCTAATGTTCCAGTTTAGGGACGTGGTGGTCCATCGTCGGTTTAGGGACATAGTGGTCCATCATTAGTTTAAGAACGTTTCGGTCCAACATTAGTTTAAGGACATTTCGGTCCAATATTAGTTTAAGGACGTCTCGGTCCAATATTAGTTTAAGGACGTTTCGGTCCAGCATTAGTTTAAGGACGTTTCGGTCCACGAGTTTAAGGACCCCGCAGTCCATATTGATGTGTGGTCGTCGGGACCCGTCACCTCTCTGACGTCATTGAAGGATTACAACGATGGGTGTCAGAGGAGTTCGGAGATGTACCCTCGAACCGGTCGTAAATTGATTTAGGGAGCAGCCGTGCTCAGTCAATTTAATTTAAGGACTTACGGCCAAAATTGGGCTAAGTCCAGTTGAAAATGTCCACATTTTGTTTGCATTTGGCCTGTTAGACCTTTGTTTGGGCTTTTCCCTTTTTAGAATGATGCATAGCATTTATGCCCATTTTGAATGGGCTCTGCCCTTTTTATTATAATGCAGAGCATTTGTTTTGGTCCATTGGACCTCTCAATTGGGCTCTGCCCCTTTAAATAATGCATAGCATTATTTTTGGTCTGTTTAGACTTTTGACTTGGGCCTGGCCCTTTAGGAAATGCATTGCATTTATCAGGCGCTTTGCGCCAATCAGAGAGCGCAAGCGCTTGTAGTGTTGACACGTGTCGCGCAAGCGCAGTGCGCTGCGCTAATGCGCTGCGCCTGCGCTGCTGACACGTGGCGCGCTCTGGTGGCTTGCGCCAATCCAGGAGCGCAACAGCGCAGTTTGCAAGTGCAAGGCACTATGATTTAAGAATCTTTTAGATTCAAGAACCAATGGTTCATAAGAAGAAGTGCAAAGCACTATTCGTTTCCTTGATCTAATTTAGATCAAAGAAAAACAAGTTTTTCTTTTTATTTCAAGAACCAAAGGTTCATAAAAGTGCAAAGCACTATTTTTTTTATTTTTGTTTTTTTCTTGTTTTAAAGAACCTGTGGTTCATAAGAAGTGCAAAGCACTGTTTATTATATGAAGATCATTGATCTGCTTTTTAGATCAATGATCTATTAGAAGAAATTTCTTCTCTCTTGTGAAGGTTTTTACCTTTTTCTTGAAATTTTTCTCAGAGTTTTCTCTGTTTGAAGCTCTTGATTTTTCAAGAAATGTTGATCCCTTTGAATTGAGGTCTAGGGTCCTTTTTATAGTGCCCATAAATTAGTTAAATTTGTTAGAGAGATCTTTCTCTGAGTGATTCCCCACCGTTGGATCTTTGATCCAAAGGCCTCTGTTTTACAGAAGAAAATCTTCTTGTTTTAACAAGAATAGAAAAGATTTCTTTAAAATCTCAATTCTGTTTTGCGCAAACGTCTCAGTACGTGACACGTGTCAAGCAGCGCACAGTGCAGCGCAACTGCGCTAGCGCATCTGCGCTGACACGCGTCGCGCAGCGCAACTGCGCTGACACGTGTCGCGCAGCGCAGCGCTTGCGCAACTGAAGCGTTGCTTCCTTTAATTTTACTTAAAATAGAGCTTTGCTCTGATTGGGTGCGCTGTCTTGGGCACTGCGCTGATGTGTCTGCGCCTGAAACGTGGCGCGTTGCGCCCGACACGTGGCGCGTTGCGCCCGGGATTTGAAGCGTTGCTTCAAAATTTGAATTTTGAATTTCCAGCAGAGCTTTGCTCTGATTAAGGGAAACAAGGACGTTACGGTCAATAGCTAGTTTAAGGACATTTCGGTCCGTAGCTAGTTTAAGGACGTTGTGGTCCGTTGTTAATTTAAGGACATTACGGTCCATAGCTCACCATTTGGCGGTGAGGTCGTAGTTTAAGGACGTTGCGGTCCACATCTTGTTTAAGGACGTTGCGGTCCATAGGGATGTGCTCATGGGTTTTGGGTTGCACCAAAGAGCTGTTGGTTGTCGGGACCCTCCACCTCTCTAAAGACGTTGAAGAATTACAACAACATGTATCAGAGGTATGGAGAGATGTACCCTTAAACCAAATTCCAGATTTTAGGGGAAAGATCATAGTGGCCGTCCAAGAATCATTAGTCGTTTTTTAGAGACTAAGATTAACTTAGGATATTGAGGAATCATCATCAGTTTGGGAAGTCATGAGCATAGTGGCTCGGTCTATTTGGAAATCCAAGATGTTTTAATCCTCAGGGAGACTTAGCCAATTTGGAGTCGGAGTTGGCTTCCTATAGTGTTAAACACTAATATATACTCAGTACTCATGTGCTCCCACGTGAGACTCCAAGCCAGTGTTAAACACTGAAATTTGGGGGAGGCTCACGTGTGGCACGTGAGGCTCTTGAAAGTGGGCGCTGTTCACTTGGGTTTATTCCCTTGTTCTTTTATAACTGCTAAGCATTATTGGGGGTCACGTGGGATCACGTGAGGCGCCCCAAAAATGGGAACTGTTTTGATTTATTCCGCTTTCCTTTTACAAGTGCTAAGCTCTATTAGGGGGTCACGTGGGATCACATGAGGCGCCCCAAAATGGAAACTGTCTTTGATTTATTCCCCTTTTCCTTTTGAACGTGCTAAGCACTATTAGGGGGTCACGTGGGATCACATGAGGCGCCCCAAAATAGGAACTGTTTTTTATTTATTCCCCTTTCCCTTTTGAAAGTGCCAAGAACTATTAGGGGGTCACGTAGGATCACGTGACGCGATGCGAGTTGTTCCTTTTTGTTCCTCAGAGATGCTCACGTGGGAACACGTGATCTGTTATGTAGCGTTTGAACGCTAATGAATCATCAGGCTGTTCATCTATGGTTCTGAGGAATCAAGTTCTCCTTTTGTTCTTTGCAGGGATTAAATTCTTTTTAAAGGGTTAAACCCTAGTTTCAGTGGAATTGGATTCCCATATGTTTTGTAAGAGTTAAACTCTTTTGAACTCAGTTCTTTCCCCTAGGTTTTGAATCTGCATGACAGAATCTCCCCGATAAGAATTAAATTCTCAACTTGTGGGGAGATCTGCTACTGCAGATCTTAACCAGAGGAAGAACTAGGTTCTTTTGAGAAGAGTTAAACTCTTGGTTTGAGAATTAAATTCTCTTTTTGTTTTGTGGGAGCTTTTGGGATAGGTTCCTCTTCTTTCTAGAGAATTAAATTCTCTCTCTATATTTTTCTTCCCCTCGTTCTGTGTGTATCTCTTGCTTTTCTCCTCTCTTTGCTTCTATTTATATGAGAAGAAAAAGAATTAATTTGTTAAGAAAATACCTCATTGAGAGATCATGATTGATTCCATGATCTTTTAGATCAATCGCTGAATTTTATTCACCGTTGGATTTTTAATCCAAAGGCTCTCTGTTTAATAAAGAAGATTTCTTATTTGTTTAGCAAGATTTTGAATATCTTGTTAGTTTTAACAAGATCAGAATTTTATTCTATCATATCTTTTAGTTTAACAAGATCAGAAATATATTTTCTTAATATAGAATTTAATTCTATCGTATGGATATCTCGTTAGTTTAATATAGAATTTTATTCTTATCATATGAATGTTAGTTTAATAAGATTAGGAAAATATTTTCCTATGATAGAACTTTATTCTACCAGATGATCACCGTTGGATCTTTGATCCAAAGGTCCTATGTTTAACAGAGAAGATCTTTCTAGTTTGAGCAAGATCAGGAAAATATTTCCCAAATAGAATTTAATTCTAGAATTTGACAGGAGAATTTTAAATTGGGAGCGCTCACATGCTTTGCATGTGAGTAGCAAGAGAACTCACGTGTTTAACACGTGACCCCTAGTATGGGTTTTAGCCCGTTCATTTTCAGCGCTCATATGCTTTACATATGAGCGCTCACGTGTTTTGCACGTGAGGCATGTTTGGCTATTAGTTATCTTTCAGCACTTACATGCTTTGCATATAAGCGCTCACGTGTTTAACACGTGAGGCCAAATTTTGAGGACTCCGCCCTTTTTATAAGGGAACCAGTAGCTCTTAGCCGAAAATTTTGGCGGGAACAACGGTATGTCCACACGCAAAATGGGCACGGATGAAAACCCGAAAGGGCGCCGTGAGTAAAAACAGCAGGGCTACCGCCGAGTTTGTGAAAACCCAGAAGGGCGCAACCTCGTTAAAATAAATACACTTACGAGATCCTCATGACTCGTAAGGAGAATCCCCCTGTGAGATCCCCACGGCTCATAGGATTCAAAAGCCTTAAGTTACAGCGATCTGGACTTGTTCTTAAACCGTCATATCCCCCAAATTGCCCTACTGGCGGTCCATACTGACCCTTGTATAAAATCCACGGGCACGAATAAATATTTCTTTGCCAAGTTCGACAAATGGCAAGAAATGTCCCCATATGGTGAATAACACCTGTATGTCCTCTCGACTTATAAGGAGAAAACACTCTTATGTGATTCTTACTACTTATAAGAGAAAACCACTTAGAAGTCCTCACGACTTCTAAGGAGAACATACACCTACGAGATCCTCACGACTCGTAGGGAGAAATACCTTTATGAGACCCTTACGGCTCGTAAAGTAAAAAAGCCTTAGTCGACAGGATCCTAACCCTGTCTACTAAGCCACCTTTGTCCAAATCGACAGGGGCAAATGATGATTCGCTCCTGGCACTATCCCAGTTGCAGCGATACTGATGCCTAGATCGGTATCAAATTCCGAGTCCTCTCAAGGCAAATGATGAGTCACACCTGGCAATATCCCAGTCGTAGCGATACGGATGCCTAAACAGGTGTCAAACTCCAAGTCAACCTCTCCGGAAAGTGCCGTACCTACAACCATCTAATGAAGAAGGGGACCCCGTTCTTCTGGGATCAGAAATGCCAAAGTACACAGGACGAAATCAAGCAATACCTGCAGAATCCACCAGTACTGACCACTCCGGTCAAGGGAAAGCCCCTCATCCTGTACAAAACAGCCATTGAAGGTTCTTTAGGCGCGCTATGGGCACAAGATAACGACCAAGGGAAGGAGAGAGCTCTCTACTATTTGAGTCGAGTTCTTCTGGGGGCAGAAAATAACTACTCCCCCATTGAAAAGTATTGCCTGGCACTGATCTTCACGATAACGAAACTCAGACATTATGCATTGGCACATGAGGTTCATCTCATATCAAAAGTGGATCCTCTCAAGTACTTTATGTCAAGAGCCATACTAACAGGAAGGCTTGCCAAATGGGCCCTCCTCTTAATGGTGTTCTCGATAACATATCGACCTCTCAGGGCAGTGAAAGGCCAGGCCATCGCCGACTTCCTCGCTGAGAATCCGACACATGCCGACTCGCCCCTAAATTGCGAGCTGCTGGATAAATATACGTTCGACGCAAAAGATGAGAAAAATGACTCTCTATAGGAACTTTACTTCGATGGGGCATCGTCTATAAAGAAGCGAAAGCAAAATACCCCCATAATCAAAGCCGGGGTGGGCCTTATCCTCGTGACTTCGCAAGGAGGGATAATGCGTTTCGCCCTTTCTTTAACAGAGCCATGGAAAAACAACGAGGTTGAATACAAGGCTCTAGTAGCAGGTCTCGAGATCTCCATTGACATGGGAATCGAGAGCCTCCTCATATATGGAGACTCCCAGTTGGTCGTTAGCCAAGTAAAGGGCGACTATCAAACATGCAAGCCAGAGTTGGTAAAATATGGCGAAAGAGTGCGGCAACTGCTGACTCAGATCCCCTTCTACTTCCTGGAAAGCATACCATGGACGGAAAATAGCAAGGCAGATGCGTTAGCCAAGCTCGCTAAAGAACTGGCCGACGAAAACCTCGATGACGTAAGGATCATTGTGCAAAGTCGTCGGATTCTCGCACCAGTAGAAATATCTCCCGAGTCGTCCGAAGAAGAGGAAGCGACCAAACAAGTGGCCTTCCAAGTAGAGGACAAAGAAAAGGTTAAGGATTGTAGAGAAGTCTTCATAGACTACTTCAAATCCCATCGAATGCCCGAAAACGCATCTTCATGACATCAGCTCATGAAACGAGCTCTGTCTTTCGCCTTCGTCAATGATACTCTATATAAGAGATCATTCGAATGTCTTTGGTTGAGATGCCTGGGACCAGAAGAAGCAAGGAGAGCCGTCCAAGAAACTCACGACGGACTCTGTGGTTCCTATCAAGCTGGGAAAAAGATGAAGTTAAAGATCAAGAGAATGGGTTACTATTGGCCCACAATGATTCAGGACTGCCTTGAATATGCAAAGCAGTGTCACTCGTGCCAAATTCACGGGGACTTCATCCATCAGCATCCGAATCCGCTACACCTAACACTGGCAAGCTGGCCGTTCGAGATGTGGGGAACCGATATAATCGGGCCTATCAAACCAACATCAACCAAGGGACATCAGTTCATATTGGCAATGACCTATTACTTCTCCAAGTGGGCAAAAGCAGTACCTCTAAGGGAAGTGAAGACGAAGAACATCCTCCATTTCTTCAGGAAACACGTCCTCTACCGGTTCGACACTCCGCGACGGATTATCTCTGACAACGGACCGGCCTACAGAAGCCATAAGATCAGCCGCTTCATGCAACAACATAATATAGATTGTAGATACTCTTCAGTCTATAACCCCCGAGCTAATGGTCTAGCTGAGGTTTTCAACAAAACTTTGACGAAGATAAAAAAGAAGACGGTGTCCAGAAACAGAAAGGACTGGCATGAGAGATTGCATGAAGCTCTCTGGGCTTATCGAACCACGTTCAAAACAGCCACGAATACTACGCCATTTGCGTTGGTATTCAGCACGGAAGCGGTACTTCCCTTGGAGATAGAGTTACCCTCACTAAGAAAATTCCCACCTTCGGGTTGAGGAGCTCGATGATCTCGATGAAACTCGTCTCATGGCGCAGCAAAACCTAGAAGCTTACAAAGCAAGGATGACGCGCTCATACGAAAGACTAACTAGACCAAGAGCATTCCGCCAAGGCGAACTCGTGCTAGTTGTCAAAAGACCTATGATCCCCAACCAGACGGAGGAAATTCGAGCCGAACTATGAGGGCCCATACGTCATAGACAAAGTTTATCAAGGTGGTGCCTATTTGCTCATAGATATGCATGGAGAAAGACCCTTCCGGCCAATAAACGACCGCTTCCTTAAGAAATACTACCCTTGATAAGTTATAACTCAGGTTAATGATAGATGACGCCGCTTGTGTCCGCTCGCTATCTTCCTGAGTCAGCACTCTGTAAGTAGTATCCGGCAAAACTTCGCCTCGAAGTTATGGACTGGGATGTCTCTAAACTAACAATGGACCGTAATGTTCTTAAACTAAATATGTCGCCTCAAACAAGGCGATAGTGGAATTCAAGTTCATAGGTCCCAGTGGCAAAGACTGCAACTCAAATCCCGCTGCCTACACAGCTGCCCCGGTGGCGAAGTCCCACCGTAATCGCAAGAAAAAAAATGGTACGTCCACAAGCGAAATGGGTACGGACGAAAACCCGAAAGGGCTCCATGAGTAAAAACAACAGGACTGACAGCGAGTTTGTGAAAACCCGCAAGGACGCAGACTCGTAAAAAAAATTCATGCACACTTGCAAGGTCCTCTCGACCTTGTAAGGAGAAAAAACCTGCGTGAGATCCTTACGACTCATAAGGGAGCAACACACTTAGGGATCCCCATGATTCCTAAAAAGAAAATACACCTACGAGATCCTCACGACTAGTAAGGAGAATTCCTCCCTACGAGACCCTCACGGCTCATAGGATTCAAAAGCCTTATGTCACGCCTCGCTTCCCAGTATACGGGCAGAGGACGCGACGAGGCCGCTATGTATTTACTCTGAAGTAAACACGCTAAGTATATCTAAGCAATATAAATAAAATGTACACAAGAGAAAAAATGTAAACAACAACTTTATTTATTAACATTCTTTTTACAATACAACTGAAATGGAAATACATGGAATGGAAAGCAATGCCTAAACAGTGGCATAACATAAATGAAAATGGAATAAGTACAAGTGGCTACAGCTTTAGGTCTTCGGTGTACTGCTCACGGGCCTGCTCCAAATGCTCCTGACTGGTCTCGTACTCCTCAACGTCGGGTCCTCCTGACAACATTCCAAAGAAGAAGAGAAACAAGAATGTCATCAGCGAACAAATCGCTCGGTAAGTCCCGTAAATAGACAAGAATGGAATAAACAGAATAGTGAGTATATTGTTATAATGTTGTATTTAGTGTTAACGCTGTTGTTTGTAGCTTGGTACAGAAAATTCCAGTGTATACGAGAGGAGTCCCACTTATACCGGAGACTTTGGTAACTCGTAGTACAAGGCTCCGTCGATAATACCACAGAACAACGGCATGGATGTAATTACGTCTTAAGTGACCATCTTGTGCCACCTTTAACTTGTTCCGTACCAGTCTATCCCTTTATAACCCCGTAGTGTTAATTGTATTGATTGTACGGAATGTATTGTGTTGTATTGTCTTGTATTGTCTTGTATTGTAAATTGAATATAGACGGACGACTTACCAAAACCATGATATCAGTAAATAGATGTAACTGGAGGATCCTGTAGATGGATGTATATCCATGGTTCGGTTCAGTCAATATAGATTGAATAGATTGAACAGATTGAATATATGAATTCATGGATTCATGTTGTATTGTAGTTTATACTTGAATCATATTCAAGTTAGATTGATTATATTGAGACTCCATCTGAGTCAGTCAATTAGAAAAGAAAATTGAAGTCCTGAATTATATTTTGGTGTTATCGGTAACTGCTGCACATGGACGACAGGATTTATGTCTTTTTCAAAGACAATTACCGTGTTGATAACACCGTTTGTTAAGTTGTCTACCTTAAATAGGAAATCACCCATATCTTCGGCTCCCTGAGGCTCAAGAGACTGGTCCCGCTTTAACCTATATTTACTAGGGTTCTTATTGTAATTTAGTATAACTTGAGGGAGTTTTATGTAAAATAGTTTTGGCATAATTAAAAAATACACCTCAAGTATTTAATTACCATCTTTAGAGTTTTCATAGATATTTTTTTTATTAAATTTGAAATTTCTAGTGAATATGACCTAGTTTTAATGTATAAGGTATTTATTTGAAATATTGGAATTGTATGGTATTTTCTTATAAATGGAATGTTTTTCTTGAATTTTGGAAATGTGGAATATTATAAATATTAAAAATAGATATTTTGATATTAATTACACACACACACACATATATATATATATTTATTAAAAATATAAGTTTTATTTATAATAGTAATCACATTTTCTAAAGAAAAATGTATTAAAAATCTTTCCAGATCGTATACTCCTTGAGGAGATCTGCATCTCACTCTACTAAGCCTGAGGATGTACGATAATCTGCACCATACCGAACGGGTTCCCCAAAATGGGTTGTAGAGGCGTAATTGCAAAGATTTGTTAAATACACTTCTTATAAAAAAATGTTTTATAAGTTGAAGGTATTTATATGTAAAGTCGTATTTTCCCGAATCTATATTCCTAAATTCCATCGTGTTATATTAGATATGTGTGTTGTGAGAAGGTAGGTCATTACCTCATGAGTTTTTCTAAGGTAATACGGTTTAAAAAGTTTAAGCATGTCGGAATGAAACATGAAGATATTTTAATGTAAAAGTGGAATAAAACTTGCTATGGTTATTATTTTAATGTCAAACTTGTTCTATTGTCTTAGTGAATATTTAATGGTCATGACATAAGAGTTTGGTATTATTATGTTTAATAAAAATAGAACTTTTTAAGGAAAAAACCGAATCGGAAGTTGGATTAACTCCGCTTCCGTCGGGTTTTAGTTTTGAATGTTTTTAGAATAGAGAAAAGAAGAAGAAGTAGGGACTTACTGGATGATTGGTTAGAGGAGAGAAAGAGGAAGAGGTGGGAGTTATCGGTGCGTCGTTTCTTCGTCGGAAACTCCTTGAGTTGTCGCCGGAAGTTCGTCGGAGCTTCGTCCTTTGCTAACTCCACTTGCACACAAAAGGATCTTGGAATTTTCTTGAGAGTTTTGGCAGGAAATTGTGAGTGAGGAGGTGTGAAATGAGGGTGGTATTTATAGGGAAAATTAGGGTTTAGGGTGTTTAAAGAATGCATTGAAATATGCATTAAAATGAGGTTAAATGGGCATTTTATTGCTCTCTGGATTAATTCAGAGTAAACAAGTAATGTGGGGTTAGTGGGGTAGCTGAAAGGTTGCATGGGGTGAGGTTTGGAAGAATTTGGGACGGTTTGACCCAACCTTGCCGGATTTTTTGAGCTTGTCGCCGGCCCATTGCCGACGGTCTGGGTTGGTGTTGGGGTATTGGGTCAGGGTCGTTTAGTATTCTACAGTGCACGTGTTTGATTATCTTGTGTCTCTTCAGTTTACGTGTAGTGCACATGTAGTCTCTTTGGCTTCTAAAAAGATTAAAAGAATTTAAAATAAAAAGAATATGTGGCTGATGGGATTTGAACTCTGTTGCTTTGGTTCAGCAGTGCAAGGTCTTACCAGTGAGCTACAAGCTCTTTCTTACTGTTCAAAAGCAAAACAAACTTATAACTTGTGCTCAGGCTCATGTACCCCTTTCTGTATTTTTGAAAAAAAATTGTACAGAAAGTTTAGGGTTGTTACACCTTAAGATACAGGGACCTGAATCTGTTCTTAAGCCATACACTCCCAAAGCTGCCCTACAAGCGGTTCCATATTGACCCTTGTATACAATCCACGGGCGCAAATAAACATTCCCTCACCCAGTTCCACCTATGGTGCGAAATTTCCCCATTCGTTGGACAACACTTGTAGGTCCTCTCGACCTGCAAGGAGAAATCACTCTTGTGAGATCCTTACGACTCACAAGAGAAAATATCACTTAGGAATCCTCACGACTCCTAAGGAGAAAATACACCGATGAGTTCTTCATGACTTGTAGGGAGAAACACCTTTATGAGACCCTTATGGCTCATGAAGTCAAAAGCCTTAGTCGGCAGGATCCTAACCCTGTTTGCTAAGCCACTTTTGTTCAAATCAGCAAAGGAAAATGGTGATTCGCTCCTGGCAACATTCCAGTGGCAGCAATGCTGATGCCTAAATTGGTATCAAATTCCAAGTCCTTTTACGGCAAATGATGATTCGTTCCTGGCCATATTCCAGCCGCAGCGATGCTGATGCTAAGATTGGTATCAGATCTCAAGTTTCAAACTCGCAATAAAAATCAGCGAGCCATAAATGCATATGAAATAGATGAAATGAACCCGCTTTCTTTCTTGAGAAGTTAGCCCGATGAATGTATTGGGAATCACTTTCACATTTTCTCTGATGATGGGGCAAATCGCAACAAAAATCAGCGAGTAAAATATATGCATAGCCGAAATGTTTGGGCGATTCGCAATAAAAAGCAGCGAGTAAAAAGAAAATAGCCGAAATGATTGGGCACCGCGAAAAACGGCCGAAATGTTTGGGCAACTCGCAATAAAAAACAACGAGTAAAAACAAAAACAGCCGAAATGATGGGGCAACTCGCAATATAAATCAACGAGCAAAATATATGCATATAAAACAGCCGAAATGTTTGGGCAACTCGCAATAAAAATCGTGTAAAAAGAAAAACAGCCGAAATGATTGGGCAATCGCAACTTTCGCGATATAAAAAGCTGAAATGATAGGGCATCGTGGAAAGAAACAAAAAAAATGAATGAAACTTTTGCCCTGCAGGTGAGTCCGCATCGATCCATGTATACAATCCATGGGCACAAACGAATAAGGGAACCACATTTCCCACCAGGCTCTATTAGAAAGAGAGCCAAATCTCAACGGCAACATCTACAGCCTAGAGATCACAACGATGTTCCTTCTCACTCCAGTAGAATGCAGACGCAGCGTTAACAACCGACCCCAGGGTCAAAACAGCGGAGCCATGGCAAAGTCACTAGTTCCAAGCCTCGACGGTTCACCAACAACCTAGAGACAATCTCGATATTCGTCGCAATATGGCGGACACAATGTCAACAAGCGAAGTAAAGGAAGATTTCTAGCTTCAGGGTCTTGACGGCAACATCTACAGCCTAGAGATCAACAACGGCGTTCCTTCTCACTCCAGCAGGATGCAGATGCTACGTCAACAACCGACCCCAGGGTCAAAACAACGGAGCTATGGCAAAGTCCCTAGTTACAAGACTCGACGGTTCACTGACAACCTAGAGACAACATCGACATTCGTCGCAATATTGCAGACACAATATCAACAAATGAAGCAAAGGAAGATCCCTAGCTTCAAGGTCTTGACGGCAACTCAAATAAGACTTGAAAGACTATTGGAGATAATCCCACACCAGCACGGAGTGGTAATGACTCATCGGGGCTCCTAAAATGAGCCTAACCTCAAGTAAAAAGAGGCATGGAATATCCCTAACGCTTGCTCTTCTGACGGTAATATCATACGGGAGATTACTTGAAGACGTCTTGTCCAGCCCCCGAAGGGATCAGAGACACGACAGTCGTGAGGCTACTCGAATAGCAAGATTGCATATCGGGGAATACATCGGCCAACGCGACGGTACGACGGGTAGAAAACCCTAGTACCACCGACCTTAACGGACTTCTATCAGCAGAGATTAACTATGACGTTATGACATTCTTGCGAGAAATTCTCGATTCGTCTCGACTCGTGGGGAAAATAATGTCCTTGCGAGAACTTCTCTATTCGTCTCAACTCGTAGGGAAAACAATGTTTCTGTGAGAACTTCTCGATTCGTCTCGACTCGTAGGGAAAATAATGTTCCTGGGAGAACTTCTCGATTCGTCTCGACTCGTAGGGAAAACAATGTTCCTGCGAGAACTTCTCGATTTGTCTTGACTCGTAGGGAAAACAATGTTCCTGCGAGAACTTCTCGATTCGTCTCGACTAGTAGGAAAAACAATTTTCCTGTAAGAACTCCTCGACTCGTCTCGACTCGTAGGGAAAACAATGTTCCTGCGAGAACTTACGGCTCATAAAAAAAATGTCTTAGGCTACAAGGAACCTAAACTTGTCTCCTAAGCCATCAATTCTATAGCTATGCATGACTCTGCACTACTTCACCCACGTACATACTTACGTGGGCAAAATAGCGGGAGGCATTTGTTCCCGCCAAAATTTTCGGCCAAAAGCTACTTGTTCCCTTATAAAAAAGGGGGAGCTAATGGCTAAACATGCCTCACGTGCTAGACACGTGAGCACCCATATGTAAAGCATATGGGCGCTGAAAATAAACTAAATAAAAAAATTAATGGCTAAACAGGCCTCACGTGTAAAACATGTGAGCGCTCATATGTAAAGCATATGAGCGCTGAACATAAACAGGCTAAAACCCACACTATGGCTCACGTGTTAAACACGTGAGTTCTCTTGCCGCTCACATATAAAGCATGTGAGCACCCCAATTTAAAATGCTCCTATCAAATTCTAGAATTAAATTCTATTTGGGAAATATTTTCCCGATCTTCCTCAAAACTAGAAAGATCTTCTCTGTTAAACAGAGGACCCTTGGATCAAAAATCCAGCGGTGGTCATATGATAGAACACAGGAAAATATTTTCCTAATTTTGTTAAACTAACAAGATATTCACATGACAAGAATACAATTCTATGTTAACAAGATATCCATATTAAGAAAATATATTTATGATCTTATTAAACTAAAAAGATATGATAGAATAAAATTCTAATCTTGCTAAAACTAACAAAATATTCATAATCTTGTTAAACAAACAAGAAATCTTTTCTGTTAAACAGAGAGCATTTGGATCACCGATTGATCTAAAAGATCATGAAATCAATCAAGATCTCTCTATGAGAGATTTTCTTAACAAATTGATTTTTTCTCTTCTCCTATAAATAGGAGTAATGAGTTTAAATCTAAAAAAGAGGAGTGTTTACCGCCGAAATATGCGAGACGCGACCGAGTAGGCTCGTCTTGCCTGAATTTGGGGGCAGATACTATTTGGTTTTATCCGTCCACCTCTCCGAAGATTCCAAGTTGATTTATGGCACCGTGCATCGGAGGTTTAGACGGATGCGGTTGTAGCAGACTTCATCAGAATCCCCATCGTTTGAAGGGTTTTTGATTGTGGGGACGTTCTTCTCTGCAGGCGCAAGCCCCTGCAGTTAATTACGCTACCGCATCGCGGCAACCACTTTCTCCTTCTCCAGATGGTCACTTCGTGTCGTGTGTGTTTGTTTTATTTTTGGTTGCCCATGGATTGTATACGGAGACTAATGTATGTTGTCGCCCGTAAGGCGTTGATTAATCCAAATCAGTATTTTCTTAGATTTGGGTTTTTGGTTTGGGTTTAAGGATACGTTAGTCTCATTTAAGACTAAGATCAACTTAAACGTTTGTTAAGGATACGTTAATCTAATTTTAGACTAAGATCAACTTAACGATTTATTAAGGATACGTTAGTCTAATTTTAGACTAAGATCAACTTAATAGGATCATTTAGATCCAACAAAAGAGCATTTGGACTCCATTGTTTTAGTTTAGGGACTTTGCAGTCCAGTTTAAAGACATCATAGTCTATGGAGTTTAAAGACATCATAGTCTGTAAAATTTAAGAACATCATAGTCCATGAGTTTAAGGACCCCACAGTCCGTAAATTTTAGGACGTCATAGTCCAAGAGTTTAAGGACCCCACAGTCCATGGTAGTTTAGAGACATCATAGTCTGTAACGTTTAAGGACATCATAGTCCATGAGTTTAAGGACCCCACAGTCCATGGAATGTCTGGTTGTCGGGACCCGTCACCTCTCTAAAGACGTTGAAGGATTACAACGATAAATATCAGAGGAGTGAAGAGATGTGCCCTTAAACCAATATTGGTTGGGAGATCTGTAGTCCAATTTGGGACTAAAATCAAAGATTTATGAGCATATGAGCCTAATTAATCTGAAGTAGGGTTCTGTGACCACTTTGGGCTCGGCCCACCTAGTTAAAATTTTGAACATTTAGCAATGCTGAGCATTGGTTTGGATTCTGACAGCCTTTTGTCTTTTATTGAGTGCAGAACACTTATTATAGCTTTGGGCCCCCCTTTTTTTATAGAACATTTTATGTTCATTTAGCGCACACATGAGAAGCACGTGGTGCGCTTGACGCTGAGCGCCAGGCAATGAGCGCATTACGCTTATGGTGAAGTAGCGCACATGTGAGGAGCACGTGGCGCGCTTGACGCTGAGCGCCAGTCAATGAGCGCAGAGCGCTTCTGTCAAATAGTGCACACATGAGGAGCACGTGACGCGCTTGGCGCTGAGCGCCAATCAATGAGCGCAGAGCACTTCTATTAAGTAGCGCACATGTGAGGAGCATGTGGCGCGCTTGGCGCTTTGCGCCAGACTTGGAGCGCTGAGGGCATCTGTGAAATAGCGTACACGTGAGGAGCACGTGGCGCGCTTGCGCTGTACGCCAGACTTGGAGCGTTGAGGGCTTCTTGTGAATTTGGAGCGCTGAGGCTCTGCAGCGCCGTGCGCTGGATTTGGAGCGTTGAGGCACTTCTTGTGAATTTGGAGCGCTGAGGCTCTTTTAAGGCAGTTTTGCGCTCTGAGAATTAAATTTTCTCATATAAGAGATTTTGCCTCATGGATCTAAGAACAGAGTTCTTATTTTATAGGAGATATTTCAATCTCTTATGTTTTTGATGGAAGGCTTTACCTTTATGGATCTGTGATCCTAAGAGAATTGAATCATTCTCCCCCTTTTATAACGAGATATTATAATCTCTGAAAGACAATTTATCTTATAGATCTATGAGCTGAAGAATATTACGTTCTTCCCCCCTTTTTTATGATGAGATACTTTGATCTCTGTTGTGAAAGACCTTGGTCTTATAGATCTATGATCTTAGAAAAAGAAGTGAATTCTTCTTTTTATATGAGATGATTTCATCTCTCTGTTCTCTTTTTTACCTTGAAGAAAATTTTCTTCTTCTGAAAGCTTGCTCTTTGTCTCCTGAATTTCTCAAAGTTTATGGGAGGGTTCCTCTATATCAGACTTGAAGTCTTGGGGCCTTTATATAGGGCAAGCTGATTTGTTGAATCAGTTGAAGAGATCTTTTCTCTAATTGATTTGGGGATGTTTCCCCCGTTGGATCTTTGATCCAAGGGCTTATGATTTACAGAAGGCAATCTTCTTGTTTTTAACAAGATTAGGAAACCTTTTCCCATATAGAATTTATTCTGTATTTTGTTGATTTTTAATCACCATTGGATCATTGATTCAACGGTGCTCTGATTTTCAGAGCACAATCTTTCTTGTTTGGAATGATTGTGAGGAATGTTTCCCTAATAGAATTTTACTCTGGTTAATTGATGATTTTTAATTATGTTCGTTGGATCTTTGATTTAACGTTTGGGAACATTTAGTTCCAGCGCTAGCGCTCTCGTGCTTTGCACGTGGTGCGCTGCTTAGAGTGCAGCGCACTTAGCGCTAGCGCTTACGCGTTTTGCACGTGGTGTGCTACTTAGAGTGCAGCGCTATTAGCGCTAGCGCTCATGTGGTTTGCACGTGAGCGCCGTCTCAGAGTCTTCGACTCTCTGAGCGCTGGCGCTGCTACGAAGCACTGCTTTATTTCAAAATTTGTAATTTGAACAGATCTTTGCTCTGATTGGGGGAAATAAATGCCCCCCACCGTTGCGCTCACGTGGCCCACACGTGAGTGCAACGGTGACATCATCTCTGCCATTGGATCAACTTAGGAGTTGAAACGGCTCTCAGTGCCTATAAATAGGACCCTTAGCCCTTTAGATGATCTATGTTCATCTTCTCACTTTTTTCCTTCTGAGAATTATTTCTCTTTCAGAGCATAGCTCTTCCCTTTAAGAAATTTCTTAAGAGTCAAAACTCTGCCCAATTTAGGTAAAAATTAAACTTTTTAAAAGAGCTTTGCTCTCCTTAAATCATAGATCTAAAAATATATCTTTAGGGTTTTACCCATTAACAGAGCTATGCTCATTTCCAAGATGTAATCTTTTTTTAGGGTGATTTTAACCCATGAACTGAAATATAGTTCATGAAGAATTTAAGGGTTTATTCA
Organism: Agapanthus africanus; assembly: GCA_030015575.1. Lineage (NCBI taxonomy): Eukaryota > Viridiplantae > Streptophyta > Magnoliopsida > Asparagales > Amaryllidaceae > Agapanthus > Agapanthus africanus. Next base: position 18,336,880 of record JASDDO010000026.1, on the reverse strand, counting down.
CAGATCTTGAAGATCTTGAAGATCTTAGAGTTTTTACTCTGTAGAAGCTTTGCTTCTTAGGGTTTCTTGATGGACTGTTTCATCTTCCTTACAGAGCGTTGCTCTTTAGAAATTTTGGCGGGGGGTGGGAGGGGATTTATTCCCCTCATGATTAATTATGACAGTTGTCTGTCTGTTGCAGAGCACTGCTCTTAATGGGAGATTTACTCCTTGGCCTGAGGGATTCTCATTAAATAAGAATCCTTTGAGGATTTTCTCGTTTAATGACAGTCTCATCAAATGATGAGACTGTTTTATTAATGATGAGTTATCATCTAGATTGTGTGGGTCCCCTTTGGCCCCTTTTTACCGCATTGCAGTGTGGTACGGATTTAAAGTACCAAGTACCGAACTTGACTTGTAGCATTGACGGCTAACTTTGTTCTTTTCTGCGCAGGTACTATGTCTTTCGATACTCCGTTTCCCTTTGTCCGTTCAGAAGGCGGATTCCCTACAGCGCCAATGGATAGGGAAGTCTTCGCATTGATAAAAGATCATGACCCAGAGCACAAGAATCTTCATTTATGGGGAATATGGTACAACCAGATTATCAGGGGCCGACGGAGCTTTTCTTGCGCGACACCTTCGGAGCCTATCTCAGCGATCTCTTATGCAGATGCACCCCCAATAAACTATGCCGTAGAGGAAGTCAATTAGACTTCGGAGGGTCTCCTTCAGCCTTTTATGGCTGCAATACCCGTATAGCCGCCGGCGGTTTTGGATACTCCAGGACGGCGTATATGCCAGGGTGAGTCGCGTCCTTAGGGACAACCATATAACATAGGCTTAACTCCCCGTCACCCAGCCGGATATCTGCAATGGGCCCACTATATTTTGTCGGTTAAAGAGTCGCAACTGCTGAAGCTTGGGTTGTATCCCGCAGTTTATGCGTCTCTCTTCCAGTATTCCACGCCTCCTGCCTGGTGGGTCAAGGCTTTTCTGGAGCAATGGAACATTCCCACACCTTCCTTCTGTTGGATCGAGAAGTTTCAATTTCTTTAGAGGAGTATGCCGAGGTTTCCGGCTTACCGGTTAGGGAAGAACATTATAAGGAGTTGATTCCTCCGGATGAGTATATCTTTGCCACCAAATCAGTGGTAATGGGTCTTACCCTAGAGAATGCCATTCAACACCAATTCCCGAGTTTGATAAAGGTGTTGAATATCTATGAAAGCCTCTTTCTCGAATCCGGAGGCCGCAGGGTTACTTTCACAGATTCCATCGCCCGTTTTCTCAGGTCGGAAGTCCTGTCGAAGGAAGTCGCGAAATTCGCCAAACTCGACGATCCTTTTGGTTTCGGTTTGGACAACCAACCGGCAACGGAGGCGGATCAGAGAAATTTCTTTCTCCCCAACACCCCGGTCGTCTCTTTTACAGAACTTGCAACTCCTGGAATTGACGAAGAAACATTCTTTTTGGGGTTCCTCGGGCTATGGCTAAACTGGTTTGCACTTCCGATGCACCCTCGCCATATGAGGCCGTCCGTTTTTTATCTAGCTTACCGAATGGTTGCTGGGATGCAAGTGGCCGTCGGGATCGCTGGGTTAACCCATTTATATCACGGCCTCAGCTTGGCAGCAGACACTACTGAACCAGGGGTGCAGTACGTGAACTTCTCGATGCATTATTTTATGTCCTGGATCGAGCTACATGTACTTGGGCGTCTTCGGTATCCACAAAAGGCCTTGCTTCTATGACAAGTGTAAGTTCCCTCGGATCATGCGGCTAGTCGACGCATCCATTGTAAATCCGACACCGCGGGAAGCTAGGGGTTTGCTCCTTCGTCCGCGCATGGTTGGAGATGTCATGACCTTCACCGATAAAATTCTGACCGTCGGCCAGGAATCCACAAAAACGGTGCAGCCATTGCAGGACATCTTTAAAGACAGGGCCTCTGTCTTGAAAGCTCGGGAGATTCTTCATTTATACTCCATTAGGCCGGGCTTTCTCATGTTTAGACAGTATAATTCGGCGTTGTTTATGAGATACAACCCACATCATTTCGCCCAGCAGTTAAGCTATAACCAGGGCGTCCTGCTTGAGGCCTTCTTGGCAGAACCGTCTGCTACTGAAGAGGGTATCCGGAGCGCGTTGCATCATTTTATGCGGTTGAACATCGGCTCCAATTTCTTTATTAGTGAGCCGAGTTGCGTTCCAAAAGCCCTAAACGTATATGTGGCGTGGTACCAGCCGATAGGCGCCATTATTAGAGAGGAAAAGAGATTGTTGCTTGATCGTAAGGGTGCATCGCCGGCTGGTAATCCAAATGTTCCTCTGAAGTGGCGGACCATTGTCCGTCCTCCCTTAAGAGAAGCTGCTGCAGCTGTGGTTCCACGTGCTATACGTGAGCTGCCCCTACCCAGTGTGCTTAAAAAAGAGGCAGCTGCCGCGTCTCCCGAGTCGGGTGTGGGTACGGAAATTGGGACTCGTCGCCCAAAGGTGCCTACCGAGCGTAAACTTGTGCTAGCGGCTACCGGCACTCGCTCGCAGAAGAGAAAGAAGTCAATACTCTCTGCAGACGTTGCATTCGGCTAGGAGCCTCATACTCATTACAGCGAGCGCATAAGTGAATACGGGACCAATGAAGGCTTATTCATGGCACCGGATGATACTGATCTAGAGGCTGCTATTGCAGCTTCCAAGTGATTAGCTAGCCACAAAGCAGGACTGGTCACCCTTGCACAGTCAGATAGACTTCAGTCATATCTTTCCGCTGTTACGTTTTTATTATCATGTCTTGACTGACAATTCTTCTTCAACAGGCATCTCCACTGAAGAAGCTCTCGCGGCTTCTCTCAAGACTTTTGAAGAGGAGGAAAGGCTTCGTACTTCCTTGGGCATTGGTACATTTCATCTCACTGTGCCTCCATTCCCGTTTTTATGGGTAAACTAACTCTTCTTTTCCATCTTATTGCAGGGACTACCTCGACTCTGGTTATCCTAAGTGCAGTGCCGATCGCGAGTGGTGATGCGGCGACGCTCCCAAGGCTGGCTACCGAACTCCCAGCTCCCCCAGTATTGCCGAAAGAGGCTTTGCTCAAACAGCCGATGACGGACGCCGTAAAGGCTCCATAGGCAGAACTTGGTTCGGATGACGACATCTCCTTGACGGAGGCTTTGAGGAGGTCACTTCTCTCTGCCCAGGCCGACAAGAAGCGTAGAAAGCGCGCAACTAAGGAACATGATGCCGCATTGGCAATAGGTGTAGGCTCAAGCGTTATTCCATCCATCACTATTTCCTCCGAAAATGCTCCAGTCGCCTTGTCTACCGTTCGCAGACAAGTTTTGCGCGTGGCTCGGGAGGCAATCAAAAAGCCGTCTCAAGGTAACGTAACACTGGGTCATTTTATTAGAGTTTGATCTTCAAATTCTCATATATCGTATCCTACAGGGCTAAGTCCTGGCGATGAGGCAGCAGGTGAGATATCGGCAACTGCTGAGCCTGAAATGGCTACTCTCTCCCAGGAGTCTGGGACTGCTCCACTTGCCACTCTTTCCCCTTGCGGTTCCCTGCCATTGCCCGACATTGCGAGTGTCATGAAGGCTCTCGTAGAATCGAGGGATGAATCCACTGGTGCCGAAACTATCCCCCCGAATGAGACCGAAGAAGTCGCGATGCTTGGTGATGCTTCCGTCGCAGTTTTGGCTGATGACCAGTTTGGTAGGTCTCAGGTCGTTGCATTATTTTTGTTTCGCAATCCCTTTGGGTATCTTCTAATGACATTTTGTTCTTTTCGAGTATAGGTGTGGTGAGCGCTGAGGTTGTGCTATCTGAAGAAGCACCACCAGCTGTCGCTCTGACAGTCGATGCCCCTTCGTCTCTTCTTATATCCTCTCGAATGCCAGAAGGTATGGGTTTGCGATTAATTTAAATCGAGGACAACATCTTTTATGTACTGACCATGTATTATCGTAATTTGGTAAGAGTTCTCTTTGATCATCTATATCAAGTGCTGAGTCCCCATTTCTCCTTCCAGTCGGAAGTTACTCTGCCTGCTGGTGCCGGTGAGTATAGTTTTTAAACCGACGCCCTTTCCTTTCTTAGACGGGTGACCCGGCCGTTGTTAGTTTTGAATTGATTGCAGCACTACAAATTGAAGGAGGGGACGAAGGAATCGTTGAGCCACCAGTACTCCCAACTCTGCCCTCTGTTGCAGCCGGTATAATAGACGGGTGACTTCTGTTGTGTATTTTCTTTATTTCTTGAGCCGACATCTGACTATGATTTGTTTTGCAGTGGTTGCACCGATTCCAGCTCCGTTCGAGTCTCGCATCATAATGCCGGCAGGGCCCTTTTCCAGACGTCCATCTTCCAAGGGCGCTATGACCAGCCTGCGCATGTTAAGTGAGTACATCGAGGAGCTTAACACGGAGGTCCCTGCATTTGCTGCAGATTTTGCTGCCGTGGTTAATCCCATGCTGGCGACGCTCGTGAACTTTCATAGCGAAGGCGTCGTTGAGTTTTGGGTTAATCACTGCAGGAAGATTGAGGCCTGCCTGCATGAGCTTGAGCTTAGGCGTCCTGCTCCGGAAGTGTTGGCTTCGAACTCCCAGCGAGCTGCATGGGTTGAGCAGAGTGTTCCGTTCCTTCGAACTCCCAGAGAAGCGTCCCTTAAGCGAAAGGAACGTGAGGCGACTTCCGCTGAATCTGTCCAACTGCGTGCTGAGGTCGCGGCGAATGCTGCCCAGCTGAACTCCATCTTTGAAAACCTTCAACGATGTATCTATGATGGGCTGGTGCTGAGGAAGAAGCTTGATCTTAGTGAGCAGGTTGCGCAGAGTCAGGAGGCTGCAGGAAATTGATGAGAAACTTTTATCCTGTTTGCAGCAACGGGCCTAAGTTGAAGCAGAGCTGGCCGCGACGGCTGATTGCGAAAAGGAGCTGAGAGGAGTGCGCGAGCAGCTGGCTGATTTACTGAAAACGCCTCCTTCTTAGTAACTACTTTTGTATCAATTAAACATTTGCAATCCTTGAATAACATGTATTCATTTTTTTTTCTTTTATATGATTCGTCTTGTACTCAATTGAATTCATGAATAAAAGGTACGCATTTTTTTTATCTCCCCACTGCTGTTTTCTTCTCTTTGTTGTGTTGTTGTCATGTGATTTTAGCAAGTGTGGCATGTAAATAGTATGTAGCTGTCCATCTCGGACTCTTTGCAAATTGTTGATGGCTTAGGAAACAGGGTTAGGATCTGTCGCCTAAGACTTTTCAATTTTATGAGCCATGAGGGTCTCATAAAGATTTTTCTCCCTACGAGTCGTGAGGATCTCGTAGGTGTATTTTCTCCTTAGGAATCGTGAGGATTCCTAAGTGTGCTTTCTCTTGAGAGTCGTAAGAATCTCACAAGAGAATTTTCTTCCTTACAAGTCAAGAGGACTCGTAAGTGATTGTTTCCTTCCTTGCCGATGTTCGACTTCGGAGAATATGGTATGTAGATAATCTATCTTGACCTCCCTGCAGGGAAATGATGGCTTAGGAGACTGGGTTAGGATCTGCCCCCTAAGACTTTTCAACTTTATGAGCCGTGAGGGTCTCATAAAGATTTTTCTCCCTACGAGTCGAGAGGATCTCATAGGTATATTTTCTCCTTAAGAATCGTGAGGGTTCCTAAGTGTGCTTTTATCTTGAGAGTCGTAAGGATCTCATAAGAGAATTTTCTTCCTTACAAGTCGAGAGGACTCGTAAGTGATTGATGAGTTGACCTGCTCCTGAATCAAAGCGTTGCTTTGACGGGGAGGTCGAGGGTTGACTTTGGCCATTTTCCTTGGGGTCAGGATTGACTTTAACCGTGTTCCACGGGGTCAGGGGGTTGACTTTAGCCATACAGGGTCAGGATTGACTTTGGCCGTACGGGGTCAGAGGTTGACTTTAGCCATACGGTGTCAGGATTGACTTTGGCCATACGGGGTCAGTGGTTGACTTTAGCCATACGGGGTCAAGATTGACTTTGGTCGTAAGGGGCTAGGGGTTGGCTTTAGCCATACGGGGTCAGGATTGACTTTAGCCATACGGGGTCAAGATTGACTTTGGCCATACGGGGTCAGGATTGACTTTGTCCGTACGGGGTCAGGGGTTGACTTTGGCTATAGGCGGTCTGGATTCACTTTGGCCGTACGGGGTCAGGGGTTGACTTTAGGTTGTCTGTGCACAGCCGAGTCCTGGAACTAGGAACTTTGCTACGGCTCCGCTTTGCCGACTTTGCGCATGTTGTAACGAGACGAATGTCGAGGTATTCTCTAGGTTATTTGTGAACCGTCGAGATCTGGAACTAGGGATTTTTCTATGGCTCTGTTGGTTGATGTCGCATCCGTATCCTGCTGGAATGAGAAGGAATACTGTTGTGGGTCTCCAGGCTGTAAATGTGGCCGTCGAGACTTGGAACTAAGGACTTTGCCATGGCTCCGTTGTTGGTGTCGCGTCTGCATCTTGTTGGAGGAAGAACGCTGGGGTGACATCGCGTCTACTGTATCGAGACAAACATCGAGGTGATCTCTGGGTTGTTGGTGAACCGTCGGGACCTGGAACTAGGGACTTTGTCGCGGCTCCGTTGTTTTGTGTCGCGTATGCATCCTGCTGGGAAAGAACGCTGGGGTGACATCGCGTCTGCTGTATCGAGACGAACGTCGAGGTGGTCTCTAGATTGTGTGTGAACCGTCGAGATTTGGAGCTAGGGGTTTTTCCGTGGCTCTATTTTGCTGACATCGTATATTCCTGCAGAGACACTGATTTCATTGCGGGTCAACGCGGATTGAGATGCTCTCGTCAAGGACGCTGATTTCCCTGAATCGAGGTTTTTGTTAAGGACGCTGATTTCCTAGGAGTTGAGACGAATCGAGAGATTCCTGCAAAGACACTGATTTCCTGGCGGGTTAACGCGAATCGAGATGCTCTCGTCAAGGACGTTGATTTCCCTGAATCGAGGTATTTGCCAAGGACACTGATTTCCTCGGAGTTGAGACGAATCGAGGTATTCCTGCAAAGACACTGATTTCCTTGCGGGTCGACGCGAATCGAGATGCTCTCGTTAAGAATGCTGATTTCCCTGAATCGAGATATTTGCCAAGGACACTGATTTCCCCGGAGTTGAGACGAATCGAGGTATTCCTGCAAAGACACTGATTTCCTTAAGGGTCGATGCGAATCGAGATGCTCTCGTCAAGGACGCCGATTTCCCTGAATCGAGGTATTTTCCAAGGACGCTGATTTCCCTGGGGGATGAGACGAATCGAGGTATTCCTGCAAAGACACCGATTTCCTTGTGGGTCGACGCGAATCGAGATGCTCTCGCCAAGGACGCTGATTTCCCTGAATCGAGGTATTTGCCAAGGACACTGATTTTCTCAGAGTTGAGACGAATTGAGGTATTCCTGTAAAGACACTGATTTCCTTGTGGGTCGACGCGAATCGAGATGCTCTCATCAAGGACGCTGATTTTCCTGAATCGAGGTATTTTGCCAAGGACGTTGATTTCCCTGGGGGTTGAGACGAATCGAGGTATTCCTGTAAAGACACTGATTTCCTTGCGGGTCGATGCGAATCGAGATGCTCTCGTCAAGGACGCTGATTTTCCTGAATCGAGGTATTTTGCCAAGGACACTGATTTCCTCGGAGTTGAGACGAATCGAGGTATTCCTGCAAAAAAACTGATTTCCTTGCGGGTCGATGCGAATCGAGATGCTCTCGTCAAGGATGATGATTTCCCTGAATCGAGGTTTTGCCAAGGACACTGATTTCCCTGGAGGTCGGTTGACTTGTTTCCGAAATGGAGTCATTAGATGACGTATTTCCGAAATGGAATCATTGGCTGACTCTAGGTTGTCCGTGAACCGTGGAGTCTTAGAACTAGGGACTTTGCCCTGGCTCCGTTTGGCGATGTTGCGTCCGAATCCTGTTGGAATGAGGAGGATCATCATTGCTGATTTTTTAGGCTGTAGATATTGCCGTTAAGATTTGGAACTAGGGGCTTTGCCATAGCTTCGTTTCGTTGTGTCGCGTCCATGCCCTGCTGGCATAAGAAGGAACGCCGTTGTTGATCTTCTGGGATGCAGATGTTACCGTTGAGATCCGACTTTCCCTTTTGACAGGATCTGGTGGGGGACATGTGGTTCCCTTTTCGTTTATGCCCATGGATTGTATACAGGGGTCAGTATAGACGGCCTGTAGGGCAAAAGTTTCATTCTTTCATTTTTTTAATTTCTTTCCGCGATGCTCTATCATTTCAGCTTTTTATATCGCGAAAGTCATGATTGCCCAATCATTTCGGCTATTTTGTATGCATATATTTTACTTGCTGATTTTGTTGCAAGTTGCCCCATCATTTTGGCTATTTCATATGCATTTTTGGTTCGCTGATTTTTCTCGCGAGTGTGGAGCCTGGAATCTGGCGCCAATCTTAGCATCAGTATCGCTATAACTGGAATATTTCCAGGAGCGAATCATCCCCTACCAGTCGTGAGGATCTCGTAGGTGCATTTTCTCCTTAGGAATCGTGAGGACTCCTAAGTGTGTGTTCTCTTATAAGTCATAAGGATCTTACAAGAGTGTCTTCTCCTTATAAGTCGAGAGGAATTACAAGTGTCATTCGCCGTGTGAGCATATCCTTAGTCGCTGGTGGGACTTTGTTAGGGAAATGTTTATTCGTGTCTGTGGATTGTATACAAGGGTCAATATTGAACCGCTTGTAGGGCAAACTGGTAAATGTGATGGCTTAAGAACAAGTTTAGATCCCTATAGCTTAAGGCTTTTGAATCCTATGAGCTGTGAGGGTCTCAAAGGGGAATTTGCCTTACGAGTCGTGAGGATCTCGTAAGTGTGTTTTCTCCTTAGGAATCGTGGGGATTCCTAAGTATGTTTCTCCCTTATGAGTCGTAAGGATCTTACGCAGGTATTTTCTCCTTACAGGGTCGAGAGGACCTTGCAAGTGTCTTTCAACGAGATTGCGCCATTTCGGGTTTTCACAAACTCGCCGGTAGTCCTGCTGTTTTTACTCACGGAGCCCTTTCGGGTTTTCATTCGTGCCCATCTTGCTTATGGACGTACCGTTTTTTTCCAGCCTTGGGATGCTGCGGTTCGTAGTAGTTTATAGACGTCTCGGTCAGTTGCAAGTTTTAGGACATTTCGGTCCATCGTTAGTTTAGGGACGTTTCGGTCCGTCGTTTATCCTGTATGCACGTGCATTTGTCACGTGACGGGATACATGACGCTAATATGGAATACACCCATTTAGGGTGTAATTTGATATGGTTGGAGTGTTTTGTGACCCATCCCTATAACGGCTTCTCCAACTTGACGCCGACGCCTGGCCCCTTCGAATAGGGCCATTTGGCGTTCTCGATCAGCTTTGCTCTTCTGACGGGCTTCATTTAGTAGTATGTCGGTCATCTCGTCTGACGGTTCCAAGGATTTTGGCATTGATCCTGCCCCCAGCTCCTCTACATTATCTTCTGATGCCGAGTGAGCTTCTTTGTTATTTAGCGACGAATGAGAGATCATGTGGCAACTTGCCACATAATCTTCTGGTTCCTGTGACGAGTTGTCTCCCTCATCATCGTCGCTATCTCCGCCCTCCAGGATATGATTGAGAAATTCTTGGAGTGTGACCGGGGTTCGCACCATTTGGTTGTATTCCTCCAGTGCGTCAATATGCTTTTGCAAGTCCGTGCGCCATCAGGCTTCACATGCTTCTTCTTCTTCTTTGAAGACTTTGACGGCTGGGCCTGAGTGTTTTGACCATCACTACCAATTCTCGGCGTCGGGCGCAGTTTTAGCATTCCCTCAATGATCTTAGGCTCTAGCGGGCTTTTCCACTTGACTGCCGGGCATTTGTGAAGATCCTTCAGCATTCTTTTCGTCTTGGCTGAAAGAGCGACCTCCTATGGAGCTTCTTCTATAAAAGAGCACGATGCCCCCGGTGTGTCCACCTTTTTAGGAGTGTGCTGTTGTGGCGGATTCACCTTCCAGTTTTCAGATAGCGCGAACTTGCCCTGTTGGTATAGGTCTTCAACCCAGTTTTTGAAGACGTAGCGGTCTTCAATAGGATGGCCCAATACTCGGTGGTAGGGGCAGTAATTGGGATCATTGATATCGTTCGGTTGTAGTGGGTATCTCGGCTCCGGTAGAGTGATGAGCCCGTTGCGCACTGCTAGTTCGAACAGTCTCAACTTATCATCGAAGGATTGTCGCTTGTTGCTTTGTCGAACAACCGGTCTCGGGCCACTCGGTTGCTGTTGGGCGTTGGCGACGAAGCTTGCTTTCCCTTTTCCCTTCTCATTCCGAGGATCCGTCTTTGAGGAGGACAGTCTATGGCCCATCTGGTCCATTTGGGCCAGCTTATCGATCAAGGCCTGGAAGGTGGTCAGCTTGAAAAACATCATGAATTGGGATATGGTCGCCTGAGGATCGAGGGTTCCCACAAACATGCCTACCGCAGGAGCTTCTTCGATGCGTTGTTCGCATTTCGACCATGGATTCCGCCACCGTATCGCGTACTGCACCCACGTTTCGCCCGGTTTCACCCTGGCATTAATTAATGTTGTGATGGGGGTGCGCTCGCTAGCGCTTGCGAACCTTTGTGTGAACAGTAACTCCATTTCTGCAAATGTCTTGACAGAGTCATTTGGGAGCTCGGAGTACCATTCAAACGCTGTCTCCGACAAGCTGCCAACAAACTGGCGAAGCAGCAGTTTGTCGTCACCTCCGGTGTTGCCGCATAGAGCCCTAAATTGAGCAACGTGCTGGTGTGGATTCCCCGTCCCCTTATATACATGGAATTTAGGGATCGTATATCCCTGCGGGTACTTTATTAGGTCGTACCAACCCGGATAGGGTCGTCCAGTCTTAACAATTTGCCCGGCCGCTTCGCTCGCCTGATGAGCTCGTATCTGTTGAGTGATATAGTCATCCAGGGTGGCTTTAGAGATGGTCTCCTCCTTGGCTGCTGACAGAGCCAGCAGAGGATTTGATGTCTCTCCTCTATCATCTTCAATTATTACTGGAGGATCTTCGGCTGGAGGGTCCGGCTGGATCATCAGGCTCACCATATCTTGGAATAAAAGGGCCATTTGTTTTATGTTGTCCGCTTGTTCCACAGACTCTTTTTCCTTCTTCTCAAGCATTCTCCGAAGGAATTCGGCATTAGATTCCCGCTCATGACGCTGCTCTGAGGATGTCTCTGGGCTTGCTTTTGGTCCAGTGAGTGCGGCCATAGCTGTTAGCATCTCTTGGAGCTTTTGTTGTTGTTGCTCCTGAGCCTTAGTCACTGATCGCGTAAGCGGTCGATGACTTGTGGAAATATGGCTATCCTCTTTTCCAGATGCCATATAGACGGTATGCACCACCATGCCCCCAGACTTAGGGCGTTTAGACTCAGTGCCCTTGACATTTGTCGCAGACACGATGATCTTCTCCGGCCTTCTCTTTTTGTAGACTGGTGACGTTGAGGGGGCCATTGCAGTGGGCACCCAGGTAAACGACACCTTCTGTGGTACAACAGAGTGGTCCTTCTCTTGCCGAACCTTTACCTTCTTCGGTCGGCGGGAGTAATCTTGATCAATCATCGAGTCTTGGATTTGACGCCAGACCTTATAAATTTTAGAGAACAGCCGCTGAGGGGGCTGCTCCAGCTTCACCTTTGTAACATTTTCCACAGGTGGAGGAGTTCTTTTCAGCACGGCCGTCGGAGATTTCTTGCGCACCCTCTTAAGTGGTTCAAAGTTGTTGCCAGTTGGAACAGCAGCATTAATTTCCACCGTTGGAGCTGGTAGAATCAGTCCAGAAGGGGAACTGCCCCCAGCTTTCCTCACTCGGCGCCAGTGGTGATGATTGGTTCGAAAATTTGTTTTTGTAGAATAACCGGAATCAGAACGGTGTCGCGTGTAGCTAGACCGAGGTGAGTACGGGTCGTCCTCTGGGAAACGTTGAATCTTTTAGTCTTACTTTAGATGTGTTGAGAGAGGGGGGGAATAAAGAATATTGTAGAATGGTTTCTAGATCTACGTTAAGAACTAATGCAAAATATAGATCTAGATTATTTATGGATATAGTTAATATATGAAGGAGCTTGTAGGGTTCGTTAGGATTTAGTAGTTATGGATGATTAATTAAAATTTACCCTTTTTATCCTTTAATAGATTTAAAACTAGAACGACAGTGATGCATGTAGATTAGGGTTTCTGGAGGGAAAAGGAATCCCACTCTTAACCCTTATCTCGACACGGAACTCCGTTCATATCTAGTCTTTACCAAAACAATCATTAATCTAATCTCTAATCACGGTCGAGACTAACAATGAATTGGTAGCGCGCCCGATTAGGATGTTAATGATTCTTTTAGTAAAGTTTATAAACTTTATAGGAGGTAAAAAGAGTTTAAGGATCTTCATCATCCATTAACCTACCATAATCCTGTGAACCCAAACAAGCGGAGAATTACTCGCGCATGTTGGGAGAAAAAAAGATGGAGAGAAAATGCATAATTAAACTACAAAGAAATAGAATAGGAAAAAGAGCTACCTTTATTAATCAACAATATTCATTACACTTTAATCCATTAGAAAATGATTACAAATACTAGTTTGCTTCTCGATCTCTTCCAAGGAGGTAGACGAACAGTTGATGATCAGCCTGGATGCGTGAGCCGTCTTGGACTTCGTGATCTCGTCGGCTTGATGATTTTTCCAAGAGGCTCTCGGTCCTTATTTATAGTCACAGAGTCAGAACCCTAGTTTCCTAATATGGAGACTAGTTGTTAGGATCCTAACCACCATAATCCCATATCTCAACTCTTCAAATCCGCGACGGAACCGCGGCCATTGGATAGATTTGGCCGCGGATCCACCCCCTTTTGGTGAGATCATGGCCTCTAATTTTTGTAGCTTCATATCTGTAACACTTTGTAATCTTTTGAGTATCTAGACTTTGAAAATCTTTTCCACATTTCTACCAGAATTAGTTTCTTGAATATCTTTGGTAGATTTGATTTGCCAACTTTGATTTTCTTGATTTCAGCCCTGAAAATTCTGCATAATAACTCAACAAACAATATTAGTAGAGTTTGTTTTATTGAGATATTAACTTAACCATTAAGAATTGGTCAAAAGTATAAATAAGGTAAGCATATTTAAATGGGCCAAATGTTACATGGATATTATATGCTTACTTTTTCCTACAAAATGTTATTTATAATATATAAACACATGAAAATAGTATTTTTACAGATAAACCCTCATATGTATCATATATTATAATAAACACCTTTTATTATATAATAATAATAGGAAAAATGTCATATTAAATGTGCAGTTTTATCAACTGAACAAATACCCCCAAACTTATCTTTGATCGTCCCGAGCAAACTAGTTTATTCAAGAGAAGGAGAAAAAGAAAGGAGAAAACTCAGCACACTTTCGTAGGCAAACACGATTGCACTGAGCACGTGCAACAAGCCGTTAAACCTCTAGGTGTCCCTAGTAGGAGGAGTGTTGTCTCCTGAGGGTTTTCAGCGGATTACACCCACAAAATCCTATAATAAAAGAGAGATGGTGAAATTTACATATAAAGATAAGAACCATAAAAGAAAGACTTTTGAAAATAAGAGTTTCCAACTATACTAGCTTTTCAGTTGTCATGAGCCCTATCTTAATAGTCATGAAAAGATGTTAGAAATCACATCATCCCTCAATAAAACATCGTCTTTATTCTTCATTCCTACCTTTCATCCAAACATCGATCATATACCCCTACGTGTGTGTATAGAACATCCCTACACTCGGAGAATTCAATTCAAGCTATCATACTCTTGTCCATCTACCTTAGTACTTTGTAACTTGATGAATACTTAGGTTTGCTCACACCTTTTCATGCGACCGTTAATACTTCTTGAGGTACTAACAGACCGATTACTCATGTGCTTGCTGATTAGGTGATAATATTTTCCTCGTCTTGCACCACCTAAGGCTTAACAGTGACTCCCAGACCAGTTGGCCTTAGGGCACTAGGTGAAGAGGCACCCTCGCTATATTTTTTTATTGCTCCCTTGGTGATAACAAAACCAGTGTTCATTTTTTTCTTTTCACCATTTTTATATTTTCTTCATTTTTTTTTCATTTCCTTCATACTTTGGCTTTTAGACAAGAGCATTTCAAGGTATCTTCTACTATCCCGAGTTTCAAGACGTGTGCAAGTGCATATAGTAGGGTATCAACATTCAAATATTTGGCTTACAAAATAGAAACTATTTTTCAGACTTATTTTTATCCTCAGATTAGTGACTTCCTTCATCTTACTAACCCTTGGGACAACAGCTCATAACTACTTATTACTAGTTCGTTTAAGAAAACTTCTAATTTTCTTGGTTTTCTTAAACTATTCCTATCTTTCATATATAATTTTTCACTTTCTATTCTTTTATTATCAAAAAAATTTTGTGCTTAAATATAGTATAATGCAAAGTATGTGTAAATAAGCACAAACCTCCCCCAAACCTGTTTACAGCAGTGTCCTCACTGATGTCATCCGTTAAGCTCAAAAACCTGTAGACTTGGGAGAAAATTATTAATGGGGGCAAGAATATATGTAAGTGAAATCCTCCCCCAAACTTATTTTTGGCTCACAATTTTATAAAAATTCTTTTTCTTTCAAGAGCCAAAATATACCCCCCCAAACTTGAGTTAAACAATGTTGATATTTTAAAATCACACGAGGGGGGGCAAGGTTATTGGTCAATGCCAAGCTTTCCAAAGACCGAAGGTCAACACCAACCATTCAAAAATTTTATCGATGATGCACCAAGGTTGGTGGAAGAACATGTCACCTTTCGACGTGAAGAAGTGGGGAGGTGATAAGAGGTGTAATGGAAAAGGATTGCGTCTCAATTTGGAGAGACGACACAGTGATAGTAATGATGGATTACTCGCATTGTCATGATTGTCCAAAAGAAGGGGTGGAGGTCCAATTTCTTCATCTTGGAGTTGATTCATCTCAACACCCGTGTCTTGTAAAAATGCGAGTTCATCAGCAAAAATTTCCTCAAAGCTTTCATCGATACCCCGAAAGATAATGTCATCAGAAAAAATGGGGTGATCGTCAGACTCTATAAAAAGTTCCTTATCAGCGTTAGATGTTGACCCGGACAACTCGGTGGAAGAGTCCGTGTCAAGCAACAACATATGAAAAGAGTCAGAATTATGAGGTTGATCATATTCGCTGCTGTCGACATCCATTAATTCGACAGAACACACATGAGCATAGGGTTCGGAGGGTTCACTTCCTAACTTATAAATGTTAAGCTCAATTGACTTCTTTCCAAAGGATAGGGTCATAGAGCCGTTTCTACAATTGATTACTGCGTTGGAAGTGGCCAAAAAGGGTCGACCGAGTATCACCGGGATTTGATTGTGTGGGTTTTCCATAGGTTGTGTATCAATAACGATAAAGTCCACAGGAAATATGAATTCCCCGACTTTAATTAACACATCATCTAGCTCACCCCTAGGTTGGTTGATAGATCGATTGGCCATCTGAAGAGTGCAATGTGCAGGTTTTAACTCTCCGATCCCTAATTGCTCATAAACAGAATACGGAAGCAAGTTAACACTAGCACCTGTAGGGTTGCCAGGCACACGCACAAGGTTCTACGAGGTATCAACCATGCCCGATTCAAAAATTAGCCGTGCCGAACAACCCGAATACGGAACTTTAAACTAGAGATTAGGCGAAAACTATCATGCTAAACATTTTAACACTAAGTGAGAGGGATTACAACCTTTGTAGATCCGGTCCTTCACTTCATATGCTCCGTGTTGTGGTCCCTTCGCTGCGATCATCGGGTTCCGGGCTCTCGAGAGGTTCCACGAAGAGAAAGACGCAACCTTTGCTTCCGATCTTCGATACTACGATGATCTACCTCGAAGTTTCATTAACACAAGCTAACACTCATGAAATGATGTGAACACCCTCATCTAAATGGCAAGGGAAGATGAGGATGATGAAGTAGGAATTTTGCTCTCTTTATTTATCTTTTTCTCATATTTATTCATCACCTTTTGAAAAACAAGCAAGCTTTTCCATGGAAGAATGAAGGAGGAAGAAGATGATAAATCATTTGTGATGAATAGAAAGAATGTTATCATAATCATTTATGCAACCATGGTTCACTTAACCATTGTAGAGAGTTTACTAGGGTTAGGGTTTGGGTTGGGTTAAGTGTGAGTCATGGATAAGGATCAACACAAATATCTTTATCATGACAAAGTAAAAGCTTCTAGAATCAACTAGAAGGTTTAACCCTAATCCAAACCCTAATCATGTTTAAACTCCTCTAATCATGTTGCATTAATAATTATAATATGTTACAATATTATATATCACATATACAATATTTATTGTAACAAAATAAAATAATACAATTAACATATATCGCATATATATCAATGTATTACCCGAGTGAGAAAAAGAATCTTTTAGTGAGCAAATATTAGTTAATGCAATTTAATATATCAAATATATTATTATACATTAAATTATCGAATCAACACTTGATCCGACAATCCGGCTATATCGCATATAACCGACTAATATTTATCCGTACCGATTCATCGAATCAACACTTAATCCGATGACCCGGCTGATATCAAATATCGCGAGAATACAATACGATATCACATACCGCATTTATCCTCGGTCCCGCACATATCACATATGTGCTCCTACTCCGTTTTTCCTGAGTCTAGAAACCTCTGTGTAGGACTCTAAAGAATCGTCAATACGCCGGCAGTAGGTGATGATCATATCAAACACCCACAAGCTGCAAGCGGTCAGCTAAACGTAACAGCTACCCAGGTATTGAGCGCTCAGAAGATCAACAAGCAAGCCTGTACATTCTCCTGTGGATCCAAACAGTAACACTCCCGTACAGTCCGGTCTCGTCGTCTGATATGTCGCATATCTCGCTTAGGGGTGGTAAACGTCAGACCCCAGTAGCTCGATAAGTCGTGTCGATATGAGGTCTATAACAGTTCGAGAAACTACTGATAACACTTACCAGTAAATCTCAGCAACCCTGGCCAGGGATTTCCGATTATAGCCAATCGAACACAGCACAACATCAACTCCCTATACCACGAATCCCCTCCTATCGCTCATTGCCTCCATGTGATTCGGGACTGTACCCAAAAGCCACCTTTTTGCATACCCTCTTGGACGTGGTATGATGGAAATCAAAGCACAGTGGGAACCACACAAGACTCTATGACGATCTCGGGTCAACAGACTACTCTGTACCAGTGTCACCGGAGAACTGCCATCTGACGTATGGTATAATACCATCTGGGAGTTCTCGGCGAGTCCTTCCAGTGTACCCAGTCTCTACTGAGCACCCGTACACCATCCTTGATGTCAAACACCGATGGATATGGGATCATCCATCGCCCATCATATGGGTCAAGATGCGTATACGCTAGTCTACTCTGGTGCATCGATGCCCTGTTTCGACACACCCTCGACTAGGAACAGTTATAGGATGTACTCGTCGACTACCGTGGCCCCACTAGTATGATCTCATCATAGTCCCAGTAGTCGAGTACATATCCTAAGGGCTTTATCAACATGTAATATAGAGACAATCAGAGTACATGTTAAGATAAAGTACAACCAGATAGCATACTATCATGTCGAGCAAGAAAGTCCTCCCTATATATGTCCTAGCATCCACTACAATATACATCGTATGTACAGTAATGGCCTCTAGGGCATACATATAACTAACAGCACCTAAATCGAGTAGAGCACGATTGATATTTTTACCCCTAATAGAAATTGAAATTGTAGGACTTCCGGGGTCCTTTCGTTTCTTGGGTAGTTGTTGTGTAAAAGCTGTGCTCACATTACTCGCAAGGAAAACTTTTTTAGGTACTTGAACTTTTCTCTTCCTAGTGCATAAGTTCTTTAGGATTTTTGCATATGACGGAACTTGTTGAATAGCATCTAGGAGAGGAATGTTTATGTTAACTTGCTTAAAGATTTCCACAATCTTCTCCATTTGTGGACTTGGTCTGTTTCCCCTTAACCTGTTTGGATAAGGTGCTTGATCAATAAGTTTTGGGTCCAACGTTTATGGAGAAGACTGTGGGGACGGATTCGATCTCAAAATTGAAGTGGGAATCGACTTAGATAGATTCGGCGAAATGTTCGAGCCTTGGGGAAAACGGAGAATAGGCTCGGGTGAAGGTGGGAGATTAGACGAATTAGGGGAAGAAGAAGAAGAAGCTGGGGTATCATTGGTGTCACTATCATCACATTGCTCACCCATTCGGTTCTTCAGCACTTTTCCCGATCTCAACGTGATAACAGTACTCACATTATAACTTTGTGAGTGGCCAGGATTAGGTATAGGTTGAGATGGGAGTTTCCCTGTCTCTCTCGCACTCATTGCGGCGTTTAATTGTGCGATTTGGTTTTCTATTGATTTAATACTCTCACCATGGGAGGCGGAGTTTTTCGTTATGGTATCAATAGAAGACTTCATCTCAGCCGACAATTGCATGGATTGTTTCATGAACATATCCAAAGTTTGTGCAAGTGAGTTGTCAGTATCGGCCACTTGTGGTGTAGAAATGTTGGCCGGATTTTGGAAATTCTGTGACTGAAGGGGGGGCTGATTCTGTGGTTGTGGTTGCTGTGGAGGAGGTCTTTGATAATTGCTTTGTTGGTTTTGATTCCAAGCAAAGTTAGGATGATTCCTCCATCCTTGATTGTACGTGGAAGAATAAGGGTCTTTTCTAGGTCGCTGCTGAAAAGTAGCATTAGTTTGCTCATGACCTTGAAACGGTGCATTCATAGGACATTCTTCCGTTAAGTGTGAAGAATCCGAATAGCAATCACAGACGGTCTTAGGAAGCGTGACCTGATTTAGGGAGAATGATGAGAATCTGTTCTCAATAGCGTCGAGTTTCTTCTATATCGCTGCCATTTCGGCTTTTACTGCGTTAGAAACATCGAGCTGGTGAACACCTCCCCTAGATGAAGGTGGTCTTACGCTTTCCCACTGCAAAGTGTGTTCAGTGAGGTCTTCCAGATACTTCCAAGCTTCACCGTCATCTTTAGACATGAAATTGCATTGACACATTGTTTCAAGCATCTGCTTTGTCACTGGATTAATGCCCTCATATATAATCCGACATAAATCCCATCTATTGATTCCATAATGAGGACATTGGACAAGCAAATCCTTGAAACGTTCAAAGCACTTCCAAAATGGTTCGTTGGGAAGCTGGGTGAACTGGTTGATCTCGCTTCTAACACGGGCAGTCTTATGGTTTGGGTAAAACTTCTTAAGAAATACTATTACGAATTCATCCCAATTAGTGATAGAGTGTGCGACAGTATTGTAAAGCCATTTTTTTGCCAAGTCGCACAGTGTGAATGGGAGAAGACGTAAGCGCATAGCATCTAAAGTCAATTGTGAAGTACCCATCATTGCGCATACGTTTTCGAATTTGGTAATGAAAACGTATGCGTCTTCCGATTCAAGCCCGTAAAATTTGGGCAGCAGATTGATGTAGTGGGGTTTAATTTCGAAATTATCCCCGTTAGGTGGTGGAAGAGATAGACAAGTGGGAAGAGGACAACGGATAGGATAGCATCTCTCTTGGTGAGAGATGCGCGGTGGATTCTGCGCACCTACGGGTGGTGGCAGCGTGGTGTTATAATCTGATGGAGTATCGTCCATCTCGGTCGTGTGTGGTGGGGGAAAAGAAGATGAAGAAGTACCGACTTCGGCGTCGATAGCAGGAACGCGGACAAGACGGGCACCAGGATCCCGTGTCCAGCCAAGCATTCACTAAGCGGGTTTAGTGCAAGTGGCAGCGTGTGTGTGATTTAAAATTGGCTTGTTTTGAAAAAAAGTGGGACTCAAGACAAATCTCCCTAAGATGCATAAGCAACCCTAGAACTAAGGTCACCTAGGTCTAGTCTCTAGACCGCTCCTAGACTTCCAAAGGACAAGCCGCGGGATAAATCCTCTACCGTCTCTTTACTACTCTTGTAGCCAGGTAAGTGCCAGGTGAGTGGGAGGCTCCCCACTACGAAAGTAGTGGTCCTAATTAAGTAACCACTCGCCTTGGACACACTTGCCTAGGCACCACAAAAGTAATGCGGATAAGCGATAGGTTACCCACGACCTTCCTCTGTCCTTAATGAGCGCGACAGTCCTTAGAGTCTGGTCTAGATATTTTTTAAATTATTGTAGGGTTAATGCAGATGCTCGGTTTATGATTTGTGGGGCATAGGAAGGGTGATGAAATCCCCACCTATTGATTTGGTCTTTGCCCCTTAAAGTCCGTATTACAATTTGCAAAACAAAACCAATCACAAAACTATTGCAAAAAGATTTTTGAGCGGCGCTATTTTGCAAAGAATCCTGCAGAAAATAGATTTTATTGGATTTTAGAGGAGAGAGAAAGAGTTAAGAAAGATACCAGAGAAATGTGAAACCCTAGATCTCCTGTTTTCTCAAGTCCGTGACTCCAGATTCCCTCGCAAAATTCACACACAAATCGTTAAATATGCAATTTGCAGTTTTGTTTTAATAATGATATGAATCGTCTAAGAATTCAACACAAATAGTAAGAATAAAAAATTACGCACGTATCCCCAGCAACGGCGCCATTTGATTGGTTCGAAAATTTGTTTTTGTAGAATAACCGCAATCAGAATGGTGTCGCGTGTAGCTAGACCGAGGTGAGTACGGGTCGTCCTCTGGGAAACGTTGAATCTTTTAGTCTTACTTTAGATGTGTTGAGAGAGGGGGGCATAAAGAATATTGTAGAATGGTTTCTAGATCTACGTTAAGAACTAATGCAAAATATAGATCTAGATTATTTATGGATATAGTTAATATAAGAAGGGGCTTCTAGGGTTCGTTAGGATTTAGTAGTTATGGATGATTAATTAAAATTTACCCTTTTATCCTTTAATAGATTTAAAACTAGAACGACAGTGATGCATGTAGATTAGGGTTTCTGGAGGGAAGAGGAATCCCACTCTTAACCCTTATCTCGACACGGAACTCCGTTCATATCTAGTCTTTACCAAAACAATCATTAATCTAATCTCTAATCACGGTCGAGACTAACAATGAATTGGTAGCGCGCCCGATTAGAATGTTAATGATTCTTTTAGTAAAGTTTATAAACTTTATAGGACGTAAAAATAGTTTAAGGATCTTCATCATCCATTAACCTACCCTAATCCTACGAACCCAAACAAGCGGAGAATTACTCGCGCATGTTGGGAGAAAAAGAGATGGAGAGAAAATGCATAATTAAACTACAAAGAAATAGAATAGGAAAAAGAGCAACCTTTATTAATCAACAATATTCATTACACTTTGATCCCTTAGAAAATGATTACAAATACTAGTTTGCTTCTCGATCTCTTCCAAGGAGGTAGACGAACAGTTGATGATCAGCCTGGATGCGTGAGCCGTCTTGGACTTCGTGATCTCGTCGGCTTGATGATTTTTCCAAGAGGCTCTCGGTCCTTATTTATAGTCACAGAGCCAGAACCCTAGTTTCCTAATATGAAAACTAGTTGTCAGGATCCTAACCACCATAATCCCATATCTCAACTCTTCAAATCCGCGACGGAACCACGGCCATTGGATAGGTTTGGCCGCGGATCCACCCCCTTTTGGTGAGATTATGGCCTCTAATTTTTGTAGCTTCATATCTGTAACACTTTGTAATCTTTTGAGTATCTAGACTTTGAAAATCTTTTCCACATTTCTACCAGAATTAGTTTCTTGAATATCTTTGGTAGATTTGATTTGCCAACTTTGATTTTCTTGATTTCAGCCCTGAAAATTCTGCATAATAACTCAATAAACAGTATTAGTAAAGTTTGTTTTATTGAGATATTAACTTAACCATTAAGAATTGGTCAAAGGTATTAATAAGGTAAGCATATTTAAATGTGCCAAATATTATATGAATATTATATGCTTACTTTTTCCTACAAAATGTTATTTATAATATATAAACACATGAAAATAGTATTTTTACAGATAAACCCTCATATGTATCATATATTATAATAAACATCTTTTATTATATAATAATAGTAGGAAAAATGTCATATTAAATGTGCAGTTTTATCAACTGAACAGGTGACGTCGAGCATGTCGTGCGGCCGGAATCACCTCCGCTGTTGGATGAGCTTCTTCATGCCCCCTGCTTTGAGGAGAGGCTGTTATTGGTGCTAGCCTGTCGAAGATTGACGTCCGTTGAGAGGGGATAATCAGTCTTGCAAAGGCCGACTTTCGAACAGGGGAAGCAGCCTTCGTGACTTCGCGTGGAGTAGGAGCTGAAACGGCCAGTCTTATGAAGACCGACCCTTTAGCAGGAGAAGTCGCCTTGACGATTTCAGGAGAAGGAATGGCTATCCGCTTCGGGATGGCCGCTTCAGGTATCACGGGCTTCTTCATGGGCCGACTTGAACTTTGGCCCAGTCTGCTGAAAATTGAGACACTGGATTTGGGCGTCCCGTTGAGAGGGACCGCAGTAGTTGCAAGCCGATCAAAGACCGACTTCTTCGGAGCTTCTTGCGGCGGCAATGGGGCGTTGAAGCTCATGGGTGGAAGCATGGTTCCAAAGAACAGCCCTGTGGTGGCTTGCGTCACCTGGTCCACCGGTATCGTAAAAAGGGAAGCCGCTTGAGGCCCGTTGGTCACTCCTCCGGCGAGGACGGAGTGGGAGTTGTTGCAATTAGTGCAGTTTGAAGCCATTGATCTTCTGTTTTCTGCATGGAGCAAGATACCAAATCTTAGTACTTCATCTCCAAAGGAAACCATAGCAAACCGCAATTCGTTCGCGAAACACGACACACGAAGTGTGGAGTAGAAAGAGGAAAAGGTCCCACCGGGCATGCCAGAATCTCTTTACCGCCGAAATACGCGAGACGTGACCGAGTTGGCTCGTCTTGCCTAAATTTGGGGGCAGATGCTATTTGGTTTTATTCGTCCACCTCTCCGAAGATACCAAGTTGATTTATGGCACCATACATCGGAGGTTTAGACGGATGAGTCCGTTGTAGCAGACTTCGTCAGATTCCCCATCGTTTGAGGGGTTTTTGATTGTGGGGACGCTCTTCCCTACAGGCACAAGCCCCTACAGTTAATTATGCTACCGCATCGCGGCAACCACTTTCTCCTTTTCCAGATGGTCACTTCGTGTCGTGTGTGTTTGTTTTATTTTTGGTTTCCCGTGGATTGTATACGGAGATTAATGTATGTTGTCGCCCGTAGGGCGTGGATTAGTCCAAATCCATATTTTCTTAGATTTGGGTTTTTGGTTTTGGTTTGAGGATACGTTAGTCTCATTTGAGACTAAGATCAATTTAAACGTTTGTTAAGGATACATTAGTCTAATTTTAGACTAAGATCAACTTAACAATTTGTTAAGGATACGTTAGTCTAATTTTAGACTAAGATTAAGTTAACAGGATCATTTAGATCCAACCAAAGAGCATTTGGACTCTATTGTTTTAGTTTAGGGACTTTGTGGTCCAGTTTAAAGACATCATAGTCTATAGAGTTTAAAGACATCATAGTCTGTAAAGTTTAAGGACATCATAGTCCATGAGTTTAAGGACCTCACAGTCCGTAAAGTTTAAGGACGTTATATTCCATGAGTTTAAGGACCCCACAGTCCATGGTAGTTTAGAGACATCATAGTCTGTAAAGTTTAAGGACATCATAGTCCATGAGTTTAAGGACCCCACAGTCCATGGAATGTCTGGTTGTCAGGACCCGTCACCTCTCTGAAGACGTTGAAAGATTACAACGATAAATATCAGAGGAGTGAAGAGATGTACCCTTGAACCAATATTGGTTGGGAGATCTGTAGTCCAATTTGGGACTAAGATCAAAGATTTATGAGCATATGGGCTCAATTAATCTGAAGTAGGGTTCTGTGGCCACTTTGGGCTCGGCCCACTCAGTTAAAATGTTGAACATTTAGCAATACTGAGCATTGGTTTGGATTCTGACAGCCTTTTTGTCTTTTATTGAGTGCTGAACACTTATTATAGCTCTAGGCCCCTTTTTTGTATAGAATATTTTATGTTCATTTAACGCACACATAAGAAGCACATAGCGCGCTTGGCGCTGAGCGCCAGGCAATTAGCGCATTGCACTTCTGGTGAAGTGGCGCACACGTGAGGAGCACGTGGCGTGCTTGGTGCCAGTCAATGAGCACAGAGCGCTTCTGTCAAGTAGCGCACACTTGAGGAGCACGTGACGTGCTTGGCGCTGAGCGCCAGTCAATGTGTGCAGAGCGCTTCTGTTAAATAGCACACATGTGAGGAGCACGTGGTGCGCTTGGCGCTGTGCGCCAGACTTGGAGCGCTGACGGCTTCTGTGAAATAGCGCACATGTGAGGAGCACGTGGCGCGCTTGCACTGTGCGCCAGACTTGGAGCGCTGAAGGCTTCTTGTGAATTTGGATCGCTGAGGCTCTGCAGCGCTGTGCGCTGGATTTGGAGCGCTGGGGCGCTTCTTATGAATTTGGAGCGCTGAGGCTCTTTTTAGGCAGCTTTACGCTCTGAGAATTAAATTTTCTCATATAAGAGACTTTGTCTCATGGATCTAAGAACAGAGTTCTTATTTTATAGGAGATATTTCAATCTCTTATGTTTTTGATGAAAGGCTTTGCCTTTATGGATCTGTGATCCTAAAAGAATTGAATCATTCCCCCTTTTATAATGAGATATTATAATCTCTGAAAGACAATTTATCTTATAGATCTATGATCTGAAGAAGATTAAGTTCTTCCCCCCCTTTTTTATGATGAGATACTTTGATCTCTGTTGTGAAAGACCTTATTCTTATAGATCTTTGATCTTAGAAAAAGAAGTGAATTCTTCATTTTATATGAGAAGATTTCATCTCTCTGTTCTCTTTTTTACCTTGAAGAAAATTTTCTTCATCTGAGAGCTTGCTCTTTGTCTCCTAAATTTCTCAAAGTTTATGGCGGGGTTCCTCTATATCAGACTTGAAGTCTTGGGGCATTTATATAGGGCAAGCTGATTTGTTGAATCAGTTGAAGAGATCTTTTCTCTAATTGATTTGGGGATGTTCCCCCGTTGGATCTTTGATCCAAGGGCTTATGATTTACAGAAGGCAATCTTCTTGTTTTTAACAAGATTAGGAGATATTTTCCCATATAGAATTTATTCTGTATTTTGGTGATTTTTAATCACCATTGGATCATTGATCCAATGGTGCTCTGATTTTCAGAGCACAATCTTTCTTGTCTGGAAATATTGTGAGGAATGTTTCCCTAACAGAATTTTACTCTAGTTAATTGATGATTTTTAATCATGTTCGTTGGATCTTTGATCCAACGTTTGGGAACATTTAGTTCCAGCGCTAGCGCTCTTGTGTTTTGCACGTGGTGCGCTGCTTAGAGTGCAACACACTTAGTGCTAGCGCTTACGCGCTTTGCACGTGGTGCGCTGCTTAAAATGCAGCGCTATTAGCGCTAGCGCTCATGTAGTTTGCACGTGAGCGCCGTCTCAGAGTCTTTGACTCTCTCAGCTCCGGCGCTGCTATGAAGCACTGCTTTATTTCAAAATTTGAAATTTGAACAGAGCTTTGCTCTGATTAGGGGAAACAAGGAGACCATCCCATAAGCTTCTAAAAAAATATACATAAGCCTCCCAAAAGCTCCCACAAAATAAAAGAGAATTTAATTCTCAAACCAAGAGTTTAACTCTTCTCAAAGAACTTAGTTTTTCCTCTGGTTGAGGTCTGCAGAAGCAGATCTCCCCACAAGTTGAGAATTTAATTCTCATCGGGGAGATTCTGTTATGCAGACTCAAAACTTAGGGGAAAGAACTAAGTTCAAAAAATTTAATTCTTCCAAAAGTATACAGGAATTTAATTCCTCTGATAAAACTAGGGTTTAACCCTGCAAAAGAATTTAATTCTTATAAAGAAAAGGGCCTGAAATTCTTAAAACTCAGATCAAAATCTCTATACATATAAAAGAAAAGACTGGTCACGTGCTCCTACGTGAGCACCTCTTAGAAACAAAAAGGAATGACTAAGATCTAATCACGTGCTCCCACGTGAACCCTTAAAACGATCGCTCAGCAATTACATGAAAAAGGGAATAGACCAAAAGACAGTTCCCATTTTAGGGTGCCTCACGTGACCCCCGAACAGTTGCTTAACACTTATATGGAAAAAGGGAAAATTCCAAAGACAACGCTCACATTTTGAGCACCTCATGTGTTCACACGTGAGCATTATATGAGCTAAGTGCTTAGCGCTTATAAAAGGAAGAGAGAATAAATCCCAAGAGGCAGTGCCCAACTTTGGGGTGCTTCACGTGCTCACACATGAGGGCCACAAGAATTAAGTGTTTAACACTTGTATATATAGACGGGGATTTGAACCCAAGGGCACAGCACCAACTTTCAGGTGTCTCACGTGCCAAACGTGAGCGCCCCAAGTTTCTGTGTTTAACACTGCTTTAGAGATTCATGTGAGAGCATGTGAGCACCGAGCATATATTAGTGTTTAACACTATAAGAAGCCAACTTCAGCCCCAAATTGGCAAAGTCTTCTTGAGATTAAAACGTCTTGGATCTCCAAATAAATTGAGCCTCTATACTCATGACTTCCCAAACTAATTGATCAGAAAGATGTCCATCACACATCTCCTAAGTTAATCTTAGTCTCCCAAAAATGACTAATGATGGTCCACCATGATCTCTTCCCTCAATCTGGAATTTGGTTTAAGGGTACATCTCTCCACACCTCTGATACATATCGTTGTAATTCTTCAACGTCTTCAGATAGGTGGAGGGTCCCGACAACCAACAACTCTTTGGTACACTCCCAAATCGATGAGCACATCCCAACGGACCGCAACGTCCTTAAACTAGCTATGGACCGCAACGTCCTTAAACTAACAATGGACCGAGATGTCCCTAAACTAACAGTGGACCGCAACATCCTTAAACTATAATGGACCGCAATGTCCTTAAACTAGCTATGGACCGTAACGTCCTTAAACTAAACCTTCACCCCAAAAATGGTGATCAACGGACCGTAACGTCCGTAAACTAAAATGATATAGCACAAATGCTCTTTTGTTAGATCAAAAATTATCCCAAACCCCCGTTAAGTAGATCTTAGTCCAAGATCGGACTAACGTATCCTTAACAAACATTTAAGTCGATCTTAATCTTAAACAAGGTTAACGATTCATAAATCAAACCAAACCCAAATCTAAGAATATACGGATTTGGACTAATCCACGCCCTACGGGAGACAACATAAATTAGTCTCCGTATACAATCCACGAGCAACCAAAAGTAAAACAAACACGCACGACACAGAGTGGCCTTCTGGAGAAGGAGAAAGTGGTTACCGCGATGCGGTAGCGTAATTAACTGCAGCGGCTTGCGTCTGCAGGGAAGAGCGTCCCCACAATCAAAACCCCCCCGCAAACGAGAGGGAATCTGATGAAGTCTGCTACAACGGCTGCATCCGCCCAAACCTTCGATGCACGGTGCCATAAATCAACTTGGAATCTTCGGAGAGGTGGACGGATAAACCCAAATAGCATCTACCCCCAAATTCAGACAAGACGTTTGTCTTCTCGGCTTTCGGCGATGAACATGCGTTTTGGAACTTTTGATCCTAGACGAACGGGGTCGCCTTCTTCATCAGATGGCTGTAGGGATGACATTTTCCGGAGAGTTTGGATATGAACCGCTGGATATACGTGAGGTTTCCTTGGAGAGATCGCTGTTGTTTGAGAGTTCTTGGCGTGGGCATCTCCATAACCTCCTTGATTTTTGAGGGATCGATTTCGATACCTCAGTGACGTATGATGAATCCTAGGAATTTGCCTGAGGAAACTCCAAGCACGCATTTTAGAGGGTTCATATTCAGATTATACTTCCGAAGACGTTGAAACACTATTTTTAGATGTTCCCAATGTTTCTCTTGATATTTGCTCTTCACCACAAGGTCGTCGATATAGAATTCGATAATCTCATGTATAAGTGTTGGGGTAAAAAATTACACCCCGATTGACTAAGTCAAAGTCAAATTCAACCCCAGGTTAAGTGGGCCCATACCTCAGTTGAGCCCGAACATGAAGTGGTCGACCTCCCCCATGCCAAGAAGAAAATTATGTAATAAATAAGTTTGATATAACTTTCATGCATGAATGCAAAATAAATTGGCATAAAGCCAAATTTTTTTAAAGTCTATGGCTCATGTGCAAAAGAAATAAGCACATGAGGCATGAGATGGGCAAAATACCATTTTGTAAAGCCCAAGAGATTATGTGTAAACTTGTAAATCTATATAAGGCAACATGATATTGAAATAAAGAACAATAATTGATTCTCCTAAAAAATTAGGGTTTCTGTGCCTCCTTCTTCTTTCTCAAGGTTTTAAACCTTCTTCTCTTTTCTGAATTAAATCAAGAGTTCAATTCTTATTTTTCCAAAAAGAAATAGTTTTTTACCATAAAACCTACGAAGGGGAGCTCGGATCTCCTATCAAATCTCTAACATGAGAGATTTTTAAGTCTCATCCAATTTTCCCCCAAGATCCAGCCAACAGAGAGAAGGAAGAAGGAGACCAATCTTCAAGAATCCTACTTTGGGAAAGATTCGAGACTTAGGAGAGGATCCAGGGCTCAAGGAAGAAGAAATGGGTCCCCTTTGATCATCTCCGAAGATCTTTAGGAGTTCAACTCCACTTGTCAAAATCTTTTGGAGTTTAACTCCATAAATAGAATTCATTTGGGAGTTTAATTCCATTCAAAATACTTTTAGGAGTTTTACTCCATAGAAATAAAAGACCTTTTTTCTGGGAGTTTCAAAGTCCCTTGGGAGTTTAACTCCTAATCCAGGGGTTAAGCCCCCTTTTTCTGCAGGCTAATGCCCACGCGCCGGGTACATGAGAATGAGGCGCTAGCACCCAACGCCCATGCGCCTTGTACGTGGCCCGCGGGCGCCCAGCGCCTACATGCCGGGCGCGTGAGATGACAGCGCCCAGCGCCCACGTGCCGGGCGCGTGAGGCGCCGGTGCCCATGCGTCCTTAGGACTCTACTCACCCCTTGTTTTCCATACACTCCACACTCAAAACACATCCCTCGTTAGAAAATTTTTTTCTAACGGGACGCTGTCCCACACCCCGCAAGGGGGCTGCTATTCTTCTTGACCCCCAGCCCGCTATCCGGGTAGCGTGACCCCCGTAAACTCTGTAAGGCTCTCGATATACCTAAAACCCCTCAAGACATACATATGCACACTGCACATTGAGTTCGCATAACTAGTTGACCCATCAATCGGAGGTTCCTTCGCTTCAAAAGCGAGGGGTAATTAACGGCAACTTAGTCCACGGCTGCCGGAGATTCGGATCCCCACAATCAATAAATCCCGGCCTACCCTAGGTAGGGAGAATCTGTATACGCATGAAAAGCGACGCGTATTCCCATCTCAATGGGGTGACAAAAAACACCCTATAATGAGGTCATCGAAGATCTTTGTCGTGACCCTCTGGTAGGTAACGCCAGCATTCTTCAAACCGAAGGGCATCACCTTATAGCAGAATATGCCCAACGGGGTCCGAAAGGCGGTATGCTTCTAGTCTCCAAGATGCATTTTTATTTGGTTGTATCCTGAAGATCCATCCATGAAGTAGAAGATTTCGTGAGTGGATGTGTTATCAATCATCAGCTCAGTGACAGACACTGGAAAGCCATCTTTCGAGAAAGCTTTGTTGAAGTTCCGAAAGTCCATGCAAATATGAACTGTCCTATTTTTCTTCATCACTGAAATGATATTAGCGATCCAGTCAGGATACTGAACCTCTTGGATGAAACCTGAGTCGATTGGTTTCTTGACTTCAGCGTTGATACTCATCTCAAGTTCGAGTTGCATCCTTCTTGGCGCCCATTTGATTAGTTTTATGCCTGGCAATATGGCTAGTTTATATACCGCTACTTTTGGATCTGGACCTGGCATTTCGGAATAGTTCCATGCAAAGCAGTTTTTATACTGTATGAGCACGTCTTTTAACATGGTTACCTATTTTTCAGATAGTAGCTCACCGACGAACGTTGGCCTCGGATCATTTTCCGTCCCTAAGTTGATTTTTCTTAGGTTATCCGCTATGGTGTGTATCCCATCTTCCAGCTCTTTTGGTGCTGGTGGAAACTCTGAGATCATCTCGTTCTTGTCTTCATTTGCGAAGCACCTGAAGAGGTCACTTGTACTCTCATGCCCTTCCTCTTTTGAGAGTGTTATCATATGGTAGGTACGGGTACGCTTCCTTTTTTACGGTTGAACTGGTCTTAACCTGACGGTGTAGGTCCTTTTTGGCTCATGTTTTCGCGGCGGGCTTATCTTCTAGCTGTCGGATAAAGCGAACCTGCCTTGTCGATACTGGTTTTCCACCAATTCTTTGAACGTGAAGCAATCTTCAAGGGGATGACCTACTGCTCGGTGGTAGGAGCAATAATCCGGATGAAGAACCTCGTTTATTTGTTCGGGGTACCGAAACTCCGGAAGTGTCATCATTTGGTACTTCACGACAAAATTGAATATTTTCCCTGTCTTGTCCTACGGGAAAGAGTATTCCTGACCCATCTTCTTTATAAAGGACGGGCTCCAATCGAGCTTTTCTCGATCGAAAGGCATCTTGGATCCGCTTTGTTTTCTTCGAACGTTGTTTGCGTTCTTTGCCCTATTTTTACCTCCATTTCAGGGTTCCCCCTTTCGCAAGAACACATAGCGGGCTGGAGATGAAAAGCATTACGATTTACTTCTCCACAGATTGCTGACTGAGGCACTACGTCCTAACCTTTTCATAAATGGCCATTTCATTGTTGTGGTTGTCCCGGATTGCTTGACAAGCTTCTTTTATTAGCTTGTTGATTTGTTCTTCGAGCGAAGTGCTTAACATTTTCCAAGAGGGATCTCGCTCCGATTCAACGTCATGGCTGCTTGGAAGAGCGTTTTTCTATTCACTCAAGCTGTTTATGACGCGGCAGCTGTAAATTTGCTCCTGCTTCTTGGATCGAATGTATCCCAGCCCAGTTGTCTCCATCTTCCCGTTGGGCTTCTTTTGCCGAGTCCCGAGAGTATCCCAAATCATTTTTTATAGAATTGGGGTTGTTGAACAGTTTGTTCGAAGTGTACGCCTTAGCGTCTTAACAGCTCTTTCAATCCCTCCGCGTAAAATCTTGGGAGACGGATGGGTTGAAGCCTGTCGAGCGCAAAATTAGCACTGTGCTAAATTTCTTTCTCTAGTTTGGTCTTCGTAGATTTGTAGAAGAGGATCGCCTTTCACCTCTTCGCCTAAGAGGTACGTAGAAAGTTTGCAGTTCTTGTATGCTGTATGTATCGAGCGCATCAAGTTCCTTTTAGTGTCGAGGCAGAGCCATCATGATTTGTAGACTCTGATCTGCCTCGGCAAGAGTCTGTATTGACAGGCGGACGGAGAACACTGTATTGGTCTCGTCTTCAGAGTCGCTGCCAAAGACCAAAATAGGAGTTGATGGTCCGGACTTATTGTTTTCATTTTGGGATTGCCATGAGTAGACTATTTCTTCGTCTTCCTCAGTATCGCACTCAAAGATCGTGATAGTGGTGACGGATTCTTGTTTACTCTTCGGCTTGTGACACCTATCAGTATTCTCGAAGTCCGGCAGAAAGTACTTCGCATCTTCATACTTTCGCACTTCATTCACCGAGAAAGAAAATTATTCTTCTGTGACTGTGTACTTCAAGCCATCCTTAAAATACATCATACATTGATGTTGTGTAGAAGGGACGATATTGTACTCGTGTAACCAAGGCCTGCCGAGCAAAGTGTTATAGCAAGTTTTGACGTTAGTGACATGAAATTTGATGTCAGTGACGAGCAGCCCGAAGTGTAGCGTCGGTATTACGGAGCCAAGCGTCTGTGATGAATATGAGTCGAACCCGGAGATGGTAATTTTATCTCGGACAAGGTGCCGAACGTTCATGCAAATTTCTTTCAGCACTCTCATGTTGAGAAAGTTAACGGAGGATCCGTTGTCGATAAGGATTTTTCCTATCTTGATGTCGTGGCAGTACCCGGTGACGTATAACGGGAAATTATGTTCGCATGCACCGAGAAGTAGATCTCCATCGCTGAATGTAATATCAGCCATATGGACCTCTGCCAGTTCATCTTTCATCTTCCCTTCTGCGAGAAAAGTTTGGAATTGATCGGGCTCTTGTAACGTCTCGATCTGGGAATCCCGTGCCTCTTTGGACAGGAGGGGAGCATCCAATATGATTATTTGCGAGGGTATTATTCTCATATGTGCTAGGACGTTATAATCCACCTTGTTTTTCTTAGGCAGGTCCTTTGCGGCGAGCACTTTGACTGCTTCTTTATCGAGAGCGATTTTTTCGGGCATTTTCCATTTCCCTTTGTCTTTTTTGTTCGAACATTTATTTGCAGGTTTGAGGTCTCTCTCAGGAAGCATACGGTTACACAGTCGAATGTTCTTACATTTCTTCTCCTCCTTTTCTTTTTTCTGAGGTGGAGTAATTGAAGTGAGGGTTGAGAGGCGTTTCATCCTCAGAATCGCTCCCAAAGGTAATAACTCAAGGTTTTTCCATTTCCGAACTAGTGCCAACCATATGACAGTTGCCAGTAATTTCTTCATGTGCGTTCGTCTTGCCATTCCTACGTTGACGAGCACGAGCTTCACATTTCTCCCTCTTGAAGTGTTTTCGATGGGCAATATATCCTTACCACCGCTTCTTGAAAGCATCACATTTCTCGATAGGGTAGGCGACCCTTCGATGATATAGGCAGTATTTTGGATGTGAGTCTCCTCTGTCGGAGTATGGGACTCCAGGAGCGTATTTCATAAGAGGTGGTAGCTTCATTCCCATTGATAGGGCTTTGGCGAACCGCTTCTCTGTTTTGATTCTGCCCTTATTTGTTGCAGGTGTGCTTTGGTTTGGTAACGCATTTTATAACTCGTCCTCACTGCAGCTTCTTTATTCAGACGCAGACGCTTAGCCTTTTCTTATATGGTCGTTTCGTGTTCTCGGTCATCTTTTTTTTGAATGGTTTTGTTTAGCAACCTCTCAATTGGGTCTTCTTCTGGCAGTTTCGGGGAATTTAACACCGATTCTGCCCCCAGTTCCTCTATGTCGTTTTCTGACGCTGAGGGAGCTTCTTCACCATATATTGATGAATGGGAGACCATGTGGCAACTTGCTACATAATCTTCTGCTTCTTCTGATGAGTCACTTCCCTCATCATTGTCATTGTCTCCGTCCTGAAGAATATGCTTGAGGAATTCTTCGAGCGTGACCGGTGTCTGCGCCTTCTGGTTATACTCCTCCAACATGTCTATATACTTTTGTAGATTTATGTGCTTGTCGTCATATTCGGCAGGCTGCACGGGTTTCTTGGTCTTCTTTTTTTTCTTAGAATACTTTGAAAGCTTAACTTGGGTGTTTTTCCCCTTGTCAACAATTTTCGGTGCAGGACGTGACTTCAATATCCTTTCAATAATTTCAGGTTCAAGTGGGCTTTTCCACCTGATTGGCGGACATACCTAAAAATCCTTCAACATTCTTTTAGTTTTTGCCGAGAGGACTACTTCCCATGGAGCTTTTTTTATGAGTGAGCATGATGCCCCATGCGCGTCGACCTTTTTGGAATCGTGCTTCTGGGGCGGGTTTACCCTCCAGTTATCAGATAGAGAAAACTTTCCCTGCTGGTACTGGTCTTCAACCTAAGTTTTGAAGATGTAGCAATTCTCAATTGGGTGGCTCACTATTCTATGATAGGAGCAGTAATTGGGGTTGTTGACGTCGCCGGGTTGCGCTGGACGCCGCAGGTCTGGCAATGTGATGAGATTATTACGCATTGACAATTCAAACAGTCTCTTCGTCTTATCATGGGGAAACGAGTTAGCACGTCCTAGCCTTTCTTCCAAGGACTGGTGCGGACGGGCGTTGTTTTGGCGAGCAGCCGATTTTGGGCCACTCGGTTTTTGCTGCGTATTGGCAATGAAGACCGCTTTCCATTTACCCTTGTTATTTCAAGGGTCCTTATTTGAGGAGGAAGGCCCATGGCCCATATAATCCATTTGGGCCAATTTGTCTATCAGATCCTGAAAGGTTATGGGCTTGAAGAACGTCATGAACCGGGATACAGTTGATTGAGGATCGAGAGTCCCGATGAACATGCCCATGGAAGGAGACTCTTCAATGCACTGTTCTCACTTAGACCACAAGTTCCACCACCGGATCGCGTATTGGGCCCAATTTTCTCCTGGTTTTACTCTGGCATTGATTAATGCCATGATCGGAGTGCGTTCGCTCATGCTGGAAAACCGTTGCGTGAACAGTAGGTCCATTTCTGTGAAGGTTTTCACGGAGTCATTTGGGAGCTCCGAGTACCATTCAAAAGCTGTCTCTGACAGGCTTCCGAAAATTGGCGAAGCAACAGTTTGTCGTCGCCTCCAGTATTGTCGCACAGTACCCTGAATTGTGCGACATGCTGGTGAGCATTGCCTGTTTCTTTGTAGACATGGAACTTAGGGATTGTATATCCTGGCGGGTACTTGATCTGGTCATACCAGGTCGGATATGGTCATCCGGTTCTGATGAGTTGGCCGGTGGGTTCACTGGTCTGGTGGGTTCTTATTTGCTGAGCGATGTAGTCATCCAGGACCGGCTTGGAGATGGTTTCTTTCTTGGCCACTGATAAGGTCGGAGGAGGGTTTGATGTTTTCCCTCTGTCATCCTCAATAATTATCGGCGGATATTCAGCCGATGGTTCTGGTTGGAACATCATTCCAACTATGTCTTAGAATAAAAAAGCCATATGCTTGATATTAGCAGCTTACTCCACAGCTTCTTTGTCTTTTCTCTCTAGCACTCATCGGAAGAACTTTGTATCGATCTCTTGCTCTTAGCGCTGTTAAGCCTCTTTGTCCGGACTTTCTTTTTGTCCGGTGAGTGCCGTCATTTTATTCAGCATCTCTTGAAACTTTTGTTGTTGCTCCTTAGCCTTTGTCAGTGATCGAGTTTGTAGTCGGTGACTCACCGAAGTGCGGCTTTCTTCTTTACTGCTAGTCATATAGATCGTATGTACGGTTATGCCCCTAAACTTGGGGTATTTAGATCCATCGCCTTTGGAATTTGCCGCCGGCGGTAGAATTTTCTCTAGCCTTATTCTTACATGAGAAGTCGGAGCTGAAGGAGCCATTGTTATAGGCGCCTGTTTAGGAACGACCCCCTGTTGTATGGTGGAGGAGCGATCTTTTTCTTGTCGGCCATTAGATCTTTTAGGCCGACGGGAGTAATTTTTCTTAAGCACAGAGTTATGGACTTTTCGCCGGACTCTATAGATCTGTGAAGAGAGCTGTTGATGAGGTTGCTTGATTGAAGCAGAATTATGCGTTCTACTTGTTCTGTTTGTTCTACTTAACGCAATTAAGACGGTATCGCTTTGCAGCTAGCCGGTTGAGTATCGGTCATCCACAGGCATATGGTTGTATGTCCGTTCTTGTCCTAGACGAGTCAATTAAAGAATGTATATGTGTATGTTCAAATCTATCCTAAGTTTCATATTTTATGTTCAAGTAAATTTGTTAGGGTTAAGATTGGTTAGTAGAGTTAGAATTAGTCTTGTTATTGTCTTTGCCGTTCTTAAAATGACGTTGGGATACTCGGAAGTAGCGGGGATTAGAAGGACATATGAATGGGATTTGCGAGTTTAAGCAAGCTTTCCAACGCTAAATCCATTCCTAGTGCGCCTTATCCTTCCGCTATGTGCGCTTATTTCCAACCCTAGGCCAAACAACCGCAACCATATATCCAATTGGCTCACAACTACATGTCACGATGTAGTGTGCCCAAAGGATTTCTCGACTTAGGTCGCGGCTATATGTCACGTATAGCGTGCCTAAGTAAGGGGGTTGTGTTTGTTTGGTCTAAACTCGTTTTAAGATGTTTGGCGAAGAGAAACACACGGGATTTTTCCGTCCCTCATACCAACCTTCCTTAGCCCCTAATAAGTGTGGAATTATTCACACATTTAAAAGGAAAAGAAGAAAAGAAAGAAAGGAAAATACGGTTTTATAAATGGTAGCAAGCTAACTACTTGGGCTCTCACCTAAGTAAGAGACTCCATAGAGTATCATGGCTTGAGAAAAATAAGGATAAGAAGAAAAGAAAAAGAGCAACAAATAACAACAACTACTTACCAAAAATAAATAAAGTTACACTAAGAATTAAAATTACAATACAAGAAATAAAAATACAAGATAATAAAAAACCCTCATCTTTATTAACTTCCACTCAAGAGCTCTCACTACTCTTTCATGGAGAATAGATGATGAAGAAGAAGAAATACAAACTAAACTATACTAAACCATACTAAAGAATAAGCATCCTCTACTTGGCTCAAAACTGGACTATTTATAGGTAGAGAACTGAAACCCTACGTCCATAATCTGAGCCCATACATAATTACAAAACTACCCCCAAAATACGATATAGAGATGACATGATGGGGCCGCGGAACCACCGCGCAAACGCCATATTGGCCGTGGTTCCACAGTCGTTTGGAGGTTTTCTTGAGTCATTTTTTCTGGGATTTCTTGTGTTACTTTCTTCTTCTGTTTTATAGGTCCCAAATTGCAAAATACTACCAAAATATGTTCAAATTTTCAACAGTCCAAAATGGCTTCACTTTTAATCCATTTGACCTTTATCTCCCTCGAGCTCCGTGCATCTCTTGAGTTTTATGCTGCCACTCTCATGCTCTGTGCTTGTCCGAGACACGAATGACCACTGTTATTTGTCTTGTCTCTTGAACTGGTAAGCGGAACTGGATGGGTATAGATGACCGGAACCAGGATTTTATCTGTTTTTGACAGATGTTCTGGATTTTGGTATAACTGTGGAGATTTTGCATGATTTGCGTTATTTTGGACTGGAACCTGTAACCTGTAAATATGTAGCAAACACGAATTAAAACCACCTACCTATAAATAAACGAGCAGAAGAATGGGCAGTATTAAATGCAATATTCTGGTGTGAACACTGCTCCGATTGTTTCTGTATGAGGACCTCTGCCGACGGAGGTGATTTGTGTAGCACCGCAGTCGGAGAGATCTTATGTACCCTCCTGAATGGGTCAAAACTGTTTCCAGTTGGAACAACAGTGTTGATATCCACCATAGGAGCTGGTGGGGTGAGTTCAGAGGGGGAGTTGCCCTCAGCTTCTTTCACTCGGCGTCAGTAGTGACGTCGAGCAAGCCTTGGAGTGGGAATTGCCTTAGTTTTGGAGGCGTCTTCATCATGTCCCTTAAGTTGCTCCGGCGTTTCGATTGGTGTCAGCCTGTTGAAAAACGACGTCCTAGTTGGAGTTGGAGCGGGGTTGGCCAATTTTTCGAAGACCGACCGTCTTGGAGGAGAAGCACTTTTATCGGCATCACCTATTGCAGGAGTATGGAGAGCTAGCTGTTTTAGGGTAGCTCTCTCCATTATCATAGGCTTCTTTACGGGCCCACTTGAGCTCTTGCTCTGCCTGTTGAAGACCGAGGCTTCAGGGTTTGACGGCTTGCTGATAGTAGCCGTCGTGGTTGCCAGCCAATCGAAGACCGAATTTCTGGGAGCTTCTCCTTGTAGCGTTGAGGCGCCGAAGTTCATAGGTGGGAGCAAGGTCCCGAAGAAGAGCCCGGTAGTGGTTTGTATGACCTGCCCCATCGGCATTGAGAAAATAGAGGCCACGTTAGGCCCGTATGTCACTCCTCCAGTTGGGTGGAGCGGGAGTTACTGTTGCATGAGGTACAGTGAGAAGCCATAGATTTCTACACAGGAGCAAAACACAAAATTTTAGTACCTTGAATCCAGGGGCAACCATAGCGAACCGCGATTTCATTCGTGAAACACGACACACGAAGTGTGGAATGGAAAGAGGAAAAGCTCCTATCAGGCGTGCCAGAATCTGTTTACCGCCGAAAATAGAGACGAATTGGGATTTGTCGTCTTGCCTGAATTTGGAGGCAATTACTATTTGGACATATCCATCCACCTCTCCGAATATACCAAGTTGATTTATGGCACCGTATATCGGAGGTTTGGATAGATGCGACCGATATAGCAGACTTCATCAGATTCCCCCTCATTTGTGAGGGGTTTTTGATTGTGGGACGCTCTTCCCTGCAAGCATAAGCCCTGTTCGCCGCCGAAAACGGAAGACGAGACCGCGTAGTTTCATCTTGCCTGAATTTGGGGGCAGATGCTATTTGGTTTTATTCGTCCACCTCTCCGAAGATGCCAAGTTGATTTATGGCACCGTGTATCGGAGGTTTAGACGGATTCGGCCATTGTAACAGACTTCGTCAGATTCCCCCTCATTTGAGGGGTTTTTGATTGTGGGGACGCTCTTCCCTACAGACGCAAGCCCCTGCAGTTAATTACGCTACCGCATTGCGGTAACAACATTCTCCTTCTCCAAATAGTCACTTCGTGTCATATGTGTTTATTTTATTTTTGGTTGCCCGTGGATTGTATACGGAGACTAATTTATGTTGTCGCCCGTAGGGCGTGGATTAGTCCAAATCCGCATTTTCTTAGATTTGGGTTTTAGTTTGGGTTTAAGGATCATTATTCTCATTGAGATTAAGATCAACTTAAACGTTTGTTGAGAATACGTTCGTCTAATTTTAGACTAAGATCTACTCAACAAGATTTTGGGATCATCTAGATCAAACGAAAGAGTATTTAGACTCTATCGTCTTAGTTTAGGGACATTGCGGTCCATTGGGTTTAAGGACTGTTCACACAATAATATTGCATTATTAAATTCCCCATTCTTATTCGTTTTATAAATAAACAGGTGCTTTTGACGCATGTCTGCTATATATTACAGGTTACAGGTTCTTGGACAGAAAACGGTGAAAACGATGAAAAGACGATGCAAAAGTGGACTTTGACCAACAAACAGAAGACTCTTGATCAAGACTACATCAAAGATAAAATTCACAAAGTACAAGACAATGCAAGGTCCAAGATTGCAAAGCGAACGGTTAAAAGTCCACCGTAATTATTCACTGGAGATCTGGAAGAAACATAGAAGCTATTTTAATAAAAGAACCAAATAATAAGGAAGCCCAAAGACAGAAGAGCCCACAAAGGAAATTTCAAGGCCCAATACTTCCTTTTAAAGAGACAGAGACATAAAATTTTACCAAAGCTTGAAGTCTACTTTGACTAGGTCTTCCTAAGGATATTTTGGTAAATGTAGACATGCGAATCAATTGTAACCTAGGGTTTCCTATCCTCTATAAATAGGAACTCTAAATCATTGTAAAGGCTATGCCTCCCTATGCCTCTTTCTATTAATAAAATTTAGAAATCTTTTGGAGAGCATCGATGCCTCTTTTCATTTCATGAATTCAGATCTGACAAGTCTTGTGTTGATGTTTGGAGAGAGCCATCTGTAAAGTAAGTAGGTAATTTCAATTCTTGCCCTAGGTAATTTTTCATTCTCTGCCCTAGATTAAATTTAATTCCTTGCCCTAGTTAGATAGTTAGATCTTTAATTCCTTGCCCTAATTAAATTTAATTCTTTGCCCTAGATAAATGATAGATTTAGTT
This sequence comes from Agapanthus africanus, assembly GCA_030015575.1. NCBI lineage: Eukaryota > Viridiplantae > Streptophyta > Magnoliopsida > Asparagales > Amaryllidaceae > Agapanthus > Agapanthus africanus. The sequence continues at coordinate 18,297,141 of JASDDO010000026.1, read as the reverse complement.
TTTAGATTTAATAAGAAATCCGAACACCCATCGGAATTAACTCGTTAGCGCGATTAGGAAATTCACAACATCCCTGTGGACCGACCCGTACTCACCGGCTAGCTACATGCGACGCCGTTCTTGATTGCGGTAATAGATAGTTTTTTAGATAAATCAAATGGCGCCGTTGCCGGGGATGGCGTGTTATTTCCTTTTTGCAATTTCGGGTTAATATTAAATTAAAAAAACCATAAAAACTGAAAAATCACAAAAATATAAAAATTTATCATTTTTTTATTTTGTGAAGGGTATCTTTGTTTGAATTTTGCAGGATCTACAATCAAGTTCGGATCTGGAAATCTCCAGAGTTCAAAACAGAAAATATCAAATCTGAACAAACAGAGGAATATTACAACAGACAACAGAAGAAATTTGGAGGACCGAGTAACCGCGGCAATCTGCAAAAAAAAAACTGCCGAGTTACCAACCCGCGGCGGATCCGCGGTCGCAAAGCGCAAATCGCGGCGGTTCCGCGGTGAGGCGGCGGTTCCGCGCGCGGTTAAAAAAAACTGTAAATCTTCTAATCTCCTTCTCTGCGAATCTCTGATATCTCCTCTGAAAAATCTTCTGCAGAATTCTTTGCGCTTAAAAATCTTTTCCTTTCCAAATAACAAATCTTGTGCAGGATTTTTACGCCTCACTTAAAATTGAAATTGATTGTAAGTAATATTTTTTGTTTTGCATATCTTTTATCGAAGATCTTTTTGCAAAATTTCCAAATAAAGAGCAAGCGGAAAAAGGAAAATTTTAATTAGGAAACTTGCAAACTTTGAAATTCACAAAAAAGATTTGATTGCAAGTGATTTACTGTTTTGCATATCTTTAATCGGACTTTAAGGGGCTTTTGACCAATTCAAATTGGGTGGGGATTTCATCACCCTTCCCAGGACCCCAGAAATCACATAAGTTATTTGCATTGACTATTCTTAATTAAAAAATACTAGACTCAGCCCTAAGGACTTCGAGCTCAATAGGATAGAGGACTAGTTATAGGCATCGACCGTTTATCCTAACCTGACTTTGCGGTATCTAGGCAAGTGTGTCTAAGGCAAGTGGTTACTTAATTAGGACCGCTACTTGTAGCGGGGAGCCTCCCACTTACCTGGCACTTACCTGGCCGCAATTGGCGGTGAAAAGGCGGTTTGAGGTCCTATTTCTAGCCCTTTGGAACAGTTAGGAGCTGTCTAGCTGACCTAGGTGACCCTAGATCTAGGCCTGATTGTGCATTTCTGGTTGATTGCATTTATGTCTAAGCCTTTTATCGAAATTTTTTTTTGCAAAAAGTTACAAATAAAAAAAAAGGATTTTTTTTTATAAAAACTTGCAAAATTTTTGTCGCTGAGAAATCATTGCACCCCACTACCACCTACCTTCTTTCTCTTCTCTTTCTTCTATCATGGGTACCCCACATCACAAATCTCTTGCCGAACTTTGGTATCCCGAACCTAACTTTGCTTCGTACATCAATTGTTTCGGTCGATTTAAGGACGATCCCTCCATGCCTAAAATTTCTTTGAAAGATCAAATAGAAGCGTCTAGGAGAAACAGTTCGGCATTGCAACCCACTTTGTGTCAACCATGTCAACCTTCACCACCTTCGTACGTTGATACCACTTTTTCGGGTTCTGTTGTAACTCCTAAGCCGATGTCCATTGCTGAGCATATTGCTCAATCTCGTAGCCGATCTTTCACTCCTCTCCACACATCTAGTTCTAGGGGTCAACAAGTCCATTCACCTTTTTATCTACATATTGATCATACTCCTGTCCAACCATCCAATTCCTACAAGTCCTACCCGACTTTCCCACCTTCACTAGACAATGTTTCTACACAGCCAGTTGGGAGTTTCACATATTCAAACAATTTCGACTCTTTTACCGAAACCCCTTCACCACCCATGTCTAGTTTGGAACAGTCGTTGGCAGATTACATTTCAGCAACAAACAAAATGGTTAGGAATGTGGATGCGTCCATTGTCGCACTTATGCAATCGAGTGAACCGGTAGCTAGTTTCCCACTAGCTCCAAATTTTTCAATGTATGAGGAGGCGGTTGGACAGAGTGAGAATTTGAGAGGAGCGAGTGAGTTCTAAACATTCCCAAATCAAACCTACCCATACCCACTTGAAGCCCACAACTCCGGTTTTCCATCGATTGTCCCAAATAGTTCACCAGTTGAAAATAAAAACGAGTTATGCGATTTTGTAGTGCTTGATTTGCCAGATTATGAAGAACCCCTTTCGAGTGAAACCACACGTAATCCTTTCGATCTTTACACCTCCATTCTAGAACCTAAATCGATAAATATCCATGCTTTTGATGAGGTGTCAGAAAATATTGATTTTCACTTGATTGAAGATATAGACGCCAGGAATATTTTGGATGATGAACCAGTCGATTTGATTGAAATTTTATGTCCAATTCATCATCCCGAGTCATTAAATGTTTCTCCCGAACTTCATATGCGTCTTGATTTTGATGATAATGGCATGGATAGGCTAAATTTTGAGGAAAATATTGAGGAGGATTATGATGATAGTATTGAGGATAATATTGAGGTTGAACCATTTTTGTTTGATGTGTCGGATTTTCCAGTTCATCCTCCAGAATCTTTAACTGTTATATCACCCTCCCTCCTTTCCATCGTTCCGACCACGCACAAGATCACGCTTGAAGACTGTGAGCTTGAAAAAATTTCCTTTGAATCTGACACAGTTCTCACAGCCGATAACACTTACGAGTGTTTCACTTTATCGGACGATGTTGATGACTCACCGCCCGAGTTTGAGTCCTTTGAATTTTCAGATGAGTTAGTTGAACCATCAGATTCGGTTGCTTACAGTCGTTTCGAACCATTAATGGAATCTTTCGAGTTCGAGACAGTTTACTACGGTGAGAATGAGACTATCCCTAATTCACTACCTTTCGTCCTTCCTATCGTTCCGACCTTGCAAGAGACTGTTACGCTTTCATTTCCACTACCAAGTTCGACGGACCCATGCTTTCTTGCGAATCTTGAGGGATTTGACCCCATTTCTCGACGGGTTGATAGATTAGCACAATCACTTTTCACACATCGGTCATTACAAATTGTGCTAATTTATTCACTCGATTTACACCCTCAAGATCGTACTCCACTTCTTTCTCTTTTCCGCCCCTCTTCTCCTCCACCGAGACCATATTCCACCCTTCTTCCCATTCGGTCTCGTGTGCTTCTCATTTCTTTCCTTTACACCCCATTCTTTCACCAACCCTACCATTACCACGATAAGATCTTTGAATGGTTGGTGCTAATCTTTGGCTTATGTAAGGCCAAGCTTAAGTTTGGGGGGGAACCTTGTTGTATATATGTATATATATTTTTTGTTTTCTTTTTCTATAAAAAATAAAAAAAATTCAAAACATTAAAAAATATATATATAATATTTTGTAAATAAATAAACAGGGGAGTGCCGGCATTTTGACTCTCTTGGTGTAGCATGACAGTGAGGACACTGTCAAGTTTAAGTTTGGGGTATGCTCGGTAAGTCTTCTTCCTTCGCATTCATATGTACATTTTTGCATTTGCATACTTATTTTAAAACCCAAAAAAATTGAAAAATTAAAAAAATTATTGTATTCAATTTTGGCCATATTTGATTTGAGTTTGACAAATAGGTCAACTGACTAGGAACAACTAGATCTTAGACTTAGTAAATTAAAAACCCTAAAGATAACCTTCCTTAAAGTTTAGCGATAGAAAGTATAATGCTTTGTAGTTTATTTAGAAATAGGCAAATTTTGAGTTCACTTCTTGGGCTAAGTCGAAACAAAGGAAAAGTATTGATATTTTCTTAGAGTATAAGTTTAAAAAATAATTCCTAGCTTAAGTCTAGATTCTGAAAATGTATACCCTACAATTTGCACAAACACGCACCTTGAAACTTGGAATAGTAGAAGAGACCTTGAAATGCTCTTGTCTAAAGCCCTTAGTACGAAGAAAATAAAAGGAAAAAAAAGTGAATAAAGAAAGAAAATGAACCCTGGTTTTTGTAATTACTTGAGGCTGCAAAAATAGAAAAAATATTTAGCGAGGGTGCTTCATCACCTAGTGCCTTAGACCAACTGGTTTGGGAGTCACTGCTAAAAGCCTTGGGTGTTGCAAGACTAGGAATTACGCTTTAAAGTGCAAACATATCTTGTAATCGGTTGTTGGTACCTCAAGAAGTATTAACAGTCGCATGAAGGATGTGTAAGAAAAATTCAATTAAAAATTCACCTACTAATAAGTACTTTGGACTACGGACAAGGGTATGATTGCTTGATTTGAATTTCCAAGTGTAGGGGTGATTTATACACACACGTGGGGATATGTGATTGGAGTTTAGATGAGAGAAAGGAGTGAAGAATAGAACTTGTATCTTTAGTAGAGTTGATAGAAATTCCTAAGTGGAGATGGAACCCTAGAAGGAAAACTTAAGAGATGCCAAAAGCTAAATAGGTCTGCAGAACATATATAATCTTAAGTCAAATGATAAGGAAGTGTGAAGAATATGGATGGATAATTTATGAGTCGAAGATAATAGAGTTCCTTGTTAGAAAACCTAATTGGAGAATTAAAGTCAATGGGTCTAATTGATAGGATTTTGTGGGTAGTATCCGTTGAAAACCCTCAGGAGATAACACTCCTCCTACTAGGGACACCTAGAGGTTTAACGGCTTGTTGCACGAGCTCAATGCAATCGTGTTTCCCTGCGAAAGTGCGGTTAGGTTTTTTGTCGAGAAAAAAAAAATAAGTTTGCTCGAGGACGAGCAAAAGATAAGTTTGGGGGTATTTGTTCACATCATAATATTGCATTATTATATTCTCCATTCTTATTCGTTTTATAAATAAACATGTGTTTTGACGCATGTCTGCTACATATTACAGGTTACAGGTTCTTGGACAGAAAACAGTGAAAATGATGAAAAGACGATGCAAAAGTGGACTTTGACCGACAAACAGAAGACTCTTGATCAAGACTACATCAAAGATAAAATTCACAAAGTACAAGGCAATGCAAGGTCCAAGATTGCAAAGCGAACGGTTAAAAGTCCACCGTAATTATTCACTGGAGATCTGGAAGAAACATAGAAGCTATTTTAATAAAAGAACCAAATAATAAGGAAGCCTAAAGACAGAAGAGCCCACAAAGGAAATTTCAAGGCCCAATACTTCCTTTTAAAGAGACAGAGACATAAAATTTTACCAAAGCTTGAAGTCTACTTTGACTAGGTCTTCCTAAGGATATTTTGGTAAATGTAGACATGCGAATCAATTGTAACCTAGGGTTTCCTATCCTCTATAAATAGGAACTCTAAATCATTGTAAAGGCTATGCCTCCCTATGCCTCATTCTATTAATAAAATTTAAAAATCTTTTGGAGAGCATCGATGTCTCTTTTCATTTCATAAATTCAGATCTGACAAGTCTTGTGTTGATGTTTGGAGAGAGCCATCTGTAAAGTAAGTAGGTAATTTCAATTCTTGCCCTAGATAATTTTTCATTCTCTGCCCTAGATTAAATTTAATTCATTGCCCTAGTTAGATAGTTAGAACTTTAATTCCTTGCACTAGTTAAATTTAATTCTTTGCCCTGGATAAATGATAGATTTAGTTTTTAGATTTAATAAGAAATCTGAACACCCATCGGAATTAACTCGTTAGCGCGATTAGGAAATTCATAACATCCCTGTGGACCGACCCGTACTCACCGGCTAGCTACATGCGACGCCGTTCTTGATTGCGGTAATAGATAGTTTTTGAGATAAATCAAGGACATCATAGTCCATGGAGTTTAAGGACATCATAGTCCATGGAGTTTAAAGACGTCATAGTCTGTATGGGGTTTAGTTTAGGGACGTTGCGGTCCATAAGTTTAAGGACCTCATAGTCCATGGAGTGTCTGGTTGTCGAAACTCGTCACCTCTCTGAAAACGTTGAAGAATTACAACGACACATATCAGAGGAATGAAGAGATGTACCCTTGAACCAATGTTGGTTAGGGGATCTATAGTCAGGTTTGGGACTAAGACCAATTAAAAATATTGGGAGCACATGAGCTCAGTTAATCTGAATTGGGGGATTTATGGCCTACTTGGGCTCAGCCTATTTAGTTAAAGTGTTTGAACACTTATTTAGACTCAGTCCATTCATTTTTGAACAAAATGTTAGCATTTGTTTGGGATCAGGCCCTTTTTTGTTCAATAATGCAGAGCATTAATTTTGAGTTCTGACACCCCTTCTTGTTTTGTTTTTTATTGAGTGTTGAACACTCTTTGTAGCGCAGAGCGCTTTATGTACAGAGCCTTTATGTACAGAGCACTTGGCGTTGAGCGCCAGACTTGGAGTGCTGAGGCGCTTCTTATGAAATAGCGCACACGTGAGGAGCACGTGGCGCGCTTGGTGTTGAGCGCCAGACCTAAAGCGCTAAGACGTTTCTTATGAAATAGTGCACACGTGAAGTGCACGTGACGGGCTTGGCGGTGAGCGCCAGACTTAGAGCGCCAAGGCGCTTCTTATGAAATAGCGCACACGTGGCGCGCTTGGCGTTGAGCGCTAGCCAATGAGTGCAAAGCGCTCTTGATTAATTCTGTGCTCTGAAAATTAAGTTCTCGTTTATAAGAGACTTTGTCTCGTGGATCTAAGAACTAAGTTCTTATTTTAATAGAAGATGCTATGATCTCTTCTGTTTTTGTGAAAGCCTTTGTCTTTATCTTATAGATCTGTGATCTAAAGAGAACTAAGTTCTTCTCCCTCCTTTTTTATGATGAGACGCTCCAATCTCTCCTACTCATATGAAAGACTTCTGTCTTTGTAGATCTATGATCTAGAAAAAGAACTAAGTTTTTTCTTTTTTTATGAGATATTTTGATCTCTCTATTTTATTTACCTTGAAGAAATTCTTCTTTTCATAGCTTGCTCTTCTCTTTTTCATTTTGAAGTTTATGGGGGGTTCCTCCTCTCTTGTTCTTCTTTCGATTTGAGAACTTATGGGGAGGTCTCTCTCCTTGCAAGACTTGAAGTCTTGGGTCCTTTATATAGTGGAGGCTGTGTTGGGGTAAAAATTTGCACCCCGGTTGACCAAGTCAAAATCAAAGTCAACCCCAAGCCAAGTGGGCCCAAGCCCAGATCCAGTGGGTCTATGCCCGGGTCGAGCCAGAACATGAAGCGGCCGGCCTCCACCCGTGCCAAGATAAAAATTTTGTAATAAATAATTTTGTTGTATTTCTGTTATTTTATTTTATGGATAAATGTAAGAAAAATAGGCATAAAGCCAAATTTTTGTAAAGCCCATGGCTTATGTGCAAAAAGAAATGGCACATGAGCCATGGGATAGGCAAAATGCCATTTTGTGAAGCCCAAGGGGCTATGTGTAAAGTGTATAGCCTATAAAGGCAAAAAGATAATGAAATATCAAAGACAACTTTTTTCTTTCTCCAAAAAAAAAGTCTCAGATCTGAGCTTTTTCTTCCTCCTTCAAGGTTCCAAAACCTTTTTATTTTTTTTGAATTAAATCAAGAGTTTTACTCTTCCTTTTTCAAAACTAAATAGTTTTTCACCACAAAACCCATAAAGGGGAACTCAGATCTTCCATTAGATCTCAAAAAGAAGAGATTTTTAAAACTCCCACAGCTCTTGATCTTCAAGATCCAGCTAACAGAGGAGGAAGAAGAAGAACATCTTTCACTAAACCCCCAAAAAGAAGAAAAACACACTCAGGACTCCAACTCCTCTCTGATTTCTCTTCTGAGAATTTTTTTCAGGCTAAAAGCCTCTTTTTCTTGCCGGCGCTCAAGCGCAGAGCGCCCGCGTGCCGATACGTGGTGCGCTTGCGCTCAAGCGCAGAGCGCCCGCGTGGCGCGCTTGCGCTCCAGCGCAAGCGCAAGTCGCCCCCATGGCGCTCTTGCGCTCGAGCGCAAGCGCTCGAGCGCAAGTCGCCCCCGTGCCGACACGTGGCGCTCTTGTGCTCCAGCGCAAGTGCTCGAGCGCAAGTCGCCCCGGTGCCGACACGTGGCGCTCTTGCGCTCCAGCGCAAGCGCTCCAGCGCAAGCGCTCGAGCGCAAGTCGTCCCCGTGCCGACACGTGGCGCTCTTGCGCTCCAGCGCAAGCGCTCGAGCGCAAGTCGCCCTCGTGCCGACACGTGGCGCTCTTGCGCTCCAGCGCAAGCGCTCGAGCGCAAGTCGCCCACGTGCCGACACGTGGCGCGCTTGCGCCCAAGCACTCAGCGTCTGAGCGCAAAGCGCCCACGTGCCGACACGTGGCGCGTTGCGCTCCAGCACTCTGCGCTCGAGCGCAAAGCGCCCACGTGCCGACACGTGGTGCGCTTGCGCTCAAGCGCCTAGGCGCTGGCCCCACGCATCCTTTGGATGTCTTTTTCCCCTTTATTTATATATGCATATATATATATACATATGTATGCAAATGTACCCATACACATACTCCACGACACTGTCCCTGTTAGAAAAAAAAATTTAACGGGGTGCTGCCCCGCACCCCGCAAGGGGGCTGCTAGCCCCCTTGACCCCCAGCCCGCTATCCGGGTAGCGGGACCCCCGTAAAAACTCTGCGTGGCTCCCGATATATTTAAACCCCCTCTCCAAAACACAACACACGTACACTGCACATTGAGTTCGCATGACCATTTTAACCTGTTAATCGGAGGTTCCTTCGCCCCAAAGGCGAGGGGTAATTAACGGCAGCTTAGTCCGCGGCTGCCAGAGATTCGGATCCCCACAATCATTAAACCCCGGCCTACCCTAGGCAGGGGGAATCTGTAGTACGCCTGACAAGCGTACGCGTATTCCCATCTCAATGGGGTGACGAAAAACACCCTACAGGCTGATTTGTTGAATCAGTTAAGGAAATCTCTCATTGAGAGATTTCTCAATGATTTGGGGGTATTCCCCACCGTTGGATCTTTGATCCAAGGGCTTCTGTTTTACAGAAGACAATCTTCTTGATTTTAATAAGATTGGGAAAATATTTTCTCATACAGAACTTATTCTGTATCTTGGTGATTTTTAATCACCATTGGATCTTTGATCCAACGGTGCTCTGATTTACAGAGCACAATCTTTCCTATTTAGAAAGATTTGAGGAGTATTTCCTCAACAAAATTTTATTCTGTAATTTGATGATTTATTCATCTCAGTTGGATCTTTGATCCAATAGTGGAGAACATTTAGTTCTAGCGCTTGGTGCTCTCGTGCTTTGCACGCCTCAGAGTCTTTGACTCTTAGCACTGGCACTAGCGCTCTCGTGCTTTGCACGCGAAGCGCTGCCTCAGAGTCTTTGACTTTTAGAGCCGGCGCTCTTGGTGCGAGCGCTCTCATGCTTTGTACGTGAGGCGCTGCCTCAGAGCCTTTGACTCTTAGCGCCGGCGCTCTTGGTGCCGGCGCTCTCGTGCTTTGCACGTGAGGCGCTGCCTTAGTTTAAATATCAAATTTTGACCAGAGCTTTGCTCTGATTGGGGGAAACAAGCCCCTGCAGTTAATTATGTTACCTCACTGCGATAACCACTTTCTCCTGCTCCAGAAGGCCACTTCGTGTCGTGTTGTATTTATTTTATTTTGGTTGCCCGTGGATTGTATATGGAGACCAGTTTATGTCGTCGCCCGTAGGGCGCGGATTAGTTCAAATCCGTATATTTTAGATTTGGGGATTGAACTTAGGTTGTATGTTCCGTCAGTTCAAAGAATATTTTATTTTATTTAAGGACCGTTTTTTTAGATTAAGATCAAACTTAAATATATGAGCATTTGGGCTCAATTTATTTTAACTAAGGATACGTTAGTCCTATTTGAGATTAAGATCAACTTAACAACATTTTAAGGATCAGTTTTTATTTAAGATCCAACAACAGGGCATTTGGGCTCAGTTGCAAGTAACTTCAGAGACTTAGCCAATTTGGGCTTGGTCTACTATTTCTTGGGATTTCCTACCTTTTTTTCCAGAAGTGCGAAGCACTTATTTATGGTTCTGGCGCTCACGTGGGAAGCACATGAAGCGCTCAGACTTGGGTGCTGCCCAATCAGTGCTAAATACTTAGTCATTTTGATTAAATTTATAGTGCTAAGTAATTTGTATGGCGTTCACGTAGGGAGCACGTGAGGCGCTGAGCATTTATTTTGGGTGCTTACGTGTGGAACACATGAAGCGCTGAGCATTCTGTTTTGTCGGACGCTCATGTGTGTTTCACGTGAGGCGCTGAACTCTTTTTTGTTTTGGGTGCTCACGTGGAAAGCACATGAGGCGCCGAGTCTTTTGTTTTGGGTGTTTACGTAGGAAGCACGTGAGGCGCTGAGTCCTATTTAAGAGAATCTTTTGGGCACTCACGTGTGTTTCAAGTGAGACGCTAAGTCCTTTTCTTTTTAAAGATTTAATCTCTGTTGACATTTTCTGAAAAGTTTTAATTTCTGTTAATGGCATTTTGACCATTAATGATCACAAAGATCTCTGTTTTGAGGATCTGGGATTGGTTTTATTGGAGAACTAAGTTCTTATGTTATTTTTTGTAAGAACTAAGTTCTTTATGTAAGGTTAAATCCTGGTTGCAAAGGAATTAAATTCCGAGAACATAAGTTCTCTTCTCTCCTTTTCTTTTAATCTAGTTCTTTCCCCTAGACTTTGAGTTTGAAGAACAAAATCTCCCGTTGAGAATTAAATTCTCAACTTGTAGTGAAATTTGCTTTGCAAATATCAGATCAGAGGAAGAATTAAGTTCTTTTTATGAAGGGTTAAACCCTTGTTTTCGTTATGCTAGGCAAAGGAGATACATGTTATCTCTTTTTTTTCTTTACCTAGGGTTTGGACTAAGCGAGGATCTTCTTCTTTGAGAGGAGAATTGAATTCTCAGTTTTGTGACTTCTGGCTTTTTTTGCAGAAGCTTGGGGGGTCGATCTTATCTTTTTTTTTTAGACTTGAAGTGTCCTATCCTTTATATAGGAGATGCAAATTGTTAATTAGTTTAAGAAAATCTCTCATTTGAGAGATACCAATTGATTTAATTGTCCTCAAAAATTGTTCAGGGGATTTATCCACCGTTGGATTTTTGATCCAGAGAATTTCTTTTTTACAGAATTATATTCTTGTTTTTAACAAGATTAGGGAAATATTTTCCTATATACAGAATTTAATTCTGTCAAGCGGTAATTTTTAATCACCATTAGATTTTTAAACTAAAAGTTCAGAATTTATCTTTCTCATTTAGAAAAATTAGAGAAATATTTTCCCTTATTAGAATTTGATTCTATTGTTGAATTTTTGATCCAACTACTCTCTGTTTAATAGAGAAGATCTTTTTTGTTTAAAAAAGATCAGGGAGATATTTTCCTCCTAATAGAATTTAATTCTATCATTTGATAATTTTAATCACCATTGGATTTTTGATTCAACGGCTCTGTTTAACAAAGAATATCCCCCGATTTTAGGAAAATAATTATCCATGTAAAATTTAATTCTACCCTTTTTAATTTGGGCGCTGACGTTCACGTGTTATACACATAGGCTCCGCCTAAATATTTAATTCTTACGGAATCAGGCACCATGTGCTTTGCACGTCGGCGCTCACGTGAGCTTCACATGAGACACCGCTGTAGGATTTAATCCTATTAGAGGTCGGTGTCGGCGTTCACGTGGGGAGCTCGTGAGACGCTGCCTTATTTATGAGGGCTTCTTTTCGCATTTTTTCTCTGCTTTTCCCGGGTCTACACTTTCTTCTCGGAAATAGTTCCACCATCCACAACATTTTCTGTGCCGAGACTTAAATGTTTCTCTTTATAATCTGAAGACATGTTCATCTTCTCTCTCGCTTTCTCAGAGAACCATTTTAACAGAGAAGAGTCATGGTTTGCAATCGTCCACATGCTCATCGGCAGCCTTGAGAGGTGTCTATCGAGAAAATTGTTTCTCGTTTTGCTGCACGCTTGGTGAATCCCGCTCTCACCGATGACAAACGCGACACGGTGATGCACGAGCCCCTGACCCATAGAGGATCTCCTCTCCCCATCGGCTCCAGATGATCTTCATGTCCGTGCTCGATGACATTCCCCCTCATCCAGCGTAGATGACTCAAGCGATGCGCGACGCAGCAGAGGACAAGATCGAGTGATTTCATAAGGCACGTTTGATTACCAAGCCTCTGAGGGATTGCTCCGTTCATTTGCTAAGCCAGATAAGGACTCAGCGGGCTATCGTAACTGCTTTCGCTGATGAACACGACACCGATCGATGGGGAGCGGCTCCCCGCGAAGACCGCCGTTTCGATATGGTGGAGAAAGCTAAGAGAGCTTTAGCAAACTTTATTTACTGTTTTGCTAACCCTTGTAATTTTGATCCCATGTTTGGTGATCTCTACCCCGTAGAATAAAATGTTTATTTCAATACATTCCTTTTATCGTTGACTGCTGAATACATAATTCCAACATATGTTCTTCCTCTGATTATATCGTTTAAACATATATGTATCCTGCATGTGTGCACGTGCACTTCACCCTTAGAAATTTTTGCTAAGTGCGAACGCCACCGATGTGCACGTATCATGCACTAACCCTCCACAAGCGTATATGAATCAACATGCTTTCAACACTATTTCCCATCTAAGTACGCATATATTTGTAAGTGAGCAATCAAACAGGTGTGAATAACGGCGAGCTAGCCGAACCAAAAGAAGCCTCTCGAGAGCTCGAAGATGGCGGACAGGCAACATTTGATGAGCTAACCGAGATCGATTTGGGGATGCCAGATTATCCAAGGCCGAACTACATCAACTCGCTCTTGTTATAGGAAATGAAAGAGCAGATAATCGCCCTGCTGTGCGAGTTCGTCGAGTGCGAATTCGCACTGAAAGAAATGCCTGGCCTCTCCCCGGAAGTGGCCGTACATAAACTGAGTATTTCTCCTGATGCCAAGCCAGTCAAACAAGCTCCTCGAAGAATGAGAAGGGAGTTGGAGGAAAAGATCATTGAGGAAACCAAGAAACTCATCGATGCCGGCTTCATCAGAGAAGAGAAATACGCGGACTGGATCGGATGTATCGTACTGGTAAAGAAGAAAATGGGAAGATCCGGATTTGTGTCGATTTCAGGGACCTTATCAAGGCATGCCCTAAAGATGATTTTTCGCTTCCAGTCATGGAAATGATGATCGGTGACACCTCAAATCACGAGCTATTTACTTTCATGGATGGTTCGTCTGGGTACAATTAGATAAAAATGTCACCTGAAGATGAGAAGCATACAACATTTCGAACCCCGATAGGTATATACTGTTACAAAGTGATGCCGTTTGGACTGAAGAACGCGGGTGCTACATATCAAAAGGCAATGACCAAGAAATTTGACGACTTAATCCATAAAGTCGTCAAATGTTATGTCGATGATTTGTTCGTCAAGACTAAAACCAAGGCCAATCACATCCAAGATCTCCGAACTGTCATCACCAGACTGAGAGATTACAATCCGAAGATGAATCCTCTAAAGTGCACTTGTAACGACTCTGAATTTACCGTGCAAAAATTTTCAATTTATTGTACAGAAATGAGTTTATAAGCCTGAGTACAATTTATAAGTTATTTTTGTTTAAGAACAGCAAAAAACAACTTGTAGCTCAATGGTAAAGCCTTGCACTGCTGTGACGTAGCCCCTTTGTTTGAATCCCCTCAGACACATTATATGTTTTCCGATTTTTATTTTAAACTTTTTGGAAGCCCAAAAGTTTACACGTGCACTGCACATAAAAATGAAAAGTCTGGAAAAATAAACATGTGCAAAATATTGTAAACAGAGAGGTGTACACGTGGTAAGAATCCACCGGCCCCCTCCTCAAGAATGACCAACGAGATGGGTTTTTGGGCCGGCGCCGACGGGTAAACTGTAGGTAAAGGTGCCCATGTTTTGCACATACAATTCTTGGCCTACCCCCATCACTCCTGCATTATTTGATTACTTTGAAATCAAACAGAGACCCTTATATTCCTCATTTATCATCTTTTTAATGCTTTTTATTTCACTTTTTTAATCCCAAAACTCTAATTCCACACTATAAATACTATCCCATGCCCTAGCCCTTCCTCATTTTGAAAATTCTAGCCAAACTCTCAAATTTTCTCAAGTACAAGTGGAGTAGAAGAGGAGTTAGCCAACGACCAACTTCCGGCGAGGAATCGAGGCTATTCCGTCGACCTCGCAACGCCATGACTACCAAACTATCTTCTTCAACCTCCTCTTAAACTAATTCACTTGTAAGTCCCTCCCTATCCTTCTCTTTCTTCTTGAAAAGTTCTCTTTTTCAAAACATGTTGGTAAGTGGAGTTAACACCGACCTTTTATTCTAAACCCTAAAAATTTCAGTATTTCTTCCATATCTTTCATCCAAATTCTTACCCTATATTTATAACCATAAAACTAATGTTTAGAACCAACTTTCACTCAAAAATATCATGTTAAATAACTTTTATATAACTTTTACATGAAAATACCATGAAATTTACATATCACCCTTTAGTATATTGTTAATACTTTATCTTTAGAAAACTTCACGGGGTAATGAATTACTCCTCACAAACACACATGGTTCTATAGCACGATGTACTTTGAACATATTTTTGTTACCATATTACATCAAAATACCATGTACTATAAAACGGTTTTCTTTTAGATTGTATTTAAAATCTCTTTGTGATTATGCATCTACAATCCATTTAGGGAACCCGCTATTGGATGGAGCGGATTATCGCACATCCTCGGGCTAGTAGAGCGAGATGCAGGCCTCCTCACGGAGCATTCGGTCTCGAAAGGTGTTTAATACGATTTTTAAGAAAAACAAATTTTTCTACTTATTTATAAATTAATTTTTAATAAATATATAAATATTACCAAACCACATATTTTCAAGATATAAAAAATTCCATGTTTTTCAACAAAATAAAAGAATGACAAATTTCACCAAAATACCCTCAAGTTATCCAAAAATCAAGTTTTACAGTAAAATACCATGAACTATCCAAGTTATGTATTTATCACTAAAATACTTCAAATCTTTAAAATTCACATCAATGAAAACCTTAAATAATATAAATAACTTCTCTAGGTTTATTTTGAAATTATATAAAAACAATTTTCATAAAACCCCCACGAGTTATATAAACACTATTAAGGACTTCAGTAAATATAGGTGTGAGCGGGATCAATTATCTCGAGCCTGAGGGAGCCGAAGAAAGTGAGTGCTTGCATATTTAAGATAGAAAAACTTAACGGTGTTATCAACAGTAATTGTCTTGGAAAAAGACACAAATCCTGTCGTCCATGTGCAGCAGTTACCGATAACTCCCGAACTTAATTCAGGATCCAAATCAGTTTAAAGTGTTTGACTCAAATCTGAGTCTAAATCCAAATCCGAGTCTAACTCAAACCAGAATCCAATTCAAATATGAATCCAAACTCTAATATATATACTTTAAGCTGAACCTGAATACCAGAACAATATCAACATGCAAACATAACTTGACTTGACCGAACCATGGCTATAACTTGACTTGATTACATGACTACTTGTTTACATCATGAACCTGATTACATGAACAACTTGTATCCATGGTCTCGACAAGTCTGATAATTATAATCTATACAATACATTTTGGGGTTTAACGGGGTAGATTGGTACAGAATGATGTTCACTAAAAGACACCTACATGAACTCTCGTGCCGTTGTCCCATGGGTTTTGACGGGACCTTGTATTACCTGTTACCATAGTCCAGAGAGCAAGTTAGACTCCTCTCGTATACACTGATACTTTATGTACTAAGCTACAAACAATTACGTTAGTATAACAAACATATACCTGTATAAATTACCAGTTTTTTATGTTTACTTGTTCTATTCCATTCTTAATTCTGGGACTTACCGAACGCTAGTTCGCTGACGACATTCATGTCTCTTTCTTTCTTTCTTTGGAATGTTTGTCAGGAGGACCGGATTCTCTCGAGACCGAGCCTGGCCAGGACAATTTGGACCAGTTCACAGAGCGGCCAGACTTCTAGCTTTTCCTTGTACTTACTTTTTATTTCATATGCCACTGTTTAGGTATTGCTTTTATTATTGTACTTTTCCTTTTCAAATCAGTTGTATTGTAAAGATGAATGTTAATAAAAGTTGTTGTTCATTTTATATCTCTTGTCATTTCTTGTGCATTATATATATATATATATATATATATATATATATATATATATATATATATTGCTTATTTACGATTAACGCATTTATTTCATAGTAAATACGTCGCGTGCCTGCCACGTCACCGCTTCTGTATATTGGAAAGCGGGACGTAACAGGTTTTGTTGGTGGCCCATACAGGTCTCGAACCCATGCCATAAACTGCCGGTGTGAAGCGCCCTGCCACTCAGATGGCAGAAGGAGCCTCTTCCAGGCCAACTTTTGCACCCAAGAGATGGGAGTAACATTTAACCGGACCAGTCCAGACTTTTGCTTCTTCTGCAAGAGGAATGGACATCTGGTGAAGGACTGCAGGCATGCAAACGGCCTATGCTTAGTTTGTGGCGCATCCACTTACGCCATTGGAGCATGTCCTCACAGACTCAACCATCTCCAGCACCCGGACCAGTTATAACCTTTCCGCAGCGGCCAGCTATTCAGGCTCCTGCACCTCGTCTTGCTCTCCCTGCTCCATCTCCACATGGACCTCCTGCACATCTTCCTCGTCAATTCCATCAAGCACAGAGAAAAGTGCCAAGAGGCTAGACATTCACGATGCCGGTTGGAGAAGCCGAAGCCACTGGCCAAGTTATCCCTCATAATTCCCAATTTTTTTCACACCTTGTTAATCCTTGTATACCACTATATATTTCCTGTACCTAAAACCAACCCCACATGTCATGCCCTTCTTTCCAAAAGAAGGTGAAGGGTGACGTGCCATGGTTCGCAATCTAACTGTATTGAAGGTGGTCTATTAAATATAGTTACATTAAATATATGAATATCTATAACATGCATGATATGTACCAAAACAAAATAATAAAAGCGAAAGGCATTTATTTCCATTAACCAAACTTTATTACATTCCAAAAGAAAGATTAAAATAAACTAAATAGTTTAATTATATCGAAGAAGAGCAAAAAGCAATAAACATGTGAGCAACAAACAAGAAAAAAACTAGCTAATCTTCCGTCGTCAAGTCTACATAATATTCATTAGTAGGCTCCATACCTTGATCCTCATCATAATACTCATCTTCATATAATGGACATTCCAGAGATAGAAAAAAGAAAAGGAAAGTCCGTCAGCGAGTTACACTCGGGTAGGATTGCCTCAGAAGGAAGTAAAGGTACAGAATGAGCAAGTGTATATAGGTATGATGTGTATGCGCAGATATGATGTATATTGGTATAAGGGTATGAGGTGTATACAAATAAGACAGGTTGACAGGGGTATATGTGAATATAAGTATATTGTATGAGATATATGTGAATAAGAGTATGTTTGGATGAGGTATATGTTAGACATGGTTTCGCATTAGATTGTTAAACAAGGGTCCGGATACTCGCGATTATTCCGATGTGGCCACGAAATAATAACAGGGGAAGTGAAATGTACCGTTTCACTTCCCGGGATCATGATCGAGTAGTAGGGGAATCCGAGTTCTGAATCTCCTTGCCTATCAAACTACACATCCATGTTATTCAGTGTACAGGTTTTGACGAATTAGAGTTAGTGTGTATATCATCTAGGCATGGAATTTCCACACTGTATGTCATCCACATTTTGGATTATTCATCCTCAAAGTAGGATTAGTATTCGCCCGAATATTAGGTTAGTATTCATCCATATATTGGACCATTCGCCCTCAAAGTAGGGTTAGTATTCGCCCGAATATCGGGTTAGTAGTCGTCCACATATTGGACTGTTCACCCTGTCTGCAGGGATCTTTATTTATAAGTATTACATATCTAGGTTCGCGTATTCTGACCTTAACCGAATCATATGTTATGTATGTTGTAACTTGTATTCAAAAATTTGATCTCATTTAATATGTCCTTCCACAATCACCCATTTTATCCTGTTATCTTTTAAAGTCTGTAAGGTGCATCATATTATTTTATAGAACGCTTAGTTAATAAAGATCATAGCGTTTAATGATAGTTATTGTTTGTAAAAAAAACCATTATATTTAGAGTAATTATCATTTTAGAAACCCATGTTATTTTAGTGGAAAAAATCTCCTTTTAATGAAAGATTATGGTATTTATTTGAAATTATCTTTAATGAAGTTTTAGGTATTCTCTTTAGAAAATATCATTTATAAAAGTTATGGTTTTTACTGAAAATAGCCTTTTAGTAAAGGTCAAGATATTTAAATGAAAATATATCCTTTTAGAATGGATTTTATTGAAATTAATAATTTTATAAAGGTATGGTGTTTATTTGGAGGTAACATTTTAGGAATACGTCCGTGTTGGCAACCGTTGCACTTGGACGGCATGATTTGTGTCCTTTTTAGGAACGATTGCCTATCAACCACGAATTATTTACGTAAAATATTATCCTATAGAATTAGGGTATTTTATTAAAGGTGATATTCTATAAAAACCACTCCGCGTTGACAACCGCTGCACATTTACGGCAGGATTTATTTCCTTTTCAGGGACGATTGTCTATTAACCATGGGGTGTTTCATGTGAAATATTCCCCTATTAGGATATCTTATTAAACCTTAGTTAATAGGCTAAAAAAATTTATATAAAAATATTCTCTCTAAGTGGAAGGGGATTAAGTTGAAAACCATAGCATAATTATTTAGATCAGTATTCCCCTTTTTAAAAAAGTAAAGGGATATTAACAAACTGAAGTAATTGGTGGATAAAAGTGCAAGTAAAAATATATCGTTTTAGTGTGTCTAAAGTATTTTATTCAAATCATCTTATATCATATGCGTGTTTTAAATACATACAACATTTTAATAAAATGAGGGTATTTTATGGAAGTAACTTATTTCGAGATCTTATTGGTATCATAGGTAAGTATGTGTGCATAAAGGGTGGAATAATACCCCATGAGTTATAATATCAAGCATATCATTTTCCATGTAGGATGAGTGTGCAATATTTACGTATATAGGGATAATTTAATTAAACCATTTCAAACATGTGTCAAATCTATAACTATGAGGTATCACAAAAGGCATACAGAATTATTTTTAACATCATTTAAAATAAGGTTGGAGATTAGAACTTGAAACTGAGACCACTAAAGAAAAGAAGGTGACAGACAAGTGGTGAGAGGCGGATTCTACCTTTGTTTTGAGTTGGATGTCGATGGGTCGAAACCGTAGACTAGTACTAAATCCTCAATAACTCCGCGCTCAGATTTTTCCTCGATGATTGAGTGGAACCACAGCGTCGGCGTCGTCGATACGAAGGCCTGGATATTCTTTTTCAGAATTTTCGGAGTTCTATGGTGTGAGAAAATAGAGTTTGAAGGTCTCTATTTATGGGGTCTTTCTCCAACAATAAAATCCAAAAAATCTGGTCAAATCTCCCGAAATCCATGCCCCAATCATGCCCAATCATCACCTGATGATTCAGCCGTCGCCGCCTTATATCATGGCCGTTGGATCTAAATCCAACGGCCCACGAGCCCCCGCCTCTTGCCATGTGGCCGCGTGAGAGATCACGCGGTTTCACATGGTCCCCACCATATAAGTAGCCGCCAGCCATTCTGGACCGTTGGATCTCCCATCTAACAATCGAGGTTAAAGGCTGATTTTAATTTTTTTTTTAAATAAATTATCTAACTGTTTATTTATAAAAATCGAATTTTAAAAAAAAAATTATTAAAAATATTGAAAAATACGGGAAAAATATGAGAAAAATTCCAGAAAATATATTTTATTGTTATATTCAGTTTAAAAATAATTTTAGCTAAAACTAAATAATATTCACATATCTAGGATATCTGTTGGTTATTATAATTATTTAAAAATCTATTTTATCCTTGAAAATATTTTAATTACGAAATAATTATTTTAATTCATAATAAAAATATGTAATTTATTTTAAGGTATAATAAAATTTCATTAAAACATTTTAAGCCCAGAAAAATATAAATAGCTTTTTGAAAATTCCTTTAGTTTATATTTAAATGCTTTAAAAATTACTCACATCTCTTTTAAAAATAAAATCATTAAGATAAAATATTTTTCCATCAAGTAATTACGTAAACAAATACTTGGTACTAAATAAAAGACCTTTTATTGGGTATTAGAAAATACAGTCGTTACAATCTACCCACCTTAAAATAATTTCGTCCTCAAAATTTCAGAAGGTGGTGTCTAAGGAAAAAAATTACCAAGAAAGGATTATCGAGGTAAAAAAAAAAAAATTGGCTCTCGCTCTCTCGTCCCGTTTCCTCATTTCCGCATATGTTTTCCTGGGAGTTCTTCCTCCATATAACTCTAACCAGATGGATTGTCTTGTCCCTTCCGATCTCATCCTTCTAGTATCCTGATCGGTTACTGCTCGTAGGTTATGCCAGCCCTTACTATGATTTCGGAGTGATAAAAAATGTGACTAGGGTCATCGACATACCCTCTTAACTGAGAGATATAAAAGCATTATGCACGCTCTCCAAAGAAGGTAGCAAAGCTAGGCTACACGCAATCCCATCGTATCTTTTCAGGATGTTAAACGGCCGATGAGTCGTGGGCTAAGCTTTCCGCGCTTCCTGTATCATATCACTACCTCCATTGTTTCCATAATCATCTTAATTTTACAAGTTCTCCATTTTCAGGATCGTCCCAATAGATCGCCAATTCTCCCATATAAAACTTGACCCCTCTCAATCTTCTTCATATGCTTTCACCATTCATGTTCACACGTCCTTCTTACAATAGTGTCTCTATATCTTCAAGATGAACATCACAATTGGCAGTTCTAGATCGAGATAGGATAGTTGCATTCACGAGTCTTTAGTTATCTTGACGCATATGCACTACATTGCCATGCCGATACCTCGCACCGCCAAGTCTCTTCCCCGAAAACATCGTAGTAGATGTTAAAACTTCCGGGTCTATTGAGTATGCCAAGGGTGGATACATTAGTTACGACCAACCCCCTTAGAGTAATTTCATATTTGAAATTTTCAAAGGAGTAGCCACTACTGAGCAGGGAAATCAGTAACGCTGTCAGGAACCCTCTTTTACTGCATGTGTCGCTCCCGGGAGTTGGTGTATCGCTTGATGCATGGAAAGTCTATGAATGGTTTAGATATAAAGAATCAGAAAGTGTAAATCAGTAGTTGCTTCCAGATAGAAAATTTTGGAAGTTGAAGGAAGGTTAGAGGTATTTCTAAACTAATGGAAAATGTATAATGGGATATGCAAAAAATCTTAAGAGATAGAAGTATAAGGGCAGCTATTCGAACTATGGATCTAAGAAAAATTATGGTGAGTCTAACTAAGATTTGCACCGAAGGATAAATAAGTATGGTATCGAAAAAGAAAGTTGAAAAAGAAAAGGGTACTTCTGCTATCTTGCCCTGTGGCATCAGCCTTCTCGGCTGTCATGATGAAGGTCTAGCATTTGGGTCCATTCCGCTGCGCTTGCTGAAAAACATTCTCCTGTGATGGCAAGTGTGGTCCCTTTGGTGACGCCCCTTGACTGGTTGTTTTAGTGGCGGATAGTGGCCAGTTTCCCTGTTGTAGTGCCCCATAGTTAGCCGGCATATTGGCGGGGCATGATTGTCTCCTTCTCTGAGGACAGTCCCCAATAGCATGATTCGGAGACCCACAGACTATGCAGAGTTTGTTCAAAATGCGACAGTCTCTCATGTAGTGTCCGGTTCTACCATAATTGTTGCATATAACAGCTAGTTTGCTTGAAACAGTTGGCCCTACTGGCCTCTTGAATTGCTGCCCTCCGTTGAATTTGGAAGACGAATCTCCAGAAAATTGGCTTGCCGGTCGCTTAACACTTAACGAATGGTTATTCTTCCTTATGCGTTTCTTTAGGTCTTCAAAGTTTCGCGCTGCATCTAAGATTGCATCATAAGTCGAAAGAGTAGCAGAAGATATGGAGGACTGCGTCTTCAGGTCCAACCCTTGTCGGAATCTCTTAGCATATAGTTCAGGGGTTGCTACCAGGTGATGCGCGAACTGACTTAACTTTGCGAGCTCCGAAGTGTACTCGTCCACAAGCTTATCCCACAAGCTCCCTTATTAGAGTTGAATAAAATCTCTTTTCATCTTCAGGTGTGCCACGAATGGAAAGTATTGGGTATCAAAACGTTGTTTGAACGTTTCCCAATCGATGGGCTCCTTCAATATACTTTCCTCTGCCTCCCACCATATTCTGGCATTATCTGTAGGTTACAGTTTAGCAATGTTTATCCACGCATCCTTAGGAATTTTAGCGGCAGCGAGATCATTGATGGTTCCCTTGAGCTATTCTTCAGCTTCCAAGGGGGTTTCCTTCCCTGAAAAGATCTTAAGGTGAAGTGATCTGAATTGTTTCACCCTTTCTGCATCTTGAGGAACGGGGGACAGTGCCTTTCCTAAAACCTCCGCTTGTTGTTGCCTACTTTCTCCCAGATCTTGATGAAGGGTAGCCGTTTGCTGCTATTGATGTTCTAGTAGTCGTTGCATCATTTGTAACATAGCTGCTTGTTGAGCAGCGGCTTCATTGACCCTATTTCCCCTTCTGTTGCGGTTATAGTGTCGTCCGGCCATTGTGCTCTGAATTATAAGGGGTCAGGTTACAAACAGACTGAGGGGTGAGACAAGATAGTAACTTGCATGAAAGAACAACAATTAATGAAAAAGGAAAACTAATAAAAGAAGGGCAAGAGACACCAGAGAGATTTTGCTCGAAACTAAGATTTTATTATTCAACTTCAGCAAGGAGAGTACAACTGAAAGGAAGGACATGTCTCTACTGCTATACATCGTTTTATTCGGCCAAAAGGAAAAAAAATAAGTCTTATTAATCTCGATTATGGGAGATCAACATGTCGCGATAGGCTCTCGCACTAAGAGAGAGACGGCTATTCCCACGTTTTCTTACGGTAACATCTGCCTGAGTTTCTTCGGCCTCGAGTTCCTCCTCACTCGAAGTTTCGTCCTTCGACTCATTCTCGGCAAGAGCCTCATTCTCGGATTCCCCCTCTATAGGGTCTTCTTCTTCTTCTGTAGGAGCCTCCCCATCAGGATCATATTCCATAGGATTCTTTTCCGCCACATGAGCCTCTTTTTCTGGCCCCTCCTCTATATGCTCCTCTTCCATAAGATCTTCTTCTTCATCTTCTGAGTCATTGGCCATCATCGGCTCCGGAGTTGCAGCATCGACTTCATCTTCCGAGTCGCTGTCGGAAATAACTATCTGGGGGCCTAATACTTCGTCATCCGAATATCCAAGCGTAGCCTCAAAAGTGATGTATGACATGTTGTTCTCGTCCGATAGATTAGACATGACCTAAAAAGGAAGTCCATGGTCAGGATACAGAATGTAAAGAAAAGGACAAGGAATATAGGAAAATTATGAAATCGATATAAGTGGATGAGATTCATAAATATAATAAGTCAGTTAACGGTTTCATTTTAGTATATTGAGAGGGCCTGCATGGGCCACCACTAAAACCTGTCACGCCCCGCTTCCCAAAATAAGGTGAAGGGTGACGTGGCATGGTCTGCAACCTAACTGTATTGAAGGTGGTCTATTCAATACAGATACATTAAGCATATGAATATCTATAACATGCGGGATATGTACCAAAACAAAATAATAAAAGCGAAAGGCATTTATTTCCATTAACCAAACTTTATTACATCCCAAAATAAAGAGTAAAATAAACTAAATAGTTTAATTACATCGAAGAAGAGCAAAAAGCCCTAAACATGTGGGTAACAAACAAGAAGAAAACTAGCTAATCTTCCGTCGTCAAGTCTGCATAATCTTCATTAGTAGGCTCCACACCTTGATCCTCATCGTAATACTCATCCTCATCTAACGGACATTCCAGAGATAGAAAAGAGAAAAGGAAGGTCCGTCAGCGAGTTACACTCGGGTAAGATTACCTCAGAAGGAGTAAAGGTACAGAACGAGCAAGTGTATATAGTTATGTTGTGTATGCATAGATATGATGTATATGGGTATAAGGGTATGAGGTATATACAAATAAGACAGGTTGACAGAGGTATATGTGAATATGAGTATGTTGTATGAGGTATATGTGAATAAGAGTATGTTTGTATGAGGTATATGTTAGGCAAGGTTTCACATTAGTTTGTTAAACAAGGGTCCGGATACTCGCGATTATTCCGTTGTGGCTACGGAACAATAACTGGGGAAGTGAAATATACCGTTTCACTTCCCGGGATCATGATCAAACAGTAAGGGAATCCGAGTTCCAAATCTCCTTGCCTATCAAACTACCCATCCTCGTTATTCAGTGTACAGGTTTTGACAAATTAGAGTTAGTGCGTATATAATTTAGGCATGAAATTTCCACATTGTATGTCATCAACATTTTGGATTATTCACTCTCAAATTAGGATTAGCATTCGCCCGAATATCGGGTTAGTATTCGTCCACACATTAGACCATTCACCCTCAAAGTAGGGTTAGTATTCGCCCGAGTATCGGGTTAGTAGTTGTCCACATATTTGACTGTTCACCCTGCCTGCAGGGATCTTCATTTATAAGCATTCCTTATCTAGGTTCGCGCATTCTAACCCTAACCGTATCATGTATCATGTATGTTGTAAGTTGTATTCAAAAAGTTGATCTCATTTAATATGGCCTTCCACAACCACCCATTTTATCTTGTTATCTTTTAAAGTCTGTAAGGTGCATCATATTATATTATAGAACGCTTAGTTAATAAAGATCATAGTTTTTAATGATAGTTATTGTTTATAAGAAAACCATGATATTTAGAGTAATCATCATTTTGGAAACCCATGGTATTTTAGTAAAAAAATCTCCTTTTAATGAAAGATTATGGTATTTATTTGAAATTATCTTTTAATGAAGTTTTAGGTATTCTCTTTAGAAAATATCATTTATAAAAGTTATGGTTTTTACTGAAAATAACCTTTTAGTAAAGGTCAAGATATTTAAATGAAAATATATCCTTTTAGAATGGATTTTATTGAAATTAATAATTTTATAAAGTTATGGTGTTTATTTGGAGGTAACATTTTAGAAATACGTCCGTGTTGGCAACCGTTGCACTTGGGCGGCATGATTTATGTCCTTTTTAGGAATGATTGCCTATCAACCACGAAGTATTTACGTAAAATATTATCCTATAGTATTAGGGTATTTTATTAAAGGGTATATTCTATAAAAACCACTCCGCGTTGACAACCGCTGCACATTGACGGCATGATTTATTTCCTTTTCAAGGACGATTGTCTATTAACCACGGGGTATTTCATGTGAAATATTCCCCTATTAGGGTATCTTATTAAACCTTAGTTAATAGGCTAAAAAATTCATATAAAAATATTCTCTCTAAGGGGAAGGGGGTTAAGTTGAAAACCATAGCATAATTATTTAGATCGGTATTCCCCTTTTTAAAAAAGTAAAGGGATATTAACAAGCTGAAGTAATTGGTGGATAAAAGTGCAAGTAAAAACATATCGTTTTAGTGTGTCTAAAGTATTTTATTCAAATCATCTTATATCATATGGGTGTTTTAAATACATACAACATTTTAATAAAATGAGGGTATTTTGTGGAAGTAACCTATTTCGAGATCTTATTGGTATCATAGGTATGTGTGTGTGTGTGTGTGTAAAGGGTGGATTGATACCCCATAAGTAATAATATCAAGCATATCAATTTCCATGTAGGATGAGGGTGCAATATTTACGCATATAGGGATAATTTAATTAAACCATTTCAAGCATGTGTCAAATCTATAATTATGAGGTATCACAAAAGGCATACAGAATTATTTTTAACATCATCTTAAAATAAGGTTGAAGATTAGAACTTGAAACTGAGACCACTAAAGGAAAGAAGGTGACAGATAAGTAGTGAGAGGCGCATCCTACCTTTGTTTTGGATTAGATGTCGATGGGTCGAAAGAGTAGACCTGGATATTATTTTTCAGAATTTTCGGAGTTCTATGGTGTGAGAAAATAGATTTTGAAGGTCTCTATTTATGGGATCTTTCTCCAACAATAAAATCCAAAAAAAATCTGGTCAAATCCCCCAAAATCCATGCCCCAATCATTCCCAATCATCACCTGATGATTCAGCCACCACCGCCTTAAATCGTGGTCGTTGGATCTAAATCCAACGGCCCACGAGCCACCGTCTCTCGCCATGTGGCCGCGTGAGGGATCACACGGTTTCGCGTGGTCCCCACCACGTGGGTAGCCGCCAGCGATTCTGGGCCGTTGGATGTCCCATCCAACGGTCCAAGTTAAATGTTGGTTTTATTTTTTTTTAAATAAAAAATCTAAACGTTTATTTATAAAAATCGAATTTGTTTTAAAAAAAATTGTTAAAAATATTGAAAAATATGAGAAAATTTTCAGAAAATATATTTTTGTGATCTTCAGTTTAAAAATAATTTTGGCTAAAACTAAATAATATTCACATATCTATGATATCAGTTAATTATTATAATTATTTAAAAATCTATTTTATCCTTGAAAATATTTTAATTACGAAATAATTATTTTAATTGATAATAAAAATATGTAATTTATTTTAAGGTATTATAAAATTTCATTAAAACATTTTAAGCCCAGAAAATATAAATAGCTTTTAGACAATTCCTTTAATTATATTTAAATGCTTTAAAAATTACTCACATCTCTTTTAAAAATAAAATCATTAAGATAAAATATTTTTCCATCAAGTAAATACGCAAATAAATATTTGGTACTAAATAAAAGATCTTTTATTGGGTATTAGAAAATACGGTCGTTACACCACACAACTTAGGTACTATACTATTAGCCACTCTTCCTGCACTTGCACTGTTCGACACTGGAGCGTCACACTGCTTCTTGTCGCAACGATTCGTGAGAACGCATGCGATTCCTGTGAAACCACTCATTTCAAGCTGGAAATGTCAGTTCCGGGAATGGAGTCTTGAAGGCAACTATGGGATTTGATCAGTGTCCAGTTGTGATTTGCGGACGAGAATTCTACGCGAATTTCAAAGTACTGGACATTCCAAATTTCGATGTTGTGTTGGGAATAGACTGGCTGGGAGTTTTCTATGTCACGATTGACTGTCGTCAAAGAAGGGTAGTATTCGAGACACCAAATCACCCAGTCTTCTAATTCAAGAGTGGAGATAGAACGTTGGAGCCAGGGAGATGTCGTGCTAAACCGAAGGATGCAGAAGTGTTTTCTCTCCCGGCGGTACCAAAATGTAAAAAGATCTACAACGACACTACTGGTGGCATGGAATGAAGCGTGAAGTAGCCAGAAGCGTAACTAAGTGTTTGGTGTGTCAGCATGTAAAGGCTGAACATCATAGAACTGCTGGTCTACTTCAACCGTTACCAATCTCAGAATGGAAATGGCAGCACATTACTATGGACTTCGTGACCGCCCTTCCTTGCAACACGAAGGGTAATGACGCAATATGGGTTATTGTGAATCGACTCACCAAGTCGGTCACTTTATTCCCTTTTGAGTTGGCCAATATACCGAGACGTTGGCAAAGAAGTACATGGAGGAGGTCATGAGATTGCATGGAGTACCTGTTTGCATCGTCTCCGATCGAGATACAGGATTCCGATCATAGTTTTGGCAGAGTCTGCAAGCTAGCCTAGGAATGAGTCTGAACTTCAGCATGGCTTACCATCCACAAATGGACGGACAGTCCGAGCGAACAATTCAGATTCTGGAGGACATGCTAAGAGCTTGTATGTTAGACTTCGGAGGTTCGTGAGAAGATCACCTACACCTTATGGAGTTTTCATACAACAACAGCTATCAAGCAAGCATTGGAATGGCCCCATTCACAGCACTCTAGGGACAGAAGTGTCGTTCACCACTAAGTTGGGACGACGTTGGAGATTGGGAATTCCTTGGACCAGAGATGATAGTGGCAACCGTGGACGTAATTCACACGATCAGGGAAAGAATGCGCATAGCCCAAGACCGACAGAAGCACTGGGCTGATGCAAAGCGCCAACACCTGGAGACCATGTTTTTCTTAAATATCCCTCCAAACCGAGGAGTAATCCGCTTTGGAAAGAGGGGTAAGCTCAGTCTGAGATATATATGACCGTTCGACATTCTCGAACAAGTCAGAGAAGTGGCATACCGTTTGGCACTACCACCCTTATTGGAAGGAGTGCATAATATGTTCCACATATCCCAACTTCGAAGATATGTGAGCGACCCCAGCCACATTCTTGATCACTCTGAGCTCACTGTACAAACGGATTTAACTTGTGAGCAACAACCCGTTGAGATCCTGATCCGAAAGGTAAAAACACTGAGGAATAAGGAAGTAAACTTGGTCCGAGTGATGTGGAGAAAAGATTCGCCAGGAGAATCAACGTGGGAACGAGAAGACGACATGCGTGCAATATATCTTCACTTATTTGTAAATTAGTCCTTATGTAATTTTAAATTTCGAGGACAAAATTTTTATAAGGATGGTAGAATGTAACGACTCTGAATTTACTGTACGAAAATTTTTAATTTAATGTACAGAAAGGACTTTACAAGCCTGAGTACAATTTATAAGTTATTTTTGTTTAAGAACAGTAAGAAACAACTTGTAGCTCACTGGTAAAGCCTTGCACTGCTATGATGTAGCCCCTGTGTTCAAATCCCCTCAGGCACATTATATTTTTCTGATTTTTATTTTAAACTTTTTAGAAGCCCAAAAGTTTACACGTGCACTGCACATAAAAATGAAAAGTCTGGAAAAATAAACATGTGCAAAATGCTGTAAACAGAGAGGTGTACATGTGGCAAGAATCTACCGGCCCCCTCCTCAAGAACGACCGGCGAGATGGGTGTTTGGGCCGGCGCCGATGGGTAAACCGTAGGTAAAGGTGCCCATATTTTGCACACACAACTCTTGGCCTACCCCCATCTCTCTTGCACTGTTTGATTACTCTGAAATCAAACAGAGACTCCTCAATTTCCCCATTTATCATCTTTTTAATTCTTTTGTATTCACTCTTTTAATCCTAAAACCCTAATTCCACAGTATAAATACTATCACATGCCCTAGACCTTCCTCATTTTGAAAATTCTAGCCAAAACTCTTAAATTTTCTCAAGTACAAGTGGAGTAGAAGAGGAGTTAGCCAACGACCAATTCCGGCAAGGAATCAAGGCTATTCCGGCGACCCCGCGACGCCACGACTACCAAACTATCTTCTTCAATCTCTCCTTAAACTAATTCATTTGTAAGTCTCTCCCCATCCTTCTCTTTCTTCTTGAAAAGTTCTCTATTTCAAAACATGTCGATAAGTGGAGTTAACAGCGACCTTTTATTCTAAACCCTAAAAAATTCACTATTTCTTCCATATCTTTCATCCAAATTCTTACCCTATATTTATAACCATAAAACTAATGTTTAGAACCAACTTTCACACAAAAATATCATGTTAAATAACCTTTATCTAACTTTTACATGAAAATACCAAGAACTTTACATATCATCTTTTAGTATGTTGTTAATACTTTACCTTTAGAAAACTTCACGGGGTAATGACCTACCCCTCACAAACACGCATGGTTCCATAGCATGATATACCTTGAACATATTTTTGTTACCATATAACATCAAAATACTATGTATTAAAAAAGCGGTTTTCTTTTAGATTGTATTTAAAATCTCTTTGTGATTATGCCTTTACAACCCATTTAGGAAACCCGCTATTGGATGGGGCGGATTATCACACATCCTCGGGCTAGTAGAACGAGATGCAGATCTCCTCACGGAGCATTCAGTCTCGAAAGGTGTTTAATACGATTTTTAAGAAAAACAAAATTTTCTACTTAATTATAAATTATTTTTTAATAAATATATAAATATTATCAAACCACATATTTTCAAGATATAAAAAAATTCCATGTTTTTCAAAAAAATAAAAGAATGACAAGTTTCACCAAAATACTCTCAAGTTATCCAAAAGTCAAGTTTTACAGTAAAATACCATGAACTATCCAAGCAATGTATTTATCACTAAATACTTCAAATATTTAAAATTCACATCCATGAAAACCCTAAATAATATAAATAACTTCTTGAGATTGTAGGGTGTTTTTCGTCGCCCCATTGAGATGGAAATGCGTGCGCTCTTGTCAGGCGCATTACAGATTCCCCCTGCCTAGGATAGGCTGGGGTTTATTAATTGTGGGGATCCGAATCTCCGACAGCCGCGGACTAAGCTGCCGTTAATTACCCCTCGCCTTTGGAGCGAGGGAACCTCCGATTAACGGGTTAAACTGGTCATGCGAACTCAAAGTGCTGTGTTGTGTTTTGAAGGGGTTTTGGATATATCGGGGGCCCCGCAGAGTTTTACTGGGGTCTCGCTACCCGGATAGCGGGCTGGGGGTCAAGGGGGCTAGCAGCCCTCTTGCGGAGTGCGGGGCAGTGCCCCGTTAGAATTTTTTTTCTAATAGGGTCAGTGTCGTTAGTGTAGAGTGTGTGTAAAAAATGGGGGGAAATGGCGTCCAAAGGACGCGTGAGCGCCAGCGCTTGGGCGCAGGTGCTAGCTCTTTGGGCACTGGCGCTCGGGCGCTGGCGCCTCACATGCCCGGCACGTGGGCGCTCAGGCACTAGCGATTCGGGCGCTAGCGCCTCACGTGCCCAGCACATGGGCGCTCAGGCGCTGGCGCTCTGGACGCTCGGGCGCTAGCACTCTGGGCGCTAGCGCTTCACGTGCCAGGCACGTGGGCGCTCGGGCGATAGCGCTTTGGGCGCTAGCGAAAGGTAGGGATTTTACCCCATAAATAGGAGTTAAACTCCAAAACGGGGATTTTGAGTGGAGTTAAACTCCAAAAGATCTGGATTAGGTGTTAAACTCCTTAAAAATATTCAGAGGTTCTTCTCTCTTGAGTCTTGAATCTTCTCTTGACTGGGATTTTATCCAAAGTTGGATTTTTGGAGATGGGTCTCCTTCTTCCTCCTCTTGATCGGCTGGATCTTAGAGAAAAAGGGGTGAGACTTAAAAGTCTCTCCTTTTTGAGATCTAATGGAAGATCTGAGCTCCCCTTTGTGGGTTTTGTGGTGAAAAACTATTTAGTTTTTGAAAAAGAAGAGTAAAACTCTTGATTTAATTCAAAGGAAAGAAGAAGGTTTAGAACCTTGAGGAAGGAGAAGGAGGCACAAGAACCCTAGTTTTTGGGGAGAAATGAAAAGTGTATATTGTATTCATCATCATGTTGCCTTATATAGGCTTACACATTTACATATAGCCCATTTGGCTTTACAAAATGGTATTTTTCCCATCTCATGTCTCATGTGCTATTTCTTTTTGCACATAAGCCATGCGCTTTACCAAAATTTGGCTTTATGCCCATTTTGCTTACATGCGTGCACAAAAAATTACATCAAAATTATTTATTACATGATTTTTTTATTTGCATAGGGGAGGTCGGCCGCTTCATGTTCGGGCTCGACTCTGGCATGGGCCCACTTGATCTGGGCTTGGGCCCACCTGGCTTGGGGTTGACCTTGACTTTGACCCGGTCAACTGGGGTGTAAATTTTGACCCCAACAGAGATTTATTTTGAAATTATATAAAAACAATTTTCATAAAACCACCTCGAGTTATATAAAACTTTGTTAAGAACTTTAGTAAATATAGGTTTAAGCGGGATCAATTCTCTTGAGTCTCAGGGAGCCGGAGAAAGTGAGTGCTTGCCTATTTAAGGTAGAAAAACTTAACAGTGTTATCAATGGTAATTGTCTTGGAAAAAGACATAAATCATGCCGTCCATGTGCTACAGTTACCGATAACTTCCGAACTTAATATAGGATCCAAATCAGTTTAAAGTGTCTGACTCAAATCTGAGTCTAAATCCAAATCTGAGTCTAACTCAAACCAAAATCCAATTCAAACATGAATCCAAACTCTAATATGTATACTTGAACCTGAATCTGAATACCAGAATAATATCAACATGCAAATATGACTTGACTTGACCGAACTATGGTTATAACTTGACTAGATTACATGACTACTTGTTTACATCCTGAACCTGATTACATGAACAACTTGTATCCATGGTCTAGGCAAATCTGATAATTATAATCTATACAATACATTACGGAGTTTAACGGGGTAGATTGGTACGGAATGTATTAAAAGTGGCACGATGATGGTCACTAAAAGACACCTACATGAACTCTCGTGCCGTTGTCCCGTGGGTTTTGACGGGGCCGTGTACTACCTGTTACCATAGTCCACAGAGCAAGTTGGACTTCTCTCGTATATACTGATACTTTCTGTACCAAGCTACAAACAATTACGTTAGTATAAAAAACATATACCTGTATAAATTACCAATTCTTTCTCTTTACTTGTTATATTCCATTCTTACTTCTGGGACTTACCGAGCGCTAGTTCGCTGACGACATTTCTGTCTCTTTCTTTCTTTCTTTGGAATGTTCGTCAGGAGGACCGGATTCTCTCGAGATCGAGCCTAGCCAGGACGACTTGGACTAGTTCACAGAGCAGCCAGACTTCTAGCTTTTCATTGTACTTACTTTTCATTTCATATGACACCGTTTAGGCATTTCTTTTATCATTGTACTTTTCCTTTTCAAATCAGTTGTATTGTAAAGATGAATGTTAATAAAAGTTGCTGTTCATTTTATATCTCTTGTCATTTCTTGTGCATTATATATATTGCTTATTTACGCTTAACGTATTTATTTCTTAGTAAATACGTCGCGTGCCTGCAACGTCACCGTTTCCGTACACTGGAAAGCGGGGTGTGACAGCGCCTTCGGCGTATCATCGAGGAAATTCTTGGGCTTCATAGTTCAGCACTGAGGGATCGAGATCGACCCGTCAAAGATAAAAGCAATCATTGAGATGCCTCCTCCAAAGAATCTGACGCAATTAATATCCTTCCAAGATAGGCTCGCGTACATAAAAAGGTCCATCTCAAACCTGTCAGGAAGATGTTGACCTTTTTCAAAGATCATGAAGAAGGAAGCCCCTTTTGTCTTGGACGCCGAATATCAAGAAGCATTCGACAGTATCAAGCAGTACCTGTTGCACCCTCCAGTTCTCGCTGCCCCCATTCCAACTAAGCCACTGATCCTCTATACCGCCGAGTTGGATGAATCACTCGGTGCCCTCCTTACTCAAAACAATAAGAAGGGAAAGGAAAATGCTCTTTACTGGCTCAGCCGAATATTAGTTGGGGAAGAGCATAAATACTCCCCGATTGAAAAACAATATTTGGCCTTGACCGTAAAGAAGTTGGAACATTATCTACTTGCTCACCAGGTTATGTTGATCTCCAAGATCGACCCGCTGAAGTATTTGATGACCAAGGCGGGTCTGACTAGTAGAATGGCTAGATGGGCTGTCATGCTGCTTGAGTTTGACATAGTTTATACTCCTCAGAAAGCAGTAAAAGGGCAAGCTCTAGCTGATTTTCTAGCTTCCCATCCCATACCTGAAGGGTCACCGCTAAATTATGAGTTACCCGATGAACAAGTGCTACACTTTGAAGATGACGAGCCATGCCGGGATCTCTATTTCGATGGAGCCTCATCAATATGGACCTCCAGCAAATCAAGCATCCCGCAAATAAAAGCAGGAATAGGATTGGTGTTCATCACACCATCGGGAGGAACCATGCGATGTTCTTTCGCTCTTACCGAGCCTCACACAAACAACGAGGCTGAGTATGAAGCTCTGATAGCTGGTCTGGAGCTCGCTATAGAAATGCAGATCTCTCAGCTGCGTGTTTACGGTGATTCCCAGCTAGTCGTCAACCAAGTAAGCGGCGAATACAAGATATATAAGTCTGAATTAGCTCGATACAGAGGCCGAGTGGTGGAGCTCATGAAGTGTTTCACCCACATTAAACTAGTAAGAGTTCCCAGGGCGCTGAACGGAAAATCCGACGTACTCGCTCGCCTAGCTAAGGAGCCGGCTGATCCTGATATGGATGAAGTCAGGAGCCGGCAAATCCAGCCTCCTGTTTTTTTATGAGAAGAAGAAATCGTAGAACAAAAGAATGGTCTTGTTGAAGAAGCTCAGTTCGTCATAGACGAGCCGGATTGGAGAGAACCTATCGTAGAATATCTCCGATATGACAAGCTGCCTGAGGAAAAATTCGCGAGGGTTCAGTTGAATAAGAGAGCTCTCCGATATGTGTTTATGAATGATATGCTACACCGCAGGTCGTACGACCAGCTTTGGCTCAGGTGTCTGTCCCCGGCCAAAACTCGAGAAATTATGAAAGAAATTCACTCGGGCGTCTGCGGAGCTCACCAATCCGATCCCAAAATGTGGCTTCAAATCAAACGGCTCGGATATTACTGGCCTACCATGATAAAGGAATGTGAAGAGCATGCAAAGAAATGTCATCTATGCTAAATTCATGGTGACTTCATTCATACGCATCCCAATCCGCTGCATCCTACCGTGGCGTCCTGGCCCTTCAAAATTTAGGGCACCGACATAGTTGGCCCGATTGACCCTCCATCATCCAAAGGACACCGGTTCATATTAGCCGCGATGGACTATTTCTCCATATGGGTTGAAGCTGTCCCAATAAAAGAAGTTAAGACAAAAGACGTTTTGAAATTCCTCCGGCATAATGTTCTATGCTACTTCGGTATGCCGAGAAGAATTATATCTGACAACGGGCTTTCTTTCAAGAGCTTCGAAGTCTCAAGCTTCGCTACTCAATATAAGATAGACTGGAGATATTCTTCCATCTATAATCCAAGGGAGAATGGGTTAGTCGAAGCTTTCAACAAAACCATGTGCAAGCTCTTAAGAAAAAATGCCTCAGCCAATAAACAAGACTGGGATCTGAAGCTCTATGAGGCATTGTGGGCATATCGTACCACACGCCGCACTCCGATGCAGTCCACTCCATACTCGGTGATCTTTGGAGTGGAGGCAAACCTCCCCCTCGAAGTCGAAGTTCCAAGCCCAAGGATGGCTGTCCAGCATAATTTGACGAAAGAGGAAAACACTCTCCTTCGGCTCGAGGAGCTCGATGCGCTCGAGAAAAAGAGGCTTGCAGTACAGAAAAATCTAGAGCTGTACCGACCCAAATGTTACGGTTTTATGATAAGATGACCTGTCTCCATACTTTCAAGAAAAGAAAATTGGTGTTGGTCCTCAAAAGACCGATCATCCCCAATCGACATACCAAGGGAAAATTCGAGCCAAATTGGGAAGGGCCATACGTCATCGAGAAAGTGTTCGACGTAGGATCCTACCAATTAATAAATGCCGAGGGAGAAAGGCCCATGCCACCTATCAATAATCAATACCTCAAGAAATGCTACGCGTGAATGCTCCAAGTCGCAGACGAATCGAGGACACCGGCCCTACGGTTTGGATCATACATCCTGTAAAACCATATACAATCCATGAGCGTAAACGCCCCTATTTCTCCCAAGTCCTACCGGTGAGACTACATCTGAAATCTTACCGACGATGAAGCTAAAAAAGGGTATGTCCACAAACAAAATGCACACGGATGAAAGCCCGAAAGGACTCCATGAGTAAAAAAAAGGACTGCCGGCGAGTTTGTGAAAACCCGAAAGGGGGAAAACTTATGAAAAGAGATGAAATACACTTGCAAAGTTCTCTCGATCTTGTGAGGAGAAAATCCCCATGTAAGATCCTTATGACTCACAAAGGAGCAACACGCTCAGGAATTCTCACGATTTCTAAAGAAAACATACACCTGCGAGATCCTTTCGACTCGTAGGGAGAAAATGCTTTTATGAGACCTTTACTAATCATAAAATTGAAAAGCCTTAGGTGATAGAGATCTAAACCTGTCTTCTAAGCCATCGCT
The DNA here is from genome assembly GCA_030015575.1 of Agapanthus africanus. NCBI lineage: Eukaryota > Viridiplantae > Streptophyta > Magnoliopsida > Asparagales > Amaryllidaceae > Agapanthus > Agapanthus africanus. Next base: position 18,261,066 of record JASDDO010000026.1, on the reverse strand, counting down.
TCCCCAATGGGCAACGGCAAATGATGATTCGCTCATGGTATTACGCTTCAGTGTTAGCGGTGCTGATACCGACCCAAACCCTGTCATGCCCTGCTTCCTAGTAGATAGAAACGGTGACGTGGCAAGCCGCAACATATTTACTAAGAAATAAATACGTTAAGCGTAATTAAGAAATATATAAAATGAACATGAATGATAAGTGATATAAAATAACAGCAACTTTTTTTACATTCATTTTTACATACAACTGTTTTGAAAAGGAAAGATACAATGAATAAAGCAGTGCCTAAACGGTGGCATACAAAATGAAAGTAAGTACAAGAAACTAGAAGTCTGGTTGTGCCGCAATCTGATCCAAGTCCTCCTGGTTGGGCTCGATCTCCTGAGAGTCATGTCCTCCTGACGAACATTCCAAAGAAAGAAATAGAAGGAATGTCGTCAGCGAACTAGCGCTCGGTAAGTCCCAAAAGAAAAAAGAGAATATAACAAGTAATGTGAACTGAACAGGTAAGGTGTGTTTGATTGATTACCGCTATATGATGATTATTATAACGTGGTTGTTTGTTACTTGATACAGAAGGTATTCATGCATACGAAAGGAGTCCATCTTACTCCGTGGACTATGGTAACATGTAGTACAAGGCCTCGTCATAACCTACGGGACAACGGTACGAGAATTCATGTAGGTATTTTTTAAGTGACCTCACGTGCCACGATATACGTTCCATACCAATCTACCATTTTATCCCCACGTAATGTATTGTATAGGTTATAATTATCAGACTTGCCAAAACCATGGATACAAGTTGTTCAAGGAGTCATGTTCAGGATGTAATCAAGTATGCAAGTAGTCAAGTCAAGTTATAACCATGGTTCGGTCAAGTCAAGTTAAATATACATGTTTGATATTGATGTTTGATTTCAAGTATTCTTGTTCATGTTCAAGTATTCAGGTTTGATTTTAGATTCAGGTTTGAATTAGACTCAGACCGAGTCAGACACTTGTAAACAGATTTAGATCTTGAATTAGGTTCGGGAGTTATCGGTAACTGCTGCACATGGACGGCAGGATTTGTGTCTTTTTCCAAGACAATTACCATTGATAACTCCGTTAAGTTTTCTATCTTAAATAGACAAGCACTCACTTTCTTCGGCTCCTTGGGGCTCAAGAGAATTGATCCCGTTTAAACCTATATTTACTAAAGTCCTTAATTTTGTTTTATATATATCTCGAGGGGTTTTATGAAAAATATTTTAATATAGTTTAAAAATAAACCTCTAGGGGTTATTTATATTATTAGGCTTTTCATGAGTATGAGTTTTAAGAATTTTAGGTATTTTATAAACAATTAACTTTGGAAGTTCATGGTATTTTATTGAAAAGAGTTGTCTTTTGGTAACTTGATGGTATTTTATTGGAACTTGTCAATCTTTCATTTTTAGAAAATAAGTTTATTATATTTTGAAAATAAGGATTTGTAATTTTTATATAATTATTAAAAATTAAATTTCTTTATTTATTTAGAAAATTCGTTTTTCTTAAAAACCGTATTTAAAACATTTCGAGACCGAATGCTCCGTGAGGAGGTCTGCATCTCGCTCTACTAGCCCAAGAATGTGTAATAATCCACACCATCCATTAGTGGGTCCCCTAAAGAGGGTTGTAGAGGTATAATCGCAAATGAATCGAAATACTGTTTTAAAAGAAAACCGGGTTTTAAAGTAAGTGGTATTTTAATGTAATATTTTCTTCGTACAAAAATTCATACAAAAAGGCATCGTGCTATGAAACAAGAGTGTACGTGAGAGGTGGGTCATTACCCCGTGAAGTTTTTCCTAAAGGTATAGTTTTAACAAAACTAAAAGAGATGATATTAAAGTTCATGGTATTTTAATAAAAAAGTTAATTTAAAGTTATTTCACATGATATTCTAGGCTAAAATTTATTCTAAATATTGATATTAAGTTTACAAGTATTGTGTAAGAATATTGGATGAACAATATATAAGAAAAGGTGGAGTTTCTAGAGTTTAGAAAAAAAGATATCGGTATTAACTCCACTTTTACCGATTTTGATTAAAAAGAAACTCAAAGAATAAAAAGGGAGTTTGGGAGGGACTTACTATTTGATTAGCTCAAAGAAAGGGTTAGGAGGGAAAGGGTGTCGTCGTGGCATCGCAGGAACTCCGGAATTAGCTTCGATTCTTCGCCGGAAGTTGATCGCTTGCTAACTCCACTTGTACTTCACTTACACTTGAGAAATTTTTGAGAGTTTTGGCTAGAATTTTCAGAATGGTACTGAGCCAAAGTGTGGGGTGGTATTTATAGTGGAAAATTAGGGTTTGGGAATTAAAATGGTGGATTAAAAAGTATTAAAATTGTGATAAATTGTGAATTGAAGAGTCTCTATTTGATTGCAGGGAAATCAAACAGTGCAGGGGAGTTAGGGGTGGGGGAAGAGTCAAGTGCGCAGAACCCGGGGCTCTTTGGCCTCATCACAGCCGTCCCTGCCGGCCTTATTGATGAATCCACCGGTCGATCTCGAGGCTTTTGCCTTGAGATTCGTGCCACTTAATTAAATTAGGGTTTACTCCATTTTGTGCCTGTTTGATTTTTCTAACTTTTCATTTTTCTGTGTATTGCACGTGCAATCTTTTGGGCTTCCAAAATGTTAAAAAGAAAAATCAGAAAAAATATTGTGTGTGATGGGGTTCGAATACAGGGGCTACGCCGCAGCCGTGTAAGGGCTTTACCAGTGAGGTACAAGTTGTTTCTTGCTGTTATTTAACAAAATTAACTTATAAATCAAACTCAGGATGTAAACTCATTTCTGTATATTAAAATGGAAAATTCAGTACAGTAAACTCAGAGTCGTTACATTCTATCCTTGTTATAAAAATTTCGTCCTCGAAATTTACAATTACATATGGACGAATTTTCAAATAAGTAAGGGTATCTTTCACGCATGTCTTCTTTTCATTCCCATGTTGATTATCCTGACGAATCTTTTCTCCACATCACTCGGACCAAGTTTACTTTCTTGTTCCGTAATGTCTTCACCTTTCGGTCCAGAATCTCAATGGGTTGTTGCCCACATGTTAAGTCAGTCTGTACGGTGAAATCGAAGTGATCAAGTATGTGGTTGGGGTCACTCACATATCGTCGTAGCTGGGATATGTGGAACACGTTGTGCACTCCTTATAATGAGTGTGGAAGTGCTAAAGGGTATGCCACTTCTCCAACTCGTTCAAGTATGTCGAACAGTCCTATGTATCTCGGACTTAGCTTATCCCTCTTGCCAAAGCGGATCAATCCTCTGTTTGGAGAGATCTTTAAGAAAACATGGTCTCCAGGTTGGAACTCCATATGTCGCCACTTTGCATCTACCCAATGCTTCTGTCTGTCTTGGGCTATGCGCATTCTTTCCCTGATTATGCGAACTACGTCCACAGTTGCCACGATCATCTCTGGTCCAAAGAGTTCACGATCTCTGATGTCGTCCCAACTTAATGGTGAATGATACTTCCGTCCATAGAATGCTGAGAATGGTGTTATTCCAATACTTGCCTGATAGCTGTTGTTGTATGAAAACTCAATAATGTGTAGGTGATCTTCCCACAAACCTTCGAAGTCTAATATACAAGCCCTTAGCATGTCCTCCAGAATCTGAACTATTCGTTCGGACTGTCCGTCCGTTTGTGGATGATAAATCGTGCTAAAGTTCAGAGTCGTTCCCAGGCTAGCTTGCAGACTCTGCCAAAACTGTGATCAGGATCTGGTATCACGATCGGAGACGATACAAACAGGTACTCCATATAATCTCACGATCTCCTGCATGGGTTCATGGGTATCAATTATAGTACACTTTGAAGGTTTAAATCTTACTTTAGATTTATGCCTACCTCCATGTACTTCTTTGCTAACGTCTCGGTAAATTGGCCAATTCAAAAGGGAATAAAGTGAGCCGACTTGGTGAGTCAATCCACAATAACTCATACTGCGTCGTTAGCCTTTATGCTGTGAGGAAGGGCAGACACGAAATCCATGGTAATGTGCTGCCATTTCCATTCTGGGATCGGTAACGGTTGAAGTAGACCAGCAGTTCTGTGATATTCAGTCTTCACTTGCTGACACACCAAACATTTGGCTACGCTTCTAGCTACTTCGCGCTGCATTCCATGCTACCAGTAGTGTTGTCATAGATCCTTGTATATTTTTGTACCACCGGGGTATACAGAATAAGGAGAGTCGTAAGCTTCTTTCATCAACTCTTCTCGAACTGGGTCGTGTGGCACACACAATCGACTTCCATATCTCAAGGATCTATCTTTGTAGATGATGAAGTCAGTTCGAAGTCCACTTTCTACTTGTTCTTGGATCTTTTGTAGCTTGGTATCATTTGCTTGAGCTGCCTTGATCTGATTGACAAGAGTAGACTGAACTTGTAAGTTCATCAAATACGAAGCATTACCTGGCATAACTACTTCGATTGCCAATCCGTGCAATTCCTTTTGTAGCTTCCACTGAGCGGCGAGATTCATTGCTAATGGCTGGCGGCTAAGTGCATCAGGAACTACATTCACCTTCCTAGGATGATACTGTAGGTTGATATCGAAGTCCGCCATAAGTTCTAGCCATCTTCTCTGCCGCATGTTTAATTCCTTCTGAGTAAATACACACTTCAGACTCTTATGGTCAGTGTATATATCCACTCGCTTTCCCAGAAGATAGTGGCGCCAAATCTTAAGTGCAAAGATAATGGCTGCCAACTCCAGATCATGTGTTGGATAGTTGCGCTCATGAACTGTAACACCCGAGCCCAATGCTACTATTTTCTGTTATTGGTTGAGCATTAGATATTACTCATTTCATTTATCTTGCTTATTTGGGTCTTACTGTAAAATTTTATCTGGCTAAGTCATTCTGCATATAACAAATTTTAGCATCTAAAATAAAATTAAAAAATATTCATCTTGGCCTACTTGACATCCTTAGCCTCGTGGTAGCGTCCGTGCATTGTGTTCTCGTCCCGTTCAGTGAAACGGGCGAGTTTGGATGGCTACGTGCACGTGCGTGTGTCCGTTTTGAGAGTATGCTTTTTAATCATAAAACATTTCATTTTAAAATTTGGAACCCGCTTAAAATCCTATTATTTGAATTTCGAATTTTTGGACCCAACCCGGGCTCAATTTGGAAATGTTTCATTTGGCGCCAAAATCCCAAATTTTAATATTATTAAAACCATCACATATATTTTTCTAACTAACCTGATATCTTACTGTTCATTACCTATTTTTTAAATTTTTAAGTTAACCATATAATATTTTTACAATCTTTTATATCCTTCTCAATTTATTCTCTCAGCCAATCACAACCTCCCCTTTAACCCCGTGGACCCCCACTTTCTCTCTCTCCTTCTTCTCTCTCTTTCCACTTTCTCTCTCTCTCTACCCCTTATATATTCTCTCGTACTTCTCTTTATCGTTTTTCTCTTCTTGCTTCATGTCTCGTTTCTCATTTCTTTTAACTGTTCTTTTGTTGCCGGAATTCCGTCGTGCCGATGACGTTTCTCGACGTTCCAGCGAGATACCCCGACCCGTGTGGTTCCTTTGTTCGTCGTTTGGGTTCATTCCGTGAACCGTGCGCCGTCGCGAGTTTTCCCCGCCGACGGTTAACGTTCCGTTTTCCCGATTCGCGACCCATCGAGGCAAGTTAATCTTGCTACATGCTATATACTTTTATAATCTTCATTTTATAATGTTATACATTTGAAAATCTTATAGTTTACATATGAAATGTCGTTGAAAAATCGGATATGACAAATCTGAGATTTACTGTACACCTTATTTTATAAAATTCATTATAAATCATAGAAAAATCATTAGCATACGTTCTTTAGTTCGTTACGAAGCTAATTCAGAATACTATAACTCTATGAAATATTTACTTGCAAAATAAATTGTTTAATTAACGTAAAATTCAAATGAACACGTCTCTAATAACGTAAAATTCAAATGAACACGTCTCTAAACTGCTGTCCAGGGAAATTCCAGCAGCAAACTTTCAACTTTGAATATTCATAACTTTTTGTAGGGATAACCTGAGATGCTTATACTTATAAAACTGAAAACCTTATTGAATTATCTTTGTTTTGGTATAAGATACGTCTCTTTTGGAGAACATTTGTTATTTTTAAGCTATTTTACAAATTATGGTGACGCTAAATTTCTGAACGGAACCTTCTTATGCATGGTTAATCAATACATCTTTTATAGTTACTAATCGCTTCGAATATGCTATCCATATTAATATTATTATATCAATATTTATATCACATATTGTTTAGTTGTACATCCCACATTACCATTTTACAGTTTTATAACTTTTCGGATACCCGTTTGCATCTATCGCATTTAAGATACATATAATTGCAAGCATAGATCATACTACTACATAATAATGTGATATTAACACTTCATGTTTAATAAATTGCATCATAATTAATATTGGAACTATAAATGTAACCCTAATCGATAACTGTGCATCCATATCCTTGAAATTATATCTATTTGCATATCATATTATATGTTCCAGTTTATTGTTCTGATAGTACTTATGCTTGTTTATTTATACACATGCTTATGTTAGTTTGATTATGAGCACCCACATGACATCTTGTGCTTCCTGACATGACCTGTTACACTTCCTACTTGACATGACATGGTACCGTGCACTCTTGACATGACATGACACCTTTATACATTACCTGACCTGTTACCTGATCTCATGCCTAATGCCGACCAACCTGACCATCCCTGCTGTCTATCCAGACAGACCTACTCTTACCGGATTTTGTGTTGGCATTAGTCCTTGACTACTGAATACCTGACCTGACATACATAGCTTGGGGGTATGGGGAAATCAAAGATGAACCTGACTTGTAACTCGACAGTTCACTACCGTTCGAGTGTACACATTCCTATTCTGTGCCTAACGGCATGTCTCGGTTTCAGCCGAGAATATTGTGGCCGTGATCCCGGGTATGTACGGGGTAATACCGAGTGTACACCTTCCTATTCTGTGCCTAACGGCATGTCTCGGTTTCAGCCGAGAATATTGTGGCCGTGGTCCCGGGTATGTACGGGATACTAACACTTTCCTATTCTGTGCCTAACGGCATGTCTCGGCTGCCGCCGAGAATATTGTGGCCGTGGTCCCGGGTATGTACGGGATACTATTGGGTTACATCGAGGATTCATCAATTGGTTTCAAAGACTATAGAGTAGAAAACCTGATAGGACAGTTTAGTCACCATTGCACATTACCCTGCTCTGTTATTTCTTAGTACTGCTTTATTCATGTTCATATTTGCATTGCTTATCACCATGTTTACATTATATACTTGATGTCATGACGCGCTGACGTCTGGGTTTTGCATGGCCCAGATTCTTTACCACTGTCGCCGACCGTGCAGGAGTACTTCAGCCAGCAGGCTGATTTGAGTTCTATAGTGGTTAGTTTGTTTATTGCATTTTATTTCCAGGTGCAATCCCGCATTATGGGACGTACCTTTCTATTATTATATTGGATCATTTGCTTCCGCACTTACTGTTCATTGATTTCTTGTTATTATGGATTTGGACATGTGTTAGATTAGTACTTTATCTTATTCTTGATATCCTTACAACCGTAATGTGACTGTGGGTGGATACTTCCTACCCACAGGTAGCATGGTTGGCTATGTTACGTGCCCAATCCTGCGTACTCTGGGAAGCGGGGCGTGACATGGTTCTTTTGGTATCAGAGCGATAGGTTAATTGGGTTGATTCTTTGTAGTTGGGTATTGTACCCAATACACGAATCGGAATACCCGTGTTTAGGAAACATGTCCAGCCACATTGACCGTTTTACCATTCTTGAATCACATTCTTCCTGATTATATCTTTTACGACGTGCAAACTTACTTTGCATGTCGACTCGGAAACCTGATTTCTTGTTATCCCTAGGACTTGGGCGACTTGGATGGAATTAAGTAATTGCGACTATGATACCGCGGCATAGCTACAATGCAGCACTCTATTTAAGTATCTTGGAGTTCTAGCCTTGATCCACATTCAGAATCTATCATCATGCTAATGTTGGGTGTTTTGAGTTCAGGATTATGACAGGTAAGAAGTTGAAGACGTACCGGAGGCGTGTGAACGAAGCCGCCATGCTTGGAGAGATAAGAGGAATACTGAAAATCAAAGAAACAGACCGAGCTGATCCAGCAGCATGCGGACTTGTTTCAGGAAGGTTTGCAGATCGTTCAGCAGTCTGTAAACGAAGTTGGAACTAGACCAGTCGACCGAGTAAGGACCGTAGCAGATTTCAGACAGTTGGGTCCTACCACTTTCACTGGTCTGGAGGAGCTGTTGCCAGCCGAGCAGTGGCTAGTAACACGGAGAATTTGCTGATTGCGACACAGATCCCAGAAGACAAGAGTGTTGATGTGGTGCGCATTCAGCTGGTGGATTACGCCGAGAGTGGTGGCTTGTGGAGGAGAACCGTTTGCCCAAGCCAAGCAGTTGGGCGGATTTCTCTAAGAGTTTCCTGGAGAAGTTCTTTCCGCGGACTGCACGGGAGGAAATGGAAGAGAAATTTATTGGGCTGAGGCAGAATGGAGCACCCGTGGACGTGCATGCAGCAGAGTAGACGAGACTCAGCAGTTTCGCTGGACCTTTAGTCGCCAACGATGCAGACAGGGCACGAAGGTCCATGCGCAGCTTGGATGTGGACATCCAAAGGCAAACCGTCTCCCTGGGTTTGACCACTTTCTCACAGGTTCTTACGGCAGCTCGAGAACAGCAGAGCATATCAGAAAAATTAGGAGTTCACAGCAGACAGCAGTTGCGGTAAGGAAGCAGTTCTGTCGGGCCGGTCGAGTTTAGGGCTAGGCCGACAAACAATGTTCTTGCATCAATGGAAGTGATGAAAGTAAAGAGCCGGCTGTTGTTCATGATTCTATGGACGTGTTTGAAGATATATCGGGCTTACCGCCGAAGCGAGACGTGGAGTTCACGATTGACCTTAGTCCTGGTGCAGCGCCAGTGTCTAAAGCTTACTATCCAATGGCACCAGTGGAATTGGAAGGAGTTAAGAAACAAGTTGGTGAATTACTCGAGAAGGGTTGGATTCGAAGCAGCAACTCACCTTGGGGAGCCCCAGTTCTTTTAGTAAAGAAGAAGGATGGCACGAGAAGGATGTGCAATGATTATCGAGAGTTGAACCGGGCGACTATTAAGAACAAGTACCCGATCCCTCGCATTGGAGGACTTTTGAGCAGCTTAGTGGCGCGAGAGTATTCTCGAAACTGGATTTGCGATCCGGATATCATTAGGTCCTGCAGATGTTGAGACAGGAGAAGCTTTATGCGAAGATGAGTAGTGCGAATTCTGGCTGGAAGAAGTGAAATTTCTGGGACATGTCGTGTCGGGTGATGGAATCGCCGTCCATCCCGAAAAGATTGCAGCAGTTCGAGATTGGCCTAATCCAAGGAATATAGCTGAGATAAGAAGTTTCCTTGGATTAGCCGGATACTACAGGAGATTTGTGGAGAACTTTGCTCGTTTGGCAAAACCGCTGACCAAGCTTATGCGTAAGGAGGTACCTTTTGTATGGACGGATAAGTGTGCGTTGGCTTTGAGACGTTGAAGCAGAAGTTGATAACCGCCCCTATCCTGACCGTACCAGACAATTCTGGAGGACTGATGATTCATAGCGACGCATCTGGGAAAGAATTGGGATGTGTTTTGATGCAGCATGGGAAGGTCGTAGCATACGCATCAAGACAACTGAAGACCCATGAGAAGAATTATCCAACTCATGACTTGGAGCTTGCGGCTGTGATTTTCACTTTGAAGATTTGGAGACACTACCTTTTGGGCGTAAGAGTCGAAGTTTTTACAGATCATAAGAGCTTGAAGTACGTGTTCACGCAGAAGGAGCCTATCATGAGGCAGCATAGATGGTTGGAGTTGATGGCTGACTACGATCTTGATCTTAAGTACTATCCGGGGAAGGTTAATGTTGTACCGGATGCGCTTAGTCGGTTACCAGCAATTCAGGTATTAACTACGCAGAAGGAGATCATTGCAGATTTTCGAAGATTCGACTTGGAGGTTGTGCTACCACATTCTACGGGACAGTTGATGCAGTTGCAAGTACAGTCATCCTTGGTTGAGAAGATTAAAGCGGCACAATCGCAGGATCCTAGACTGCAGAAGTTTCGAGAGCGGGTTGAGGCTGGACTACGAACCGATTTACTGATCCATGAAGACGGTTCGTTGAGATATGGTAGCCGTGTGTGTGCGCCAAAAGGAGATGTGCGTGAAGAGCTTATGAAGGAGGCACACAGTTCAGCTTACTCTGTACATCCAGGAGGGACAAAGATGTACCGAGATATTCGACAGCACTTCTGGTGGGAAGGTATGAAACGGGAAATTGCTCGCTTCGTGGCTAAGTGCTTGGTATGTCAGCAAGTCAAGGCTGAACACCAAAGAGTTGCTGGTTTGTTGCAACCACTTCCGATTCCTCAGTGGAAGTGGGAACATATAACCATGGATTTCGTGACGGCTTTACCGCGGAGTCCAAAAGGCAACAATGCAGTATGGGTGATTGTCGATCGGTTGACCAAGGCAGCTCACTTTATTCCTTTTCGGGTTGGTCAATCAACGGAGACTTTGGCAGAGCGGTACATGCAGGAGATTATAAGATTGCATGGAGTACCGGTGAGCATCGTGTCCGATCGGGACACTCGGTTCTTGTCACACTTCTGGAGGAGTTTACAAGAAAGTTTGGGGACTCGATTGAAGTTTAGCACAGCTTATCATCCTCAAACTGATGGACAATCGGAGAGAACGATCCAAACTCTTGAAGATATGTTGAGGGCTTGCATGTGGACTTCAAAGGTTCTTGGGGGGATCATCTACACCTGGTGGAGTTTTCGTACAACAATAGCTTCCAAGCGACTATTCAGATGGCTCCGTTTGAAGCATTGTATGGTCGTAAGTGCCGTTCACCCGTTTGTTGGGATGATGTTGGTGAACGAAGGTTACTAGGACCAGATTTGGTGGTACAGACAGTCGAGAAGGTGAATACAATCAGGAAGCATATGAAGGCAGCTCAAGACAGACAGAAAAGTTGGGCTAACACGTCAAGAAGACCTCTAGAGTTCGCCGTGGGTGATTTGGTATTCTTGAAGATATCACCGACTAGAGGAGTGATTCGTTTTGGGAGTCGGGGAAAGCTTAGTCCTCGATTCGTTGGACCCTTTGAGATATTGGAGCGTGTTGGAGAGGTAGCGTACCGTTTGGCGTTACCACAGTCCTTGGCAGGTGTGCACGATGTGTTTCATGTATCTCAACTACGAAGGTATGTTCGAGATGAAACACACGTCTTGGATCATTCGGAGTTAACAGTACGGGAAGACCTGACTTTTGATGAGCGACCAGTTGAAATCAAGGATCGAAGAGAAAAGGTTCTTAAGAACAAGGTTATCCCTCTTGTGCTAGTTTCTTGGGGAATCGATCGCATGGGGAATCCACTTGGGAGCGAGAAGACGAGATTCGGCAGAAATTCCCTCACCTTTTCCAGTAGTTAGCTATCTTGTATTCTTGGAATTTCGAGGACGAAATTCTTTTGTAGTTGGGTATGATGTAACACCCGAGCCCAATGCTACTATTTTCTGTTATTGGTTGAGCATTAGATATTACTCATTTCATTTATCTTGCTTATTTGGGTCTTACTGTAAAATTTTATCTGGCTAAGTCATTCTGCATATAACAAATTTTAGCATCTAAAATAAAATTAAAAAATATTCATCTTGGCCTACTTGACATCCTTAGCCTCGTGGTAGCGTCCGTGCATTGTGTTCTCGTCCCGTTCAGTGAAACGGGCGAGTTTGGATGGCTACGTGCACGTGCGTGTGTCCGTTTTGAGAGTATGCTTTTTAATCATAAAACATTTCATTTTAAAATTTGGAACCCGCTTAAAATCCTATTATTTGAATTTCGAATTTTTGGACCCAACCCGGGCTCAATTTGGAAATGTTTCATTTGGCGCCAAAATCCCAAATTTTAATATTATTAAAACCATCACATATATTTTTCTAACTAACCTGATATCTTACTGTTCATTACCTATTTTTTAAATTTTTAAGTTAACCATATAATATTTTTACAATCTTTTATATCCTTCTCAATTTATTCTCTCAGCCAATCACAACCTCCCCTTTAACCCCGTGGACCCCCACTTTCTCTCTCTCCTTCTTCTCTCTCTTTCCACTTTCTCTCTCTCTCTACCCCTTATATATTCTCTCGTACTTCTCTTTATCGTTTTTCTCTTCTTGCTTCATGTCTCGTTTCTCATTTCTTTTAACTGTTCTTTTGTTGCCGGAATTCCGTCGTGCCGATGACGTTTCTCGACGTTCCAGCGAGATACCCCGACCCGTGTGGTTCCTTTGTTCGTCGTTTGGGTTCATTCCGTGAACCGTGCGCCGTCGCGAGTTTTCCCCGCCGACGGTTAACGTTCCGTTTTCCCGATTCGCGACCCATCGAGGCAAGTTAATCTTGCTACATGCTATATACTTTTATAATCTTCATTTTATAATGTTATACATTTGAAAATCTTATAGTTTACATATGAAATGTCGTTGAAAAATCGGATATGACAAATCTGAGATTTACTGTACACCTTATTTTATAAAATTCATTATAAATCATAGAAAAATCATTAGCATACGTTCTTTAGTTCGTTACGAAGCTAATTCAGAATACTATAACTCTATGAAATATTTACTTGCAAAATAAATTGTTTAATTAACGTAAAATTCAAATGAACACGTCTCTAATAACGTAAAATTCAAATGAACACGTCTCTAAACTGCTGTCCAGGGAAATTCCAGCAGCAAACTTTCAACTTTGAATATTCATAACTTTTTGTAGGGATAACCTGAGATGCTTATACTTATAAAACTGAAAACCTTATTGAATTATCTTTGTTTTGGTATAAGATACGTCTCTTTTGGAGAACATTTGTTATTTTTAAGCTATTTTACAAATTAGGGTGACGCTAAATTTCTGAACGGAACCTTCTTATGCATGGTTAATCAATACATCTTTTATAGTTACTAATCGCTTCGAATATGCTATCCATATTAATATTATTATATCAATATTTATATCACATATTGTTTAGTTGTACATCCCACATTACCATTTTACAGTTTTATAACTTTTCGGATACCCGTTTGCATCTATCGCATTTAAGATACATATAATTGCAAGCATAGATCACACTACTACATAATAATGTGATATTAACACTTCATGTTTAATAAATTGCATCCTAATTAATATTGGAACTATAAATGTAACCCTAATCGATAACTGTGCATCCATATCCTTGAAATTATATCTATTTGCATATCATATTATATGTTCCAGTTTATTGTTCTGATAGTACTTATGCTTGTTTATTTATACACATGCTTATGTTAGTTTGATTATGAGCACCCACATGACATCTTGTGCTTCCTGACATGACCTGTTACACTTCCTACTTGACATGACATGGTACCGTGCACTCTTGACATGACATGACACCTTTATACATTACCTGACCTGTTACCTGATCTCATGCCTAATGCCGACCAACCTGACCATCCCTGCTGTCTATCCAGACAGACCTACTCTTACCGGATTTTGTGTTGGCATTAGTCCTTGACTACTGAATACCTGACCTGACATACATAGCTTGGGGGTATGGGGAAATCAAAGATGAACCTGACTTGTAACTCGACAGTTCACTACCGTTCGAGTGTACACATTCCTATTCTGTGCCTAACGGCATGTCTCGGTTTCAGCCGAGAATATTGTGGCCGTGATCCCGGGTATGTACGGGGTAATACCGAGTGTACACCTTCCTATTCTGTGCCTAACGGCATGTCTCGGTTTCAGCCGAGAATATTGTGGCCGTGGTCCCGGGTATGTACGGGATACTAACACTTTCCTATTCTGTGCCTAACGGCATGTCTCGGCTGCCGCCGAGAATATTGTGGCCGTGGTCCCGGGTATGTACGGGATACTATTGGGTTACATCGACGATTCATCAATTGGTTTCAAAGACTATAGAGTAGAAAACCTGATAGGACAGTTTAGTCACCATTGCACATTACCCTGCTCTGTTATTTCTTAGTACTGCTTTATTCATGTTCATATTTGCATTGCTTATCACCATGTTTACATTATATACTTGATGTCATGACGCGCTGACGTCTGGGTTTTGCATGGCCCAGATTCTTTACCACTGTCGCCGACCGTGCAGGAGTACTTCAGCTAGCAGGCTGATTTGAGTTCTATAGTGGTTAGTTTGTTTATTGCATTTTATTTCCAGGTGCGATCCCGCATTATGGGACGTACCTTTCTATTATTATATTGGATCATTTGCTTCCGCACTTACTGTTCATTGATTTCTTGTTATTATGGATTTGGACATGTGTTAGATTAGTACTTTATCTTATTCTTGATATCCTTACAACCGTAATGTGACTGTGGGTGGATACTTCCTACCCACAGGTAGCATGGTTGGCTATGTTACGTGCCCAATCCTGCGTACTCTGGGAAGCGGGGCGTGACATGAACTTTTAGCTGTCTTGATGCAAAAGCTACATCTTTTCCATGCTGGTGTAGAACACATCCTAATCTCTTACCGAACGCATCGCAATACACAACGAATCCTCCAGATTGATTCGGTATTACGAGGATAGGAGCAGACGTTAATCTTGATTTGAGTTCTATAAAAGCTTTCTCACATGCTTCTAACCACATGAATGCTTCATCTTTACGTATGAGCTTGATCAGGGATGCTGCAATCTTCGAAAAGCCTTCAATGAATCATCGGTAGTATCCTTCTAATCCTAAGAAACTTCGTATATTTTTCACCGTATTTGGTGTCGGCCACTCGCTGACAGCTGACACCTTAGCTGGATCTACTGAGATTCCTTTGCCTGAAACAATATGCCCGAGAAATCCGACTTGATCTTGCCAAAATTCACACTTACTGTACTTGGCATAGAGCTGATGTTGTCGCAATGTCTCCAAGACAATCCGTAAATGCTCGGCGTGTTCTTTCCGATTCTTTGAGTACACCAGGATGTCGTTTATGAAGATTACAATAAACCTGTCTAAGTACTCTCGGAAAACTTGGTTCATCAGATTCATAAATATATTGGTCACTCCAAATGGCATTACGAGATACTCATAATGACCATATCGATTCCTGAATGCCGTCTTCGGAATATCGGACTCTTTGACCTTCACCTGATGATAACCCGAACGAAGATCTAGTTTCGAAAATACACAAGACCCATTTAGCTGATCGAAAAGGTCATCGATGCGCGGCAGTGGATACTTGTTCTTGATCGTCACTTCGTTCAGAGCTCGATAATCCACACACATCATGTATGAACCTTCTTTCTTCTTTACAAGTAATAGTGGAGATCCCCAGCTTAAAGTATTGGGACGAATCCAACCTTTCTTCAAGAGTTCGTCCAACTGAGTGTGGATCTCCTTCAATCCTTCTGGACTTAGCTGGTACGGAGCTTTGATTACCGGTTGCGCACCAGGTAGTAAATCAATGCTGAATTCAAGAGCTCGATCGGGAGGCAAACCTGATATATCTTCAGGGAATACATTCTCAAACTCTCGAACTACCTTAAATCTCACTACCCTTCTCCAAAATCCAAAAAAAAGGGAGGAAGAAGAAGACCCGTCTCTAAAAAACCCTCATCTTGGGGTGGATCCAAAGCTCAAAGAGAAGAAAGGGGTCCTTTCTCATCACCCAAGACTTAGGTCTTGAAGTTTCAAGAGATCTTTCTTTTTTTTGGTTTTCTTTTCAAATAAAATCCTTTTAGGAGTTTAACTCTAAAGCAAGATCTTTTAGGAGTTTAACTCCAAAATAAGATCTTTTGGGAGTTTAACTCCAAATAAAATTGTTTTGGAAATTTAACTCCATCAAATTCCTCTTAGAGTTCAACTCCATTTAAAATTCTTTTAGGAGTTTAACTCTAAAGTAAGACTTTTTGAGAGTTTAACTCCAAATAAATTTTTTTTATGAGTTTAACTCCATAATAAGGTCTTCTTCAGGAGTTTAACTCCAAAACAAAATTGTTAGTGTATATGGCCTTAGTGCAAGTGGGAGATTGTTAGTGTATATGCCCTAGAGGCCATTACTGTATCATACTAGTATGTATATTACTTAATGGAAGCTTGGGATATTCACCTTGTATTGACAATCTTGCTCAATATAGTAGTATGCTACTTGGTTTGTTTCTATTTTAATGTGTACATGCATTTATTTTAGTATATCACATTTACACATTAGTGGAGCCCTTAGGATCTTTGCTTGATTACCAGCGTTGTGATGGCAGTCACACTAGTGGGGGCTGGGTAATCTATAAGCACATCCTTATGCAGGTCCCTAGTCGCAAGACTATCGAGACAGGGCATCGATACTCCGGAGTAGACTAGCGTATGCGCTTCTCATCCCAGTGTAGGAGACGGTCTGTCCCACAGCCGTCAGTACGTCGTACTTGAGATAGTATGCGGGTGCTCGTTGGGTTACGAGTACACTGGACAGGACTCGTCGGGAACTGTTGGTTGGTACTATACCTATCGTCAGTTATCAGTTTCCAGGTGACATGAGTACAGCTTAGTCCGCTAACTTGACACTGTCACTTCGCCTCAAGTGTGTTCCCACTGTACTTAGATTACTACCCTACCACGGCTCAAAGGAGTCGTGCAAACAGGTAGTAGTTGGGTGCAGTCCCGAAGCACTTGGAGGCAGTGACGGTTAGACAGGATTCGTCTCTCCCGGTATTGGGGGTTGACATCGCGCTGTGTCTAGGAGAGCCATTACACGAGTAGTCCCTGGCCAGGGCAAGCGAGATATACTGGTAGGTTTCCAGTGTTATCTCAGGGTGTTCTGGGCTTCACTCCGACACGACTTGTACCGCTATTGGGGGATTGACGTTTACCGCCCCTTAGGCCCGCCATGCGATGTATCAGACGAACAGACCGGACTGTATGGAGATTGTCACATTCAGACTCAGTAGGAGTTTAGATGGGTTTCACCTCGTCAGTCTTCTTGTCGGCATCTACCTGGGGACCGTTACGCACAGCTAGTGCCGCTTGCGGTCTGTGGTTAAACCCACTGCCAGCGTAGTGTCGAGTCTTTAGAGTCCCACACAGAAAACTATTCGCCTTTAGGCAAAAAGAGTAGGGGTCGCATGGTTTTGCGACAGGTCGCATGGTTTTGCGACAGGGTTCGGTCACATCCGTGCACTTGTGCACGTACAGTGTCCGGACAGTTAACACTAGCGGGCTTTGGTTTAAGCCAGATCCTAGTGTACGTTTTGGGATTGGTTTTATCTCGTTTGTATTCGTGTTCCTCGGAACGCGGATGCGGGTGTGTATGCACAGTTGACAGAGAGACAGAGGCAGAGGATTCTCATTGGGGTTGTTGACTATTGACTTTGCTTAACCCTAATGAGAATTAGAAATATGGTTAATGATAATTAAGTATTATTGTGCCATGGTTGGGTTGAAAGGTTGACCTTGTTGACTTGTTGACTTTGTTGACCGGTTGACTAGGTTGGACTTGTTGACCACCATCATTACTATGGCTATCATTTCATGCAAAGACTTTTGGCTTGCTTATTTGTTCACACATTGCATTTAATGCATGAAATGATATTGCCTTTTGTGATATGATAACCATCACATAATACTTGATTATCATTATGGCTCATGATACTTTTGGATTATGAGAGGTGAGAATGAGAAGAGAATGGCTCATTCTATCATTTGCTTTCTCTCTCTTGAGCTCTCTCATTCTCAAGCTCTCCCTCTTCCTCTTGCTCTCTCTAGCTCAAGGCAAACCATTCTCATGTGTTGAGACTCATTGCCTTAGAGATAAAAAGACACCAAAACATTCCTCTACTCATTCTAGTTCACAAGGCCTAGCAAGCCAAGCGATCTAGTTTCTTCAAAGTTCGAAGAATAAGCCAAAGGTAGAAGCTTTCGGGTGGATCCATCTTCGGTGCAAGGAGACGACGAGGTGAGGCCGATCCGTACACCGGGAGGAGTCGAAGACGAAGGAGTTCAAGAAAGGTATAGCCCCCTAACCGAGTAGGTAAACTCTTATTAGGTTGTTAGTTAGTCGTTTAACAAAAATCCGTATTGGTAGTCCATATTACCACCCTCTTGAAAATCGTTTTTCACCACTTCCGCAACCCCGTAAGAACCGGGGAAAGGTAGCATGGACTTACAACATGAAAATAGCGATTTTTTTTCAAAAATATCAAAATTTTATAGTTTATATTTTTGCAAACGGAATAAAAATGGCGAGATATTTAACTCTCCAAAATTTTCTTTTTTCCGATTTTTTGCATGCTATAAGCCTATAGTATATCAAAATCATGACTTTTTTTTTTCAATATTTTGCTAGTAGAACCTAAAAATGTGGGAAAATAGAAAGGGATTTTAAAAAGGTGGGAAAATAGAAAGGGATTTTAAAAAGGTGGACGATCAGGAATTTTCCACCATATAAAACTAACTATATGATATAAAAGAGCGAGATATTGAATAGCGATCTAGTAAAAAAAATTCATGATCCAAATATACTAAAAATTAAACAGGGGCTAGATAACAATTTTCACATCAAAGTCTAAGCATGGGAATATTCCATGAAATATTCTCTTAAGAAGCATTATATATATTTATGAAGTCCAAAATTAAGAAATATCACATAAGCTTAAAAGTTATTTTTATATGATTTAAAAGTTGTAATATCTTATATTTATGAACTTCATATGTAAATTATATGAATAATTAACATACAAATACTTTGAAATATTCTTCGGCTTCTCAACATTTTTCTTCCTATTATTAGCATATGAAAAACACGAAATTTTTACAAATTTTAAAATTTTCTTTTTTTCTTCGCTTTTCAATATTTTGATTGTTGTATAGCATATGAGAATCACGAAAGTTAAAGCATCCTAAAAGTTTTTATTTTCTTTAAATTTTCAACATTTGCACGCTATAGCACACTGACACAGCGGAATTTTAAAAATCTCAAAATTTCTGTTTTTTCGATGTTTCACTATTTTACTTTGCTACAGCACAAGAAAATCTTGAAATTTTCAAAAATATTTTTTTTGTTTTATATGCTTTTTCAATATTTTCCATGATATTGAACAGGAAAATCGCAAAATTTTCTAATATCTCAAAAGCTTATGTTTTCTTTCCTATTTAAGTATTATACATGATATAACACACAACAATCATAAAATTTTCATTAATCTTAAATTTTTCTATTTTCTTTGGTTTTTAAATATTTTTCATGCTATAGTATATGACAATCGTGAAATTTACAAAAATCCCAAAATTAATCATTTTCTTAAAAACACACAAAAATCGCAAATTTTTTTCTTCGGTTTTTCAATATTTTGCTTGGCATACGAAATTGTAAAAAAAAAAGGCTTTCAACAAAAAAGCCCCCGTACTTCGCTAAATACTAAAAACCCCCCATATTTTGTAGTTACTTAAAAGACTTCTCATACTTTTATGTTGCACTAAAAAAAACCTCATTAGTTTTTCGTCCAAACTTAACGTCCCATTAGGAAGATGGAGCTGGATTTTGAGCTTGAGCTGCTCTTTCTAGATATTTAGATAAGTCTTTCTCTCACAAAAAGAACTAATATCCCCGCTTAGTTGAAAATTGAGATTTAGAACAAATAAAGAATCATTCTTTTTTCGAATAAGGTTGCCCACTACTCAAAATCTACAATTGATGGACAACAGTATTCGACAAGCTCATTATTGAAGAAGGTTGAGAAAGAAGAGCCAGCTTCCATGATCAATTTGAGAAATTCTTGATCAAAATTCTAATCCTAAAGCCAATCTATGAATATTTTTTTGAGAATTTTAGGAGAAAAAGAGAGACCGGGAGGTTTTGAAACCCCAGTCTGATACCCACCATCAGGCCCCTAACAGAATGGAAGATATCAAACAGATTCTATTTTTAGACTATTATTAGGCTTTTTAGTGCAATTTAAAATTATGTGGAGTATTTTAAGTAAATACGAAGTATGTGTGGATTTTTTAGTAATTAGCAAAATATAAGAGGGATTTTTAGTACAAAGCCCTTTAAAAAATCATAAAATATGTCAGTTTTCTTCGATCTTTTAATATTTTGTATGCAATATACAAATCGCGAAATTTTCAAAAATTCTCCCGTGCTTTTCAGTTTTTCAATATTTTGCATTCTGATTACTATAGCGCAAAAAAAAAATTAAGATGCCTTAAAAAATTCCCAAAGTTTATGCTTTCTTCAAATTTTCAATATTTTGAATGAAGCATGGGAAAAATATTGAATTTTAAAAAATTCATAAAGTTTACATTTTCTTTAATTTTCAATATATTGCATGTTATATATAACATATGAAATTTTAAAAAATCTCATTATTTTCTGTTTTATTCGGTTTTTCAATATTTTAGTTGCTTTATAAAGCAGATAAAGATCATGAACTTATCAAAAATATCAATATTTTCTGTTTTCTTTCGTTTTTCTATTTTTTTTAATAGCATATGAAAATCACTAAATTTTAAGAAGTCTCCAATTTTTTTGTTTTCTTTGATTTTATAATTTTTCGTGTGCTATATATAGCATACGAAAATTGTGAAATTTTCAGAAATCTTAATTTTTATGTTTTTTTTGGTTGCTATATAGAGAATGCAAATTGCAATATTTTCAATAAAATTTTCTTCTTTTTTTTTCAGTTTTCAACATTTTTGCTTGTTATAATAAACGAAAATCATAAAATGTTCGTGAAATCTCAAAAAATTTATTTTCCTCAATTTCTCAATATTTTGCATTATATAACACTTCGAAAATCACAAAATTTTCAAAAATCCCAAAAGTATTCTGTTTTCTTCCCTTTTCATTATTTTGCATGCTATATAACTCACAAAAATCATAAAATTTCAGAAATCTCATCATTTTCTATTTTAAGTTTTCTAATATTTTATTTGCTTATACTTTTGATCCATATATTATAAAGACAAAAAAGTTATATAAAGTAAAAGAAAAAAAGATCGCTGATTGTTACTAAAAGTATGACATAACGAAGAAATCTGGTCCAATTGATTGAGACTCCAAATGATTGGGAACCCAGGAAACACACTAAATTTTTATTTAAAAAATCCTAAATTTGTGTACTTCAAATTTCTAATATTTTGCGCGTTGTATGGCATACAAAAATCACAAAAAATTTCTGTTTATTGGTTTTTTAATATTTTGCTTATTATAAGATACAAAAATCAGAAAATCTTTAAATATCTTAAGAATTTTATATTTTCTTTCTTTTTTCAATATTTTTTGTATGCTATATACCACATGAATATCGTGAAATTTTCAAAAAGTCTCATTAGTTTCTATTTTCTTCCATTTTTCAACATTTTGCATACTATATATCACACAAAAATCTCAAATTTTCCTTGTTCCCTCGAGATTTTAATATTTTACATGGTGATAGCACATGAAAATAGCGAATTTTTCAAAATGACAAAATTTTCCGTTTTCTTCGATTTTTCTATTTTCTTTTTGCAATACCAAATGAAAGCTGTAACTCGAAATAATTTCTGTTTTTTTTATGTTATAGCATACTAAAATTTTGGAGTTTTTCAAAATTTTGGAGGTAAAACCTAAGCGAAAGAAATTTTAATTAAGGGCACTGATCGGAATTTTTCCATTATATAAATCTAATCGTTTGGGATAAAAAAAGATGAGGGTTTTTTTTCCGTTAGCCCTCGCATACTTCAGTATTTTTCTCTGTCCCCCTAAATTTATAAGTTACTCCCGCAGCTCTCCACTTCACTTGTGAAAATGATTTTTCTTCCTCCTTCTCGTTCCCTATCATCGCCGCCGTCCCTACCGTCTTTCTTCTCCTTTTCAACACCGCCGCCGCCATCATCGTCAATACCACCACCATCTTCCTCCTTTTCAATCCATCAATACCTCCTTCTTTCTCCTCTTCAACACCATCGCCACCTTCTTCCTTCTCTTCTTTTTCAATCCACAATCGCCGCCGCCTCCACTATCATCATCAACAACACACCACCATCACACCCTTCTTCCTCCTTCTCTTCAACCCACCACCGCCACCTCCTTTCTCTGCCTCTTCAACACCTCCACCGCCACCAACTAGCGGTGTTGTAGAGAAGGAGAAAGGAGGTTGCGGTGGGGACAACGCTTATGGAGGAGGAGGAAGGAGGCGATGGCGGGTCGAAGAGGAGGAAGGATGATGATGGCGGCGGCGGCGATTGTGGGTCGAAAAAGAAGATGGTGGTGATGGCGGTAGCGGCGGCGTTGTTAAAAAGAAAGAAGAAGGGGGTGTTGATGGATTGAAAAGGAGGAGAAAGATGGTGTGGTGTTGACGGTGATGATGGTAGTGGCGGTGTTGAAGAAGAGGAGAAAGAAGACGGCGGCGGTGGGGACGGTGGCGGTCGAAGAGGAGGATGAACCATTTTATAAAATGAAATAGAAGGCTGCATGAATAACTTATAAGTTTAGAAAAGACTATAGATAAATATTAACAATGGGAGGAACAGAAAATATTGAAGTAGAGGGGGGAGGGGAAGGGAAGGGAGGCTAGCGAAAAAAACCAAAAGATAAATAATTAACATGGAACCAATATTTTTTTTTTGAAGATCCAAATATAGTAAGGTAATTAAATAGTGACTTTATAACAATTTTTCCATTGAAATCCAAGCTTGTCAATATAATGTTCTAAAGAATATTATCTCATATAGTTTTATACATGTCAAATAGATATTCTCTCTCTCTCTCTCATATATATATATATATATATATATATATATATATATATATTGCAGCAATTACAAACAGTGCCAAGCAGAAACACTCCATCAATTTTAAACTGAATAAGAACAAAGAGATGCTCTGAATCAATTGAACAAATGACTTGTAATATGTCAACATCGTAGGAGCCAGTAATGAATGAAAGCTTTTTACATGTAAAGGGATTGCATAAGCAAACAAAAAGTTGTAAAGGGATTGCATAAGCAAACAAAAAGTATGACAAGGTTATGTCAAAGATTAGGACTAAGGAAGAAACTACGTTCGGACACTACTCGCAATATATATTTCTCCCATCACAGCCCATCCATTGTCCGCTTAGCAGATATATATGTACAGTGTTAGGTCAAATCCTACACCGTTTTGAACTTTTATCACAGCCCATGCATCGTCGGCTTAGCAGATACGTACAACCTTGCAAGTAATGAATGAATCATATGCTGGTGATGCATGGGATACTGCAACTCTACAAAAATTGCTGCATCTGGTCAACTCAAGTCTGATGAAGAATCACTGCTGTCAGAAAAAACTACTTATTGATCTTAATGGTAGAAAGAGTTGTAGTAGATTCTGTATCTGACTCCTCGACTTTAACCCTCTGGTAGAAGAGAACATAAGCAGCCAATGTCTTTATGGAAGTTTCATCGGATATAGGGCAGACGAAGCCATCATCAAAGTTATACCAATGATTTTCTTCTTTATGCTGCGTAAATAGCAACCAAGTTGTCAAGCATCTTCTAAAAGAGAGGTCAAAGGTACTATAATTAATGCATTTTCACTAGAGGAAACGGGGTGCCTAATGTCACTTTCGGGTGCACCTTATAGTGAGCTAGAAGGCGTGACAACATTCTATTGTGGGTAATATTCATTATTTAACGTGATGACATCGATCCCTAGAACAAATTCGAGATTCATTTTATGTCACCTCCATAGTGGTTGCTAATAGCATATAAGGAGTATTGATGAGATGGTTGTACTCTGACAAATCCAAATCATGAATGGGAAAATCTACTAATATCTCCGGCTTATTTGTTGAAAACCGGCTATGTGAAAATGTTTTTAAATGAATAACGAGAATCTCCGGCAGCCTCCAGATGTCTAATTTCTTGCAAGCCTGTTGATGCTTATTGCAGCTCAGACAGTACCTGCGATAAAAAGCATTATTACATGCCTCCCATCGTAAAGAAAACATTTTGACAATGTTGAAAAGGTTTTGAAATATCTTGAACTTATAAATATATAAAGAAAGTTCTTTTTTGGGGTCAGAATCCCTTCATTTGATCATATCATTTAGTCACGACAAATCATAATTTTCCCAACAGTAGCTAAGTTATTCTCTGAAGCTAATAAAAAAACTATTAAAAGACCGAGCGTGCTTCACAAATTGAGAAGGTTTCATAACTCCATTGAATGCAGCTATTGTTTGTTTATAGTTTATGAAACAATAGTCAACGGTTGGAAACATTTTCCAAAAAAAAAAAAACTTTATAGCTTATAAAAAAAGCTGCCAAGAAATATGGTAAAGATCCTGATAAAAGTTGCTCACCACATGTCTTCAGGTCCCGGTGGTTCCTCCTTCAGAAAGGCCTCAAGACATGAAGAGCGAAATAGTTTCCTCAGGTTTCTCCGTGAATTGACCAGGTTTATAAATCTCGGGCAAGGAATTTAGGAGGCACATATCACGATTTTCTAATGCTTTATCTTGCCAAGAGACGAGCACATTCAGTTGTTTCTGTAACCCTGTAAGTGATATCGATTCATCCATATCGATCTTAGAGTGCATTGCTCGACACTTTTCATTAGTTACATAAAATTGAAATACAACACCAACACGATCGCCCTCTTTTGCGCCATTTGATTTGCCTTCATCCTCTAGAAGATTGAAGGAGTCTAATAACATGGATACTTCATCCAAATTGGCGTTGTCATGGTCAACATTAGATGCAGCATTTGAGGATCTGAGTAGTGGTTTCAACAACTTCAAATATATGCTGCGGATTGTGCCTACATTAGGTGAAACAGGGTGCCTTGCAATAAGAGGAACACCAAATAATTTCCTCGAAGGCATGATGCTTTGGAGGTGACGCCTAAAACAAACATTCGGTTGGTTAGGAAATACACTAGAATATAGTCTGCACACAATTAAGAAGTGTGTATAATGTTAAGTTCTGTTCCTTAGCAGTTCCTCTTAAAAGGAGACTCGGCTTGATTCCTAATAATTTTAATTGCACAAAACCAAAATAGTTATTTCCCCACTAGCTTCGTTATCGCCACTACAGTTTTCAATATGGGATGTGTAAATCATGCAAATATATTGCAACCTAATGCTTCAAATTTCCATATTGAGATCCTGTAAATCCACAAAAAAGGGAAAAACATGCAAATATATTGCAACCTAATGCTTTACTGCCAAGAATGGCAGAAATTGTCCCAGGTAAGATTTAACAGGAGATTGAGTGTCTGATAACATGGATTGAAGAAGAATACAATCTGAAGGTACAAAACTTTGAGGGGTGCAGTTGAACTAATGCATGGTAAGAAATGCAACCAAATTAAAGACTACTATCCCATATTAACTTCACTACTAAGATAACAATTTTATACGTAACCGAGCAACCACGTCAGAAGTCCACTAACAAATACCTGCTTACGAGTAAAAGAAGCGCAATCATACAGGTATTAGTTAAAAATCTTGACAAAATGATTGTTACTTGTGGAAAGATGAGGAACTAGGAGTTTCATGGCAGGACTGATTTTAGCTATAAGGTAACAAAAGTAAGAGTGATGAAAAGTTGGTGACGGAGCCCGAAATCTCCTTCAGATGTTGCCATCTGCTGATGGCGGCGATGGGTGGCTAAGATTTGATCTGGAGGCTGTCGCTCCTGAAACGTGTGGATCTCAATGGGTTGAGGTTGTGGTTGACGAGTTACCTGCAAGGAAGTCCCGGGATGGTTGTAACACCGAGGACCCTCTGACGATCAAGTTAGACTAGAAATCAGAGCAGAGTAACGGCTTAGCGGAGTCAAAATGGCTTACCTCAACCGTCTGAAGAGAGGGTTTATATAGCGGTGGTAGCAGGCGAGGCGGACGCGAGAATCACGCCGGCCGTTACGCTCCCGACGTCACGCCCGCGTGATGAGCGGGACCTTCCATTAATGGCGAGACAGGCTCGTTAATGGGGGATCGTGGTGGCGTGGAACGTGGGATGTAGTCAGCGGAGATCTCGCGCATGGCGAGATTCGCAGGATGGCGGTTACGCCTGCAAGCGGTGTTGTTGGTCGGTTGATGAGACCGAGGAAGATGACATCGGCGGGAGAGCTCTCGGAGGAGCGGGAGAGCCGAGGTATCTTGATTCTGCTCGAGCCCGGAGGCGAGCTAAGAGGGCCGAGGAGGCTCGGGCCAGTGATAGCTCGGAGACGAGCTGTGAGGCCGAGGAGGCCAATTGTGTTAAGGGCTTGGAGGTGACCCAGCGTTTGCTTGTAGGACGGGCACAGGGATGGTCATCTGCCACGTGTCCTGATCTGGAAGACCACCGATATCTATAAGTCATTTCTTGCATGCTCTGGGATACGTCATCTGCCACGTGTCCTGATCTGGAAGACCACCGATATCGAGCATCATCATTATCCCCCCCACTCTCGTCCCGACCAGATGACGGGTCAGGTCGAGAGTGGTTTGCCGGTTCACCCGAGATGAGCTCCTTTCTGAAGATATCGTCGGACGTGTCTCTGGGCAATTGAATGCCTTTTCTGGATGAGGTCGGTGAATCAGGACGAGATCCTTATCATTAAAGAGGGTGCGCCAGATCGTATGGTCTTTGGTGAAGCGACTGGCCACGTGTCGGGTGCCGGTTGGCTGATGTGACGTACCGCAGGCTTCTGGCATCCGATGGGACGCTGCCAATGTGCTTGCGGCAGGTGGAGCGATCGTGGCCGCTAAGTGCAGCGAACCGTTTTGGCGAGAGTCGGCCGTCGCCGTTGGATGAGGACGCTGGCAGTATAAATCGAGGGGAGGCCTGTTTAAGGATCTCTTTCTTCCCATTTTCCTGATTCTGAGTCTTGTTAGCTCAGCGCTCTCCCCTTAGGTCGGATCTTGGCGTTTTCTCTTTTCAATGACTTCTTCCCATCAGATTAGATGTCTTGTTTTAAGAAGTTTGTAGATGTCGTAGGGGTAGATACTAAGGATTCTTCCCCTGGGTTGGAGCCTCCTCGGAAAGTTGGGGTCAGATCCTCTCCTCGGGAGGGCGCGTCTGGGGCGGTTCCGGGAGCGGTGGCGGCGGACGCACCTGGTGCGCCGTCCTCAGTAAGATATGAGGACGAGCTTGCCACCGCTCGGGCTTGTTTCCATATTCCCTCCGGCTACACGCTGCGATTGGCCGAGGAAGGAAAGAGGGCAGATCAGGTGAGAGGTAGAGAAATCGCTTTGTACCTGGAAGCCCTCTGGGCCGGAATGTGCCTGCCTTTCTCTCCCGAGGTTGTAGCTGCGTTAAATTATTTTGGGTTAGCCCCGGGCCAGCTGGTGCCGAACTCCTGGAGAATTCTCCTTGGGTTCCTGGTCCGGCTGAAGTTGCAGACGATCCCCTTTAATCTGTCCATCCTCGCCTCCTCCCTTATTTATAAAAGTCGTCCCGGAACCCGTGCGGGCGACCCGGGGTGGGTTTACCTCTCCTTTAGGAAACAGCGGAGGAGTGTAGTCGGGTCAGGGGTTGTTGTCCTGCCTTCTTCCATCCACGATTGGAAGAAAAAGTTTTTCTTCGTCGGGCCGCCAGAAGGTGGGGACTGGCCCGTACCCGTCCAGTGGTCTAGGGATAGGTGTTGACAGGGAAATCCGTCCAATGACCCCGGCACGGTGAGAGTGACGGCGTGGGAGCCTATTTCTCGGGTTGATGTGCTGCTTTCTGAGCGGGCCCTCAGTTGGGCCGGGCTTAGCCCCGCTCAGTTCGTCGGTAAGTTAGGAGGTGATATTTGTTTTTACTTTGCTTGCGTCGCTAACTCCACTATATCTTGTCTTGTGTAGAAACCATGAACGGGGGCCTTCTCCGAGCAGCTATGCGCAAGCCGAAGAAGGGGTCGAAGGCTGGAGGGGCCATCTTTTCCCGTCAGACGTCGGTCCCGGCTTCCCCAGCAGTCGTCCCGGCCCAGCGCTCGAGTGCAGATCGTGCCCCGGGGCCCATCCAGGTGCCCAGCAGAAAGAGGGCTCGGGGAGAGGATGTCTGAGCTTCGGAGATGGAGACGAGCTCTCCGCCGTCATCTCTCAAGAGGTTCCCCCGAACAGTTCCGCGGTCCCCGGCCTCTCTGATCTTGGTGGACGAAGGGGAGCTCCGCTTCAAGGTGCCCTCGGGGCTTTCCGTCGCTGACAACTTGCTGCACGACATGGAGAGGTCGGTCGGAGGCCGGGTCGCTGGGGGGCGCTGAAGGCTCAACTGGCGTCCATCGCCCAAGAAGCCCTGCAGGTTAGCGCTCGTACATCGTCTCATTGTTTGAGAGATTTGGTGCCCTTTTTTCTTTCTGACCCCCCTCCGATTTCTTCAGGTCCTCCAGCACGTCGCTATCGTCGCCCGGATGGAGGTGGAGGATATAGCCCCGGCGATGTGAGCCGCGGGCGAGCTTTCCTTGCTGGGAGAGAGCTCGAAGTGGGAGCTGGAGGCGGCGATGGCGAGGGTCACTGCCCTTGAGGGCGAGGTGGCTGCCAGGAAGCAGGAGGAGGCGGTGGCGAAGCAGGAGGCGGCGGCAGCGAAGCAGGAGGTGGCGGCCTTGAAGCAAGAGGTGACCAGGTTCCGCGAGGACGCCCAGGCCGCCGAGGCCAAGCTTCAGGGCACCGAGGTGCTCGTCGGCACCATGAAGAAGTCAGTGAGCACCCTCCGAAAGGAGTTGGGGGCCGCGGTGGAGGCGGCGAAGAGAGCCGACCTCAGGGCGGCGCAAGCGGTGGAGAACTTCCAGAAGTCGGAGCAGTTCTACACCATCCTAGCCTCGACCACCACCCTCATCTGGCACGAGGCTCTCGACGCCGTCAAGGCCCGGGTGCCGGAGTTTGCTGATGAAGAGCTCCGAACAGAATATCCCCGCGGGGATGATGAGCAGGGGATGCCCCCGGGAGACCTACCGGGGAAGGGACTCTCAGCGAAGGCGACGCCGAGGCTCCTGCGACGGACGCATCCCCAGTCGTGATGAACGTCGAGCTCATCGGTATCGCGCCCGGCCCTGGGGCCTGAAGCCCCTCGTCTTCTCTTTGTCTTTTCTTTTGTTGCTTCGGGTATTTTGTAGGCCTTCGGGCATTTTTGTAAGGCTGGGGAGCCCACAGTACCTTTGTAAAGACTTTTGGCTTTTTGAATAAAGACTTTTTGTTTTTGCTGTAGTGTTTGTGCTTGTACTTCCTTTTGTTGGTAGACACATGTATCTGCACAATACTGCTTTTATGGTCAGCATGCTCCTCGTCTAGCGATTACTCGTTGACTCGACTCTGATCATTTGCCGAGTGTGCGAGGATCGGCGGGAAGACGGTATCTCTATGGCCCTGAAGTCGATGTGGAGATCGTTAAAACGTTGATAGAACGGATGCCTCTTATTGAGTTCATGTTCCTTAGTTGTTGGAGGGGCCGTAAGTAGCCTACTAAGGATAGTGCCGAGCAGGGTAGCTGCTTGGTGCCTCTTGACGAGGGTTTTGATCCTTAGCGCGGGAGGGGTCGTGGTTGGCCTACTAAGGACGATGCTGAGCAGGGTAGCTGCTCGGTGCCTCTTGGCGAGGGCTTTGATCCCTGGTTTGTTGGGGTAGGGAGCTACCAGCCAGGGATAACCGAGCAAGGGCGGGCTCGGTTGCCTCTTGCGAGGGCTTTGATCCTTAACGCGGGAAGGGCCGTGGTTGGCCCACTAAGGACGATGCCGAGCAGGGTAGCTGCTCGGTGCCTCTTGGCGAAGGCTTTGATCCCTGGTTTGTTGGGGTAGGGAGCTACCAGCCAGGGATAACCGAGCAAGGGCGAGCTCGGTTGCCTCTTACGAGGGCTTTGATCCTTAAGTACGGGCTAGGCAGGGTTGCTGCCCAGTGCCTCTTGGCGAGGGCTTTGATCCGTGGTTTGGTAGGGAGCTACCAGCCAGGGATAACCGAACAAGGGCGGGTCCGGTTGTCTCTGTGAGGACTTTGATCCCTGGTTTGTTGGGGTAGGGAGCTACCAGCCAGGGATAATCGAACAAGGGTGAATTCGGCTGCCTCTTGCAAGGGCTTTTCATCCTTAGAGCGGGAGGGGCCGTGATTGGCCTACTAAGGATGGCCGAGTAGGGTTACTGCCCGGTGCCTCTTGACGAGGGCTTTTTGTCCTTAAGGATGACCGAGCAGGATTGCTGCCCGGTGCCTCTTGGCGAGAGCTTTGATCCCTGGTGTTGTAGGGTAGGGAAGCTACCATCCAGGGATAGCCGAGCAGGGTAGCCGCTCGGCTGCCTCTTGGTGAGGGCTTTGATCCCTGGTTCGTTGAGGTAGGGAAGCTACCAGCCAGGGATAGCCGAGCAGGATAGCCACTCGGCTGCCTCTTGGCGAGGGCTTTGATCCCTGGTTCGTTGAGGTAGGGAAGCTATCAGCCAGGGATAGCCGAGCAGGGTAGCCACTCGGCTGCCTCTTGGCGAGGGCTTTGATCCCTGGTTCGTTGAGGTAGGGAAGCTACCAGCCAGGGATAGCCGAGCAGGGTGGCTGCTCGGCTGCCTCTTGGCGAGGGCTTTGATCCCTGGTTCGTTGAGGTAGGGAAGCTACCATCCAGGGATAGCCGAGCAAGGTAGCCACTCGACTGCCTCTTGGCGAGGGATTTGATCCCTGGTTCGTTGAGGTAGGGAAGCTACCAGCCAGGGATAACCGAGCAGGGTAGCCACTCGACTGCCTCTTGGCGAGGGCTTTGATCCCTGGTTCGTTGAGGTAGGGAAGCTACCAGCCAGGGATAGCCGAGCAGGATAGCCGCTCGGCCGCCTCTTGGCGGGGGCTTTGATCCCTGACGTTGTGGGGTAGGGAAGCTACCAGTCAGGGATAGCCGAGCAGGATAGCCGCTCGGCCGCCTCTTGGTGGGGGCTTTGATCCCTGACGTTGTGGGGTAGGGAAGCTACCAGCCAGGGATAGCCGAGCAGGATAGCCGCTCGGCCGTCTCTTGGCGAAGGCTTTGATCCCTGGCGTTGTGGGGTAGGGAAGCTACCATCCAGGGATAGTCAAGCAGGGTAGCCGCTCGGCTGCCTCTTGGCGAGGGCTTTGATCCCTAGTTCGTTGAGGTAGGGAAGCTACCAGCCAGGGATAGCCGAGCAGGGTAGGTGCTCGGCCGCCTCTTGGTGAGGGCTTCGGGAAGATGGACCGTCGCGAGTGACGCGTACCACGAACGCGTAGAGGAGGCGAAGCGCCAGAGCCGCGTCGTTTCAATTTCGGATCGAGCAGCGCGATGTCTGCCACGTGGCGGCACAGTCACGGGCGACTGTTGAACTCCGGGGACTTTGTGGGCTATAAAACGGAGAGATTGTTGATGCTCCTTTCCTCACACCCAAGACGCAAAGATGCAGGACTTTCCCTTCACCATCAAAGACATCATAAACTTTGAGGATGTCTATCTTTATGACCCGTACTGCACCGAGACGCCCAGGGGCTTCAGAACGTATTGGCCCGAGAGACCTGCGGCCGTGGGAGGTAGCGACTCGGTGGTCGGCAGTGCCGACGCGAACGGAGTCTTCTCTCCCTCTGTAGGGGTCCTGGTCCCGAGATGGGGGAGCGGCAACTTGGTGATCTTGCCTTGCCGTCTGGACATAGACGAGCGCTTCCACGATGGACGCGAGTCGGTCTATCCGGCCGGCGAGGACGTTGATGGCAATCGGCGAGGGAGGTTCGTCCGCGCCTCCGTTGAGGGGGAGGCGGCGGTTGGTGCTTAGATCATCGTGATGATCACATGGCTTTTAATCGTGTGGCCGTTGGTTCGATTCCCATAGACAGCGCCAGCCGACAGAGCCCGAAATCTCCTTCAGATGTTGCCTTCTGTTGATTTGCTGATGGCGGCGATGGGTGGCTGAGATTTGATCTGGAGGCTGTCGCTCCTGAAGCGTGTGGATCTCAATGGGTTGAGGTTGTGGTTGCCGAGTTACCTGCAAGGAAGTCCCGGGGTGGTTGTAACACCGAGGACCCTCCGACGATCAAGTTAGACTAGAAATCAGAGCAGAGTAACGGCTTAGCGGAGTCAAAATGGCTTACCTCAACCGTCTGAAGAGAGGGTTTATATAGCGGTGGCAGCAGGCGAGGCGGGCGCGAGAATCACGCCGACCGTTACGCTCCCGACGTCACGCCCGCGTGATGAGCGGGACCTTCCATTAATGACGAGACAGGCTCGTTAATGGGGGGTCGTAGTGGCGTGGAACGTGGAATGTGGTCCGCGGAGATCTCGTGCATGGTGAGATTCGCGAGATGGCGGTTACGCCTGCAAGCGGTGCTGTTGGTCGGTTGATGAGACCGAGGAAGATGACCTCGGCGGGAGAGCTCTCGGAGGAGCAGAAGAGCTGAGGTATCTTGATTCTGCTCGAGCCCGGAGGCGAGCTGAGAAGGCCGAGGAGGCTCGGGCCAGTGATAGCTCAGAGACGAGCTGTGAGGCCGAGGAGACCAATTGTGCTGGGGGCTCGGAGGTGAGCAGGCGTTTGGCTTGTAGGACGGGCACAGAGGTGGTCTGGTCGGCCACTGTAAGTCCTTTCTTCCATGCTCTGAGACACATCATCTGCCACGTGTCCTGATCTGGAAGACCACCGATATCGAGCATCATCAATTGGACTGAATAACATATTGACAATGTTTAAAGTATAACTAAAATATGAAGAGTGTTTGTCTTGCTCCATGCGCTGATGCGCAAATACCACCAAGGGGAGACTTTCATCATCTTTTAGTAGCCGATATGCAGCAAGCCTGTCATCGTCACTTATTAAAGAGATTGCATCAGAATCCTCCAGGTAAAAAATAATTTCATTTCAGCATACCTGCCAAAAGCTCCAAAGATAACTGCATTACTATATTAATATGCAAGCACTCAAGTGCAACAAATTATATGATGCATATGATCATACAGCAGCAACAAGCATTCTCTCACTGTCCCTCAAAGCACAAGCAACAGCCAAAGTGTGAATAAGATCCTTGTATTTTCCGTCCTTGGGCACATTTATAGTATATGAAGAAGGCGGAGTGCTACCATCAGTACTGAAGACTGTAATAGTCATAGTCTGTCTTGCAGATGATTGTACGGGCAGAGATAAGTGCATAAATGGATCGGATCTAACTGAAATCTTGTTGCAAACTGGACAAACTAATGTCGATCTGTATTGTCCCTGTAGTTGATCACCATATGCAGCAAAATCTAATTACGGCCGATTGGTTAACTTAGGAAAAAAACAAAATCCAATTTCCATGAATTAGAAAAAGGCAGGAAAGAATGAGAAGGCCATGGAATGTCGAGGACAATGTAAAGAAACTTTAGCATATAATTCATTACGTTTCCTGTTAATTATACAAAAAAATTCTTGTATTAGAGCTATTTCCTAATTAATCCTCCAGTTCAACTATAGCGATGTAGAAAGACCACTTGGCAAGGAATTTATGTGGATTTTTTTAGAGGATCGTGAATAACTTTTTACAAAACCGCAAAGCAAATTATGAGTCCAAATCTTGAGTTCTGCCCGTACAGTTCTCTAGTCCTCTGCACTGTGATGCACACCTGGCAAAGATCAATTATGATAGAGTCGTTCCGAGCCAAATGATTCCACTACAACTTCTTCGTCTG
This sequence comes from Agapanthus africanus, assembly GCA_030015575.1. NCBI lineage: Eukaryota > Viridiplantae > Streptophyta > Magnoliopsida > Asparagales > Amaryllidaceae > Agapanthus > Agapanthus africanus. The sequence goes on along the minus strand of JASDDO010000026.1, from coordinate 18,227,318 downwards.
GACGACCACATGCACCCTTCACCTCGATGTATGGCTTGCATTTTATACGGGTTAAATCCTCATGGAGCCCATCCAACAAGAATGCAAGGAGTTCCTTAAACGCACACACAATAACAATCAACTATTTTTATCTCTCATTTCACATTAATTTAAGAAACCAAGCTTTATACTAAATATATTTCTTGTGCTTGGATCATCCCTTGACTAGAGAAGATTAATTAAACCCCAAAATGGATAACCACAGAACCCTTGATCCTACAAGCAGCGGACTAAAATCATGAAACTCAGTGCTAGTTACAGAGTTGCTTCTACAACCACCAAAGTTGGGTAATCTCCGGAACCAATTTTGAAGTTAGGTACCCTCCTCCTGCAACTACTGTAACTAAATAAATAACGGAGAACAAGTATAGCTTGAGACCATAGTCTTCTCAATAGTTTTCCGAATGCAAACGCAAGCTCACCCTTTCAGAAAAAGCAACATCGGCGGCGAAATGAACTAGCTTCTTAAATTCCAATGGAGCAACTGGTGTTCTATCAGGAGACCATAGTCTTCTCAATAGTTTTCCGAATGCAAACGCAAGCTCACCCTTTCAGAAAAAGCAACATCAGAGGATGCAAACATACATGTAAGCATAATTTACATTATGACCTGACTGGAAAAAAGTAGAAAATACAACATACATTCCTTCCCAATGGGTTTTGACAATTTATTTCTCTGTTGTAGTCTCCAAGGAAATAATCAACAATTCCTGGAGTGTGAGCCAAGCATTGGATTGCACTATTCATGAAGCATGTACATCCCAGATTTTTCAGTCCTGTTAATCCCAAAGAACCAAGTGCTTTGGAACGCTTACTGAAACAAAAAGTAGAATTATTTTCCATGCCTCCATCGATTGCAAGCGAAACACCATCTGTATAACTAGTCATGTGAGACTGTTGAACTTCCAGTTCTTTTTTGCCATCAATTTCACAGTTCAAAGGTGCTGATGATTCATATACTTGTAACTCAAGAACAATCTGCAATTATAGCATAAAAAGAACAAAGTTATTCAAATGTACACAACATCCTATGACATTCAAGTTAACATTTATATTCAGTATAAAAATCTTTCTACATGCACTAAGAAAAAGGTCTGACGGTTCACTAATTATGAACCTGCAATATGAAGAAGTATCAACCTATTATGTAAAGAACACCAAGGTGCCTACTGAGAATAAAATACAAGTGAAAGAGGGCTAAAACAGAAGCTAGAAGAGTAATACATTTATGCTTTCCCTATATAAGACAGGATTTGGTTTACTTCAAAATTTAAATATATAGGAGCAGCTTTTAGTTTACCCACAGTAGGATATGGATTTCTCCAAATTATTTTCCGAGGCCTTCAATAATAGTCATTTTCCCCCCAACATCTCCTATATTACTTTCTGAGATCTATGTTGAACATATATACAAAGCCCTCACTTGATTAAAGCATGAAGAAATATCAAGACCAGTTAAATGCTGAATGACCAAGCTCTCTAAGATCAGCATACCATAAAATAAATGTTCTATGCCTTTCTCAAAAGAGCAAGTGTTCTATTGCATGAAGTATGCCACATTTTTGTTACCTTTTTGAAAATCCGAACATGTTCTAGAGCATTCTCTGGGTAACTAAGAGGTCTAAATATTCATAAACCAAGACGTCGATGACTATAAAGATGAATAGTTAAGCATGAATATCTGCTGGCCAGTTAGTTTTATTATGCATTTATTTCTGGGTAAATTACACAAATTTTCCTCAACTATCACATTTTTTACTAAAATACCTTAAATTTTTTATTACAGCTAAATACTTTACACTATAGTTTTCAATTCAATTTTTTCACTAAAATACCCTAAAAAGTAGCACTTAAGGTATTTTACTGTAATAAAAGAACTCAAAAGTATTTTAGTGAAAAAAAATAGTTTAGGGTATTTTAGTTTAATCTTCATTTTTTATATAGTTTATTAAATGGATGTATCATAAAACAATTAGAATTGAATCACAAGTTAACTTGATCAATATAACAAGTATGTATTCCTTGTTTCTTGGAAATGGTCCCCCTACCCATAAATTGGCATGAAAGCGACGACATCATTCATGCAAAGTGTCAACAAAATTTAGAGCTGTGGTTTATAGCTGAATTCAACTAAATGAAATATGCTTTAGGTGGTCTATGGGAAACCCAATGATGGGGGCATCTTTTAAGATCTACGAAGATTGCCTCTATAAGTGAACATTCTATATTACTCTGAACAAAAATACCTTCAATCCATTATGTCATGAGTCATGACTCAGGATTATAGTTATACACTCAAGCATGTTATTCTGTCAATAAAACCAGTACCAGCATGACTACAAAGTAAAAGGCCAAAACATGCATATGTCTATCTTAAATCCCAAGCCAAAGATAAAAAGATATGGCCTGATGATCAAAATAGCTGAAACTTACCTCTTTGATCAGCCTGCCGTTCATCATCAGCTGTCAATCTACTCCGTTCATCCATTAATATAAGATTTGTTTTTCCTGAAAAGTCCCATATACGGACCTAAGCCACAAAGGTGAAGTGAAACAATAAACAAATTTAGTTTTAAAAATAAGAATAGAGGGCACTTAGCACCCAAAACCTACCGCCACAAAATCAAGATTAAAATTTTTGCATGCACATTTGTAATTCTCAACCGCATCGTCCTGCGAGTCAAACAATGCATTAAGACTTGTGAAGAAAAAAATGAGGTTTTCCAAGTTATTTGACAGCCATGCAACCTAGTACTTCAATGTACCTCAATGCTACTCTTTTAGAAAATATCCTATAAACGAAGAAAAAGGACAAATTTAGACGAAGATATGATGATTGAAATAGGATCCACCACCATAGCTCTAATAACATTAAGTTAATTATATTTCAAGAGCAAGATCATCAACCGATATTTTGCATCTCATATTTATAAAGGGATATTTAAACAAAGTCCAGTAATAGGCACTTTATGTGAATAGAAGTACACATAAATTTCCAAAAATCCCTAAAATATTACTATGTAGCAATACTAATATACATATTTCAACATCATGTATATACTTCTTACAGAGTGACCTAAACTTGAAGTAGCTGACACACTTCGTTATCTCTTGATGATAAGAAGAGGGAAAATTATGTAAATCCCCCACCGAGGGAAAGCAAATAACACAAGCCCCAACAATAGTCTTTTTGTGTCTATACCCTTAATCAAAAGTTTATAAACCTTAAGAAGCCCTCCTCGAACCTATTTATGTGCATCTTAATTCGAATACTGATAAAGCCCTTCATCTACTCTCATGTCAGCATTGTCTTTTGCCTTTATCTGTGAGAGAGATCTTTTACCAAATCTATGTTTTCGCTTAATATTCATTTTCAATTTCTTACAACGTCGGACTGAAAAGTATGAAATTGTGCTTTCAACCTAAGTATTTTACTAAATACAAGAGAAGCATCCTACATAAAACAGTAATTTTAATTAAAACTTACTACATTTGATTTAAAGGTATTGTATTTGACAGAACTTATTACATCTAATCAGAAAGTACAACATTAATAAAGCAACACATAAAAAAGCATCAAGAAATCATCACAAACCTTTTCGCTGATCTTCACAGCCAAACTCTCCCTCAAAACAGAAACCCTAAGCATTAACCGATAAACTGAAGAATCGGCAACATTGTGCCTATCAAGTAATAAAAAAGAAATACAACTTAAGTTTAGGGTTTCAGGTTCACGATAAAAATTTAAGTTTTGATTACCATTTGAGGGCTTGAAACCACAAATCCGATTGCATCAACGCTTAGGTTCTTCCCGATAACCCCGCTTCAGAATCGCCATTATGCATCGCATCATCGTCTCTTCGGAGATTGAAACTGAGATCAGAGTAACGATCACAGATTCAGAATCGCCATCATGCAATGCAGTGTAAGGAATCCCTCTCACGCCATTCTCGCTCTCCTTCGATTCTGATTCTTGCGCTTCTTCCCACCAACTAAATCGAACAAAAACCCTAATGTGATCTCGGCGAAAAATGAGTGAAGATTGAAATGATTGATCTTGAGAAGAGGAGAGAAGTACTGTAGGGGACGAGTTAGAGCTTGGCGTCGTCGTCGACGGCGGTGGCATTCTCGGGGTTTTCGGCTGTTTCAGGGGTAGAATCGTCCATTGAGCGGAAACAGGATACAGAAGGGAAGAGAAATCGTGAGAGGCGAGAGCACATTTATAAATTTGGGAAAGATTTGAACTTTTTTGGTACCTTTCTTGTTTCTTTGAGAGTTCAGCTGAGTTCTTGAAGGCTTGGGTAGATAAAATAAGAATGAAGTAAAAATTGGATATAAAGCTAATTTTACGTCCGGAATTTTCTTGAGGTTTGTTACTGGCCGTTGTTTTTTTAAATACAATATTATATAAATATTCAGCTGGAAATGTGTGTTTAATTATTTGTCGATAATTCTTGACTATTTTGAATCAGATTATTGTCCCCCACCCCCCATCTTTTTTACCAATTTAAGAGTTAGATATTTATCCAAAAAGTAGTTCCTCCACTACTATAATTGGAAAACTAAGGGGAAATGTCGCAAGCCTCTAAGTCGATGTAAGTACATAAATTAATGGAAAAATGATAAAATTTCTTTATTTTAAGAGAAACAACCCCATCTTTTCTTATAATCTCAAAGAAAAAGATATTTTAAAACCCATAGGTAGCTTTTCAAATTTTACCATTTAAATATCTTTACTAAAAGCTGTTTAAAAAATATTTTTTCCTAATAAAAATTCGTTTAAACTCTTTATTATCTTAACCAAATTTGTATAAATTTCTTCACAAATGTTGTCTCTGAGAACGTGTACACATGTACATCAGGTGCATACCACGAGTATGTGGAGTTAACATCACTGCATGTAACATAAAAAACACAACAAGATAATCATTCAAGCCTCCACTGAATCATTCATCAGAAAAATTGAAATATAAATAAAGAAAAATGATATTTAAAGATTTAGACAAAGAACGCAAAATATGTCCAGTAGAAAATTCAAATGGATTATGCTGATCAGCAAGGATGCTCTCACCTTTATAAACAAAAAACTCATCTAATTGCTGCTTTTACCCAAAAAGAAAAGCAGATTGTGCACTGTGTTAAGGAACAAGTATCAACAAAGATACCAATTAATCGCATCAAGAAAGCCCCCAAAATCGCCTAACATGACTCTTCATAGTTTGACAATACCCATGCAGAGACACAAATCGTGTAAGCTCTATCATTAGCATTCTATATCACAGCCAAGAACCATTGAAGAATAACAGGCAACATTGAATTGCACTGAGGTTTCAACAGTAGAATCTCGAAGTAATGTCATAATTAACTCATCGGCGCGAACAAATGTAACATACGGGAGAAAAATACAACTCTAGTGGTGAAAAATCAAAGTTGTTTCCAGATTTCTAAAACTTGCGACCGCCGGTGTTATAAGCTCTGCCGCCAGGATACTGACCGCGAGACTCGTCGCCACAGGCCCTGGGGGGACCACCAAAACCAGATCGATCTCCATAGGATTCAAAGGGTTCAAAGTTGCCTGCAGCACCATAGGTCCTTTGGGCATCGCTGGGCCCCGAAGCCTTCTGATAGATGTTCATGGTTGCTTGTTGGTATTGTTGATGGCGAGCTTGTGATTCTTGGCGAAGAATCTCCTCTCTTTGAGTCGCTTGACGAGCCCTAATAGCCAGTAGCTTCTCTTGATACTTTGTGTTGATCTCATTTAATCTCTGGTACAGTGAGGGGGAAAGAAAAGGATGAGAATCTAGAATCTAGGAATCCCCACCATGCATTTTAAATTGGGTCTGATCACACAAAACAAACCCTGTAGTTTGTCTTAAGTGATTCAATTAGTGCAAACACCCTCTGCTCATCTACCAAAATCCTCAAGAACACTCAAATGCAACACTGAACTACTCCTACGATCCTCTGATTTAACTCTACTAGCGTGTTTACATATTAGATATCATGGACAAAGATACGGAAAAAAAAATAAAACGAAAAAAGGAAATATTTGAGGGTTATCTATCTATAAACTGTTCAAATTCATGATGCGTGTATTTGATTTTTTTCCTTCGTCTTTTTATTCCTAATAAATGAGAGTGCGCGCGTCGCGTGCGAGCGCGAGCGTGTGTGTGTGTGTGTGTGTGAGAGAGAGAGAGAGAGAGGTAGGTTTGAATTTGAATTCAAAAATACATTTAAAATGCTAAGTGTGATGGTGTTGACATCTTGAATAAGAGAATATATTTTATTTTATTTTATATTAAGATGGGATGTATATCCAATCGATCATCTTTGCTTGCAGGATTTTTTCCTTTTTTCTAATTTTTCTTTTGTAAAATGATGTAATAATTCCCTCACCACCTAAAGAGTTTGGGTTATAATAGCAAAAGATAACACGTGTTTTTAGTGTAGAATTTGAGTGTTTTTAGGGTTTTGGTCAATGAGCAGAGAGGATGTTTGAGCTAATATATCACTTGAGATCGTATAAGTGTTACACGGGTTTTTATGCAACTAACCCTTTCAAATTTATGGATGTTTATATCGATAAGATATATTTCTTTCATCAATCATAGACTTGTAATTTACCTACCATTAGCATTATATGGAGAAAAGCATCCAGAATTCCTAAGCATGTTGATGAGTTAGTTTTGCGGGTAAATCTACATTCTTTCTATGGAGCCAGCAGGATATTTTACCATGAACTATAATCTCCATAACCCACTCAAAGCCTCGTGATATCTGACCAAGGAAATAGATTATAATGTATTGTTCCAGATATACAAACATAGTCAATCAATAAAAAATACATGCAGAATATCATGTTTAAACTTCAAAATTACCTATTAAATTCCAAATGAAGTCAAGGAACCAGAACATATTTGTATCATCTTTTCTCAATCATGAGAAAGATTTAAGGGGAAAATGGACCAAGTCCCTAGGTTCAAGTCCCTGGCCCAAAAAAACTTTGAAAAACTCCCCAAGGTCAAAGATTCTTTTGTTTTAGTCGTTATAGTACATTAACTAATATGGTATGCCAATAAAGCCTTTTGAGATAAAGAGCTACATTTATGCTTTAAAGAGCTACATTTATGCGCACTTTAAAGGGTAAATGTCGCTCTTTATTTCAAACGACGTTATTAGCATAACATATTAGTTAAAGTATAAGGACTAAAACAAAAGAATCTTTAAGCTTCAGCAGTTTTTCATAAGTTTTTTGGCATAAGGACTTAAACCTATTGCTTTTGAAACCTAGAGACTTAAGACTCATTTTCCCCAAGTTTAATCATTTATATTAACTTGGTGTCTTCTAAAATTCGTAGAAATATAAGCAGCTTATCAGAATTAGGTTTCATAAAAGAAATTTTCAACGGGTCAAGTATGATATCATATATACGACAAATTCTTAGAATTATTATTAAACTTACCTCTCTATGTCTAGCACATTCTGCATCTTCAGCATCCTCCTGTTCCTTGGTTAGTTTCATTATAGCTTGAATAAATTTCTGCTCAAGACCTTCAAAAGTTTGTGGAAGAGTATTGTCCTCGTATCCCAATTCCATGTCAGCCTCATGATCTTGAGCTCTTGGGTCCTTGTTGGCTTGCTTCTCCAAACCTAGTTTTGGATCGGGCCTGTGACCCTGATATGAAGATCTTGATGCATCAATACCTGGACCTGTATCATAATGCATTAACTCTCCTTCAAACAGACTATAACCAAAAACAACTCATATCATGCATCAATCCAACTGAAGCGTTTTGAAAAAGAACATTTGAAATACCAAAAAAAATCCAAGAGATTTTCATGATATCACATGTTTTGCTGAAGTTTCATATTATGATTATCAGATAGGAAAACATTGGGCATGGAATGTATCTCACAGTTGGTAATGAAGAAGATATTCATAAAGAGAAAGTGAAGTTCCTAAAATTTATAGAACAAATTTTAATAATAGCTTTTACTCTCCATCCGATAACTAAAGTGTACCCGGTGACTGACTTATATAAACCCTTCAAATAAACTTTAAGCTACATCTCGACAATTATGGGGAGGCTCAGCACAGGGTTTACGCATTCAGAATACCTTATTCAGTTCCTTTATTTACTACTGAAACCTATGTATGCATGCCCATCATTTTATCTTTTTGCTTTTGAAAACAAATAAGGTTTAGCAAGAAAAAGATGTAGTTATAGAGAAAATAGCTATGAATGCAATAACTTCTATTGTGATTTGGCAGATAATCGCGGGTGACATATGTGTGGAAAACAAAGTTCATTATTTCTACATGCACTTTTCAGAAACCAAGTTTATTAAAATCTCAAACAATATATATATATATATATATATATATATATATATATATATATATATATATATATATATATATTATCATTAACTGAGCATGTTTTGTACAGGTGAACTGCCATTTCTACCACATTGTCGTCCGAGGTTGAAATCAGGAGGTGCCAAAATTCAGCTTAGTTAAGAGTTTTATCCCTCTATTTGAGGGTGTCGTCTCAATTCTGCAGTTTGCCAGTTTTTTTTCTCACCTTCAAGTTTCAGAATTAGGAATTTTTAACTTTTAAAAAGAAAAATAATCATAAGAAAAAAGCTTAAAATTTAAAATATAAAAACAAATCTTGCTCCCTCTCTTCTTGTTGATAACACTGCAAGGGATCTATATTATGTCAGTGCATAAGTGACAGCTACAGAACGAGAATCTGACACATGCTATATGCTGCATCATAGCAGATGATTCAACTAAATTGAATAGTTATTAAATGAATTTATATTTTTTCCACTGCACAGTGCAGCAAGAGAATATATTTTGAAGAACAAATTGGCATGATCAATACATAAGTAAATTATCGATACAAATATTTATATGTACATATTTCTTTCAATTTGGAAAACAAAAGAATTTTCCACACAGTTCATGAATAGCTGAAGTGTCAGAATGGAATGACACGCTGTGTGAGAAAATTAATATGCTTTTCATATAAATTAATAGTTAAAACTCCATAAAAAGAAAAAATAATCGACTTGTATAAATTACTTAACTGAAAAGGGCTGTGATATTCAAATAGTAAGAAAAGGGCTGTGATATTCAAATAGTAAGCAATAATTACTAATTTAATTGTACTTTTTTGAAAACTGTATTATGTGTAAAACAGATACAATAAGCCTTGGAAATATTAAGGGCCTTTCTCCCTATCTTCTCAGAATCACCATTAATTGCTAGAATAGGCCGAAATAGATATCTAATTCCTTTCCTTATGAAAATGGGGTAGGTTGTGGAGCTGAAAGATTTGACACGATTTTATTGCTAAATTTATGGGCTAGGAAGAAATAAATATCAAAAATGTACATCAAAATCTATGGGGCCATAACCGATCTGAATCAGCCAAATGTCACGGTTTTCATCAAGTTCTTTACAACTATATTGCGACCAGACAAATAGGTTAATGTGAAATTGTGATTCAGAGAAACTATTGATTATTGAACTATCACATGTAAGACTACCAGCTCGAAAGGTATATGGAATAGAAAATTGCAAGAACAGTATAAAGGTAAGTTGCAGTGAACAACCCTTTTCTTTTCAGTTAACCACATAGAAGCTATTTTTAATTACAGTTAGCTCCCTTAGAGTGCTACAATTAAGGGTATTTTAGTGGAAAGAAATACAACCAAAGTTCAACTATTTAAGCGAGTTTACTTTAATTAAAAAAGAAATGACTAGAGTAACAAAAATACTGTAAGGTTTTCGTCAAAAAATAAAATATTGTGAGGTAATTTAGTGCATAACTGCAAAAGTCACAGGGAGTTTACTAAGTTTAGGGTAATTTTTCTAAAGATGAGATTACTTTGAGCTCCTAGGGAGATATATTAAAGAATTCTCACTATTAAGCCAGTCAGGAGTCAGGACTTGCCTTCTTTGTACATATGAGGTGGCATAGCATTTGGTCCCTTTGGCCCATCTCTATCCCACTGCCATTGCCCCTCTGCTTTCGAAGACATAAACTGACGTTCCTCATCAGCCTGCAAAGAATCTTCCCTTCCAGGATAATGGCCCATTCCTGAATTATGTTGCAATCTCTGTGCTTGTGCGTGCTGCATCTGAGCAGCAACCATTTGATCCATACCAGGATCAGTATAGCATCCTTGTCTTCTCATTTTTTTACCACCACAATGAACTCAACCTCTTCACCTAATGAAAGAAAATTCCGACAAACTTAATTTCGAAAGAAGATATAATCATGCTTCTCGTTTATGAGCTATAGTTTCGAAATGCAAATACGTCATGTAAATATCAAAGAAAGAGTAAAAAACAAGATGAAGAGCCTTAGACTTTGCAGCAAGAGTTCTTTATAATGGGTTTTTTACTTGTAGCCCCCCCCCCCCTCTAAAAAAAGTGAGTTCCTTTCTACTCGCAAAAACTTGGTATTTACTTTTACTCCCCAAAAAAACAAATAAGATACATCATTTTATCCCATTTACGATTTTCACCAACTTTTAACGGCATAACATCAGGTTTTTATTTAAAATATCCCAACCTCTCTTCTACTTTGGAAATATTCAACGTCTTCCCCAAATTGCAATTAGGGTTTAGGCTTGGCTTATGCTGCACCTTTCTCAAAATCGGCCATGAAATCAAAAGCATTTTCAATGTCCTTCTCAAGCTATGAAGAAGTTGAATACTTCTGCGGTTTTACTTGTTGTCTTCGGGTAAATGGTAAACTTAAAATCTATGGAAAAAATTTAAAGCTAAAGTTAACGGGGTTTTTTCTAACAGAAATCGTAAAGGAGGTAAAATGATGTATCTTATTAGTTTTGGAGTAAAAAGTAAATACCAAGTTTGTTGGGGGTAGAAAGGAATTTACTATGTTTTGGGGACTACAAGTAAAAAACCCTTTTTTAATACAGGAAAGGCGTGTTTTTAGAAGAATTGCATGGTAATGTAATCATCAAATCATGGAGTGAAATTTAAATCTAAAAATCACGGACCAGGAAACAGTTGTGTTCCATTCAATCTTGAAACTTTTGAATAGTATGAGGTTTCAAGAGTTCTTGGATTCAAACCTTGTCGATTTTAATTTAATATTTTATCTATTCTTCATGAAATCCTATTTAAAATTTGCTTCTTTGCCAACAATAGAACTATAAGTACAAGTGAGTAATGTTTATGTTGGAGATCAATGGATGAAGCTTTCAAGAATGTTTCTTGCAAGTCTTGGCAACCTTAGCCATCTATGTTATAGATAACAGGTTGATCTTCTCCTTCGATAAACTAATCAAAATAGATAGTAGTTGTCTTAGAGGACTGAACATCAACAAAATCGATTCACAGTTTCTAAAATTAGAAACACAGAGCGAAAAACGAAGACGAGCACGAAGAGGGCGAAACCCTAACCCTAATATTGAAGGGGAAAGAACAGCGATGAAGAAAAGAAATTGGATAAGTTTGGGAGGAAGGAGAAGCTTTCGCTTACCTGAAATCTCTTCGGCGGCGGCTCTTACGATCGCCTGGGATCGTGCGTCTCCGGTGAGATGAGGATCGAGCAGTTGAGACCTTACAAATCTACGTCTTCTAAAAAGGCCCAAGCCGGTTGTCGGAAGGATCCGTTTTCACCTGGTTCTGGTTGGGTCGGTTCTTGAAGTGGATTTTAAACTAGGGTAAATTACACTGGAATTGTTTTTTCACTAAAATACTGTACACAACAAAATCATCATTTAAAGAAGAAAATGACTGCACAAAATGTAGAGGAAAGGCATGTTAGTGAAAAAGCTGCCTGTGGTTTGTTGGTTTTTTTAGTGTAAATTAAATTGTTTAAGACAGTTCAATGGAAAAACAATGATAGTTGGGGGGAAATTTAGTGTACTTTAAGACATGACATTGGGTAATGTTTTCTTTATAGGCTTTCATAATATTACTAAAAACCCTCCATAATTCATATTTTAAAAGGCCCTCTATTTGCCGTAAAAAAAACTCCACAAGATCAAAAAGAGAATCATTTTAGCATATTACATTACTCCTTAGAAGGTTAAGTATGAGTATCGGGTTAGGATTTTAAAATCTTCCTAGACCCTCTTCTTTTCCCAAAATTCCTAATTTTTCTTCTAAACTGGTTTTAAGATTAAGGTTTCAATCAAAATCTCTCAAATTGTTCATGGATGGCTCGTCTTTCTCAACTTTTTCCAGCAACAAGCTTATTCAATTGCAGGCTTCGAATTCATGGGCACCTCATTTGAAACAAACGCGATTTTTTAGTTGTGCTAAATCCCGATCTTAAACTAAACGAGGATGCGTGTTTTTTTTTATTAGAAAAAGGTCAATCTAAATATCTAGGAGTTCATAGAGCAGCTCACCCATGGGTCAGAACACTGAAAGCCTGTGCCTGTAGCCCCCTTACAGCCATATTGACATTGATTTTTAGCCCCTTATAGCCATATTGACATTGATATTTAAGGTTAGTGTGGTGGTAGGAAACTTGCTTATCTTCATGTCCTTAAGATTTATGAAGAGAAAACAATTAAAGCTTAGATGATTATTGATATTATTATAGCAAAAAATTGAAGAAATTCGCATTATTGCAAGGGAACCAGAACAAAAGTTAAATACTAACCAACTATAAGGTTTTTTGGCACTAACACAGAATGCTGATTTTAAATTAAACAAGCGCTTTGAATTTATGTTGTTAAATGTTAATTCTTGACAGGTTGGGTTGTGTGTTGCTCTAGCATTCACATTCCCAATCATGATGCATCCAATGCACGACAGAATCGATGCTAAAGGAAAGTGGGATGTTTCAAAAGCTTAGCCGCAGTGTAACAGGTGCGGAATTGTTCCGGCTTAATGGGTTTGTATCCTAAATGTCGTACTTATGGCCACTTTAGCTACCTTCGATGCTAAAGGAAAGTGGGATGTTTCAAAAGCTTAGCCACAGTGTAACAGGTGCGGAATTGTTCCGGCTTAATGGGTTTGTATCCTAAATGTCATACTTATGGCCACTTTAGCTACGTTCGTTGTTCGTTGCAGGGTTCGGAGCATTTCTCTCTCTTGTAGGGAGTAATCTTTGTGCTCTGCTCTCCTTTGTGTTGCCGGCCTTGTTTTATCCTATACCCTAATGGATTCTCATCTCAAGTCTTGGCAGAGGATTTTGGATTATGGTATACTTGTAGTTGGAGTGGTTTTTGCCGGTTATGGCACATACAATGCAGTCTCATGATACATTGTTGTTGCTTATTTCGAATTATTATTACTGACGATCAATGAAAAAGATTAATGATATGTAAATTTAAATTACACTAAAATACCCTTACTATCACTGTAAAAGCTTAATCTACCTTATTGAAGTCAGCTCATATAAAGCAGCAACAAAGGTTAAGTCTGCTGTAACAAATGAAAGTTTATGGCAGTTTAGTGAAGAAAGTTCCATCATATAACAATCCTATCACTCACTTCACAAACCTAAATCACAAAATTGAGGGTTCTCAGTCATGAACCTATGAACCCAAAGATGGCTTTGCAAGTATCATAAAGGGCAAAGGCAAAACCAAACAGGATTATAAAAACAATCGAACGCTTTTCGCCAGAGGTCAAGGGAAGAGCAAGAGCCCATGAGCTTGAGGTGAAATGAAGCTGGTAGGACGGAAGCGAGCAAAGCACAAACAATGCTTCCTGTAATTGACATCAACTGTGCAAATCCTGGTGCTGAAGTAGCCAGGATTGCTAATGACCGACTTGAAAGATTAACCATTTTTCCACTTGTGAATTGTTGCAGGTGTTTTGAAACCATTCCGTTGTGTCGACCTAAGTTTCCAAGATCTCGTGGATCAGGTGTACTGCCATGGGGAATGTGAGAGCGATAGCAATGCAGAGACCCAACTGCTTGTCAAAGAATGAAAGACAAACTGTAAGAAATCATTTAACAAAGCATCTTGAAGGAAAGTTTTTATTGTTGGGTAAATTTCACTAAACTATAGTTAACAATCGACGTTTTTCAATAAACTATCTGAAAGTATTCCTCTTGCAGTAAACTCCCTCAAACTTTGGTTTGAAAGTAGTCTTATCACTAAAAACAACGCAAGCGAGAAGTAAGCATACCTTAACACATACAGCAGCCAGTTATTTGATAGATTCAGGGTAATAATCTCTTTAGTCTCTTAACCATAAGCCATAAACCTGAAAGCTACGAAACAAATATACAGAATAAAATCCCAACAAATGCGTGCATCAACACCAGAGGAAACTTCCTCCTCTTCAACATCTATCCCTTGAGCGATAAAGTCATTCCGACGCCATCGAAACAAAACACCGCAACTCCCAAAACAAAATGCAAACTCCAAAACCCATTAAATTTGCTCCTCGTGTCGAGAGGATTAATTTCACTGTTTATCTCATTCAAATCCTCTTTGATCACAATAGCCATGGCGAAAATAATGCTGAATGTGGCAAAGGTGCTAAAAGGTGCGAGAAAAGAGAGGGATCGGATAAATGAGAGCAATCTCAAGAGGAAGAATTAGGAGGAATATAGGCTGAAGGGGGGATATTCGAAAAGTTAGTAAGAAAATAATTGAAGACTGACGAGAGGTTTTGGCCTATGAAAAAGAGGTAGGCGACGGCATCTCCTATATAAGATACAAGGATTAGAAATTCGGTGAGATATCTGCCAGTTACACCTAAGGTGTTCTCGCCAATGTCGCCAAATGTTTGGTTTGTGATGCTGATTTTGCCTCTTCTGCTAAATCTTCTTCCAATTTTTTCCCTACATTCAACCTGTTTGTACAAAGAGGACATATATAGACACATAATAATAATAATAATAATAATAATAATAATAAATGTTCAGTGAAATTCATGAAATAAACAATAGTTTCTCAATTGTTGGTTATGCTCTTAGGTCTTTTTTGGCAATGGGGTCATGCTTCCCAAAACCTCGGTTTTCGTCGGGTTTCAATGCCAAACTCCAAAAATAGAGTTCCCCAAGCCACAGTTTCAAAAGGTTTCAAGGGCTCGAAACCTGATTTTTCTAACTCCCAAAAGAGTGGAACCTCGCAAGGTTTCGTGCCTCCTGCTCTTAAGAAAATAAGTCAAATTGAAGCCTGCTTTCAAAGCGGTCCTAGACTTTCTGAAACCGTGGTTCCTTTGGCATTATGTTACAACTCAACATAAGATATTTCGATTATCAAAATGCCATTCATGGAACTTGAAATCGGAGTGATTAATGAGAGACGGAGACATACAAGGAGGAGCATGCAGTAGCAAGTGGAGAGAGCAGCAAAGGTGAGAGTAAGAGAAGCAGACACACAACACAACCCTAAAGGCATAAGGGAGCCCTAATGCGCCTGTGCCAATCAATGACACAAGTATGTTGCCTAGGGTTTGAGCTGACGTGGCTCTTCCATCTCTTGGCTTTGATGATGATGATGATGATGATGATGATGATGATGCATCATCTATCAGAGGATCACTTATGTCTTCATATCTTCCACAATATTCTTCTAATTTTATTTAATTTATTTTTTAAAATTAAAGAACTGAGATCAATGACACAAGTAATTTTTTTTTAAATTAAAGAACACAAGCATGTTGCCTAGGGTTTGTGGATTTTTCAGTTACTGAAATACAGCTGTGCGTGGCCATTGAATAAATTTAGTTACTGGAAACAAGATTTTGAAAAATCTTGTGTATTATAAACTTGAAGCATCAACATAATTTTTAGTTAAATTTTTTTAATATTGCTGGAATTGGAATTTCTAATACCATATAAAATAAAAAATTTATATTTCTTAGTCTAGGGGTTTTTTGTTCTTTTTTGAAAACGGAAGGTACCTTGTCACATGGTAGCCATTGTACATCTTGATTCTTGATAATCTTCGTGTTATAAAATATGGTTACAACAACTTTTATAGGGTCTGAAACAAGCAATTATCATGATGGGGGCAAAACAACCCGACCCCCTAGATCTATGTGAGATTAAGACGAATAATAATGCGGAATAATAACAAGCACAAAGCCACACAGAATAGAGTAATGCTTCACCTAGCGACTTGAATTCTTACCACAATCTACCCAATAGACAAAATGGCGGGACCCACATCTAGATATTAGTGCCCAACAAGTGGGGTCATGGTGTTTGTCTCTTGGGTAAATTGTGGTAGGATTTCAAGCCTGGTAGGTTAAGCATTTTTCCACAAAATAATGCCAAGATTTAACGTGGTTCGGCACCGATTGGACCTAATCCACAACAATGCAAGAGAGGGCTTCCACTATATCAATGAAGAAGAAAGGATACAACACTCATCCAAAGCACAACAACTTTGGATCACTCATACAATGAGGGGAAAAAATACAAGGTTACCTCACTAGTTTCAAACCCACAAACCCATTTGAAGCCAACTCCTCCGAAACATAAGGCAACAAATTCTTTGATGGGGTGTAGAATGTTGAACAATCAACCCAAAGGAGCTCTTGTGAGGGGAAAAACCCTTTGCTTCCCCTCTTTCTCTTCTCTCTTTCTATTTTTCTCTCAAAACCTAACTCTTGAGAATGGATGATAAAATAATGAGATTAAATGAGAAAGAGACTCTTTTGCTTATTTAACTTGAGTCCTAACACACTTCAAATAGGTCCAAGCCAAATTGACTCAAGCTTGGTCTCTTATACCAAATTAACCAAGAGACACCAAAATGGTGGATCCCACTCATGGGTGTGGATCCAAACCCAACATGTCATTTTATTGGATGGTTACAAAATTAATGTTGCCCAAGGACTGAGTCATTTACATTGGCTCAAATGTCAAAATCGCATTAAAATTAATATATCTACTAAAGCATAAAGAGTAATAGTCCATCAATAGCAGTATTTCTCTCTCCTGAGTAATAGTCCAACAATAGTAGTACTATTGTTGTCTTTCAATGAACTATCTTAAAGGTTTTTATGACAGTAAACTTCCTTAACTTTGGTTTTAAGGGAGTTTAGCACTCTAAGGGATCTTACTGTCATAAAAAGAAATAGCTTTAAAGACAGTTTAGTGAAAAACGGCGATAGTTATGGGTGGCTTAGTGTAATTTAGCCTTCGTAACAGTGAATGCAATTAGGATCAGTTGGTAAAACACAATGTGATATAATTAGCAGAGGCCATTAGTTCAGATGACTTGCCAAAGACCAATAAGGTCCATGAGTTGGGTTTTGTGTCGCCAGATGCTACTCTTTTGAACTGCTTCTCAGCTGTATCTCTTATTCTGGACCTACATTCAACAAAAAAAAAACAACCATGCATGTTTCTAGCTGAACATATTCACCGTAAAAAGATGAAAAATCTTCCTAGAAAATAGGATGAGATTTAAAGATAAGGGAGAATACGTACCCAATAGCATCAATTTGAGGACGAGAAAAGGCTGTTGCAATGATAAAAAATCGAGTCCAGTAAACTAAAGGATTCACAAAAAAGAACACGGATATCCCCAGTTTTGACATCACTTGCAACTTTGGCTAAGGCAGCAGCAACTATAAGAAAGAATAGCGTTAAAATGAAGAAAATTAAAGCACGCATCACAAACCAGTTTACTCGGTGCATTTGCCATGAATAAATGTTATCTTTATAAACATAAGAAATATTTCTTTAAGACAACAGTCCCAAAGCAATTAACTTTCTGATGTAAACCAAATTAATGATTTTAAGCACTACTCCAGACCCGTCTATTTAGCGTTTCACTATAAATCTATCTCTGGCCACTTTTACTACGTTAAGAATTTTGCATTCTGATTATGATAGAACAAGTATACATTCATTATATGGATTAAGGATTAATTTTTTTAGTTTACTAGCTAATCAACTAGGATTTTCAACTAAATACAACAAATGCAAACAGGAACAGTTTATATTTCTTCCTAAAAGATCAACCAAAAAAGCATGAAGCTTCAGAGCTTTGCACTCAAAGTAATCGTATTTATTTTGTAACTTTTAAAGACTGCACCAACGACTACTTATTAATTGAAAATTTTGCAAACAAAAAAGTTAGAAATCCTTTACAATTTTTCCTTGAAAGCAGGCCCCTTAGCTTTTTACCCCCAAATTAGCTATCTTTTTCTTCTACCTATGAATAAGTACAGCAATCAAACATGAAATTGATGCATCGGCTTGTAAAGTTTCTCATCACTTTGACCAAGCTTATCCTTTCCGATAATCTTCAAACTGTTTTATTCACTACACATCTTTCAGAAATCATCTCCTTCTAACTCACTTGATATCCACACAGTATGCAAAATTTAATCGATGCCTTGATTGTAACTTCAAATTTATAGCGATTACATGAATGTTGGATAGAATTACTAATTTTGGGATTGAGCAGCGATGTAATTCCCAATAAAGCATGAAGTGTGCCATAAAGAAACGATCTTTTTCCATAACTGAACGTGTTTAAGGTTTCAAAAACTTTACTTTTGTTCCTATTCCATGGAATTAAGGCGGAAATTTATGCAAACTAATTGCAATGCATATAGAATTTTTTTTTTTTAAAAAAAAACGAGAGCTTACATGACAAGCACTCAACATCATCGTCGACCTCAGCAGTGGCCAGCTTCTGATCAGTTCTCCTGTAAACAACCTTCCCATGCTTCTTGAGCAAATCATCGAACACTTGATCCGCATCTTCTCCTTCACCCACATTCTACCACAAATCTCAAACCACATCATCAATACCACAAAGAGAGAATTAATACCTAAATTACAAGTTTTAAAGGGATAATCAATAGGTCAAAGGACCTTTTCTGAGCGTCGCTGAGAGAGAGAGAGAGTTCGAAAGCGAAGCGAGCGGGGGTTTCTAGAAGGGGTTGAGGTGTGCTTTGAGCTGAGATTTAGAGTTGATTTGTAGAATTGGGATTGGATTTGGGGAGATGAATGAAGAGGTGAAATTGTTGTCGTTGCTAATAGAGGCCACATGTTAGGGTTTTAGGGAGAGAGAGAATGGGAAGAAGAAGGAGATGTGAAATTATGGCTAAAATGCGGGAAACTCCCTGGATTTTGCCTGAAAAGCAAAGACACCAAAGCTGAAAAACATGAGCTTTATCCTAAAACGGACAAAATTTAAGATTTAGCATTAATTTGAAATTAATTAGCAATTTAGACAATATTTTAAACTATTTAAGAATTTAGCACTTTTGGGTCACATTAGTGACACATAAGCGCCACATAGGACGAGCAGTTTAGACTGGGGACGAGTCATATTCTGCACTTTGCAAGTGCGGAATAAAACTTGCACTATTTGCTGATGGCCCCACCCTTTTTCCCCTTTTAATATATCAGTCTCTCTCTCTTCTCGCATCTACGTCTTAGATCTCTTTCCCCCTCCGCTGCCTTCTTTGAAGACCCTTCCATAGGGGCGATCTCCAGCACATCTCCTCTTCCTTTTTCGAAGCCTCCTTCCAGGGTCGATCTCTGGCCCCTTCTCCTCCTCCTTCGAAGCCTTCTTACTGTTGTCGATCCCCTCGTCGAGGTCTAGCCCCCTCTTCCTGAGCAGTGAGTTTTCATTTAAAATTATTTATTTGAAATTATTGTTATTTTGGTTTATAAATTGGTTTATCTTGGGTTATGGTATTTTATTGTTAGGGTTAAGGTAATTTGGGAGTTAGGGTTATGGTAATTTAGGGTATTTTGGGTTAGGGTTAGGGACAGAGTAATTTAAGGTATTTCAGTGTTGAAGGTGGGATATTTTGGGGGTTAGGGTTAGGGTAGTTTAGAGTATTTTAGAGGGTTAGGGTTAGTGTATTTAGGAGGTTAGGTTTATGATATTTTTAGGGTTAGGGCGTTGGTGTATTCTAGTGTTGGGCTATTTTGGGGATTGGAGTTATGGTATTTTTGGGGGTTAGGGTGTTAGTGTTATGGAATTGAATGTTGTTATTATGAATATTGTAAAGTGTATAAGTTTTTTTCTTGAGTTTTCGATAATTTCACAATTATTATTAATATTAGGTGCGATGGCAAATGAGGATGCTATGTTGATTTGGCATTATAATGGCACCTTAAATATTGAAGCGAGTGGAAGGCCGAATTACGTTGGTGGAAAAAGTAAAATAATGAGAGTTAATAAATCGTGCTCATACAACGAGTTGAAGTGAAAGATTTATGCAGCCACGCGAATAAATCCGAGAGATTATAAGATCGAATTGGTATGCATGGTTCCGTCATAAGTCAGGACTACACAAGAGTTGAAATAGCCGATGACGAGTATACAGGTATGATACTGAGTATACAAGCATGATACTTAGCTTGTATCCTGAAAATCCATCAATACAGATGTTGGTGGTGAAAGAAACTGTACAATCGCATCAAGAAGCTGTATAATCGCCTCAAGAAGCAATAAATTGCAACGACTATGAAATCTTAGTATGGAAATTCTTCTGTTAATATACAGAATAGAGTTTCACAACCTGAATTGGAGTTATAAGTTACTTTTGCTAAATAACATCAAGAAACAACTTATAGCTCACTGGTAAAGCCCATGCACTACTGTGACGTAGCCCCTGTGTTCGAACCCCATCAGACACATTATATTTTTCTAATTTTTTTCTTTTTAACTTTTGGAAGCCCAAAAGTTTACACGTGCAAAACACATAAAAAGGAAAAGACAGAAATCAAACATGTGCAAAAAAATATTAACACTGAGAGGAATACGTGGCAAGAATCCACCGGTCCCACCCTCTAATTCGATCGGAGGATATTAAGGTTTGGCCGGCACCGACGGTCGGCCCGAGCCCAATGAGGCCCGGGTTTTGCACACAAACCCTTTCCCCTACCCCTAACTCCCCTACACTGCAATCAAACAGAGACCCTTCAATTCCCAATTTATCACATTTTTAATTCATCTTTTTAATTCCAAAACCGTAATTCCACACTATAAATACTACCCCATGCCCTAGTCCTTCATCATTCTGGAAATTATAACCAAAACTCTCCAAATTTTCTAAGTACAAGAGGAGTACAAGTGGAGTTAGCAATAGATCAACTTCTGACGAGGATCGAAACAAGTTCCGGCGACGCCACGACGACAGCCCTCCATCCTTCTATCTTCTCTTAACCTAATCATCTAGTAAGTCCATCCCAATCCCTCTTCTTCTTCTTTGAAAGTATCTTTTCAAAACATATGTCGGAAGTGGAATTAATATCGACATCTTCTTCTAAACCCTAGAAAGTTCACTTTTCTTACATATTTTTCATTCATACTCCTACACCATGCTTGTTAACATAAAACCAATACTTAGAACCAACTTTTAAATCAAAAATAACATACAAAATAACTTTAACTCAACATTTACATTGAAATACCATGAAGTTTGTATATATCATTTTTTAATGTTTTGCTTAAACATACCTTTAGGAAAATTCACGAGATAACGACCTACCTCTCACATACACACATGGTTTCATAGCACGATATACTCTTGTATGAATTTTAGTTACGAACACAAGATTACATTAAAATACCATTTACTATAAAAACGGTTTTCTTTAGATTTGTATTTTAAAATTCCTTTGCAAATAAACCTCTACAACCCTTTTTAGGGGACCCGCTATTGGATGGTGCAGATTATCGCACATCCTTGGGCTAGTAGAGCGAGATGCAGACCTTCTCACGGAGCATTCGGTCTCGAAAGGTTTTTTAATACGGTTTTTAAGAAGAACGAATTTTTCTAATTAATTAAAATTTTAATTTTTAATAATTATATAAATATTAAAAAATCCATATATTTTCAAAATATAATAAACTTATATTTTTCAAGTGAAAGAATTACAAGTTTTATCAAAATACCAACAAAAATCAAGCTTTATAATAAAATACCATGAACTTTCTAAGTTAAACTGTTATCACTAAAATACCTCAAATCCTTAAAGTTTACATCCATGAAAACCCTAAATAATATAAATAACTGCTCGAGGTTTATTTTTAATTATATTAAAAAAATATTTTCATAAACCCACCCCACCCTCCCCCCCGAGTTATATAAAACAATATTTAAGGACTTTAGTAAATATAGGTTTAAGTGGGATCGATTCTCTTGAGCCCCAGGGAGCCGGAGAAAATGAGTGCTTGCCTATTTAAAGTAGAAAATTTAACGGTGTTATCAATGGTAATTGTCTTGGAAAAAGACACAAATCCTGTCGTCCATGTGCAGCAGTTACCGATAACTCCTGAACCTAATTCAGGATCTAAATCAGTTACAAATGTCTGACTCAAGTCTGGGTCTAATCTAAACCAGCAACCAAACTCAAATCAGGGTACAATTCAAACATGAATCCAAAGTCTAACATGAATACATGAACACAAACCTGAATACCTGAAAAAAATCAAACTTCAATATCATACCTGAATACATGACTATGCCTTGACTCGAACCATGAACCCAACTTGACATGAATACATGAATACTTGCCACGAATACATGATATTGACATGAACCCAATCTTGCAACTTGATGCATTCATAGATTCGAGCAAGACCGGTAATTTTAACTATAACGTAGAATACACGGGATGCTGGGGTAGTTCATGTGTGAACCTAACGAAATCTCAAGAGTCCCACTAGATCATGAATCCATGTCTACTAACACAAGCAATCTATCATGAGGGCCCTTGTTTTCTTGCTCCTGGATTATTGCCTATTGAGTTTGGAATACTTCAACACTAGGTTGGAGTTCTGTTACTAACACTTGATTCGGGCCCGTGATTCCTTACCCCTGTATTACAGCCTGTTTGGGTTCGAGAACACTTTTGAGATTGGTTGACATTCACTCTTGAACTTACGTTAAATTGGTATACCTAAGAAGAGACATGTTAAGACACTTATATTCACTGCATGTTCACCATACCTACACTACACAGTCATGTCATAATTGTTTGCCAAGCTTATGATATACTGTCAAGTTTACCTACTTGTCATATATATTACCATAATTGTTCACATATATTACGATAGAACTGCATACTAAATAAAGTTGCCATGTTTACATTAAACGACATGCTGACACACCATACTTCATAATCAATTGTTCATGATATACATTTTTTCTTTATCATTACACTTTATACTTCACTTCTTTCTTTTGGGACTTACCGAGCGAAAGTTCGCTGATGAGCATTCCACCCACTTTTGTTTTCTTGGAATGTTCGTCAGATACTGTGGAGACTGAGGAGGTAGACATCTCCGAGGAGGAGCACGATCAGATCGCGACCCAGGCCTAGACCAGTTATTTTCTTCTCAGTTTATGTATGCCACCTGTTTTGGCATTTCTTTTCTTGTAGTTGAAATCGTGTATTGTAAATGAATCAAGTTGAATTTAAATAAAGTTGGTGAAGTTTTAATGTCATGTTAATTTTCTTGTCATTTTATATTGCTTCATTTACGCTTAGCGTATTTATTCCAGGAAGTGACATTCTCGAAATAAATACGTCGCGGACCTGGTCGCGTACCGTTTCCGTCTACTGGGAAGCGGGGCGTGACAGGCTTTATTGGACGGTCCATGCAGGTCAGTTCTACATGAAGTCATAAGCAATATATAACAAGAAATACGATATTCAATAAATTTACATTCCTTACAATTCAATTTCCGTTGAATCTATCTGTAACACCCGAGCCCAATAATACTATTTATATTACTAGTTGAGTGTTTTATATTGCTCATTCCAATTATCCTGATGGTTTGGTGCTTTTTGCAAAATTTTAACCGGTTAAGTCATTTTGGCACATAACAAATTTTAACACCTAAAATGAAATTAAAAGTATCCATGTTGGCCTACTCGTCGCCACTAGTCGCGTGGTAGCGTCCGTGTGTCGAGATTTCTTCCCGTTCGGCTAAACGGGCAAGTTTGGACGGCTACGTGCGCGTGCAAGTGTCCGACTTGGGGGCATGCATTTTAATCATTAAACACCTCTTTTCAAAATTTGGAACTCGCTTAAAATCCTATAATTTGAATTTGGAACGTTTGGGCGCAACCCGGGCGCGATTTGGAAATGTTTCATTTAGTGCCAAAATTGCCCGTTTGATTAAATATATTAAACTATACATAATTTTCACTGTTACCTAAATCACTCGTTAAATCCCTAAAATCTTTAATTCTAACTCATAAATTTTTCCCTTGGCCAATCACGAGGGATTTAAATCCCTCGTGGGCCCCACCTTTTCCCACTCTCTCTCTATCTCTCCTCATCAAATCTCTCTCTCTCTCCAATCCTAACCTCTCTCTCTCTCTTCCTATATATAAAACCCCCACTGTTCACCCTTCTTCCTCACACGAGGAAAACCTTCGCGTGAACCCCGAACCCTAACCCTAGCCTCCTCGTGA
This sequence comes from Agapanthus africanus, assembly GCA_030015575.1. Taxonomy (NCBI): domain Eukaryota; kingdom Viridiplantae; phylum Streptophyta; class Magnoliopsida; order Asparagales; family Amaryllidaceae; genus Agapanthus; species Agapanthus africanus. Next base: position 18,202,901 of record JASDDO010000026.1, on the reverse strand, counting down.
CCTCGCCGCCGGCCCCACCGCGACCTCGCCGTCGCCGTCAACACCTCTTCAGCCTAGCCGCACCCTCCTACCTCCTTCCTCCGCCTCTTTCCGTGCCTGCACCCAACCCCGACGCCATCACCAGCCACAGACCTCGCCGCCGCCGCCGCCTCCCATTGCCGACGACACGCAAATCCTCCTCTCTTCCTCCTCGTCCCGACCTCGTCGTCGCCTTCCTCCTCCCCTCGCCGGACCACCAGAACCCGAGTCCGACCCTAGCACCAACCCCGGGTCGCCGGAAAACGTGCCGTCAACCCTCGTCGACGTCACCCGCGCCACCTCCGACCACCTCCTTCTCCCCTCGATCACCAGAGCAGGCCAGCACCTCCTCTACTCTCAGCACCATCGTTTTCCAGCAACGTCCAGCCACCTCAAACCCTTGCCGCGCCACCGTTCCTCGCTGCCGGCGCCCCATCGCCGTCGAGCCGTCGTGGTTGCACCCTGGTGTCTCCCTGTAAGCATCTCTATCTTTCCATTAATGTTAAACCCCCCTCTCGCTGGTCTTTGCTTATGTTTATCGTATGGTTGCTAACTCGTCGTCGTTTTGACTTTTGCCGAATTCCGGCCGTGCCGTCGTTTGGACCCGACGCTCCAGCGAAGTATTCTGGTCCGTGTGGTCCCGCTGTTCGCTGTTGGGACTCGATCCGTAGTCCGTGCACCCATCTCGTGTTTTCTGCCGACTTTGCATCCGTGCTTTCCGGTTTGCGAAACCGTCGAGGCAAGATTTCTTGCTACATGCTACGTTAACCAATTAACTGTTGACTCACAAACTCGCTATATTAACTAAGTATTGCTACTTGTCTCATTGGACGAAATATGATGTACATTATAATACTGCCACCTAAATCGTATTTTGCCACCGTAACCTTAATAACAACTACCTGCTAATCATTTTACTATTCAGAGGATAATAGTCGCACACTTATATCTTTATTGCCGCTGTTATTAATATTGCGCTACACTGTGATTGTTGCAACCCAAGGGTGCTTGAACCTGTTAATAAGAGAATACAAAGCATCATTGTGTTTACATGGATTAATATTGTTATTTGCTGTTCCTGCTGTTGTTCCTTATTCGTTACTATACCTGTTATCAGTATACATTTGATTGCATTACATATTGACCGATCTTGATGCACCTGACACATGTACTGATACCCCGGACATGACACCCTGTACATATCAACTCAACCTGTTGAAACGTGACCTGACCTGTTACCTGATTTCATGCCTAATGCCGACAAACCTGACCATTCCTGCTGTCTATCCAGACAGACCTACTTTACCTGATTTTGTGTTGGCATTAGTCCTTGACTACTGAATACCTGACCTGACATACATAGCTTGGGGGTATGGGGAAATCAAAGGTGAAACCGATTTGTAACTCAACAGTTCGATACTTGTTCTGATCAGTCTTACGGGCTTGGCCAGTCCGGGAGTGATGATGCTGACATCACTCGTCCATCATACTACCTACTTTACTGCCTAGCGGCACGTCTCGGATTCAGCCCTGAGAACCTTGACCGTGGTCCCGGGCACGCACGGGATACTATTGAGTTACATCGACGATTCATCAATTGATTTCAAAGACTATAGAGTAGAAACCTGATAGGACAGTTTAGTCACCACTGCACATTACCCTGCTCTGTTATTTCTTAGTACTGCTTTATTCATGTTCATACCTGCATTGCTTATTATCATGTTTATATTATATGACACGACGCGCTGACGTCTGGGTTTTGCATGGCCCAGATTCCGTACCACTGTCGACGACCGAGCAGGAGTACTTCAGCCAGCAGGCTGATCTGTGAGTTCCTTAGGGTTTAGTTTATTTATTTTCATTCCATTTCCAGATGTGAGCCCGCATTATGGGACGTACGGTTTATTTATTGTATTGGATCATTTGCTTCCGCACTCATTGTTTATTGATTCTTGTTATTATGGATTTGGACATGTCTTAGATTAATTTATTATTTTGTTCTTGATATCTCTACAACCGTAATGTGACTGTGGATGGATATTTCCTACCCACAGGTAGCATGGTTGGCTATGTCACGTGCCCAATCTTGCGTACTCTGGGAAGCGGGGCGTGACAGGGTTTTTGGTATCAGAGCCATAGGTTAATTAGGTTAATTCTTTGTAGTTGGGTATTGCACCCGATACACGAATCAGAATACCCGTAATTAGGAAACATGTCCTGCCACCTTGACCGTTTTACCATCCTTGAATCATTCTTCCGGATCATGTCGACATGCAAACTTACTTTGCATTGTCAACTCGAAAACCTAATTTCTTGTTATCTCTAGGACTTAGGCGATTTGGGTGGAGTTAAGTAATTGCGGCTATGATACCGCGGCATAGCTACAATGCAGTACTCTATTTAAGTATCTTGGAGTTCTAGCCTTGATCCATATTCAGAATCTATCATCATGCTAATGTTGGGTGTTTTGAGTTCAGGATGATGACCGGTAAGAAGTTGAAGACGTACCAGAGGCGTGTGAGTGAAGCCGCCATGCTTGGAGTGATAAGAGAAATGCTGGAAATCAAAGAGACATACTGAGCTGAATCAGCAATAGCGGATTTGTTTCAGGAAGGTTTGCAAATCGGTCAGCAGTCTGTAAACAACGATGGAACTAGACCAGTCGAACGAGTAGGGACTGTAGCAGATTTCAGACTTTTGGGTCCGTCTACTTTCACTGGTCTAAAGGAGCTGTTACCAGCCGAGCAGAGGCTAGTGACACGGAGAATTTGCTGATTGCGGCACAGATTTCAGAGGACAAAGGAATTGATGTGGTGCGCATTCAGCTAGTGGATGACGCCCGAGAGTGATGGCTTGTGGAGGAGACCCGCTTGCCCAAGCCGATCAGTTGGGCGAAGTTTTCTAAGAACCCCTGGAGAAGTTCTTCCCGCAGACTGCGCGGAGGAAAGGGGAGAAGTTAAGAAACAAGTTGGTGAATTACTCTAGAAGGGATGGATTCGAAGCAGCAACTCACCTTGGGGAGCTCCAGTTCTATTAGTAAAGAAGAAGGATGGCACGAGAAGGATGTGCATTGATTATCGAGAATTGAACCGGGTGACTATTAAGAACAAGTACCCGATCCCTCGCATTGGAGAACTTTTTGAGCAGCTTAGTGGCGCGAGGGTATTCTCGAAACTGGATTTGCGATCAGGATATCATCAGGTCCGAGTGAAAGCAGAAGACATTTGCAAGACGGCGTTTCGAACTCGATATGGACATTTCGAGTATTTGGTGATGCCCTTCGGAGTGACTAATGCGCCGGCAATATTCATGGATTTGATGAACCGGGTCTTTTCACCATTCTTGGACCAGTTTATTGTGGTATTCATTGACGATATTCTGGTGTACTCGAAGAGTCCGGAGGAGCATGCTGAGTATTTAAGATCGCATTGCAGACGCTGAGACAGGAGAAATTGTATGCGAAGATGAGTAAGTGCGAATTCTGGCTGGAAGAAGTGAAGTTTCTGGGGCATGTTGTGTCGGGCAATGGAATCGCCGTTGATCCCGAGAAGATTGCAGCAGTTCGAGATTGGCCTATTCCAAGAAATGTGGCTGAGATAAGAAGTTCCCTTGGTTTGGCCGATACTACAGAAGATTTGTGGAGAACTTCGCTCGTGTAGCTGAGCCGTTAACCAAACTCACGCGCAAGGAAGTACCGTTTGTTTGGACGGATGGTTGTGCATTGGCCTTCGAGACGTTGAAGCAAAAGTTGATAACCGCTCCGATCCTGACCGTACCAGATAATTCAGGAGGACTAGTGATACACAGCGACGCATCCAGAAAAGGATTGGGATGTGTTCTGATGCAGAATGGGAAAGTCGTCGCTTACGCATCGAGACAACTGAAGACACATGAGAAGAATTATCCGACTCATGACTTGGAGCTGGCAGCCATGATCTTCGCCCTGAAAATTTGGAGACACTACCTTTTGGGCGAGAGAGTCGAAGTCTTTACAGATCACAAGAGTTTGAAGTATGTATTCACTCAGAAGGAGTTGAACATGAGGCAACGCAGATGGTTGGAACTGATGGCCGACTACGACCTTAACCTTAAGTACCATCCAGGAAAAGTTAACGTCGTACCAGATGCGCTAAGTCGGTTACCAGCAGTTCAGATATTGACTGCACAGAGGGAGATCATTGCGGATTTTCGGAGATTTGACTTGGAGGTTGTGCTACCACATGCTACGGGACAGTTGATGCAGTTGCAAGTACAGTCGTCCTTAGTTGAGAAGATTAAAGTGGCGCAATCGCAGGATCCTAGGCTGCGAAAGTTTCGAGAGCAGGTTGAAGCCGGACTACGAACCGATTTACTGATCCATGAAGACGGTTCGTTGAGATATGGTAGCCGTGTGTGTGCGCCAAAAGGAGATGTGCGTGAAGAACTTTTGAAGGAGGCACACAGTTCAGCTTACTCTGTGCATCCAGGAGGGACAAAGATGTACCGAGATATTCGACAGCACTTCTGGTGGGAAGGTATGAAACGGGAAATTGCTCGCTTCGTGGCTAAGTGCTTGGTGTGTCAGCAAGTCAAGGCTGAACACCAAAGGGTTGCTGGTTTGTTGCAACCACTTCCGATTCCTCAGTGGAAGTGGGAACATATAACCATGGATTTCGTGACGGCTTTACCGCGGAGTCCAAAGGGCAACAATGCAGTTTGGGTGATTGTCGATCGGTTGACCAAGGCGGCTCACTTTATTCCTTTTCGGGTTGGTCAATCGACAGAGACTTTGGCAGAGCGGTACATGCAGGAGATTGTGAGATTGCAGGGAGTACCGGTAAGCATCGTGTCCGATCGGGACACTCGGTTCTTGTCGCACTTCTGGAGGAGTTTACAAGAAAGTTTGGGGACTCGATTGAAGTTTAGCACAGCTTATCATCCTCAGACTGATGGACAATCGGAGAGAACGATCCAGACCCTTGAAGATATGTTGAGGGCTTGCATGTTGGACTTCAAAGGTTCTTGGGAGGATCATCTACACCTGGTGGAGTTTTCGTACAACAATAGCTTCCAAGCAACTATTCAGATGGCTCCGTTTGAAGCACTGTATGGTCGTAAGTGCCGTTCACCTGTTTGTTGGGATGACGTTGGTGAACGAAGGTTACTAGGACCGGATTTGGTGGTACAGACAGTCGAGAAGGTGAATACAATCAGGAAGCATATGAAGGCAGCTCAAGACAGACAGAAAAGTTGGGCCGACACGTCAAGAAGACCTCTAGAGTTCGCCGTGGGTGATTTGGTATTCCTGAAGATATCACCGACTAGAGGGGTAATTCGCTTTGGAAGTCGGGGAAAGCGTAGTCCCCGATTCGTTGGACCCTTCGAGATATTGGAGCGTGTTGGAGAGGTAGCGTACCGGTTGGCGCTACCACAGTCATTAGCAGGAGTGCACGATGTGTTCCATGTGTCTCAACTACGGAGGTATCTTCGCGATGAGACTCATGTCTTGGATCATTCGGAGTTGACTGTGCGGGAGGACTTAACTTTTGAGGAGCGACCAGTTGAAATCAGGGATCGAAGAGAAAAGATTCTTAAGAACAAGGTTATCCCTCTTGTGCTGGTTTCTTGGGGTAGTCGATTGCATGGAGAATCCACTTGGGAGCGAGAAGACGAGATCCGACAGAAATTTCCTCACCTTTTCCTATAGTTAGCTATCTTGTATTCTTGGAATTTCGAGGACGAAATTCTTTTGTAGTTGGGTATGATGTAACACCCGAGCCCAATAATACTATTTATATTACTAGTTGAGTGTTTTATATTGCTCATTCCAATTATCCTGATGGTTTGGTGCTTTTTGCAAAATTTTAACCGGTTAAGTCATTTTGGCACATAACAAATTTTAACACCTAAAATGAAATTAAAAGTATCCATGTTGGCCTACTCGTCGCCACTAGTCGCGTGGTAGCGTCCGCGTGTCGAGATTTCTTCCCGTTCGGCTAAACGGGAAAGTTTGGACGGCTACGTGCGCGTGCAAGTGTCCGACTTGGGGGCATGCATTTTAATCATTAAACATCTCTTTTCAAAATTTGGAACTCGCTTAAAATCCTATAATTTGAATTTGGAACGTTTGGGCGCAACCCGGGCGCGATTTGGAAATGTTTCATTTAGCGCCAAAATTGCCCGTTTGATTAAATATATTAAACTATACATAATTTTCACTGTTACCTAAATCACTCGTTAAATCCCTAAAATCTTTAATTCTAACTCACAAATTTTTCCCTTGGCCAATCACGAGGGATTTAAATCCTTCGTGGGCCCCACATTTTCCCACTCTCTCTCTATCTCTCCTCATCAAATCTCTCTCTCTCTCCAATCCTAACCTCTCTCCAATCCTAACCTCTCTCTCTCTCTTCCTATATATAAAACCCCCACTGTTCACCCTTCTTCCTCACACGAGGAAAACCTTCGCGTGAACCCCGAACCCTAACCCTAGCCTCCTCATGACCTCGCCGCCGGCCCCACCGCGACCTCGCCGTCGTCGTCAACACCTCCTCAGCCTAGCCGCACCCTCCTACCTCCTTCCTCCGCCTCTTTCCGTGCCTGCACCCAACCCCGACGCCATCACCAGCCACAGACCTCGCCGCCGCCGCCGCCTCCCATTGCCGACGACACCCAAATCCTCCTCTCTTCCTCCTCGTCCCGACCTCGTCGTCGCCTTCCTCCTCCCCTCGCCGGACCACCAGAACCCGAGCCCGACCCTAGCACCAACCCCGGGTCGCCGGAAAACGTGCCGTCGACCCTCGTCGACGTCACCCGCGCCACCTCCGACCACCTCCTTCTCCCCTCGATCACCAGAGCAGGCCAGCACCTCCTCTACTCTCAGCACCATCGTTTTCCAGCAACGTCCAGCCACCTCAAACCCTTGCCGCGCCACCGTTCCTCGCTGCCGGCTCCCCATCGCCGTCGAGCCGTCGTGGTTGCACCCTGGTGTCTCCCTGTAAGCATCTCTATCTTTCCATTAATGTTAAACCCCCCCTCTTGCTGGTCTTTGCTTATGTTTATCGTATGGTTGCTAACTCGTCGTCGTTTTGACTTTTGCCGAATTCCGGCCGTGCCGTCGTTTAGACCCGACGCTCCAGCGAAGTATTCTGGTCCGTGTGGTCCCGCTGTTCGCTGTTGGGACTCGATCCGTAGTCCGTGCACCCATCTCGTGTTTTCTGCCGACTTTGCATCCGTGCTTTCCGGTTTGCGAAACCGTCGAGGCAAGATTTCTTGCTACATGCTACGTTAACCAATTAACTGTTGACTCACAAACTCGCTATATTAACTAAGTATTGCTACTTGTCTCATTGGACGAAATATGATGTACATTATAATACTGCCACCTAAATCGTATTTTGCTACCGTAACCTTAATAACAACTACCTGCTAATCATTTTACTATTCAGAGGATAATAGTCTCACACTTATATCTTTATTGCCGCTGTTATTAATATTGCGCTACACTGTGATTGTTGCACCCCAAGGGTGCTTGAACCTGTTAATAAGAGAATACAAAGCATCATTGTGTTTACATGGATTAATATTGTTATTTGCTGTTCCTGCTGTTGTTCCTTATTCGTTACTATACCTGTTATCAGTATACATTTGATTGCATTACATATTGACCGATCTTGATGCACCTGACACATGTACTGATACCCCGGACATGACACCATGTACATATCAACTCAACCTGTTGAAACGTGACCTGACCTGTTACCTGATTTCATGCCTAATGCCGACAAACCTGACCATTCCTGCTGTCTATCCAGACAGACCTACTTTACCTGATTTTGTGTTGGCATTAGTCCTTGACTACTGAATACCTGACCTGACATACATAGCTTGGGGTATGGGGAAATCAAAGGTGAAACCGATTTGTAACTCAACAGTTCGATACTTGTTCTGATCAGTCTTACGGGCTTGGCCAGTCCGGGAGTGATGATGCTGACATCACTCGTCCATCCTACTACCTACTTTACTGCCTAGCGGCACGTCTCGGATTCAGCCCTGAGAACCTTGACCGTGGTCCCGGGCACGCACGGGATACTATTGAGTTACATCGACGATTCATCAATTGATTTCAAAGACTATAGAGTAGAAACCTGATAGGACAGTTTAGTCACCATTGCACATTACCCTGCTCTGTTATTTCTTAGTACTGCTTTATTCATGTTCATACCTGCATTGCTTATTATCATGTTTATATTATATGACACGACGCGCTGACGTCTGGGTTTTGCATGGCCCAGATTCCGTACCACTGTCGACGACCGAGCAGGAGTACTTCAGCCAGCAGGCTGATCTGTGAGTTCCTTAGGGTTTAGTTTATTTATTTTCATTCCATTTCCAGATGTGAGCCCGCATTATGGGACGTACAGTTTATTTATTGTATTGGATCATTTGCTTCCGCACTCATTGTTTATTGATTCTTGTTATTATGGATTTGGACATGTCTTAGATTAATTTATTATTTTGTTCTTGATATCTCTACAACCGTAATGTGACTGTGGATGGATATTTCCTACCCACAGGTAGTATGGTTGGCTATGTCATGTGCCCAATCTTGCGTACTCTGGGAAGCGGGGCGTGACACTATCATAATCTTTCTTCTCTATCTAAGGTGATGGATTCTCCCAGCAACCCTAGCACCAACGATGGAAGTACACCACCACCTATCCTTACCGTCATACCACCTCCATCTACCGTAGCCGCACTATTCATATCGTAATTTTGCATTCTTTTAGACCCCATTCTTATACATTTTACAAATAAACAGGTGCTTTTGACCTATGTCTGCTACATAGTTGCAGCTTACAGGTTCTCGGAACAAAAACAGTGAAAAAAGACAAAAGATGATACAAAAGTGAGATTATGACCAACAAATGGAAGAATCTTGACCAAGCCTACAGTTGGAGAATAAACGAAAATCAGTTCACAAAATACAAGGCAGCGTAAGGTTCAAGACTTCGACACGAAGCGAATGGTAAAAGTCCACTACATTACTCACTGTGGAGATCTGGAAGAGAAATAGAAGATATTCTGAAGAACCAACCAAATAAATAGGAAGACAAACAAGACCAGAAGCAGCACAGAAGAAACCACCCAACAAGCCCCCTACTTGGCCGCGAAACCGCGGCCAAACAGGGCCTATGGCCGTGGTTCCGCGGCCGGGTATAACCCGTGTTGGTGAAAAATTTTCAAAAGGACCGGCGGCACGTTGAATAGTCTTCCTAGGGGTATATTTGTAAAAGCATACGTGCGGCGATTGTAAACCTAGGGTTTTCTATATCCTATAAATAGAGACCCAAAAACTTGTTTTAGGTCATGCCTCTTTTCATTAATAAAATTCAGAATTCCTTTCTTTTGAGAGCATCAATTTTGTAAGTAGTCTTTTATTTTTGCCCTAGTTCTTAGTCTTTTATTTTTGCCCTAGTTCTTAGTCTTTTATTTCTGCCCTAGTTTAATTTAGATTAGAATTTCTTATTAATCTGCAGTAGTTAGATAATTAATCTCTTAAATCAAAACTTATAAAAATCATGTTTTTCATAGATCTCCTAATGAGCGAGTAGTTCCTCGCTTGTTAGGGTTAGGAATAGGGAAGGTTTGATAGATGCAAATCTCTCACCCCTTTCTTGCCCATCATATGTTAATTATTAGGACTCCATGCATACATACACATACCGCTCTCTATAGCACCCTACCCACGAGGTAACGGTGATACCGTAGTATAAAAGACCGGTTGTGCATGTTTTCCATGGAGGTTAGGGTAAGAATTAAGAAAGGATGGACAAAGACCTAGAGGAAGAAACATCGTTTCTTCCCGATCGTCCTAATCCCCTTTATTAATAATTACCATAACTCCTAAAAAAATCTAATTTAGGGCATTGAAAGCGGTGGGAAATCTTAATTTTCCAAACTTTACCTAAAGCTAACCCTTGCAAGATTTCTAATCCTAGTTTAAATCAACTTAGCTTTTAGCGATAATCCATTCACACCGTTTGGAATTAACTCGTTAGAACAATTAGGAAATACACAATATCCCTGTGGACCGATCCGTATTCACCGGCTAGCTACCAAGCGACGCCGTTCTTGATTGCGGTAAATAAATACTTTTGATCTAAAAATCTATACAAATCAAATGGCGCCGTTGCCGGGGATGGCGTAGTATTTTCTTTTTGCAATTTCGGGTTAATATAAAATATAAAAATCATAAAAACTGAAAAATTTAAAAATTATAAAAATTTTATCATCTTTTTATTGTTTGAAGGGTTTTTCGTGTGAATTTTGCAGGAACGACGAACGAGTTCGTATCTGGAAAAATCCAGAGATCAAAATAGAAAACGGCAGATCTGAACAACAGAGGAAAATAAAAACAGAGCAGCAGAAAAATCCTCAGGACCCGACCAACTTTTTGGCCGCGGAACCGCCGCCGCAACCTTCTTTCCGCCGCGGAACCGCCGCCGGAGGTGTTGTTTGGCCGCGGAAGCGCCGCACCTTGGTGACGTCAGCTGCCCTGTTTCTTTCTGTGAGCTTTCTCTCTCCTCCTCTGCAAATCCCTGATATCTCCTCTGAAAAATCTCCTGCAGGATTCTTTGCGCTAAAAAATCTCTCCCCCTTCCAATAATTGATCTTGTGCAGGATTCTTTGCGCCGCGCTAAAAATAAAAAAATTGATTGCAAGTGATTGTTACTACTTTGCATATTTTTAATCGGACTTTAAGGGGCTTGAAACCAATCCAGATTGGGTGGGGATTTCATCACCCTTCCCAGGACCCCATAAATCACATAAGGCATTTTTCATTGACCGTCATTAATTAAAAAAGATTAGATTCAGCCCTAAGGACGTCGCGCTCAATAGGACAGTGGACTAGCTGTAGGCATCGACCGTTGATCCTAACCTGACTTTGTGGTGTCTAGGCAAGTGTGTCTAAGGCAAGTGGTTACTTAATTAGGTCCACTACTTACGTGGTAAAGAGCCTCCCACTTACCTGGCACTTACCTGGCCACAATTGGCGGTGAAGAGGCGGTTTGAGGTCCTATTTCTTGCCCTTTGGAACAGTTAGGAACTGTCTAGCTGACCTAGGTGACCCTAGATCTAGGCCTGATTGTGCATTTGTGGTTGATTGAAAGTGTGTCCAAGCCTTTTATCGAAAAAAATCTTTTTGCAAAAAGCCCAACACATAAAAAAAGAAAAAAAGAAATTTTTACAAAAACTTGCAACTTGTCGCTAAGAAATCCGTGCACCCCACTTAGACCACTTTCTTTTCATTGACGTTTTCTTACCTCCACATTCTATTTTTCACCTTTTTGACTACACTATCTCTTTAGTATATGTCAGGTTGGACTAGGAACACCAGCGCCCGATTAGTCCGTGTTTCGTTGGTACCGACCGACGAAGCTCGACTCTGAAGTCGAAATTCCTTCCACTTCCTCACCTTCACCTTCAAATTCTTCTTCCGAAGATATGTCGGGATATAATCCTAACAACACCTTACCCACGGGACTGATTCCACCTCCGTTAGGTGCGAATAACCCGCAACACCCGCCTGTTGAAGCGCCCCAACGAATTGCGCTCCAAGATCTTTTCTACCCGATCCGCACCGCCTTACCTACTTGTCTTTCACTCCCACCGGCAAATGGGGACAACTTTGAGATCAAACCCCACTTCATCAATATGTTGCCAAAATTTCACGGACTGGAATCTGAAGATGCCTATATCTTCATAAACAAATTCCAAAACGTTTGCGCAATGATGAAAACAACCCAATTATCAAATGATGCTATAAGGCTAAGGGTCATTCCTTTCACCTTATGTGACTTAGCCAAGAAGTGGTTATACAGCACAACATCATATTCAATTAAGAATTGGGAAAAGTTTGTTAAAGCTTTTCTTAAAAAGTTTTATCCTCAACACAAGACTGCGAGAATTCGCAATGAGATTATACAATTTTCCCAGCTTCCTTCCGAACCCTTTTGGAAGTGTTTTGAAAGATTCAAAGACATACTTGTTCAATGCCTTCATCATAGGATCGAAAATTGGCAACTTTGCTAAACTTTATACGAAGGATTGAACCCAGCAACGAAGCAGTTGCTAGAAACCATTTGTCAAGGTCACTTTCTAACCAAATCTAGTGAGGAAGCGTAGCAGTTTCTCGACGATCTTGCTGAACAAACACTTCAGTGGGAAAGCACAAAGACCACATCATCTTCTTCAATTGGTCAGTCTAGGGCAGGCATACATCAATTAGATATGTCGATTGCTATGAAGGCCGAGATGGCCGCACTTACGAAAAATCTAGAAGCAATTGAGACCAAAATCTCATCGCTTTCTCCTGCCCCTGCTTTGCCCCCACGAACTGTTTGCGCTTGTTGTTCGGATCCATCACATCTTACCGAAGAGTGTCCTTACAATCCACATGTTCAAGGACAAGATCAAGTCAATGCTGCCTTTCAGCAACGACAAAGAAATGATCCATACTCTTCGACTTATAATCCGGGTTGGAGGAGTCATCCAAATTTTGCTTGGAATCAACATCAGCAATTCCAAGAAAACAACAACTTTCAAAGGCCTCCTCCTCCACAACAACAAGCACCTCCACAAACTCAATACCAGCAACCTTTCCACCCACAACCTTACCAAAACCAAATGAACAATTTTGTGCCCAACAACTCTTACCCTCCAAACAATTTTGTTCAACCAAATAATGATAATGTTACCTCGCTAGAAAGAAGTCTAGATGCGTTCCTAAAGCAATCTAAACAATCCGCAGCAAGGTTGGAGACTTCCATTCAATCTTTGGTGCAAAAAAGTGCTTTACACGATCAAAGCATCAAATCTATTGAGGTACAAATTGCACAACTCAATGCTGCGTTGAGCGAGCGAGAAAAAGGAAAGCTTCCATCTCAACCACTGCCAAATCCCGGTCACGCACATGTTGCATATGAACAGCAGAATCATAACGTAAATGCTGTGACCACGTTGAGATCCGGAAAAGTGTTGCACAATAACGTGGGTATTAATAATGACACCCCTGCCGGTGGTTCTTCTTCATCTTCTTCTTCTCCGTTAGAGCATATTCTTCATTCTCCACAAGGCTCCACTTCTTCTACTTCGAACGGACCCAATTCTCACATCACGAGCACATCTACACGGGGATCCGTTCCAACTCCACAATCTGATCCACAAAAATTGGACTCAACAAATTTTCAAAATGTTCCTTTTCCAAACAGGTTGAGATCCAATAAACCAACTCCACAAATGGAGAAGATTGTAGAGTTGTTCAAACAGGTTAGCATAAATATACCTCTCTTGGATGCAATTCAACAAGTTCCTTCTTACGCGAAAATCTTAAAGGACTTATGCACCAAGAAGAGGAAGTCACGAGTACCAAAGAAAGTTTTCGTGGCTAGTGCTGTTAGTGATGCTCTTGTCCAATTTTTACCCCAAAAGCACAAAGACCCCGGCGGTCCTGCTATTTCGATAACAATTGGGGACAAGAACATCAATAGAGCACTATTAGATCTTGGTACTAGTGTCAATTTGCTACCATATTCAGTGTACGAGCAATTAGGCGTTGGAGAGCTTAAACCCACTCATTGTACTCTCCAAATGGCCGACCGATCCATCACCCATCCTAGGGGAGAGTTAGAGGATGTTTTAATTAGAGTAGGGGATTTCATTTTCCCCGTTGACTTTATTGTTATGGATACACAACCTGTAGCTAACCCCCAGAGTCAAATTCCGGTGATACTTGGTCGACCATTCCTTACGACTTCTAATGCGGTGATCAATTGTCGTAATGGTTCAATGAATCTATTTTTTGGTAATATGACAATTGAACTCAATATTTTTAAGTTGGGAAATCAGCCTTCCGAGCCTAATTCTAGCGTACTTGATGTTTGCTCGATCAATGAGATCACGGAGGAGGACTGTGAGTTCGAAAACTTTCTGTTCGATCACAGCAGTGTTGACGCCTCTAGCACTTTCCTCCTAGAATCCGACACAGCTTTCATGCCGGACAACGATTATGAGTGTTTCACCTTTTTGGACGATTTTGAAGACTCACCACCCGAGTTTGAGTCTTTTGATTTTTCGGATGAGTTAGTTGAACCATCCGACTCGGTTGCGTACACTCGATTTGAACCGTTGATGGAATCCTTCGAGTTTGAAACAGTTTCACCAATGCTACCTTCAATTGTTTCACCTCCTAAACTCGAGCTAAAGCTTTTGCCGTCTCACCTTAAATATGCTTACCTAGGTGAGAATGAGACCCTTCCCGTCATCATATCGGCCTCTCTAGCTCTCGAGCAAGAGAAACCCTTTTAATGATCTTACAAAATAATTGTCACGACCCGAAAGTACGGAACATGACCGGTACTTAGACTACGAACATCTCAAGGAGTACGTATGCTAAGTAAGCCGAAACCCAGAAATCCAAACCAAGAGAAGTAGTAGAGAATAGGAAGAACCATATCAAATCAACCTGTATGCAACATAATATACAACGCCTAAAGGCGAGGATCACAACAGAAATGGAACTCAACCAGCAAGAAACTAAAGAAATATAACATGCTACTCTATGGTCGAAAGAATAACATTACTGGTCTCTATCTCAAAAATACAAGTTTGGTTGATGGAACTTCTAGATACAACTGAAATATAATATACAAGGTATAATGATGGGTAAGATACAATAAACCCACCTACTAGCAAGTCACCCGAAAAGAAACCGTGCCCGCAAAGCCGTAATGAAATCCGTACGGCAACACCTGCAAGAAACTGGGGCACAACGGGGGTGAGTTGCCAACTCGTGAGTAGAAAAAGATCTACGAACAGAAAATCGCATGAATAACGCAACCTAGGTCAATGATCATAATATATCCTCAAATATATGAATAACATGCAGCCTATAACAATGGCTAGGGTAATATCTAACCCGAGTGTGTCTCATGTGCCCGTGTCAGTGCCTCAGGTAGCAATATATCATATGAATGAGGTATGAATGCATGAAAACAGAATACATGTAAATGAAGAAACTGTTTTCATAAATTAGTGAGATTTCCTTTGTATTTTAAAAATGAGGTATCATAAATGAAATCAGCATCAACAGTGTCTAGCATCGACACAAAACATAAATCTCAATGTCTCAAAACCTCAGGCTCCGGCCATCCGGACTGGCCTGTATCTTCAAATCTCAGTACCTCAATATCTCGAAATCTCAATGTCTCAATCTCAATATCTAGGGCGCCGTCAGTCCAGACCGGCCCCTACCATCCATCTCAAGACCACGACGGTATCTTCCGGATATCCGACGCGTCGGGTATAATCACCGGTAGGTAGTCTCCCCCTGCCAGGCTCATCGTCATCACCACGAGCTTCTTGCCCCGGGGTACCTTACCGGGTCCACCATGTACCCGAAACGGTTCATCCAACTCCTCGAATCGGGTCTCCAAATCTATCAGCAAACTCATGGTGGACGACTCATACATCATGGGAAAAACCGCGCTTTTTATTTAAAAAGAGAAAGAAGAAGTTTGTATATGTTTTGCGGTTTTCCCCAAATCCAGAAAATCTCATGGAAATCCAAATCCAAAACCTCAATAGCACGTAAAAAGTGAATATATGCATGAGAATCCATGAATGCGGCATAACAATGAATAACAGTATGCATGAGGTAGCAGGTAATAACTATAATGTCTAAACTAACATATAAGGCAAGTACACTAATATCATGTCTAAACTATTAGCTAACAGGCTATGTCAAGCAATAATATTTTCTAAGGTGTACGTGACATGGCAATTACCGATGAAGATGTGTGTGAGCCGGCAAGTAAGTGTACGTGGTACATACGCATCATCGGTAATGGTGCTGGTGTCCTAACCACAAGATATCAACAGTAGAATATGAAGCATAATATAAGCATGTGATGCGGAGCAAACAACAATAATGAGTAGGAGCTGAATACTAGACGCAACGATAATTAAACTGTTTTAACCTAATATAAGTCCTATAATGGTGCCTTTTGAAATAACACGAATCGTGGGGTTTTGAAAATAGGGGCTACGGTGTTTTTAAGAAAAGATACGTTTTTTGAAATATCCGTACGATCCCTTAGGCTGTCTTTAAAAATACGCACGATTCGTAAGCTTTGAAATAGGTAGGAACCGAATCTAATCTAACAACTAACTAAACTAAAGGGCTACGCTATAAGCTAGACTACAGGTAAGGAAACCGCCTAACATCTGAGTCGATACATATACATACATGTATATATATCAGTCGGTGATCCCGCCTCAATAATATCATATCCGATACCATATCTATAATCAGACATCCCAAGTCAAGAGTGCGGATCAATCATCAAGATATAGCTCGTACGTAAATCCGTCGTACGGCATCCCCAAATCTGGGTACGGGTCAATATCATATTCCTCATACTATTTCTCTGGTATCCTCTTTATCCAAGATCATAGTCTAGGGTACTGACCTATGTCTAGTACAATACTAATATCCTCAATATACTCATGATCTGACTACTGATCGACAATCTCATACAAACCGATATCGTCAGCACATATCATCATCAAGGGGTATACATCGCCCGATACGGCCTAATATCAATATCCTAGCATATTATGCCTCATATCACGATCACATGTCGACCATTTATTTATAACACTATTCACCCGTATCGCCGCCGCAAGATCCGCTATAACACCAGGACGTACCTTAAGTACGAGTCCTGCCATATCACCGAGATCACAACCATAAACAAATCGCATCGACTCAGCTCAATCCCAAGTATCCTCCTCAAATCCGTATGTGAACACATAGTCTCATACCCATGTGAACATATAAATATATTCCCATACACGCACATATGAAATAAGGAATGTATGCAAGTAGGTATATGTGTGTATGTGTAAGTGTAGTGCACCCACTACCTAAGGTTTCGTAACCATGCACCAATCCATCACCAATATTCATCTAAAATCATCAATAATAAATCCTAACAACATATCATAAATTGTTGGTGTGTATACGCATCCGTATATATCACCACGGACTGCGGGGGTGCTATACGCCATCCACCCGACTTCTCCCCGTAGATATAAATCTACTCACCTGGTCCTCGCTCGCCGGTGCCGACGTCGCCACGCGCTTGCTTTTCGTCTCGAAGTCCACATGGGGTACCTACATATCATAACGCACCATATCGCATTAAAATCCGACTCATGACCAAAACGACGCACGAAACCCACATAGGTCAAAACCTAAGGTTGCTTTCACAAATCGACCTAAAAACCCTCGACGTTGGCGTACAAACGCCAAACCATCGAGAAAGCTCCCAACACATTCATTTGTACAATTACAAGCACTAATTATAATATAAAATAGCTTAAAATTCACAAAAACCCCAATTTCACTTAAAAAGTCATTTTTCCGAAAATCTAGCAAGCACAAATCACCGTTTTAGTACAGAACTCGATGTATAAACGAATCTAGCGGCCACAATATTCACTAAATATCTTAAATAAGTCATAAAAATAATTTCCATAATTTAATCTCATTAAATTTCATAAACTCCAAAATTCTAGTTTGCAAACATATCAATTTTTACACTTTTTAAAGTAAATTTCACAATTCATCCATTAAGCTTAGTTTTGCATATACAATAGTATTAAACCAAAATTTATAATGCTAATAATGTCATGAAACCTTAATCATATTTTAATTTAAACCATTTAATAAATTTCCAAAAACCTAGTTAGCAATTATATAATTATCACTTTTAAATTAACAAATATGCAAACTAGCAACTTAAATTGGATTTAGCATAACATTAATATGTCAATTATATCACATAAACTAAATCTCACAACACAAAATACCAATTTAAAATCAAACCCCTCTCTTGAATTTTAAATCATGCACCTAAAACTAATTAAAAACCTAATTAAACAATTAATTAAGCTAACCTAAGCAATTAACAACATATTAAGCAAAAAGGTTAGAATTTATACCCAAATAATTTGAAGAACCGACAAGCACACTTAGCCTCCCAAATTGAAATCTAAATCCCTAGATCCATGCTATGGTAGCCAAGGGAAAATGGGTAGGAGGTGGATTTTGATTTGGATTTTTGCTTGATTTTTTGTGGATTTTTCAAGCATTTTTGAAGAACTTTTTTAAAGAGAAGGAGATGAAGAATGAAGGGCTGTTGGGGTTCAGATTTTGGCCAGAAAATGAGTGGGGGAGGAGAGAGAGGGAGGTGGAGAAAAATGGGGAGAAAGTCAAAGTCAATTCAAGGTCAAAAGTCTAACTAATTTATCCATTTTCTTTTCTTTTCTTTCATTTCTTTTCCTATGAAATTCAAGTGGGGAAAAAATGGGGGCTGCTGAATTTAGCTAAGGGGTGAAGTGAATGGGGGTGTGTGGGTGTGGGTACGGGTGTGGGGTGATGAAAAATGATAAATACAATACCTCAAGCATCCATTTACGCTAAAAAAAGCCTTTTTTTTCTTCAATAATTTCTAAACCGTTTTGGCAAATGATTTCGTTCCAAAACCACATGATAAATTTTTATTTAATGTTTTATGATGCACAAAATTTGTTTCAACTCATTCCAATTTGTAATTTTCCTTAATTAAATGTATTAGTGACGGCTTAAAATAATAATAAAATAATATTTTTTTCAGAAAATTTGAAATTTCACCAGCGGCTCAATAAACACCAAATAATAGCAATTACATAGCTAGAATATGTATATTTAATTTTTATAATAAGATATTTGTATTTTGACTTTTTACAGAAAACCCCCTCATTTTACCGATTTTCCGAAATTTCACCGAAACGATTTTCAAAACGCTACAATCTTCCCCCCTTAAAGAAATTCGGTCCCCGAATTTAAATTCAAACTCCCCCAATTACTAGAACATCTAAGAAAAACCATCAAGTCGTCGGGGCTCCGAAATTGTAAATACATAAAACAAATCGTAGCGCAGCGCATGCGCTTGAAAAATGAGTATATAACTCAAATCAAAACTCCGTCAAGCATCCCGCGATCATCGGAGTCGTGGAGAAGACATCAATGCCAAACCCAAATCAAAACCAATATGATATAACTCGAAACTATAAATGTAAATATCGAATCTATATCTGTAAGTATCTGAAGGAAATGCATGCCAAATCTCTTTAAGTCGCTGTGCAACGCGTATAACACTGCACAGTGGCGGACGTCTGCCACAAGAAAATAACTATATACATATATACCTTCGTTTGAAATGTACGTTCCGCCGCTTTGGAAACAATTTAGAAGGGTCTCCTTGTTTTAAACATTTCGTGTCATATCAGACACGTAGGTAAATACTGAGGCTATAGCTCGCTTTTTGGAAATCCCTTCAATAACTATCAATGCATGCAAAATGTATTCAGGTACTGTCCTCTGACTAGTCCTGCTCGGTACGGAAACACATAGCAATATCATAAAAACGTACTGCTCTATAAGAAATCAATCCCAAAATATGCACATGAATACTACGTGCGTCTGGTGCGCACGGAAATCAAAATCCATGAATGTGCCATACATGCGCACAGAAACAACATCTAAGTGCATCAGGTGTGCACGAAACATCTGTCGTAGGCAACATGTGTGCCTGACAGCAAAATCAGGTGCATCTGACATGCACGAAAAATCTCGAATTAGTGCATCTGGTGTGCACCAAATCGCATCTCGTAACAGGCGCCCAACAGGCGCTAAAAATCCAATCCGGTGCATAAAATGCACAAAACAAATGTCGAGCATCACCCTCGAAATCGAAATCCAGTGTATCCAAGTGCACAAAATACATGTCACTGCACTGCCAGCATATATAAACTATACAGAGTGCAGGAACCAAATCGCGTGCGTGCATACGCACAAAATCAACTCAACTGTTAAAAACTGTAAAATCACAAACATGTGAAACTAAAGCATGAAAACGATATCAAGTGCAACACTGTGCAAAGATCGTAAATCCTCAATCATCAAAATCAAATCATACGAATAAATCACCCAAAACATCGAAATCAATAATGGCGGAATAGTACTGCTCAAGCGCATTGTTCAGTTGATAAAACTGCACATTTAATATGACATTTTTCCTACTATTATTATATAATAAAAGGTGTTTATTATAATATATGATACATATGAGGGTTTATCTGTAAAAATACTATTTTCATGTGTTTATATATTATAAATAACATTTTGTAGGAAAAAGTAAGCATATAATATCCATGTAACATTTGGCCCATTTAAATATGCTTACCTTATTAAATACCTTTGACCAATTCTTAATGGTTAAGTTAATATCTCAATATAACAAACTCTACTAAATATTATTTGTTGAGATATTGTGCAGAATTTACAGGGCTAAAATCAAGAAAATCAAAGTTGGCAAATCAAATCTACCAAAGATATTCAAGAAACTAATTCTGGTAGAAATGTAGAAAAGATTTTCAAAGTCTAGATACTCAAAAGATTACCAAGTGTTACAGATATGAAGCTACAAAAATTAGAGGCCATGATCTCACCAAAAGGGGGTGGATCCGCGGCCAAACCTATCGAATGGTCGCGGTTCCGCCGTGGATTTGAAGAGTTGAGATATGGGATTGTGGTGGTTAGGATCCTAACAACTAGTTTCCATATTAGGAAACTAGGGTTCTGGCTCTGTGATTATAAATAAGGACCGAGAGCCTCTTGGAAAAATCATCAAGCCGAAGAGATCACGAAGTCCAAGACGGCTCACGCATCCAGGCTGATCATCGACTGTTCATCTACCTCCTTCGGAAGAGTTCGAGAAGCAAACCAAGTTTTTGTAATCATTTTCTAAGGAATAAAGTGTAGATTGTTCAAGTTGATTAATAAAGGTAGTTATTTTATTTAATTCTTTTGCATTTTACATTATGTTTTACCTCTCTATTTTTTCATCTTCTTCTCCCAACATGCGCGAGTAATTCTCCGCTTGTTAGGGTTCGTAGGATTAGGGTAGGCTAATGGACGATGAAAATAATTAAACCCTTTTTAAGTCCTATAAAATTTAGGAACTTTATCAAAAGAATCATTAACATTCTAATCGGGCGTGCTAGCAATTCTTTGCTAGTTCCGACTGCGATTAGAGATTAGATTAATGATTGTTTTGGTAAAGGCTAGATATGAACGGAGTTCCGTGTCGAGATAAGGGTTAAGAGTGTGATTCCTTTTCCCTCCAGAAACCCTAATCTACATGCATCACCGTCGTTCTAGTTCTAAATCTATTAATGGATAAAAAGGGCAACTTTTAATTAATCGTCCATAACTACTAAATCCTAACGAACCCTACAAGCCTTCTTATTATATTTACTACTTCTTTAAAATAATCTAGATCTATATTTTACATTCTTGTTTAACGTAGATCTAAAAACCATTCTATAAAATTCTTTATCCCTCCTCTCTTTCTCAACACATCTAAAGTAAAAGTAAAAGGTTCCAGAGGACGACCCGTACTCATCTCGGTCTAGCTATACGCGACACCGTTATTGATTGCGGTTAAATTACAAAAACACAATTTTTCGAACCAATCAAATGGCGCCGTTGCCGGGGATACGTGCGTAATTTTTTTTTTATTCTTACTATTTGTGTTGAATTCTTAGACGAGTCATATCATTATTAAAACAAAACTGCAAATTGCATATTTAACGATTTGTGCGTGAATTTTTGCGAGGAAATCTGGAGTCACAAACTTGAGGAAACAGGAAACAGAGACATTTTTTAGAGATCCAGAGGAGCACAAAAGGCCATACAAAAAATTTCATCAACTGTTCCCTCTGCCACACGGCGGAACCGCAGCAAAAGCACCCATTCTGCGGCGGAACCGCGGCAAGTTGGAGGAATTAGGGAATAAATCTTCTCTGGTATCTTTCTCAACTCCTTCTCTCTCTCCTCAGATCTAATAAAATCTATCTTCTGCAGGATTCTTTGCAAAATCGCGCCGCTAAAAAATCTTTTTGCAAAAGTTTTGTGATTGGTTTTGTTTTGCATATTTTAATACGGATTCTAAGGGGAAAAGACCAAATCAAGATTAGGTGGGGATTTCATCACCCTTCCTAAACCCCACAAATCACAAACCGAGCATATAGATCAACCCTTCATTAATTTAAAAAATATCTAGACCAGACTCTAAGGACTGTCGCGCTCAATAAGGACAGAGGAAGGTCGTGGGTAATCTATCGTTTACCCGCATTACTTTTGTAGTGCCTAGGCAAGTGTGACAAAGGCTAGTGGTTTTTAATTAGGCCCACGACGTGGTTCCTTCCCACTTACCTGGCACTTATCTGGCTACAAGGGTAGTACAGAGGCGGTAGAGGATTGATCCTGCGGCTTGTCCTTTGGAAGTCTAGGAGCAGTCTAGAGACTGACCTAGGTAACCTTAGTTCTAGGGTTGCTTGTGCATCTTAGGGAGATTTGTCTTGAGTCCCACTTTTTCAAAACAAGCCAATTTTAAATCACACACACGCTGCCACTTGCACTAAACCCGCTTAGTGCATGCTCGGGTTGACACGGGATCCTAGTGCCCGTCTTGTCCGCGTTCCTGCTATCGACGCCGAAGTCGGTACTTCTTCATCTTCTTTTCCCCCACCACACACCACGACCGAGATGGACGGCACTCCATCAGATTATAACACCACGCTGCCGCCACCCGAAGGTGCGCAGAATCCACCGCGCATCTCTCTCCAAGAGAGATGCTATCCTATCCGTGGTCCTCTTCCCACTTGTCTATCTCTTCCACCACCTAACGGGGATAATTTCGAAATTAAACTCCACTACATCAATCTGCTGCCCAAATTTCACGGGCTTGAGTCGGAAGACGCGTACGTTTTCATCACCAAATTCGAAAACGTATGCGCAATGATGGGTACTTCACAATTGACCTTAGATGCTATGCGCTTACGTCTTCTCCCATTCACACTGTGCGACTTGGCAGAAAAATGGCTTTATAATACTGCCGCACACTCTATCGCTAATTGGGATGAATTCGTAGTAGCATTTCTTAAGAAGTTTTACCCAAATCATAAGACTGCACATGTTAGGAGCGAGATCAACCAGTTCACCCAGCTTCCCAATGAACCATTTTGGAAGTGCTTTGAACGTTTCAAAGATCTACTTGTCCAATGCCCCCATCACGGAATACAAAGATGGGATTTATGTCGGATTATATATGAGGGCATTAATCCAGGGACAAAGCAGATGCTTGAAACAATGTGTCAATGCAATTTCATGTCTAAAGATGACGGTGAAGCATGGAAATATCTGGAAGACCTTGCTGAACACACGTTGCAGTGGGAAAGCGTAAGACCACCTTCAACTAAGGGAGGTATTCACCAGCTCGACGTTTCTATTGCAGTAAAAGCCGAAATGGCAGCGATACAGAAGAAACTCGACGCTATTGAAAACAAGTTCTCATCTTTCTCCCTAAATCAGGTCACGCTTCCTAAGACCGTCTGTGGTTGCTGTTCGGATCCTTCACACTTAACGGAAGAATGTCCTATGAATGCATCGTTTCAAGCTAATGCTGCTTTTCAGCAGCGACCTAGAAACGATCCTTATTCTTCCACATATAATCAAGGATGGAGGAATCATCCTAACTTTTCTTGGAATCAAAACCAACAAAGCAATTATCAAAGACCTCCTCCACAGCAACCACAACCACAGAATCAGCCCCCCTTTCAGTCACAGAATTTCCAAAATCCGGCCAACATTTCTACACCACAAGTGGCCGGTACTGACAACTCACTTGCACAAACTTTGGATATGTTCATGAAACAATCCATGCAAAATTCGGCTGAGATAAGGTCTTCTATTGATACCCTAACGAAAAACTCCTCCTCCCATGGTGAGAGTATTAAATCAATAGAAAACCAAATCGCACAGTTAAACGCCGCAATGAGTGCGAGAGAGAAAGGGAAACTTCCATCTCAACCCATACCTAATCCTGGCCACTCACAGAGTTATAATGTGAGTGCTGTTACCACGTTGAGATCGGGAAAAGTGCTGAATGACCGAATGGGTGAGCAGTGTGATGATAGTGACACCAATGATACCCCAGCTTCTTCTTCTTCCCCTAATTCGTCTAGTCTCCCACCTTCATCCTAGCCTATTCTCCGTTTTCCCCAAGGCTCGAATATTTCGCCGAATCTATCTAAGTCGATTCCCACTCCAATTTTGGGATCGAATCCATCCCCACAGTCTTCTCCACAAACGTTGGACCCAAAACTTATTGATCAAGCACCTTATCCAAACAGGTTAAGGGGCAACAGACCAAGTCCATAAATGGAGAAGATTGTGGAAATTTTTAAGCAAGTTAACATAAACATTCCTCTCCTAGATGCTATTCAACAAATTCCGTCATATGCGAAAATCCTAAAGGACTTGTGCACTAGGAAGAGAAAAGTTTAAGTACCTAAAAAAGTTTTCCTTGCGAGTAATGTGAGCACAGCTTTTACACAACAACTTCCCAAGAAACGAAAGGACCCCGGAAGTCCTATAATTTCAATTTCTATTGGGGGTAAAAATATCAATCGTGCTCTACTCGATTTAGGTGCTAGTGTTAACTTGCTTCCGTATTCTGTTTATGAGCAATTAGGGATCGGAGAGTTAAAACCTGCGCATTGCACTCTTCAGATGGCCGATCGATCTATCACACAACCTAGGGGTGAGCTAGAGGATGTGTTAATCAAAGTCGGGGAATTTATATTCCCTGTAGACTTTATCGTTATAGATACACAACCTGTGGCAAACCCACGCAATCAAATCCCGGTGATACTCGGTCGACCCTTTTTGGCCACTTCCAACGCAGTAATTAATTGTAGAAACGGCTCTATGACCCTATCCTTTGGAAAGAAGTCAATTGAGCTTAACATTTACAAGTTGGGAAGTGAACCCTCCGAACCCTATGCTCATGTGTGTTCTGTCGAATTAATGGATGTCGACAGTAGCGAATTTGATCAACCTCATAATTCTGACTCTTTTCATATGTCGTTGTTTGACACGGACTCTTCCACCGAGTTGTCCGGGTCAACATCTAACGCTAATGAGGAACTTTTTATAGAGTCGTACGATCCCCCCATTTTTTCTGATGACATTATTCTTCGGGGTATCGATGAAAACTTTGAGGAAATTTTCGCTGATGAGCTCGCATTTTTACAAGACATGGGTGTTGAGATAAATCAAATCCAAGATGAAGAAATTGGACCTCCACCCCTTCTTTTGGACAATCAGGATAATGCGAGAAATCCATCATTACTATCACCGTGTCGTCTCTCCAAATTGAGACGCAATTCTTTTCCATTACACCTCTTATCACCTCCCCACTTCTTCTTGTCGAAAGGTGACATGTTCTTCCACCAACCTTGGTGCTTTATCGATAAAATTTTTGAATGGTTGGTGTTGACCTTCGGTCTTTGCAAAGCTTGGCATTGACCAATAACCTTGACCCCCTCATGTGATTTTAAAAGATTAAAATTGTTTAACTCAAGTTTGGGGGAGGGGTGGTATATTTTGGCTCTTGAAAGAAAATGTTTTTTACAAAATTGTGAGCCTAAAATAAGTTTGGGGGAGGATTTTCACTTTCATATATTCTTGTCCCCATTAATAATTTCCTCCCAAGTCTACAGGTTTTTTGTGCTTAATGGATGACATCAGTGAGGACACTGCTGTAAACAGGTTTGGGGGAGGTTTGTGCTTATTTACATATCAATTTGCATCATATTTTGCATAAGCACAACATTTTCAAAAATTTTAAAAAAAAAATTATAACAAAAGAGTAGAAAGTAAAAAATTACATCCAAAAGATAGGAATAGTTTAAGAAAACCAAGAAAATTAGAAGTTTTCTTAAACGAACTAGTAATAAGTAGATATGAGCTGTTGTCCCAAGGGTTAGTAAGATGAAGGAAATCACTAATCTGAGGATAAAAATAAGTCTGAAAAATAGTTTCTATTCTGGAAGCCAAACATTGTGAATGTTGATACCCTACTATATGCACTTACACACGTCTTGAAACTCGGGATAGTAGAGGATACCTTGAAATGCTCTTGTCTAAAAGCCAAAGTATGAAGGAAATGAAAAAAATGAAGAAAATATAAAAATGGTGAAAAGAAAAAAATGAACACTGGTTTTGTTATCGCCAAGGTAGCAATAAAAAAATATAGCGAGGGTGTCTCTTCACCTAGTGCCCTAAGGCCAACTGGTCTGGGAGTCACTGCTAAGCCTTAGGAGGTGCAAGACGAGGAAAATATTATCACCTAATCTGCAAGCACATGAGTAATCGGTCGGTTAGTACCTCAAGAAGTATTAACGGTCGCATGAAAATGTGTGAGCAAATCTAAATATTCATCAAGTTAAAAAGTACTGAGGTAGATGGACAAGAGTATGATAGCTTGAATTGAATTCTCCGAGTGTAGGGATGTTCTTTACACACACGTGGGGTTATATGATCAATGTTTGGATGAAAGATAGGAATGAAGAATAAAGAAGAGGTTTTATTGAGCGATGATGTGATTTCTAACATTTTTTCATGACTATTAAGATAGGGCTCATGACAACTGAAAAGCTAGTATAGTTGGAAACTCTTATTTTCAAAGTCTTTCTTTTATGGTTCTTATCTTTATATGTAAATTTCACCATCTTTCTTTTGTTATAGGATTTTATGGGTGTAATCCGCTGAAAACCCTCAGGAGACAACACTCCTCCTACTAGGGACACCTAGAGGTTTAACGGCTTGTTGCACGTGCTCAGTGCAATCATGTCTGCCTACGAAAGTGTGCTTAGTTTTCTCCTTTCTTTTTCTCCTTCTCTTGAATAAACTAGTTTGCTCGGGACGATCAAAAATAAGTTTGGGGGTATTTGTTCAGTTGATAAAACTGCACATTTAATATGACATTTTTCCTACTATTATTATATAATAAAAGGTGTTTATTATAATATATGATACATATGAGGGTTTATCTGTAAAAATACTATTTTCATGTGTTTATATATTATAAATAACATTTTGTAGGAAAAAGTAAGCATATAATATCCATGTAACATTTGGCCCATTTAAATATGCTTACCTTATTAAATACCTTTGACCAATTCTTAATGGTTAAGTTAATATCTCAATATAACAAACTCTACTGAATATTATTTGTTGAGATATTGTGCAGAATTTGCAGGGCTAAAATCAAGAAAATCAAAGTTGGAAAATCAAATCTACCAAAGATATTCAAGAAACTAATTCTGGTAGAAATGTAGAAAAGATTTTCAAAGTCTAGATACTCAAAAGATTACCAAGTGTTACAGATATGAAGGTACAAAAATTAGAGGCCATGATCTCACCAAAAGGGGGTGGATCCGCGGCCA
The DNA here is from genome assembly GCA_030015575.1 of Agapanthus africanus. Lineage (NCBI taxonomy): Eukaryota > Viridiplantae > Streptophyta > Magnoliopsida > Asparagales > Amaryllidaceae > Agapanthus > Agapanthus africanus. The sequence continues at coordinate 18,175,439 of JASDDO010000026.1, read as the reverse complement.
AACCTATCGAATGGTCGCGGTTCCGCCGTGGATTTGAAGAGTTGAGATATGGGATTGTGGTGGTTAGGATCCTAACAACTAGTTTCCATATTAGGAAACTAGGGTTCTGGCTCTGTGATTATAAATAAGGACCGAGAGCCTCTTGAAAAAATCATCAAGCCGAAGAGATCACGAAGTCCAAGACGGCTCACGCATCCAGGCTGATCATCGACTGTTCATCTACCTCCTTCGGAAGAGTTCGAGAAGCAAACCAAGTTTTTGTAATCATTTTCTAAGGAATAAAGTGTAGATTGTTCAAGTTGATTAATAAAGGTAGTTATTTTATTTAATTCTTTTGCATTTTACATTATGTTTTACCTCTCTATTTTTTCATCTTCTTATCCAAACATGCGCGAGTAATTCTCCGTTTGTTAGGGTTCGTAGGATTAGGGTAGGCTAATGGACGATGAAAATAATTAAACCCTTTTTAAGTCCTATAAAGTTTAGAAACTTTATCAAAAGAATCATTAACATTCTAATCGGGCGTGCTAGCAATTCTTTGCTAGTTCCGACCGCGATTAGAGATTAGATTAATGATTGTTTTGGTAAAGGCTAGATATGAACGGAGTTCCGTGTCGAGATAAGGGTTAAGAGTGTGATTCCTTTTCCCTCCAGAAACCCTAATCTACATGCATCACCGTCGTTCTAGTTCTAAATCTATTAATGGATAAAAAGGGCAACTTTTAATTAATCGTCCATAACTACTAAATCCTAACGAACCCTACAAGCCTTCTTATTATATTTACTACTTCTTTAAAATAATCTAGATCTATATTTTACATTCTTGTTTAACGTAGATCTAGAAACCATTCTATAAAATTCTTTATCCCTCCTCTCTTTCTCAACACATCTAAAGTAAAAGTAAAAGGTTCCACGTTTCCCAGAGGACGACCCGTACTCATCTCGGTCTAGCTATACGCGACACCGTTATTGATTGTGGTTAAATTACAAAAACACAATTTTTCGAACCAATCACGCATCCTCTAAGAATCTCGGCCAACTGTCACGGTCACTAGTGGGACGTCTCGTCGATGATCATGAACTCTGGCCTGCTGGTGTGCGTAACATGACCACTCCTGGGTCCAAGTCTTTTCCGTGGATTACCAATCTCACAATCCATCGGCTCATCGGCCCTGTCAAGGCAGCATATCACTGGCGTCGGCCTCTGGCTCTCTGAATGCACGTGACACATCTGATCCTGGGTGCAAGTATCATCGCAGCAGTATCCTGGAAGGAATCCTGCTCACGGTCTCTTCCATGTCTCGTCTCTGCCAACTGTCCGGAAGTCATTGTCCTTTCCTATATCTGCATCTTGCTCTGGAACGACTGCATACTCATCGCTACTCCTTCTGGAAGGTAAGTCCAAGTACCATGCCTCGGCATGCGCATCGCCTCTCTGATGTCGGCGGAGTGGAACGTCATCTCATCTAGATCTGGTGCGAACCTCTTATTCCACTTTTCTCTAATGTCGTCTGCTTTGGACTCGTCTCGTCGCGGCTGCATGGACTGAGCTCCAACGACTATCCTCGTACCTGGAGTCTCCCAAGAATGCATCTCACCACCTAGCATCCAATTGAAGTCGAACCATCCGATCGAGTCGTCAAAACCTCATAATCCCCCAAGAGCTCAACATCTTGGGCACAGTTTAATAGTATCGAGTACATACCACAGCATCGGTGGTCCAGCCGTAGAAGGGCAAACCCAAGCCTCACTAATGGCGCCGTAGAACTGCCGCAAACCCGAAGGTTCAAAGGCTTTCACACGGTCATTAAGTCGAGTTAGGGTTTCATTCTTCTAGAGGGACCATAGAATTGCCTGCATGTCTTTCCGACTACTTTAAACTTGGAATAATAGGTTTCTGACATTCGATCGTCTATGTCGACTCCCAACGTCTTCGCGTGAAGTCGTCTCTAGCTGGAATCAATCTATCTGATGACCTCGCATCGGGGTAGGCGAACTATCCACATGTCCTAGTCATTCATCCTCGATGACTAGCGACCTTCTATCATCTCTTAGTACAACTCGTTCTGCAATAGCTCCAACATCTGGGGCGATATCTCGTCGTTCGCAGCAATAACTGGCTCGCTCGTCTGCACGCAGAACAGTGCCTCGATCATCATGAATAAGCAATACGCCAACGGTCATCAAAATCTGGTTGGCCTCTATCATTAGCTCAATCCTCTAATGTCGATCAGCACATCCGAGTAACCTCATAAAGGCGATCCGCCAAAACGCTCGTGGCGCGGAAACACAGTCAAAAGACACCTCTCTATAATCGGGTGTCGCCGGAATCATGCCCTGGTCAGTCCTCGTTCGTGCCGAGCTCGTGCTGACCGCAACTCTAGCCGTAGCTCTCCCTGCCCGTAATCGTGGCAGCAAAACCAAACTGATACCGATGAGGCTAGATCAGGAAGGAATATAATACTGAACAAGGAAATGTACATCCTAAGGCTTCTTAAGTGGAGTGGCGTGTCGTAAATATGCCGCGGAACATACCAACGGTATGTCACTCTACTTTAGTCACCTATTCCATCAACCAAGGGTCATTCTACGCTCCGAAGGTAAAACCTAACGCTCTGATACCAACTTTTTCACGACCCGAAAGTACGGAACATGACCGGCACTTAGACTACAAACATCTCAAGGAGTACGTATGCTAAGTAAGCCGAAACCCAGAAATCCAAACCAAGAGAAGTAGTAGAGAATAGGAAGAACCATATCAAATCAACCTGTATGCAACATAATATACAACGCCTAAAGGCGAGGATCACAACAGAAATGGAACTCAACCAGCAAGAAACTAAAGAAATATAACATGCTACTCTATGGTCGAAAGAATAACATTACTGGTCTCTATCTCAAAAATACAAGTTTGGTTGATGGAACTTCTAGATACAACTGAAATATAATATACAAGGTATAATGATGGGTAAGATACAATAAACCCACCTACTAGCAAGTCACCCGAAAAGAAACCGTGCCCGCAAAGCCGTAATGAAATCCGTACGGCAACACCTGCAAGAAACTGGGGCACAACGGGGGTGAGTTGCCAACTCGTGAGTAGAAAAAGATCTACGAACAGAAAATCGCATGAATAACGCAACCTAGGTCAATGATCATAATATATCCTCAAATATATGAATAACATGCAGCCTATAACAATGGCTAGGGTAATATCTAAACCGAGTGTGTCTCATGTGCCCGTGTCAGTGCCTCAGGTAGCAATATATCATATGAATGAGGTATGAATGCATGAAAACAGAATACATGTAAATGAAGAAACTGTTTTCATAAATTAGTGAGATTTCCTTTGTATTTTAAAAATGAGGTATCATAAATGAAATCAGCATCAACAGTGTCTAGCATCGACACAAAACATAAATCTCAATGTCTCAAAACCTCAGGCTCCGGCCATCCGGACTGGCCTGTATCTTCAAATCTCAGTACCTCAATATCTCGAAATCTCAATGTCTCAATCTCAATATCTAGGGCGCCGTCAGTCCAGACCGGCCCCTACCATCCATCTCAAGACCACGACGGTATCTTCCGGATATCCGACGCGTCGGGTAAAATCACCGGTAGGTAGTCTCCCCCTGCCAGGCTCATCGTCATCACCACGAGCTTCTTGCCCCGGGGTACCTTACCGGGTCCACCATGTACCCGAAACGGTTCATCCAACTCCTCGAATCGGGTCTCCAAATCTATCAGCAAACTCATGGTGGACGACTCATACATCATGGGAAAAACCGTGCTTTTTATTTAAAAAGAGAAAGAAGAAGTTTGTATATGTTTTGCGGTTTTCCCCAAATCCAGAAAATCTCATGGAAATCCAAATCCAAAACCTCAATAGCACGTAAAAAGTGAATATATGCATGAGAATCCATGAATGCGGCATAACAATGAATAACAGTATGCATGAGGTAGCAGGTAATAACTATAATGTCTAAACTAACATATAAGGCAAGTACACTAATATCATGTCTAAACTATTAGCTAACAGGCTATGTCAAGCAATAATATTTTCTAAGGTGTACGTGACATGGCAATTACCGATGAAGATGTGTGTGAGCCGGCAAGTAAGTGTACGTGGTACATACGCATCATCGGTAATGGTGCTGGTATCCTAACCACAAGATATCAACAGTAGAATATGAAGCATAATATAAGCATGTGATGCGGAGCAAACAACAATAATGAGTGGGAGCTGAATACTAGACGCAACGATAATTAAACTGTTTTAACCTAATATAAGTCCTATAATGGTGCCTTTTGAAATAACACGAATCGTGGGGTTTTGAAAATAGGGGCTACGGTGTTTTTAAGAAAAGATACGTTTTTTGAAATATCCGTACGATCCCTTAGGCTGTCTTTAAAAATACGCACGATTCGTAAGCTTTGAAATAGGTAGGAACCGAATCTAATCTAACAACTAACTAAACTAAAGGGCTACGCTATAAGCTAGACTACAGGTAAGGAAACCGCCTAACATCTGAGTCGATACATATACATACATGTATATATATCAGTCGGTGATCCCGCCTCAATAATATCATATCCGATACCATATCTATAATCAGACATCCCAAGTCAAGAGTGCGGATCAATCATCAAGATATAGCTCGTACGTAAATCCGTCGTACGGCATCCCCAAATCTGGGTACGGGTCAATATCATATTCCTCATACTATTTCTCTGGTATCCTCTTTATCCAAGATCATAGTCTAGGGTACTGACCTATGTCTAGTACAATACTAATATCCTCAATATACTCATGATCTGACTACTGATCGACAATCTCATACAAACCGATATCGTCAGCACATATCATCATCAAGGGGTATACATCGCCCGATACGGCCTAATATCAATATCCTAGCATATTATGCCTCATATCACGATCACATGTCGACCATTTATTTATAACACTATTCACCCGTATCGCCGCCGCAAGATCCGCTATAACACCAGGACGTACCTTAAGTACGAGTCCTGCCATATCACCGAGATCACAACCATAAACAAATCGCATCGACTCAGCTCAATCCCAAGTATCCTCCTCAAATCCGTATGTGAACACATAGTCTCATACCCATGTGAACATATAAATATATTCCCATACACGCACATATGAAATAAGGAATGTATGCAAGTAGGTATATGTGTGTATGTGTAAGTGTAGTGCACCCACTACCTAAGGTTTCGTAACCATGCACCAATCCATCACCAATATTCATCTAAAATCATCAATAATAAATCCTAACAACATATCATAAATTGTTGGTGTGTATACGCATCCGTATATATCACCACGGACTGCGGGGGTGCTATACGCCATCCACCCGACTTCTCCCCGTAGATATAAATCTACTCACCTGGTCCTCGCTCGCCGGTGCCGACGTCGCCACGTGCTTGCTTTTCGTCTCGAAGTCCACATGGGGTACCTACATATCATAACGCACCATATCGCATTAAAATCCGACTCATGACCAAAACGACGCACGAAACCCACATAGGTCAAAACCTAAGGTTGCTTTCACAAATCGACCTAAAAACCCTCGACGTTGGCGTACAAACGCCAAACCATCGAGAAAGCTCCCAACACATTCATTTGTACAATTACAAGCACTAATTATAATATAAAATAGCTTAAAATTCACAAAAACCCCAATTTCACTTAAAAAGTCATTTTTCCGAAAATCTAGCAAGCACAAATCACCGTTTTAGTACAGAACTCGATGTATAAACGAATCTAGCGGCCACAATATTCACTAAATATCTTAAATAAGTCATAAAAATAATTCCCATAATTTAATCTCATTAAATTTCATAAACTCCAAAATTCTAGTTTGCAAACATATCAATTTTTACACTTTTTAAAGTAAATTTCACAATTCATCCATTAAGCTTAGTTTTGCATATACAATAGTATTAAACCAAAATTTATAATGCTAATAATGTCATGAAACCTTAATCATATTTTAATTTAAACCATTTAATAAATTTCCAAAAACCTAGTTAGCAATTATATAATTATCACTTTTAAATTAACAAATATGCAAACTAGCAACTTAAATTGGATTTAGCATAACATTAATATGTCAATTATATCACATAAACTAAATCTCACAACACAAAATACCAATTTAAAATCAAACCCCTCTCTTGAATTTTAAATCATGCACCTAAAACTAATTAAAAACCTAATTAAACAATTAATTAAGCTAACCTAAGCAATTAACAACACATTAAGCAAAAAGGTTAGAATTTATACCCAAATAATTTGAAGAACCCACAAGCACACTTAGCCTTCCAAATTGAAATCTAAATCCCTAGATCCATGCTATGGTAGCCAAGGGAAAATGGGTAGGAGGTGGATTTTGATTTGGATTTTTGCTTGATTTTTTGTGGATTTTTCAAGCATTTTTGAAGAACTTTTTTAAAGAGAAGGAGATGAAGAATGAAGGGCTGTTGGGGTTCATATTTTGGCCAGAAAATGAGTGGGGGAGGAGAGAGAGGGAGGTGGAGAAAAATGGGGAGAAAGTCAAAGTCAATTCAAGGTCAAAAGTCTAACTAATTTATCCATTTTCTTTTCTTTCTTTCATTTCTTTTCCTTTGAAATTCAAGTGGGGAAAAAATGGGGGCTGTTGAATTTAGCTAAGGGGTGAAGTGAATGGGGGTGTGTGGGTGTGGGTACGGGTGTGGGGTGATGAAAAATGATAAATACAATACTTCAAACATCCATTTACGCTAAAAAAAGCCTTTTTTTTCTTCAATAATTTCTAAACCGTTTTGGCAAATGATTTCGTTCCAAAAACCATATGATAAATTTTTATTTAATGTTTTATGATGCAAAAAATTTGTTTCAACTCATTCCAATTTGTAATTTTCCCTAATTAAATGTATTAGTGACGGCTTAAAATAATAATAAAATAATATTTTTTTCAGAAAATTTGAAATTTCACCAGCGGCTCAATAAACACCAAATAATAGCAATTACATAGCTAGAATATGTATATTTAATTTTTATAATAAGATATTTGTATTTTGACTTTTTACAGAAAACCCCCTCATTTTACCGATTTTCCGAAATTTCACCGAAACGATTTTCAAAACGCTACAATAATCGGCAAGCTTTTGGCTGGTCTATGGCGGACATCAAGGGGATTAGTCCCCTCATAGTTGAATATCATATACACTTGATGGATGATGCCAAGCCAGTAAGGGATCCACAAAGACGCCTCAACCCCATAATGAAGGAGGCTGTCAAGAAGGAGATTGTTAAATGTCTTGATAGTGATATCATTTACCCTATCTCGGATAGCCAGTGGGTTAGCCCCATTCATGTTGTGCCAAAGAAATCGGGCATTACGGTCATAACCAATGAGGCAAATGAGTTAATACCTACTCGCACCCAAACTGGGTGGCGAGTTTGCATAGACTATAGAAAACTCAATGCCGCGACAAGGAAAGACCACTTTCCTTTACATTTCATTGACCAAATGCTAGAACGATTGGCTGGGCACGAGTTCTACTGCTTCTTGGATGGCTATTCTGGCTATAACCAAGTCCCCATCGCCGAAAAGGATCGAGACAAGACCACATTTACTTGTCCTTTCGGTACTTTCGCTTACTGACGCATGCCTTTTGGGTTATGCAATGCACCCGCTACATTCCAGCGGTGTATGATGGGGATCTTTTCAGACATGGTTGAAATTTTTTTGGAGATCTTTATGGATGATTTCTCCATTTTTGGTGACTCCTTCGACGAGTGTTTGCTACACCTTGACGCAGTTCTTACCCACTGTAGGGATAAGAACCTCACTCTAAATTGGAAGAAGTGCCACTTTATGGTGCGAGAAGGCATTGTTTTAGGACATGTCATCTCGCAAAACGGCATAGAGGTTGATAAAGCCAAGATTAAGATCATTTCCAATCTTCCTCCTCCTAAATGCGTCAAAGACATCCGAGCTTTCCTTGGCCATGCCGGTTTTTATAGACGGTTCATCAAGGATTTTAGCAAGATTGCTAGACCTTTGACTCTCTTATTGGCCAAGGACACAACATTTGATTTTGACTCAACTTGCATGGAAGAGTTCGAGTCATTGAAACACTCTCTCATTTCTGCGCCCATTCTTTCATCTCCAGACTGGACGCATCCATTCGAAATTATGTGCGATGCATCAGATTTCTCCATTGGTGTTATTCTTGGACAACACATTAATAAGATGCCGCACGTAATTTATTACGCTAGCCGAACATTAAATGAGGCCCAACTGAACTACACAACAATAGAAAAGGAGTTTTTAGCAGTTGTGTTTGCACTTGAAAAATTCCGGCCTTATTTAATCGGCTCTCCAGTGATTGTGTATACGAACCATTCATCTCTTCGCCACCTTTTTGCGAAGAAGGATGCTAAATCGAGGCTAATACGTTGGATCCTCTTGCTACAAGAGTTTGACCTTGTCATAAGGGACAAAAGAGGATGTGAAAATGTAGTAGCCGATCACCTTTCACGACTTCCTTCTTCGCCTACACTTGAAATTTCAATTGAAGATGTTTTTCCCGATGAGCAACTCTTAATAGTGTCGTGCGAACCATGGTTCGCTGATATAGTAAACTACTTGGCCACCGGCTTGATACCTAAAGATTGGTCGAAACAGGATAAACTCCGATTCTTGTCCCAAGTAAAACATTTTTACTGGGATGAACCGTATCTTTTTAAATACTGTTCCGACCAAATCATTCGTCGGTGTGTACCTGAAAATGAGTTTAAGAGTGTGCTGTCTTTTTGCCACGATCAAGCGTGTGGCGGGCACTTTGGCCCAAAGAAGACAGCCGAGAAAATCTTGCAGTGTGGTTTCTATTGGCCACGACTCTTTAAGAATGCATATGAATACTGCAATACCTGCTCCCGGTGCCAACACTTGGGCCGGATATCACGGAGAAATGAAATGCCGCTCCAACCAATTTTGGTTGTGGATATTTTTGATGTTTGGAGAATAGACTTCATGGGACCATTTCCCAATTCCTTTGGGAATGTGTACATTCTTTTGGTTGTTGACTATGTGTCAAAGTGGGTCGAGGCGGTGCCTAGCCGAACGAATGATAACAAGGTTGTCGTTCGATTTCTTAAAGAACATATCTTTTCCCGGTTTGGGCATGTTCCCCTCCGAAAGACGGCTAAGACGTTAGGACGTCTTGCCTGAGATTCGGGGCAGATGCTATATGGTTTTACCCGTCCACCTCTCCGAAGATGCCAAGTTGATTTATGGCACCGTGTATCGGAGGTTTAGACGGATGCGGCCGATGTAGCAGACTTCGTCAGATTCCCCCTCAGGGTGAGGGGTTTTTGATTGTGGGGACGCTCTTCCCTGCAGGCGCAAGCCCCTGCAGTTAATTACGCTACCGCATCGCGGCAACAACTTTCTCCTTCTCCAGAATTTCACTTCGTGTCGTGTGTGTTTGTTTTGTTTGTGGTTGCCCGTGGATTGTATACGGAGACTGGGTAATGCCGTCGCCCGTAGTACGTGGATTAGTCCAAATCCATATTTACTTAGATTTGGGTTTGGTGTTTTTAGTTTAAGGATACGTTAGTCGCGTTGCGGCTAAGATCAACTTAAACGTTCGTTAAGGATACGTTAGTCCTGTTTTGAGACTAAGATCAACTTAACGGGACCGTTTAGATCCGGCAAAAGAGCATTTGGGGGCTCTATTGCTCCAGTTTAGGGACGTGGTGGTCCATTTTCCAGTTTAGGGACGTGGTGGTCCATATTCCAGTTTAGGGACGTGGTGGTCCGCTATTAGTTTAAGGACGTTTCGGTCCGATATTAGTTTAAGGACGTTTCGGTCCATATTCCAGTTTAGGGACGTGGTGGTCCGTATTCCAGTTTAGAGACGTAGTGGTCCATAGGTAGTTTAAAGACGTTTCGGTCCAGCATTAGTTTAAGGACGTTTCGGTCCAGCATTAGTTTAAGGACGTTTCGGTCCAATATTAGTTTAAGGACGTTTCGGTCCGCAAGTTTAAGGACCCCGCAGTCCGTATAGTGTGTGGTCGTTGGGACCCGTCACCTCTCTGACGTCGTTGAAGGATTACAACGACAGATGTCAGAGGAGTTTGGAGATGTACCCTCGAACCAGATATAAATTGATTTAGGGAGCAGCCGTGCTCAGTCAATTTAATTTGAGGACTTACGGCCAAAATTGGGCTAAGTCCAGTTGAAAATGTTCAACACCTTTATTTATTTCTGGTCTATTAGACATGTGCTAGGGCTTTGCCCACACTTAAATAATGCATTGCATTACTTCAGGCCATTTATGCCCATTTTGACTAGGCTCTGCCCTTTTTATTATGATGCAGATCATTTTTTTTGGTCCATTGGACCTTTCAATAGGGCTCTGCCCTTTTAAATAATGCATGGCATTTTATTTATTAGGCCTGTTAAGCCTTTTAATTGGGCCTGGCCCTTCAGGAAATGAAATGCATTGCATTTGTCAGGCGCTTTGCGCCAATCACTAAGTGTAAGCGCTTGTGGCGAGGACACGTGTCATGCTATGGTGAGCGCAAGCGCAACAGCGCAGTGCGCTGCGTTAGTGCGCTGAGCTGCTGCACTGCTGACACGTGGCGCTTCCTGGGGGCTTGCGCAATAGCGCAGTTTTGGCCAGTGCTGGGCACTGTTCTTATTTTTTGGATCAATTTCAGATCAGAGAAAACAAGTTTTTTCTTGTTTTCTAAAGAACCAGTGGTTCATATAAGGTGCAAGGCACTGTTATCTTGAGAATCTTTTAGATTCAGAACCAATAGTTCATAAAAAGAAGTGCAAGGCACTGTTTATTATTTATTTTTTTCTTTTCTTTTCATTAGAGATCCTAGATCTTGTTCTCAGATCAATGATCTGTTCGTAAGAGAATTTTCTCTTTTTCTAAAGGTTTTTACCTTTTTCTTTGTTCTTGAGGATTTCTCTCCAATTCTTCAGAGTCTTCTCTGTTTAATTTTTCACAAAAAAAATGTTCTTCTCCTCTCCGAATTGAGGTCTAGGGTCCTTTTTATAGTGCTCATAAATTAGTTAAATTTGTTACAGAGAACTTTTTCTGAGTGATTTGGGGAATTTTCCCCACCGTTGGATCTTTGATCCAAAGGCCCCTGCTTTACAGAAGAAAATCTTCTTGTTTTAACAAGAATAGAAAAGATTTATTCTGTTTTGCGCAACTCTCTTAGCGCGTGACACGTGTCGCGCAGCGCAGCGCTTGCGCAGCTGTGCTTGCGCAGACACGTGTCGCGCAGCGCAGCGCTTGCGAAGCTGCGCTTGCGCAACTGCGCAGACACGCGCAGCTGCGCAGACACGTGTCACGCAGCGCAGCACTTGCGCAACTGAACGTTGTTTCTTTTACTTTTAGTTTTTAAAAGAGCCCTGCTCTGATTGGACGCACCGCCTTGGGCGTTGCGCTGTCGTATCAACTTCTGACACGTGGCGCGTTGCGCGCAGCGCACGGGATTTGAAGCGTTGCTTCAAAATTTGAATTTTTGAAATTCAAACAGAGCCTTGCTCTGATTGGGGAAACAGGGCACCCTCGAGCAATTATAAGTGATAATGGATCGCACTTCTGCAATAGGACTTTTGAGTCCTTAATGCGCAAATATTCCATTACACACAAGCTGTCAACACCATACCACCCCAAACATGTGGGCAAGCCGAGGTTTCGAATCGGCAAATTAAGCAAATCTTGGAGAAAACGGTTTCTAAAAACCGTAAAGATTGGTCACACAAATTGATTGATGCACTATGGGCATTCCGTACTGCATACAAGACCGATCTTAGTATGTCTCCATACCGGCTTGTTTATGGGAAGGCTTGCCACCTCCCAGTTGAGATTGAGCACAAGGCATTTTGGGCAATCAAAAAGTTGAATTTATCAATGGGAGATGCGGGCAGCAATCGAAAGCTGCAACTAAACGAACTAGAAGAGCTGCGGGACGAGGCTTATGATAATACTGTCATTGTTAAAAACTGAACTAAGGTGGTCCATGACAAACACCTTATGCGCAAAACGTTTTAAACCAGGTCAACGGGTTTTACTCTATGACACTCGGTTACACTTTCATCCCGGCAAGCTCAGATCTAGATGGAAAGGGATGTTTTTAGTACGCACCGTATATCCATACGGTACAGTAGATCTTGAAAATCCGGAGGACGGTACTTTATTTAAAGTAAACGGACATCGACTAAAACCGTTCCTCACTGCGGACCCGTCGGAGGAGCTCCTGTTTTTGCATGAGCCGGTTTACAATGATTGATCTTCCTCCATTTGACCCTTAAATTTTTGCTCTTCTTGCCAACACTTTATTTCCAACAAGTTTGGGGGGGGTGTATCATTTGTAAATATATAAAAATTCAAAATAACTTAAAAAATAAAAAAATTTGAAAAGAAAAAACATATTTTATTTGGGTATTTTTGTAAAATAAGAAAATAAACAGGGAAGTGCCGGCCTTTTTGACCCTCTTGGTACAGCCAGATTTATCTTGTTAGTAACAACCTGTTGAGATCCTGGATAGAAAGATAAAGTCATTTCGGAAAAAGGAAGTCAACTTGGTTCGAGTGATGTTGTGAAATGACACACCAGGAGAATCAACATGGTAAAGGGAAGATGAGATGTGTGCAAGATACTCTCATTTATTTGTAAACTAGTCCTTAAAATAATTGTAAATTTCGAGAACGAAATTTTTGTAAGGAGGGTAGACTGTAACAACTCCAATTTCAATGTATAGAAAATTATTTAAAAGTTAATGTACAAATGGAGTATTTGCAATCCTGTATATACTATAAGTATTTGTTTTACTTTTGAACTGCAAGAAAGTACTTGTAGCACATTGGTAAAGCCTTGCACTGCTGTGACATAGCCCCTGTGATCGAATCCCCCCAGCCACATTATCTTTTTATTTAATTTTTTTTTAATCTTTTAGAAGCCCAAGGGTTTGCACATGCACTACACGTAATATGATAAGTTACAGAATAAATAAACATGTTCACGAGGGTATATGAGGCGACGGGGACACATAGCATAAATCCAAGCATTAACCACCGGGAATCGACCGGCGACGCATGCATTGGGGACCGGCACCGCCGGGCCGTCCGTAGGGGATGCTCCCCATATTTTCACCCGAGCACCACTTGGCCTACCCCACTACCCCCATGTTGTTTGTTTACTCTGAATTTATCCAAAGAACAATAAAATGCCCTTTAATCCAATTTTTAATGCAAATTTTAACCCTCTAAATCCTAATTTTCCCTACAAATACCACACTTCATTTCACCCATCCTCACTAAGAAATTCCCTGCCATAACTCTAAGAAATTCTCAAGTCCTTATGTCATGACCCGAAATGGCACGTGACTGGCACTTGAATCATATGAAGTCTATAGGACCCTATCGAATTCAAGTAAGCCAAAAATCCCAGAAATCTAAACCATTTTAAAGAAGAAGTGAAGAAAACTTATCTTTAAAGTAAGTGGTTTTAATAATATAAGCCGAAGTATTGCGTTTTAAAATCTCAAGTCTTTCCTGAAAATTTCGGTAGAGTTTCCTTTGTAAGTACTGGCCCCAAAAGAGTATAACATGCATAATATGAATAAAGGCATCCCCAAGCGGGAGCTACCTCTTCGTCAATTGACGGTCACAACCACGCAAGCAATATAATATACAACGCCGAAGAGCGAGGATCAAAACTCAAAAGGAAACTCAAAATCATCAAGAAATCATAATAATACAACGCGCGACTCCAAGGTCGAAAGAATACGCATGGTCATCTAAGTCTAATAAATAATACAGTCTGGTTGATGGAGTTTACTAGATACAACTGAATAAATAATAAAAGTACAATGGTGGTCAAGATACAAGTGAACCCACCTACCAAAGCAATCACCCAGAATGAAAGCAGTGTGCCAGCAAAGCCGCAACGAAACCTGTACGGCAAAACCTGCAAGAACTGTGGCACAACGGGGGTGAGTTGCGAACTCATGAGTAGAAAATATCACAGAGAAGAAATCGTATGTATGACTCAATCCTAGGTCAATACGATCAAATATATATATAAACCTCAAAATAATAAAGTCTGAAGTATGATAAGGTGGCAAGGGTAAACATCTATACATAAGTGTAATGCCATATGCTCGTGCCAGTGCCTCAGATAGCAACATATCATAAATATGAGGTATGAAAGCAATATAATGAAAACAGAATGCATCATGTATGAGAAAACTGTTTTCTTAATTTAGTGAGATTTATGTATTTATAAGTTTGCGTATCATCAATGAAATCATCAGAAATCAGTGCCAAGCATCGACACAAAATATATCTCAAAATCTCAGGCTCCGGCTATCCAGACTGGCCTGTATCATCAAATCTCAATATCTCAGGCTCCGGCTATACGGACTGGCCTATATCATCAAATCTCAATATCTCAGGCTCCGGCTATCCGGACTAGCCTGTGTCATCAAATCTCAATATCTCAGACTCCGGCTATCCGGACTGGCCTGTATCATAAATCTCAAGACCACGTCGGTATCCTCCAGATATCCGGCGTGTCACAATAAAATCACCGGTTAGTAGTGCTCCCCTGTCTCAGGCTCAACGCCATCATCTGCAACCTTCTCGTCCCGGGTACCGCACCGGGTCCACCATGCACCCACAGATGGTTCCTCCTCCTCCTCGAATAGGGTGTATGATATCGCTCAAGAGCCGAGAAAACTCATGGTGGACATATCTCAAATCATAATATAAGAAAACCACACTTTTATCTTTTAAAAATGATAATGAGTTTATAAAATCTTGCGGTTTCTCCAAATCCAGAAATCTCATGGAAAATCCGAAATCCAAACTGAAAAGTCAATAACAATAAATACTGGACTCCGGCAATCTGGACTTGCCCTTATAATATTGCATGACAATGAATATATAATATGCATGAAATATCAAGCAATGAATGCAATAATGAACTAGCATATGAAACAATAACATAATGGAACTATCAGCTAGCAAACGATATCAATAGAGTAATATTCTCTAAAGTGTACGTGACATGGCAATTACCAATGATGATGTGTGTGAGCCGGCAAGCAAGTATACGTGGAACATACGCATCATCGGTAATAGTGTTGGTGTCCTGACAACATGGTTTCATAATCACTACAGTACACAATAAGCATGCAATGCGATGATAACAACATGGATAAACGGAGAATGAATAATAAAAGCAGCAATACCGAATATACAGAAATGAATAGTAAATGCAACAATAAGGAATCTACATTAATATATATGGGTCATACAGTTTTGCCGTTTGAAATAACACGAATCGTGGTGTTTAGAAAATAGGGCTACGGTGTTTTCTAAGAAAAGGTATGTCCTTTGAAATATTCGTAGAATCCCTTGGCCTGTCTTTAAAATACTCACGATTCGTTAGTTTGAAATAGGTATAACCTGAGTCTAGTCTAACATCTACAAGAAAACTACTGGACTAAACTAACAGACTGATCGAAAGGGTAAGGAAAACCATCTAAGTCTGAGTCGATATATATATATATATATATATATATATATATATATATATATATATATATAAATATAAAATAGTCAGCGATCCCGCCTCAATAATATCACATACGATACAATATATATAATATGACATCCTCAAGTCAAGAGTGCGGATCTATCATCAATATATAGCTCGTACAGCAAATCAATCGTACGACATCCCAAATCTGGGTACGGGTCGAATATCACATTTATCTCATTTTTCATCTGGTATCCTTATCATCACATATCGTGAACTAGGGGTACTGATCTAAGTCTAGTACAATACCGATACCGTCTACATATATGTATGCGTGTGTATGAAAACACATCGCCCAAGGACCCGCTATACTAATCATGTCGTATCTCATAATACGAACCATATCATATCACCAATCTCGTGGCACCATGCCTAAATTCATCAACTCATCTCCAAGTATCATATACTATCATCATCATCCATGTATATGTATATGTGTGTGTGTGTGTGTATAGTCCCATACCTATGTGTGTATATAAATATATACATATCCCTATATACGCACAAGAAGTAAAAGTATGCAAGTGCGTGTGTGTGTGCGTGTATGCAAATCACTACTCTAGGGTTCGCGACTAATAAACTAACTAAACATTATCTTACAAGTACACTATACTAACCCAAAGTCATTTCATATCACATCCGTATATATATATATATATATATATATATATATATATAATATAATATAATATAATTATAACGCCTTCGCGTTCTATACTACGAAACTGCGGGGTGATATACGCCATCCACCCGACTTCTCCCGTAGATATATATCTACTCACATTGATCTTCACTTGCTGGAGTCGATGACGCCACGCTCATCCTCGTCGTCTCGAAGTCCACGTGGGGGTACCTACATATCACATATAGTATCGTAAGCTGTAATCACGCATGAAAACCAAAACGTCGCACGAATCACGCATAGGTTAAAACCTATGATCTAAGCATGCACGAATAACCAAACAACTCTCGACGACCGACGTATAAACGTGAATCGACCGAGATAAAACACAAATACCAAAACCCAATTCAAAAACGTCATGAAATAAAAGGCAACAACTCATGAAAATGGTCTCAGATTTTACCCTAGGTCAAATCAGCCAATTTTGCACATTGGAAGGGTCTAATTTATAGGTACTGGAGCTATGAACCAAACACTGAGGCATACATCCCTAGCCTGGCCGCAAATTGCGGCCAGGAAGATTAAATCTGCGGCCATTTCTTGGTGGTTGGGGCTCGGGTCATAGGGTTAGCTTCCCGAGTGCCTGCTTGTCTCACCGTGAGTGCAAAATAAATTTCCAGGTCCCCGAGTCATAGCAGATATCAATTTACCATCACAATTTCCAGAAATTTCAAATGTCAGGGTTTTAAATTTATGTTTCAGGGTTTAGTCTATGGTTTCAGTCCATGATACAATCTCTACAAGGGTTTAAGGTCACTATAAAGCCTCAATTACACCTTTGGATTCAAATCAAACCCTAACCCTTTCTAGGAATTTTCAAAGTTCTCAAAACCGCATTAACACACTTCTAAACTTATATGGGTGATAAATAAATTGAAATACAATACTAATGGTGTAGAAATTACCTCATTTGTCAACTCAAGAATATTCTTGAGTTGCCCCCAAGTCTTCAAAATCCGATTTTTCTTGATCCAAAGTGTTTGTTATGAGCTTGTGCATGTTTTTAATGAAGTGGGGATGATATTTTGATGAGGGATTGAGGGTGTTTGTGAGGTTTTGAAGGAGAAGGAAGAAGGAGGCAGCCATTGTGAGATGAGTAGAGGAAAATCAAGAGGAAATAATGGAGGGAACAAGAGTCATGACCAATGTTTGACCCCTCACCCCTCACTCTCATGCCCATACCCTTTTGTTTAATATTTTTCTTTTTCTTTTCCTTTTTCTTTTCTTCTCCCAATAAATACAAAGTCATGCATGATAAAAAGAAAAGACCATGTAGGAAAATGTAACAAAATGAAATATGACATGGTGCATGTCATGTGCACAAAACCGGATTAATGCAAGATTAGCGATATTTAATCGCGATTAGCATTAAAATTGAATATAATTAATCATAAAATTCATAATTGCCTAAATCACATAAAACACCCTTATTTCAGTAATTTCTATAATTTTCCAAATATTTCCCAATTTATCGGTATTTAATTATACCGTATTATTAAAATATTCATAATATTTATTATTTAATTATAAAAATTCCTAAAAAATAATATTTTATTTTTCTGAAATGTTACAGTCTTCCCCCCTTAAAGAAATTCGGTCCCCGAATTTAAATTTAAACCCCACAAATACTAAAACATTTCAGTAAAATGATCAAGTCGTCGGGGCCCCGAAATCGTAAATACATAAAACATATCGTAGAGCAATGCATGCGCATGAAAAATGAGAAATAACTTAAAATCAAAACTCCGTCAAGTATCCTGCAATCATCAGAGTTATGGTGAAGACACAAATGTCCAAGTCCAATACGAAAACCAACATGATATACTCAAGACTAAAACATATACATAGTACGCATCGTGGTAAACTCGTCAAAACATGTGAAGAAATGCATGCCAAGCCCTTTTCAAGTCGCTGTAAGATGCGCGTATCGCTGCACAGTGGCGGACGTTTATTGTAAGAAAATAACTATAAGTATATATACCCTTTGTTTAACATACACCGCCGTTTCGAAAAATAATTTAGAAGGGTTTCCTTTGTTAAATGTCTCGTGTCATCTCGGACACCTAGGTAAATACTGAGACTATAGCTCCTTTTTTGAAATCCCTTCGGTAACTATCAATGCATGCAAAAATATATTCAGGTACTGTTCTCTGACTAGTCCTGCTCAGCTACTATACCAAATAGTAAATATCATAAAACATACTGCTCAAAAGAAATCAATCCCAAAATGTATATAAGACTGCCACGTGCGTCTGGTGCGCATGGAAATTGAAATCCATGAATGTGTCATACATGTGCACAGAAAAAAATCTAAGTGTAACGGGCGTGCACGAAATACCAGTCAAAGGCAACGGGTGTGCCTGACAGCAATATCAGGTGCATCTGATATACACGAAGAATCTCGATTTAGTGCATCTGGTGTGCATCAAAATCGCATCAAGCGCCCAAGTCTGCGCAAAATCCAAATCAAGTGCACAAGGTGCATGAAAACAAATATCGAGTATCACAATTGAAAACGACGGTACACAACACATCTCAATCCAAATCCAAATCAGGTATACCGTGGTATATAATCTTACAACCATGTGCATCAACGTGCACAAAATCAAATCAAAATGCTAAAGGTGCATGAAAACTATGCCGAAAGCATAAGTCAAATCACATGCATGTCATAGGTATGAAATCAAAATCAACCTCTCGAATGACATCAAATCCAAGTCAAGTGCAACTGTGGTGCACAGAATCTCAATCATGCAAATAAATCGTCCAAAATATCAGGCATGAAATCAAAATCAACATCTCGAATGATATCAAACCGAAGTCAAGTGCAACTGTGGTGCACAAAATGTCAATCATGCGAATAAATTGCCCAAAATATCAAAATCAAGATAGCGGAAATAGTCTCGCTCTAGCACATCCTCTTAAGATCTCTGGCCAACTGTCATGGTCACTCATAATATGTATCGTCGACGATGCCGAACTCTGGCCTACCGGGTGTACGAAATATGACCAATCATGGGTCCAAGTCTTCTCGTATTATTCCAGAAAGGTCCTGTCGAAGTCTCTCCCAAAACTCGTTTCTGCCGAACTGCCCGGAAGTTATCACCCTTTTATAAGTCTATTTCTTGTTCCGGAACGGCTGCATACTCATCACGACTCCTTCTGGAAGATATATCCATATACAACGCCTCTGCATGTGTATCACATATCTGATATCAGCGGAGTGGAACGTCATCTCATCAAGATCTCGTACGAACCGCTTGCTCCACTTTTCTCTAATGTCGACTGATTCGGACTCGTCTCTTCGTGGCTGCATGGACTGCGCTCCAATGGTTATACTCATAGCTGGAGTGTCCCAAGCAATGTATCCCATCACATGATATCCGAATGACGTCGAACCTTTCGATCGATTTGTCAAGGTTCCATAATCCCCCAAGAGCTCAACATCTTAAGTACAGTTTACTAGTATTCCAGTACATGCCACAGTACCTATAGACCAGCCGTAGAAGGGCAAACCCAAGCCTTATCAATGGTACCGCCGAACTGCTGCAAACCCTAAGGTTTCCAAGCATTCTTATGGTCATTATATCGAGTTAGGGTTTCATTCTTCTAGAGGGTCCATAAAATTACTTGCATGTTTTTCCGAATACTTTAAACTTGGAAAAATGGGTTTCTGACATTCGATCGTCTTCTATCGACTCTCAACGTACCTGGGTGAAGTCGTCTCTAGCTGGAATCAATCAATCTGATAACCTCGCATCGGGGTAGGAAACAAATCACATGTCCTAGTCCTTCCTCCTTGGGTGACTAGCGATCTTCTATCATATCTCTAAGTACAACTCGTGCGGCAATAGCTCCAAACATCTAGGGCAATATCTCATCATTCGCAGCAGCAACTGGCTCATTCGTCTGCACGCTGAACAGTGCCTCAATCATCAAGTATTATCGGTGCATTGACGGTCATCACATTCTGGCTGGCCTCTATCAGTGGACCAATCCTCTGGTGCAGATCTGCACGTCCGAGAAATCTCGTAAAAGCGATCCATCAACCGCTCATGGCGCGAAAACACAATAGGACTATACATCCATGCAATCGTGTGTCCCTGGAATCACGTCCTGGTCAGTCCTCGTCCGTGAAAAGCTCATGCTGACGCAACTCTAGCCGTAGCTTTCTCTCTGCCCGTGTAATCGTGGCAGCAAAAACCATAAACCAATATCGATGAGGATAGATCATAGGAATGAATATAATAATGTGCAAGGAAATGTACATCCTAAGGTTTCTTAAGCGGAGTAGCATATCGTAAGTATGCCGCGAAACATACACACGGTACGTCACTCTCCTTAAGTCACCCACTCCATCAACCAAGGTCAACCTACGCGACGAAATTTCGAGTCTAATACTCCCTCGACCAAGTCTAAGTTCCGTAAGGTCAAGCCTAGGTTTCGAATATATACAAACGCCCTAGGCTACGCATAGTCAAACATAGACTCGAACCAAGGTTAACTTAGCGCTCTGATACCAACTTTGTCACGACCCGAAATTGCATGTGACTGGCACTTGAATCATATGAAGTCTATAGGACCCCATCGAATTCAAGTAAGCCAAAAATCCCAGAAATCTAAACTATTTTAAAGAAGAAGTGAAGAAAACTTATCTTTAAAGTAAGTGGTTTTAATAATATAAGCCGAAGTCTTGCGTTTTAAAATCTCAAGTCTTTTCTGAAAATTTCGGTAGAGTTTCCTTTGTAAGTACTGGCCCCAAAAAGGTACAACATGCATAATATGAATAAAGGCATCCCCAAGCGGGAGCTACCTCTTCGTCAATTGACGGTCACAACCACGCAAGCAATATAATATACAATGCCGAAGGGCGATGATCAAAACTCAAAAGGAAACTCAAAATCATCAAGAAAACATAATAATACAACGCGCGACTCTAAGGTCGAAAGAATACACATGGTCATCTAAGTCTAATAAATAATACAGTCTGGTTGATGGAGTTTACTAGATACAACTGAATAAATAATAAAAGTACAATGGTGGTCACGATACAAGTGAACCCACCTACCAAAGCAATCACCCGGAATGAAAGCAGTGTGTCAGCAAAGCCGCAACGAAATCTGTACGGCAAAACTTGCAAGAACTGTGGCACAACGGGGGTGAGTTGCGAACTCGTGAGTAGAAAACATCACAGAGCAGAAATCGTATGTATGACTCAATCCTAGGTCAATACGATCAAACATATATATAAACCTCAAAATGATAAAATCTAAAGCATGATAAGGTGGCATGGGTAAACATCTATACATAAGTGTAATATTATATGCTCGTGTCAGTGCCTCAGATAGAAACATATCATAAATATGAAGTATGAAAGCAATATAATGAAAACAGAATGCATCATGTATGAGAAAACTGTTTTCTTAATTTAGTGAGAATTCTGTATTTATAAGTTTGTGTATCATCAATGAAATCATCAGAAATCAGTGCCAAGTATCTACACAAAATATATCTCAAAATCTCAGGCTCCGGCTATCCGGACTGGCCTGTATCATCAAATCTCAATATCTCAGGCTCCGGCTATCCGGACTGGCCTGTATCATAAATCTCAAGACCACGTCGGTATCCTCCGGATATCCGGCGTGTCACAATAAAATCATCGGTCAGTAGTGCTCCCCTGTCTCAGGATCAACGCCATCATCTGCGACCTTCTCGCCCCGGGGTACCGCACCGGGTCCACCATGCACCCACAGACGGTTCCCCCTTTTCCTCGAATCGGGTGTATGATATCGCTCAAGAGCCGAGAAAACTCATGGTGGACATATCTCAAATCATAATATGAGAAAACCACACTTTTATCTTTTAAAAATGATAATGAGTTTATAAAATCTTGCGGTTTCTCCAAATCCAGAAATCTCATGGAAAATCCGAAATCCAAACTGAAAAGTCAATAATAATGAATACTGGGCTCCGGCAATCCGGACCGGCCCTTATAATATTGCATGACAATGAATATATAATATGCATGAAATATCAAGCAATGAATGCAATAATGAACTGGCATATGAAACAATAACATAATGGAACTATCAGCTAGCAAACGATATCAATAGAGTAATATTCTCTAAAGTGTACGTGATATGGCAATTACCGATGATGATGTGTGTGAGCCGGCAAGCAAGTGTATGTGGAACATACGCATCATCGGTAATGGTGCTGGTATCCTGACAGCATGGTTTCATAATCACTACAGTACACAATAAGCATGCAATGCGATGATAACAACATGGATAAAGAAGAATGAATAATAAAAGCAGCAATACCGAATAAACAACAATGAATAGTAAATGCAACAATAAGGAATCTACATTAATATATATGGGTCATACAGTTTTGCCGTTTGAAATAACACGAATCGTGGTGTTTAGAAAATAGGGCTACGGTGTTTTTAAAAAAAAGGTACATCCTTTGAAATATCCGTAGAATCTCTTGGCTTGTCTTTAAAATACTCACGATTCGTTAGTTTGAAATAGGTATGACCCGAATCTAGTCTGACATCTAGAAGTAAACTACTGGACTAAATTAACAGACTGATCGAAAGGGTAAGGAAAACCACCTAAGTCTGAGTCGATATAATAATAATAATAATAATAATAATAATAATAATCGGTGATCCCGCTTCAATCGTATCACATACGATACAATATATATAATATGACATTCTCAAGTCAAGAGTGCGGATCTATCATCAATATATAGCTCGTACGACAAATCCATCGTACGTCATCCCAAATCTGGGTACGGGTAGAATATCACATTTATCTCATTTTTCATCTAATATACTTATCATCAGATATCGTGAACTGGGGGTACTGATCTAAGTCTAGTACAACACTGATACCGTCTACATATATGTTATAACAACCCTAATTTTCTTATACATTTTTTCCATACAAATTTTTAAATTGTTTTTTTCAAAATCCTTAAAGGGGTATTTATTGCCTGAGCACAAGACTTAAGTAATTAATTAGCAATTTAATTACAAGAAAGAGCTTGTAGCTCATTAGTAATACCATGCATTGCTGAACCAAGCCACTAGAGTTCAAATCCCATGCACCACATTATTTTTAATATTATTTTGTTTTAAAATTTTTAGAAGTCCAACAATCAACACGTGATAAATTCCAAAATTTCCACTACTCATAAAAAAAACTAAATATACCAGAGCCTGCACCTGATGACCCCTCACGTCCCCATGCCCTGACTCGGCCCGACTCGGGCCGGCGCCGCCGGCCGGACTCGGCTGGACGGCCGAGTCCCCAACATGGGAGTTATGACTTTTCCTCTTCTCATACCCCCTGCATACTTTAAATAGTGAGATCATTTCCAGAGAGCCCATTAACACTCATTTACTCCATTTTTAATACATTTTCCTATATTTTTACATTTTTTAAATTAAAACCCTTCATCTACCCTAACTTTAGCCTAACCCTATAAATACACCCCTACCCTCTACCCTCTCACCCCAAAACTCTAAGCCAACTCTCTAGAATTCTCAAGAAAACCTTATGTGCAATCGAAGTGAACGAAAGGTGAAGCTCCGGCAAATTCTTCGGTGGATTTTCCGGCAATGACCGTAGGAACTCCCGGCGATGAAACGACGCACCGCCGACTCCTTCCGAACCATATCCCCCTTCTAGTTGTCCAAAACCCGTAAGTCCCCAAATTCTACCTCTTTTTTCTTTTCTAAAATACGGATTTACAAAACCCGACGGAATCGGAACAAATCCGATTTCCGATTCGGTTTCTTATAAAACTTCACTTCTCGTTAATACAATTATGCTTAAACTCTCTCATGTTGACTATTAAACACTAATCAACCAAATTGATCAAGTTTCATTTCATAAAATGATGGCTATTTCAATTTATCGTATTTTTTACTTAAATACCACATTGTTTCGATTCTACATTTAACTCCATTAAACCTACTATACCTTTAAGTAGATCACGAGGTAACGACCTACCTCCTCACATACTCATATGCAACATAACACGATACCCTCGAGAACTCAGAATATGGGAAAAGAAACATTTTCATTTAAATACCCTTTACTTAATAAAATCATTTCTAAAAGATTTAGTATTGATACATCTTTACAAATAAATAACCTTTGAGCTAATAATAAAAATATCTAGACCCAGCTAATTAAGGACTGTCGCACTCATTAGGACAGAGGAAGATTGTGGGTATTCAGTCATTTATCTAAATCTGACTTTGTGGTGTCTAGGCTAGACAAGTGAGAAATGTAACTTTAAAAGGCCCGTCTTACGGTGATTCGTGAGCGGATCCCTCCTTTCTTCACTTGTACTTACCTGGCCACAATTGGCGGTGAAGAGGCTATTTGAGGTATCTCACAACTTGTCGCTTTGGACCAGTTAGGAGCAGTCTAGTTGACTCAGGAGACCCTAGAACATAGAATACGGGAAAACGAAACTTTTTCATTTAAATACCATAATTAATGAAACCGTTTTCCTTAATGATTAGTATTTATACAAATCTTTGCAAAGCGCCGCTACAACCCATTTGGGGAACCCGTTCGGGATGGTGCGGATTATCGCACATCCTCGGGCTTAGTAGTGCGAGATTCAGACCTCCGCAAGGAGCATTCGGTCTCGAAAGATTTAAAATACGACATCTTAAGAAAACGAGATTTCTAGAATATTATACATATATAAAAAAATTATTTTCATATAAATATACGTATATGTAACATAAACATATATATTTTTGAAGTATTATAAATATTCCACATTTTCTACAATATCACAAGAATCAATTTTACACTAAAATACCATGAATTCCATACAAATCTGTAATACAAATGAATACATTTATTTCTGAAATTAGGATATTTTCACTAGAAATATCACAATATAAAATCTACATTCATTACAACTCTAAAGAAGAATAATAAATACTTGGGGTGTATTTTGAAAAGTATATACAAGTATTTTTACATAAAATCCCCTCAAATTTTATAAATTATCCTAAGGACCCTAATAAACATAGGTTTGAGCGGGACCAATCTCTTGAGCCTCAGGGAGCCGGAGAAGTGGGTGCTTGCCGATTTAAGGTAGACAACTTAATAATGGTGTTATCAATACGGTAATCGTCTAGAAAAAAGACACAAATCCTGCCGTCCATGTGCAGTGGTTACCGATAACATCAAAACAATCAGGACTTCAATTTACTGACTCAGAGTGAGTCTCATTATAATCTGACTTGAATATGATTCAAGTACAATCTACAATCTTCAATATTACAATTCAACATGAATCCATGAATCCAATTATCAATCTATACAACTTGACTGAACCGAACCATGGATATACATTCCATTTACATGGTTCTCCAGTTATTCCATTTACATGATTCTACGGTTACACCCGTTTACTGATATCATGGTTTCGGTCAGTCATTCAATTATACAATCAATACAATTTACAATACAACAATACAATCAAGATAACACGGGGTTTAAGGGGTAGATTGGTACGGAAGGTGTTAAAAGTGGCACGAGACTGCAAGATTAATACACCTAATATGAATCCAATTGCCGTTGTTCCGGGTTGTATAACGGAGCCTTGTACTTACATTTGTCTCTAGTCTCTGGCATATAGAGACTCCTCTCGTATACACTGGCATTCTTCTGTACCAAGCTACAAACAACAGCGTTAACACAAAATCATAACAATATAATACAACTTTAAAAGCTGTCTTCTTATTCTGTCTATTCTATTTCTCCCTTCTCTTAGGGACTTACCAAGCGATCTGTTCGCTGACGACATTCTCTTTCATTCTTCTTTGAATGTCGTCAGGTGATCTGGACACATCAGAGATCGAGCCCAGCACTGAAGACTTGGACCAGTTCAGTGAAGACCCCGAGCTCTAGTTCATTGTACATTTTCCATTTCAGTACTCATCTTTTCTGTTATGCCATTGTTTAGGCATCGCTTTTTATTTCAGTTGTATTTACTTTCCATGCATTGTACAGAAAGAATGTGAATAAATAAAGTTGTTGTTTATTATATCATGTCTCTTGTGCTTTACTTTTATATTGCTTAGATACGCTTAGCGTATTTACTTCACAGTAAATACGTGGCGGCCTCGTCGAGTCCTCTGCCGTATACCGGGAAGTGGGGCGTGACAGGTTTTGTTGGTGGCCCATACAGGTCAGAGCTGTATGGAACCCTAAGCAATATAAACCACAAGAACCAGCAACTAAAACATTCTTTACAATCATGTTACTTGAATTTTATCATTTCATGTACTTTGAATCTATCCTAACCTAAATTTTATATTCAAGGTTATGGATTCTCTAAAACCTTCGCATTCTTTCATTCCTTCACACATTCTTCACATTTTTAAAACCCTTGCACCACCTTATTATTTTTCATATACTGTCAGTACACCAGCACCAAACTTTTCTTGGATTTGTTACACTTTCCTTTTACAAATTTCGAGGATGAAATTTTTATAAGGAGGGTAGAATGTAACAACCCTAATTTTCTTATACACTTTTTCCATACAAATTTTTAAATTGTTTTTTTTAAAATCCTTAAAGGGGTATTTATTGCCTGAGCACAAGACTTAAGTAATTAATTAGCAATTTAATTACAAGAAGGAGCTTGTAGCTCATTGGTAATACCTTGCATTGCTGAACCAAGCCACCAGAGTTCAAATCCCATACCCCATATTATTTTTAATATTATTTTGTTTTAAAAATTTTAGAAGTCCAACAGTCAACACGTGATAAATTCCAAAATTTTCACTATTCATAAAAAAACTAAATATACCAGAGCCTACACTTGATGACCCCCCACCTCCCCATGCCCCGAGTTGGCCGGTCCGCCGGCCGGACGGCCGAGTCCCCAACATGGGAGTTGTGACTTTTCCTCTTCTCATACCCCCTGCATACTTTAAATAGTGAGATCGTTTCCAGAGAGCCCATTAACACTCATTTACTCCAGTTTTAATACTTTTTCCTACATTTTTACATTTTTAAAATTAAAACCCTTCATCTACCCTAACCCTATAAATACACCCCTACCCTCTATCCTCTCATCCCAAAACTCTGAGCCAACTCTCTAGAATTCTTAAGAAAACCTTGCGTGCAATCGAAGTGGCGAAAGGTGAAGCTCCGGCAAATTCTTCGGCGGATTTTCCGGCAACGACCGTAGGAATTCCCGGCGACGAAACGACTCACCGCCGACTCCTTCCGAACCATATCCCCCTTCTAGTTGTCCAAAACCCGTAATTCCCCAAATTCTATCTCTCTTTTCTTTTCTAAAATACGGATTTACAAAACCCGATGGAATCGGAACAAATCTGATTTCCGATTCGGTTTCTTATAAAACTTCACTTCTCGTTAATACAATTATGCTTAAGCTCTCTCATGTTGACTATTAAACACTAATCAACCAAATTGATCAAGTTTCATTTCATAAAATGATGGCTATTTCAATTTATCGTATTTTTCACTTAAATACCACATTGTTTCAATTCTACATTTAACTCCATTAAACCTGCTATACCTTTAAGTAGATCACGAGGTAACGACATACCTCCTCACACACTCATAAGCAACATAACATGATACCTTCGAGAACTCAGAATACGGGAAAACAAACATTTTCATTTAAATACCCTTTACTTAATAAAACCATTTCTAAAAGATTTAGTATTGATACATCTTTACAAATAAATAACCTTTGAGCTAATAATAAAAATATCTAGACCCAGCTAATTAAGGACTGTCGCATTCATTAGGACGGAGGAAGGTTGTGGGCATTCAGTCGTTTATCTAAACCTGACTTTGTGGTGTCTAGGCTAGACAAGTGAGAAAGGTAACTTTAAAAGGCCCGTCTCGCGGTGATTCGTGAGCGGATCCCTCCTTTCTTCACTTATACTTACCTGGACACAATTGGCGGTGAAGAGACGATTTGAGGTATCTCACAACTTATCGCTTTGGACCAGTTAGGAGCAGTCTAGTTGACTTAGGAGACCCTAGAACATAGAATACGGGAAAACGACACTTTTTCATTTAAATACCATAATTAATAAAACCGTTTTCCTTAATGATTAGTATTTATACAAATCTTTGCAAAGCGCTGCTACAACCCATTTGGGGAACCCGTTTGGGATGGTGCGGATTATCGCATATCCTCGGGCTTAGTAGTGCGAGATTCAGACCTCCGCAAGAAGCATTCGGTCTTAAAAGATTTAAAATACGGCATCTTAAGAAAACGAGATTTCTAGAATATTATAGATATATACAAAAATTATTTTCATGTAAATATATGTATAAGAAACATAAACATATATATTTTTGAAGTATTATAAATATTCCACCTTTTCTACAATATCACAAGAATCAATTTTACACTAAAATACCATGAATTCCATACAAATCAATATTACAAATGAATACCTTTATTTCTGAAATTAGGATATTTTCACTAGAAATATCACAATATAAAATATATATTCATTACAACTCTAAAGACGAATAATAAATACTTGGGGTGTATTTTGAAAAGTATATACAAGTATTTTTACATAAAACCCTCTCAAGTTCTATATATTATCCTAAGGACCCTAGTAAACATAGGTTTGAGCGGGACCAATCTCTTGAGCCTCAGGGAGCCGGAGAAGTAGGTGCTTGCCGATTTAAGGTAGACAACTTAATAATGGTGTTATCAATACGGTAATCGTCTTGGAAAAAGACACAAATCCTGCCGTCCATGTGCAGTGGTTACCAATAACATCAAAACAATCAGGACTTCAATTTACTGACTCAGAGTGAGTCTAATTATAATCTGAATAGAATATGATTCAAGTACAATCTACAATCTACAGTCTACAATCTACAATCTTCAATCTTCAATATTACAATTCAACATGAATCTATGAATCCAATTATCAATCTATACAACTTGACCGAACCGAACCATGGATATACATTCCATTTACATGGTTCTCAAGTTTTTCCATTTACATGATTCTACGGTTACACCCGTTTACTGATATCATGGTTTCGGTCAGTCATTCAATTATACAATCAATACAATTTACAATATAACAATACAATCAAGATAACATGGGGTTTAAGGGGTAGATTGGTACGGAAGGTATTAAAAGTGGCACGAGACTGCAAGATTATGACACCTAACATGAATCCAATTGCCGTTGTTCCGGGTTGTATAACGAAGCCTTGTACTTACATTTGCCTCTTGTCTCTGGCATATAGAGACTCCTCTTGTATACACTGGCATTCTTCTGTACCAAGCTACAAACAACAGCGTTAACACAACATCATAACAATATAATACAACTTTAAAAGCTATCTTCTTATTCTGTCTATTCTATTTCTCCCTTCTCTTTGGGACTTACCAAGCGATCTGTTCGCTGACGACATTCTCTTTCTTTCTTCTTTGAATGTCATCAGGTGATCTGGACACATCGGAGATCGAGCCCAGCACTGAAGACTTGGACCGGTTCAGTGAAGACCCCGAGCTCTAGTTCATTGTACATTTTCCATTTTAGTACTCATCTTTTCTGTTATGCCATTGTTTAGGCATCGCTTTTTATTTCAGTTGTATTTACTTTCCATGCATTGTACAAAAATAATGTGAATAAATAAAGTTGTTGTTTATTATATCCTGTCTCTTGTGTTTTACTTTTATATGTCTTAGATATGCTTAGCGTATTTACTTCACAGTAAATACGTAGCGGCATCGTCGCGTCCTCTGCCGTATACTGGGAAGCAGGGCGTGACATATGTATGCGTGTGTATGAAAACACATCGTCCAAGGACCCGCTATACTAATCATGTCGTATCTCATAATACAAACTATATCATATCACCGATCTTGTGGCATCATGCCCAAACTCATCGACTCATCTCCAAGTATCATATACTATCCTCATCATCCCTGTATATGTATACGTATATATTGTTGGAGATAGTGCCCTCAGAGTCAATTATTGGATCACAGGCACGTGATTGCAATGATTGAGGGAGGACCTATCCCGGTAGAACAGTCTTACTCGAGATGATAGTATGTTATCTGGTTTACCTTTATCATCGTGTACTGCTTTAGGTGATCTGACAGATCGCTATTGCACGTTGATAGAGCCCCTAGGATTCTTGCTTGACTGCCAGCAGTATAAGGGCGATCATATACGTGGGAGCTGGTAGTCTATAAGCACATCCTTAAAAGGTCCCTAGTCGTGGGAGTTTCGAGACAGGGCATCGATTCTCCAGAGTAGACTAGTGTATACAGTCGAGACCCCGACGAGGGGCGGTGGCCGGTCTCACAATCCGCTGGTGTCAGTTGGTTCACCTAAGATGTATACAGGTGCTCATTGGGTTATGAGTACACCGGACAGGACTCACCGGGAACATGCTAGTTGGTCTTATACCTGACGTCAGATAGCAGTTCCCTGGTGACATGTGTACAGGTTAGTTCATCGACCCGAGGATCGTCATTTTTCTCGTGTGAGTTCCCACTGTACTTTGATTACTACCCTACCACGGCTCAAAGGAGTCGTGCAAACAGGTTTTAGTTGGGTACAGTCCCGAGCCACATGGAGGCAGTGAGCGGATCTTCAGGGGTTCGTCTCTCCCGGTATTGGGGGTGAGGTCGCGCTGTGTCTAGGAGAGCCATTACACGAAGTTCTTGGCCAAGGCAGGAGATTTACTGGTAGGTATTTCAGTAGTATCTCAGGGTGTTCTAGGCTACACTCCGACGCGACTTGTACCGCTTTTGGGGGTCTGACTTTTACCAACCCCCTAGGCCCGCCATGCGATGCTCATAGACGAACGGACCGGACTGTACGGATATTGTCACTGACAGGCTCAGTAGGGTGTCAGGATGAGTTCGCTCATCGACGTCCCTTTTGGTCAATAGCTGGTGGCCCGTCACGTATTGGCTTATACCTCTGACGTGCTAGTGGTTAAATCCACAACCATAGTATTGACGAGTCTTTAGAGTCCACCACACTTACAGTTACTCAAGCTTTCGGGCGAAATGCTGTAGAGGCCGTATGGAGATATGGCAGGGTCCGATCAGATACGTGCGGTATTGCACGGATCAGGATCGAACGGTTAGTACTAGTGGCCATATAGATATATGGCAAGGTTCGATCAGATACGTGCGGTATTGCACGGATCAGGATCGAACGGATTTTACTAGCCGGCTTTGGTTTAAGCCGGATCCTAGTATAGTACAGTGTAGATTTTGTCTCATTACATTTGTATCCGGTCGGAATACAGATGCGGGTGTGTATGCACAGTATCGGGATTTTCCTGTAATTTATTACGGGACCAGGTTTCTGGAGTTGCCAGTTTGCATTCCGTTCCGGCCGGTTTTCCTTTGTTCTTTTCCGGCCGGACTTTTCGATGGAGGGTGTTATTTGCAAGTTTGCAAATAACATTTTGTGGAGGGGGTTTCTTGCATATGGATTAATTATGAAAGCATCTTTTGATACCATTCCTTTCTATCATCATCACTTGCTTTTTGGTGATTAGAGTTGATTAGAGTTTGATGGGAGATTGTTATCATGAGGTTTTGGTTATGGTCACCCTTTCTCTTTTCCTACACTCACCTCCCTCTTGCTTATGTTTGGATTCCTCCACCATTTCTCATTAGATGAGAGAGGCCACACTTGAGAGAAGAAAAGAGAGAGTTTCATTTTGAGCTTGTGGGATTTTTCTTGATCTCATTTTATGCTAGGAAAAATGCAAGCACCATTTTTCCTTATCTTGTTTCCTCCATCATCTTCAAATGGCAACAAAACCCCAAATGAGACATAGCCTCTACACTACACATTCTACAGCAAATCTTGGACGTGTCGGCCAGCCAACTTCGCGCCCGAGTTGCCTCGGTATTGAGGTGGGAGCCCGTAAAAGATGCAGGCGATGTGGTGCCCTTCCGGCGAGGAGGCGACGACCGAACTTTCCGCAGGAGATCGGGACGACGACGAGAAGACCGGAGGACTCGGATCACTCGGTATATCTCTTCCCATCTTATAGTTAGCTAGAACTAGTTTAATGGTCCGATCCGGGTGTTTAGTGCGCGGTGGTGCCGGTTTGCTAAGTTCGCAAAATTAAAGTTTATCACCGCTTCCGCATTTGGCCGTCGGATTGACGGCCTGGGCGCCGCCGTGCACTTACAGTGGTATCAGAGCCTCGCCATTAACATAGTCTAGCTTGGTTTAATGTGTTTTACATTTCCGATCGAACAATTTTCCAAAAACCGTATTTTCCTTCACATCAGTTTCTGTCAAAATTTTTTGAAGCCCAAAAATTTTTCAGGTTGTCCCAAAATGATGTGTAGAGAATTGTAAGAACACTGCAAAAATTTGGTAATGTGATCCTTCCATACGACCGCGGAACCGCAGCCTTAGCCCCTCTTTGGCCGCGGTTCCGCCGCAGGAAGTTGGCTTCACATCACCAATTTTTTGCAGTGGGCTTGTGGGCTGATTTTAGGGGTTTTGGAATATTAAAATTGGGCCCAGAATTTCTGTGAGTGCTACAGTATTGCTTGGGGGCCCACTTGTTAATTTTTGATCGATCGGATATTTTAAACACATTATTTCACAGTATTTACATTATATCTGCGACCGTGAATGTCACTTGATCGGTAAATCCAGTCTAACTGCGATAGCCCGGTTAGACGGATTTGCGAACGTGACTTTCACGTTGATGTTCTGTGTTTTGCTGTGATGTTGTGGATCGGTCGTGGGGGATAGCCTGGATGCAATGCTAGTACAGTTGTGGTTGTATTATGTACATTTGATATTGCGGGGCGAGCGTCCGACATGTGGACTGCCGTCACTGCCTGTTTGTATTATTTTTTTTGGGGCATGGCCAGGTTGCGGTCGATGTACCCGTTGTATGTATATTTTACTTTCTGTACTAGGATTACCCCGCGGAGGGGTGCACGGATAGCCGGGTTCTGGAAGGCAACAAGCCCGCATCTCATGGCATTGAGACGGAGGGGGCTTCACTCTAGGATTGGCGGGCTATTCGCCGCACTCGTAGGGGGTACAGGTTGACCCAGGAGGGGTGCCCAAGTTACCGGATTCCATGAAGTGCTGTGTGGTCCATTCACGGTGCTGAAGGGGGTTGTCTCGCTTCAGGTTTCGGCGGGTGACTTGCCGCGCCCGTAGGGGTCTAGGTTTTCATTGCACAGGCTATCCACACGACCAGGGGAACGTCGGGTTTCAGTAGTGGCTCTGTGAAACCCGGGGATCCCAGATATCTGTTTTGTTCTGTGATGCTGTACATTTCTGTGATGTTGCATTTTTATCACGCCTTGAGCGAATATAATATATTGGTATATATATTAGTAGATGTTGTATATGTTTTACATCCACGCTAGTCCAGTCCCCGCTCTGTCGTTAGTTAGCTAACCTAACGGGTAATGACGGGACCCAGTGGCGAATGCGGATGGCTTATATGTACATCAGTATATTTTCGTTCTTTGTGGTGTGATCAATTGATGAGACTGCGTTGATTCGGATCAATGCAAGTTAAAACAAACCTATTCTGATGTTGTTGGAACACTTTTCAAAAAGCTGTTATTGCAAGGA
Organism: Agapanthus africanus; assembly: GCA_030015575.1. NCBI lineage: Eukaryota > Viridiplantae > Streptophyta > Magnoliopsida > Asparagales > Amaryllidaceae > Agapanthus > Agapanthus africanus. The sequence goes on along the minus strand of JASDDO010000026.1, from coordinate 18,141,452 downwards.
CGTTCACTTTTGTTTTGCATCGCGGTATTCAGTTGGAATATCCTGCTCCTCAGTCGACGAGGCAAGGGCCGAGATCCCTTCACCGGGAGTGACCCCTTGGACAGAAGTTTGCATCAGGGCAATAACTTCACTATAGCCGATTACTTTTGCTTTGCATCGTGGTATTCAGTTGGAATATCCTGCACCTCATTCTACGGGGAAAGAGCCGAGATCCATTCACCGGGAGTGACCTCTTTAGCCAAGGTTTTCGTCACTATATTTTTAAAAGCTATCAGTTCCTTCAACGATATCAAGTTCATTACGTTAAAGGTTTTCGCCAGAAACCATTCGTAGCCCTCCATCGTTTCATATGGATAGTTAATAGTATTCAAGCTGTGTATGTTGGCCAAAGTCAAGGCACGGTGTTTGGTAGCTGTTGAGATAGATGCGTTGGTTTGGGACAGTCGTACTGCCATTTTGGCCAAAGTCAAGGATAGGTACGGGTGGGTTCAAATTAACCAGGAAAATGACGGGTAGAACTTGACATGTGACTTATGATATGTTGGCCAAAGTCAAGGTCATAAGAGCATGGGGTAGAAATCCACATCGGGAGTTTCAAAAGAACTGAAACTTGCCAGATATGCGCATACCTTCTGGAGTATGATAGCATGAGCGGATTCCGTCACGTTATCATGCGATGATAGTTGGATCCCGATTCCCACTGATGAGTTGGTTTACTCCTCGGGTGATCCCGGCTAATTCTTCTTTGAGGTTTGGGGAAGAATTTGACGTTATAGTGGGAGGTTTCCAGATTAGATAAAGTGATAACCATTCTGATCTAGGTTAGAGTGCACGCTGAGTGTTTCTTTTCTCTCTCTCTCTTTGGCAGCGACCATTGACCCGACCCTAGACTATGACTCAGTGACCATGTTGACCGAACCTTCTTAACACTGGCTTTTGGATTGTCAAAGTTGCAAACCTCTTTGTCACTCCTACTTTTACCCTTTTCTCCGGGACACCCCGTATTACTACGAACGTCCACTTCCATTGGACAAAACCATCGTATGGTTATATACGAACTCGAAGGACTTCGAGGATGGTTTCTGGTTCTGGAGAAAACGGATAGGATTATTCAGTTGTCTTTTCCTTTTACCTTCTCTCTCAGATTGCGAGTACTCCTTAGTTTAGGAGATAGTACACCTATTACGCAAATTGGATAGTCTTCTTCCAGACCTTAGGCTGGTGCCGACCGGTAGAGAATGAAGAAAGCCAATTAGCCTAAACGGTGTACAGAAGGTATTATGTTAAGACAAAGCAAGGGATTAGTAAGAGGGCAAAGTAAATTGCGACTGCTATTCACGATCAAACCAAGTATTTCTTCGCCAATCCTAAATCATCTTTGTATTTCTCCAGGACACTCCGTATCACTACGAAGATCCACAGTTTATTGGATACTCCATCGTATGGTTATATACGAACTCGAAAGGAACTTGTTCCAGTTCGGGGATGGATTCTGGTCCAGGAGAAATAGGAATAAGGTTTATTCGGTTGTCTTTTATCTTCACCTTCTCTCGCATTGCGAGTGCTCCTAGGATTAGGACGGTACACCCATTATGCTTATTGGATAGTCTTCTTCCAAGCCATAGGCTGGTGCCGAACGGCAGGGAAGGAAGAAAACCAATTGGCCTAAATGGGTGTGCAGAAGGTAATGACTAAAGACATATAAAGGGATTTGGAGAGGTGACAAAGAATTATACGGTTATAGTTGTGAATCTGGATAATGGTAGAGGCATTACTAGGAATACCAGGATACCCCATCGAAACATTTCAATATTTCAGTTCAGCTGTGTACTGTTAAAAGAAAACTGATTTCCGGATTGGACACTTGCTCCAGGGTATGTATTTACCAGGTTTGATTCTCACATCTGTATGGTTTTACAGATGGTGAGTGGGAGTAAGTTATTGGGAATAGGGTAATCATCCTCATTATATCGGGATTCGTTGTAATCGGTGATATTTGAGGAGATCATCTGGGCTGTTTGCCGGTCGGCAAATATTTGGTTTTGAATATCCGCTGTTGTGCACCAATTTCAAATTGATATATCTGTACGTCTATTTTCATAGAGTGAGATATACCTTTTGATATTATGTCGATGACATTTACCTATATCAGTGGATGGTTAGGTAAGGAGCATTAAACAGCGGTGTAATTCTTCTTAACCATAAGTACAGTTTTCAACCTACGACACACAGTGAAAGAGTTGTTAGACTCAGCAGACTTATACAGAGTATTGTGTGTTGTCCAGGGTCCATCAGGACAGAGGGGTTGGTCCTCGTACTATATTCGGTTTACTTATGACTTCTCTAGTTTTTAGACAAGTGTTTCGTGGAAACACAGGGTCCGAATTTTGAGAAGTTATAGGTATTTGAATAAAGTAGAGAACCAGGTATTGCAAGTATCGGAATTCTTCAAAGTGATCGAAGATGTAGATACTTGTGTATGGTATTCAGTTGATAGTAATGATAAAGAGAAATTGCTTCTCTTTCAGGTTACTCATAATTGGAAGCATTCCTAAGTTGAGTAACGCTGATCGGCCTCTCTCCATTTAGTTGACATGCACTGGAGATAGCTGCATGTTTTGAATCTGGTTCAATTAAATCAGTGCCTCTGTTTTCTATATTGGATATAGAACAGTTCATATCTTAACGATGTTAAGGTACGGGGAGTTGTCCGGTTTATGCTTAAAACCAGACTCTGGATAACTCAAGGCACGTTTCTGTAATGGCTGTTTGTGGGTTGACCCAGGCTATGACGAGGGTTGACTTTCTACCATCTGGAAGATCAATAGTAATATTGTTCTTGACTCGCCACAGTTTTATTAAAAATGGATTTTTTTTCAGAAAAACAGTAGTGGGAGTATGGTAGAACTGGAAGCGATTCCAGAACCACAAACGATTACTGAAGATTTGATAGGAACCTAAAGATTCAATCTGGTTTGACATTCCATTGGCCACTCCGCCGATACGGTGGGTAACCTCAGGCACCCGAGAGGTACTCCGGTAGCCTCAAGGACGGTGAAAGGGAGGTTCTTGTTTACCCACACTTGCCATTGCTGTTGTTCCGGGCTGCGAGACCCGGTGGGAGGATGAGTATAGCGTCGTTCTAAACTAGCTTTAGAAGTGCACGTCTATATGACTCTGCCAGAGGGTTGTCGTAGTCCGTGGGAGCAGCGGAAGCATTGGTGGACATCAGGCTTATGTCTATTTATAGACTAAAGTTGATATAGCGGAGATAGATCATCTATTTCTGATGTGACAGGCATAGGTTTGACGTCATCAGAATAGGGGATAGATCTGTTGAGAAGGTAGTAGGGTGTGATATCCGGGTTTTGGATGACATACACAAAGTAGGAAGTGATATTCCTATACTTCGATCGGTTATACTTTGGTCATCACACAGTGGTTTCTCCACATGGGACTTGGACATTATATCAGACATACTGGTTACTAGATCTATGGTTTTAGATCTAGATTTGGGTGGTTTCCCAATCAGGGTACTTTGACAGCATTCTAAGAGTATTTAGAATGAAAGACTCCTGGCACGGTAGTGTACCTGCAAGTGATGGAGTCACCCTCTTTAAAGGTGTCTTATAGACTAAAGTAGAGAGGGATGTGTATGATTGGCAGATCACTTGCTTAGGCAATTGAGTCAATCGTGAGATGTCAAGTACCACACCAGATGTTGTTCTTGCACTAAATGCAATAAGTTGACATTGATCCAATCCTGGAGAAACAGTCGGAAGCAGTTTTAGAACATAAGTGGATGTTCTAGGGATATGATAACGACAGCCTCATTCGGGAGACAGTTATCATTCCAGGCTTCCAAGGTGACATGGACGACAAGGAGGTTGTCAGAGTTATAGTTTTCCTTCTGACGAGGGGCAGTATTTTGGACAGGTGGTCCAAGGCAATACTGAGGGTGGCATGACGCAGGATACTGATTAAGTTCAGTTGACGATACAGTCTAAGAAGTTTGGATTTGGAGTTCATTTATGAGCTAGGTCCCATCAGACATCCAGACATTCTAAGACAGGTATTGCTCATTTTGGGAGATGGCTTTTCTCCGCGAACTTGAGATAGAGATAGACATAGAAAGAAACATCAAGGCGGATCCACTCACTGAGGCTATTCCTCAAACGCAATAGTTTCGTAAACGAGTTTTGTGAGACTGACTAGTAAGGGAGTTAGGTGTTCGGTATCACACAGGCTGTGAGTATGCGACATCGCAATAATTAGCCTTGAGTGCAAGTGGGAGATTGTTGGAGATAGTTCCCTCAGAGTCAATTATTGGATCACAGGCACGTGATTGCAATGATTGAGGGAGGACCTATCCCGGTAGGACAGTCTTACTCGAGATGATAGTATGCTATCTGGTTTACCTTTATCATCGTGTACTGCTTTAGGTGACCTGACAGATCGCTATTGCACATTGATAGAGCCCCTAGGATTCTTGCTTGACTGCCAGCAGTATGAGAGCGATCATATACGTGGGAGCTGGTAGTCTATAAGCACATCCTTAAAAGGTCCCTAGTCGTGGGAGTTTCGAGACAGGGCATCGATTCTCCAGAGTAGACTAGTGTATACAGTCGAGACCCTGACGAGGGGCGGTGGCCGGTCTCACAAGCCGCTGGTGTCAGTTGGTTCACCTAAGATGTATACAGGTGCTCATTGGGTTATGAGTACACCGGACAGGACTCGCCGGGAACATGCTAGTTGGTCTTATACCTGACGTCAGATAGCAGTTCCCTGGTGACATGTGTACAGGTTAGTTCATCGACCCGAGGATCGTCATTTGTCTCGTGTGAGTTCCCACTGTACTTTGATTACTACCCTACCACGGCTCAAAGGAGTCGTGCAAACAGGTTTTAGTTGGGTACAGTCCCGAGCCACATGGAGGCAGTGAGCGGATCTTCAGGGGTTCGTCTCTCCCGGTATTGGGGGTGAGGTCGCGCTGTGTCTAGGAGAGCCATTACACGAAGTCCTTGGCCAAGGCAGGAGATTTACTGGTAGGTATTCCAGTAGTATCTCAGGGTGTTCTGGGCTACACTCCGACACGACTTGTACCGCTTTTGGGGGTCTGACTTTTACCAACCCCCTAGTCCCGCCATGCGATGCTCATAGACGAACGGACCGGACTGTACGGATATTGTCACTGACAGGCTCAGTAGGGTGTCAGGATGAGTTTGCTCATCGACGTCCCTTTTGGTCAATAGCTGGTGGCCCGTTACGTATTGGCTTATACCTCTGACGTGCTAGTGGTTAAATCCACAACCATAGTATTGACGAGTCTTTAGAGTCCACCACACTTACAGTTACTCAAGCTTTCGGGCGAAACGCTGTAGAGGCCGTATGGAGATATGGCAGGGTCCGATCATATACGTGCGGTATTGCACGGATCAGGATCGGACGGTTAGTACTAGTGGCCGTATAGATATATGGCAAGGTTCGATCGGATACGTGCGGTATTGCACGGATTAGGATCGAACGGATTTTACTAGCCGGCTTTGGTTTAAGCCGGATCCTAGTATAGTACAGTGTAGATTTTGTCTCATTGCATTTGTATCCGGTCGGAATACAGATGCGGGTGTGTATGCACAGTATCGGGGTTTTCCTGTAATTTATTACGGGACCAGTTTTCTGGAGTTTCCAGTTTGCATTCCGTTCCGGCCGGTTTTCCTTTGTTCTTTTCCGGCCGGACTTTTCGATGGAGGGTGTTATTTGCAAGTTTGCAAATAACATTTTGTGGAGGGGGTTTCTTGCATATGGATTAATTATGAAAGCATCTTTTGATACCATTCCTTTCTATCATCATCACTTGCTTTTTGGTGATTAGAGTTGATTAGAGTTTGATGGGAGATTGTTATCATGAGGTTTTGGTTATGGTCACCCTTTCTCTTTTCCTACACTCACCTCCCTCTTGCTTATGTTTGGATTCCTCCACCATTTCTCATTAGATGAGAGAGGCCACACTTGAGAGAAGAAAAGAGAGAGTTTCATTTTGAGCTTGTGGTATTTTTCTTGATCTCATTTTATGCTAGGAAAAATGCAAGCACCATTTTTCCTTATCTTGTTTCCTCCATCATCTTCAAATGGCAACAAAACCCCAAATGAGACATAGCCTCTACACTACACATTCTACAGCAAATCTTGGACGCGTCGGCCAGCCAACTTCGCGCCCGAGTTGCCTCGGTATTGAGGTGGGAGCCCGTAAAAGATGCAGGTGATGTGGTGCCCTTCCGGCGAGGAGGCGACGACCGAACTTTCCGCAGGAGATCGGGACGACGACGAGAAGACCGGAGGACTCGGATCACTCGGTATATCTCTTCCCATTTTATAGTTAGCTAGAACTAGTTTAATGGTCCGATCCGGGTGTTTAGTGCGCGGTGGTGCCGGTTTGCTAAGTTCGCAAAATTAAAGTTTATCACCGCTTCCGTATTTGGCCGTCGGATTGACGGCCGGGGCGCCGCCGTGAACTTACATATATACACACACACATAGTCCTATACCTATGTGTGTATGTGTATATACATATCCCCATATACGCACAAGAAGTAAAAGTATGCAAGTGTGTGTGTGCGCGCGCGTATGCAAATCATTACTCTAGGGTTCGCGACTAATAAACTGACTAAACACTATCTTACAAGTACACTATACTAACCCAAAGTCATTTTATATATATATATATATATATATATATATATATATATATATATATAATAATAATTATAACGCATTCGCGTTCTATACTACGAAACTGCGGGAGTGTTATACGCCATCCACCCGATTTCCCCCGTAGATATATATTTACTCACATTGATCTTCGCTTGCTGGAGTCGATGACGCCGCGTTCATCCTCGTCGTCTCGAATTCCATGTGGGGGTACCTACATATCACATATAGTATCGTAAACAGAAATCACGCACGAAAACCAAAACGTCGCACGAATCACACATAGGTTAAAACCTATGATCTAAGCATGCACGAATAACTAAACAACTCCCGACGACTGACGTATAAACGTGAATCGACCGAGATAAAACACAAATACCAAACTCTAATTCAAAAACATCACGAAATACAAGGCTGCAACTCATGAAAATTGTCCTAGATTTTACCCTAGGTCAAATCAGCCAATTTTGCACATTGGAAGGGTCTAATTTACAGGTACTGGAGCCATGAACCAAACACTGAGGCATACATCCCTAGCCTGGCCGCAAATTGCGGCCAGGAAGATTAAATCTGCGGCCATTTCATAGTGGTTGGGGCTCGGGTCGTGGGGTTAGCTTCTTGAGTGCCTGCTTGTCTCACTGTGAGTGCAAAATAATTTTCCAGTTCCCCGAGTCATAGCAGATATCAATTTACCATCACAATTTCCAGAAATTTCAAATGTCGGGGTTTTAAATTTATGTTTCGGGGTTTAGTCTATGGTTTCAGTCCATGATACAATCCCTACAGGGGTTTAAGGTCACTATAAAACCTCAATTACACCTTTGAATTCAAACCAAACCCTTTCTAGGAATTTTCAAAGTTCACTAAACCGCATTAACACACTTCTAAACTTATATGGGTGATAAAGAAATTGAAATACAATACTAATGGTGTAGAAATTACCTCATTTGGCAACCCAAGAATATTCTTGAGTTGCCCCAAGTCTTCAAAATCCGATTTTTCTTGGTCCAAAGTGTTTGTTGTGAGTTTATGCGTGTTTTTAATGAAGTGGGGATAATGTTTTGATGATGGATTGAGGGTGTTTGTGAGGTTTTGAAGGAGAGGGAAGAAGGAGGCAGTCATGGTGAGATGAGGAGAGGAAATGAAGAGGAAATAATGGAGGAAACAAGAGCCATGACCAATATTTGACCCCTCACCTCTCTCTCATGCCCATACCCTTTTGTTTAATATTTTTCTTTTTCTTTTCCTTTTTCTTTTCTTCTCCCAATAAATACAAAGCCATGCATGATAAAAAGAAAAGACCATGTAGAAAAATGTAACAAATTGAAATATGACATGGTGCATGTCATGTGCACAAAACCGGATTAATACAAGATTAGCGATATTCAATCGCGATTAGCATTAAAATTGAATATAATTAATCATAAAAATTCATAATTGCCTAAATCACATAAAACACCCTCATTTCGGTAATATCTATAATTTTCCAAATATTTCCCAATTTATCGGTATTTAATTATACCGCATTATTAAAATATTCATAATATTTATTATTTAATTATAAAAATTCCATAAAACAATATTTTATTTTTCTGAAATGTTACACCTTATAGCGTGCAAGTGGAGTTAGCAAAGGGTGAAGTTCCGGCGAAGTTCTGAGGAAATTCCGGCGACGAAATGACGCCCCGACACCTTTCTTAGCTTCCTCTCTCTCTTCTCTTGTTCTCTAGACAGTAAGTCCCCTCTCCCCCTCTCTTCTCTATTATAAAAAGTCTCATTACTAAAACCCGACGGAAGCGGAGTTAATCCGACTTCCGATTCGATTTTTCTTTAAAACTCTATTTTTCTTAAACAAGAAAATACCATACTCTCATATAATGTTTAACAGATATTAACAAACACATTAAAATAAGTTTCATCTTAAAAGAATCTTTATTGCAACTTTTATTGTATTTTTACTGTAAAATACCATATACTTTAGTTTCGACACAAATCTGTAAGTCTACGGTAGCGCTCCGGCCGTCATTCTGACGCCAAACCCGGAACAAAAAACTTTTATAACTGGCGCTATCGCATACTATAACCCGTGTCACGCCCCGCTTCCCAGAGTATGCTAGATTGGGCACGTGACATAGCCAACCATGCTACCTGTGGGTAGGAAGTATCCATCCACAGTCACATTACGGTTGTAGAGATATCAAGAACAAGATAAAACTATCTAAAACATGTCCATAATCCAGAATAACAGGAGTCAATAATAAATAAATGCGGAAGCAAATGATCCAATACAAATAACTGAAAAGTGTGTCCCATAATGCGGGCTCACATCAGGAAATAAATGCAGGAAATAAAACTAATTACTACAGAACTCACAGCTCAGCCTGCTGGCTGAAGTACTCGTGCTCGGAATGCAACAGCGGTACGGAATCTGGGCCATGCAAAACCCAGACGTCAGCGCGTCATGTCATCAAGTAATATAATATGAACAGTGTAGCAGGCAATGTAATATAAACATGAATACAACAAGAATAACAATAATATGAATCATACCAGTACAGGGTAGCGTGCAGTGGGTAAACTAAACTGTTCTATCAGGTTTTCTATTCTAAAGTCTTTGAAATCAAATTGATGAATCATCGATGTAACTCAATAGTATCCCGTACATACCCGGGACCACGGCCACAATATTCTCGGCTGCAGCCGAGACATGCCGCTAGGCACAAAACAGGAATGTGTACACTCGATAGTATCCCGTATATACCCGGGACCACGGCCACAACATTCTCGGCTGAAACCGAGACATGCCGCTAGGCACAAAACAGGAATGTGTACACTCAATACAGGTAGTGAACTGTCGAGTTACAATTCAGATTTCACCTTTGATTTCCCCATACCCCCAAGTTATATGTGTATGTCAAGTCAGGTATCCAGTAATCAAGAAACTAATGCCAACACAGGATCAGGTAAACATGTTTGTCTGGATAGACAACAGGAACGGTCCATGAGGACTACATGTTATGTTTGTTGGCATTAGACACAAGATCAGGTAACAGATAAAGCCATGGTACATCAGGTCAAGCCAGGTAATGTATAAATGTGTCATGTCATGTCAAGAGTGTACGGTACCATGTCATGTCAAGTAGGAAGTGTAACAGGTCATGTCAGGAAGCACAAGATATCATGTGGGTGCTCATAATCAAACTAACATAAGCATGTGTATAAATAAACAAGTATGAGTACTATCAGAACAATAAACTGGAACATGTAATATGATATGCAAATAGATATAATTTCAAGGATATGGATGCACAGTTATCGATTAGGGTTACATTTATAGTTCCAATATTAATTAGGATGCAATTTATTAAACATGGAGTGTTAATATCACATTATTATGTAGTAATGTGATCTATGAATGCAATTATATTTATCTTAAATGCAATGGATGCAAACGGGTATCCGAAAAGTTATAAAACTATAAAATGGTAATGTGGGATGTACAACTAAGCAATATGTGATATAAATATTGATATAATAATATTAATATGGATAGCATATTCAAAACGATTAATAACTATAAAAGTGGTATTGATTAACCACGCACAAGAAGGTTCCGTTCAGAAATTCAGCGTCACCCTAATTTGTAAAATAGCTTAAAAATAACAAATGTTCTCCAAAAGAGACGTATCTTATACCAAAACAAAGATAATTCAATAAGGTTTTCAGTTTTATAAGTATAAGCATCTCAGGTTATCCCTACAAAAAGTTATGAATATTCGAAGTTGAAAGTTTGCTGCTGGAATTTCCCTGGACAGCAGTTTAAAGGCATTTTCATTTGCATTTTACGTTATTTAAACAATTTATTTTGCCAGTAAATACTTCATAGAGTTATATTATTCTGAATTATCTTCGTAACGAACTAAAGAACGTATAATAATGATTTTTCTATGATTTATAATGAATTTTATAAGATAAGGTGTACAGTAAATTTCAGATTTGTCATATCCGATTTTTCAACGACGTTTCATGTGTAAACTATAAGATTTTCAAATGTATAACATTATAAAATGAAGATTATAAAAATATATAGCATGTAGCAAGATTAACTTGCCTCGATGGGTCACGAATCGGGAAAACGAAACGTTAACCGTCGGCGGGGAAAACTCGCGACGGCGCACGGTTCACGGAATGAACCCAAACGACGAACAAAGGAACCACACGGGTCGGGGTACCTCGCTGGAACATCGAGAAGCGTCACCGGCACGACGGAATTCCGGCAACAAAAGAACAGTTAAAAAAATGAGAAACGAGACATGAAGCAAGAAGAGAAAGAATGATAAAGAGAAATACGAGAGAATATATGAAGGGGAGAGAGAGAGAGAGAAAGTGGAGAGATAGAGAGAGCGAGAGAGAGAGAAGTGGGGCCCACGGGGTTAAAGGGGAGGTTGCGATTGGCTGAGAGAATAAATTGAGAAGGATATAAAAGATTGTAAAAATATTATATGGTTAACTTAAAGATTTAAAATATAGGTAATGAACAGTAAGATATCAGGTTAGTTAGAAAAATATATGCGATGGTTTTAATAATATTAAAATTTGGGATTTTGGCGTCAAATAAAACATTTCCAAATTGCGCCCGGGTTGGGTCTAAAAATTCGAAATTCAAATAATAGGATTTTAAGCGGGTTCCAAATTTTAAAATTAAGTGTTTTATGATTAAAAAGCATACCCCCAAAACGGACACACGTACGTGCACGTAGCCATCCAAACTCGTCCGTTTCACTGAACGGGACGAGAACACAATGCACGGACGCTACCACGAGGCTAGGGGTGTCAACTAGGCCAAGATGAATATTTTCAATTTTATTTTAGATGCCAAAATTTGTTATATGTAGAAATGACTTTGCCGGGTAAATTTTACAGTAAGCAACAAACAAGCAAGTTAAATGAAATGAATACCACATTATGCTCAAACAGTAACTGAAAATAGTAGCATTGGGCTCGGGTGTTACATTATACCCAACTACAAAAAGAATTTCGTCCTCGAAATTCCAAGAATACAAAGATAGATAACTACAAGAAAAGGTGAGGAAACTTCTGCCGGATTTCATCTTCTCGTTCCCAAGTGGACTCTCCATGCGAGCGATTACCTCAAGAAACAAGCACAAGGGGGATAACCTTGTTCTTAAGAACCTTTTCCCTTCGATCCACGATTTCAATCGGTCGCTCCTCAAAAGTCAAGTCTTCTCGTACTGTTAGCTCCGAATGATCCAAAACGTGTGTTTCATCTCGAACATACTTACGGAGTTGAGATACGTGAAACACATCGTGCACATTTGCCAAGGACTGCGGTAACGCCAAACGATACGCTACCTTACCAACACGCTCCACGATTTCAAGGGTCCAACGAATCGAGGACTAAGCTTTCCTCGACTTCCAAAACGAATCACCCCTCTAGTCGGTGATATCTTCAAGAATACCAAATCACCCACGGTGAACTCCAGAGGTCTTCTTGACGTATCTGCCCAACTCTTCTGTCGGTCCTGTGCCGCCTTCATATGATTTCTGATTGGGTTAACCTTCTCAACTGTCTGCACAACCAAATCTGTCCCAATAATCTTCGTTCACCGACATCGTCCCAACAAACAGGTGAACGACATTTACGACCATACAAAGCTTCAAATGGAGCCATCTGAATAGTTGCCTGAAAACTGTTGTTGTAAGACAACTCCACCAAAAGTAGATGATCCTTCTAAGACCCCTTGAAGTCCAACCTGCATGTTCTCAACGTATCCTCAAGAGTTTGGATCGTTCTCTCCGACTAACCATCAGTTTGAGGATGATAAGCTGTGATAAACTTCAATCGAGTCCCTAAACTTTCCTGTAAACTCCTCCAGAAGTGTGATAAGAACCGAGTGTCCCGATCGGACACGATGCTCACCGGTACTCCATGCAATCTTACAATCTCCTGCATGTACCGCTCTGCCAAAGTCTCCGTTGATTGACCAACCCGGAAAGGAATAAAGTGAGCTGCCCTGGTCAATCGATCGACAATCACCCATACTGCATTGTTGCCCTTTGGACTTCGCGGTAAAGCCATCACGAAATCCATGGTTATATGTTCTCACTTCCACTGAGGAATCGGAAGTGGTTGCAACAAACCAGCAACCCTTTGGTGTTCAGCCTTGACTTGCTGACATACCAAGCACTTAGCCACGAAGCGAGCAATCTCCCGTTTCATGCCTTCCCACCAGAAATGCTGTCGAAAATCTCGGTACATCTTTGTACCTCCTGGATGTATAGAATAAGCTGAACTGTGTGCCTCCTTCATAAGCTCTTCACGAACATCCCCCTTTGGCACACACAAACGGCTACCATACCTCAACGAACCATCTTCGTAGACCAGTAAATCTGTTCATAGTCCAGCCTCAACCTGCTCTCGAAACTTCTGCAGTCTAGGATCCTGCGATTGTGCCGCTTTAATCTTCTCAACCAAGGACAACTGTACTTGCAACTGCATCAACTATCCCGTAGAATGTGGTAGCACAACTTCCAAGTCAAATCTTCGAAAATCTGCAATGATCTCCCTCTGTGTAGTTAACACCTGAATTGCTGGTAACCGACTAAGCGCATCCGGCACAACATTAACCTTCTCCGGATGGTACTTAAGATCAAGATCGTAGTCAGCTATCAGCTCCAACCATCTACGCTGCCTCATATTAAGCTCCTTCTGTGTAAACACATACTTCAAGCTCTTATGATCTGTAAAAACTTCGACTCTTTCCCCCAAAAGATAGTGTCTCCAAATCTTCAAAGCGAAAATCACAGTCGCAAGCTCCAAGTCATGAGTTGGATAATTCTTCTCATGGGTCTTCAACTGTTTCGATGCGTATGCTATAACCTTCCCATGCTGCATCAAAACACATCCTAATCCTTTCCCAGATGCGTCGCTGTGAATCACCAATCCTCCGGAATTTTCTGGCACGGTCAGAATAGGGGCGGTTATCAACTTCTACTTCAACTTCTCGAAAGCTAACGCACACTTATCCGCCCATACAAAAGATACATCCTTGCGCGTAAGCTTGGTCAACGGCTCTGCCAGACGAGCAAAGTTCTCCACAAATCTCCTGTAGTATCCGGCTAATCCAAGGAAACTTCTTATCTCAGCAACATTCTTTGGAATAGGCCAATCTCGAACCGCTGCAATCTTTTCTGGATTGACGGCAATGCCATCGCCAGACACAACATGCCCCAAAAACCTTACTTCCTCCAGCCAAAACTCGCACTTACTCATCTTCGCATACAATTTCTCCTGTCTCAACGTCTGCAGTGCGATCTTCAAATGCTCAGCATGCTCTTCAAAACTCTTCGAGTAAACCAGAATATCGTCAATGAATACCATAATGAACTGATCCAAGAACGGTGAAAAGATTCGGTTCATCAAGTCCATGAATACTGTCGGCGCATTCGTTACTCCGAAGGGCATCACTAAGTACTCGTAATGTCCGTACCGAGTTCAGAACGCCGTCTTGCAAATATCTTCTGTTTTCACTCGGACCTGATGATATCCGGATCGTAAATCCAGTTTCGAGAATACCCTCGCTCCACTAAGCTGCTCAAAAAGTTCTCCAATGCGAGGGATCGGGTACTTGTTCTTAATAGTTACCCGGTTTAATTCTCGATAGTCGATGCACATCCTTCTTGTGCCATCCTTCTTCTTTACTAGAAGAACTGGAGCTCCCCAAGGCGAGTTACTGCTTCGAATCCAACCCTTTTCAAGCAATTCAGCAACATGTTTCTTTACTTCTTCCAACTCTACTGGCGCCATTGGATAATACGCTTTAGATACTGGCGCTGCACCAGGAATAAAGTCAATTGCGAACTCCACGTCTCGCTTCGGTGGTAAGCACGATATATCTTCAAACACATCCATAAAATCGTGAACAACCGCCGGCTCTTCACTATTATCAACTTCCATTGCTGCAAGAACATTGTTAGTCGGCCTAGCCCTAAACTCGACTGGCCCGATAGAACTGCTTCCTTAACGCAACTGCTGTCTGCTGCAAACTCCCTTTCATCCCAGATAAACTCTGCTGCTCTTGGCTGCTGCAAGTATTTATGAGAAAGTGGTCAAACCCAGAGAGACATTCTGCCTCTGGATGTCCACGTCCAGCCTGCGCATGAACCTCCGTGCCCTGTCTGCATCGTTGGCAACTAAAGGTCCAGCGAAACTACTGAGTCTCGTCCATTCTGCTACATGCACATCTACGGGTGCTCCCTTCTGCTTTAGTCCGATGAACTTCTCTTCCATTTCCTCCCGTGCAGTCCGATTGAAGAACTTCTCCAGGAAACTCTTATAAAAATCCGCCCACTTGATCGGCTTGGGCAAGCGGGTCTCCTCAACAAGCCACCATTCTCGGGCGTAGTCCACTAGCTGAATGTGTACCACAACAACTTTTTGTCATCTGGAATCTGTGCCGCAAAAAGCAAGTTCTCTGTGTCAACTAGCCACTGCTCCACTGGCAATGGCTCCTTTAAACCAGTAAATGTAGACGGACCCAACCGTCTGAAATCTGCTACGGTCCCTACTCGGTCAACTGGTCTAGCTCCAATATTGTTCACAGACTACTGAACGATCTGCAAACCTTCCCGAAACAAGTCCGCTTGCTGCTGGATCAGCTCGGTCTATTTCTTTTGATTCTCCAGCATTCCCCTTATCACTCCAAGAATGGCGGCTTCGTCCACACGTCTTGGTACGTCTTCAAATTCTTACCGGCCATATTCCTGATCTCAAAACACCCAACATTAGCATGATGATAGATTCTGAATATAGATCAAGGCTAGAACTCCAAGATACTTAAATAGAGTGCCGCATTGTAACTATGCCGCGGTATCATAGCCACAATTACATAACTTCATCCAAGTCGCCTAAGTCCTAGAGATAACAAGGAATCGGGTTTTGAATCGATATGCAAAGAAAGTTTGCACATCGTAAAAGATATAATCAGGAAGAATGTGATTCAAGAATGGTAAAACGGTCAAGGTGGCAGGACATGTTTCCTAAACACGGGTATTTTGATTCGTGTATTGGGTACAATACCCAACTACAAAAGAATCAACCCGACTATCATATGTCTCTGATACCAAAAGAACCATGTCACGCCCCGCTTCCCAGAGTACGGTAGATTGGGCACGTGACATAGCCAACCATGCTATCTGTGGGTAGGAAGTATCCATCCACAGTCACATTACGGTTGTAGAGATATCAAGAACAAGATAAAACTATCTAAAACATGTCCATAATCCAGAATAACAGGAGTCAATAATAAATAAATACGGAAGCAAATGATCCAATACAAATAACTGAAAAGTGTGTCCCATAATGCGGGCTCACATCAGGAAATAAATGCAGGAAATAAAACTAATTACTACAGAACTCACAGCTCAGCCTGCTGGCTGAAGTACTCGTGCTCGGAATGCAACAGCGGTACGGAATCTGGGCCATGCAAAACCCAGACGTCAGCGCGTCATGTCATCAAGTAATATAATATGAACAGTGTAGCAGGCAATGTAATATAAACATGAATACAGCAAGAATAACAATAATATGAATCATACCAGTACAGGGTAGCGTGCAGTGGGTAAACTAAACTGTTCTATCAGGTTTTCTATTCTAAAGTCTTTGAAATCAAATTGATGAATCATCGATGTAACTCAATAGTATCCCGTACATACCCGGGACCACGGCCACAATATTCTCGGCTGCAGCCGAGACATGCCGCTAGGCACAAAACAGGAATGTGTACACTCGATAGTATCCCGTACATACCCGGGACCACGGCCACAATATTCTCGGCTGAAACCGAGACATGCCGCTAGGCACAAAACAGGAATGTGTACACTCAATACAGGTAGTGAACTGTCGAGTTACAAGTCAGATTTCACCTTTGATTTCCCCATACCCCCAAGTTATATGTGTATGTCAAGTCAGGTATCCAGTAATCAAGAAACTAATGCCAACACAGGATCAGGTAAACATGTTTGTCTGGATAGACAACAGGAACGGTCCATGAGGACTACATGTTATGTTTGTTGGCATTAGACACAAGATCAGGTAACAGATAAAGCCATGGCACATCAGGTCAAGCCAGGTAATGTATAAAGGTGTCATGTCATGTCAAGAGTGTACGGTACCATGTCATGTCAAGTAGGAAGTGTAACAGGTCATGTCAGGAAGCACAAGATGTCATGTGGGTGCTCATAATCAAACTAACATAAGCATATGTATAAATAAACAAGCATGAGTACTATCAGAACAATAAACTGGAACATGTAATATGATATGCAAATAGATATAATTTCAAGGATATGGATGCACAGTTATCGATTAGGGTTACATTTATAGTTCCAATATTAATTAGGATGCAATTTATTAAATATGGAGTGTTAATATCACATTATTATGTAGTAATGTGATCTATGAATGCAATTATATTTATCTTAAATGCAATGGATGCAAACGGGTATCCGAAAAGTTATAAAACTATAAAATGGTAATGTGGGATGTACAACTAAGAAATATGTGATATAAATATTGATATAATAATATTAATATGGATAGCATATTCAAAGCGATTAATAACTATAAAAGTGGTATTGATTAACCACGCACAAGAAGGTTCCGTTCAGAAATTCAGCGTCACCCTAATTTGTAAAATAGCTTAAAAATAACAAATGTTCTCCAAAAGAGACGTATCTTATACCAAAACAAAGATATTTCAATAAGGTTTTCAGTTTTATAAGTATAAGCATCTCAGGTTTTCCTTACAAAAAGTTATGAATATTTGAAGTTGAAAGTTTGCTGCTGGAATTTCCCTGGACAGCAGTTTAAAGGCATTTTCATTTGCATTTTATGTTATTTAAACAATTTATTTTGCCAGTAAATACTTCATAGAGTTATAGTATTCTGAATTAGCTTCGTAACGAACTAAAGAACGTATAATAATGATTTTTCTATGATTTATAATGAATTTTATAAGATAAGGTGTACAGTAAATTTCAGATTTGTCATATCTGATTTTTCAACGTTGTTTCATGTGTAAACTATAAGATTTTCAAATGTATAACATTATAAAATGAAGATTATAAAAATATATAGCATGTAGCAAGATTAACTTGCCTCGATGGGTCGCGAATCGGGAAAACGGAACGTTAACCGTCGGCGGGGAAAACTCGCGACGGCGCACGGTTCACGGAATGAACCCAAACGACGAACAAAGGAACCACACGGGTCGGGGTACCTCGCTGGAACATCGAGAAGCGTCACCGGCACGACGGAATTCCGGCAACAAAAGAACAGTTAAAAAAATGAGAAACGAGACATGAAGCAAGAAGAGAAAGAATGATAAAGAGAAATACGAGAGAATATATGAGGGGGGAGAGAGAGAGAGAAAGTGGAGAGATAGAGAGAGCGAGAGAGAGAGAGAAGTAGGGCCCACGGGGTTAAAGGGGAGGTTGCGATTGGCTGAGAGAATAAATTGAGAAGGATATAAAAGATTGTAAAAATATTATATGGTTAACTTAAAAATTTAAAAGATAGGTAATGAACAGTAAGATATCAGGTTAGTTAGAAAAATATATGCGATGGTTTTAATAATATTAAAATTTGTGATTTTGGCGCCAAATAAAACATTTCCAAATTGCGTCCGGGTTGGGTCTAAAAATTCGAAATTCAAATAATAGGATTTTAAGCGGGTTCCAAATTTTAAAATTAAGTGTTTTATGATTAGAAAGCATACCCCCAAAACGGACACACGTACGTGCACGTAGCCATCCAAACTCGCCCGTTTCACTGAACAGGATGAGAACACAATGCACGGACGCTACCACGAGGCTAGGGGTGTCAAGTAGGCCAAGATGAATATTTTCAATTTTATTTTAGATGCCAAAATTTGTTATATGTAGAAATGACTTTGCCGGGTAAATTTTACAGTAAGCAACAAACAAGCAAGTTAAATGAAATGAATACCACATTATGCTCAAACAGTAACTGAAAATAGTAGCATTGGGCTCGGGTGTTACAACCCGGATCTTACCATTAACACTAAACTAACAAACTGTAAGAGGTAGAAAGGCTATACCGATCGATCCGAATCCTTCGGTCTTTAGCCATCATCCCACGCTCCTCGCGGCAACTCCGATCTCTTGTCTCCTCATCGAGGTGGCACCACGTCAACGGATCTTTAAACGGGCTCCCGCCTCTATACCGAGGCAACTCGGTCATCAAGTCTGCTAAAAGAGATGACCAAGATGAAGTAGAGAATGAGTCGAATACTTTGTCTCAAACACCCTAGGGTTCTCATCACATGAGAGGGTTAGGGTGGAGGTTGAAGAAGATGCTTAGGATTGGAAATTGTGAACTCAAGAAATAACTAGTGAGCAAAAGAAAACTATGCTCATAAACTCTTGTTATCTTCTTCTTCTCTTGTGAATAGATATATGAGGTTATATATTCAAAACCCAAAGAAAAATATCTTATGAAAATATCTCCTCAAATATCCAAACCCAAAACAAAACTCATTAACTCTTTAATGACTCACTAGATGACTCATTACATGAGTCATTAGTGAACATTCTAGAATTAATGAGTCACAACCATGAGTCACAATTTCCAAAATCAATAATCATTTAAACCAAAATGATTAACCGAAAAAGAAAAGCATCTTCTAAAATAAACGGATTACGAAAATACCCCTCACCTGTATATACATACCTGTATCCGTATTCCGACCGAATACGAATACAAGAGACTAAAATATTCTGACTCAATATAATACATGGATCCGGCTTAAACCAAAGCCTACCAGTATTATCTGTCCGAAATACGACACGTGCACAAGTGCACGTGCATTTTCGAACCCTGCCATAAAACCATACGGCCTCTACAACGTTTCGCCCGAACTTAGGAAACTATCTGTGGGGGACTCTAAAGTCTCGTCAGTACCCTGGCAGTGGGTTTAACCACAAGCACGTCAGCGGCACTGGCAGTGCGTAACGGCTGCCCATGTACTGACCGAAAGGGAAGCCGATGAGCGAACTCATCCTGGAACCCTACTGAGCCTATCAGTGACAATATACATACAACCCGGTCCGTTCGTCTGTGAGCATTGCATATCGGGCCTAGGGGGCTGGTAACGTCAGACCCCCAAAAGCGGTATAAGTCGTGTCGGAGGGTAGCCCTGAACACACTGAGATACCGCTGGAGTACCTACCAGTAAATCTCCTGCCTCGGCCGAGGATTTTGTGTAATGGCTCTCCTAGACACAGCGCGATCTCACCCCCAATACCGGGAGAGACGAATCCCCTGCCGATCCGCTCACTTGCCTCCATGTGGCTCGGGACTGTACCCAACTAAAACCTGTTTGCACGACTCCTTTGAGCCGTGGTAGGGTAGTAATCAAAGCACAGTGGGAACTCACACGAGACAAATGACGATCTCAGGTCGATGAACTAACCTGTACACATGTCACCAGGAAACTGCTATCCGACGCTAGGCATAATACCAACTAGCAGGTTCCCGGCGAGTCCTGTTCGGTGTACTCATAACCCAATGAGCACCTGCATACATCTTAGGTGATCCAACTGACACCAATGGCTTGTGAGACCGGTCATCGCCCCTCGTCGGGATCTCGACTGTATACACTAGTCTACTCCGGTGTATCGATGCCCTGTCTCGAAACTCCCACGACTAGGGACCATTTTTAAGGATGTGCTTATAGACTACCCAACTCTCACGTATATGATCGCCATCATACTGTTGGTAGTCAAGCAGGATCCTAAGGGCTCTATCAACGTGTAATAGTGATCAGTAATGTCACCTAAAGCTGTACACGACTGATAAAGGCAAACCAGATAGCATACTATCATCTTGAGTAAGACTGTCCTACCGGTATAGGTCATCCCTCAATCATTGAAATCACGTACCTGCGATCCAATAATTGCCTTTGAGGGCACTACATCCAACAATCTCCTACTTACACTTAAGGCTAATTATTGCGATGTCGCATACTCACAACCCGTGTGATACCGAACACCCAACTCCTCTACTAATCAGTTTCACAAAGCTCGTTTGTAAAACTCTTGTGTTCGAGAAATAGCTTTAATGAGTGGATCCGCCCTGATGTATCTTTCTATGTCTCTCTTAATCTCAAGTTCGCGGAGAAAACCATCTCCCGAATTGAGTAATACCTGTCTTAGAATATGTCTGGTTATCTGATGGGACCTAGTTCATAAATGAACTCCAAATCCAAACTTCTTAGACTGTATCGTCAACTGAACCCCTGCACCATGCCTCCCACAGTATCCTCTTGGACCACCTGTCCATAATACTGCCCCCTTCGTCAGAGGGAAAACTATAACTCTGACAATCACTCTGTCATCCATGTCACCTTTGGAAGCCTGGAATGATAACCGTCTCCCGAAGGAGGCTGCCGTTATCAAATCCGTAGAACATCCACTTATGTTCTAAAACTGCTTCCGTATATTTCTCCAGTATTAGATTAATATTAACTTATTGCATCTAGTACAAAAACAACATCTGGTGTGGTACTTGACATCTCATGATTGACTCAATTGCCTAAGCAAGTGATATGCCAATCATGCACATCCCTCTCCCCTTTAGTCTGTAAGACACTTTTAGAGAGGGGGACTCCATCACCTGCAGGTACACCACCATGCCAGGAGTCGTCTATTCTAAAATACTATTAGAATACTGTCAAAGTACCCTGATTGGGAAACTACCCAAATCTAGATCTAAAACCATAGATCTAGTAACCAGAATGTCTGATATTATATCCATATCCTGTAAAGAGAAACAACTGTGTGACAACCACAGTACAACCGATCGTAGTATAGGAATTTTACTTCCTAGTCTGTATATGTCATCCAAATACTAGGACATCACACCCTACTACCTTCTTAACAAATCCATCCCCTATTCTGATGAAGTCAATGTCATGACTGTCATATCAAAATTAGATGATCTATCTCCGCTATATCTGCTCTAGTCTATAAATAGACATAAGCAACTTGTCCACTATGCTTCCGCTGCTCCCACTGACCACAACAACCCTCTGGCAGAATAATTTATACGTGCACTTCTAAAGCTATTTTAGAACGACGCTATACTTAACCCCATGCCGGGTCTCATAGCCTGGAACAACAGTAGTGTCAAGTCTGGGTGAACAAGAACCTCCCTGCCACCGTCCTTGAGGCTACCAAAGTACCTCTCGGGTGTCTGAGGTTACCCACCATATCTGCTGAGTGGCTTATGGAATGTCAAACCTGATTGAATCTTTAGGTCCTATTAAATTTTCCGTAATCGTTTGCGGTTCTGGAATTACTTCCAGTTCTACCATACTCCCACTACTGTTTTCTGAAAAAATCCATTTTACTAAAACCGTGGCGAGTCAAGAACAATATCACCATTGATCTTCCAGATGGTAGAAAGTCAACTCTCGTCATAGCCTGGGCCAACTGATCGCACGCTTTTGGCGTGTTGGATGTTCAAAGTTCTAAAGTTATAACCGCGATCAGGACGGTGTCGCTTCGCAGCTAGCCGGTTGAGCACGGGTTGATCCACAGGGAGATGGTTGTATGTCCGTTCGAGTTTTAGACGAGTCAATAAAGAATGTGTATATGTATGTTCAAGTCTATCCTAAGTGTTCGTATTTATGTTCAAGTAAGCTTGTTAAGGTTAAGGTCGGTTAGTAGAGTTAAGATTAGTCTTGTGCATGTCTTTTGCCATCCTTAAGACGATGTTGGGATAATCGAAAGTAGCGGGGATAAGGAGGACATAGGAATGGGATTTGCGAGTTTAAGCAAGCTTTCCAACGCTAAATCCATTCCTAGTTCCCCTTGTCCGTCCGCTAAATATGCTTATTTCCAACCCTCGGCCAAACACCCGCAACCATGTATCCAAATAAGTCACAACTACATGTCACGTTGTAGCGCGCTTAAAGGACTTCTCAACTTAGGTTGCGGCTACATGTCACGTATAGCGCGCCTAAGTGAGGGGGTTGCGTTTGTTTGGTCGGGCTTCGTTTCAAGATGTTTTGGCGAAGAGAAGCACAAGGGATTTCTCCGTCCCTTATACCACCTTCCTTAGCCTTAACAAGAGGGAAATTATTCATACATTATAAAAGAAAACAAAACAAAACAAGAAGGAAGAAAAGAAAGGAAAATACGGTTTTACAAGTGAAGCAAGCTAACTCTTGGGTCCTCACCTTAGCAAGGAACTCCGTCAAGTATCATCGCTTGAAAATACGGATAAAAGAAGAAAAGAAAAGAGAACAAGAAAAGAAATAACAACAACTAGTTAACAACAAATAATAAAGTTACACTAGAAATTAAATTACAATGCAATGAAATAAAAATACAAGATAAGAAAAATAACACTCATCTTCATTTCATCATCCACTCAATACTCTCACTACATTTTAATGGAGGAAGACATGAAGAAGAAGAAGAAGAAGCTAAACTAAATCCTAACAAAAAGAGATGGGAAAAGAACACATGAAGAAGACCCTTGGCTTGGCACAAAACTGGGCTATTTATAGGCTGCGTGCTGAAACCCTAATGCCCTAAATGCAAAGACCAAACTATCCCCAAAATTTGGTCAGATGATGACACTAAACCGCGGCGGATCCGCCGCGAAAACCCATATTTGGCGGCGGTTCCGCCGCGGTTTTGTGGAATTAGGGTCTCGTATTTTTTGGGTTTCCTTGTGTTGCTATCTTATGTTGTTCTACATGTTCCAAATTGCAAATTTCCTTCACAATTTCTTCAGATCTGCGCAGTCCAAACATAACTTCACTTTTGATTGATTTGACCTTTCTCCCTTGAGCTCCGCGCACCCATTGATTCTTGTGCTGCCCCTCTCGTGCTCTGTGCTTGTCCGAGACACGAATGACCACTGTCATATGTCTTGTCTCTGGAACTGGTACACGGCACTGGATGGATACGGATGACCGGAACCCGGCTTTTATCTGTTGTCAACAGATGTTCTGGATTTTGGCATAACAGTGGAGATTTTGTATCATTTGCGTTATTTTGGACTAGGAACCTGTAGCCTGTAAATATGTAGCAAACACGGATTAAAAGCACCCACCTATAAACAAATGAGCGTAAGAATGGACGATAGTAAATGCAATATTCTGGTGTGAACACCAACCCACAAACTGCCATTACAGAAATGTGCCTAGAGTTATCCAGAGTCTGGTTTTATGCATAAGCCGGACAACTCCCCATACCTTAACATCTTTAAGATATGAACCATTCTATATCCAATATAGAAACTTTGGCACTTATTTAATTGGAACCAGATTATAATCATGCAGCTGTCTCCGGTGCATATCAACTTAATGGAAAGAAGCTAATCAGCATTACTCAACTTAGGAGTCCATCCAATTATGAGTAACCTAAAAGAGAAACAAGTTTCTCAAAAACCATTACTATCAACTGAATACCAATCACAAATATCTACATCTTCGATCTCTTTGAAGAATCCCGATACTTGCGACATCTGGTTCTCTACTTTATTCCTATACCCATAACTTCTCAAAACTTAGACCTTGTATTTCTACGAAACACTTGTCTAAAAACTAGAGAAGTCATAAATAAACAGAACATAGTACGAGGACCAACCCCTTTATCCTAATGGACACTGGACAACATATAATACTCTGTATGAGTCACCTGAGTTGAATAACTCAGAACCTGTGCATCGTAGGTTGAAAACTGTACTTATGGTTAAGAACTACTTCGTTGTTCAATGCTCCTTACCCAATCGTCAACTGATATAGGTAAATGTCATGGACATAATTTCAAAAAGTTATTTCTTACTTTATAAAAATAAACGTACAGATATATCAGTTTGAAATTGGTGCACAACAACGGATACTCAAAACCAAATACTTGCCGTCCTGCAAAAACCCAGGCGATTTCCTTAAATATCACCAATTACAACGAATTCCGATATAATGAGGTTGATCACCTTATTCTCAATAACTTACTCCCACTCATCATCTGTAAAACCATACAGATGTGAGAATCATACCTGGTAAATATATACCGTGGAGTAAGTATCTAATCGGGAAATCAGTTTTCCTTTAACAATGCACAGTGAAACCGAAAAATGAAAATGTTTCGTAGGGGTATCCTGGTATTCCTAGTAATGCCTCTTCCATAATCCAATTCATGACTATAACCGTATATTTTTTTGTCATCTCTCCAAATCCCTTTATTTGTCTTTATTCATTACCTTCTGTACACCCCTTTAGGCTAAGTGGTTTTCTTCCTTCCCCATCGTTCGGCACCAGCCTATGATTTGAAAGAAGACTATCCAGTAAGCATAATAGGTGTATACCCCTAAAACAAGGAGTACTCGCAACCTGAGAGAAGGTGATGATAAAAGACAACTGAATAATACCTTATTCTATTTCTTCCGAACTGGGGAAAAAAGCAAAGGTGAAATAGGAGTGGCGATGAACTACGCGGTTTGGTCGTGAATGATAGCAGTCGCAATTTACTTTGTCCTCTTTCTAATCCCTTTATTTTGTCTTTACTTATTACCTTCTGTACACCCTACTTAGGCTAATTGGTTTTCTTCATTCCCTACCTTTTGGCACCTGCCTATGGTTTGGAAGAAGACTATCCAATAAGCGTAATAGGTGTACTCTCCTAAATTAAGGAGCCCTCGCAACCTGAGAGAAGGTGATAATAAAAGACAACTGAATAAACCAATTCAATTTCTCCTGAACCTGAATCCATCCTCGAAGAAGCCACTTCGAGTTCGTATATAACCATTCGATGGATCTATCCAATGGAAGTGGATGTTCGTAGTGATACGAGGTGTTCTGAGAAATGCAAAGGGTAAAAGAAGGAGCGGCAATGACTTATGCAACTTAGACAATTCAAAAGCCAGTATTTTAAGAAGGTTCGGTCAACTTGGTCACTGAGTCATAGTCTAGGGTCGGTCAAAGGTCGCTGCCAAAGAGAGAGAGAAAAGAAACACTCTGCGTGCACTCTAACCTAGATCGGAATGGTTATCACTTTATCTAATCAGGAAACTTCCCACTGTACTGTCAAATTCTCCTCCAAACCTGAAAGAAGAATCAATCAGGATCACCCGAAGAGTAAATTAACTCATCAGTGGGAATCGGGATCCAACTCTCATCGCATGATAACGTGAAGGAATCCACTCATGTTATCACACTCCAGAAGGTATGCGCATGCCTGGCAAGTTTCAGTTTCTTTAGAAACCCCCGATATGATTTTTACCCCATGTTCTTATGACCTTGACGAAGGCCAACAAATCATAAGTCACAGTCAAGTTCTACCCGTCATTATCTTGTTAATTTGAACCCACCCATACATACCCTTGACGAAGGCCAACAAGGTAATACGACTGTCCCAAACCAACTCATCTATCTATTCAACAGAAAGGTAACAAGCAGCTACCATCCACTATGCCTTGACGAAGGCCAACAAACATAGCATGAATACTATATGCTACCCGCCTGAAACGACGGAGGGCTACGACTGGTTTTTGGTGAAAAACCTTTAACGTAATGAACTTGATCTCGTTGAAGGAACCTGATAGCTTTTTATAAAAATATAGTGGCGAAAACCTTTGCTAAAGAGGTCACTCCCGGTGAAGGGATCTCGGCTCTTTCCCCGTGGAATGAGGTGCATGATATTCCAACTGAATACCGTGATGCAAAGCAACAAGTAATCGACTATAGTGAAGTTATTACCCTGACGCAAACTTCTGCCCAAGAGGTCACTCCCGGTGAAGGGATCTCGGCCCTTGCCTCGTCGAATGAGGTACAGGATATTCCAACTGAATACCGCTATGCAAAACAAAAGAAAACGTCCTTGTAATAACACTTTTTAAACTGTTCCAACAACGTCCAAATAGGTTTGTTTTCCTTTGCATTGATCAGAATCAACGTAGTCCCATCAATTAACCACACCAGAAAAGAACGAAAATAAAATGTACGTATATGCCATCCGCATTCGCCACTGGGTCCCGTCATCACCCGTTAGGTTACTTAACTAACGACAGAGCGGGGACTGGACTAGCGCGGGTGTAAAACATATACAACATCTACTAGTATATATACCAATATACAATAATCGTCCCAAGCGTGATAAATGCAACATTACAGAAAAGTAATAAGCATCACAGAACAATACAGATAATCTAGGATCCCCGGGTTTCACAGAGCCGCAACTGAAACCCGACGTTCCCGTGGTCGTGTGGATAGCCTGTGCAATGAAAACCTAGACCCCTACGGGTGCGGCAAGTTACCCGCCAAAACCTGAAGCGAGGTAGCCCCCTACAGCAAAGTGAATGGACCATCCTGCACTTCACGGAATCCGGTAACTTGAGCACCCCTCCTTGGGTCAACCTGTACCCCCTACGAGTACGGTGAATAGTCTGCCAATTCTAGAGTGAGGCCCCTCTGCCTCTCAAAGCCATGAGATGCGGACCCGTTGCCCTCCAGAACCCGGCTATCCGTGCACTCCGTCGCGGGGTAAACCTAGTACAGAAATGAAAAATATGTACAACGGGTACATCGACCTCAGCCCGGTCGTGCCCCAAAAGAATATTATATAAACAGGCAGTGACGGCAGTTCACATGTTGGACGCTTGCCCCGCAATATCAAATGTACAAATAAATCCAAACTGCGCTACTATTGCACACAGCTATCCACCACGACAAATTCACAACATCACAGCACAACACAGAACATCAACGCGAATGTCACGTTCGCAAACCCGTCTAAAAGGACTATAGCAATTAGACGCAATTTACCGCTCGAATGACATTCACGGTCGGAGATATAATGTAAGTACTGTAAACTAACAAGTTTAAAATTCCGATCGACAAAACTTCCCGAAGTGGGCCCCAAGTACAACTGCAGTACTCAAACAAAATCTGGGCCCAAACAAAATATTCCAGAAACCACAATTCCCTATGCAAAACACCCAGAAGAAATATGGTGTACTATTGCCACAAACTGGCGGCGGAACCGCGGCCAAACCATGGTTTGTGCGGCGGTTCCGCGGCAGTACAGTGGAAACAGTGGACCAAATTTCTTCAGTGTTCTTAAAAAAGCCAGCTCGATTTTCTGAGATGCTTAAAATGATTTTTAGACCAGTTTTAAAAATCGACAGAAACTTTAACATGAAAAGTGCGGTTTTGGAAATTTCGTTCTATCGATATTTTAAACACGTTAGAACAAGTTAGTAAATGTTAATGGCGTGGCTCTGATACCATGTAAGTCTACGGTAGCGCCCCGGCCGTCATTCTGACGCCAAACGCGGAACAAAAAACTTTTATAACTGGCGCTATCGCATACTATAACCCGGATCTTGCCATTAACACTAAACTAACAAACTGTAAAGAGGTAGAAAGGCTATACCGATCGATCCGAGTCCTTCGATCTTTAGCCATCATCCCACGCTCCTCACGGCAACTCCGATCTCTTGTCTCCTCATCGAGGTGGCACCACGTCAACGGATCTTTAAACGGGCTCCCGCCTCTATACCGAGGCAACTCGGTCATCAAGTCTGCTAAAAGAGATGACCAAGATGAAGTAGAGAATGAGTAGAATACTTTGTCTCAAACACCCTAGGGTTCTCATCACATGAGAGGGTTAGGGGTGGAGGTTGAAGAAGATGCTTAGGATTGGAAATTGTGAACTCAAGAAATAACTAGTGAGCAAAAGAAAACTAAGCTCATAAACTTTTGTTATCTTTTTCTTCTCTTGTGAATAGATATATGAGGTTATATATTCAAAACCCAAAGAAAAATATCTTATGAAAATATCTCCTCAAATATCCAAACCCAAAACAAAACTCATTAACTCTTTAATGACTCACTAGATGACTCATTACATGAGTCATTAGTGAACATTCTAGAATTAATGAGTCACAACCATGAGTCACAATTTCCAAAATCAATAATCATTTAAACCAAAATGATTAACCCAAAAAGAAATGCATCTTCTAAAATATTCTCGTAACGGATTACGAGAATACCCCTCACCTGTATATACATACCTGTATCCGTATTCCGACCGAATACGAATACGAGAGACTAAAATATTCCGACTCAATATAATACATAGATCCGGTTTAAACTAAAGCCCACTAGTATTATCTGTCCGAAATACGACACGTGCACAAGTGCACGTGCATTTTCGAACCCTGCCATAAAACCATACGGCCTCTACAACGTTTCTCCCGAACTTGGGAAACTATTTGTGGGGGACTCTAAAGACTCGTCAGTACCCTGGCAGTGGGTTTAACCACAAGCACGTCAGCGGCACTGGCAGTGCGTAACGGCTGCCCATGTACTGACCGAAAGGGAAGCCGATGAGCGAACTCATCCTGGAACCCTACTGAGCCTATCAGTGACAATATACATATAGCCCGGTCCGTTCGTCTGTGAGCATTGCATATCGGGCCTAGGTGGCTGGTAACGTCAGACCCCCAAAAGCGGTATAAGTCGTGTCGGAGGGTAGCCCTGAACACACTGAGATACTGCTGGAGTACCTACCAGTAAATCTCCTGCCTCGGCCGAGGGTTTTGTGTAATGGCTCTCCTAGACACAGCGCGATCTCATCCCCAATACCGGGAGATACGAATCCCCTGCCGATCCGCTCACTTGCCTCCATGTGGCTCGGGACTGTACCCAACTAAAACCTGTTTGCACGACTCCTTTGAGCCGTGGTAGGGTAGTAATCAAAGCACAGTGGGAACTCACACGAGACAAATGACGATCTCAGATCGATGAACTAACCTATACACATGTCACCAGCGAACTGCTATCTAACGCTAGGCATAATACCAACTAGCAAGTTCCCGGCGAGTCCTGTCCGGTGTACTCATAACCCAATGAGCACCTGTATACATCTTAGGTGATCCAACTGACACCAATGGCTTGTGAGACCGGCCACCGCCCCTCGTCGGGGTCTCGACTGTATACACTAGTCTACTCCGGAGTATCGATGCCCTGTCTCGAAACTCCCACGACTAGGGACCACTTTTAAGGATGTGCTTATAGACTACCCAACTCTCACATATATGATCGCCATCATACTGTTGGTAGTCAAGCAGGATCCTAAGGGCTCTATCAACGTGTAATAGTGATCAGTAATGTCACCTAAAGCTGTACACGACTGATAAAGGCAAACCAGATAGCATACTATCATCTTGAGTAAGACTGTCCTACCGGTATAGGTCCTCCCTCAATCATGGCAATCACGTACCTGCGATCCAATAATTGACTTTGAGGGCACTACATCCAACAAAATCAACATAATACTTGTATTACCTTTAGATAAATCACGAGATATTAACCTACCTCATCACAATATATATTTTTGACATAGCATGATGAAAGTTTGGGATATTAGTTATAGGATAATACGACATTACATATAAATACCATCAAACTTGCAAAACCATTTCTTTAAAAAGCGTGTTAAACAATTCCTTGCAATTGCGCCTCTTCAACCCATTTTTGGGGACCCCGTTCATGATGGTGCGGGTTATCGCTCATTCTCGGGCCTAGTAGAACGAGATGCAGACCTCCGAAAAGAGCATTCGATCTCGATGGAATTTTAATGCATTTTCTTTAGAAAATGAGATTTCTAAAAAAATAAATAAAATTTATTTTTATTAAAATATATATATCTATTATCAAAATATCTATTTTAATTATATTATATAAATATTCCAAGTTTTCTAAATCAAAGGAATCACCATTACAGGAAAATACCATTACAGTTCAAAACAATACCAGTATTTCAATAAAATACCATATACAATGAAAACTAGGTTTCTACTCACTAGAAATTTCACATTTATAAAATATACATTTATGAAAACTCTAAAGACGATAATTAAATACTTGAGGTGTATTTTGAAAATATATCAAAACTATTTTTATATAAAACCCCCTCAAGTTATACTAAATTACAATAAGGACCCTAGTAAATATAAGTTTAAGCGGGACCAATTCTCTTGAGTTTCAGGGAGCCGGAGAATGTGGGTGCTTGCCTATCTAAGGTAGACAATTTAACAAACGGCGTTATCAGCACGGTAATTGTCTTGGAAAAAGACACAAATCCTGCCGTCCACGTGCAGCAGTTACCGATAACATCAAAATAAATTCAGGATTTCAATTTCTTTTCAAAGTGTCTGACTTAGACTGAGTCTCAATCTAATCAATCTGACTTGAATATGATTCAAATATAAACTACAATACAACATGAATCCATGAATCCGTCTATTCAATCTATATTGACCGAACTGAACCATGGATATACTCCAATTTAGCCTTGAGCTGAGCATAGCTTGTCTAGCCTATGCGAAGTAAGCCTAGGGTATTAATTTTTGAAAGCCTTTCGCCCTGAGCTAACTCATTTACCTGGAGCCGGGCATTCACTTCAAAAAATCATTCCGTCTACATGACTCTCCATTTATATCCATTCCAGTTACTGATATCATGGTTTCGGCAAGTCATCCATCTATATAACAAAACAATACAATCAATACAAAAGACATCGCGGGGTTTATAAGGGGTAGATTGGTACGGAATGTGTTAGAAGTGGCACGAGACTATAACTTTAATACACCTAACCCGAATATCCATTGCCGTTGTACATGGCTGAACGGTTCCTTGTGCTCCGTATACCTTAGTCTTCGGAATAGTGGGACTCTTCTCGTATACACTGGCCTATTCTGTACCAAGGTATAAACAACTGCGTTAACTTTATAATAAACATTACTAGTCTTATTCTCTTCTGTCTACTCTATCTCTACTCACCTTTGAGACTTACCGAGTGATTGTTCGCTGACGACATTCCTTTCTTCTTTCTTTGGAATGTTCTCAAGTGATTCGGACGCATTAGAGACCGAGCCCAGCACTGAAGATTTGGAGCAGTTTGCTTTTGACCCGGAGCTTTAGAAACTTATACATATTTATTTCATTTCAGTTATGCCTATGTTTAGGCATCGCTTTCTACTCATGTATTTACATTTCAGTTGTGCTTGTAAAAGAATGTTTAATAAATAAAATTGCTGTTCATTTACATTCATGTCTCTTGTGTACTTTACTTTATATTGCTTAAATACGCTTAACATGTTTACTTCTGAGTAAATACGTAGCGGGTCTCGCCACGTCTCCTCCTCGTACACCGGGAAATGGGGCATGACACATTATCTGATGCCAATAAGTGATCAATGACATTGAATGTCAAGGCAGTGAATGAACTTCATTGTTTATTGAATTCAGAAGAATTCAATAAAATCTCTATGTGTCAAACGACAAATGAGATTTGGAAAACTCTCCAGACTGTCCGTGAAGAAACCGGTCAAGTTAAAGAGAGTAGGATCAACCGTCTCATGCATGAATGAGATGTTCTAAATGAGAGACGACGAAACTAATAAATACAATATTGGCATGAACTGGGTATTGCAGTATTTATAGTTCTTAAAATAGCTAAGTTGCAAGGGAGCAATATAAAAGAAAATGGATTTTTACTAAAAAAATATTGTATACTTTGCTAATTACTAAAAAACTCTATAGTTCATATTTACTTAAAAGACCCCTATTACATTTAGGGCATAGCAACAAAAAAACAATAGCAACATTTGGTGCAAAAAAATGGCACAAATCTATTGTTCGCTTATCTTCAAGTTTTGTAATTGAATTTCCAAATCAAAATCATGTTTTATTTTGTTTGGTTGAACGTTTGTTGCAAATTTGCATATGTGGCATATATAAAACTTATGTGGCATCCCATAATAGTTATTATGCTCAACATTTCTAAGTTACAACTCTTGTTACAACCAAAATAAGCGCAACAATTGTTGCAAGAATTTAATGCTTTTTGCATCTACATTTCTATTGACACTCCAAGTTTGTTGCTGACCATACATAAGAAAGGAGATTTTTTGAAACAAATGTTGCATGTATGTGCATTTCCTAGCTACCAAACGTTCCCTTAAGTTGTACTAAAAAACCCTCCTTACTAGTTTTCCATCAAAATTTAACGTCCCGTTAGGAAAATGGAACTGGAGTTTGTGTTCGAACCGTTCTCTTATTTTCTTGATATTTACGTAAGTGTTTCTCCGATAAAAAGTAATTTAGCTCAATTAAATAAGCACTCTTCTTTTAAAGGGGTTTTCCCACGAACTCAAAACTTCCATTTAAAAGGACGACGCTCGCCAAGCTCGTTGCCGGAGAAAGTTGATAAAAACGAGCCAGTTTCCATGATCAAATTTGGGAGTTATTTAGGTCGAAACCATATAGCTGAAACCAATTTGGAAGATAATTTAGAAATTTTGGGAAAAGAAGTGGAGTTGGGAAGGTTTTAAAAACTTAATTAATACTTACCGTTAGTCTCGCAACAGAGTGATGGAAGATGTCAAAATATTATGGGTTTTTAGTATAATTTAAATGTATGGGAATGTATTGGAATGTTTTAAGTAACGAGGGGGCTTTTAGCGCAATTTATTAAAAAGCCCAGTAAAACTCCAGCTAAGCAGCTTGTTTGTTTAAAAAATGCAAATCTCCCAGGGATCTAAACATAATTATACAACAAACAAACCCCAGCTAAAACCCCAATCCCCTGTCCCCAAAACCCTCTCTTTTTTCACTCAACAGAGAAATCGCCGCCATGTGGAAGCAAGCTTTGCTCGCCGCCGCCGCCGCCGCCGCCGCATCTCGTTCTTCAACCGCCAGAACTCTCTCCACCGCCTCCGCCTCCTCCTCCTCTGCCGCCTCCACCGCCATCAACTCCCTCATCCTCCGCTCCCTCAAAGACCACTACCTTGAGCTCTCCAAGATGTCCCCGCCCCCTGTAAGTCCCTCAATCCTAACCCTAACCCTAACCCTAACCCTAACCCTAACCCTAATTTTTAATTTTTCTCTAACTCTCTCCTCAATCTCTAGAAAGTGAATCCCCCGCGTCCCTACACCATCATCCAAGGCGCTTTGGATTCCGACGGTCCCGTGCTGCGACGAGAGTACAAAGACGAGGAGATCAAGATCACGGTGACCCGGCTCTCGGATATCTTACCAGCGGGGGAGGAAGATGACAACGACGACGAAGGGGACGATGCGATTAGTCAGTTGTTTCTTCATGTGAATGTTACCAAGGCTGGAAGCAACAAAGGGCTTCACTTTCTCTGCGGGCTTTATCCGGATGCGATCGGGATTCATTCGGTGAGCCTTAAGCCGAAGGGCGATGATTCGAAGTCGACGGATAAGTACCATAGCCATGGGTTTCAGTAAGTGGTCTTTCAGTTTTACTGGAAATTTAGGCCCTGTTTGGGAATGAAGCTGAGTTTTCCAAACAGGAGCTCCATAAAGTTAGCAAAACTTAACTCCAAAATGCTAACTTTTTGGCATTCATTTTGGAGTCGAGATAATCTAAATCTAAGTTTGGGAAACTACATTTTCCCAAACACATCTCTTAAAACATAACCATGGCTTATTTTTAAATGGAGTTTGGGGTTTGCAAACCACATTTTGCATCCCCTCTACCTCCACTTAAAAATAAACTCCAGTTATCCTAACTTCTTACCCAAACATGACCTTAGGGTTTCGATTGTGGTCATAATGTTGTTTGCCATAAAATGTTGAAACTTGTATGGATAGGAATCTAGTGTAGGTTGCATTTTAATATAGATTTCTTGAACTTCCCCGAAACTCCAAATTCGTAGTGAGGATTGAGGGAACCACAATATATTCACACACATGGGGAGTTCAAGCATGAGAGGGAGGAAGGAATGGAATTCCTTTTCAGAAAAAGTGATCGAGGGAAAAGTTAAGTATTGGATATAGGAAGGAATGAAATTCAATTTTGGAGGATGTGACTACTTACTTGAGTGTTTTCTTTCTAGTTTGTGAGGAAACAGGCTGGGGATTTTGTTCGGTTGAGGTGGAAATTCCTTCGAACTGTACACATGTAGCTTGTGAAGAGTGTGCTATAATTGGTTAATAACAAACATTTTTAGTAGAGGTTATTGACTCTATATTGAAGTTTAAAACAAGTAACAGTGAAGGGATAAGTGGATACTACGTATCATGTCGATTGTGTATGTGAGTTGGGTGAAGAAACACGCACAATTGAGTTTTAGAAAAATTTAATGGGAGTGCAAAAAGGGGAGAGGCAAAGGACCAAACCATGCAAGAGATCACTTGGATTTACCTCTTTGCATGCTCGATCATAAGCATTCTTGTCATAGCAAGATGACTTGATGCATTCTTCTGAAGGCTTCAAAATGCATGGGTTAAAGGCTGAAATTAAACCCTGATAGCCTTCGAAGCTATGGTTCTGGTCTTCCGATTGAACTTATTGGATCAATCAACTCTGAAAGTAAATTCATATGCTAAGTTGCTATGGAAAGTTTTCCATATTCATTGACATGCCCAAATATTCACTGATTTATCATTTATCTTGACCTAAGAGTCCTAAACACCTGTTCAAGGTAGCATATTAAATTTGTAAATGACCAAACATAAGGTAAACATTATTCGTTCTTGTCTTTCTTTTGTTTATATTTCCCCAGCATATCTTACCCTTTACCCCCTTTTCTTTGGATTCTACCGTTCATCTTTATC
Source organism: Agapanthus africanus (assembly GCA_030015575.1). Classification (NCBI taxonomy): domain Eukaryota; kingdom Viridiplantae; phylum Streptophyta; class Magnoliopsida; order Asparagales; family Amaryllidaceae; genus Agapanthus; species Agapanthus africanus. The sequence goes on along the minus strand of JASDDO010000026.1, from coordinate 18,106,038 downwards.
CCTCTTCATAGGGTGCATGCTCCTTAGTTCTTCCTACAAGGCTGCATTCCGAGTTCTTTGTAGAAATCCCAGAAACCATCTTCAAACACATCTACGCTCCTGAATCCCTCAGATAAGCCTTATATTAGCTGAGCACTGTTTTGTTTTACCTTTTGATTCCATTTCTCACATTTGATTGGCTCGAGATCTAACTTCAGCAACCATGCAACGAATGAGAATTCGATCCATAATGTCTAACTTTTTCATGACCTCTCTCCTTCTCTACCACATGCTTCTTCTTTATGAAACTTCTGCCGCTTTGTGGTCGCATCAGAATACTTTGTTATAGAATCTGCACCCAGCTCTCCTTAATACTTGTATTTTTCATCTTCCAGGAACTCTTTAGGTCAGGGTTTACATGAAGTTAGCAGATGTACAGCCTTGCTTAATTGAGCTGAGATCAAGTGGTCAAAATCATATGAACGTTGGAAGTTTATTTATGAGTCCATCCTGGAATTCTAATCTCTCAAGCTGCATGGATGTATCAGTAAAGTAATGCACTTCACGCATAGATCCATGATTATTACGAGTGTTTTCATTTTTTTGGGTTTGGCCTCCCTCTAACATGAAACATGCCAACATTTTTGTGGTGAATTCAGGCAAGAATCCATTGTCATTATTTCATAAGCAGCCAAAAGTAATCGGAAGATTCAGTAACGACAGATGTTTTAGGAATACGTTAAGCCATATAGACATAGTGCCGCCTTAGGCATTGGACCCCTTGATTATGCAGGCTGATTATATGAGTGAGGAAGTAGGTGCCTGAGGCTAACAGAAACGGAGGATGAGAGAATGAGAAGGTGATGAGAAAATGAGAAAGTGAATAGATTATTTGGTGGTTCCTAAGCCTTCTTTATAAGATGGAAAATGAGAACATATTTGCGTCCTTCACTTGTTATTTTATCTTGTCCCTTGTATATTTTAAAGACAGAACATAAAATTTTAATTAAACTCTGTTCTCTAATTCTCCAAATATTTGTTTACATGATAATTTATCATTATTCTTCCTGTCATCTTGTTAACTTTCTTTTGCACGAGTCTCTTGTTTGAAGCCGAAACGGTACACATTTCAAGAACTATCACCATACTGTTAGGAGCTGTTTGGTTGCAAAGATTCCATGGATTTGGGAGAGGACAAAACTCCTAGCAAGCAAAAAATTCAACCAACACTTGAAATTCTTGTTTGTTTGTAAGGATTTGAACCCTTTGGATTTGTACAAAATATGAATGAGTAATACTTTTCCTACCGGTGTGGTGGAATCTGCATAGGCTACTAAAGCTCTCATTTGATACAAGGTGGGGTATAGGGTGCAAGTTCCTAGGTATTGGATAATATGGCTCACTTTATGCCCAATGCAATACTTGGTAACCTACATGGAATCCACCCAGCCGGTAGAAAAATTATTTTCCAATATGAATTTCAAAGTGGGAGCCTTTTGGGATGAATTTGAAAGGGTTTGGTGATACATCACCATCTAACCAAATAAAATAATATTTCTATCTCTATCTCTCACTATAATTCATATTTCAAATCCCCATTCCAATTAAACACAAACCAAACATAAGATTGAGTGTATAGATATAAATCCATCTCTATTCCTTGCATCCAATCAATTTGGAATCTTAAGAGAGAATTTTTTTTTGGGTTAATGACGTATTAATAATCCTTGTGTACTTAGAGCCGAGTTCTCTAAATTTCTTGTAAGGCCAACCTACGTATCCTGCAGCATTATTGTTCATTGCATTATATCAAGACTAGTCGGAATAGCATCTCAGCGACCTTTTAAAATTTGAATTGCAGAGAACTAGACCAGAAGATGAGGGATAGTTTTCATACGTACATAGAGGCGCGCGGTGTGAATGAGAAACTTTTCCCCTTTCTTCAGGCTTGGCTCTATGTGAGGGATCATCGAAATCTCATGCAATGGTTTAAAAGAGTTGGCAACTTCATCAACGAGAGCAAGACTACTTGATCTGCATGCAACATGCAGCTAGTCTGAAGTTTTCAACAATTAATTTGTAGCTTAGATATTATTATTGTTTACTGTTTACATAAGTATTTCATATAACTATATAAGCATGGCATGCAGCGCATGCTTTTATTTATCTTACCTGCAAGTTTCAAGTAAAAAGAGAATGTTAGAAGATGGTGTTTGTTGATGTATAAAACCGTGCAGTGCTTTCAATCTCTTCCCAATATTTTCTTCTGCCTCACAATAACTCGCTTTAGAAAATAATAGGAAGATTGTCTGGTGTTAGGCTTGGCTCTGGAGAGTATCATTTTCATTCATATGTACCGGCACAAAATATAAGATTCATCTTTTCAACTTGATTTTCACAACTTAGAAGGCATAAAAGAATGAATAGATTGCTATGTTTTCTGATATCTTAAGTAGGATTGGTAGAAACCCCAAGTTCCCCAAATTTTCAGAGTTTAGAATCCTATAAAAAATCCAACAAAAATTAATGTGCAAGTGCTTTATGAATAGAGGTAAATTAGTAACATGCTGCTTTCTAATGATGCTTATGCAAGCAGATCAAAAGCAGAGGAAATTTTAATTCACAGGTTATATAAGACGGCGAGAAATCAGTGCAGCAGTAAAGAAAGCTGCAAATACAAAGATCAATAATAATTTCGGAACTTTTCATGTATGACTTGTATTTATCTTCTGAGGGTTTCAATGAGGAAAGCGTGAGAATCCTCATCCACATCCGAGGTGAGGAAATCTTCTGCAACATGAGCCAGCAGGAATTCCATGAGGGTTTCAATGAGGAAAGCGTGAGAATCCTCATCCACATCCGGTTGTTTGTTGTTGATTAACCACAAGCACGTCAGCGGCACTGGCAGTGCGTAACGGCTGCCCATGTACTGACCGAAAGGGAAGCCGATGAGCGAACTCATCCTGGAACCCTACTGAGCCTATCAGTAACAATATACATACAACCCGGTCCGTTCGTCTGTGAGCATTGCATATCGGGCCTAGGGGGCTGGTAACGTCAGACCCCCAAAAGCGGTATAAGTCGTGTCGGAGGGTAGCCCTGAACACACTGAGATACTGCTGGAGTACCTACCAGTAAATCTCCTGCCTCGGCCGAGGATTTTGTGTAATGGCTCTCCTAGACACAGCGCGATCTCACCCCCAATACCGGGAGAGACGAATCCCCTGCCGATCCGCTCACTTGCCTCCATGTGGCTCGGGACTGTACCCAACTAAAACCTGTTTGCACGACTCCTTTGAGCCGTGGTAGGGTAGTAATCAAAGCACAGTGGGAACTCACACGAGACAAATGACGATCTCAGGTCGATGAACTAACCTGTACACATGTCACCAGGGAACTGCTATCCGACGCTAGGCATAATACCAACTAGCAGGTTCCCGGCGAGTCCTGTTCGGTGTACTCATAACCCAATGAGCACCTGTATACATCTTAGGTGATCCAACTGACACCAATGGCTTGTGAGACCGGCCACCGCCCCTCGTCGGGATCTCGACTGTATACACTAGTCTACTCCGGTGTATCGATGCCCTGTCTCGAAACTCCCACGACTAGGGACCACTTTTAAGGATGTGCTTATAGACTACCCAACTCTCACGTATATGATCGCCATCATACTGTTGGTAGTCAAGCAGGATCCTAAGGGCTCTATCAACGTGTAATAGTGATCAGTAATGTCACCTAAAGCTGTACACGACTGATAAAGGCAAACCAGATAGCATACTATCATCTTGAGTAAGACTGTCCTACCGGTATAGGTCATCCCACAATCATTGAAATCACGTACCTGCGATCCAATAATTGCCTTTGAGGGCACTACATCCAACAATCTCCTACTTACACTTAAGGCTAATTATTGCGATGTCGCATACTCACAACCCGTGTGATACCGAACACCCAACTCCTCTACTAATCAGTTTCACAAAGCTCGTTTGTAAAACTCTTGTGTTCGAGAAATAGCCTTAATGAGTGAATCCGCCCTGATGTATCTTTCTATGTCTCTCTTAATCTCAAGTTCGCGGAGAAAACCATCTCCCGAATTGAGTAATACCTGTCTTAGAATATGTCTGGTTATCTGATGGGACCTAGTTCATAAATGAACTCCAAATCCAAACTTCTTAGACTGTATCGTCAACTGAACCCCTGCACCATGCCTCCCACAGTATCCTCTTGGACCACCTGTCCATAATACTGCCCCCTTCGTCAGAGGGAAAACTATAACTCTGACAATCACTCTGTCATCCATGTCACCTTTGGAAGCCTGGAATGATAACCGTCTCCCGAAGGAGGCTGCCGTTATCAAATCCGTAGAACATCCACTTATGTTCTAAAACTGCTTCCGTATATTTCTCCAGTATTAGATTAATATTAACTTATTGCATCTAGTACAAAAACAACATCTGGTGTGGTACTTGACATCTCATGATTGACTCAATTGCCTAAGCAAGTGATATGCCAATCATGCACATCCCTCTCCCCATTAGTCTGTAAGACACTTTTAGAGAGGGGGACTCCATCACCTGCAGGTACACCACCATGCCAGGAGTCGTCTATTCTAAAATACTATTAGAATACTGTCAAAGCACCCTGATTGGGAAACTACCCAAATCTAGATCTAAAACCATAGATCTAGTAACCAGAATGTCTGATATTATATCCATATCCTGTAAAGAGAAACAACTGTGTGACAACCACAGTACAACCGATCGTAGTATAGGAATTTTACTTCCTAGTCTGTGTATGTCATCCAAATACTAGGACATCACACCCTACTACCTTCTTAACAAATCCATCCCCTATTCTGATGAAGTCAATGTCATGACTGTCATATCAAAATTAGATGATCTATCTCCGCTATATCTGCTCTAGTCTATAAATAGACATAAGCAACTTGTCCACTATGCTTCCGCTGCTCCCACTAACCACAACAACCCTCTGGCAGAATAATTTATACGTGCACTTCTAAAGCTATTTTAGAACGACGCTATACTTAACCCCATGCCGGGTCTCATAGCCTGGAACAACAGTAGTGTCAAGTCTGGGTGAACAAGAACCTCCCTGCCACCGTCCTTGAGGCTACCAAAGTACCTCTCGGGTGCCTGAGGTTACCCACCATATCTGCTGAGTGGCTTATGGAATGTCAAACCTGATTGAATCTTTAGGTCCTATTAAATTTTCCGTAATCGTTTGCGGTTCTGGAATTACTTCCAGTTCTACCATACTCCCACTACTGTTTTCTGAAAAAATCCATTTTACTAAAACCGTGGCGAGTCAAGAACAATATCACCATTGATCTTCCGGATGGTAGAAAGTCAACCCTCGTCATAGCCTGGGCCAACTGATCGCACGCTTTTGGCGTGTCGGATGTTCAAAGTTCTAAAGTTATAACCGCGATCAGGACGGTGTCGCTTCGCAGCTAGCCGGTTGAGCACGGGTTGATCCACAGGGAGATGGTTGTATGTCCGTTCGAGTTTTAGACGAGTCAATAAAGAATGTGTATATGTATGTTCAAGTCTATCCTAAGTATTCGTATTTATGTTCAAGTAAGCTTGTTAAGGTTAAGGTCGGTTAGTAGAGTTAAGATTAGTCTTGTGCATGTCTTTTGCCATCCTTAAGACGATGTTGGGATAATCGAAAGTAGCGGGGATTAGGAGGACATATGAATGGGATTTGCGAGTTTAAGCAAGCTTTCCAACGCTAAATCCATTCCTAGTGCCCCTTGTCCGTCCGCTAAATATGCTTATTTCCAACCCTCGGCCAAACACCCGCAACCATGTATCCAAATAAGTCACAACTACATGTCACGTTGTAGCGCGCTTAAAGGACTTCTCAACTTAGGTTGCGGCTACATGTCACGTATAGCGCGCCTAAGTGAGGGGGTTGCGTTTGTTTGGTCGGGCTTCGTTTCAAGATGTTTTGGCGAAGAGAAGCACAAGGGATTTCTCCGTCCCTTATACCACCTTCCTTAGCCTTAACAAGAGGGAAATTATTCACACATTATAAAAGAAAACAAAACAAAACAAGAAGGAAGAAAAGAAAGGAAAATACGGTTTTACAAGTGAAGCAAGCTAACTCTTGGGTCCTCACCTTAGCAAGGAACTCCGTCAAGTATCATCGCTTGAAAATACGGATAAAAGAAGAAAAGAAAAGACAACAAGAAAAGAAATAACAACAACTAGTTAACAACAAATAATAAAGTTACACTAGAAATTAAATTACAATGCAATGAAATAAAAATACAAGATAAGAAAAATAACACTCATCTTCATTTCATCATCCACTCAATACTCTCACTACATTTTAATGGAGGAAGACATGAAGAAGAAGAAGAAGAAGAAGCTAAACTAAATCCTAACAAAAAGAGATGGGAAAAGAACACATGAAGAAGACCCTTGGCTTGGCACAAAACTGGGCTATTTATAGGCTGCGTGCTGAAACCCTAGGGCAACATTCTGGCCCTAAATGCAAAGACCAAACTACCCCCAAAATTTGGTCAGATGATGACACTAAACCGCGGCGGATCCGCCGCGAAAACCCATATTTGGCGGCGGTTCCGCCGCGGTTTTGTGGAATTAGGGTCTCGTATTTTCTGGGTTTCCTTGTGTTGCTATCTTATGTTGTTCTACATGTTCCAAATTGCAAATTTCCTTCACAATTTCTTCAGATCTGCGCAGTCCAAACATAACTTCACTTTTGATTGATTTGACCTTTCTCCCTTGAGCTCCGCGCACCCATTGATTCTTGTGCTGTCCCTCTCGTGCTCTGTGCTTGTCCGAGACACGAATGACCACTGTCATATGTCTTGTCTCTGGAACTGGTACACGGCACTGGATGGATACGGATGACCGGAACCCGGCTTTTATCTGTTGTCAACAGATGTTCTGGATTTTGGCATAACAGTGGAGATTTTGTATCATTTGCGTTATTTTGGACTAGGAACCTGTAGCCTGTAAATATGTAGCAAACACGGATTAAAAGCACCCACCTATAAACAAATGAGCGTAAGAATGGACGATAGTAAATGCAATATTCTGGTGTGAACACCAACCCACAAACTGCCATTACAGAAATGTGCCTAGAGTTATCCAGAGTCTGGTTTTATGCATAAGCCGGACAACTCCCCATACCTTAACATCTTTAAGATATGAACCATTCTATATCCAATATAGAAACTTTGGCACTTATTTAATTGGAACCAGATTATAATCATGCAGCTGTCTCCGGTGCATATCAACTTAATGGAAAGAAGCTAATCAGCATTACTCAACTTAGGAGTCCATCCAATTATGAGTAACCTAAAAGAGAAACAAGTTTCTCAAAAACCATTACTATCAACTGAATACCAATCACAAATATCTACATCTTCGATCTCTTTGAAGAATCCCGATACTTGCGACATCTGGTTCTCTACTTTATTCCTATACCCATAACTTCTCAAAACTTAGACCTTGTATTTCTACGAAACACTTGTCTAAAAACTAGAGAAGTCATAAATAAACAGAACATAGTACGAGGACCAACCCCTTTGTCCTAATGGACACTGGACAACATATAATACTCTGTATGAGTCACCTGAGTTGAATAACTCAGAACCTGTGCATCGTAGGTTGAAAACTGTACTTATGGTTAAGAACTACTTCGTTGTTCAATGCTCCTTACCCAATCGTCAACTGATATAGGTAAATGTCATGGACATAATTTCAAAAAGTTATTTCTTACTTTATAAAAATAAACGTACAGATATATCAGTTTGAAATTGGTGCACAACAACGGATACTCAAAACCAAATACTTGCCGTCCTGCAAAAACCCAGGCGATTTCCTTAAATATCACCAATTACAACGAATTCCGATATAATGAGGTTGATCACCTTATTCTCAATAACTTACTCCCACTCATCATCTGTAAAACCATACAGATGTGAGAATCATACCTGGTAAATATATACCGTGGAGTAAGTATCTAATCGGGAAATCAGTTTTCCTTTAACAATGCACAGTGAAACCGAAAAATGAAAATGTTTCGTAGGGGTATCCTGGTATTCCTAGTAATGCCTCTTCCATAATTTGATAAGAGGTTAATGCAAATTTTATTTCACAAAATGATTGATTTCGTAATACGCCATTGTTTATTGATTGATTTTTTAGGTATAATATATAATTTGGAGGTTTTATTTCCAAATATCCATGATGTGTTTGATGAATCAAACATTTTTGAAGCTATATTTCTCAGTTTTCAATTTGATGTCAAGTTTGTTTGTTTGTTTGTTTTATTAAGAAAGAAGAAGAGAGAAGAAAAGGATGTAAATTGATGGGAAAGTAATTGTGTAAGAGACCTATGTGTCTTAATTATCAAGCTCACAATCATCTGGATCATTTAGTCACCGGATCTCTAAACAGCAATTTTGGTCGACGCTTTTATCCATTATTATTATGGACAAATTTTCAGCAACCATATTGGGTTCTTACCCTTGCTACATTATCAAAACATCTAATAGTGATTTGCTCAAAATGAAAAGAAAACACAGCTATGCCGCAGAGAGATTCAAACCCTAGAACTCTTGCTCGACTGTAAACCATGATGGGTTTTTTAGCATTTGAAATGAGGTTTTTTTTATCACTTTGCTATGATGGCGCTTGCGGTTTGTTATGTTGAGTGAGCAAGTATCAGTTAAATAGAAGTTAGCGCAGCTATGCCGCAGCCCCTTGCTATTGAAATATTGCAAGAAAATTAATTATGTGTCGGAATTTTTACTTTTTCCTTTACAAATTAGAGGTGAAACATTAGCAATCATATGAGAAAACATTGCTCAAAATGGATAACGATGATAAACGGAGAAAAAGTATATTTTTTTAATTCTCAACTTATTACACCATTCATTCAAACTAATAACGAAAAGGTTAACAGGGTTGTAATCGTTCACAGGCAAGTTGACTTATGAATGTCCATGGACCAAAAGGAAAAAACAAGCAATGGAATCTTGGGTTTAAGTTGGGATGAGACCTAACCATGAGGCTCCGAGATACATTCACAACCAATTTGGCTGTGCCACTCACAACCCCATTTTTCCACGATAAGGAAACCGAGGATTGAAGTTGAAATCAAAGCTACAACACATATAGTTCCAAGCAAACAAATAACCAAATTAGAATTTTAAAGAAGACGAGCTAGCTACAAACACCAACACAAATACAACTAATAAATTTTATACCCTTTGGGTTATTAGAATCATCAAACAAGACATCAAGTCGTCATATATGATATAAAAAACAAATAACTAAATATTAATTTGAGAAAAGCCTAACATAATTCTAGCTTCAGTCCTTTGAATTTTTGATTTGTATCTGAACAGTTTATGAAAATAACTATTTGTTTCAGAATCTGAAAATTATCATCCGCGGCATTGCACATTTCTTCAAAATAATCTAATTAGTTTCGGCTCACCGGCCAGTCAACCATACTGGCACGGGAAGTAAATCAAAGCCAATGGGGTCGCCATGCCTTTTGACGGCCTAAACTCCTCCATTTATTTGTTAGCCGTGAGGAACTACTGACTTTATGTCTGAGGCGGGGGGAGGGAAAAGCTTGGGCCTACCAATCCTGATAGTATCCCATAAAGGGAGCAGTTGAGAGGTTCCAACCTCAATTCTACATTTCATTCCCCTTTTTTGGCCTCGGGTTGGTTCGTGCCCAAAAAAGGAAAAGAAAAGAAAAGAAAAGAAAAATCTAATTAGTTTCGGACAAAATTTTCTTATTTTCCAAACACCTTGCCTTGATCCGAGCCAAGCAATCGACAGCGATCCACGCAAAGCTAAGTCTCAACAGCACCACATCCCCGTCAGCTCCTCTAAGTTCCCTTGACTTCTCGACCCAAACAGGCCGATACGTGACATGATACTACGCCGATGCTTTCTGTTCAAGTAACAAGCTCTTCTCGTCATCCCCAAGCCAATCAAAATCATCCCCCATCGTCTCAAAAACTCATCTAAACTCTCTATGCAGTGCAAAATACGCATTTTTCAGCCTCTCTTTCAAATACCCCTGCTTCCTACTGTAATACTTGGGCATCTACCAAATGTGCCCAATGATAACCTCAGCCTCGGATCGAACTCTAGACTGTCCCAAGAGAGCATTTAGTTGACCATCGTAACAACATTTGCTATCCCATGCAGAGTAGAGATAATCAGAAGCACCAGCAACTTCAAGATCCGTGTCGTAATTTATGTTATCGCATGTGCATGAGATTTCAGACAAGTCGGAAGCGTCTTTGATCGTGCGATAAAGTTTTCCTAGGACTTTTTCAGATTTGTATGAGGGGACATCGTCTTTGCCCATGAAATTTGGGTAGATTTTAGGTCTTAGGGCTTGTGGCATTGTTGCTAGTTTTCCGGTTTTTGGGAAGTCGGCCGCAGTAGCGGCTAGCTGAAGGCATTTTTCGTCTAAGGCTCCGTATACGCTTACGTCGGCATGGACAACGTACGCGTTACAAATTACTCCGGGGTTTTCGTTCACCATGTTCTTCATGAATAAGTCGATTATGTCATGTTGACAAGGTAAGAAGAAACAAAACACTGCAGTAAGATAATTATTGGATTAAATTTTTGATGGAGGTCCTTTTCAGGCCTCCTTCACATGTTTTCTTCCGTCGATCTCCTGTGGATTTTGGAGATGATCTCCTGTTGCGTGTGTATCTCAATGGGTTTGAGGAGATTGGTGATTTGGGGAGTTTAACGCCGAGTACCTGCAAAGAAGTCCCAGGGTGGTTTGGTACCACCGAGGACCCTCCGACGATCAAGTTAGTGCTAGATCCGAGTAGAGTAACGGCTAAGTGGAATCAGAATGGCTTACTTGACCTCTCTATGATGGGGGTTTATATAGCGGTGGCGGCACGCAGCAGCGAGCGCGAGAATCTCGCCGGCGGTTACGCTCCCGACGTCATGCCCGCATAGAGAGCGGACCGCCCATTAATGGGGATCATGGAGGTGTGGAGCGTGGGATGCTGCTGGCGGAGAATCCGCGCATGGCGAGATTCGCGGAGCAGCGGTTATACCTGTGAGCGGTGGATCTGGTCGGAGGACCGAGGAAGATGACCTCGGCTGGGAGATCGGGGACGAGCGAGGAGGCCGAGGAGTCTTGGTCTTGTGGCAGCTCGGGACGAGCTACGAGGCCGAGGATGCCGATTTGCAGGGGGGCCTGAGGAGGGCCAGCTTGTGCTTGCAGGTCGGGTACAGGGTTGGCCTGGCCGGCCCCTGTGAGCCCTTCCTTCTGAGTTCTGGGACATGACATCTGCCACGTGTCCTGATATAGGAGATCGCCAATATCGGGCGTCATCATTATCTCCCCACTCTTGTCCCGACCAGCTAGCGGGATGGGTTAGGAGTGGACTGCCGGGCCGCCCGGGGTGAGCTCCTTCCTAAGATTCCGTCGGGATGCGTCTCCGGGCTGTGAGCTGTCTTTTCTGCTAGCGAATCAGGGCGAGATCCCTGCATTTAAGGAAGGTGCGCCGGTTCGTACATCGGCTATTAAAGCGAAGGTCCACGTGTCATACGTCGGTTGGCTGACGGGACGTGTGCAGACTCGCGACGTCTGAAAAGGTGTGGTCCAGTGTTGGAACGACAAGTGGAGTAATCGGAGCCGTCGGACGCGAGGAGGCGTTTTGGCTGGAGACGAAGGACGCCATTGGATAAGGTTGCTCGTGGTGATAAAATAGGGGCGGGGCCCGTTCCAGGGCCCCTACTCCTTCGTATTACCTTTCTTCTAAGTTTTGGATGCTCGGCGCTCTTCTTCCTTGGGACACATGGTTCGTTCCCACTCTTTGGGTCGCTCGCTCCAGAGGGAGTCTCGCAACGCGGCCGTGTCCCTGGCTGGCCTAGGTGCTGTGTCGAACGTTCTGCCGGCGACAGGGTCGTCCGCCTCGTTGGCGGCTCCTGGGGATTTTTCCGGCGGCGGTCAGAGGCGCCCGTGGTCGTCCGAGCCCCAGACGGGAGACGGAGAGGAGGGCGAGGAAGGGGTCCCCCTCAAGAGGAAAAGGACAATTTCTCTTGCGCCGTCGTCGGTGGTCTTTGAAGGGATCCCCGTGCAGGAGGGCGATGCCGTCTTCATGGTTCCGTCTGGGCTTTCCGTTGCTGCCGGCTTGCTCGCTGGGATGGAAGAGTCGGCAGGAGGAAGACTTCCGTGCGGCACCCTGAGGGCCCAAATGGAGGCCGTAGCCCAGGGGGCGGTCCAGGTACGAACCCCTTCGGGCGTTGTTTTGGCCTTCCTTTCTTTGGCCCAAGCAACTCCCGGTTTCTCATCTGCTTCCTGTCAGGTCCTTCAACACTGCGCCATCGCCGCTCGTATAGAGGCCGAGGGGGCGTTCCACGCACCGAGGCCGGTGGAAGCATTTCCTTCATAGGTCGAGGTCCTGCGGCGTGACCTGTGTCTGGAGAGGGCTAGGGCCGATGTCCTGACAGCCCGTGTGGAGGTTGCGGAGCTCGCCAATTCAGCGAATCAGGGCGTCCGCCGTCGCCTGAGTGCATCTCACCGAGTCACTGAGAGGAAGCTGGCGGACCTGGCCGATCGCTTCGCAGCCATAGAGAAGGAGAGAGATGCCGGCAGGAGGGATGCCGAGGCGGCGCTCCTGGCGGCTCAGGCTGCCGAGGTCAATGCACACATCTACCAGGTAGGTGAAACTCAGGAAAGCCGTGGCCGATTACAAGGTGTCAGAGCAGTTTTACACCGAGCTTGGTGATTATTCCGCTGTTGCGTGGAATAAGGCTCTGGATGCCGTGAAGGAGCAGCTTCCTGAGTTCGCCGATGGCGAGCTCTGTGCTCGTGTCCCGCTCCTGGTGGCAAGTCCTCCGGCTGACAACGATGGGGGAAGTGAGGCGCGCCCCTGGTAGCAAAACCTCCGGTGCTGAAGCCCCCAGTGATGAGGGAGGGGGTTTGCGACTTGGGCCTCTTTGATATTTCCTCGTCCCTCTTTTGTAAACCTCCGGTCAGTTTGTAAGGCTAGGGAGCCCAAAGTACCCTTTGTAAAGACTGCGCGCTTGATAATAGAGCTTCTTTTTTTTCATTGGTCTGCACTTTATCTTCTGTTTGTGAAGAATGCTTGTAAAATATCTCTGCTTGCGCTGTAGGGCTTTCATGCCAGGTCGACCATCTGTCCAGCGATTGTTCGTCGAGTTGATTTCGATCACTTGCCGAGCCTGTCAAGCGCCGCCAAGAAGGAGGCGTTTCCATGGCCCCGAAGTTGAGGGGGGATCGCTCGAGACTTGGATAGACTTGATGCCTCTTGTTGGTGGCTCGGATCCTCCGCATGTGATGGGCAAAGGGTTGTTCGCCTTATTTGTGCCGAGGATGGATGGAGGCTGCTCCGTTGCTCTCTGGCGAGGGCTTCTGATTTCTGGCGTTGTGGGTAGGCAACTACCAGCCTAGGATGACCGAGTGGGGCAGCCGCTCAGATGCCTCTTGCGAGGGCTTCGATTCCTGGTGTCATGTGCAGGGAGCTACCGCCCGAAGATGACCGAGCAGGGTAGCTGCCTGGTTGCCTCTTGCTAGGGCTTTGATCCCCTAGTACGGGAACCGAGCAGGGTCACTGCCCAGTGCCTCTTGGCGAGGACTTTGATCCCAGGCGTTGCGGTAGGGAAGCTACCCGCCGAGGATAACTGGGCAGGGGTGACCGGGCAGCGGGGCTGCGCTGTTGCCTCTTGGCGAGGGCTTTGATCTCTGGCATCGTGGGTAGGCAACTACCAACCTGGGATGACCGAGCGGGGTATCCTCTCGGATGCCTCTTGAGAGGGCTTCGATCCCTGGCGTCACGGGTAGGGAGCCACCAGTCGTAGATGACCGAGCAGGGTAGCTGCCCGGTTCCTCTTACGAGGGCTTTGATCCTTCAAGACGGGGACCAAGCAGAGTTACTGCCCAGTGCCTCTTGGCGAGGACTTTGATCCTTGTCGGTTGTGGTAAGATGCTACCAGCCGGGGATAGCCGAGCAAGGACTCGACTGCCTCTGGGAGGACTTTGGTCCTTGGCGCGGGAGGGGCTGTAGAAGCCTACCAAGGACCCTTGGCCGGGCAGGGTTACTGCCCGGTGCCTCTTGGCGAGAGCTTTTGTCCTGAAGGATATCCAAGCGAGGGATCCTCGGGCTCGACTGCCTCTGGGAAGGCTTTCTGATCCCTGGCGTTGTGGTAGGGAAGCTACCCGCCAGTGATAGCCAAGCGATGGTTAGGCTTGACTGCCTCTAGGAGGACTTTCTGATCCTTGGCGTTGCGGTAGGGAAGATACCCGCCTGGGATAACCGAGCAGGGCAGCTGCTGGGTTGCCTCTAAGGAGGACTTTTGGTCCTTAGTGTTGGAGGGGCTGTAGGAAGCCACTAAGGATAACCGGGCAGTGAAGCTGCGCGGCCACCTCTTGGCGAGGGCTTTGGGTTGTAAAGACAGAACTCTATTCGAGATGTTCCGACGCTTCTTTATTCGAAGGGATAGGATTTTTTAGAGAACATTTTACATCATCTTTGCGAAGAAAAAGAAAGGAGAGGTACACATTTGCTGGCTTTAATCTCATTGGTATAATTTGAGCTTCTCGGCGTTGTAAGGCCGTGGGAGCTTGCGTCCGTCTGCGTCTTGTAGGCGGTAGGCTCCGCCGGGGAGTACTTCAGAGACGAGGAAGGGACCATCCCACTTCGGGGAGAACTTGTGAAGTCTACCTTGGTCGATGAACTCGTTTCGCCGCAGGACCAGATCCCCGGTCTTGAAGGAGTGGTGCTTGACCCGAGCGTTGTAGTATTGGGTTGTTTGTTGTTGATAAGCAGAAGCTCTGATCTGAGCCCGGTCTCTTTTCTCCAACAAGATGTCCAGGTTGGTACGTAGTGCCGAGGTGTTTGCGTCATCATCGAAGTGCTCGACCTGGTGACTGGACAGCCCGATCTCTGCTGGGACCATCGCTTCGGTCCCGTAGCAGAGGCTGAAGGGGGTCTCCCTAGTAGGAGTCTTCTTCGACGTGTGCAGGGCCCATAAGACCCGCGGTAGTTCTTCGACCCAACTGCCTTGTCACCCTTCTATGCGGGTCCGGAGGCCTCGGAGGACGTCTCGGTTGGCGACTTCGGCCTGTCCGTTGCATTGAGAATGTGCGACCGCGGTGAACTTCATGAGGATATGGTATTCCTTGCAGAAGTCCTTCACTTTCTCGTTCTCAAAGTTCGTCCTGTGGTCAGTGACGATACACCTTGGGATGCCAAACTGGAGTATCAGGTTGTTTTGCAGGAACTTGATGGTTGTGGTGGCGTCCGGTTTCCTGATGGGGACGGCCTCGATCCACTTGGTGAAGTAGTCTGCCGCGACGAGGATGTATTTGTGTCCGCCCGTACCGGTAGGGAACTGGCCGATCATATCCAATCCCCACTGGGCGAACGGCCACGGGGATGTCAGGGCAGTCAGTTCGGTAGCCGGGAGGCGGGGGATGCTGCCGTGGAGCTGGCAGCTCTTGCATCTCCTGACTAGCTTCTAGGCATCCTCGTGAATGGTGGGCCAGTAGTACCCCTGGAGCAACGCCTTTTGGATCAAGGTCCGGGTCCTTTGGTGTGCACCGCCAACCCCCTCATGGATTTCCCGAAGGACATAGTCGGCTTCGTGGGGGTCAACGCACCGGAGTAGGGGCTGAGTGAAGGCCTTCTTGTAGAGGTTCCCATTGCTCCAGACGAAGTGGCGGGCTTTGGCCCGGAGACGGCGGGTGGCTTCCCGATCTTCTGGAAGCGTGCCGTCCTTCAGGAATTCCATGAGGGTCTTCCTCCAATCTTGGTCGCCCTTCCGCACCGCATACATGTGGAGTGCCGTCGTCCCGTTTTCCACGCTAGGTTGAGGCAAGGTTTCAAAGAGGATGGACCGCTTATTGTTAGCTGAGTATGACGAATCCAGCTTGCTCAGGACGTCGGCTTGGGCATTTAGCTGCCTGAGTATTTGTTCTACCTGGACTTCGTCAAAGTTCCTCCGGAGTTTCCTCACCTCGTCTAGGTACTTCATCATCAGAGACTCTCGAGCTTCAAAGCGGCCGGTCACTTGACCGACAACAAGAGCCGAGTCGCTGCGGATTTGAATTACCTTCAGTCCCAGCCCGGCGGTCATGCGCAGTCCGGCCAGAAGGGCCTCGTACTCTGCCGCATTGTTCGAGGCATTGAAACCGAGCTTCAGGGAGTACTCCATCTCTGCTTCGTTCGGGCCTCGGATAATGAGGCCGACACTGCAGCCTTCCTCGGTTGAGGATCCGTCGACGTAGATGACCCACTCAGGAACCGAGCTAGACCTTTCCGTGATGGGACATTGAGTTGCGAGGGGTGGCGTTGACTCCGGCTTCTTGCTGGGGATGGTGCATTCGACGATGAAATCGGCCAGGGCCTGCGCTTTGATGGCCTGCCTCGGGCGATATTTTATATTAAACTGAGATAGCTCCCACCTCCATTTTTCTAAGCGGCCCGAAGATTCTGGTGACGCTAGGATAGCCCCCAACGGGCGCTCGGTGAGGAAGATGATGGTGTGTGCTTGGAAGTAGTGCCGCAGCTTCCTTGAGGCTACCACGAGGGCTAAGACAATCTTCTATATGGCAGGGTACCTCGTTTCCGCGTCCTTAAATACGTGGCTCACATAGTACACTGACTTCTGCGCTCCATTGGCATCCCGGACGAGTACCGAGCCTGCTGCTTGGTCGGATACCGCCAGGTACAGCGACAGCTCGTCTCCTTCGACTGGTCGGATGAGCAGTGGCAGCGTCGCGAGGTGCTTCTTCAATTGGTCGAAGGCGGCTTGGCACTCCTCCGACCACTCGAACCTCGGGATTTTCCTCAGAGCCTTAAAGAACGGAAGGCATTTCTCCCCTGACCTGGACAAGAAACGGCTTAGAGCGGCGACTCATTCCGTCAGCCGCATGATCTCGACGTTGGTCTTGGGCGCGACCATATTGAGGATAGTGTCCATTTTCTCTAGGTTAGCTTCGATTCCGCGGTGAGTGACCATGAACCCGAAGAACTTTCCCCCGGTGACTCCGAATGCGCACTTGGAAGGGTTTAGCTTCATCTTGAACTTGCGGAGCACTTCGAAGGCCTCGCCTAGATCCTTGGCGTGGTCGGCCGACGAGACGGATTTGACGAGCATGTCATCGACGTAGACTTTCATGTTCCTGCCGATCTGCGGCTTGAACATGCGGTTGACCAACCTTTGGTACGTGGCCCCGGCGTTCTTGAGGCCGAAGGGCATTACCTTGTAGCAATATACCCGCCCGGTCCGTTGTGAACGCGGTGAGATCTTCATCTTCAGGACACATACGGATTTAGTTGTAGCCCGAGAAAGCATCTATGAAGCTCAACAGCTCGTGGCCGGCTAAGCTGTCGACGAGCTGGTCTATCCGGGGGAGTGGATAGTTGTCCTTGGGGAAGGCCTTATTGAGGTCGGTGAAGTCGATGCACATGCGCCACTTCCCGCTTGATTTCTTGACGAGAACTACGTTCGCCAGCCACTCCGAGTATGATATATTTCTGATGAAGTTGGCGGCGAGAAGCCGATCAACCTCCTATTCGATAGCCTTCTGTTTGACCGGGACGAACCACCTCTTCTTCTGTCTGACGGGTCGGGCCGCAGGATCAACCCCGAGCTTGTGGGAGATGATTTTGGGGTCAATCCCAGGCATGTCAGTAGGCGCCCAGACGAAGACGTCGGAGTTATCTCTGAGGAATCTGACCAGGTCATCTCGCTAAGTCTCTGTCAGGAATGATCCGAGCTGGACGGTTTTTCCCGGGTCCCTCTCTGTTAGGGGTACTTCAGTCAGGGGTTCGACTGGCGCCCCCCGGACCTCCTTCTGCTCGTCTCGGGTGTCCAGGGAACCCTTGATGTCGTCACTTACCTCGGCGTCGTCGGCCGGCCGCTCTGGTGGAGACGTCTCGATAATGTATATCTTCGCGACCCGCTAGTTCCCGTAGACCTGACCTATCCTGTCCTGGTCGAGAGGGAACTTTATCGCCAGGTGGTAGGTCGATATCTGGGCCTGGAGGGAGTTCAGCGTCGGACGGCCGAGGACGACGTTGTAGGCCAATGGGACTTTTGCTACGATGAAGTCCATAGGCAATGTACGCGTGCGGTCGGGCTCCCCGATTGTGAACCGCAGGGTAACCACCCCTTGCGCCGGGATGGAGTGGTTGGTGAACCCCGAAAGGACGTGAGGGGTCGGTTTCAAGTCTGCTGGGGTGAGTCCCATGCGTAGAAAGCAGTCGTGGAAGAGGATGTCCGCCGAGCTGCCTAAGTCGACGAGTATCCGGTGGACCTCGTACCGGTGGATTTGTGATCACCAGTGGGTCGTTGTGGGGCACGGATGTGCCGTGGAGGTCCCCGTCGCCAAAGGTGACGGGCTCGTGGCCTCTGGCCTTTTTGCTCGGGCGGCCGCTGGCGCCTGTTACCGGCGTGGGGTACCGGGCCTCGCAGGAGCCAGGATGGCCCCCTATCGTCATGACCATAGCTCTTGATGGGCCTTGGTTTCCTTCGGCGGTGCCCGTGAGGCAGTGGCTGGAGGAGGTGCCGATGATATTCGGTTGAGGTCCGTTCGCGCCTCCGCTGAGGGGAAGGTGGTGGCTGGTACCCGGGTTTTCAGGGTGATTACTTGCCATGTGGAAGGAGATCAGAAGGCCAACTTTATATTTGTGGAGTCTTCATTTCCCACAGACGGCGCCAACTGATGGAGGCCATTTTCAGGCCTCCTTCAGATGTTGTCTTCTGTCGATCTCCCGGTGGATTTTGGAGATGATCTCCTGTTTCGTGTGGGTCTCAATGGGTTTGAGGAGATTGGTGATTTGAGGAGTTTAACGCCGATTATCTGCAAAGAAGTCCCGGAGTGGTTTGGTACCACCGAGGACCCTCCGACGATCAAGTTAGAGCTAGATCCGAGCAGAGTAACGGCTAAGTGGAATCAGAATGGCTTACTTGACCCCTCTGTGATGGGGGTTTATATAGCGGCGGCGGCACGCAGCAGCGGGCGCGAGAATCTCGCCGGCGGTTACGCTCTCGACATCATGCCCACATAGAGAGCGGACCGCCCATTAATGGGGATCGTGGAGGCGTGGAGCGTGGGATGCTGCTGGCGGAGAATCCGCGCATGGCGAGATATGCGGAGCAGCGGTTACGCCTGTGAGCGGTGGATCTGGTCGGAGGACCGAGGAAGATGGCCTCGGCCGGTCGTTTGAATTGCGTAGTTAGTCAGTTCTAAGGGACGAACGTGGCACATCAGTTGGCTTTGAAGCTTCGAAGGGAGGCCGGGAGCTCGGGGACGAGCGAGGAAGCCGAGAAGTCTTGGTCTTGTGGCAGCTCGGGACGAGCTACGGGGCCGAGGAGTCCGATTTGCAGGGGCCCTGAGGAGGGTCAGCTTGTGTTTGCAGGTCGAGTTCAGGGTTGGCCTGGCCGGCCCCTGTGAGCCCTTCCTTCTGAGTTCTGGGATACGACATCTGCCATGTGTCCTGATATAGGGGATCGCCAATATCGGGCGTCATCAATTTTCAACCAAAAAAAAAAAAAGAATTACTCACCAAATGAGTAACTTCTCACGGTAACTGCTTGGTTTCCCCGGTTGTATAATCCATCAAAGCCCAGCTTTTCTTCCCTGCAGGTATCAGATCTTCATCCCAAGTAACAAAATAAAGATCGCCATCAAGATGGCTTCCCGATGCCTCATTCGAATGAGGCCTATCGCCATGTTGAGGAAACACCAAACAATCCACAAGATGATGTAATCCCAGTCCATCGACCGCTTCTAAAATTCGAATATCTCCTGGATGCAGACACGGGTTTTTTGCTATCACCACAGTCCCCATAACAACTTGCTTACCTTTGTCCGAAGGGTCTGATACTTGAATAAAGCATTGTCCGTGCTCAAGCACAGAGCTCATCGAGGCAACCCAAAAGCCGTCTCCCTAATGGAACAAAGAGTCTCGTCTTCATTAAAATATTTCTTAGCTGAGAAAATTTAATACAAGAAAGCATCGCTTTTAAGTGAGGTTCTGTATGAGGATCAGTGGCGGATCCATGCATAGCCCAGGGGGGCAGTCGCCCCCTCAAACCCCCGCCCCTCGAACCCTCGCCCCTCGATTCGAAACCCCGCCTCGCATTGAGGATTGAACCCAGAGTGCAGCATCATAACCGCAGAATTCCCTTGTTCGGTGCAATATTTCGTAAGAACCTTGACTGCAATATCCATATCCTTGTCCGTGTTGTTCAGAGTAGAAATCATCGACTCTTGCAATTTTTCAAATACAGAATTGGGAACGCCCACAGTCAAGAGTAGTGTCACAATCTGTCTGTTTATGAAACCGGGTTGAAACTTGGTCCACGGCGTAATTTCCAAAATTTTATGATCTGAATCGAACTTAATCATACTCGATCTTAAAGATAATTGAATTCGATCATCATTTCCCGGCCAAACATCGATCACCCCTTTGCAACCTGCATATCCAATTTGATAAGCACAAGGCGGGTTAAGCGATTGTTGCAATTTCTCGGCAACTTCCAATGCAAGTTCTGGCGTTAATTTCCCGATTCCATCAGAAAACACATATCCGTTTCTTGCGATATCGGGTAGCAATGAGTCGACTTTATCAGGTGACACGCTAACCGTTGCATATGTCAACGAAAAGCATTGCCCCATTCGAGCCGCACATCTTGCTACATTTCAGTTAGAAAATCTCCCCATCCAACTTCTGATTGAGCTTACAGTGATATCCTCGTCTTCTGCAAAGAACCATGCCGATCAATCCCTTAGCTGATTAGCCGAAAATGCTAGAAAAGAATATTTTTGACCGCATAAATAAAATCCCTCGGTCATAATGCTCTTGATCCTTTTAAATACGGTGGTCTTTTGTGGGAACAAGTTTGTGGTGATTTCCCTGATAATGGGTGCAACAAAATATGTTAGAACGTTAGACGGTTGCATGCCTTCATCGGCAAAACTCACTCTCAAGAATCTATCGGGTGTTTATAATTTCTAAGTACCTGATTCGATAGCTCGATCTCTGGGGGCAGACAATATGCTTTTGTTGGGGTTATAACAAGCCTTCGCCCTTGGACATTGTCGTTAGGAAGCACTGAGCTCTTGATGAGTTCAGGATTTTTCAGCAACCACTCTTTCACGCTCTTCAATTTATTATAAGCATCAAATATATATCTGATGTTTACTCGAACATATGTGTCTCAATGAGGCGATATTCGATCCATCGGTTTGGCTTTGGAGCAGCTCAAAGAATTCTTCGGATAATTGGTGCTGATTGACAATTCCTTTATGGACCAATGCATTTACAAGAAACATCGTTGTGAAGCTGATTTCAGGCTTATAATGAACAGAGAAGAAAGGATCAAACATGTACAACGCAAAATCGGTTTCTTCTCACACAATAAGTTGAACTCTAGGCTGAAACTCTTCTATCCTTCGCTCCCTCAGGTAATTTAGGGTTTTCTCCAATCTAGCCCCGTAGCGAGGAGAGAACGAGATCCGAATCGAATTGCATCTTCCAAAAGCTCCATTGGAAGTGAAATCAGTAGCTCTGATCCAAGGATCCTCGTCATCTAACAAATTGAACGGAACAGAAGCGTATGTGTCATCATCACCTGTTCTATAATAGATCCACGGCGCCATCGATGGCTGCAACAGAATCTCAAATGGCGCTTGGTTTCTGTAAACTTTGATCTCGTCGGTTTCTCTCGCCAAGAATGCGACTTTAAAGTCACATTTGATTACCACCATATCTTTTGTTCCTTTAAATGCAAAAGCGATATCCTTCGATAAATGAATCTTAGAACACCCGTCAAAGGGATCGATTACGAAATCGACTCCAGAGTCTGGTCCTTTCCAACTAACCCAAAACTCGTTTTCGCTAACAAGGGTGCCGATCTCAACACAAGCATTTGGAAATTTAAATGGATCCATAGTTCTTCTTCTAGAAACACGAAAGAGGTATCCATGGTGCTTAAATTGGCTCTGAGAGTATGTCCGTTTAAAACCAGCTCACATTTTCCCGCCGCATTGATTGCTCTTTTCGCTGCATCCGCAACTGCAAAACGTACAAAAGCAGGAGGCACGGCTCTTACAGAGATATCTTTTATTGGAAGAATTCCTTCGGTTGTAACGAGAATATCATAGTCCGGATATGAATCTGGCGGCGTCCATGACGTCTTTAATCGACACATGTATATAGTTCCAGCTTCATATTCTAAGAAATTGGCGAGTTCTTCGGCTAAGACCCTTTTATTGAAACCTCCGAAACTGACCTGTGTAACTTCCATGTTCGCTTGTTTGCTTCTCTCTAACGAATCCATGGCTGGTTTAAACAAAATTTAAGAAGAAATATTAATGGTATAATTTGGTTAACACTGTTCAGGCTTCTTGCATGATCAAAAGCTGAAATATTATTTATCATGAGTCTCTCAAACAGATAAATGTCAAAAAAGACCACGTCGGAGGATTAAATAAATTGACGTTGTCTATGTTCAGATAACAAGAATAGCGCCGGCTATTATATCATTATTAGTTCATCTTAAATAAAAAACAAAGGAAGTAAATTTAACACAATTTAGCATTTTTAAGCCGACACCAGAAACTTAACACGGAAATTTACAGGGTAAAAATGGCATCAAACATACAAGATTTTCTATTACAATTAACACAACATGGATGTATAAATAATTTGGCAATCTTCAGAATCACATTATAACTGCAACAAAAGTTGATCAAGATTTTCTATTACGATTATATCGCTAATAAATCTTAACTAAACAAGCCGAGAAATGCAAGCTGACAACTTAAACTTACAAGAAGAGTTTAGCAGCCAGATTTCCCTCTCTCTATCTCCATTGATAGAACAATAACGAGATCAAAAAAATTGCTACACATAGCAAACTTCTTCTTTTTAATTGAAAAAAATAAAGAAGAAAAGGGACAAATCAATTCAGTATTCAATAGAAAAGATTGCCCTAGATTTTAATAAATATTAACAACATTCGCCGTATATGATCATTTAAACCCTCATCAATGAAAATCAACACGAAATTAAGATTATAAGATTTCAACAATTAATAATCACTGGATCCCTATTCTGAATTTACAATATGCTGATGATGCCCTACTTCTTGGAGAAAGAGAGGAAAACGCATGTCGTTAGACTGAAGTGGATGTTATACCTGTTTGAAGCTTGGTCAGGTCTAAAAATCAATTATCACAAAAGCTCATTAGTGTTGATTGGGGAGATGCTACGTACATTGAACACGAAGCTAACCAATATAAGAAGATTTTTTGGATGCAAGATAGAAAATTTCCTAATCATATATCTTGGACTACCCTACACCATAGAATGGAAAGGAAAATGGCTCTCCATTGGCGGTAGAGTAATGCTCTTAAATGCCGTCCTAAAGGCAATTCCAATCTATTATCTGGCATTCTTTGATATGCTAGTATGTGTTGAAAAGAAGATAGATAAGATCAGAAGGAGCTTCTTATTGATAGGTGATAGGGCTACCACATGTGTGTTTGGCTAAGGAACAAAGGCGGTTTGAGAGTCATTAACCTATAAAATCATGAACAAGGCCTTACAAGCAAAATGGTGGTGGAAGTAGTATCCTATATACATAATGTAAAGGCGTAGAGAGGTGACAGGATTTTCAAAATGCCAAATTTGCCCTCACAAATTTTTGATATTTCCACTTTCTACTGCCGCCTGTCCCATTTCCTTTTTAAAATGTCAATTTTGCCCTCACAAATTTTGGTATTTCCACTTTCTATTGCTATATGTCCCATCTGCTATTGGCGCATATGCCCACCTCCTGCTATATTTAAGATAGAGCACCCCATCCTCATTCTTTACTCAAAAGAGAAAAGCTAAAAAAAAAGCTGACAGAAAGGAGAGAGAAAGGTCATTAAAACTCTACCGATCTTCTTTTCCTATTTTGCATTTCTCTCAATGGTGCAAAAGCTTGATACAGAACGGCTGATACCATTCTCACTGGTCAAAGAGTACAACCGCCATTACTTCTCTTTCTCCATGCAAAACTGACACCCACGTCGTCGGATACCGACGGTGTCGATCCTTCCATGTGTATCCACAGGTACATTGAAAACTCCGCCCAAGTGATCATCCCCTCTTTCGATGGCCTTCATGATGGTGCAAAATTTATTTTGGAAGAAGTATCCTCCTACAAGTATCGATAAGATGGTGACAATCAAGCGACTGTGTAAGCGATAGAGAAGAGGGTTGAAGAACGAGAATGGCGATATTTGTGCTGTGTGTTTTGACAAAATTGAGATGGGTAGCAACGGTGATTTAGTCGAACGAGTGCAGTTGTGTTGTGATCATGCATTCCACATGAAGTGTATTGTTTCTTAGTTGTTCAAGAAAAACTCATGCCCACTATGTCGATGTGAGAAGCCATGTCAAATAACTTAAGATGTCACTGTTAGTTTTTCTTTGTTGATCGATCGTCTGTTGTTTCTGTTATTTTGACATGTAAAATTCGAAGAAGAATGAACAATATTAACAAGTTCTGATTGTGTTTTCTAATATTTTAATTGGTTTAATATGGTTAATATGATGATCAAATGATACATTTTATGGATATATAGTATAAATCACTTAATTTTCTAACTCGGTCATGTTTTTGCAATTAAATTTGACAAACGACGGAAAAGGAGAAAAAAATTAAGAAGGTGCCACTATGCAAGTGTAGAAAAAACTCAAATGAAAAAAACAATGAGATTGCCAATTGGTTTTAATGGGTACTTCTTTGATTGCCAATTGGTTTTAATGGGTACTTCTTTGATTGGAACAACATGCTTATGATCATAATTCGTAACAAGCATAAGTAAGAATTTTTAAACCGAAAAAGACAGTAGTCATGAAAAAAGAGAAAGACGTTACCATTTGCAAAAAGACCGTAGAAAAATAGGGACGTTATCAGATAAAAATAGGACAGAAATGATAAGTCGGGCGGAATAGATCAAAAGAAAAACTGCTAAAATTAGAAAACTGCTAAAAATAAAAAGTTGTTAAAATGAGAAACTAATTATTTGATTGCGTCCCAAATTGATTCCCGATACTTCCTGTCAAATCCTAACTGATTCGGGTGCTGATTTCACTCCTAATTCGAAAGTCAAAGTTCGGAGCAAATCTTTGACCGCGATTTCGGGGCCTTAAATGATGGATTTTCATGATTCCGAGAGAAGTCAATGATGCCTACAACAATTCATTAACCCAGACGATTTTGCGAAATCTTCGATTTAGCTGGTGGAACGCGTGAATCAGACAAGATTTGACAGTTTGGGATTCTCGGGTTAAACTAGACCCGACGTGTTTTGGATCGGTCGAGCAGCTCCAAGTAGGCTAGGGCTGCGTCAATAAGGCATAATACCAGCGCATAGACTGAGAGGGGACAAAGGCCCACGTGCAAGTGCATGCAGTCGCAAAATAGTGACGTTAATATTAGTCATAATTTGACAGAAAAAGACATTAGTCGCGACGGCCAGAAAAAGGACATTAGGCATGATTTGACAGAAAAGGATATTAGTCATGATGGACTGTAGAAAAATAGTGACGTTATCATTGGCCATCGTTTGACAGAAAAAGGACATTAGTCATGACGGACTGTAGAAAAATAATGACATTAGCATTGGTCATGATTTGACAGAAAAAGGACATTAGTCATGTCCACCTCCTATTGCCACATGTCCCATCTCTTATTGGCACCTATGCCCATCTATACTCTATTTAAACCAAGGCACTTCATTTTCAATTCCTACAAAAGAGAAAGGGTAAAAACAGGTAAGCCAGAAATATTTTGCAACTCTTAATGGTACAAAATCTTGATGCAGGACAGCCATTGCCTCTCTCAATGGTCAAAGAGTATAAAAAACCGTCGTTGTTTCTCTTCCTCCATGCAAAACTGACGCCCACGTCCTCGGATGCCGACGGTGTCGATCCTTCCGTTTGCACCCACGGGTACATTGAAGACTCCACCCAAGTGATCATTCCCTCTCCCGTTGGTTCTCATGATGGTACAAAGTGTATTTTGGACGAAATGCCATCTTTTAAGCATCGCAAATATGTAGCCTCTAAATAACGTTCGCCCGAGAACAGTCGTAGCTTCGCTGGCTGGATGGTGCGTTGTAAATGCCCCTTCCAAGATCAACATCGCATGTATCTTGAAACGGAGATCAGCAAATTCGTCCATGAAGCGGTGGAGGTAGCAAATGCTAAATTTCATATCAAGATATATGTTTATACCAGCGTTGATAGGACTGTGACAATTAAGAGATTGCGTAAGCGAAAGAGATAAGAGTTGAAAGACGGGATTGACTGTAACACCCGAGCCTAATACTACTAAATTCAGTTACCGTTTGAGCGTAGTGTGACACTCATTTCATTTATCTTGCTTGATTGTTACTTATTATAATTTTACCCCGTTAATTTATTTCTGCATATAACAATTTATGGCATCTAAAATAAAATTAAAAATATCCATCTTGGCCTACTTATCACCCCTAACCCTGTTGTAGCGTCCGTGCGTCGTGTTCTCGTCCCGTTCAGTGAAACGGGTGAGTTTGGACGGCTACGCGCACGTACGTGTGTCCGTTTTAGGGTATGCTTTTTGATCGTAAAACACTTCATTTTAAATTTTGGATCCCGCCTAAAATTTTATTATTTCAATTTCAAATTTTTGGACCCGACCCGGGCGCGATTTGGAAATGTTTTACTTTGCGCCAAAATCCCAATTTCTATATACTTTAAACCGTCATATTTTTAAAACCATATACTGTTTTTCATATCTTATAAATCTTTATTTAATTTTCCTAAACCCACAAATATTTTATCTTCAACCAATCACAAACCTTCTTATCCCGTGGGCCCCATCCTCTTTCTCCGTCTCTCTCCTCTCTCTCCCCCCCGTCTCTCTCTCTCTCCTCTCTCCCCCGTCTTTCTCTATCTCTCTCTCCTCTCTCTCCCCCTGTATCTCTCTCTCTCTCTGTTTTCTATATATAAATCTCTCTTCCCTCCTCCTTTCTTTTCAAAAGAAAACCTAAAACCCCACGAACCCGGCTGCCTTGCCCTCACCGCTGCAGCCCCAACGCCGACGCCATCACCACCAGGCTCGTCGCCTCTTCGCCCTCGACCGACCCACTACATCTCCATTCCTCCTTCATCAACCCCGTGCACCCTACACGCGCCTGCACACCCCCGACCAGGCCAGCGCGCACCCCCTGCACACCGTTGCACCGCCGTGAGTCACCGCCGGTGACCCCGTCCCCGTGTCCCCGGCCCTCGCGCACACTCCTCGGTGAGTTTCACCTCCCCTCCTCTTTTCCTTTCTTCTTTCCTTCTCTGTTGATACCTTCTTGATCGGCTATTTCTTCGCTGTCGTCGTAGGCCACTGCCGGAGCTCCGTCGACGTGGTCGACCGTCACCACCCATCCCACAGACCCTCGTGAGCACTCCCTTCTCCATCCCCCTTCCCTTCTTCTTTATTTTCTTTCCTTTTCTTGTTGCAATCTTGATCGATTCGCTGTTTTTGATCTCGCCGGAATCCGGCCGTGCCGGCGACGTGTCCCGACGTTCCAGCGTAGTACCCCGACCCGTGTGGTTCCACTGTTCGTCGTTTGGGTTCATTCCGTGAACCGTGGGCTCGTCGCGAGTTTTCCCCGCAAACATTTTACGTTCCGTTTTCCCGATCCGTGACCCGTCGAGACAAGTACCCCTTGCTACATGCTAAACAAAATTTGCATACATATTAATGACACCCTAACCTATAAATTTAACTTTGGTATTATATTTTCTCTTTTTTGTGTTCAATATTGTTAAATAACATTTTATCTTTCAAAACTTGGAACCTATATATGTAGATATCATTGCATCCATGAAGTCTTAACTTGGTAACATGATTAAACGGCTATAATTGTCATACTGCATTCTTATAATGTTGAAATCATCCCTGTGACACAATTGATAACTGTACTGCTAATTGAATGAATCTGCCTATTGCTTAATTCGTTGCTTAGATCATGTTGTTAACCATGCTTGATTATGTAACTGATTGTGAGCACACCTATGTTATCGTTTACATCTTGACCTGACTTGCTACATACATATCGATTGACCCGACATGGTACCGTACACTGCTTGACTTGACCTGATGTACCATGACCTGATCCGTTACCTGAACTTGTGTCTAATGCCAACAAACCTGATATGTAGTCCTCATGGACCGTTCCTGTTATCTATCCAGACAAACCTGTTTACCTGATCCTGTGTTGACATTAGTTTCTTGATTTCGGGATACCTGACTTGACTTACACATATAACTTGGGGGTATGGGGAAATCAAAGGTGAAACCTGACTTGTAACTCAACAGTTCACCACCTGTTCTGAGTGTACACATTCCTGTTTGGTGCCTAGCGACATGTCTCGGTTTCAGCCGAGAATATTGAGGCCGTGGTCCCGGGTATGTACGGGATACTATTGGGTGTACACATTCCTGTTTGGTGCCTAGCGGCATGTCTCGGTTTCAGCCCGAGAATATTGAGGCCGTGGTCCCGGGTATGTATGGGATACTATTGAGTTACATCGATGATTCATCAATTTGGTTTCAAAGACTTTAGAACAGAGAACCTGATAGAACAGTCCAGTTTACCCACTGCACACTACCCTGCACTGCTCTGATTCATATTATTGTTACCCTTGCTTTATTCATATTTATATTCGCTTTGCCTGTTTATTATGTCATTACTTGATGACTTGACGCGCTGACGTTTGGGTTTTGCATGGCCCAGATTCTGTACCGCTGTCGCAGTCCGAGCATGAGTGCTTCAGCCGACAGGCTGAGCAGTGAGCGTCAGCAATAGTTAGTTTTCTTTCCTGCATTTATTTCCTGATGTGAGCCCGCATTATGGGACATACATTCCAGTTATTTTGTATTGGATCTTTCGCTTCCGCATTTATTTATTCTTGACTCATGTTATATTGGATTATGGACATGTTTTAGATAGTTTTATTTTGTTCTTGATATCTCTACAACCGTAATGTGACTGTGGATAGATACTTCCTACCCACAGGTAGAATGGTTGGCTATGTCACATGCCCATTCTAGCGTACTCTGGAAAGCGGGGCGTGACATGGTTCTTTTGGTATCAGAGCCATAGGATAGTCGGGTTGATTCTTTTGTAGTTGGGTATTGTACCCAATACACGAATCAGAATACCCGTGTTTAGGAAACATGTCCTGCCACCTTGCCGTTTACCATTCTTGAATCACATTCTTCCTGATTATATCCTTTACGATGTGCAAACTTCCTTTGCATAGCAACTCGAAAATCTGATTCCTTGTTATCTCTAGGACTTAGGCGACTTGGGTGGAGTTATGTAATTGTGGCTATGATAAGAGGAATGCTGGAGAATCAAAAGAAACAGACCGAGCTGATCCAGCAGCAAGCGGAATCGTTTCAGGAAGGTTTGCAGATCGTTCAGCAGTCTGTGAACAATGTTGGAGCTAAACCAGTTGACCGAGTAGGGACCGTAGCAGATTTCAGACGTTTGGGTCCGTCTACATTTACTTGTTTGGAGGAGCCGTTGCCAGTGGAGCAGTGGCTAGTTTACACAGAGAACTTGCTTATTGCGGCACAGATTTCAGATGAGAAGAGAGTTGATGTGGTATGCATTCAGTTAGTAGACTACGCCCGAGAATGGTGGCTTGTGGAGGAGAACCGCTTGTCCAAGCCGATCAAGTGGGCGGATTTTTCAAAGAGTTTCCTGGAGAAGTTCTTCCCGCGGCTGCATGGGAGGAAATGGAAGAGAAATTCATCGGGCTAAAGCACAAGGGAGCACCCGTAGATGTGCATGCAGCAGAATGGACAAGACTCAGCAGATTCGCTGGACCTTTGGTTGCCAACGATGCAGACAGGGCACGAAGGTTCATGCGGAGCTTGGACGTGGACATCCAGAGGCAGATTGTCTCCCTAGGTTTGACCACTTTCTCACAAGTACTTGCGGCAGCCCGAGAGCAGCAGAGTTTATCTGGGATGAAGGGGAGTTTGCAACAGACAGCAGTTGCGGTGAGGAAGCCAGCATTTGTACCAAACCGAGCTCATGATCGCAGAGGTATTCCAGTGGACCATCGAGGTGTAGCACCCATGAAGAAGCCAGTGATCGTCGATTCAAGAAAGAGCATGACCTGTAACTATTACAATTTACTTGGCCACATGCAAAAGTATTGTCGAAGAAGGCTGGGACTCTGTTTGGTTTGTGGAGCGGCAGATCACGCCGTTAGTGCTTGTCCGTCGAAGCTTCGTACGGGGGATGATTTTCAGAAGCCTCCGTAGAGACCATTCCAGGGACTGAAACAGCTGACTCAAGGACCTAATCAGGCGCGAGCTTTTACCTTGACAGCTGAAGAAGCTAAGGCGTCAGGAGAAGTTGTTTCAGGTACTCTACTCGTTCATGGTTTTCCCGCATTAGCGTTATTTGATTCTGGTGCATCCCATTGTTTTATGTCATCCAAGTTTATAACTACACACTCGATTGACTACACGACCCTGTCTAGTTTCTGGGATATACACACTGGGAATGGGAAAATCATAGCTAGTAGGTGTTCCCCTCCGAAAGACGGCGCGTAAGGCTGCGATGTCTTGGCGCTGAGATTCGGGGCAGATGCTAATTGATGCTATCCGTTCACCTCTCCGAAGATGCCAAGTTGGTTTATGGCACCATGTATCGAAGGTTTGAGCGGATGCGACCGATGTAGCAGACTTCGTCAGATTCCCCCTCGTTGAGGGGTTTTTGATTGTGGGGACGCTCTTCCCTGCAGGCGCAAGCCCCTGCAGTTAATTACGCTACCGCATTGCGGTAACAACTTTCTCCTTCTCCAGATGGTCACTTCGTGTCGTGGGTTTTGTTTTATGTTTTACTGCCCGTGGATCGTCTACGGAGACTGAGTTATGTCGTCGCCCGTAGGGCATGGACTAGTCCAAATCCGCATTATCTTAAATTTGGGTTTGGGGGTTTGGTTTGAGGATACGTCAGCCATGCTTGGGGCTAAGATCAACTCAAACGTTTGTTAAGGATACGTTAGTCTAACTTTGTGACTAAGATCAACTTAACGGGATCGTTTAGATCCTACAAAAGAGTGTTTGGACTCTAATGTTCCAGTTTAGGGACGTGGCGGTCCATCGTATATGTGGCCGTCGGGACCCGTCACCTCTCTGACGACGTTGAAGGATTACAACGGCGGATGTCAGAGGAGTTCAGAGATGTACCCTCGAGCCAGAGTTAATTAGGGGGATTCATAGTCCAGTCTGCTTGAAGGTTTAAGGACGCGTTAGCCATCTTTGAGGCTAAGATCAACTTAAACAGGACCATTTAGATCCGACGAAAGAGCATATAGGGGCTCTATTGTTCTAGTTTAAGGACATTGCGGTCCGTGGGTAGTTTAAGGACATTGCGGTCCATGGGTAGTTTAAGGACATTGCGGTCCATGGGTAGTTTAAGGACATTGCGGTCCATGGGTAGTTTAAAGACATCTCGGTCAATGGGTAGTTTAAAGACATCTCGGTCAATGGGTAGTTTAAAGACATCTCGGTCAATGGGTAGTTTAAAGACATCTCGGTCAATGGGTAGTTTAAAGACATCTCGGTCAAGGTTAAGGACGTCATAGTCCATGGGTTTAAGGACTCCACAGTCCGGTATGTGCTCTGGATGCTTCACACGGGTTCACTGCCGTGCTAGGCGAGGACCAGGCTCCGCTCTGGATGCTTCACACGGGTTCACTGCCGTGCTCTGCGAGGACCAGGATCCGCTCTGGACGTTTCCCGCGGGGTCAAAGAGTGACGTTATCCACGTTCCACGTAACCAGGAATTTTGTATCATGCATGGGTTTAAGGACCCCACAGTCCATGTCATGAATGGTCTTCGGGACCCGTCACCTCTTTGAAGACATTGAGGGATTACAATGCCAAATATCAAAGGAGTGAAGAGATGTACCCTAGAACCGGGGTGGATTAGATAGTCTTTGGCCCAATTTGGGTCAAGATTGATCGATTATGTTATGAGCCCATCGGCCCAGTTAATCACAGATTGAGGACTTATGGCCAGCTTGGGCTAAGTCCAGTCAGGTCTGGAATATTGACTCTTTGTTGTTCCATTGAGGGAGAATGTTTGCCTCTATCCCTTTAGCCAATTGGGCCAAAGCCTGGTGTTAAATACTTCAGAGCAATCAGTGTTGAACACTGGGAATAAGATTGATGAGTTAGTGTTCAACACTAAGAGATAATTGGTGTTAAACACCAGTAATAAGGCTTTTTCAAATTAGTGTTAAACACTAAAACAGATCAGTGTTGAACACTGCCAATAAGGCTTTTTAACCAGCATTGAATGCTAAGGCCCGACAGTGTTTTAACACTGGGCTTGAGAGTTTTAATTTTAGTGTTAAACACTAAGGCAAGAAGGGTCACGTGGCAGCACGTGAGAGCGCCCTCCCTTCAGTTGTTCTGCTGAAATTATCACTTCTTTCAAAGCATCACGTGCCATCACGTGATGGGCATTCAAATGCTTGTGTATTAGAGTTTCTGCCAAGGTCACGTGGATCACGTGGGGTGCTGCCTCAAAGGGACTTCTGTAGCTCTTTTGAGAGGGTCACGTGGTGACACGTGACCCTACCTCCATGTATGTAGTTTAGAGAATCTGTTGATCTTTCTTTTCAGGAATTAAATTCCTCGGGCTTTAATTTTCAAAGGAATTAAATTCCTACTTCCTTTCGATCCCTGAACCTTCTGTAGGAATTAACTTCCTTGTTTATGTGAAGAACTGAATAGGGTTAAACCCTAATGAAAGCTTTTAAGGAGCTAAACTTCTCGTTTTAAAGAAAGGGAATTAAATTCCTGCTGTTTCAACAGAACTATGTTCTTAATTAGGGTTAAACCCTGCTTCTTTTATTTTGAAGGAATTAAATTCCCATGATATAGGGTCGAGCCCTAATTTTATTTTAAAGGAATTGAATTCCTACAGTTCTGCGAGAATTAAATTCTCATGCTTGCATTCCTTCTCTATGTTTTGGATCTGCATGGCAGGATCTCGACCCATTGAGAATTAAATTCTCAACCTAAAGGGGAGATGTGCACTTTGCAGATCCTCTATCAAAGAGAGAAGAAATGTGCTCTTCTGTTTTATGTATCAGAGTTAAACTCTGTTGGGAATTAAATTCCCCCTCTTTCAAAAGGCCTTCCCTTTCTTACCTAGGGTTTTTGCAGAAGATCCAAGTCTTTTCCAAGTATCAAAGCTTTTCTCCTTTTTTCTTTTTTTTTGCGCGTGTATCTCTCTCTTTCTTTTGTATCTCTTGGCTCCTATTTATAGGAGAAGCAGCCGAATCAATCAGTTTTTGACGAATCTTCATGGAGATATTTGATTTGCATTCATTGTTCATTCTGGACCTTTGGATTATTAGGTGAATTTTATCCACCGTTGGATTTCAAACCCAGAGATTCTCCCTTTTTATTTTGGTTAGATTTAAGGGGGAAATCTTTCCAAACCCGAGATTTTCCATAAATAAATGACCTCTGAATCTTTAATTTGATTGGATGCATATAGTTGCGTTCCTTTGGAAAGATTCGCATTTCTCTCAGAATTTAATTCTGTTGACAAAAAGGGCTTTGAAAGCCGGTCACGTGTGACCACGTGATCCATGGTCACATGTGAGCACGTGACCCCCTTTGGAATGAGCCTTTTGCTCTGTGTCTTCTGATTGCTGCTTAAACGTCACGTGCTACCACGTGACCCCTGGTCACGTGTGAGCACGTGACCCTTGCTTGAACTCTCTTTCCTTGGTTCGTCTGGAGAACGAGTCTGCTGTCTTGAACGTCACGTGCCAACACGTGACCCTGGTCACGTGGAAGCACGTGACCTCTTCTGAAGCCTTTTTCTTGACTTGATCAGAGAAATTGTGTCTTTGACGCTTGCATTTAAATGTCACGTGTCGCCACGTGACCCTGGTCACGTGGGAGCACGTGACTCTTTTTGAAGCCCATTTTCTTCAGCGTAGTCAGTAGGCTGAACTCGACTTGATGATGCTTTTAAGGTGTCACGTGCCAACACGTGACCGCTAGTCACGTGTAAGCACGTGACTCTCCTCTGAAG
The DNA here is from genome assembly GCA_030015575.1 of Agapanthus africanus. Lineage (NCBI taxonomy): Eukaryota > Viridiplantae > Streptophyta > Magnoliopsida > Asparagales > Amaryllidaceae > Agapanthus > Agapanthus africanus. Next base: position 18,071,844 of record JASDDO010000026.1, on the reverse strand, counting down.
CTTTTCCCAGAAGCTTTCCTGATTTTAAATCAGGAAACAAATGCCCCCACAGCGTTGTTCTCACGTGTCTGCATGTGAGTGCAACGCTGTCACCTCTTGCGACCGTTGGATTCCTCTAGGGATCTGGGGAGACGAAACGTTTTCATTGTCTTCTATAAATAGCTGTCTCTTCATAGAAGCCTTCACTTTGTTCATCTTCTTCTCCTGAGAACTTCTTCTTTAAGAATTTAATTCTCGTTTTTCAGAGCTTAGTTCTCTGTCTTGAAACAGCCTGCAGAGTTTAACTCTGTTCGAAAAGGATCCTTTTCCCTCAGGTAATGGTAATCGAAGCACCTTTGTTTTGGCAAAACTTTCTGGATTTAAAATCCAAATCGAGGGTTTCACAAAGAACTCATTTTTCTTCAAGTCATTTAACCAAAATGTGAGACCACTTGACTTCCCGCAGTAGATCACTTAGGGTTTAGATGATCCCTTAGGGAGATGATGATGGCGGTTCAAACCCATGGAATTTAATTCCATTCAAAATGTTTCTGGGAATTTAATTCCCTTTCCTTAGTAAGGAATTAAATTCTAGCGAAGAACTCGATTTCTTCACACAGATAATCTCTGGGGTCTCTTGGCTCGAGGCGGTTCTTCTGCAATTAATGCGATGGGGATTTTGTAATGATGCCTTCTGTGGGAATTTAATTCCCTTGATTTTGTTGGGTTCGCTGTAGCGCCCTAGCCAGATCCTGTTGAGGAGAATATGCATGGTTACCATCTTTTATTAAATGAGGACATTCCCTTTGTTTTATTGTAGCGTTTTGGCCTTATTATTGATGTGCCGTCATCTGGATTCTGTGGGGCCCATGTGTTTTGTAGCCAATGGTTCCAGGAAGCTTTGTTTTTGCTTTCTTTACCTAGTCTTCATGTTCATGCATGAATGTACGTTGCCGACTTTTCTTCTAACGGTCTTCCTTTATTGGTTTTCAGGTGCGATGACTTCTGCTCCATGCTTTCCCTTCTCTCGCTCGGAGGCGGCCTTTCCTCAGTCACCGTCTGATGAAGAGGCGATGGCGATGATTAGAGCCCATGACCCGAACTGCGCCAACCTTCTTCAATGGGGACCTTGGTACAGTCAGATTATTCAAGGTCGCAGGAGTTTTCTTTGCGCGGTGCCAATGGAGCCTACTTTCCCATTTTTACCGATGGATCCTCCAAGGACAGCTTTCGCCGTGGAAATGCCCAATTGGACTCCAACGGGGAGACTGGAGCCTTCGACGACCGGCATTCCGAACCATCCGATTCCGGCTATAGACATCTTGGGACGGCGCATTTGCCAGGGCGAGGCCCACCCGTGGGGGCAGATTTATAAGATAGGGCTCACTCCCAGGCATCCTACGGGCTACCTTCTCTGGGCTCGCTACATCCTTTCTGCCCATCGGGCGCGATTGCAGAAAGTCGGGCTTTATCAGGCCGTATACGCGTCGCTATTCCATTACAAGTCCCCGCATACTTGGTGGGTTAAGGCGTTTCTGAACCAGTGGAATCTTCCCACTAATACCTTTCTTCTGGGGGATCGCGAGGTTTCGATTTCTTTAGCCGAGTTTTATGAAATTTCGGGGTTGCCGATAAGGGGTAACATGTACGAGGAGTTGCTGCCCCCTGACGAGTACATTTTTGAACCTGAGCCCGCCCCAGTTGACGGCTTATCTGCTGAGAATGCTGTTCGACACAAGCGCCCTGGTCTAATTAGGGCCCTAGGCATTTTTGATCGATTATTCACCGAGTCTGAGGAGCAAGGCGTTACTTTCAAGAGCTTCATTGCTTGTTTCATTCGTGAGGACGCCTTACCGAAGACAGCCCCAAAGTTTGCCAACATTGGGGACCCCTTTGGGTTTGGTCCGAAAAGGTTGCCGGCCAACGAATCAGATCTACCTCAGTATTACATCCCTATTATATCGCCAATGTCTTTTGAGTCCATTGCGGCACCTGGTATGGACGAGGAGACGTTCTTTATGGGGTTTATTAGCGTCTGGCTCAGTTGGTTCGTCATCCCCATGCACCGCCGCTTCATGAGGGCTTCGGTCATCTACCCGGCGCATCGTATCGCGGAGGGGACGCGGTTGGCCATTGGCATCCCAGCCCTGGCGCACCTCTATAATGGATTGGGTACTGCGGCTAATACCTCTATGCCTGGCGTAGACGTAGTGAACTTTTCGCTTCATTACTTCACGTCGTGGATCGAAATGCATGTGCTGGGGTCTTTCGCCATGCATCAAAGGCCCGCTTTTTACGACGCCTATACCTTCCCGCGACTTATGCGACTGGTAGGTGCTTCCGCTGTCGATCCAACTCAATTTGGGGCTATTAGGGTGCTGATTTCCCCTCACGCTACCGCCGGCGGGTTAGCTTTTAATGATCGGGTTCTGTCTTCTTCTTCGGGTCCTGTTCAGCAACTTTGGGACCAGTCAAAGGACAACGCACCTTCTCTGAAGCCCCGAGAGGCCATCTACTTGTATTCAATTAGACCGGGCTACTTGGTGTTTCGCCAGGATAGTGCAGCCCTTTTTATGCGGTACAATCCTCATCGATTTGCTCGGCAGCTCGGATATGACCAGGGCGTTCCTTTTGAGGCTTTTATGATTGCTCCAGTTCCTTCGCTCGACGCTGTTCGTGACGCAGCTCATCATTTCATGAGGCTGAACACCGGCTCTCATTTCATGGTCCCTGAAGCCGAGTACATCCCTCGATGTGTGGGTGCATTCACAGGCTGGTATCTTCATCGGGTCACCCCAATTATTGCTGAAGAAAGAAGGGTTCTTCTTGGTCATGACGCTCCTCCTCAGGTCTCGCGAGTTGAGTTGCGACCGAGGGTTCCAGTCCGCTTTCCTCTGAGGGAAATTGGCGCTGCCCTCATTCCGGGGGAGTCAGGGGTAGACCTCACTCCGACCGCTGGTATGCCCTTGGGTTCTCGATCGCGAGGTAGACGGGCTCCAGTGGTAGCACCTCTGCCGGTGGCGGCGCCGCCTCCCGCAGCGTCGACGACGCCGACGTCTTCCAGGGACGAAGGCGTCGAAGGCGACGTGGGCCAGCGTCGCCCTAAGGCTTCGCGAGGGAGGAAGCGGCCATCTTCAGCGACCGGCTCTGGGTCTAAGCGACAGAAGAAAGTGGCTACTACTCCGCTTGACTCTGTGATGGAATCTGAGCCTATCCTTGACGACGAACCCTTGGCCTTGCCAGCGTCTGATACTGTACTCCTCTTTCCGAGTTCGGCTGACGAGGAGGCCGCACAACTGGCTGAGGCCTTACGGCGTTCGAAAGACCCGTCCCATGATGCCAAGGTTCCGAAGAAGTCTTATCCCGCTGTAATTTTTTACGAGGACCCTTCGTGGATTCGGCGGCGATTTATCGGCCCTTTGGAGGAATGGGGGGAAAGGGCTTTGAAGCAGGTCGCTTCAGAGGATGCGGCTGATGCACTCTCTCTGTGGACCGGTGGTCATGAGTCTACCCTTGAACCTCGGCGAGCTTATCTCCTTGAGAAGGAAAAGCGGCTTGAAGAAGCCATGTTAAGGGCTTCTTTGCGTATAGGTACGCTGTGCTTCTTTTGTAGTCTTTTTGATTATTTATGCTCGTGGGTATGTATCATTATTTTCATTTGAACCGTGCAGAATCTTCAACTCTGGGGGAGCTTCCTACTGGCCCCTTAAAGCTAAAGCCCGCCGAAATTCTCAACAAGGCCTTGCTAGGTGTGGAGGGGGCTGATGAGGCTTCTCCTCTCGTGATAGAACCTCCAGCGGCGACTCCTGATCAGGGAGTGCTTGCCCCTTCGGGGAATGCTCTTATGGAGGCCGCCACCCCAATGACTCTTGCTGAAGGTGGCCCAAAGGCTGGAAGCGAGGTAGTCGGGACTACTCTCCCTTTGTTGGAGCCTGAGGCTATGGCGGAGACCGTCGAGGCTGCTATCCCCCCGGCTCAGAATGGGAGGAGTGTCGAAGGTATCCTTCTGCGTTTTAATTTAGTAACCCCCTTCATGGTCTAAAATCTTTTATCTTTCCCAGAATTACGCGGTTTGGCAGCCACGATTGCGGATCTATCGCCTCGCCAATCATTTCAGCGTCTATTGGAGATGGCAGCCCCGCAGGCGATTCCCCCTCAGCGTATTGTCCTTTCCTCCGGACAGGGTTAGTGTCATTCGCCATTTTTTATCATAGCATTGTCACTATTTTGTGAAATGACGTTAATGTCTCTTATAGTTTTAGAAGCCGATGATGAGGTCGAGGTCGTTGAAGGGCCAGGGGAACCTTCAACTCCCTCGTGCATGACTGTCGGTGAGTGACATCTCATCAAAGTCCTGTTCATCCTGCGTTTAAAAGTTTTACTAACATTTGCCAAATCTGAACAGCCTTGCCAGTCTCCATGGCTTTGGAATCACGCATTGTGATGCCGTCCGGCCCCTACGCTTTGCGGGCTTCAGAGCGCTTGGCCCAATTGAGCCTGGTCTCCTTATCTTCCTTCATCGAGGAGCTTCGTGCTGGTAGTGCAACCACGGCCGAAGCGTTCGCCGCTGAAGCTAACGGCTCCCTTCCTTTTCTCGCCACCTATCACAGTGAGGAGGTGGTGCGGGTCTGGGTGGATTTCTGTAGGAAGGTGGAGGCCTGTTTGTATGCTTTCGAGTGTTCTCGCCTTTCCTCGGAGGCCGTGGCTTCAAAGGCGGAGTTACGAGATCTGATAGCACGACATGCGGCCAACATGACGTCGTGCGAGAAGAGACTTGGCCGTAAGTTCTCGGAGAGGGAGCTAGCCTCCAAGGCGTTGGGCGAGCTTCAGGCCAGTCTTACAGCCAAAGCCAACGAAGCGTATGAGCTCTGGCGGGTACTTCAGGAGTCTATTAAGGAGGTGGTGGCTCTTGATAAAGCCGCCACGTTTACTCGCGAGAGGGTTGAGGCTCACAAGGCCACTGAAAAAGAGCTTGAAGCCCGGCTTGCTTTATATCAGGCCCAGCAAGCTCAGGCGGAGGCTCGTCTTCTGGAGATCCTGCGTCATGAAGCCGTGGCTCAACAACAGAATAACGAGCTGGTGAAATTACTGCACCGCCCGCCGGCTTAAGGACTTGTATCTTTTCTTCTATTTTTGTACATACTCATGAATAAGGGTATCTTCCTTTTTTGTTTCTTTCATGAATTGTATTTTGTATCCATTTTGGTTTATGAATAAAAGGTACAATTTTTCTTCTCAATGACGTGTCCCCTTTTTGTTGACTGCATTCTGCGGATATCCTATCTTGATTTCCTTGCAGGACAGGGATGACTCAGGATTCAGGTTTAAGATATGCTTCCTAAGACTTCTGCATTTTACGAGCCACGAGGGTCTCATAAAGAGTTTTCTCTCCCAGCCGTGGGGATGTGCGAGTGCCGGATGCGGTTACCCTCGCCCGTGTTCTACGGAGTCAGGGGTTTCTCCAGATATTGTAGTTTAAAGACGTCGCGGTCAAGGTTAAGGACCTCATAGTCCGTGGATTTAAGGACTCCACAGTCCGATGTTAGTTTTAAGACATCACGGTCAAGGTTGAGGACCTCATAGTCCGTGGATTTAGGGACTCCACAGTCCGATGTTTGGTTACAGGGACCCGTCACCTCTTTGAAGACGTTGAGGAATTACAACGCCGGGCATCAAAGGAGTGAAGAGATGTACCCTTAAACCGAGGCAAAAATCTGTGAGGAATAGGGGTGGTTGGTCGTTAGTTTTAAGACATCGCGGTCGAGGTTAAGGACGTCATAGTCCGTGGATTTTAAGGACTCCACAGTCCGGTGTTTGCTCTGGATGCTTCACACGGGTTCACTGCCGTGCTTGGCGAGGACCAGGCTCCGCTCTGGGCGTTTTCCGTGGGGTCAAAGAGTGACGTTATCCACGTTCCACGTAACCAGGAATTTTGCACTAGATGCTTCACACGGGTTCACTGCCGCGTTAGGCGAGGACTAGGCTCCGCTCTGGATGCTTCGCACGGGTTCACTGCCGTGCTCTGCGAGGACCAGGATCCGCTCTAGACGTTTTCTACGGGGTCAAAGAGTGACATTATCCGCTTTCCACGTAACCAGGAAGTTTGCACTAGATGCTTCACACGGGTTCACTGCCGCGTTAGGCGAGGACTAGGCTCCGCTCTGGATGCTTCACATGGGTTCACTGCCATGCTCTGCGAGGACCAGGATCCGCTCTGGACGTTTTCCACGGGGTCAAAGAGTGACGTTATCCGCTTTCCACGTAACCAGGAAGTTTGCACTAGATGCTTCACACGGGTTCACTGCCGCGTTAGGCGAGGACTAGGCTCCGCTCTGGATGCTTCACATGGGTTCACTGCCATGCTCTGCGAGGACCAGGATCCGTTCTGGACGTTTTCCACGGGGTCAAAGAGTGACGTTATCCGCTTTCCACGTAACCAGGAAGTTTGCACTAGATGCTTCACACGGGTTCACTGCCGCGTTAGGCGAGGACTAGGCTCCGCTCTGGATGCTTCACATGGGTTCACTGCCATGCTCTGCGAGGACCAGGATCCGCTCTGGACGTTTTCCACGGGGTCAAAGAGTGACGTTATCCGCTTTCCACGTAACCAGGAAGTTTGCACTAGATGCTTCACACGGGTTCACTGCCGCGTTAGGCGAGGACTAGGCTCCGCTCTGGATGCTTCACATGGGTTCACTGCCATGCTCTGCGAGGACCAGGATCCGCTCTGGACGTTTTCCACGGGGTCAAAGAGTGACGTTATCCGCTTTCCACGTAACCAGGAAGTTTGCACTAGATGCTTCACACGGGTTCACTGCCGCGTTAGGCGAGGACTAGGCTCCGCTCTGGATGCTTCACATGGGTTCACTGCCATGCTCTGCGAGGACCAGGATCCGCTCTGGACGTTTTCCACGGGGTCAAAGAGTGACGTTATCCGCTTTCCACGTAACCAGGAAGTTTGCTGATTGTATCCGCATTTCCCGGGATGGGGGTTGACTCTTGGCGATATGTGTCGCCGAGTCATGGAACTTGGGGTTGCCGCTGTTCCGTTTCGCTTGATGTTGTGTCGTCGAGACAATGAAGCTAGGAATTTGGCCTTCGCTTCATTTGCTGGTATCGCGTCTGCTGTATCGAGACGAATGCCACGGTGATGAACACTAAGTTATCTGTGAACCGCTGAGATTTTGCAAGTTGTCCCATCATTTCGGCCATTTTGTCATGCATGTGTGGCTTGCTAGCTTTTTGCGGCAAGCTCGGATTTCTTGGATACGGGTTTCGGCATCAGTATCGCTACAACTGGAATGTTGCCAGGAGCGGATCATCATTTGCCTCTGTCGACGTTTGAACAAAGGTGGCTTAGCAAATAGGGTTAAGGGTCCTGTCGACCAAGGCTTTTGACCTCATGAGCCGTAAGGGTTTCACAAAGGTGTTTCTCCCTACAAGTCGTGAGGATCTTGCAGGTGTGTTTTCTCCTTAAGAATCGTGGGGATTCTTAAGTGCATGTTCTCTTGTAAGTCGTAAGGATCTTACAAAGAGGATTTTTCCCTTATAAGTCGAGAGGACTTGCGAGGGTTGTTCACCATGTAGATATATCCCTAGTCACGGGTGGGACTTTGTTAGGGAAATGTCTATTCGCGCCCGTGGATTGTATACAAGGGTCAGTCCGAGCCGCTTGTAGGGCAATATCGAAGGTTGTGGGAGTTGCTTAAGAACAGGTTAAGGTTTCTGTAACTTAAGACTTTCAAATCTTATGAGCCGTGAGGGTCCCATAAGAGAATTCTCCTTACGAGTCGTGAGGATCTCGCAAGTGTAATTTCTCCTTAGGAATCGTGGGGATCCCTAAGTGTGTTTCTCCCTTATGAGTCGTAAGGATCTCACGCGGGTGGTTTCTCCTTACAAGGTCGAGAGGACCCTGTAAGTGTCTTTTAACAAGGCTGCGCCCCTTCGGGTTTTCACAAACACTCGCCGGTAGCCCTGCTGTTTTTACTCACGGAGCCCTTTCGGGTTTTCATCCGTGCCCATTTTGCTTTATGGACATACCGTTTTTTTTTGTTTTTTTTTTTTATCATCTTGCCAGCCTAAGGATGCTGCGGCAGTAGTTTAGGGACGTTTCGGTCCGTCGTTAGTTTAAGGACGTTTCGGTCCGTCGCTAGTTTAAGGACGTTTCGGTCCGTCGTTAGTTTAAGGACATTTCGGTCCACCGTTAGTTTAAAGACGTTTCGGTCTGTTGATAGTTTAAGGACGTTTCGGTCCGTTCATAGTTTAAAGACGTTTCGGTCTCTTGTTAGTTTAAGGACGTTTCGGTCCGTCGTTAGGGGAGGGCCAGCTGCTGCTTGTAAAGTCTGAGCCTAGGAAGATAGCGAGCGGACATAGTCGTCATCTATCGTTGACCCAGGCTGTGGCTTACTAGGCATAGTATTTCTTCAAGAAGCGGCCATTTATTGGCCTGAAAGGCCTCTCACCGTGCATGTCCACGAGTAGATAGGCTCCACCCTGGTAAACCTGGTCTATGATGTACGGGCCTTCATAGTTTGGCTCGAATTTTCCCCGCTTGGCACGATTGGGGATCATAGGTCTTTTGACTACCAGCACGAGTTCGCCTTGGCGGAATGCCCTTGGCCTGGTCAATCTTTCGTACAAGCGCGTCATCTTTGCTTTGTAGGCTTCTAGATGTTGTTGCGCTATAAGTCGGGTTTCGTCGAGGGCATCAAGCTCCTCAAGTCGAAGGTGGGCATTTTCTTCGTCGGTCAGTTCGTGGTGGACTGCCACTCGTAGAGAGGGTAACTCTATCTCGAGGGGGAGTACTGCTTCCGTCCCAAATACCAACGCGTATGGCGTTGTATTTGTGGCCGTCTTGAATGTAGTTCGATAAGCCCAAAGGGCTTCTTGCAGCCTCTCGTGCCCGTCTCTCTTATTCCGGGAGACGGTCTTTTTTATGATCTTCGTCAAGGTCTTATTGAAGGCCTCGGCCAGACCGTTGGCTCGCGGGTTGTAAACTGAGGAATACCTCCAGTCTATACTGTGCTGCTGCGCGAAGCGGCTAATCTTATGGCTCCTGTAGGCTGGCCCATTATCGGAGATAATCCGCCGTGGGGTTCCAAACCGATAGATGACGTGCGTTTTGAAGAAATGGAGGATATTCTCCGTCTTCACTTCCTTCAGTGGTACTGCTTCTGCCCATTTGGAGAAGTAATCAGTCGTCGCCAGGATAAAACGGTGTCCCCGAGATGATGCTGGTTCAATGGGGCCGACTATGTCAGTCCCCCACATCTCGAATGGCCAGCTGGCCACCGTTGGGTGTAGCGGATTTGGATGTTGATGGATGAAATCTCCATGAATCTGGCACGAGTGGCATTGCTTCGCATACTCGAGGCAGTCCTGGATCATTGTGGGCCAGTAGTAGCCCATTCGTTTAATCTTTAACTTCATCTTTGGGCCTGCTTGGTGAGAACCGCAAAGTCCGTCATGAACTTCCTGAACGACTTTTTCTGCTTCGTCAGGTCCTAAGCATCTCAGCCATAGAGAATCGAGCGATCTCTTGTATAGGGTATTGTTGACAAAAGCGAAAGATAGAGCTCGTTTCATGAGCTGATGTCTTGAAGACGCTTCTTCGGGCATTCGGCGGGACTTAAAGTAGTCTATGAAGACTTCCCTCCAGTCTTCGGCCTTCTCATGGTCCTTTATTTGTAGGGTCATCTGCTCAGTCGCTCCCTTTTCTTTGCATGATTCCGGAGATATTTCTGCCGGGGCGAGCACTCGACGGCTTTGTACCACGATTCTGACGTCATCGAGGTTCTCGTCAGCCAGTTCTTTAGCGAGTTTGGCCAACGCGTCTGCTTTGCTGTTTTCCGCGCGCGGTATGTTCTCCAAAGTATAGGAGGGAATTTGGGCCAACAGTTGTTGCACCTTTTCGCCGTATCTCACCAACTCCGGTTTGCACGTTTGGTAGTCACCATTAACTTGGCTAACGACCAGCTGAGAATCCCCATATATAAGGAGGTCTTCAATTCCCATGTCAATGGCAAGCTCGAGACCTGTTATCAGGGCTTCGTATTCAGCTTCATTGTTTGTCCTCGGCTCTGTTAAGGAGAAGGCGAAGCGCATTATCCCTCCTTGTGGAGTCGCAAAGATGAGGCCTATCCCTGACTTGATCATTGGGATACCTTGCTTTTGTTTCTTTATAGAGGATGCTCCATCGAAATAGAGTTCCCATCGGGTGCTTCCACCGCTAATCGCATCAAATGCATGCTCGTCCGGCAAGTCACAATTCAAAGGAGAATCGGCCGGTATCGGGTGCTCAGCGAGGAAATCGGCAATGGCCTGGCCTTTCACTGCCTTGAGAGGTTGATATGTTATCGAGAACTCCATCAAGAGTAGGGCCCATTTAGCGAGTCGTCCCGTCAATATGGCTTTTGACATTAAGTATTTAAGAGGATCCACTTTCGAGATGAGGCAGACTTCGTGTGCCAACGCATAGTGCCTGAGCTTTGTTATCGCGAAGATTAACGCCAAGCAATGTTTTTCAATGGGAGAGTAATTGCTTTCTGCCCCCAGTAGAACTCGACTTAAGTAGTAGAGTGCTCTCTCTTTCCCCTGATCGTTCTCTTGCGCCCATAGTGCGCCCAAGGAACCTTCGAGGGCGGTTGTATAAAGAATGAGGGGTTTTCCCTTGACCGGCGCAGCTAATACCGGCGGGTTCTGCAGGTACTGCTTGATCTCGTCTAGTGCGCCTTGGCATTTTTGATCCCAGACGAATGGGGTTCCCTTCTTCATCAGGTGACTGTAGGGGCGGCATTTGCCTGAAAGATTTGCGATAAATCGCCGGATGTATGCGAGCTTCCCTTGGAGAGACCGCAACTGTTTGAGGGTTCTTGGCGGGGGCATTTCCATGATCGCTTTAATCTTTGACGGATCTATCTCAATACCTCGGTGTCGGATGACGAATCCCAAGAATTTTCCCGAGGAGACTCCAAACGCGCATTTGAGGGGATTCATCTTCAAATTATATTGCCGAAGGCGTTGAAATACAGTCTCTAGGTGCTTTAAGTGATCTTCATATGACATGCTCTTTACTACGAGGTCGTCGATATAGCACTCAACGATGTCATGTATGAGGTCATCGAAGATCTTTGTCATGGCCCTTTGATAGGTAGCGCCGGCGTTCTTTAGACCGAAGGGCATAACCCTGTAGCAAAATACACCCAAAGGGGTCCGGAAAGCGGTGTGCTTCTGGTCTTCGGGATGCATTTTTATCTGATTGTATCCTGAGGAACCGTCCATAAAGGAGAAGATCTCGTGAGTGGACGTGTTATCTATCATTAGCTCGGTTACCGGCACTGGGAAATCATCTTTTGGACAGGCCTTGTTGAGATCCCTGAAATCCACGCATATACGCACCGTCCCATTCTTCTTCATCACCGGGACGATATTGGCGATCCAATCGGGATATTGGACTTCTTGAATAAATCCAGAATCGATCAGTTTCTTGACTTCGGCGTTGATGCTCATCTCAAGCTCGAGTCGCATCCTTCTTGGTGCCTGCTTGACTGGCCTGATGTCTGGGGATATTGCTAATCTGTGCACAGCGATCTCCGGATCTAATCCTGGCATCTCAGAGTAGTTCCACGCGAAGCAGTCTTTATGCCGTAGAAGCACGTTCTTTAACGCGGCCACCCTCTCTTCAGAGAGTAGCTCACTGACAAATGTTGGTCGCGGGTCCTCTGCCGATCCCAACTCAATCTTTCTGAGGTTATCTGCGGTAGTATGTATACCGTCTTCCAGTTCTTT